>OU696696.1:7500000-8750000 GCA_916050605.2 Platycheirus albimanus | reverse complement strand
GCACACAACAAGTTATTCTAAAGCAGGGACCCATAGAGGAGGTCACGCAGTTTTATTATCTGGGTAGTTTCATAGCACTCGATGGCGGAACGGACCTGGATGTTAACAGTAGAATAAACAAAGCCCGTAGTGCATTTGGAATCCTTTCTCCTCAAGCTGAATCGCACTCAAAGGGATATTAATACCTTTATAATGAATTAACATGTGCGAGCGAGGAGAGAGAAGGAATAGAAATATAGTAAAGAAAGTTGGTACGGTGGATTGAGATTATAGGTGATCTGATAAATATCTCACGAAAATCCCACGGGTGTCGTCCAGTTGAAACTGGGGGAATAAATAAAAATTGCTGCCCAGGCTGGGTTTGAACTCACAGCTCTCAGGTTAAGCAACCAAGCCCTACTCTTCGAATCCAACGTGAAATCTGTGCTGTTATATGCAAATGCTCTGCAAACATATCGAGCCTTCGTTAACCGTTGTCTGCGGTACATTCTGAAGATCCGGTGGCCGCCAACTATATCAAACGTACAGCTGCGGAATAGGACCGGACAGACGCAACGGAAGTGGAGTTGGATAGGCCATACTTTGAGGAAACCTAATGACAACATAGCGAAACAATCTTTCGAATGGAATCCTCAGGGTAATAGACGCGTTGGAAGACCAAGAACAACTTATAGGTCATCTGTTTCGAAGGAAGCTCTTTTTCAGGGTATTCAATCGTGGACACAGCTAAGACCAGTTGCGGCAAATCGGGACAGATGGAAGGATCTTGTTTCTGCCCTATGCTCCAGGAGGATTTGAAGAGCTGCTTTGCAACTGGACAACATTTATATTGGAACCCAAATCAACCCTCTTCTTAAATATTTTGATTATCCGTAGGAGCATAGGGTACCTACAAGATCCTTCATCAATTTTTATTCGCCACAACTGGCCTTAGCTGTGGGTACTATTGAATGTGCCTTTGAGACCGATCTTCTATTAAAAGAGGTGAACTCCAAGTTGGTTTTACTCTTCCGACATGTCAATTACCTTTAAAATTCTATTTCAAATAATTTTAAAGGTCACAAAATTCAATCATTTTGAAATGCTGTTTGTCAGGTTTACTCACTGAATGGCCTATCTAACGCTATTTCCGTTGGCTGATATCTGCACCCACATTCTTCTATTCGGTTATCGATATGATTTGTGGTCAACAATAACCATTAACGAAGGCCTACTCGAATTGTTGGCAGAGCGTTTCCATGTTTAAAAAGCATATAGCATATAGCTCCTTTGGCCCGTGGTCATTTGTTGCGGTTAAGCTAGCCACTTCTCCATTAATTTGTATCGAATGACATATTCGATTTAAACCAACTGTGTTTCTTGTCAAGAAATACGTACTGTCGGCAACAACTACTATTTGGCTAAGTTTTTTAAACTGACTCAATTGGATACCATCTCCTTCATTTCTACCCACCACCATGGTCATCACAATGTCAGTTGCCAGCGTAAACAATATCCTTGACGAATCTTTACATTGCACATTACGACTCTTTAATAACAGGTGATAATTTTCTTAGGGATACCTCTCACAATAAGCTTTTTTTTAAAAGCATTTGCAACATAGCTGGTCAAACGCCTTCACAAATTCTACAAACATGAGGTAAAGCGGTACTGAGATGTTTATTCAACGTTGTTCAGATGATATTTGAAGGATGATTCGAGAGGTGTTGATGTGCTCGACGCAAAAGCGGTCACATCGAAACCCTGTTTGGTGCCTTTTCCCGAGATTAAAAGTTGCTATTAATTTCGAAAAAACCGACAGAACCGACAGTTTTTGAGGTTTCTTTTCTTTGTTAACGTCGCAATTACTCAACCTTTTCAGTCCAGACAAGTTCTTCTGTCCCGTGGAGCTTCTTTGTATACCGTTTCTTTCCTCTATACTTTATGAGGGGCCAGTGTCAATGCAAAAGTTGTCCAATTGGAGGATTCCAGTCTGTTTTGTGGCAGTACTTCATCCATTGAAAACAATTTAAAAACAAAAATTCAACAAGTGATAGTAAGCATTAGTGCTGCTACGCTGCCCGACAATTTCTATAGAGATTTTACCTATCTCCCTTTAAATCCCTTTTTCATGCAGCAAGTTCATCCATCCTCCTCAAGTCTTGTCCTCACACCTTACACACTGCTTAACTCTTTTGTGAGATGATGATTCCATAGAATCGATTTATTTAATTATCACTTTCAGTGTTCTTTCTATCGATCTTGTGCGTCCTAATACAGTTTCCCAGCTTCCATGAAAGCGCTCATAATTAGAATCCTCATATCATCAATCGATAAGTCAGCATTTTATAAGTTTGATGCTTTGACAACAAGTGTGGTGACATACATAACTCCTTGCTCAGCAACGTTGGGCAGCAGCTGTTTGTAAGCGATGGTCACTACCTGCGTTCCCCAAATGATACAAATTTAGAAGATGCAAAATTTAATTTGATTATAATAAACAAACTATATGCAGAAGATTAGTCCAAATATAGTTCAAATATGCACTTTGTCAATTAAACATTAATTCATTTTTTTTTTAATTTTCACAGGCGTTTGGATTACCTCCAACAGCAATCCGACTATTCGAAAGAATGAAATTTATAATGGACATCAGGGTGGTGTTTACATTTTCGGCGAAGGACGTGGACTTATTGAACACAATAATATTTATGGCAATGCTTTAGCTGGAATTCAAATACGCACCAACAGTGATCCTATTGTTCGCCATAACAAGATCCATCATGGACAGCATGGAGGCATCTATGTTCATGAGAAAGGCCAAGGTCTGATTGAAGAAAACGAAGTATATTCTAACACATTGGCTGGAGTTTGGATCACAACTGGGAGTACTCCGGTCTTAAGGCGAAATCGCATTCACTCTGGCAAACAGGTAATACAATTTATTGCACGCTTGCAGCAGTCTACAAATCTATATTATATTTATTTTTAATCGAATAGGTTGGTGTGTATTTTTACGATAATGGCCATGGCAAGCTTGAGGACAACGATATTTTTAATCATTTGTATTCGGGAGTGCAAATACGAACTGGAAGTAATCCAGTTATTAGAGGAAATAAAATATGGGGTGGCCAAAACGGTGGAGTGTTGGTTTACAATGGTGGCCTTGGACTGTTGGAACAAAACGAGATTTTTGATAATGCCATGGCTGGTGTTTGGATCAAAACCGATTCAAATCCAACATTAAAAAGAAATAAAATCTACGATGGTCGTGACGGTGGGATTTGCATTTTTAACGGAGGCAAAGGCATTTTAGAAGAGAATGATATATTCCGCAATACTCAAGCTGGTGTACTTATTTCAACGCAAAGCCATCCCATACTGCGAAGAAATCGAATATATGATGGCCAAGCAGCGGGTGTTGAGATCACAAACAATGCCACAGCCACTTTGGAGCATAATCAAATATTTAAAAATAAATTCGGCGGATTGTGTTTGGCAAGTGGAGTACAGCCCATTGTTAGAGGAAATAATATCTTTAATAATGAAGATGAAGTGGAAAAGGCTGTTTCGGGTGGACAGTGTTTGTACAAGATCAGCAGTTACACTTCCTTTCCTATGCATGATTTCTATCGATGTCAAACGTGCAATACAACCGATCGCAATGCAATTTGTGTAAATTGTATTAAAAATTGTCACGCTGGCCATGATGTTGAATTTATCAGACATGACAGGTAAGTCTCAATATAATTATATGATAAAAATATACTGTAAAAGGAAAGATTTAAGTTTTGACATAACTGTTCATTTTTGTCGTTAGGTTAAGGGTGGGTCAAATTAAATTTATAATTTTTTTTTTGTCAAGGATCGTCTTTCAAAAGAACGCACTCAAATTTTGAGGCAGTTTTGCCAAGTAGTTTTATTACGGCAGCCAACGCCTACAAGAATTTTGGTTAAAATGAAAAAAAAAAAAATTGAATTTCGAATGCCCATTAAACACTACTTTTTGCGAGAATAAAAAGCTTGACAAATATTATGGGGACTTCACCATTGATTGGACCAATTCACCACTGGATTATTCAATTTCGGTGCGGTCGTTCAAGCACAAGTGACGCCGAACCTTCTACTCGCTTAACAGAGGTCACGACACCAGAAATGGTTGACAAAATTCATGGTTTAATAATGGGCTACCGGAAATTAAAAATGCGCGAGCTTGAAGAGGCAACAGGCTCATCACATCGGTCAGTTTTTTTTTAATTCCATAAATATTTGGACATGCAAAAGCTTTAGGAAAGGTGTGTGTAGCCTTTGGTAACAATTGAAAACGAAAGCATTCCCTCCTTTGAAACAATCACATATTAGATATTGCTAAAAACTAGACTTAACATATGTCCAAAACTAGAGTTCAAAAATCAAATTCCACATGTTCGTACATTCCGTCGTCTCCATACATATATAGCCGAGGGTATTATCTGCAGTGTTTGAAAGATTTCCAGAGCTGTTTCTGGTTGTATGAAAAATGCGACACCACCCAATCCGATGTGAGGTTTACTACAGTTGTTATGACTGTAGATGTATTTACCAAAGGTTGGCTAACTCTCGGTAAATTTAATAATTTCTGGGTCCTATAGGGTTTATCCTGGTTGCGGTTAGTAACTCTTTCCTGATTTTCGTTTTTTACGAAATTATGTTTATTCAAAGATCAGGCGGGCTAAAAAATTATTCCACTCCAGGCAGCTTGATAGTTGTAGTCAGTCATCGTCAGTTTCTGGGAAAAACTTGAGAAGGTTAGAAGTCGGGCGAAATAAAGAACTTCGAACCGGATAAACTAAATGCTAAATTTTTAAAATCTCAAAGATCTACCACTGCATTTTTAGTACCTTCTGATACGATCTGCCCTAATTCTTTCCAGTTTCCAAGAATTGAACAAACGGATGTTGTCAAGGCCATATTGAGCATTAAATCTAAATCTGCTGGTCTTGATGATATCCATTCTCCCACATACTCTACCCCTGTTAACTTATAGTTTAAACTCAGTAATCCGAACATCATGTTTTTCTTCAGTATGGAAGAATGCTAAAGTTGTTCCTGTACTTAAAACCCCGGGTACTCGATTGTGTGAGCCTTAATACAGACCAATTTCGATGTTACCTTACTTTTCGAAAGTCATGGAAAAACCTGTTTTGTTTTTTGAAATCAAATAATTTTATTTGTAAAAACCAGTCTGGATTCAGGCCTCAGCATAGTTGTGTATCGCCATTATTAAAAGTATCAGATGATATAAGAATTGCCGTCAATAATAATTTGGTAACTTTTTTAACCTTGTTGGATTTTCCAAGGCATTTATGCTTTTAGTATCTAAACTTAAAAACAACTTCAGAATTTTTAATAGTCCTGCTGATCTGTTTCAATCCTATCTGTGTGAAAGAAAACAATCAGTGCACTTAGTTTCGTAGCTTTTATTAATGATTTACCTCAATGTACAGGGAAGTTAGCATTCATATGTATGCAAACTTGGTTAAATTGAAGATGGTGTTGAAAGGCGTAACAGTGAGCTGCAAAACATTGTGGGTTGGGCAGAAAACAATAGTTTAAAATCCAAATGTTTATAGACAAATATAGAAATAAACTTGACTTAAGCTATTTTCCTTCTGTTTCCCTTGGGTGCAACAAAATTGAATACGTTGAGAAGGCAAAAAATCTAGGAATCTTATTCAATTTATTACTTAATTGCGACGATCATGCCAGCCAGCGATGTTATTGGAAAGGTGTACGGTTGTCTTAAAGGTGTATGTCAATGTCAAAACATTATACTCCGTTTTCCACAAGATTGATGCTTGTCAAAACCCTAATTATTCAAATTATTACTTATGGATGTCAAATAACTTAATATATTATATGTTCAGATACTAGAAGGAGGCTTAACGTGGCTTTTAGTAACGTTTGCCGCTATGTTTATGATCTTAAGCATTACGATCATTGCTCACATTATTCACACAACATTCTTGGTTGTAATTTAGAAACGTTTATTAAATTTTGTAGTTTAAAGTTTTTGCTTACGATTTTGGTAACCAACAAACCCACATACCTCTATGAACAAATTCAGTTTTCTATGTCTTCGCGTTCATTGGTTCTTGTTCAACTCTTTATTTTCTGAGCGACAGTTTTTTGTGGGCACCATCTGCTTATGGAACTCTCTGACCCTTAGTTTAAGAAGACAGTATTGTGCCCGTTGTTGATGTTTTGCTATTGCACTTGAGTAGTGAATATTTTTTTTTATTTTCGGTACCTACTTTTTAAGAAGTATTTCATATAATTTTAGCAGTTGCGTGGCCTATAGTAAATCTAAAATTTGAATTCATTAGCTTCATTGTATATAATAATAATAATAATAATTTTAACTATATGCCTGGACCCAAGGTCTTTTAAATGCAAACTGCACGTCAATAGTTAAAAGGAATAGAAAGATAGGAAAGATTTTTTGTTGGTACAGCGGATTGAGAAATATGTGATATTTATCAAATGAAAATCCCACGGGTGGCGTCCAGTTGAAGCTGGGGGAATATTGAAAAGTTGCTGCCCAGGCTGGGGCTCGAACCCACAACTCTTAGGTTAGCAACCAAGCACTTCATCCACTGTACCACTGTATAATTAATTACCATTTTGTATACCTTTGCAACGACCTAATGTAAAATATTTGAATTATAATATATAAATGAAATGAAAAACGCAATTCTTCTTTTCGACAGGCACAACCGCCTTGGTCGAACACATACACATAGGTATAAACCGCCCACTTTCTTTCCCAGGTGGCTTGGTATATCTTAAGGTTTCTATATCTAAGTTGCCACGGTATAGTTTTAGTTTGTATCAGCTTTTAAATCAATTATGTTCGATTTGAGGTTAACAGCCGATATATAGCTAGGTGCTAGGTCTGGGCTATACGGAGGGTGGTCAACCTCTGAGATCCCCGTGTCTTTCAGGGCTTGCCTCGCAAGGAGCAGCGCGCGCTAATTTTTCTCATATTCAAATGTTCATGTTAAATTTCTCCAACTCGTTCTTTGCTTATCTGCAGTTCTTCAGCAATCTGCCACAATTTAATTCTTCTGTCGGCCAGAACGATTTTTTCAGTACCGTGCCTAGGCGAGGGTAGTCTTCACAGCTCTCTCGTCCTTGTTTAATTATGCGGTCCCATTGTTTCACCATCGTATATGAAGGCGCAGAATCCTGAAGAACCGATGACGTCTCTTTAAAAATGTCTTTTGAAGTATTATCCTTCTTTACGAGGAATTTTATCACGGCACGCGGTGTTCAAAATTCCGAGAATTTCCGGAATTCGGCTAACATGGTGATGTTTGTTGTTCGATAAATAATTGAACCATGAGTGCACACTTAATAAGTGATTGCTTTTATAATACAAATGAGTGTCGCAACTAGTGGCATGAGTAACAAGATAATTACTCATCGTTAAGTACCCTAGGCCGCGAATTTTTCAGCCGCCCCTCGTATAAGCTATTAAAAACAAAGTTTGAGACACCAAAGGGCACCCAGTCAAGCGCCAGGGTGGTAGATTATATAGTTAGTTAGTTAGTTATAGAAACTTTATTTATAATATTTCATGTATATCTACAATAAATTTCATAGTTTAATATGGTTTGGCTTAAAGCCGTCTACCAGAATGACATTATAACAATATTATACATTTCTTACTAAAATAGAAAAATAAAATAAAATTTAAAAGTCGCCTTCGACTATTCGGGTTCTATAATTCAGTGCCATCGTTGTGTATTTATACGATTTCTTCCAACCAAGACTTCCATTCAAAATACATAAATTTTCGCTCATAGTCATTATGGATTTACCGAAGAATCTGACTCGAAATTCACTTAGAATCGGGCATCTGGCAATAAAATGGTAAATATCTTCTCTTTCCTTGAGGTTGCAAATATCGGACAAAATAGGTAGGTCCGGACGATGTGGAATGTAGTTAAGGTTGATCATTTTTTTTTTAATAATTTAACTATATGCCTGTAAGACCCAAGGTCTTTTGAATGCAAACTGCACGGCAATAGTTAGAAGGAATAGAAAGATAGGAAAGATTTTTTTGTTGGTACAATGGATTGAGAAATAGGTGATATTTATCTCATGAAAATCCCACGGGTTGCGTCCAGTTGAAGCTGGGGGAATATTGAAAAGTTGCTGACCAGGCTGGGGCTCGAACCCACAACTCTTAAGTTAGCAACCAAGCACTTCATCCACTGTACCATTGCCACCCTCTTACTTTTAATATCGTACTTATCAAAGCGGTAATCTGTTTAAGAAGTAGGAGCTTCCTTGTAAGTTGTGGTCGAGCTGGCTATATATCGTCCTATACTGAGAAGATTGAGCTTCCAAGGTATAACCATAACCACTGTAAGCTGAGCGCGCTACACCACCCAGTAAATTTTGAAACATGTTTCTCAGAATAGTGGGTCCGATACCTGGTTGAATCTGTAATCTTTCTCCACACTCAACCCCTATTTCTTCCCATTTTTTGATGAGGTTGCCTCTCAAAGTAATTATCGACTTGAGGATCAATTTGGGTAGTCTTGTTTCATCCATCTCCAGCAGCTTCATTATATAATCGAAGTTCAGTTTTAGCGTATTTAAGAATAACGGTGGCATTGTAGTTTCAAGGTGCACCATGTAATTTGGAGTACAGGCCGGCAACCGAAAAATGCGTTTAAGAAAATATCTTTGAAACTTTTCAACAACATCGAACTGCCAGCAACCCCACACTTGAGAACCATACAGCATGATGGGGAAGAAGCAGTGGCACGAAATATCTGGATCTTTGCGCTATGGTCCACAAACCTACTCTCTATAGAACGTCTACAGATTGAAGAAATAGCTCTCTTTGCCTCAGCTAATTTAGTTTCTAAATGTTTTTTAAAGTTAAGGTTAGCACAGATCAATACACCGAGATACTTATACTCTCGAACAATTTCCAAATTCTGACCCTTGTGGGTCCACCTTTCGTTTCGTAGATTCTATATAAAATGCAGTCGGATAGTTTTAGGTAGAGAGAACGAAGTATAAATAACTCCAATGCGTTTTTATTAGTGAAAAATTATATTGTTTGTATTTAGATGTCTTTTTTTTTAATGATTAATAACAATATAATAACCTTTCTTCTTTTATTTATCTTTCAAGATTCTTTTGTGACTGCGGTGCTGGCACCCTAACAAATCAGTGTCAGTTACAAGGTGAACCCACCCAAGATACTGATACCCTTTATGATTCAGCAGCTCCAATGGAATCTCATACTTTAATGGTAAACTAGGATATTAACTAAAATTAAACTAAATATAAACAAAATCACAAATAAAAGAACAAAACTAAGAGTTTAAATTGCAAAAATCAAAGTCTTAAGGTCTAATTATGTACTAAAAAAATAAAAACAAAAAGAACTTAACACAAAAAAAAAAGAAAAAGATTATTTCAACTAAACTACACTACATTTTACATCTAGTATAACCAATTAGAATACACTGCTTACTCATCATAATATATAGCTATATACATTATATACAAAAAAAAAAAGGAAGATGTTTAAAACATGATTCAAAGTGAAGTAATGCAAACCCAGAAATAAAATACTAAACAAAATCAAATGCCTAACTATTAAGCGAAATTAAACTCAACTCAACACGTAATCAAACAGAAAGCAAAAGCAATTGCATTTGTGTGTGCGTATGCGTGTGCGTATGCGTGTGCACACGTCTATGTCACTCTCCATGTAGACGATAGTAATATAAGATTCTAACTTTCAATTTTAGTTAAAAAAAAATTGAAATCATTATACAATTTCACTAAACAAAAAAAAAATTAATCCAATTAATGTTATTATCACTATTATAAACTTTATATCTTAAGAAGTACGAAAAATGGGAATAATTATGAGAAAACAAAATAATAATAAATAAAAAAAATTATATTCTAAGCCAGAGTACATCCCAGTTGCAATAATTTTTTAATAAATTTGTTTTTGTTTTATTTTGTTTTTCTTATATAAATATAATTAATAATGTAAACAAAGAAAACAAAAAAATACCGAGAAACTAAAAATCGATTTAAAAAAAGAGTGTTTTTTTATAAATGTAAGTCCTCGTGTGTGTCATGTTTAGTATTAAAATTTATTAAAATATTTCTTTTCCAATTAAAAAAAAAAAAAAAACAAATATTTATGTACCTTATAAATAAAACAAAAAAGAGATTTTGATATTATATTATTATTTGTGCTTTATAATTCGTGGTATTATTAATACAAAATACAAACAACAATTACTATCTTATTATTATTATACTTATTATTTTTTTTTTATACACACTCAATAAAAAAAGCATAATTTGCATTTGTTTAATTTTTTTTTTGTAATGTTAAATATTTTTAAGATATTCGCATTAGAATTTCTATTAAAAATTTGTGTTATAACAAAACAAAGCAATTATTGTATGTTTGCAGCTTGTCTGTAGCGTGCTTATTCGCAATAATTATAAACAAAAACAAATGATAATAAAAACAATGTCGCTCGAATTAAAGATAATAAACAATATAAATGTTTGAAAACTACACACAAAAACTTAAAGTGAGAATAATAAAAAAGAAATACAAAATATTACTATTAGTATTGTAAGAATATAGGTACACAAATTCACACTCCACCACACACAAACAAAACATACACACATTTAAACATGCATGCAACAACCCAGTGATTAGTATAACAAAAACAAAAGTAAAATACACAACAGAACACAGGAAACGCCGTAAAACAAAACAAAAAACTCATCACATAATGTATTTAGTGTTTAATTTGAAGTGCAGCTTTTTAAGTAAAATACAATAACGCAAACAAAACATAGTATTTAATATTATTATTTTTATTATTATTTCTTAAAGTTATGTACTATACAATAAATAGATTAACTACTTACTGTTTATAAATTGTAAATAATATTAGCACTGATAAATTATTTAGAATAAAAATAAAACAAAATTAAACATAAAATAATTCAAACAACAAACAAAAAAACAAAATATATAAATGTAAATTACAATTTATGAATAAAAATAAAATAAAATAAAATCAACTTGCATGATAAATTTAGGATTAAGAAAACACGAAATATTGATAACCAACAACAAGATTTAATTTATACATACTTATATAGTAAATGTAGAATGTTAATTATATATAAATCAGAAAACAAAATCATTAATAGAAACGCTAAACATTATAATAATTAAGATACCAATAAATTCTGATTCAGATGTTCATAATAATATGTAATGGAAGTGAATGGAATTTACCTGAATAATCAATATTAATAACAACACTATTGTGTTTTTTTATTTTTTTGTTTCTTAAGATTTCATTACTTACAGTCTCCAAAAAACTATGGATGAGTGCCATGCCGATTGCAAAAACGACCAAAAAAGAGCTGTGCTTGTGAAATGCAAATTTCTATGCCGTAAATCTTATCACCCACAGTGCAATGATAAAAGAGCTATACTTTGTCCAATATAAATAAGCACTACAGTCTACAGGGAAGATAGGGTTGTATATCTCCCAGCGCCGGATCTAGGATTTGTTAAAGGGGGGCAAAAGATGAATTTGCCCCCCCCCCCCCCAGCAATTTTTTTTTCGTACAAAACTTGAACTCGTATCGTTAACCTGTTTTTATCTTTATGCTCTAATGCTTGATGCTGTTAACAATAGATTATGTACGTTACATGTCATAAAAGTCTGTGTGACCCAACCTAAGAAAATAAGGTATTGAAGGGTTCTCATGTTACTGATTACTCAAAATTCAATCTTGGCGTATGTGCAAAATAAAACCTTTGGGGTATGTGCCATAATCCAGATTTATTTGATATTTCTATTTCAATAAACGACAGCGGAGAACCTGCTAATGTTGTTCATACAAAGTTAAAAGGCTGTATGCTGATTTGTGATTCTGTCCGATATTTTGATTGCACATTTATCTTTTACTCTTACTTACTTACTTATGTTGGCGCCACTGGAGCGTGGTACTCCAAGGCCTTGCTGAGAATGCCCCTCCAGCCGGCTCGATCTCTAGCCTGCTGTCTCCAATTTCGTACTCCAAGTTGACGGATGTCTCCCTCTACCTGGTCACTCCATCGAAGATGAGGTCTACCTTGGCTTCTGACTCCCTCGGGTTTGGCGTTGAAGACTTTACGAGCTGGAGCGTCGATGTCCATTCGCTCTACATGGCCCAGCCATCTTAGTCTTTGGATTCGAATTTTTCTGGCTAGGCTTATGTCGCTGTACAGCTCGTACAGTTCATTGTTATATCTTCTTCTCCAAACGTTGTTTTCGCGATTTACGCAGACAGGACCATAGATCGTACGCAGAACTTTTCTCTCGAAGACTCCAAGTGAATTTTCATCCGATTGGGATAGGGTCCATGCTTCTGCACCATATAGCAGGACCGGGATGATGAGTGTTTTGTACAGTGTCACCTTGGTTCTTCTCGATAGGGCTTTACTTCTCAATTGCTTACTCAGCCCAAAGAAACAGCGATTAGCAAGAGTTAGTCTGCGTTTGATTTCAGCGCTGATGTTGTTGCCTGTGTTTACAGCAGTGCCCAGGTAGACAAATTCACTGACTACCTCGAAGTTATACCTATCAATGGTTACGTTCTGACCAAGTCGGTGGTGGGATTGGACTTTTGTTGATGAAAGCATATACTTCGTCTTGTCCTCGTTTATTTTCAGCCCCATTCTGCTTGCTGCTGATTCCATAGTAGTGAAAGCACCGGTTACTGCTCGCTTTGTTCTTCCTATCACGTCTATGTCGTCAGCAAACCCAAGTAATTGTGTCGATCTATTGAAAATGGTGCCTGATGTACTGGCATGGGTGCTCCGTATTACATTTTCAAGCACAATATTAAAACAGCTGCACGACAGTGCGTCACCTTGTCTTAGCCCTCTGGTGGTTTCGAAGGTTTCAGTAGAGTCTCTACCAACTTGGACGGAACAGCGAGCATTCTCCAACGTCATCCTGATAAGGCGTATCAGTTTAGCAGGGATTCTAAAGTTAGACATGGCACGATACAGTTCAACTCTATTAACACTGTCGTAGGCGGCTTTAAAATCGACGAACAGGTGGTGGGTGTCGATGTTATACTCTTGGGTTTTCTCCAGGATCTGGCGTAATGTGAATATTTGGTCGGTGGTAGATTTTCCAGGTCTGAAGCCGCATTGGTAAGGACCTATCAGGTCGTCAGCAAACGGCTTGAGACGTTCACATAAAACGCTGGACAGGATCTTGTAGGCGATGTTTAAAAGGCTTATGCCTCTATAGTTGGCGCAGAGGAGGCGGTCTCCTTTTTTGTGAATCGGGCAGATGGTACTGAGATTCCACTCATCGGGCATACTTTCCTCCGACCATATTTTGCAGATGAGTTGGTGTATGCTCCTGACCAGGTCATCTCCAGCGTGTTTAAAAAGCTCCGCTTGAAGGCCATCACATCCAGCTGCCTTATTCATCTTTAGTCTGGTGATGGCTACTTTGATTTCATTTTGGTCGGGCGGGTGTAGTTCGTGGTCGTCATCTAGATTAACTGGAACAAGTTGATCTTGGGCGGGATCTTGGCTGTCATCGCCATTTAGCAACCGGTTAAAGTAGTCTCTCCAGATGGCTAACATCGCCTGCGTTTCCACTATGGTATTTCCATCCTGATCTTTGCAGGGCCCAGGGCGGCTTGTGAAACCGGATGTAGACTGTTTCACCTTTTTATAGAAGTTTCGTACCTCTTTTCTGCAAAAACATCTCTGCATCTCTTCGACTTCGCGTTGCTGGTGTTCTTTTTTCTTTCTCCTGAGTAGACGTTTCTCAACTTTCCTTCGCTCAACATAGAGATTTCTGGATGCTCTAGTATCTCTCTGGAGCCACGACTTGTATGCCTCCGTTTTGGCTTTGTTTGCCTGAGCACATTCGGAGTCGAACCAGGGGTTTCTGGGGGGTGGATGTGAGAAGCCCAATACCTCTGACGCAGCACTTCTTATGGCTTGTTGACATAGCTGCCATTGGTCTTCCGGGTTCATGTCATCAGTCGAAGGATTTCTCGCAAGCTCAAGGGATACGCGGTCGGCATAGGCAGCGGCGGTCTCTTCCGATTGAAGACGTCCAACATTGAATTTCCTAGGTGTAGTCGGTGTTCGCCTAAGAGCTTCCATGGAGATCCGTACCCTAAGTTTTGCACCGACTAGGTAGTGGTCCGAATCGATGTTTGCTCCTCGGAAAGTACGGACATTCATAATGCTGGAGGAGTGTCTTCCATCAATCACAACATGGTCGATTTGGTTGCAGGTTCGACCATCTGGGGATCGCCATGTGCCCTTGTGGATGTCGGGACGTGGGAATCGCGTGCTGCTCAGCACCATGTTTTTTCCCGCTGCAAAATCGATGAGCCTGAGTCCGTTGTCGGAGGTGGTGTCGTGCAGGCTGTGTTTTCCGATCGTCATACCAAAGATGTCCTCTCTCCCAATTTTGGCATTGAAGTCTCCCAAAAGAATTTTAATGTCATGTTTTGGGCACTGCTCATATGTTTTGGCGAGGAGCTCGTAGAAACATTCTTTGGTAGCGTCGTCTTTCTCTTCTGTAGGGGCATGGGCGCTAATTAGGCTTATGTGGTGGAATTTGGCCTTAATGCGGATCGTTGTCACTCTCTCGCTGACTTCGCGAAAGCTCAAGACCTTTTGCCTAAGTCTTCCTCTGACAGCGAATCCGCACCCAAACAAGCGCGATCTCCCATCAAGGTGGCATTTCCCATAATAGAAATTACAGTCCTCCGTAATTCTCAGGCCCGGTCCATCCCATCGCATCTCCTGCAGGGCTGTTATATCAGCGTTGAGACTGGCGAGGGTCTCGGCTAGCTGTTCGGCTTTACGCGGCCTGTTTAGCGTACGCACATTCCATGTGCATATGCGTAAATCGTTGTCCGTTTTTCGTTTGCGGGGGGGGTCGTCAACATTTTTGGTTCTTTCATCCGAGGCATTTTCTGCGGTTTTCATCACAATCTAGTTTCCCTTTCATGACCGGCTTGTGAGGCCTGTGCATGACATAGATCTTTGTGGTGGTTGGATCTTCAGAGCGTATCTCTTTCTTCCTGCTCCTAGTTCCTGAGAAGATAACTCAGGTATCTACAACCTATGGATCCGATGGATCCAACGTTCGTCGTTAGTTCACCTTTCGGCTATCCAGCAGGCACCACTTGGAGGTGACGATACGATTTTGCCCACCTTATCTTTTACTCACCGATATACAAAATCATAACTAATCCATAGAACAGCTTTAGTGAAATAGCTCAGTAGTACACAACAAAAATTCTTTTTCATTTGTACTTGCTCTATAGGGCAAGTATTGGTTTCGTGCAGAAAAAAAAATCGAATACGATGATAGAGAAGCCCAAAAAAGTGGTTTTCGCCATACCGTCCATCGGTCTGTCTGTGCGTCTGTGTGGTTGTGTTGATGCGTGCTTTTTTACGTCATGCTACAGCCTAAACGGCTTGACAGATTTTCTTCAAACTTGGTATATAGTAGTTTGAAGAAAAAGGTTGTCGAGGTTTTTTTTGTTTTGTTTTAGCCCGGCTCAAACTGGTACCTTTCATGTAACGGTTTTTTTTCATTTTGAATTTGCTCGAAAACGGCTCTAACGATTTTGATTAAACTCAGAATTTAACTTACCTAAGATATTTCTAACAAACTAGCGTTTTTCGTTTTTGGCTTAAATGGTCGTAACGAAAATCAGGTTTAAACGGCCTTTTTAAATGGCCATAAGTTCATCATACTATTGCACCCACAGAGCAAGTACGTGCAACCCTGTCGTGCATTTTATTTATTTCAAACATTTAACTATTATCTTTTGATAAAAAAATTAGGACCACTTTTGAAAAACTCGTACATTATAAATTTTATAGTTGACTAGCCATTCCGACAGACGTTGTGCTGCCCTAACGAGTATCAGATAGCGCCATGATACAAACCATGATAGATACAAAAATGTTGAACATTGAGGGATAAGTTTGACTCCTTAATTATATTTATACCGTCCATTTAATTGGTCTAAGATATTAGAACATGGATGATTTTTTTAAAATTAAATAAACTCAGAAAAGTACGTATACGCCCGAGTGTACAGTACTGTTTTAGTGTTGTTTTTAGGTTGAGAAATGGTCAATTGCAACAACTATTTCTTTTAAGTTCAATCCGTTCGCTAGTTAACTTTTTTCATACTTAATCAACAGCAGTTTTAAATAAAATCATAACACAAGATAATTTGCATTTGAAAATATTTCAGTTTGGTTTTTCTGATCGCTATAACTTGGCCCCTAAGTCTTATATCACATTTTTGCTTTTAGCCCATTTCACCCTATTAACAGCTTAGTCTTGCCAAAGATTTGTATCACCTATTCCACGCGTAAATTACAACCTTTCAATCTTTGTGGTTTCTGAGTTAAGTCTTAGTAAACAAACAAATAATATAGAAAATTTTCAAGGACTCGCCGCGTCGAACCTTTCTTCACCGTGTGGCTAAACTACATGATCAACTTTAACCAAACTTTCCAGAAAAACTGATGGAACAATACCAAAGTTTTTTTTTAGATGTTTCTTAATCCATCAACATCGTAGCCATCCTTCGATAAAATTTGACTTTTTGTAGCTTGACGTGAATATAGTATTTAGTTTTAACTGACTCGCGAAAGAACTAGAATCGCACTTTTCCCAAACGAAACATAAAAACTTGAAATTTCTGAATCCGTCGACATCGTAGCTATCCTTTCGATGGAATTTGACTTTTTTTTCACTTGACAAACGGTCTATGGTTTTAGATTTCAAGAATTCCACATAAACATCCCAAGAATGTGTCGCTTCTATGATTACTGAATTTGTATCGAAGTTGACCCTTTTGTTATTAAATTCTTATTTTTTTTTTAATAAACGCTCTTATTTCAGAACACCAAGGCATTGAGCCAAAAAAAAATAACTTTTATAGATCCAGGTGCTGAAACGAATCAAAAATATCAATCATCAACTCAAACTGAAATGATTTATCCATTATTCAATGCTTTAATAGCATTTAGTAAGTAATGCAGAAATAAATTATGATTTTAAGAAAGCTTCCTCATATTTGAACCTTGTTTCAGCAAATAAGATATTGGAAATGGAATCTTACTTGTAAAGTATATACTTGAAGACCTTTTTTTACTCTCGTTTCTTTCTTCATCTTCCAACGACGAATTTGTTTAAAGGGCGACGAAAGTGGTTCATTACATATTTCTTTCATATTTGGAACAAGAAATAAATAAACATTGCATTACTTTGGCGCCCTGTTCAAATGTTGAATACCTTTTTCTTTTTTTTGCTCCTATATTTCTTCATATTCCATTTGGCGCCTCCCAAGGCCAGGCGCCCGGGGCAAGTGTCCCCCTTTGCCCCCCCCCCCCTAGATCCGGGACTGATATCTCCCATTCGCACTCTTCTTTTCCGTAAAGTGCTATTCCATCAATTTACCAGTTTAGTAGCAAAGCTCTTTTTCAAAGGAACAAGTAGACACTATACAAGACCATAATCATTCCAGTCCTGCTGTATGGGACAAAAACGTGGACCATGACACAATCGGATGAATACAGGCTGGGGTGCTTTGGGAGAAAGATTCTTCGGGTGATATTTGGTTGTACGTATCAATGGAGTATGGAGAAGAAGATTCAATGGCGAACTGTACGGGCTATACAGCGACATTGACCTGGTAAAGAAGCTGAAAATACAGTGGCTTAGATGGCTGGGTCATATGTAGCGAAAGGATGAAAACGCACCAGCCCGACGGGTCTTCAATTCCAATCCGGAGGGCTGCCGCAGTTCTGTGGAGAACGACCTCAACCAACTTGGTGTGCACCACAAAGAGGCATGATAATAAAAGCGTTTTTAAAGTAGATTAATTACGACTTAAAAACACAAATTCCACAAAACTTAAAAAAATACACCTTTTAAAATTACAATTTACATAAAAACACTTAACTTCACATCAATAAAACAATCCAAATTAAGAGCAACAAGTTTAATAAAAAAACTGGACGCGTGATATGGCACTCTACTGATTTTGAAAAAGCTTCCCCATAAGGCGTGTACTGCCAATTTATGTTGGACGGAGTATAGTGCCTACATCAGTGAATGTCAATGTGAATCAACCAACGCTATATTTGCTGACTCTTCCGTAACGGAGTGTAAAGTCAATTCCAAAAAAATAATTCCTGATAAGTGTTTCGAGGAGTTAAATTGCGCTATCGACGGTGAAAGTTATTGTTGGGCTTCTAAATACTCATCTATTAAGAAGTAAATCTACTAGTTAAAAGAGCCCTCTTCACCCAAAAACTTTGATATTCGTTTTAATACTCAAAAATGAACTATAAGCAGTGTTAAACAATAATACCTTTTTTGAGTCTATCAACGACAACCTCTACACTCCGTTTTAACCTAGATTGCTATTTTCAAGGCATAATTTATCTTTATTGAAGAATTCGTATAGGTGCAGTGCAATAATCAAAGTTATTTTTGGTGAGCTTACAGAAACTCACCGGAGTATAACCCCACTTGCTGATGATATTGTAGGTAGTCTTTTTAGTCTTGGGTTCGGAAAATAAATCAAACTCTTTTTTATTTAAATTAAAACTCTTTAATTCTTTATTTATCTTAAGTACCACCATTGTATATGAAATGTATAGTAGCCTGGAGAACGAGTAAGAGCTAACGCGGTTGTTGCTGATAATTATGCCACACATGGTACAGAAATATAAATTTCAGAAATAATGTCCGACATAATGTCCGAAATAAATATTTCTAGTGGAGCCGCGGCCTTAATGCTGATCAAAAACCTCTCCAATGTACTTATTCTTGAAAGCCTCAGAACTTTGAAGTGGTTTAGGAGCTTTCGATTACTCCAAAACTAAGTCTCCAATTCTTTTTGTAGTATAGTTATGGGCGTATTATCATTTCAATAGAATTTTTACAGCATAATTACTGTAGTGTAATTAAGGGAGTTGTGGTCAAAGACACAAACCTTGCTTATATCAATATTGTTATATGAATGGTTTTTGTCTTTGATCACATTTCGCCTAAGATTATACTACAGTAATTAGCTGTAAAAATTGAAATAGAAATACGGCCAAAACTGTACTTAACTTGAAAGCTCGGAAACAAATTGAAAGTTCTCAGAGGTTCCAGAACAGAATATTCGAGACATTCACCTAAGTATAAATACTGAAATCCAAATGGTACTGTTTCAATTTAACCGTAGTGAGAACTAAATGGTGTATAATTAGTGGTGCTTAGATAAATAAAGAAGTAAAGAGATTGATTTAAAAGTAAGTTTGATTTAAAGAGACAGAAGTTCTGATATAAAAATCATACTTGTTCGGAAGAAACGGGAGTTAAAAATGAAGAAAATCTTGATAAATCAAGTTTGTAGGAATTAGGAGAAAGCCAAACAAGTTCATATTGACGAGTACGTATGTGTTTATTATCTCACTCTTCGTGTATAATGACGTATAGCTCTCTTCCACTTTACTTCTTCTTGGAATTCGCAGAAAAAAATGTTTCAGAACAATGTAAATCCACCATATTTTACCGGTTTACACGTACTTCTAGTTGCAGAGCGGTGCGAATATAGAACAACGAATAGTTGCAGAGCGGTGCGAATATAGAACAACGAATATAAGCGGAGTAAAATCTTCGTCAGATTTTATATACAAAGGTCAGATAGGTATTTTGGTCCAAGATCAAAAATAAATAGGTTTATTCACGATCTGTTGCTAAAAGTCTTGTAAAAGTTATAAAATTTGCTGTAAGAAAATCTCGCATTTTTGCACTTCTGCAATGGATACAAGACCAGTTGCACCAGATCAGGAATATCAATATATAAACATAATTCCGCACGACCACTCAACTCAAAAATTATAACAACTTACTGTGAAATGACAATGAGGAGGCAAAGTTTGTGCACTTTATCCTAGAACTTAAGTTCAGTCGCTGGTCTGTTTTGTATGTCTGCGCACCAGAGGGCAACACAGTAATCCTAGACTATGGTACTATTCCAGTGAGTGAAATAAATATAGGTACTAAATTGACACCCCTGGTGCGGATGTGGAGTAGAAAGACAATACTTTCTCTCAACTGATTTGAGCGCTACTCTCTCAATGCAAGGTTGACATTTCCAACAAGTTGACGTTTCCATTTGGATTAAATTTTTCACACAATTTTACATCACTGAAACCAGACGGCTACAAATTAAAAAGATTTTTGCAGTTTAATTTAGTGATCAAGGTGAAAAATTAAAAACAAAAACATACTTTGAGTTTATTAAACATTCAACAAACAAAAAACTTTCGTAAGTATACACCTAATAAACCTCAAGTCTAGTTTTTTAACTTTATAATCTGCATGTTGTGTGTATGTATGTTTGTTTGATAGCGCAAACAAAAGAAAATACTTTTTTTTGTCTGACATCAATTATTATGAAATTGATAAAATATTCGTAAAAACCAATTTTTAATTTGTTGGAACAATGAATAAAAACGAAAAGCTTTCGAAAGATTTCGATATTCTTTTGTTAAATCATACAAGATGGTCATGGACATAATCGGCCATCTTGATTCCGTCCCGAAAACTGTTTATTTTTCTTTAAAAGAAAAGAAAAACCCTCCAAGAAAAAAATGTATTCCTGAAAAGTCTCATAAATTGACCAAAATATTTGTTTTGTATCGTAACGTTGCGAAATTATTTTGTTTTGTTTTAATTTTTAATAATGAAACTGACGCATTATTAACAATTTTTTTTCGAGACAGGAATGGATACCACGATAGAGTGGATTGGGTGATTCGCATTTAAAATTGTCTAAAAACAAACCAAGGGCTCATTTATGCAAAATATGGACATTTCAATTTATTTCGATCCTATATCTTTTTAGTGTTCCAAATAATCTAATTAGCTTACTTACATATATTGCTACTTCTTTCCAACTGGCTCTTCCTCAAAGTTGGTGTGAAAAATATTTGTCAACTTGATGACACGGTGGACTTCGTATCACCTTTTATTGATTTTATAATAGCCACTCTTGTTGCGGGGTCGTTGCTCGTATGCTTGACCGGCCTCATGCTTGTAGAAGGGAGTTAAATCTTGACCCCTTTCGGAATCGCGCAGACAATATTCTTGCTAGGCTTGGCCTTTAGTAACACTCTTCATCAGTAATTTCAAATCTTAATGAAAACCCTCGAACTCCAATTTATTCAGATCGGCAATATCAACGCACTGCTTTGTAGTACGTTCTTAGTTTTGTTGTCAGGATCCTAAGCGAACATAGCTATGTGGCAAAAACCCATAACAGCATAAGTCGACTTATGCTCAAAATGAGTTAATAATGACGTTTTGTTCTTCTTGTTTCGGACTTTATTCTGTGAACTTTTGATATCTGTCCGTTACAAAGTTATACCTAGGCTTTTGAAAAAACGTAAGAAAAGATGAACAACATTATTTTATTTATTTATTTATGGGTTGGGCTCATCCACATTAAGAAAATATAAAATCTTATAGATAGTGATGATTCATAGTGAAATTTTGATTTGATTCAAGTTATTAGATTAAAGATAACAAGTAAAAAAAAAAAAAAAAAAAAAATAACAAATAAATGGAAAATATTTAAATATTATAAGAAAATAATAATGGTTCATCTGTACAGAATCTCTCATACTGACTCTAGCCAACTACAAAAAACCAAACACTAGCAGCAATATATATTGTCAACTCTTCACAGCCATTTCACGTGAATTGCAATCGGATGGATGGAAATTCATTTTCTCTGATGGTTCTAAAACAATAGATAACACATCATTTGCAGTTACCCTTGAAAATGGAACTATAGCCTCCATTGGTAATTTACCTAATTTTTCATCAATCTTCACAGCCGAAGCCACTAAGTTTGTTATGGGTCACCGAGGAAAACATATCATATGCACTGATAGCATATCTTTACTCAACGCCATAAATAACCCCAACAACAACACTGAAATCATATCTGAAATAAGATATCAACTCACCAAATCACCAAACAAAATGAAACTTATGTGGACTCCCGGACACGTTGGAATTCTGGGGAACGAATACGCTGATAAAGCTGCTAGCTCGGCCAAGAAATCGGCTGTTTACAACTTCAACATATTCACCAAATTAGACTTGCTTAAACATATTCAAAAAATATCAAAAGCAAATTTAATACACGACTGGAGTCTTTACCACCACCACTACAAGGAAATCAACCCAAAAAAATTAAACCCCATATTCCCAACAAACGTCTCCAAACAAAAAATTTCTAACTTTGTGCGTCTACGTCTTGGACACACCTCAGCCACTCACCAACACCTTCTCAAAAAAAACCCCCCACCCCCCAACTTGCACCACAAGATTGGATCTACCTCATATATTAGGTCACTGCCCTGTGATACAACCCATAATCAAAAATATTTTTAATGACAAATCAATGTATGAAGTTCTCCAAAATCCTAGCCCCACAAATATTGAAAATGTATCTGATTTTATTTCCAAAGCGAACTTTTGTATATAATTTATCTAAATAGAGCCAATAGTCTCAGCAGCTAGGCTCGTTAATCTTAATTACCATGTAATTTAAATTGCGTGTTAATAAATAATAATAATAATAATAATAATAATAATAATAAAATTATCAGAAAGATTTTACAATTTTAAAAATTAAAATCAAATTTTTAATTTTAAGGTTTTAATTTATAAAAATCTTGTAACATATTATTTAGTTTAAATAGAAAACCATTAGAGTTATGAAATAAAAAAGGTTTTAAGTTCCCGCCGAAAACTGTTTGTGCCACCAACCTCCTGAGCATACCTTGGAAGAGAATTCCACAGACGGACGGTGTTGATGAAAAATTGTCTCTCCGATGTTAAACACGAGGTACTAAATCGCAATTTATTAAAAAGGTAGCTAGGCTGGTTAGTTTGAATAACATTAGACAGTAAGAGAAGAGATCTATAGCCAACCAGGTGATCAAAGGACATATTACACAACAATCTGGAGAAATGAGAAATCCTGTCAAAACGTCTCACATTAAAAACAACGTGCTATGGTGTTGAAGGCTACGTTAAGTTTCCTCTTACTGGTAGAGTCGCAATTGCAGAAAATCTCACATCCATAGATTAAGTTTGGAACGATTAATGTTTTAGCTAGCATCATACGTGTGCTTAAAGGAGTACAGTGCTGGGATACTCGGAGCTGGCGTATTGTATTATAAACTTTTCCAACAGTAGCGTTAATATGGTCATTCCATGTAAGCGTCCTATTGAAGATAATTCCTAGATTTCTAGTTTTTTCGATGAATTCGATTTTTTCGCCCCGAAGAACAATATCCGGAAAATAGGAAAGGTCATATTGTTTTTTGCTGATCAATAGACATTTAGTCTTTTTCGGATTGAGAAAGAGTTCATTTTTTTCAGACCAGGTACATATTGAATCTAGGTTTTTATTAATTTCATTAGCACAGTCTTCTATCATACCAAGAGAGCAACTTCGATAAAGTTGTACGTCATCTGCATACATATGTATTGTGGACTTCACAATAGACGGTATCTCATTCACATACATGGAAAACAAAAGGGGCCCAAGAATAGAGCCTTGTGGAACACCTCTGCTATTAAAAAGAAAGCTTAAAGTTTCGTTTCCCATAGAGATTGATTGAGACCTTGAGCATAAATATGATAAGACAAGAGCAACTGCTGTGCTGCAAAAACTGAAAAGCATAGAAAGTTTTTACAAAGATTGATGTGGTCAACCGTATCGAAAGCTTTTGAGAAATCCAACAGTATCAAAAAAGTAACTTTGTCTTCATCTAGTGACTCTCGTATGTCCTCTACAACTTTGATGATGGCAGAAGTACAACTATGGTTTTTCCTAAATCCCGATTGCATAGAAGATAGAAAGTTATATGAATTTAAGTATTGGTTAATCTGTTTTTGAAGAATTTTTTCAAATACTTTAGATAAAAATGTCAATATGGAAATTGGCCTGAATTCATTGCTGGTTGGACTCTTTTGAATCGGCCATGATTTTTGTTTTCTTCCACTGCAAAGTTTGTGTACTTGTGGTTAATATAAAGTTGAAAATGTGCAATAGGACTGGGACGATAATTGGAAGAATAATTTTGATAAATTTCGGATGAATACCATCAAAACCAACAGCATTAGTCATAAAATATCAAGTAACCGCACTACTTATGCTATAATATCAATTTCGTTATTTGAAAATTCACACGTATGTATAAGTCGACTCATACTTTTTTTAATTTTTTTTTTTTTCATTTACACTTGTAAGCACACATGTCTACTTGTGCTTTTCTTCCAAATTTCGTTTGTGCATTCCTGTAAGCATATGCCTACACAAGTCGTTTTTTGCTCAAAATCAGAGAATTTCAAAATAAGTTAAATTGCAAAACAAAGAAAATTCTACATTTTATCACTTAACATCTTCAAAAATGTGCTTAAGTTATTGCTTTTTTTTATAAAAGCGCTTCAACTGATGACCAAAACTTCAAATTGCGAAATTTGAATTATGCTGTTATTGGTTATTGCCACAGCATAGATAATTTATTGCCTTCACGCGAAACACGGAAACTCAAAGTAAATCGGAAGACCAGACGCTCAGGAAACTTAAACTCGAAAGGCAATTCCTTTAAGATCAAAAGGAAGCGCGCGGAATCAAAACATTATCTCTTTTATACTTTCCATTGATAACCCTTGCCTCGATGACGTTGTTGATACGCTTTTCGCAACATGATGATGACTAATGTCTTTTTCTTGGTTTCCGGAAGCTGCTGTTTAGGCAGCAACACCATAGGGCGGCAACCATATCTTTCCATCACTCTGTACCTAGCACGATGCCTCATCTGTGTCCACG
Organism: Platycheirus albimanus; assembly: GCA_916050605.2. Taxonomy (NCBI): domain Eukaryota; kingdom Metazoa; phylum Arthropoda; class Insecta; order Diptera; family Syrphidae; genus Platycheirus; species Platycheirus albimanus. Next base: position 8,724,983 of record OU696696.1, on the reverse strand, counting down.
ACTGCAAGTTCTGGGATTGAACTTCTTTCATGAAAGTTGATCTTTATGTGTTCTTTGGTGTTCCAAACTCTGTCTTTCATCTTGAGGATTCAAAGCAGTACTGGTTTGCAATATTGTCATCAACCACTTTTGTTTTTACAGTCCTAAGCCACATTCCATTCTTGGGTATGGATCGTTGCCCCCGGATCTTTAGGATGTAAAACGTGGAATCCTCCCAGTACATCATCGTTTTCTCGTGTTGAAATCCCTCTCTCAGAGAGATTGCGGAACAGTTTGAAATTCATCTCTTATTGGTGCCAGAACGTATAGATCCAGCGAACTGCAAAGCCGATGAACTTGCCAAAAAAAAACCACAACGCATTTTAAGTAAGCATAATCAGGGTATTCCCATCGCTACATGTAAATTTTTTGCTAAAAAAAAAAGGTGCTACTGAGTGGCCAAATCTTAGATGGACAGGGTGTAACACATGTCTTGCTACAAAGCTGGATCTGAAACGCTCTAAGGCTTTATTTTCTATAGACGAAGAAGAGGAGACAAATCATCTCCAATGTACATGTCCTGCAAGTTTCTTAACGGAGACTCTTTATAAGAGTACTTTTTTAATGATATTAATGAACAACTGATGAATTTGGACATCAATTATGTTGTGCGCTTCGTTAAAAGCTCTAATTGTTTCCAAGTTTTTAGGAGATAACACCCAAACTTTGTAGTATCACTACGGTCCTTTTTTGGACTAATTGTGTCAGCTGTTCTAGCTGACAGCCACCTTAACCAAACCTAACCTAACGCAGACAACAGTTGACAAAGAATTGCAAGTTACTCGAGATGTTGGCAGAGTACTTCTACGATTCACAGGCATATAGCAACGATTACACAATCGATTGGAATAGAAGAGATATTTGCCGTGAGTAACAGAAAGGAAAGGATTCAAGCTTGAATTTATTCCATTGCTATTGTCCAAGTCTCTTATACCATCGAGATACCTTATAACTACTCAGATAGATGAACTGAGTGACCTCCTCTATTGTTTCCTGCTGTTGTTGGTTTTGTCTGGTCCGCATTTTTTTTACTGGCTGCTTCTCCATTTCGTTGAAGGGAATTTAACATTTGATAAAGGCACCAGTGCACCATTAAACAGATATCATCCGCATAGTCCTCAATATCAATCCATAAGTTTAATTTTCTCCAAAAAGGCTCTAACGATTTTTGTAAAACATTCCGAAAGCTGTTTTGTTAGAACAATCTATCTATCTTACCATTTTTATTAAAAAATGTATCTATTGCTTAGAAAGGATTTTTAGAATTAGACTTATAATGTATAATGCTTTAGCAGCCTTGCCGTTGTCACAGATCGTGCTACAAGCGTAAATGCTTTCTGTCATGTATGCAACCACAAGAAAGTTAGTGAGCTTCTTCAAATAGTTCTTAGTGCTTCGTACCATTCCGCTTGGCCGTACCATTGAACTTGGCCGTTCGTAGCTGGATGAAAAGGGCAAATCTTGTGTTCTTTTTCATGAAGGCCTTGAATTCATCCGACGTGAATGCGGTATTTTTGTCCGAAGCCAAATCGTCAGGAAGTCTATTGGGTGGCATAGAACTGACGGAGAAACTTAATTGCGGCAGCTGCAGACGTTGAATTGACGAAAAAGACCTCAAGCCACTTTGAGTGAAAGTCGAAGTAAAACGTTTTGACTAGGAAGATCCAGGCAAAATCGACATGTATTCTCAACGTTTTACATCCTGTTCTTACCACGAGTTCTGTTAGCCGAAAGCTCATTGCATTGCTTATTTTTATTTCAGCACGAACTACCAGATTGAAGTTGTAGGCATTAAGAAATAATATCGAATGACGTAGCATTTGGAACTATTTTCCATTGGAAACTTTTTTATTTTTTGTAAAGATCCCCAGTGGGTGATCATCGGTGACCAGCGTGAAAGAGCGTCCGTTTAGATAATTGTGGTATATTTCTTAACTTCTACGACAAAAGTCACTGCTTCTCGTCCGTTTTGTGGCTCTTTCTTATTTGGAAATATTTTTTTGAGTAAAAAACAATGGGTTTTTCGGATTTATCTGTTAACTATGGCTAAGGACTGCCAAGTCCACAGGGTCATGCGTCGCATGTTAGTACTAATGAGAGCTTCTCATTATAATGCATCAACACGTCATCTGATATCTTCATCTCTTCGTGATGTTGCTTCTATTTCAAGTTAGCTTTTTTATCCAATAGGCGGTGTAGCGATTCTGACATGATAAAAGCTTATCAAACTTAAAAATTTCTTAAATTGTTTTTTGTCCTTCGGTGATGGAGCGTTATGGATGCATTGACGCCCAGGGCGTAAATATTGAAACCCAAAAACTCCTCTGATGGTACACAGAATTTACATTTATTCTTTCGTAGCCGGTGTTCGGCCTTATCGAATCGAAGCAACACCTTATTTTCATTGCTGCAGTTCTGACTTCAATGATATCGTCGAAATATGGCGAAACTTCTTGAATATTCTGCAACATCATGTTTTCAATGCAGCTTTTTAATGTTCCCGGTGCGAAGGAGATACCGAATTAATGTCTGGTCACCTTAAAGGCACCCTTGTGCGTTGTTATTGTTTGAAGTGGTGCTGAGCCTTCTTCGATTATCGATTGCTTATGTGCTTGTGCCAAATCTATCTTAGAGAAAATTGATCGTACTTCGATGGATGCCAAAAGTGTGCTGACCCCTGAAATTTGTTGACTGTGTGGTTTGCTTACTTATTAAACCTCGCCAGCTAGGCCGGTATAGCCCAGTTCGCCATTGAATCTTCTCCTCCATACTCCATGGCAAATACAGGACCGAATATCCCCGAATAATCTTTCTCTCAAAGCATCCCAGCCTGTATTCATCCGATTGTGTCATGGTACACGTTTTTGCCCCATACAGCAGGACTGGGATGATAAAGGTCTTGTATTGTGTCTCCTTGGTCCTTTGAGAGAGGGCTTTGCTACTAAGATGTCTTCTAAGCCCGAAGAAACAGCGATTGGCAAGAGTGATACTTCGACTGATCTCTTCACTGATGTTGCTCTGAGAGATTATAGTGGAACCCAAATAGACAAAGTCCTTGACAACCTCAAAGTTATATCTGTCCATTGTGACGTTTTGTCCGAGCCTACGGTGATGATCTTCTTCACCCGAGGACAGCATGTACTTTGTTTTATCTTCATTTACAGCCAGACCCATTTTCGCAGCCTCCACTTCAATACTTGCAAATGCCCCCAATTAGGTTTGATAACCTGATTAAACGTTAATTTGTAGTCCCCACAGAGCCGTCTTAACGACGGGCATTGCGAGAATAGCCCAATCGGAATATTCTACAGGAATTAGAATTTAGAATACCTTGACTGCTAAGCGATTGATTTCTTCTTCATATAGACTTTTAATTGCAAAAGGTATCCGTTGTGGTGTTAGTCTTAATGTTGAATCGATGTGTAGTCAACGCTAGCGGTCCCGCATAGCCGTATAGCGACCAAATTGCCTACATTTCCCTTTTTTACTGTCTTTTATTTTTTTATGAAAAGTGATATAAACTTTTTACATTTTACATGAAACTAAACTCTTAAGGAAACATTTTATATTTAATCCTAAATCATCACCCAGATTTATAATAATTTTTTTTTTATTTACAGGAATGATAAATATAATAACTATCGATAAATAAAAAAAGCTAATACAGCTTATCAAATAAAAAACCAAGCTACGAAATGAAAGTCGATACAAATCGGCTTAAAAAAGGCACTTCGGAACTTACTCCGGAGTGTCGCCAACTAATCGAAGACATGAATTCACGCAAATCCAGAAAAGAACTTTTGGAATATTTGGAGAAGCTACGTGGTTGGGTCTATGGAAAATGTGAACTTTATCACTGGATCGAGCTGTTGGATCGTTTTGACGATATTCTAGCAGAAGCTTCAAAAGAAAATCCAGATAATGAATTCGCTTTGTATTGTGACACAAATTATACACCATCAGTAAGTTTTTTTTTTCCCAATTTTTCTTAAGAAGAATCATTTTATATGAATGTCTTTTCTTTTCTTTTTTTGTAGGATGTGCGGCTTTTAATTTATGTGATTAATTTCACAACTCTTCTAATTGAGCATTCGTTTTCAAGACATTTGTACAATTCCATTGAACATCTGACACAATTACTATCATCCACGAACATGGATATCGTAATGTGTGTCTTAAATCTTTTATATATGTTTTCGAAACGAAGCAACTTTATACCGAGATTGAATAGCACAAAGAAGATGTCACTTCTCAATAAACTTTTCAACTTTGCTGAGGTAAATATAAAGAAACCAGTATTTACACAATCCGTACCACTTGATCAAGGACATAACAAGCAATATTCGTGTGTCACAATATTTAACAAACCGTTTACTTACCTGGTTAAATTAATTTGTAGCAAATAAGAAAATTATTTTTTTTATAAAGCACACGCGCTCAAGGGTTTTGAATAGCCCTGTTAATGATTATTATTTTGTTAAAAGAAATTCAACGTTAAGTTGAAATTTTTTAAATATTTTCATTTTTTGTTTCAATACTTCATTAAGCTTTAAGCACACATTCAAGGTTACCGTAGCCATTGTCGTAGCAGAAAATAGAACCACCTCGATATATCCGTTAAAGGGAATAGGGTCTTCGGTATAAGTATTTTGATGAAATAAAAATCGTAAATTTTTTAGTGTAACTTTTAAATAGCTTTATAAAGAATTCTTGTTTGTTTTTTCATTTTTACGTATAAATAATACAAACTTAAAAATAACCAAAAAAAATGTTGTTAACAGAAACTTTAAAAGATATAAATTAATAAGTGATTTCAAGTGTTGGCATAAGTATTTTGACAAGTATGTAATTCTAGGAAAATAAAATAAAGTGCACGACTGGGTCGGACGAACTTGCTCTAATGTGTGGCAGTGGTCTTGGGTCTGATTTTAAAAAAACCGGTCCTATGGGAGGTACCGTTATAAGACATTTGCTGAAAAATCTATTCCAACCAAAACATAAAGTTTGCACAAAAAACACCATTCAGAAAGTTTTATCAAAATCGTAGGAGCCGTTTTTGAGAAAAATTAATTTTTCACTAAAAATCAGGTACAGGTAGCTAGAATTCCAAAAACCCCTCTGTAGAACTTCATAATAATAATATGTACCAAGTTTGAAGCAAATCGGACCGACAGCCGTTTAGGCTGTAGGTGCCGATACAGACTGACGGACAGACAGAATTTTCGGACCCACTTTTTCAGGCTTCTCTATCATCGTAATGTTATGTTTGATTGTTCAAAAAAATTTTTTTTTTACGAATGCATAACTTGCCTTATAGTACCTATAATCGCAAGTAAAAAAGTTTAAAATTAACAAAAGTAAAATGAAGAAGAAATTTACTACAATGTAAAACCGCCTTTGGGTTCAATAACTTTTTGAAGGCATCTCGGTACTGAATCCACTAAATTTTAAAAGATCTCTGGAGATATCTCTTTCCAAAGAAAAGTGACCTCAGAATTTGTCTTCTCCCTGGTTTTATTTTAAAAAAAAAAACTATTCTTTTGCGTTGCAAAAGAGACTATACTTTCTCTTTAATATTTAGATCTGGGTTTTAAGGTGGCTAATTCAAAGTGGTAACACCAAACATCCTCTAAAAAGTTAGTTATCATCCGGACGTTGTGGCATGGGACATTATCTTGTTGTTTTATAAACAATTCCCCATCTCCGGAAGCAAAGGCATTATCAATTTGGGTACTAATACATTGACTTCGGTTCATCGAACCGGTGATAGGAACCAAGTCACCCAGCCCATTTTACGCAACACATCCCCATAACATGACATAAGGCTATATCACACTGCCAGTGGATTCACTGACCACTGGCAGGCAGTGTCGTCACGAAAACTGACGTGATTTGTACGCCAGTGAAGAAATTGTTCGTCAGTGGTCAGTTGAGAAAAAAAGGTTATCACACCTACTGGCAGGCCTGTGCCAGTGTGTCCCAAAAATCACTGACACCTCTTGCGAGTCAGTGAAAATTTCTCCGAGTCGGTCAGTGAACTGACGCCTGAAAAACTGACTATCACATTACACTGACACATGCTTCACTGGCACACGACACTGGCAAGTAGAGTCAGTGAAATTTTACGCGAAATCGGGTCAGTGAGCAGTTTTGCTATCACACTACACTGGCAGCACTGACTATTTCAATAGCCAGTCGCTGTCAGATCCTTGTTTTTTTATTTGCGTTTTAATTTAATTAAACAAAAAGTAAATTTATATCGGTGGTTTTTGTTTTTAACTTAAAAATATTTTAAAACAATGTCGAATCAAGAATTTTCGGAGATTGTAGAAATTGCCACGGAGGCTTATGTGCTAGCGTGTGTGGTGGACAGCCTCAGCGATGATGATCGCGATAAGAGAGAGCGTCGACCGCGCAGTATTTGGCAAAAGAATTGGCTGCGGCGTAGAGAGAAGGAAGGGTTTTGTGCCAAGCTGCTGATGGAATTGCGGGAAGAAGAGCAGGAGCTATATCGGAATGCATACGCATATGTCAAGTGAGCAATTTGATTATTTGCTAAATTTAGTGAATTCGAATTCGAGAATTTTAATTCGCTGCGACTGCTGTTCCGAATAGCGCAACCCACTATTTCGGCTATCATTCCCGAAGTCCTTGACGCCATTTACAGGGTTCTGGTGGATGATTTTTTTAAGGTTTGTTCCAATAATGATTAGCGATAACTTGGCGACTTGCGGCTAAACAAAGCGACCTAGCATATTCGTGACCTAGGAAATGCCACCTTTCCATTGATGTATCGCATTATATGAAAAATCGACTTTTATCTTTAAACACGATATGCGGCTAAACTAGACGTGCTAGAGGCATCAAAGTTGACATCTTTAAACTCGACTTGCGGCTAAACTAAGCGACCTAGCGACTTCAAAAATGCATATTCGTGATCTAGGAAATGCCAGTTCTAACAAATCAAAAAAAAAGTTGGTAAAAAAAGTTTTTTTCAAAACTTCCCAAAAAATACGGTACTTAAAATTTTTCAAGCAAAATATCAAAAAACAGGTCAGTTCACTGACTGGTTTTCTTCACTGGCACAACGAGAAATTTCGTGTGTTCCCAATGATGGGACAGGGTCAGTACACTGACGCTCTTGTCATAAAAGTGTGTCAGTGGTCCTATGCGCCAGTGACTACTTATCACACTTGTCATTTTTTCAGTCAGTCACTGACGCGATTTGGGTTGGTCAGTGAACACGTCAGTGAACTGACACCTTCACTGGCGTCCCAAAACTGGCTATCACACTACGGATGACTTCACTGACGGCATTGTGACGCGATTTTGACGTCACTGCCTGCCAGTGGTCAGTGAATTCACTGTCAGTGTGATATGGCCTATACTCTCAACCATGGCTCACGTTTATACAAACGGGCCAATTTGTTTGCCTTACTTCCTTTGGCAATCTTACACAAAATTTGTTTTTGATGATTTATACTCATGGGAGCGCCCACCTGTCCATAGAATGCTTCTCCAGAACTCCTTTGGCTTGTGCCGGTGTTCTTTTGCAAAGACCAGTATTAAGCCTGTTAAACCAGCAAATACTATGTTTTTTGTAATTTCTATTTTTTGAAATAAAATTATATATCTATCTATCTATCTTAAGCTTGTTTGTCTTTGACATGTGCACACATCCTTGGCTTTAAATGTCCTGAATTCTCCTTCCTTTAAACGTCGTCGGACTGTGCGCTCATTTATTGGATTCTTAGCCGTCAAATCCCATTGATCAGCATCAGATTGAGGCTTCATACAAATATCTTTTTTTCAATTCCCGTAGAAGGACTCGGTCTTCAGTGGGCAAAATCAACGCGCTTAGCACCTGATCTAATTAGGTTTCTTATGTCATTATGCTTTTTTAATTTATTAATTTGATAGTGCATGCTTTGACGCGACACATTTAACTCATTTACAATGTCTTATTTACTTTTAATCAGTTATTTTTTTACCAACGATTGATACCAATTAAAGTTAAACACTAAATTTGTTTCGTTTTCACGTGCTCAAAACTGTGAAAATATTTAGACAAAGGTTCCGTCAAAATACTTATGCCACGCAAACATTCGTTGTCTGCATGCATTTTTATCAGCAGAAAGAGAATGCGAACCGTAAAAAATATAAAATTTGGCATACATAGAGATAAAACTACAAGCTTTGTTTTGCGCATCATTTTTGTACCGTTATTTAACAATACTAAAAAAAGCTACGTTGAATGGTCACAAAACGATTTGGTCAAAATACTTATGCCGACTAGTGTACTAAATCACGTCATTCCTTATGCTGGGTTCCATGGGTGAACATTTCGAATTTGCAACGCTCGATACCGTACTGAACGGGAACTGTTGAACTCATTATTGAAGTCGGTATTTCAAGCCTAGATAAAAACTTTAATGTATGCTTAAATTTTGTCTATTTATAATTCTTAATTCAATTTTAGCTTCATACAACAATGCAAGCCTTTGAGGTGTATTTTCGTTTTTGAAAATCAAGATTAAAGTAATCAAAAAAATTGGGGTCTTATTCTATTTCGTTTTGGGCTTTTTTTTAATTTTCATTTTACTTTTGGGAACTAATTTCGCGTGCCGACATGTTTCCCTGAAATAAACTTTATGAATAAAGTTTGTGGATGGGTTTTAAGGAGAAATAAGGAAGACAATATAATAAAGTTTTGCTTTCTCGAATGACAATCATGTATAATATCATGAGAATTATTAGGTGTGGCCGCTATAAAATTCAAGCTTTAAAGAACCCACAACTGGGTATTGTTTTAAAACTTTACGGATTGACGTTGAAACAGCATAAGATTGTTCAAAAAATCAAAAGAACGGTTGGCGTTGTTAGTGAAAACTGTATAGTGAGACCTTTTGTTCCTCTTCGACAAGACCTATACTTGTCATGTAGACGCCTACAATAGGAAAATCTCTCTATTGGGTGCGATGAATCAAAGTTCAATTAAGTTAGAAAAAACATCGCCCACATCATCGTGGGCGTGTTTTCTTTGGAAATCAACTAAACAATGACTTCAAAAAGTTTGGACAAAAACATATGTTGCTGAGAAAAATATCCCTCTTCGGTGGGTCTTCCAACATGCTAATAACCCAACACATTCACCGAACGTTTAAAATGAAATTTTTCGCATTAATAAAATTGATTTTGATTTGAAACAAATATAACCAACCTATTGTAGTACCCAGTGGCATAGTAGTTAGTGTTTCGGACTAACACGCCGAAAGTTTTGGCTTTGATCCCTACCTAAGTGTTTTTTCCCGTGGTACTGGCTCGAGGATGTGACAAATTCTCCACGATTAAAGCCATACAAATATTTTTTCTGCTAGCAGTTCGGATTCGGCGCTAAATTGTAGGTTTCGTCCATCCCTGCAGAACATCGACGCACACACAGGAATGGTTGAAAGTGTAAGTCATAGGCCCCGGCCCTACTTGGAGCTGTTGTGCCAAAAATGTATTTATTTATTTTTATAACCAACCTAGTCCGATATTTAGTCAATTTTTGTGAATCTGTAATATCAGGATGCTTAAGAGCTAAGAAGTAACAATATTCACAAACTTAGTACTATGATCCAACAAAGCACACTTTAAGCAAAATTAAGTTTCCAAATTCCAAAATATAGCTCCTTTTTCCCTCCTGAAACAAGTGATACGGATTTTTACATGTAAATAAGAATTGTGTTTAGAGTTGAATTGAATTTTGTATTGTTTTATAGAGCTGGGGTGGAAAGGAAAACGGATTTTCACTTGCTCAGTGCTGTAAGAAAGATGCCCGTCTACCGCGTTCTTCTTCAACACTTTATTTCGAATACTACAATGCTGGAGGACAATTGGATTTTATCGAAGTCCCTGGTCTTGACAGAATCAAAGAGTCCCCGGCCTCAATGGCCAAGATAGTGTGCGATAAAATTCCACATTTGGGAGATGATCAAAGGGTGAGTTAAATAAATTATGTTTAGTTGTGTTGCAAGTGTGAAACTTAAATATAATTTATTCTATTCAATGTTAGATGCACATTCTTACCCGGATCCGATTGGCAGCAACGTTCCACAATTACCGGATGAGGTTACAATTTGTCCAAGCACGTTTACAAGCAATATCGGTGTTGGTGTATTCGAATGCAATATTAGACAATATCCATAACTTACTTTATCCTGGATTTTTGGAGGAATTAGTTGAGCTCCTGGAAGTTAAAGATATTCATCTTGTCGAAATAAGAGCAGCTGCTTTGCGAACATTGACGTCTATCATCCATTTGGACCGAAACCCACATTTCCCAAAGTAAGTACGCTGGCTTTATTGATAAAGGGTCCTTCAGTAGGATCGATTTCTCGGAGCCTGGAGTGTTTTTCATTAGGTTTGTATGTCAAAAGAGTTAGAAGTTATTGCAAATTTTCTTATACTTACTAATTTTGAACTGCATCTCAAGACCTGGTAGTGATATCGAATATATTTTTGTAGACATGGTATGTGGAGAAGAAAAACTTTTGCTTGGTACAGTTTAAAGACCGAACAGATACGTCGACCTCTCATCTCTTGTTTTTCTCTTGGAAGATATTGCTTATAGGTCGTCTAAAATTGTCTTGTGCGGGGATTTCAACAGTAATCTTTTAAATGAGTGTACCTTAGTTGATACTATGAGATCCTTTAATCTTTCACCAGTTAATGTTGATGTGCCCAATCATTTTACAAATGGTTCTAGTTCTTTGCTTGATGTTATTTTTGTTAGTGATATTGACGATGTTCTTTTCTATGACCAACTTGCTGCGCCTGCTTTTTCAAAACATGATCTCTTATGTTTGCTTTTTAATTTCAATATAATAAGACCACCAACAATCTTCCAATACCGTGATTTCAAAAACATCAATGTTCTTGCTCTTGAGCAGAATGTCACAGTGATTGAATGGAATAGAATTTATTATATATCATCACCTAACGAACAGGTAGAATTTCTTCAATCAAACATTGAGTATCTTTTCAACTTGCATGTTCCCATTAAACAAAAATATTTAACTGATCATTCTCGGCCATGGTTTACATCAGAAATATCCTCCCTCATGTATCGCCGCAATCAAGCTTCCACCGAAGGAAAAGATATAGGTTGGATGATCTACACAGATCATATCGGCTACTTCGTAACCAAGTTGTTTGTAAAATACGTAAGGAAAAGGCAAAGTTTTTTAAAAACCGTCTTAATTTATCTATTTATGGTCGAAAACTGTGAAAAAATTTACGCGATATTGGTATTGGCAAGCAAAAACGATCGAATGACGTTTATACCATTGACACATCTGTTTAATTCAATTCTCACAACTGGTATTTTTCCCAAACTTTGGAAGCTAGCCAAAATTTACCCTGTACCCAAATCTTCAAAAGAATTTCGTCCTATTTCTATACTTCCTTTTCACTCAAAAGAATGGAAAGAATAATACAGAGGCAAATCAATATACATCTAGGTAGGGCCGATCTACTGACACCTTTTCAGTCTGGTTTTCGTGCAAAGCACAGCTGTATGACGTCACTGATAAATGTGACTGAAGACCTCCGGCAAGCTGTTGATGACGATAAGGTGAGCTTTTTGATTCTGCTAGATTTTTTCTAAAGCCTTCGACACAATTGACCATTCAATTCTTATACGTAAGCTGAAAGGGCAATTTAATTTTTCGAACTCTGCAGCTAATTTGATACTTTCATATATTAGTGAAAGAAAGCAGGCGGTATATGTTTCCAATACTTTGTCTTCTTTTCTGTCGGCCTTAAAAGGGGTTTCACAAGGATCGATTTTAGGCCCAATCCTTTTTTCGCTATACATAAATGAACTGCCATCTATATTGAAGTTCTCACTAATCAACATGTATGCAAATGATGTGCAACTTTATTTGAGCAGTGAACTGGGTCTTATTGAAAATTGCGTTCACAACATGAATCAGGATCTTGAAAGCGTACACTTCTGGTCCCAACAAAATGGTTTATTTTTGAACCCCTCTAAAACAAAATGTTTGGTTATTTCAAAGAAACTACTGGATCTCTCCTATTTTCCCCGACTAAAGCTGAATAATATTGAAATTGACTTTGTAGAAACAGCTGGCAGTTGGCAAGGTATATGGAGCCCTTAGAGTACTTCATGAGTCCCAATATATTACTCCTATAGAAACCCGAAAAATGTTAGCAAAAGCTTTGGTTGTTCCTCTACTTACTTATGGTTGTGAAATCTATTGTGATTGTGATGTCGAGAGTAGACGGAAACTTACAGTTGCCTTCAATAACACAATTAGATATATTTACGGCCTGAGAAGGTATGAACATATCACTAGCTTTGCTTGCACCTTATACAACATGCATTTCAAACAGTTTCTACAATATCGAACACTTTTTTTCAGCATCATACAGACTCGTCAACCACAGTACCTATTTTATAGATTACAATTTTCTACTTCTAATAGAACAAGCATGTTTAATATCCCCCGACATACCTGCCTTACCTCCGAGCGGCAGTTTTTTGTAAACGCCGGCCGTACGATTATGGAACTCCTTGCCAAGAGATCTGAGAAGAATTGATAATATTGAAATATTTCAAAGAAAACTTAAAGTCTATTTCTCGTCTCTGTAGACACTGTGAGGTTTTACCTTTAATAAAGTTAATATATCCATTAACCTATTTGTATTAACTACTCAGTTTTTTCTATTTTCTATTTACTGATTAAAGTAAGCTCTTGTTCATAAATTTGTACATTACTTAAGCTATCACTATTAATAAAATATTGTATCTTAAGGTGTATAGCATATCAGATATAAATAAATAAACTAAACTAAACTAAGTTTTTACTTTTGATGGCACAACTAGAGCGTGGTGCTCCTTTCTCAATGTGCCTTTCCAGACGGCTCGATATCTAGCCTGCCGTCTCCAATCTCGCACTCATAGTAGTCGGAGATCTAGCTCTATGCTATGCCTGTTCGCTTCATTGAAGATGATGAGGTCTATCTTGGCTTCTGAGTCCCTCTGGTTTGGCATTGAACCCTTCACAAGCTGAAGCGTTGATGTCCATTTGCTATACATTACCCAGTCATCTAAACACATAGTTGAATTGTAATTTTTCTGGCTAGGCATATGACGTGTAGTTAATCTTCTCCGCCAAATAATGTTTCGTTCTCTGATTAAGCAGGCAGGACCATAAATCGTACAAATCTCGAATACTCCAAGTGACTTCATCCTATTGGGAGATGGTACATGCTTCTGCACCATATAGCAGGACAGGGACGATGAGTGTTCTGTACAATGTCTTTTTTTTTTCTTCTCGATAGGGTAAGAGTAAATCGCTTATACTTGCTACTGACTCCATTTCGGTACGGTTACTGGTCGTTCTTCCTAAAAGCCCAATTAATTGTATCGATTTATAAAAGAAGGTTCCTGATGTACTGGCATCCATTTTACGCACAATGTTGAAAAAGTTGCCTGACAGTGCATGCATGACCTTGTCATAGGAATCTGGTGGAGTCGAAGGTTTCGATTAGAGTTCCTGCCAACTTTGAAGGAACATCGAGCATTCTACAACGTCATCCTGATAAGGCGTATCTGTTAAGCAGAAGTTTGACATGGCACGGTTTAACTCCATTTGAACTGTCGTAGGCTGCTTTAAGGCTATATCACACTGACAGTGAATTCACTGACCACTGGCAGGCAGTGACGTCAAAATCGCGTCACGATGCCGTCAGTGAAGTCATCCGTAGTGTGATAGCCAGTTTTGGGACGCCAGTGAAGGTGTCAGTTCACTGACGTGTTCACTGACCAACCCAAATCGCGTCAGTGACTGACTCGAAAAATGACTAGTGTGATAAGTAGTCACTGGCGCATAGGACCTCTGACACACTTTTATGACAAGAGCGTCAGTGTACTGACCCTGTCCCATCACTGGCAGCACACGAAATTTCTCGATGTGCCAGTGAAGAAACCCCGTCAGTGAACTGACCTGTTTTTTGATATTTTGTTTGAAAAATTTCAAGTACCGTATTTTTTGGGAAGTTTTGAAAAAAACTTTTTTTACCAACTTTTTTTGATTTTTTAGAACTGGCATTTTCTAGATCACGAATATGCATTTTTGAAGTCGCTAGGTCACTTAGTTAAGCCGCAAGTCGAGTTTAAAGATGTCAACTTTGATGCCTCTAGCACGTCTAGTTTAGCCGCAAATCGTGTTTAAAGATAAAAGTCGATTTTTTATATAATGCGATACATCAATGGAAAGGTGGCATTTCCTAGATCACGAATATGCATTTTTGCCGATACAGATAGTGTCGATAGACTGACAGATAGACAGACAGACAGACCGAATTGTCGGACCCACTTTTTTCGGCTTCTCTATCATCGTTATGTTATGTTTGATGTTATTTTTTTTTTTACGAATGCATAACTTGGCTTATATGTAGTACCTATAATCGCAAGTAAAAATATAACAATTAAACATGACATAACGATGATAGAGAGAAGTGGAATATTAAAAGTCAACGGCTAGAAGAACAAAAGTGACTTCAGGGCTCAACAAACAAAGCTATTATTAGAAAAAAACCTAAAAAACAACCCACAAGAACCTTGTAAATATCGTCAAGTACTTCTGGAATATTAACCCAAATAGTTGGTTGAGCTATTTGGAATAGCAGTCGCAGCGAAATCCTTCCTTCTCTCTACGCCTCAACCACTTTTTTTGCCAAACACTGCGCCGTCGACAAGTTCTCTTGTCCTCATCATCATCGCTGAGGCTGTCCACCACACACACTGCCAAATAAGATATCGTGGTAACTTTAACTATATTTCCAAAAATTCTTTTTCTGACATTATTTTTTTATAAATAATTTTTTGTAAGCAAACAAACCAAAAACCAGCAGCTAGAGTTTTCCACCTGAAACAAATCAATAAAAAAAAAAAAAAAAAACAAGGAACTGGCAGCCACTGGCTGTCGGTAGTCAGTCAGTGTGATAGCAAAACTGCTCACTGACCCGATTTCGAGTAAATTTCACTGACGCCACATGCCAGTGTCGTGTGCCAGTGAAGATTGTGTCAGTGTAGTGTGATAGTCAGTTTTTCAGGCGTCAGTTCACTGACCGACTCGGACAAAATATCACTGACTAGCATGAGGTGTCAGTGAGTTTTGGGACACACTGGCACAGGCCTGCCAGTAGGTGTGATAACCTTTTTTTCTCGACTGACCACTGACGAGCAATTTCTTCACTGGCGTAAAATTCACGTCAGTTTTCGTGACGTCACTGCCTGCCAGTGGTCAGTGAAATCACTGTCAGTGTGATATGGCCTTTAAGATCGATTAACAGGTGGTGGTTATCGATGTTAAATAAATTTTTAAGGTCTGAAGGCGCAGGGCTCATTTTTTGTGGATCGGGCAGATGTTGGTGTATGTCCTCTGAGCGGGGCATCCCAGCGTGTTTCAAAAGTTCCTGATCCAGCTGCTTTTTTTGTTTTCTGTCTGCTGATGGCTACTTTGGCTCCATTTTGGTCGGGCAGTATAGCTAATGGTTATCATCTATTTAGATTACTTTGTAGTTGATCATGGGCGGGATGGATCTTGGCTGTCATCGCCATTCAACAACTGCGTATTTACTATTTCCATCTTTGCAGGATCCAGGGCGTCTTGTAAATCTTGTTAGTCGTGGCTGTGAACGGACGTGTCGTGGGGTGCGCTCTTCTGTTTTAAAGTCAAACTTTCAATCTTTTTTGCATTGTACAATATGCTCTGCCTAATTTGCAATAAAATAATTGACCGAAACGATTTTGAGAGAATTAAGTGCAGTGCCTGTAATTTGTTTTCACACGGTTCATGCTCTAATTTATCTCCCACTGATCTCGAATTTTTAATTAATTCTAATGACTCATTCTTTCGGTGTGATAAATGTTCTACTCTCCGTCGTAAGTCTTTCCAACAACGTGATGCCCCGCTATCTCTTGCGGTCTCTGCAGCAACAACTCCATTACCGAATTCCTCTAATAAGAAATTATTATCTGCTACGAAGACAACAACAACTCTTAATGCAGTAATGGATAAACAATCAGCTCCTTGTGCTCCCCTAACACCTGTAAATGACATTGTTCTAGCTAATAAACAACAACAACTTTCACCTTGCAATGATGCTGATGCTGTGTCGGAAGCTGTGTTTATAGATTGCATTCGCATAGCTTAGATCTATTTCTCCAGGAATTTTCTACTCTTTTAAACAACTTGAAAACTAGCAATCTCGTAATCCTTGGTGACTTCAATGTAGACATTTTAACTAAGAATTCTATATGTGACTCTTATCTTGCCTTGGTAGCCGAGCATGGATTGTATTCCTTCGTTGATGTTCCTACTAGGCCTGTATCTCAGTCTTGCCTTGATCACGTTTTTGGTCGTTTCAAAGATTTGTGTATGAGTCTATGCCACGGTGTTAATTTTGATCTGCACATAACTGATCATTGTATGACTGGAATGTTATTTAGCGCTTTGAAAACTTCCAAGTCCAAAATAAATTCATCAACCTCCACCATTAAGAAGATTAATTTTGTCATGTTAAACAATGCCCTCCGTTTTGAAGACTGGGATGCTGTCCTTGCAGATCAAAATGCTTCGAGTGCCTATGATCTATTCTTAAGTACCCTGCAGTCATATATAAGCTCCAATAGCTATAACTGGATGGCTAAGAAATGTGACAAGAAACTTAAGCCCTGGATAAACCAAAAAGTTCTTAAAAAAATAAAAATTAAAAATAAGTTGCGAATAAAGTGTTTTAAGCATCCAACCAACATGGCCCTGAAGGTGCGATATAAGACTATGTGTAAAAATTTAAATAATGAAATCAGAGCTTGTCGTGATATATATTATAACTCCTTGCTTAATAAATCTATAGGTAATCCTAAAAACGAATGGAAAGCTATAAACAGTATAATAAACCGAAATGCTTCTAATACGCTCACTCAAATTTCACTAAATAATAATGGATTTGTTTTCGATGATCCTGTTACGGTTGCTAATATTTTCAATACATTTTTTGGATCAGTTGGTCAAATAGCAGATTCAAGTTTTCAGTGCGATCACTGTAACGGTGACATGGGATATATTGAACATGTTGCTCAAGGGAGTTTTTACTTCGAACCTATCACTGGGTCAGAAATTAATTGTTTAATAAATTCACTCAACAAATCCCACGCATGTGGGGAAGATGGCATATCCAACTATATTTTGAAAATGATTTCACTTAATGTATCTGATATCCTAGCATATTTGTTCAATTTAAGCTTTAATACTGGTGTTTTTCCCTCGAATTTAAAATCCGCCATTGTGATTCCTGTATTTAAGAAAGGTAATAAAAGTGAAGCTAACAACTATAGACCTATTTCTCTGTTGTCCTCGTTATCTAAAATTTTTGAAAAAGCAATTAAAAACAGAATGTTACGTTACCTTAAGAAAAATAAATTCTTCAGTTCGTCACAGTTCGGCTTTAGGGAAGGGTTATCTACAGAAGATGCTCTTTTAGATTTTTGCTCAATTATTAATAAGGGCCTTGATAGCAATAAGTTTTGTTCGGGTTTGTTTGTAGACATAAGTAAAGCGTTCGATACGGTTGATCATTTAATACTCCTTAACAAACTTCTATCGGCTGGATTTCGAGGATTTGTTTATAATTGGTTTGAGTCGTACCTTAAAAATAGAAGCCAAAAAGTTTTAGTTGGAAAAAACTTCAGCGATTCCAGGAATTCAAACATTGGTGTGCCACAAGGGTCGGTCCTCGGTCCCATTCTGTTTCTCATCTACATAAACTCCTTGTTTGAATTACCTTTCTCTGCTAAGTTAACAGCTTTTGCGGATGATCTTGGTCTAGCTTATAATTCATCTAGTGCACTGGATCTCCTGGCT
Source organism: Platycheirus albimanus (assembly GCA_916050605.2). NCBI lineage: Eukaryota > Metazoa > Arthropoda > Insecta > Diptera > Syrphidae > Platycheirus > Platycheirus albimanus. Next base: position 8,707,005 of record OU696696.1, on the reverse strand, counting down.
AATTTGAATTATGATGTCCATTTATTGAGGATCTGGTTTGCTAAACACAAACTTTGCATTAGTAACAAAACTAAAGTAATGTACTTTGGTCTAAGAATGAGAGATGCTCCTGATTTAAATATTGTTTTCCATGCCCAAAGTTGTTTAAAATATAAAATCTCTTATTGTTCATGTAATGTGGGTCTAAATTCATTACCTTATGATCATGAGGAGAACTGTAGTCCAAAATGTTTTAAAATAGAAGAAGTAACTGATTTCAAATACCTTGGTGTTATTTTTGACCAAACTATGAGTTGGTCCAACCATATATCGGCTCTGAAACAATATTTAAGATCTTCGGTTAGAGCTCTCTTCCATCTCAGAAAATACTGTAATAATGCAACACTCAAAACTGCTTATTTTGGTATATTCCATTCAAAACTCCAGTATGGCTTAAGCTGCTGGGGAGGGGCATACCATACTAAAATCAATCCTCTTCTTGTTCTTCAGAAATGTGCTGTTAGAAAGATTTGTGGTGCCAATCGGTTTTCTCCTTCTATGGCACTATATAGGTCCTTAAAGGTTTTACCTCTCAGACATCTTTATTACTTCAAAACTTCCAAAATATTTTTCATGAGGGGTGGTTATTTACAAAGCCCTATTTCTAATGTACGTACTATGCGAAGCAACTTTGATTGTCTTGTAACCATTCCCCCTTTCCGTACCACTCATCTAAGAAATTTCTACTCCATTGTGTCCTGCAAGCTCTTTAATACGTTTCCAGCCAATATTCGTTCTATTCGCTCATTATCTTTATACTTAAAAAAAATTAAAAACTGGCTTTTTGAATTTGATCACAACCAGATCGAGGTTTTGCTGTCCTATGTCTCTTGATACTCAACTTTTTTATTGTTCATTATTACACTTTAAACTATTGTACTTTTACCATTTTAGTATTATCATTTTTGTATATTATTTCTTGTATTCATTTTAAAATTTTGTGTATGTTAAATTATTGTAGCTTTCTTTAAAACATTAATCACCCCACCCACTCTCTAATGTCCAAAAATAGAGTTATGTTTATATGTTTGTAAGTGGTATTTAATTCTATTTTAATCTCTAAATACAAAATGTCACTATAAATAATAATAATAATAAATAAAAAAAAAAAAAAAAAAAAAAAAAAAATCCTGATGTTGAATATCTTTTGTAGGAGTTTCGAACCCCTACATCTCCTCGATTTCTCGTTGTTGAAATTTTTTTTGTTTCTCTTGAGTAAGCGTTTCTCATCCTTCTTTCGCTGATTCCTGGTCGCTCTAGTATCTCTCTTGGGACACGACTTGTATGCCTTTGTGTTGGCTTTGTTGGTTTAACCACATTCAAAATCGGGGGTTTCTTGGAAGTGATTGTGAGAAGCCCAAAACTTTTTAGATGCACCGTTTAAATTATCGCTGAATTCTCGTATTTGAGTTGTAAAAAAAGAGATTTCTTTACCGGTTCAAATGTCGTTCAAAATTATATACTATTCAATGGCAAAAATCAGTTATAGATAAAAGACTATACTGGAAAAATAAGCTCCCCAATGGTGTTCCATTTACTACGCCCAGGTCATAATCGTAGAAAGTTGTTGTATATTGGTCCCTTTGCTGTCACATACCAAATTCTTGAATTTGAGATCCGTTATGCAAAAGTAGGTAGTTAGAGCTCAATTGGTTAAGTAGTTTTATTGCAAGTCCCTTTATGTCCTTATTGCAAACCTTAGAACTAGGTGCAGGATTCCTTGAATCGGTTCAAATGTGTGAAAAATAGTATTGTATATCAATAATCAGGTCTCGTAGCTAAGCAAAGCGAGAAGACCAGGAGAAAAATTCTCGCCTTAAGGAGTATTTATTGAAATACAAATTTGAGACGAATCGGGAAATATTTTGTATAGAACACCTTAAGAATCAGCAAAGTTCTAAACCACATCTATTTTGAATATTTTAGAAAACCTGGTTCGCGTCTCTCAAAAATCATTGAAGTTACTGGAGCAGCATTGTATCATGGTTTTTTGCCTACTTTAGTACGCGCCTGCATTAACCACCTTATATCCATTCAAGCCAAGGAATCCGATCTTGTTGCATCGTACTCAATAATGCACCAATATACATTTGCATTTGAAAACTTCAATAACACCGAATTCGACTTATTCAAACAAACAAATCAGTTTCCACTATCACTAGCTACAGCATTGTTTAGTTTTCTGTATCATTTGGCTTCGTACGAAGCTGGAGGTGAGGCTTTGGTAGCATGCGGTATGATGGAGTCTTTACTTCGTGTTATCAATTGGCCAGGAGCTGATTTGGAGCATATAACTTTTGTGACACGAGCAGTTCGAGTCATTGATTTGATAACAAACATTGATATGCACACGTTTCACAGTAACAATGGCTTGGGAGCGTTCATTCAGCGTCTAGAAACTGAAGTACATCATTGCCGTCAAGACCAACAAGATGGAAAAAAGAAAAGAAAACGCAAAACAACTGAAATAGATTATACCAGTAAAACTGACATCATTAAAAGTCCAATCCGTGAGGGTGAAGAGGATTCTGATATGACAGATGCAGAAGGAATAAATTTAGAGTTCGAACATGAAAGGGATAGGGATGACAATGAAGATAGCAATATTTCATCTGAAAGTGAAACAAAATCCCAACACAACTACAATGATCCAGGATCTTCTTCATCGAATGCGAGCACTTCTGCATCGAAAAAAGACACAGATCTAGCAGACAAAGAAAATAAAAAGGTAGCATGTGTAACTCAACGTGCTGCCCTTCTCAAATCGATGCTTAATTTCTTAAAGAAGAGCATTCAAGATAGTGCATATAATAGTGGGATGAGAAATGTAATGGAAAGCAGCCTGCCTCGTTCCTTGCGCAATATTATAAGCAATGCAGACTACTATGGCCCGTCTCTATTTTTGCTGGCAACAGACGTTGTAACTGTCTATGTTTTTCAAGAACCATCCCTTCTATGCACATTGCAAGATAGTGGATTAACAGATATTGTGCTGCGGTCGCTTCTACGCAAAGAAGTGCCAGCTACAAGAGAAGTTCTAGGCTCTCTTCCAAATGTATTTTCTGCCTTGTGCTTGAATGCACGTGGCTTGGAAGAATTTTCTTCCTACCATCCATTTGACCGACTCTTCCAAGTATTGCTCTCTCCAGACTATTTAATAGCAATGCGAAGACGTCGCAGCTCCGACCCACTGGGAGACACAGCAACAAACTTGGGAAATGCTATGGACGATCTTATAAAACACCATCCAAGTCTGCGCACTGATGCAACTAAATCTATTATAAAACTTTTAACCGAACTTGTTCGTATTGGCAGTGATCCTCATTTTATATGCTGGCGAGCAAATAATAACAATACCAAGTCTGACTCCAGCTCAACATCGCAGTCAAATGCCGCTCGGAATTCGAACAAGGACAATGGAAATGGAAGCAGCGGCGAAGACGATGATGACGAGGAAATATCATCAGCCTCTCAACAAAGAAGCTCCAATAGAAGCGAAACTGCTGCTTCTAGTTCTAGAACAACTTTTTCACATGGCACAACATACCATCACTCGGCTAATACACCAGAAGAACGTGAACCAGTTCCATTGATTGATTATATATTGAACGTAATGAAGTTTCTTGATGCTATCATGAGCAACGGTAGCAATGGCGAACATTGTCGAGAATTCGTAAGCCTTGGAGGTCTGCAACCTCTTCTATCAATTTTGTCCTTGCCCAATTTACCAGTCGATTCTCCTGTTACTACAACAGCTCAAGCTGTTGCAACAGTTTGTAAATCTGTTTTAAATTTAGCTCACGAGACAAAAGTTATTGAAGTGGCAATAGAGCAGCTTTCCCAAGTTGTTGAAAAACTCAATCCATTAGTTGTCCATATGAATTCTCCGGAAAAAAGTATCCTCCTCAAGGAATTGACCAACTGTCCCAGAATGGAAGCAGGATTTTCAAATGCAGATTATACCCCATTATTGCATTCGATGAGTGCAGTACATGGATATGTGGTTATGTTGGTTCATATATGCCGCAGTAGCCAGAACGATGTGCGTATGTTGTTGCTACGCAAATGGGGCATTGATTGTGCTAGGGGTAAGAAGTTGCTTCAAAGCTTAGTTCAACTTTATACATCTTTGGTTTGGGAGAGTACCATTTTGTTGGGGATGTGCTCAGAAGAAAATGCTGCCAAAGGCACTGATTTCAGCTACGACGATATAAGTCGAATTCAATCTGAACTTAGAAGAGAAACGGTAGACATTAGCGAAGAATCTTCAGAGCAAAGTCCTCCGCAAGCTTCAACTTCATCAGCTTCTGGTTCTGGTGTACCGTCTGCTGCATCAACCTCACAGCAAATAGCTTCAAATACTGCCGTCGGTGATTCGTTGTCAACAATGGACGAACCAATTCAAGAGGCCAGAGTCGATATGGAAATTGATGATGATGTCATTTGTTTGACTCCATTCCCATCTATGGCTGGCACTAGCACAATGGATGAGAGTAATGTCACCAACCAGTCGTCGTCGACTGTTGCTGCAAACGATGAGGCAATTTCAATTGACTCAACCACGTCATCTTCAGATTCGGTGGTTTATATTCCGAATATTTCCAACGAAAATCGCAACGAAGCTAGAAAAGATGATGCTGAAACAAAATTCTTATCTGATCCAGCTGGGTCTGACGGGAAGACAGAAGGAGACACAAAACGACGTGAAAAGGGAGCATCTGGCCAACTGCGCTATATCAAAGCATTACTTGCGGCCTCTTCAAGACTTGGACGTGCTTTAGCTGAATTATTTGGAAATTTAGTAAAACTTTGTGTCGGCACTCCTGGACGACAACGACGCACAAATGATCTGTTATCGGCTGCAAACTTCCCATGTACAGAAGCCGGCGATATTGCTAGGGTCTTAAGTTATATTCTGGTCAATGGATTTTGCTATGAAAAGATAGTTTCACCCAGTGTTCCTAAATTAAAGTTGACATTCTTAATTTGTTCAGTTGGATTTACTGGCCCTATGCTCTTTGATGAAAAACGCTATGCATTCCATTTAATGCTGTCACAGTTTTGTGAGGAAGGAGGTCTTGAGGCGTTCTTTGACATGTTTAAATGGGCACTGTCTTATGGGTGTGCTGACGAAGACAAAGAAGATTTTATTAAAGGCAATGAGTATGCCGAAGGAACTGGAGAATTCTTGGATGCATGGCTATTGCTTCTTGAAAAAATGGTTAATCCTCGAGCAATCTTCGAATCTCCTCATTATATAACATCTCGTCCAGCGTCTGGTTCTACCGGCCAGTTGCTCGAGTTTGAACCTGTCTTTTACATGGTTAAAGTTCATTCTCTAGCTTTGAATGCGCTTTCCGATATTTGGGACAAGAAACCGCTTCCAAATTATGGTATTCGAATGGCTGAGTCTATAATGGCCATCATGAAACATATTCTTAAAAATGAAACAATGCTTCGTGAGAAGTTCCAAAAACGCAAAGAAGAAATTAAAAAAGTCGAAGAAGAAGGAGAAGCACGCAAAAATTATAGGGATTCTATGAAAAAGTCAGTCAATTTGAATCATCTTAAATTATTCATGGACATGGGTTTCTCGGAAACACATGTTAGCGAAGCGCTTGCTGTCACAAACTCTGTAGAACAAGCAACTGATTTCTTGTTGAATCGTCCCGAAACAAGCGAAAATGTTTCAGCATCAGCTATGTCCCGATTGATGAGTATCGAACAAGAATTAGATGAAGACGATGAGGATGACAATGATGATGCAGATGCAATTGAAACCGAAAGCCCAAATCAAAATAAGCCGACGAATATTGAAAAAATTGACATCGAAGTGTCTGAGCCTGTTCCACCACAAGCAACAGCCGAAACTGAATCGAAGAACAAAGCAACATGGAAAGCTGTGCAGTTGCCCGATGCAGTTGCCATTGATAATTTTTGTCGAGAAGCTTTGAAGAAAACCTTCAATACAATGGACCAGCTACCAGAAACAGTTACCTCTGGTGCAGACCTCTTGGCTGTTCTCTATCGAAGACACACTCCAGAAATGAAACACAAGTTCTTGTTGACTTTAGTTCAGAACATCACAGATTGGGCTGAAAAAATGTTGCACAATCTTAAAGCCCGCGACGCTTTGAATTCAAGCAAACGCGAAGAAATACTTATTGGGCGTTATGGAATAAAACTTTATATTAGGCTCAAGGTTGGTTGCCTGCTACTCGATGAAATGTACAGAGATATGCGCAAAACCTTCTGCATGGCTATAAGACATGAAAAGTCATTGAGCACTCTCATCATGTTGCTGCATAAAATTGAATCAATCCTTCAAGAGCATATTGCACTCGGAGCACCACCAATCACTCCCCGATGGTTGCAGCATTTAATTGAATTCATTGATTCCATTGACAACGCTTGTCACATAATGCAGCGCAAAACAAACATGCTTGCCGTCACAACAAAAACATGGAAATGGTTTGATTCTCCAGCTGGCAAATGGAATGCATATTCAAATACCAACAACGAAATAATACATAAGGCTTTTATTGCTGGAGAGCGATCAGTTCGTATAACATGTGGTAGACAAAAATACACTATCAATTTCAATTGCATGTCGCAAGTCAACGAAGCCACTGGCAATCATAGACCTATTATTTTGGGACTTAAAGTAACTGAACTCGCTGATGGAAGTTCAAAAATTGAATCTTCAATTATAACATCAGAAACTTCTTCTGATTCAGATTCTGGAGATCAATCAGAGACAGCTGATCAAAGCGCAGTTAATACACGTTCAGCTGGATCTCAGGCAGCAGCTGACATTCTTCCAGAATCCCGCTCTTCATCTGAAGGAGGAAGTATTGATTTTATTGATGTTGGCAATACTGAATCGTGTGTTTCAGGTCTATTTGAGATCGACGATGATAGCAAAATTGAAGAAGAAACTGCTGGGGGAGATGGTGTGGAATCAGGATTAAATAGAATAGTTTTGCACGAAGAACCAACTGGCTTACAGCAGTATGATACTGGTGCCATTGTCAGTTGTTTAGCACGTTTGATGCGCCCAAAGCTGGCTATTGACTTGGATACAATAAATTCCATTCTAAAATTGTGCGTCAAACTTACGAAAGATGCAGAGAGTGCAAAAGTATTTGCAAATAATGGTGGCATTAATCTTTTATTGAGCATGCGCCAAATGTGCGGCTATATGGGATTCCCAACTTATGCAATTTTACTGATTCGACATGTTCTGGAAGAACCGCCAACTCTACTTGCAACTATGGAACGAGTGATTGCATCTCGCACGATGTCAACAATTCCTAGCAATCATCGTGATTTAATATTCGTGTTGAGGCAAATGAGCTCAGCAGTTTCACGTGATCCAAAAGTATTTATGAAGGCAGCCTCGAATGTTTTACGCTTAGATAACAACATAATGAAAGGCAAATCAAATTGCTACGATGATACACGTCTCATAGTGAAAGCTTCAACAATTATACGAAAAACAGTAACAGGAACGGGATCAGCGTCAACATCCACGTCATTATCAACTACGGCCGATGATAACGTTGCAAGCTGCAGTAACATACAAGCAAGTGAAAATGATATAGCAACAAGCGTAATCAAAGACTTATTGAAAGCACTTCTTCTACCATGTGTTCATTTCCCACCACCAGCTGCAAGAACATTATTTAAAGAGAAAACTCCATTGACATTTGGCGGGTTGCCATTAGCTTCGAAGTCCTCTAATTCAGCAACAGATGCGACAACTTTTGAAAAGACTATAACAGACGATAGTCAGAGTGACCAGTGCTGTGGATGGCATGTTCCAAGCAGTAGTCACTTGCATGACAAACCATTGCTAACAAGGTCAACTATTTTGAAAATTCTTGCTGATGCAGTTCGATCCTATCAGACATTCGCTCCAAAACTAATAACCGAGCATATTTACTATGCTAAAGATAGTGTTCTCATTAAACACGATCAATCGGCTTTATCATTCATTCTTGATAATTTCTTGCCCTTAAAAGAAAACTGTCAAGATCGTGAGGTCAGCACAATGGCCCGTGTTCTTATTACATCACTCTCGGACTGTGTCGATCAACTATCAGTTCAGAATACTGTTATAAGTGAGGTGAAGGCTGCGATACAACGAGCTATTAATTTGCCAGAATGTTCAGACAAACATATGCGCCTACAGGTGTTTGTTGGACTCTTGCCTACAATGATTGATAACCCTATGCCGCTCAATAAAATAACTCCACATCGTAATGAAATACTTTTGATACTTTTGCGTAAAGGAATAATGACAGATTTGGCGAAAATGATTTTACACCTTGACTTGTCTAATCCAAGTTCTGTGACCACTTTGAATGCTGTGCTGAAGCCGATGGAAACACTTCTTCGATTAACAATATCTCCTGGATTATCAGCAAAGAAAAAAACATCCCAGTTACAATGTGACCGACGTAGCCGTGATCAGCTTTTAAGTGCTGCTCAGGGCCAAGCTAGTGGAACATCTACCAGACATACACTATCTAGACGTTCAACTAATGATTTGGATGGAGATCATATTATCCTTGATGTAATGGCAGATCGTCCAAGAGGATCTGGGTTCTTTTTTACCGGCGATTCGAGGACAAGCGAACAGGTATTGTGCTTCATCTTGTGCTTGAATTGAAATGCTTTAACGTTATTTAATTTTTTCAAGTTTAACAACATATTTGATGGTATTCTCGGCAACGATCAGGAATATTTCAACGATGGAGTATTGTTGGGACGAACATATTCTGATCGACATCTTAACGAAGGCTTAAATGATACGGAAAGTCCAAATGCGGATGTGGCATTTGAGACGAGCAGCGAGTCAAGCGATTCGGAATCGAATGCATCAGAAGAGAATGATGAAAGGGACGGTGATGATGATGGTAAGGCTTTATTTTTAAAATTTGTATACATTTTGAAAACAATATATGTTTCTTAGATGGCAATGAAGAACATGGAGAAGAACGTAGCGAAGCTGATGCAGATGAAGAAACTCGTCAATTTATTGAAATTTTCGACCATGCATATGCTCCAGACCAGCCAAGAGCTACGGCAAGTGATCGGCGCTTGGACGGAGTACCGATTATTCGTTATACCGTTTCATGTAAGTTACTTTGTTGGTCCATTCATTCATAACTTTAAGACGAAATTCGTGAAATAAGATAAAGTTATTCCTTTGAAAAATTTAAGCTCAGTGGACCACTAGATTGTTTTTGTCACGGAGCAGTTTAATTGCTATAGTGACTACCATGGGCTTATATGAAAGTGCGGCTCACTAGCAATTCATTTATCTCATAGGTATCACTTGAGCAAACATTTAATTCTATTGCAGCCTAAGGTCCCGATCCATAGAATCCTTCGCATCGGAATGAATACATTTTGTATGTCTTTATGTTCAGACAGTTTGGTTTCAAAGTTATTTTGAATTTTCAATGCCTTGAAGCTTTTAGCACAAATTTTATTTATTTGATACAGTGCGGGGAATACAAACGCATTGATCAGAAAAGTACATTAATCCTGAGTGAAACAAATATACCTTTTAGTTGGGAAAGGGATTTATAATTTCAACTTTACACTCTTTTTACTTGAAAGAGTAAATAGTTAAGGTCTCAACTGTTCTAGTTGACTAAGGAGTGACTTGGCAGGTTGTGATCGTCTTGCCTCCCCCCGTCTGGCACGAATAATCAAAGGATTGCGAGATGAGAACCATACCATTCGCCTAGGTCGCGGGCTATGGTTCTTGGAGAATTCCTAGGATGAACCTGCTAACTGAGCCAACTCTTTTACAGACTTATTGTAACCTCACTAACCAGTAACCTGCCAAAAGTCCTGGCATAAAGTCTGTAGTGTAAAGATGTCCGAATTGATTGGAACTAAAAGTGGAAGTTATGGAACTCGCCTGGCGTGTTGTCTTAAACGCGTTAACCCAAAAGCAATAAATGCTCTATAGGGCGTCAGTTCCTGAAGTTCAAATTCCCACAATATTTCGAGCGAGTTGCTAAGTAAAAATAGAGCGATTGGTTGGGCTTCAGAATAAGAAGTGAATAATAATATTTTATTATCTCCTTTTATACAAATTCTTAATACTTAATATCTATTATCGATATTCAACCATTACTTCGATTTTCGATACATTCTATCAAAAGTCCCATAAATATGCACAATCGGCATATCACTGGTCGCGGGTAAATGACCATCCACTTGAAGTGTTATGCTTTTAGTGCTGAATTGATATATTTGCTGCCTCAAGTGACCCCTGATAGTGCCTTCATTATATTATTTACGTTATGAATTGAAGATACGTTTCTATATTTTTTACAATGACGTAGCCAATGCACTGAAGGTTGAGCTATGTGAGTATCTTAATATGGCTTGTGCCATGAGTATTTTAATGTTTATGACATGGGCGACGCGCGGTACTATTCAAGTGCATTTTATACTGTATGGGTACTTCGAGAGTAAAGTTTCGAAGTAGGTTGAATAATGTAAGCAATTAATTAATTGGTCGCTGGTGCGATCCCTTCACAGTAGTACGGTTAAATGAAATTGTCCTTGGCAACTTCGCAGATTGAGTTGTTTTCCAGGAGAGTGCTAGCTCATCCTATCATCCTCCGTACATATTTATTCATTCGATAAAACCACAATTTGTCCTAAACAACTAAAGGCAGAGGTACCATTGCGTTATTCATACAATTTGCATAGGTGGCCGGCTTATGATTCTTGGATGAATACGACCCGTAACCGAACGATGTCTCGGAAACATCAAATGTGACCAAACCATCCAGCAACCTGCTTAGGTGGCAAAAAGTCTGAAATCTGATCACATTGGTCGTCTAGGGGTTTGGCTGTTTTGGTGCAACTTCCAGGGGAGTGTTTTGGACTCATTTCAAACCAATTCTCTCCTCCGCGTCGACCTGAAAGATCTGATAGAGAATACATCTTGTCTAGGTGGCGAGTTATGGTTCCATGGCTGTACACAAAACCAAAAAGTAAGCCGAATAAAGTCTCTGATCTATCAGACGTACCATGACCAACCAGCAACCTGCCTAGGTGGCATAAAGTCTGGATCTTGGTCACATGGTTTTCATGTAGGAGATCGTCCAATAGATTAATCGCCGTAACCTGACCAACCAGCGACTAAAGTTTTGCTCCCTCGTTAAGTTATGGTGACAAAAGAACGCATTCCAGCCCTAATTGGGTTTTCTTTAGGAGATTTCCAGCTCAAAAAAACAGCCATTTCTACATACACTGAAGCTATGATTTTTTGGTAAACCAAACTTCATCGCGTATCGAATTCATTTTAGTATATAGATCGCTTTATTTAAAGTTTGTTTTTTAACTTTTTGGAAATATGTTAAGAAATTCAATTAAGTCCTTAAAATTGTTCACTAGGAGTCCAAGTCTGGAAAAGAGAATGTGGTTCTTTGGAAGATACTGTTTAAAGTTATACGGCAGATACGTTTTTTTTTAAAGCTAGAACACTAAACCCATACACTCCTCTTGAGGATGCGTCAAAAACTCTAAGCGTTTAGTTTGAAGCAAATCGGTCCAGCCATTTACGGTACCTGATGCAGACATACAGACTTACAGAAATAGTCTGACTCACTTTTTCGACTAGATACCATTGTTGAAATGAAAACAATAAATAATGATAAAAATTATATTTTTGTTTTTAAGCTAATTTAAATGCATCCGGCTCAGGAACTAGCAGCGGAGCATCAACCAGTGGAGCTGGCAGTGCCAGCAATCTTGACAATTTAGTTTTAGTGCATCAAACACGACCACGTAATACCAATGCCAGTGTTTTAAGTCGCTCATTCAATCCCATACACCAACAACAACTTCCCAGTATTAACATTGGCATAGTTCGATCTTCACCGTCTACTGGTGGTCCAAGTACCGGCTCCAGACATGGAAATAATAACAGCAGCATTGAAGATGGTAAGATGGTAGTGTCATTCAAATACAAAACATACAATTTCATACTTAACAAATTATTTAGATTTAATTGCCCGATTTAACTACTACATTCATCATGGGCAAACACTATCTAGCGTTTCTGGTACAGGAGCAAACCCCACTGTTCCCAGCACAATCAGCAACTTGACTGGCGGTGGTACTTTAGGATCGTCAAATAGTGTTCAATTTGGTACCAATGCAAGCATGTCGGTTGGTGCGGAAGATGCAAGTGAAGGACGTGTACCCAGTTCCAATAATAGATTACAACGTGATTCTCGTCGATTGTTATTCGTTGATCAGCAATATTGTACATCGCATTCATTTAATAATTCCGATGAAAGCCAAAATGAACTTTTCAATCAAGATGGTATGTCTGTGTTTATCAGTATAAATCTGTTAGTTTCCATGTATTTTATCTTTGTTTGTTATTTCAGCTCTTCACTGGTGGTTGGAGGAAGCTAAACATCTGGATATGGAATCTCAACCGGATATATGCTTGACTGTGGCTCACCAATTAATTCCTGTTCTTCAAGAATTACGTGCTAAAACGAAGAGGAGAAAGAGGAAAACAGCTTCAATTATAACACAAGCTGGATCAGCTGATGAAACAGCTAAGACTCAGGGACAAGAATCAACGAGTGGAATAAGTACACCAAGTATAAATATAACCACATCTGCCGGGCAAAACAATGCATCACCTAGCAGCCGGCGAAGTGCTATTCCCATATTGCTACCAAGAAGTTCAGATTCACGAGATGGGAACGCATCTTCAGATATTGTTGATCCTATTGTCGAATTAAACTCTCTTAATGATGGAGATCTTCATAACCCAGATACTGAAACAAGTAATTTCAAAATTTTGCTAAGCTTTCCATGAAATACATATTGGATTTTTCAGGTGGTACAGGAGGAACCCAATCCAACAGGCAATCTTCATCGGCCAACAACCGCAATGATGCAGCAGGTAAGCGAGAAGAAACTTTGTATACATTTATAATCCAAACTTCAATGTTTTGAGACTCAAAAGAAGACATAATTGTGTCGAAAATAGTGGAAAGATTTTGGGCATATCTGACTTGTGGAAGAGAAGTCATTGTCATATTCATTCATCCTGTCTTCTTTCTCCTAAAGGCTTTATAAAGGCTTATACGAAGGCATTGCCGACTTAGTACAAATTAAAGTGTGACCTGTGAAATTTTGGTTTGCTCGGTTCGAAATCTAAATCAAGCAATTGCAATAATGTTAAATATAATGCATTTTGAAAAGCCCTCCAATAACTATCATAACTTCAAACTGACCCCATCTAATTGGATTGGCTGTATCCCACAAACTAAATTTAACTTAATTTGTTTATAGTCCATTGTTGACCACGCCCTCAACCAACAATATTCCGCCAGACGGTCGTGTCCCCTCCGATTTGCCTATAGTTACGAAAACCAAGCTAGTTGAATGCGTTCTCCACTTGATCGCTCCAACATAGATAATTCCTAAATAACAGCCAGACGCCTTCACTGACAGCTCGAATTGTTCTTCCGGAAATGTCAATGTAACCAGCATTGTTTTCACGAACTTATAAAAAATCGTACCGCTTGCGAATTGCGATGTTAAAGAGGTGACGTGATAGCGATTCACCTTGTTTTAAATCCTTCTTGACCTCAAAGAAGAGTGTGGTTTTCTTGCCAATCTTGACGGAACCTGCTGCCATAGTCTGCATAATCTACGAGTTTGGGAGGGAATCTGTGTAGCTCGTCTCTATTCAAGCTAATGTTAATATGGATACAAATATGATGCGTATCTGAAATCCTTGAGACTTTTAAAATTCGAAAACTTCACTGATAGGCGCTAGCGAAATGTTTCAGACATTCAAAAAATAGCTGGGCATTATATTTAATTAGCGTGAAGTGAAGAAGTGAAGTGAACTAAAGAAGGTAAGAAGATTATTTGCCCTTAGAATTGTGAGCTCCTACAAACAGCTCAGAAATTAAGCCAGTACCTTAATTCTCAACTCAACGAAAGCAGAACTGGTTTTGCTTGGAAGGAAACTTAACATTCCTCAGGTCAATTGGTATAAAAGTTTGGTCTGTTGGCTAGTTCTATAAAAGGCAACCAATTTCAAAACCATAATTGAAATTTAGCGACTAATTAAAAACTTAGATGGTAATGTTTTATTTACGAAAACTCATTAATAATTAAATTACGATATCTGAATGCGCATTTCAGGAAATTGTAGAGTTGAGTATAGTTGTCACCGTTCAGAACGTTGAGGAATTTGTCTCGATTAAGCACCTCGCTGCCAAGAAATTGTTTTCTGTATGACTTGTATACACCGGGCAAACTCCTACAAAATTTTATGTGTTTTCCGGCAGATTGTACTGAATCTCTGCTAAATGCCTTAGCATTAAGGTTGAGCAATCCACATCGAGTTTTCAACACCATGCTTATCTTCTCGAGTTTTTGTCAACGAAGTAGTTTGATCCATCCGCATATTTTAGATTGCAGTACTCATCATGCAACTGTGATTGAAGCTCACTGCTGGTGTGTTCCGTCGAATGTTTTTCTGCAAGCCTGATGCTAGCTTTCTTGTGCAATTGAATCCAATCCAGGAAAGCTTTTGGAAGTCCAGTTTTAATGTTTAGGACGTAATTAGGTGTGTTGTTCGGTAAAGCGAAACATCTTTCAATAAAGAACCGCTGTAATTTTTCGATTTTGTTATTCTCAGAATAACCCCAGACTTGAGCGCAGTAGTTCATCACAGATTTTGAAGCAGCTTCGTAAATCCTCCATTTTGTTGAGTGCAGAATACCATTATTTTTAATTAAAATAGACCAGGAAGCATTGATAGAGTGTTAAGACATTGCAAGTCTTTGGGTGAGATGCTCCGTCCAAGACATGTTATAGTTTAACATAACGCCAAGGTACTTGTATTTGTTAGTTACACTAATTTCATCATTGTTCAGAAACCATCTTTCATCAGCTGCACGCCGGCCGTTTCTAAAAATAACTATTTCTGATTTCCTCAAATTCACTAGCAAATTCCATTTTTGGCAATAGTTTACGAAACTGTTTATCATTACTTGTAAGGAAGCAGGAGTGTCAGAGATTAGCACTATATCATCAGCATAAAGCATAACTTTTATTAACATGCCTTCGTTAGTCATCCCACACGGCAATGCAGATTCAAGGTCGTTCGAAAATAGGTTGAAAAGAACAGCACTTAGAACACATCCCTGCTTTACGCCTCGATTGATGGGAAAAAAACATACTTGTATCTGTACCGTTCCATACAGTTGCAGAATGGTTTTACATTGTCAAATGCTGCTTTTAAGTCAATAAAAAACGCGTGACATGAGAGCATACATCAACTTCAACTCTAGAAGCATTACATTCACTAGACGCAATCGATTTAAGAAAAAGATGGAGCCCAAAAATGTTTAGTAGTCTGATAACATTAGAACAGAACTACAATAATCTTCATAGACTACATTTGCCCGGCAAGATTTTAACCCTGTGGTGGAAGGAAAACCGCTTAATTAATGTGAACGTATTTCGCCACATGTGAACTATAAATGAAAAATATTGACATCTTCATAGTCAGCCACTATACCATCAAAGCCATTTCCTCAATACATAGTTACAAATTTTTAAATGGTAGATTGTTGCGAGTTAAGACTATTTAATGCAAAAATCTCGGTCATTATTCCGTTGATCCCATCCCAAGGTACTATCATACATAACGTAACGAAAGGGCATATAAAATAATGCCTCGAACATGTCACATTAAAGATGGTTCAAAGAGGCCCCTTTAATCTCTTGTTGCAGTGGATGCAGTCCTTGGTTACTTGCTTACCTAGGGTTGTGGGTTTGAGTCCCAGTCTGGGCAGATTTTTCCTGCACCACCAAACAATTCTTTCATATCTTTCTATACTGTGTTAATTCATGACAAGGGTGAAGCGGCTTTTTTGTCATTGTTTTTGTTAACCAAAATCTTTCCAAAAATAAGTTGTGCCACTAAGGCTTGCAACCTTTACGTACGAAAATATGTTTTAAAATCAATCCAAGTATCATTTAAATCAGTCTCAAAAAGTCTCAAATATTTCGAGGATAACATAAAAATGTACTCAATTTAATATTTTTTTAAATTATAGAACCAGAAGTTGTTGAAAGTGGTGATGATTCTAACTCGGATGGTGAGCCCCTTACGCCACAAGAGGTTGCCAATGAATCAAGCCAGGATCAAAACATAGGTGGGACCGATACACTTGTTATAAATTAAATGAAACCTGTTATTACCTTAATTGTTTCTTTAACATTGGTTACTTTAGCATCGGACTTACGTCACCGCATTACTGATGAAATGGCTCAAGCTGCTTTAGCTGAAGCTGCGTTAGTGCCTCTTCCGGACGATGATGAGGAAGATGAAGAGGACGACGAGGAAGAAGAGGAAGGAGAAGTTGAGGAGCGTCCAGAGAACGATGAAAATGATGACGATGAAAATGAAGAGGAAGGAGACGATGAAGAACTTAATGTTGAAGATGTAATAATGGACTTTGATGATGAAATACAAAATGTATTATCCCAGGTAATAAAAAGAAAGCAAATTTTGCACAATAACAGTGCTTGTTTTGATTTTGGTTTATTTGTATTTAATATATGAACTTGTCCATTAGGCATACTTACTTTTAAAGATAAAACTAAAACTAATAATATTGTTTTTGTTTAGTTTGCTGCTCCAGTTCAAGCTTCTAGTGAAGCTGTTGCCCATAATTACAGTACAGTATCCCAAAATGCAGAAACAAGCTCAAATCAATCAGAAGGTAATATTGAAAGGAGTTCAGAAACTTCAGAGGCAGCAACAGCTTCCTCTTCAGCAACAAACGAAACATTAGGTGCAGCAGCATCTACATCTGCAAACAACACCAACGCACAAGCTTCTTCAGTTGATGCTCTCTCTGCCACGGCATTGACATTACCCGGAGTGTCTGACATAACTGCATCAGGTACAACAACACCAGCTACCGAAATGAGCCCAGAAGTTCGCCAGGTTCTAGGTGATCTTCAAGTACCCGATGGGGTCGATCCATCATTTTTAGCGGCACTGCCAAGTGAAATGCGCGACGAAGTTATTCAAGAGCATTTGCGGGCCCAAAGAAACCGCCAACGGGCACAACAAAACGCAATTGAAACTGAACACGAATCATTGATTGAAGTTAATCCAGATTTCTTGGCTGCTCTTCCTCCAAGTATTCAAGCCGAAGTTCTATCACAACAACGTATTGAACAGCAAAGACAAGCAGCACAGACTGCCAATCCAAACGATCCGGTTGACGCTGCAGCATTTTTCCAGAATTTGCAACCATCACTTAGACAAGCGGTAAGAATAATTTAGTTAACTAACAAACAAAAAAATTAAATTAATAAATATTACTATCAATTCATGATATTGAATTATTTGAGAAGGGTTGTTACTGTTTTTAACATAACCTATGCCGCATTGGGTGCATTTTATAGTACTTTTTTTTTGTTGTCTTTAAACCCCTACCAATAGTTTAATTTCTATATTATTGTTAACTATTCTTCGTCAAAATACTAACTGTTGTTTTTTTTTTATAATCTTGTAGATCCTAACAGATATGGAAGACTCACAGATCGCAAGTCTACCTCCTGATCTGGTTGCAGAAGCACAAAATTTACGGCGTGATTGGGAACATCGCAATCGCCAAACTCTGCATGAACGTTTGGTTACTCAAACCAACTCAACCCCAGCTATCGGTGGAACAGGTATGTTTTTTCTTATAAAGTTATGTAGATTATACTAAATTAGTTCAAAAACCAAGTTTTAGGCATAATAAGGCACATTAAGAACACAGGTTTCTAGCTTTTGGTTTATTAAGGGTATCATTATTGTTTTTTTACATGCTCTATAGGTCAAGTATTGGTTTCGTGCATAAAAAAAAATCCAGGTTTTAATCAAACATGACATTACGATAATAGAGAAGCCCAAAAAAGTAGTTTTCGCCATACCGTCCGTCTGTCTGTGCGGGTTTGCGGATGTGCGTCTGTGCCCTTTTTCACGTCCAGCTACAGCCTAAACGGCTTGACGGATATTCTTCAAACTTGGTATATAGCAATTTGAAGATAAACGGTTGTCGAGGTTTTTTATTTCGTTTTAGCCCGGCTCAAACTTGTACTTTTCAAGTAACGAGTTTTTTCATTTTGGAATTTCTCTAAAAACGGCTCTAACAATTTTGATTAAACTCAAAATTTAGCTAACTTTAAGCATTCCTAACAAAACTACGTTTTTCGTTTTTTACTTAAATGGCCAAAGCGAAAATCAGGACCCTACGAACTAGCTCCCAAATGAAGTAACTCCCACGAGGCAAAATGAACTAACTCCCACCAAATTTTGTAGTGGGATTTAGTTCATAATTTTGGGAGATAATTCAGTTGGGACATAGTTCTTATTCCCAATGAACTAAGCCCCATCCATCAAGCGTTAAGGAAACAGTGAAATGATTGAGTGGGCAATAACAATGTACATGTGTCTTAAATGACTGGACATTAAAAAAACAGAGTTGGGTATAACTTAAAAAAGAATATCTGTACTTGACGGCGGTACGTTCAAAGTTTGGCTCAAGGGTATTTACGATAGGCCGAATCGGAACGAAAATGAAAACGTGTACCATCGCAAAGTAATTGACATAAATCAGAAGACTGAAGTGACAAATCTTTTTCAAAGTGAATATTTGTGTTATTTCACAGCTCAATAAAAGCAATCTCATTTAAAGTTTAAAAACAAATATGGAAAGGTATGAAGAGAAAAGAGTAAAGAAAAAAGAAAATCCTTGAAGTTCCTGGCAATGTCTGGCTTGGCCTTCATCATTTCAACCAGCCGTTCGTATTGCTTTTGATGTGTCTTTTTTTATAAACAAAACATACATAAATGTATATAAATATAGCTAAGATAAATGAATGTTAAATTCAACTTACAGTTCAGACGACATATTCACAAAACATTTTTTGTTTATTTTGCTTTCTCTTTAATGTTCTCCGACAAACTACCGTATGCAAATGTCTGGTTGAGAAAATTCGGAGAAACAAAAACCTATGAGACGTTATGCATCGCACGAATTCGCAACGCGTTGATCTGATTTTGGCAATTTTAACGCATACTCCATTTTTGTTTCGGAAGGATCTCTGATAAGTCAATCGAAACGGTTACCATCATACAAAATTCCTTCAATTCGTCTGAATCTGAGGAAATTTCCCTCCGATCGGTTACCATGATAGAGGGGATAGGGATTCCTACTCCAGTCGTACAACACGAATGTGTAGTAAATAGCCTGGTACAATTTTCCTTGCCATTTCGATCTTCAAACATTCAAGACTTATGTTCATCGACACCTATCTCTTCCTCCCAATTCCTATCGCTCGCGCTGCGACTAAAAATTAAAAGGGCTATCCGAAATCCTTGAATGTGTGTGCCTAAACAAAAATTATGCTGTTTTTGGCCCTCCAGACCAGATATAAAAATTGTACTCTAATTTTGGACGTACGAACGGCTTAAATCCCTCACTTCATATAAATATTTGTTTATCTTTTGTTGCAATATAAACGTTAATGTCTATTGAGTGCATTCAATGGAAACAAGGCCGTGTTTTTAATGGGTTACATTTGATAAAATACATTTATCGCAACCATGTTGTCTTAAAAACTTTCAACGCTAAAGCTGTTAAGAAGCAGTCTGGTAGTTAGTATCGACAGCAACTATCAAACCCTTAAAAGTATTATTTCATGATCGTGGCAAGTTGATAATTAGAAAATGATCAATTCTGAGTGTTTCTTCACATACAGCTGATTTGAAATAAATGAAAACTCCATCCTATTATTCAGTACCGCTTATGCGACTTTTCAGCTTCGATTCCTATATCAACAGTTTTTTACTTGTTTTATATAAAACTATTTCACTTGTGTCGACACTAGCGAAACTGGAAAACCTACGGCAGAAAACCTTGGAGACGCTCTCCAAAAAATATTCTTTGGCGGAGTTTTGAGTTACATTTTGTATTAGTGCTTCGTAAGAAGTTTTATGTGAGTCCCGTAATAGCAGTTGAAACAAAACACTCAAAAGAGAATAACTTCAAAAAACCGCAACAGTAATTTTCAAAACGATTATCAGCCGGGTAATAGTCCTAAGGGATCGGCTATAGTTGGCTTCATTTAACTACTACCAATGTCACGTCTATCGGGTCGTCTATTGGTTTTTTATACCCTATTCCATAGAATGGGTATATTGTATTTGGTGTGGAGTTTGTAACATAGAGAAATAATACCGTTAGGTATAGAAAAGTATATATATTCTGACTCAGAATCAAAAGCCTAGTCGATTTAGCCATGTCCGTCCGTCCGTATGTATACTCTCTAGAGGTCGCAATTTTTGAGCTAGAAAGCTGAAATTTGGTATATATAATCTTTGGTTCAAGAGTAAGGCTAAGTTCTTGAACCAGTAAAATCCGCCCACAAACACGCCCACAATTGCCATTTTTGTTGAACAACCTCAATTTGGTAAAATTAAATTATGTTTTTTGTACAGTTACGAAAAAAGCATAACGCTAAAATTTTGCACACGCAAGCTTTAGGTAAACTTTCTTCCAATCAAATAAAAATATTTCAGTTTGGGCGTGGCTGACGCCCATTTTTCATACAAAACCATCAATATTGTTTTTATAAAATAAATGTTATATTAAAGAGAAAAACATTAAATTTTGTGGGCATTACTGGCACATAAACATCTTGTGTATGAAATCAATAAATTTGATTTTGGGCGTGGCTGACGCCCACTTTTCAATAGAAACTATTAAAAAATTGTTTTTGTAAATAAACGGTATTTATAATGAATCCGCAAGCCAAAATTTTGCGTCTCTTAGTAGAAACTAAATCGTTTGTGTATGAAAAGAAATTTTTGAATTTTGGGCGTGGCTTTCGCCCACTTTTCACGAAAGAACGAAAAACGTAGTTTTAAAAATTTAAGGTACTACCAATATTCAATTTAAACCTTTTTCCCTTCCGTTCGTTTTATGAAAAATATATCTCTACATTTTCATGTGTAAATTTTTTCAATACGCCCACTTTTGAAGGCGTGATTTTGATAAAATACCTTTGTTCAGGTAAGATTGTTTAAAAACTACTCGATTCAGCTGTAGTTTTACACATATGCCTAAATACTGATCAAAGCTCAGTTAGTGCTTCAAATTTTTAAGACACGCCCACTTTTAAGGGGCGTTTCCGTCAAAAGTTGTATTAGGCATTCATTTTTAACGTTTTTTAACTATCGGTCACAATTTTGAAGTAAAAAGATGAACACTTAGATTTATTTTATTTATTTAGATTTTCCTTGGTTACGTAGCAGAGTGTGGTCCAAGAATTGTTAAAAATACCCATAATCGCTATTTCCATTCAAAACCTAATTTTTAAAAATTTAAGTTTTGTCTTGTTTTGTTCAAATCGATCTGCAAGAATAAAATTGAATGTCACTGAGCTCATACCAATTGCCTTGGCAATAAAAAGTTTTAACTTTGGGCGTGGCGCAAGCCTTTTTTTATTTTGCCAGCACTAATTGAACATCACACCACACAAAATTAATGTTATTGAATTTTTTTCTGTCTGCTAAAGAAGAATTTTGTTTCTGAAACTGAAACATCGGCTGCCTACGGGAGCCATACGCATACACATACAAATAGGGAATAGGGTATCCAACAGTTCGTTGCAAACGTACTGTAGCTCTCGCTTATGTTTCATAATGTAGTTTTCAGAGACTCAAATTGTCGTTCAAATACCAAAAATGTGAAGCTTTCCTTTGATTTAAAAATATTTTAAAATAATGAATAAATAATAATGGATTTTGCAAGAATTTATAATAGTAACTTATATCCTAACAACTCCAAAAATCTCAGCATTATCAAATCGTTTTTATAATAATAATTTCAATTTCAATTTTCAAAAACAGCATACATTCCTCCAAGAATCCCATCTATCCAAAATCTAAGAGGTCGTCCCAGTTGGCATACAAATTCGGTTTGGTATAATTCCCACTCATCATCTTCAAACGGTCCGGGCGATGGAAACTTCCAGAAGCTCCAAGGTAAACCAGTTGCATTGGCTTTGATGGAAAACGAAGGAAGCCTACTCGATGTGGATGCTCTATCTTCGCTTCTCCTAATGTTATTTATTGATGATGCAAAATTTAACATACTTCGTCTCCATCGTGTTATACGTCATCTATGCTATCACTCCGGAACAAGAGAATGGATAATTGATTCTTTAATTTCAATCATAAAAATGGCTGACAAAACTGACATAACCAGGACAGATGGCAAGCTTATCAGTAGACCACAATATCTTACATTAAGGGTTGATGCTGCCCTGGGCTATCGATCAAGTGTTTTTCTTATAAAACGCGGTATTGAACAACTTTTAAATGAATCGGCATATTGTGGAGGAGAAGGCAATGCCATAAGAATTCATCCCCAAGCCGCACAAATGGTTTGTCGGAATTCGCTAGATCTTTTAATAACACTAGCAAGACATTTCCCGAGAGATTTTGTACCATTTAGAGATATAAAAACTGCTACAGACAAAACCGATACTGCAGACCCAATTAAACAAAAAGGAGGTGAAAATAGTGGACAAACAACAAATACACAAAGTACATCTAACAATCCAAGCGGGAGTGGAAGTGCTGCTGCAGGAATTTGGTGTACAAACACAGCAAAAAAACCTAAAATTTCCCATTCACCATTACCCAACATCATGCCGAAGGATGAAATTGTAAAAGTACAACCGACAACATCGGCTGCAGCAAAGAAAACACCATCCATTTTTGACGTGCTCCTTAAGCTGGACTGCACAACCCGTCCTTACCACCCGAGTACTAGCTCTAAGGAAGTTACGACGACTATGTTTTTACTTAACCCACAACCTAATCGTATCAAATTGGATTTCCTATCTTTCGAGAACTCTCCCTTTGCTCAATTGTTGTCACTTTTGCCATCGAGTGTAATCAAACGATCGCAACAGCTTACTGATAAGCTTGTTCGCCTTCTCGCTTCATTGGGAGTTGAACTTCCAAAAGAAGATAAACTGTCACCGGTTGCTATGGAAAGTGATCCAGTTGAGACAACTCTACCCAAGACACCACTGCCTACTGAAACACCAGTGATTCCTGTTCCAAAAACACAAGTTATTGATGTTCATGACAGCGACAGTGAACCTGATGCCATTGCTGATGATGATGATGAAGATGACGACGATGATGATGATGAAGAAGACTCTGGCAGTGACAAGAGTTCACAAAGCTTAAAGCTTTCCAAACAGAGTTCGGCTAAGAAATCCCGATCAACTTTATTATATCCAAGTAAAATTCAACAACTTAAAATTGCTATTGAAGTTCTAACAACAAAAAGTTGTTCGGAAGAAGGCCTCGAATATGTCACTGAGTTGATTGTTCACTTAAGCCAATGCTCAACAAGAGCGAATGAAATTGTAGTGCAATTATTGATTCAAGGAGTCATGGGCTTGGCAGAGTTAGTACGAATGCAAATAATTTGTCTTATGAAAGAAGTTAAAGAAAACAATCTTAAAATAACTAAAGAAATTGACTTAAACGCTGGAAACAACAAGGGCCAGTCCTCCAAAATGGGACGCGGTGGTATAATAAATGATCGATTCACTGCTGCTCAAGTTGTCATTTCAGCTCCAACAAAATCCAAACCGACATGTGAGCTTCAGTTGCCAAGCATGAGCCCCTTGCTGGCGAAATCTTCTTCTCAAACATTCTTTTTGCGAACTCTTAAAGTTTTCATACAAGTTCGCGACCTAATTGATTATAAAACTTTGCATCCAGTAACTAAAATAGAACCACTCAGTGAAATCATTTGCCTAAATGAACTTTGGGATACTTTAAGTGAGTGTTTGGTTCATTTAGAAAAGACAAATGATCAACATGCAGTGCTGATTCTACAACCGGCTGTTGAAGCGTTCTTCTTAATTCACGCTTCGAAGAAAAAACAAGCCACTAAAACAGTCCGCCCAGGTAACCATCGTTCGGACACATTTACAATTACTAGACGTCCAATGAGTGGTGGTACATCGGCTGCAGCTTCAGCCTCAGCTGCAATTTCGAATACATTAGATTTTACTATCAACGAAAGAATGCCTCCACGCAATTCTCAAATCCGTGCTAGTGTAGGAGATTCTGCCGAGCAAGAGAATAATGATACTACAGCAACAGCAGCTGCTGAATCTACTGACCCAGCTTCAATGATAACAACTCCTGCCAGTAGTAGCTCAAATAAAACAGACATCGCGCCATCAACATCTGGTGCGGCTACGGCTGCAGCTAGAGAAGCTGAAATACAACGACGTGATCAAAAGAAATTCCTTGAATTTGCCGAAAAACATCGTACAGTGCTTAACCAAATTCTGCGTCAATCAGCTACGCATCTTTCGGATGGACCGTTCTCGGTGCTTGTTGACCACACTCGTATTTTAGATTTCGACGTAAAGAGAAAGTATTTCCGAACTGAACTAGAACGCATGGATGAGGGAGTTCGCCGTGAAGAGTTGACTGTCAATGTGAGGCGTGTAACTGTTTTTGAGGACTCATTCAGAGAATTATACCGGCGTGGTCCAGAAGAGTGGAAGAATCGTTTTTATATAGTTTTCGAAGGTTTGTTAAATTAAACGATAATTTTGTTTTTAATAAATCTATTCATTAATTGTATCCATCTAGATGAAGAAGGTCAAGATGCAGGGGGCCTCCTTCGAGAATGGTATGTTATCATTTCAAGAGAAATTTTCAATCCTATGTACGCTTTGTTCTGCGTTTCGCCCGGTGATCGAGTGACCTACATGATCAACCCATCTAGCCACGCAAATCCTAATCACTTGTGCTACTTTAAATTTGTTGGCCGTGTCATTGGTAAATATTAACATTAAATAATGTTTTTGTTTAAATTTTAATTCTTTTTCCCTCCCGCAACAGCCAAAGCAATCCACGATAATAAACTTTTAGAATGCTACTTTACGCGATCATTTTACAAACATATTCTTGGAATTCAAGTCAAATACACCGATATGGAATCACAAGATTATGAATTCTACAAGGGACTTGCATACCTTATGAGCAATGACATTTCTTCACTTGGCTATGACCTAACATTTTCAACCGAAGTTCAAGAGTTTGGTGTGACACAAGTTCGTGATCTTGTACCAAATGGCAGGAACATAACAGTTACTGAAAAAAACAAATTCGATTACATTCGTTTGGTTTGTCAGCTTAAAATGAGTGGATCCATCCGACAGCAGTAAGTTTTTCTTTGATCCTTTTGTGAAGTAATTTACGTTAAAATATTTTGTTTCTCTTTTCTTGCCAAGGCTAAATGCATTCTTAGAAGGATTTTATGATATTATACCGAAGCGCTTGATATCGATTTTCAATGAACAAGAACTGGAACTTCTGATCTCGGGTCTTCCAAATGTTGATATAGAAGATTTGAAGCAAAATACAGAATACCATAAGTATAATTCCAAGTCTCCTCAGGTAATGTTGAACATTCATTGTTTTTTTAATTCAAAGAAAGTACAATTTGTATCTTATTTTTAGATTCAATGGTTTTGGCGAGCTTTGCGTAGTTTTGATCAGGCTGATCGGGCGAAATTCTTACAATTTGTTACTGGAACTTCTAAAGTTCCTTTGCAAGGTTTTTCAGCCCTTGAAGGCATGAATGGAATACAGAAGTTCCAAATACATCGTGATGATAGATCAACGGACCGCTTGCCCTGTGCTCACACATGGTAATATTTTTATTTATATGTTTGTTTATATTCAATTTTATTTAAGTATGACCCGGAATTTACTTGAACGATATCATAAACATTTGCAAAAAACGCACCTTTATAACTAGTGGCTTGAGAACTACACCAACCGCAGCCTTAGAAACATTAATTTTACTTTTCCTACTTGATCAATTTACGAAAGAGATGGCGAAAAAAGTGCGTTACCTCATATCATAAGCAATGTAATAATTGGAATGGAGGCTTCTCTGGGCAGATAACTATAATTAACTTCAATGACATAGACATTCAAACTGACTACATCACACGTACATAGATTTTTCAAGAAAGGAAATCTGTAGGGAGGACCGGGTCATAAACGAAGATAGTGTCTCAGTGTCTACAGGCGGGCGGGAAAAACAGTAATGTAGGGTCAGGTAGTTCTTCAGCCAACTTACCCATAAACAGCTCAAACAAAAAAAACTTCCAGATTTCTGCAGTGTTCAGGTGAAATCTTTACATTCTCGATAATCAAAAAGTGAATAGTTGCAGCAAAGAGATGATGCAACTAATCCACTAACCCAGTGCTAGGTCGCTGTGATATAGAGGGAAACGAAATGGCAAATAAAATTACCAAAATCGATGCTTTACTCAAATCAAGCCAAACAGTCTCCTCGAAACTCATACCGCTTGAACAGGAAACAATAGAATTCACGAGAGTTTTCTCAAATCAACTGTCACTGTTGATTCGAATCCTAACGGATCACATAACCAGAATGGGCATCGGCACATCTTACTTATGCAAAGGGTGTCAAGACGAACAGGCGGAGGAAGACTCATTTCACATCCTTTGCGAATGGCCCAGAGGGGGAAGACTCATTTCACGTCCCTTGCCAATTAGCACAAACTAGAAAGGCAGCCCTCGGAGAAAATTTCTTCAACGAATTAAGCGATATCCCGAACAAGCCACTAAAGAGCATCCTTGAGTTCATCCATAAGTCAGGTTGGTTCAAGAGAAACCCATATATACGTAGAGATACACCATTAATCCTATTAAATCCCCACCTTACCCCCTTACTATGATCCCGACCTAATGTTGAGGAACACAATGGATCCATTTAGATCCGAGTGAGGTGGGATGGTTTTATCAAATCACCACCCTTTGCAACCTAACTTATACCTAACCTTCAACGAGGGTTCAAAATGATACCCAGTTAGTTTGCTGCCAACTTTATGCTGTCTGAAAATGTCATGAATCCTCCCGCACTTTGAAAGCTTAAAGATTTTTTTTGTATACCTAAAATGAAATCTTTAAACTTCTTCCGCAGTAGTACGACTTCGTAGCAGTAGATTCACTAGTGAGCTGATGGTATATCTCACGAAACATTTTAACAATTTTTTAAATGTTTTGGAGAATTTTAAATTAGGTCACTTGATTTTTCACTTATTTTTTCACAAGCTTTTTTTTAAGCATAAGAGGCCGGCAAAGCTCTTTTTGACGTGATAACGTCTAATAAATCGGTTTGGAATATATGGGCAGCACGCACAGAAAAATGTCACAGTCACAGTCACACTGACGTTACCTACCTGCTTTGATAGCCTAGAAAGTCGTTAAAGTGGGAGTGGAGGGTGTTGGGTGGGTGGTTGGTTGGAGTGTGTGTTTGTCTGGCGGGGGTGAGGGGGGGGGGGGGGGGGGGGGGTTAGTTTGGGTGGTGAGACAAAAATTGTCAAAACTAATGGGTGGTTCCTTGGTGGCTGTAGGTGGGATGGGTGTTTGGAGTTGGGGGTATTTGGTATGATTGGGGGAGGGGGGGGGTTATTGGCAAATATGGTGGGTGGTTGGTTGGCGGTTGCAGGTGGTTTGATTGGTTGGCAGTTTTGGT
This sequence comes from Platycheirus albimanus, assembly GCA_916050605.2. Taxonomy (NCBI): domain Eukaryota; kingdom Metazoa; phylum Arthropoda; class Insecta; order Diptera; family Syrphidae; genus Platycheirus; species Platycheirus albimanus. The sequence goes on along the minus strand of OU696696.1, from coordinate 8,679,256 downwards.
GGTGGCGATTGTTGATTTGATGGGGTGCGATGAAAAAGTTGTCAAAAATGGTGGGTGAGTTGAAGGTGGTGGCAGGTGGGGTAGGTGGTTGGATTTGGGGGATTTGGTGTTGGGAGGGGGTGAGGTAAAAATAATTGTCAAAAATGGTTTGTGGTTGGTTGGTGGCTGTAAGTGTGATGGGTGGTTGGCGGTGTTGGGTGAGTGGCAAGTTGTTTTAGGTGTTATGGGTGGTTGGATTTGGGTTGAGGGTGTAGTGAGGGGAATTGTCAAAAATAGTTGTACTGGGGAGGCGGTGGGGGTGAGACAAAAATTGTCAAAAATGATGGGTGAGTAGCAGGTGGTTGTAAGTGGAGTAGGAGGTTGAATTTGGTGCATGGAGGAATTGTAAAAAATTGTGGGTGGGTGATTGGTGGTGGTAAGGAACGGCTGGCTTTATTGTGTGGGAGAGGAGGAACAAATTGTCAAAAATAGTGGGTGGTTGATTGTAGGTGGTGTGGGTGATTGGTAGTGGTTAGGAAGGGGGGATTTACTATGTGGGGGAGGAGAAAAAATGTTCAAAAATGGTGGGCTGTTGGTTTGTGGTTGTATGTTGGAGTGGGAGGTTGGTGTTCAAGGGGTGAATAAAATTTAAAAAAGTTGGGTGGTTGTAGGTAGGTTGGGTGGTTGGTGGTTGGAGAGATACCTATATACTTAAAGTGTTTTGTGAACTGGTTATCACGTAAAATTATCGTCCGTAAACTGACTTTACAGACAACCATGTTTTTTTAAGATGCCTGATTTCTGTTTCGATGATCTCTTCTTTATTGTATAAGAAACTTCCTTTCGGACTGTTCAATACAAGTCATGAAATAAATGCAGATGTGCTCCGGGGCCCTCCACTCAATTGTTTTGCAGATGATATAGTACTTTAGGCGTTCCAGATTCATATTCTGTTCCTGATTTCAAATGATGAATACAATACTTACCCTTTTACTCTTTATAATCTCAATGCTGCTTAGTCTATCTCTAAAGCGAAACCCACCCCATTTCACTTTAAATGAGGTGTTCTTGCATTGAGGAAATCGAACAACTGCCTACTCTCAGAGTGAATGTTACAAACCATCTCAATTGGAATGAGCACATTTTGTTGTTGGCAAAAATGCTGCCAACCGACCGACGATGTAAAGTATTTCTTCCCCCATTCAACCAGTTGAATTCACCCTTTAAACTTTGAATTTTTCTTTAAAAAATTCTAGAGAAAGAATTGAGGATTTGTAAATTAATAAGATAAGCGATAAAAATAAGCGATAATTTTTAACGCACTTTTTTTTATATTGAGCCCGCACACAAGGGCTTAGTAATATCGTTAAGTTAACACAGTGCGAGTGCTTAGGAAGTGTGGATAGGAGATACGGGTGCACATTATTTTTGAATGTCTGTATATCGCAATGGGAGGGAAAAATCGAGCCGGGTAAAGCATTCCACATTCCTTTAGTACGGTTAAAAAAAGAGTCTCTATACTTAACAGTTCGCCCGAAGTTAGGCTCTAGGGCAAATTGGTGGGCATTCCCAGCGATGCGTGTGTTACGGGGAAATTGTTTAAAAGAAGGAATGCATCGCAGATCAGTCTATAGAAGTAGCGATAAAACAAGGTGAGGCAAGAGACATTACGGCGGTGTCCGTATCGGTCTTTTCATCTATCAATTTAAAGGCTCTTTTCTGAATCTTATCTAGAAGACGTAAATGCTTGACAGGGACACCTGCCCAGATATGAGAACTATACTCAAGCTTCGGGCGAATGAATGCTTTGTATTTTATAGGCAAAAGAGAAGGTGACAAATATTTCTTACATCGTTTTAGGAAACCTAAGCTAAATTTTTGGTGACGTCGAATATGTGATCGTTCAACAAAAGGTGGTTTGTTATACACATACCCAGAACGCAAAGCTGTTCAGTTTTCTCGATGCAAGTGCCACTCATGGATAATGGCATAGGGGGCAGGTTATGCTTTAAAGACAGAAGACAACATTGAGTTTTTGAAGCTTTAAATAAAAATAAAATTACATTTAATTTAATCTTTTGAAGTACGCATGCGATTTTTTAAATTTTTTCAAATAATTTTATTTTTTACAGCTTCAACCAACTGGATCTACCACTTTACAAGTCGTTTGAGAAGTTACGGACTTGTTTAACGAAAGCCATTCACGAATGCTCTGAAGGATTTGGTTTCGCTTAAACTATTTACACAATTTTAAGATTGAAATTCTAAAACTTAAATAAATAACAATATACAACATATTAACATTATAACTTTAAAAAATATTATCTTATTCAAAATATCTTAATAAAATAAAAATTAAATAAATAAGCTGCATTTTAATTACGCACATTTATTATAAAGCTTTGTTATTTGAACCATAACCGTCGACCGTCGACACATTAAGGCTGCCGATAATATCAATAGTTCTCTTTCTGTATCCGAACTTAATGGTTGAGCGGGTTTGCCTTAAACATGCTACTTAGTGATTTGAGGGGAACATGTTATACCATGCTATACAATCATTCGTTAGTGAAACAGCTTTTTTCTAGAACATTGCTGGAACAATTTGAATTAATCTTTCCGAGTGGTGTTAGCATAAGAGCTCCAAGCGTGAACGGGCATGTGACTTACGCTATCAACTTGTCTCGCGTGTGCTGATATTCTGCAGGAATCTAAAGGATCTACAATTTACCGATGAATCCGAACGGAGGCACTTTCTCATGACAAGATCAACGTTTATTGAATTTGTTATTTAATAGTAGTTGATGACATTAGACAAAGCATTGATAATGATCATATAACTTTTCTTTTGCTGCTTGATTTTTCATGAGCTTTCGATACCGTTGATCACAATATTCTTTACAATAAGCTCTTAAATTGTTTTGATTTTTCGTCCTCTGCCACGAAGCTCCTTGTTTCCTATCTTTCTGGTAGGGAACAAGCGGTTTATGCAAATAATATATTATCCAACTTTATAACTGTCCCTGCAGGTGTGCCGCAAAGTTCTATTTTTGGGACTTTGCTTTTTTCACTATACATCAACGATTTTCAATCTATCGTAACCAATTCTTCTGTCTATCTATCTAATTGAGCAAAGAAAAACCTTCTCTCCATTGACAACAATCGAATTGTTTTCAATAACACCCTGACTTGGAGTAACCACATCAGTTTAGAATTAGGTAAAGTAGGGCGTTCAATATATTCTCGGTATCTTATTTATCAAGTAATACCATTATTTTATTGCATTAATGTAAAATTTCATATAAATGTGATTATTATTTCGCGTTTCATCTCTAGTTAAACAGAATCATAATGGCAACTGAGACGATGATGGTGAAAATTGAGCATCGCGCTGTAATTAAATTTCTCACTAAGCAAGGAAAAAGTCAAAAAACTATTCATGAAGACATGGTGTCTGCTTACCAGGGTTCCGCACCTTCATTTATCAACTGTGCAAAAGTGGTCAAGTGAGTTCAAGAGAGGCAGAGAGAGCATTGAAGACGACCCCCGCTCCGGCGCCCCGGCTACTGCTTGTACGGGAGAAAGCATCAAAGAAGTCGAAAAACTTGTTCTTGAGGATGCCCGAATAAAGGTGAAAATGATGGCAGAGATCACCAAGCTTTCAACTGGTACCATTCACACCATTCTTCATGACCATCTTAACCTTTCAAAGGTCAGTGCAAGGTGGGTGCCACGAATGCTCACAGCGCCTCAGAAAAAAGTGAGAATCGCATGCTGTAGAGAGCTTTTGGAGATGTGTAGTGAGAACGCGGACGGTGTTATGGATCGAATTGTTACTGGGGACGAAACATGGGTTCACCACTATGACCCGAAGAAGTTCAAAGTCACTCCGTCTGCCGGGAAGCTCATGGCCACAGTTTTTTGGGACTCAAAGGGAATCTTGCTCATTGAGTACAAAAAAAAAGGTGAAACCATCAACCATCACGCTTCCACTTTGCATAATTTGCGGGAGTAAATTAAAAAGAAAAGACTGAGTAAACTCGCAGCGGGTGTGTTGCTTCTTCATGACAACGCTCCTGTTCACACGGCGCGAGTTTCCAAGGCTGCTGCGCAAGATTGTGGTTTCGAAGAAATCCAACATCCACCCTATAGTCCAGACCTTGCCCCTAGTGATTATTTCCTGTTTCCGGATTTGAAAAAATGTCTTCGTGGAAAAAGATTTTCGGATGATGAAGAACTCAAGTCGGCAATAAATGGGTATTTTGCAGGGAAAGAGGAAATTTATTTTTTTGAGGGTTTAAAAAAGCTTATCTCAAGATGTAACAAATGCATTGATGTTAGGGGAGATTATATTGAAAAATATGTTACCGATATTACGTTTGGGCGGATTTTATTATTATTTAGAAACAATTCGACAATTTAATTTTAATAAAAAGACCGACCGACCAAGCAACAAAAACAAACCGAATAAATCTAAAATAAAGGATGAGGATGAGAGGTAAGAAAGAGCGATGATCTGAGGAAGAAGAAGATGCCATGTCAAGGGGTTGCTTCGGCGAGACAAGCAACCATGGAAGGGAGGGTAGAGGCAACATTCTCGCACCATCTCAAAACACCTCGAGATGGACAAGACTGACATGGTTTTTTTTTGTGACGAGTTCGAGGATCAAAGTACCACCCCACCGACGAGCTATAGTGGCTACCTGCATGTCAGCAACGATCCAACCGACGAAGAACAGCTCGTTACAAATAAAAACAATTTAAATTGAATTCGCATTTTCCTTCATATCGAGAATATATTGAACGCCCATGGTGGCTCACGCTCCTTATTGGAATCACAGTATTTTACTCCTATTAAAACTAGAATTGTGTTAGTCAAATCACCTATATATGTTCTTACCTATGGGTGCGAGGTATTTGGGAATTGTGGTACTGTGTATGAAAAGAAATTAAATGTGGCTTAGAATAATGCTATTAGATACGTTTTCGGACTCCGGAAATTCGAGTCTCTTATTTCTCGAATAAATTTTGCAGCCTCACCTTTGATAAGTTATAGCAATTTCGATAGTTAACTATGCTCTTTAACATTGTACAAACTCACCAACCTCCGAATCTGTTCAATAAAATACCTTTTTGTGCATCCACTAGAACGGCGCTGATACTTCAACCGCGTTTCTCTTGGTTAACATCAGAGCGTCAGTTCTTCGATTATGCCGTCCGACTTTGGAACTCTCTCCCACGACATTTTAGGAACTTTGGTGATAGGAAGGAATTTCAGAAGGAACTAAGGCATATTATTTAATAACATAACTGAATTGTTCTTGTATTAAGTAAACTTTTTAATTGTGAACCATTTATTGGTTCATTCATTTTTTTTCTCTGAGTTTGAACAATTTAAAAGCCTCTATGAGTTGTTTTCATGTACAATTATTTTCTTTATTTAACTTTGTACTAGCTCATAAGATTTTTGTATCTTAATTTGTATGAGTAATGAGTATCTATGAAGTAAATAAATAAATAATCGAGTCAGGATTGAAGCTGGCACCTTATACGTGGCAGTCCGACACTCTAATACGCCTCCATGGGGTCACAACAAAATGCCTTTTTTTTATTAAATTTTTTTTTGCCAGAAAAAGTCATACATACACATAGTCACAAACAAAAATATAAAAAACAGAAAAAGGGATAACGAAGGTGATCATAATTTTAAAATGAATGACAATTTTTGTTTTATTTTTTAATATCATTTTTAACTTTCGACTGCAAAGACTTTGCCAATTCTTTAAAAATCTCAAGTTTCGCTTCCTCGTATTTGGCTCGTTGTTCATTTCGCAGCTGCCTTTGCTCGTCTTTTAAACGAATATGCTCCATTCTGCTTTCCTCCTTTCTGCGATAGAAAGCCTCCTTCTGGGCAAGCCATTGTTCGTGCATTATCATCTCTGTGGTTTTCCTTTCACGGATTGGAGTAAGTTCTTCGTCATTGGATTGTGTCACTGGTGGCGTTTGTGGTGGTGATGGTGAACGAGATGGAGATGACGATGGCGACGCACTTGTCATCGTGGCAAATGATCTGGCTCGGACAGATGATCTTTCTGCAGTTGAATGAGAAGCAATTCCAACCGATGATGGTGAGCAACTGGATGGCGGCCTTATAGGAAATGTGTCTGTCGGCTTATATATGCGTCCTGGGGACACACCAACCTCTTCAAACATAGAGTGATCCCTCCGAACAATATCGTCAATATCATCACTATATATTGTCTCCTCCTGCACAGCCCCACTGGTGTTTTTATTTTCTGTTGCTTTTTTTATTTGTTTTTTGACGCACTTGTACCGGGACTCCACTTGACATCCATTGACACGAAAGGAAAACTTTTTCTCAATTATTGCTGCGATGTGTGCCCACATAAGTTTTTTGGTCCTAAACTTTTTCAGTGGACCCACTGAGTCTATAAATTTGGCATAATTTTTCAGCATAAACTGTGAGGATTCTTCGGACCATTTAGCGTGAAGCGAATATCCCGCAGCTATAAAGATACAACAAATTTTGCATTCGCATTTTCTAACTTTATAAGAATATAGGTACCCTTTCCATCTGCAAGTGTGGGTGGCGTTGAACCGTGTTTTGGAGTCTGTGCGCAAGCGCTGGGAAGACCAATCGATGATGTTGATCCTAATGAGAGAACATTTTAAAAATACTTATACTCAACTATTTGTCTATGTACCTGTTTCTGATGAATCGATGGTTAGCTCATCACTACATGCCTTTGCCTCACCGAAGACACTTGGCTCCATCTTATAAAGCGCTGGCACTTTAGAGTCAGGGCAAGGGGATGCTATAACACGATCATCTGCAAACATTCATTGTTCGAATTTAACTTATATTTTTATAATTTTATTAGGTACTTACTCGCATTTTCCTGGAGCAACACATTGTCTTCGCCAAAAAAACCCATTTCCTTTTCATTCTTAACTATTGAATAATCAATTAATTCCTGTTTGAGTTCTTTAATGTTTTTATCCATCGTGCATCGTGCTTGTAAACAATAATCTGGCTTTTGTTGTTAAATTATGACTTAAGTGCGAACCACAGACATACAGATACAGACTGCCAACTCATACTCCTCTTGCCTAAAACACCCTCAAAATATTTTATTCAACACCGTATTTTATGTATGTATGTAGCGCATTTAAATTCTCACTTTTTCTTTGTTCTGCGTAACTACGTCATCGGTACTCGCATTGATATTGAAGTGATTTTACTATAGGTTTTATATATAATGTCTTCTATTCTTTTTCTTTTTCACAACCTTCTCATTCATTGTTTTGTTTTTCTTTTGCCGTTGCATTCGATTTTGTTTCGAAATTGACATTTTAAAAAATATCTTTAATGGGATCCGGAGAGAAACGTCAAACGAAATTACGTGAAGGACAAACAAGAAAATTCATCTTTGTTTGCGCCTATCTTAATTCTTTAAAGAAGGGCCAAATATAAAACATTTTCCTGTGTAATAAATAAAAAGTATTTATTTATTACATTAAATAGTTTCAGAGTGTTGAAATTGCAGGAAAATTAGCTTTTGTTTGCCCTCCACGTTCCATAAATGATACTCGAGATTTGGCAGCTGTCAAAAGGTACCCCATTATTACCAATTTAGTCGCGTTTGATTTGTTTTCCTCAATTTCGTATAAATGAAAAAATTTCGAAATTTGATTTTGCTTCGTCTTCACTATAATTTTCAACAGCATCCATAATTTTCCTAAGAAGGGGCTTTACATGGAGCTGCAATAAATAATAGTGCAGACGAAAAAGCAACAACAACAATCATAGCGCAGACGATGAAGATGAACATGTTCGTCTTTACTATAATTTTCAAGATGCATCCATAATTTTCCTATAATCTGCATCCATGAAGACGTCTGCATTTTGGCTTCCCTCTCTATCACACGAATATGATTTAAGGTGGCTTTACATGGAGTTGCAAATGCAGACGAAAACGCAACAACAACAATCATAGTGCAGACGATGAAAACGAACATGTTCATCTTCACTATAATTTTCAAGCTGCATCTATAATTTTCCTATAATCTGCATCCATGAAGACCGTCTGCATTTTTGCCTTCCCTCTCTATCACACAAGTATGATTTATTGATTTTGCATCCTCTTTTTTTGCAAATCAGGGCTCGCAGCTCCATGTAAAGGCACCTTTATAGATTTTGCATCCTCTTTTTTTGCAGATCATGGCTTGCAGCTTCATGTAAAACCACCTAATGACGACTTCCCTGTTTCATTTCAGCATACCTGAAATTTTTTGTATGCTGTCATTTTCTGTCATCTGTCTGTCAAAGACAACAGTGGTAGCCATGATACAACTAAACCAGATAGCGCCTTCCCGTTTTCATTTTTGTTTCGTCTACGTCATGGACACACATAAACTCTGCATTTTTGTTTTTGTTTTGTTCTGCGCTCTACGTGGCCCTACGTCACAGGCACACATGGAGTTTGACGTCAAACGGGAAGGCGCTACCTGGTTGAGTTGTATCATGGTGTGGTGTGTGCCTAGCCATTTCCAATCATAGCCACATTGGCACATTGCACTTTCCTTGAAGTGAGTTTCCGTGGGAGAATATCACATTTTATTTATTCAAAATTAAATACAACACAAGATGCCGACAATTGGTGTGAAGCGTGATTCGCTCTTCAATGCTTTAGGCAAAAAATACAGTGAGTACATGTACCATATCAATGCAACAGCAACCACAACTAATAACTATCAATTTCAGCGGATGACGAGTTCCAGCAACTTTGCTTCGCATTCGGACTTGAACTGGATGAAGTGGTAAGAAAAATCAAATTAACAAGGAATTATCCAATAAACTACATTCTAATACAGACCACAGAAAAGCAAATGCTTACTAAAGAGCAAGGTGATGTTGCAGCAGCACAGGATGCATCTGAAGAAATCATCTACCGCATTGATATTCCAGCCAATCGATATGACTTGCTGTGTATGGAAGGTCTGGTAACTGGATTACTAGTTTTTCAGGAAAAGTATAACTGACTGAGTAGACAGAATTTTTGAACAAAGATTATCACATCGATTTCTTTTCTTGTTTAGAATAAAACCACCACAATTCAAGTTAGTCGAACCCAAAGATGGCTCTAAAGCTCGTCAGACTATGAAAATTTTACCGGAAACTGCTCAGATTCGCCCGTTTGCAGTGGCTGCGGTTCTTAGGAACATTACGTTCACTCAGGAATCGTACAATTCATTCATCGACCTGCAAGTAAGTTTAAACTTATTTATCCGTCTTTCAGTTACAGCATTTATCTGAATTAACCTCAACTCTATTGCCACACTCATAACTTCAAATATATGCATCTTATCCTATTCGATCAGAGATCAGTTTGGAATCACTTACTGTCTTTTAACTATGGGCTCTCCCATTTTATTTCTATCCTAGGATAAATTGCATCATAACATCTGCAGGAAGCGAACTCTCGTCGCCATTGGCACTCATGACCTCGACACAATTAAAGGTCCATTCACATATGAAGCACGTGAACCGCAAAATATCAAATTCATTCCTCTAAACCAAACAAAAGAGATGAATGGAAACGAATTGATGGACTTCTACACAAACCACGCTCAACTTAAGCAGTTTCTTCCAATTATAAGAGACTCACCCGTTTATCCGGTTATTTATGATTCAAATGGAGTTGTCCTTTCACTGCCTCCAATCATAAACGGAGATCATTCGAAAATATCACTCAAAACTAAAAATGTATTTATCGAGTGCACTGCAACGGATCTCACAAAAGCCAAAGTCGTCCTCGACACGATGGTTTGCATGTTTTCTGCTCATTGTGGTGAAAAGTTCACCATAGAGCCATGCAATGTTGTGTCCCCAGATGGAACAGTTTCCACATATCCCGAGCTATCATACCGGACTGAAAAAATATCGGCTGCAAAGGCAAATTTGGCTGTGGGCATAACAGAAGAACCCCAAAAAATGGCCAATATGCTTACGAAGATGTATTTGGAAACAAAGTTGGAAGGAGGAGATGATTTGCTTGTACGAATCCCTCCAACACGACACGATGTGATTCACGCTTGTGATATTTATGAGGATGTTGCTATTGCTTACGGTTACAATAACATTACCAAGTCACTTCCATCGTTCATGCATATTGCCAAACAGTTTCCGTTGAATAAGCTTACAGAACAATTGCGTGAGCAAGTCGCACAAGCTGGCTTTACTGAGGGTTTGACTTTCACATTGTGTTCACGTGACGACATTGGAACAAAGTTAAATAAATTGATTGATAACTTGCCGGCTGTGCATATTTCGAATCCGAAAACGTTGGAATTTCAAGTGGTAAGGACCTCGTTGCTGCCGGGTATCCTAAAGACACTTGTAGCAAATCGCAAAATGCCACTGCCACTCAAGCTCTTCGAAATAAGTGATGTAGTTTTGGCTGATGATGAAACAGGTAAATTGTTTACACTTCTTTCACATAAAAACATCATATAATTTTTTGTATTCGTTTTTATTTAGAAGTTGGTGCGAGGAATGAACGCAGATTGTGCGCTGTGAATTGCAGTAAATCAGCTGGATTTGAAGTTGTTCATGGCTTGTTAGACCGAGTTATGCAGCTTCTGGAAGTTCCATGGAAATCTGGTGAAGGATATTATCTGCAAGCATGTGAAGGTATGGCCCAACAGAGTGACAATGTGTTTTTTTTACAAATCGAACATTTCTTACAGATTCGAGTTACTTCCCTGGGAGGTGTGCGAATGTTTTGTATAAAAATGTTCCCATTGGTAAAATTGGAGTATTGCATCCGACTGTGCTCCAAGCATTTGAACTGACTACTCCATGCTCTGCGGTAGAAATTAGTATTGAGCCATTTGTTTGAATATCTCTCATGCGCTAAATAATGTAATGTCAGCTTAAGAAAAATAAATCAATAAGATTCGATGTTCTTTCCTATTTAAAAATGTATTTGAAAATTTAATAACTTGACTTGGTTCTTCTATTATCTAGACTTAAGACAGAAACGATGGTTAGTAAGATTCCCAGTTTAAATTGTGATGCTGTCTTTTTTATTGAAGCACATAATGTTAGTTCTATTCTTCGCAGTTAGCCTTGTGATTCGATAAGTCAACGTTCATGACTTCGTAGTTTATCAAATTTCACATTATTTTTCATATTTTTTTTTTTTTGAAATCTTTATTCGGTGGCTTCTTTATTTTAAAAGGAAATATATTTTTAATTGCAACTAATGAAAAACGTTGAGCTAACAATCTCAATCCTTATCCTAATAGTCACTTTCAAGATAAATTACCTTGGAAACCGTTCCATCTCCAGTCAAATGTCCAAAGAAGGTAGGGCATGTTTTTAAATGCCTTTACATAGCTTTCCATCGGTTTAAGTCGTGTAAACACTGCTCACAAAACTTCGTTGCTAGGCCTCGACTGTTGTAGCATCAGATTGAGGCGCAGTTAATCGTGCCTTTGGCATATTTAGGTCTATGTTTCAAATGAACAAAAGAACATGAGTGAAAATGGTTCTGGCTGACAGTGTACCAAGTTTAAAATACTATAAGGTGTGCCCCTTAAGGTGTCCTTGTATTAAATGGCGTATAACGTAGGGCAAAATAGTATAATTTGGATAGTAGGGTAGCGGGCTAAAAAATCCGAACAAAAAAACAAAAACATAAGCTCGAGCAACGGTTGGCGTAGGTATAATGCGGGGAGCTTAATTACTTACACCCAAAATCGTTGCGGCTCGATATGGGTTGGCTTAGAAATGTGAGCTTTCAAGGTTAATAATATTTTGGTCGAGCAAGCACTAAAGCCATGCTTCTAACAGATCATTTAAGTCATGTAACAGTTTGGTTGCTAATTGATTTTGACAGTAATCGGTCATTGGTAGTGGCCGTCGAATCTCATACTATGGAAAACTTCGAATTATTTTTCACACGAAACCAAACCTTTTCCCCATCAGACTGGTTTTATACGCATGAGCGTATATAGATATGCTTGTGCGTTGCGTTATGCAGTCGATGTCCTTCCATTTTTTTATTTAGTCTCACTTTATCGTGCCAAGTCTTTGACTATAGTTCGAAAGCGATGGTTCGTTTTTCAAAAGCGAAAGAAGTTGTAAAGTTCACATTATTTGTCGCTTTTTGTTGTTTTACTCTTCGTCTGGGCGAGATTGGCAATCTGGAGAGATCGCAGCTATCGCTAACACTTAAAATACTCTTTATGTCATAGTCAGCCACAACAACGCTAAGTCAATCAATCTCCCACTCCAAAATAGGCGAAGAGATTAAGGAGATCGTTTGCCTGCTTTTCAGTCTTTTAATTGCCTTTATCGGAGTCCTTGTTTCCATGTTATTTGTTTTTTACTTGCTATATAGGGCAATAATTGGTTTCGTGCAAAAAAAAATCAAGGTTTTAATCAAACACGACATTACGATAGTAAAGAAACTCAAAAAGTGGTCTTCGCCATACCGTCCGTCGCTCTGTCTGTGTGGATGTGCGCTTTTTCTTTTTTTCAAATTTTCTTTTTCTTCATGTATTTTTTTGAAACTTCATATATAGGAGTTTGAAGAAGGTTTTTTTTTAATTTCGTTTTAGGTCTGCTCAAAGTGATACCTTTCAAGCAACGTTTTTTTTTCATTTTGGATTTGCTCGAAAACGGCTCTAATGATTTTGATTAAACTCAAATTTTAACTTACCTAAGATATTTATAACAAAACTGCGTTATTGTTTTTGGCTTAAATGGTCGTAACGAAAATAACGTCATTTTTTCAAATGGCCATAAGTTCGCAATGGCTTGATTGAATTGATTCAGACTTTGTTTGGTTGGCATAGTTCTTAACAGTTTTCTTTAGGATGCTATTGCAATTTTTTTTAGTACAACCGTTCTAAACGGTGTCTCCCATACAACGAGCCGTTCAGTTTTAGCCAACTTTTTTTTTGTTCTTTTCTTAACAATTTTTATGAAAGATTGCTTTTTATATTCATAGAGTACTTCAAAGAAAACTGCATTTTATAGTTTTTGTCTACAAATTCTAAAACGGAAATTGGTTTTAACAGTTTTATTAATTTGGCCATAAGTATACATTTATATAATTTGTAGCACCCAAAATATGACATCTAAATTTTAAATATTAAAGGTTTCTTAACGTTAGTTAGTTTTTATCAAATTTTTCAAAAATTAGTTGTTCTTATTGCTCGAAAAGTTTGTTTTCATCGTACTATTGCACCCAGTAGCAGACAAAGCAGTTACTCTTCGATATTGCCCATTTTAAAGAGTTTGCATTGAAGTACCGCCTGTATACCCCTGACTGCAAAATATCCAATAGGCACGGGTTCCATAAGACCCTGAATAAGGTGGGGGGTGGGATCTGTAGATGTGTGGATATGAGGTAGGAGAATAGCAAGAAATGCAGGGGGATGAGTTGAAAGCGCTCTTCGTATTTAGGGACTTTTCTACTAAGACAACGCCACTAAGAATCGTCCAGTTTGACCCTCGGCGGGTAGATCGTTTTTAAAAATCTATACATATAATAAAATTGTAACGGGTCGATGTCTGTACATTGAAGATATAGATGCAAAACTAATATGGGGAGTCTCTATTAGACCCACAGAAGCCAAAACAACCGTTTTTAGAATTTGTGTCTGTCTGTCTGTATGTTTGTACGCGCATCACGCAAAAACTACTGCATGGAATTGAATGCGGTTTTCGCAGATTTATTGGTAGTACGCCAACTTAAAATGTAGGCTATATTTTATCGCACGAAAATATCTTATTTTTGTTGTTTTTTTTATATTACTCCAATTGCACGTTATTCAATGAACTTAAAAATCCTACCGGATTTTGAGCTGGTAAAGTATGTAGTGTTACCGATATTACGTTTGGTCGGATTTTATTATTATTTTGAAATACTTCGACAGTAGTAGTAGTAGTAATATTTATTGAGGTTTTTTGATTACATTCATTTCTTAAATTATTTCATAGATATAACACTACTTTAGAATAGAAATTGCCGACTTTGAATTGGCCTGGCTATACAATTACTTATTTTATTTTTTGTTTTAATTTTAATAACAAATTATTTTAAGTACACAATTTAGTTTAACAACTTCAATTTGATACGAATTATGTGTCCACTCAACAAGACCATATTCTTATTTTTTGACAAGGCGATAAACTTAAACCTAAGAAAGATGGTTAGAAGGAGGAGGAAGAGAGTAATAATAAAAATGAAAACATAGAATAGGGATGACGGGTAGTCGTCTCTATCTTTACACTATACAAAAGTGTGCAAGAGCAGGGTAGGAGACCCAATTTTTTTAATCTGTTTACATCTTAAATTGACGTTTGTGTGAACAACTCGAGAAATTTACTTTTGTCAGGTTAAGAATACAAAAAAAAAAAAAATTATAGATAGTTCATACAAGTTTTAAATGTACATACATTTCAAGAGGGATTATTTTTGTACCTGTTATTATTATTTTTTTTTGTTAATACATAAAAATACATTAATTCTTTATTTTTTATTTTTGTATTTAGTTGTACTTAATTATTTATATAAAGGTGTTTAATACATTTTTTCATTTCTTCTTTTTTTTTCCCTTATGATCTGATTAATTACATTTCTATGGATGTATTGAGTTGGCTGTTGGGTGTCAGGATTGGGAGTAAGCTCAACCTCTATAGTTATTTAACATTTTTTTTTTATAGAAAGGAGCAAGACACAGGTTCTCCTCTTCCGGAATCTGGAGGGACGGAGAAGAACCCTCGCTGAGTAGGCTGATTGGAGACATATAGTATCTATCATGTAAGGACAAACTGATGTTTCCATCAAAGATATTCTGGAGGACAGGGTTCACATGGTGTTCAAGTGCCGATATTCTTCTTTTTGCCATATTATAAAGGTAGTCCATGAGTGGGGTTACTCCTGATTCTTTATAGAGCGTTTTGTTGCTAAACCATTTCCCCGAAGGCCTTCGTCTTTTTGAAATACAGGTTCTTAATACCCTTCTCTCGAATCTTTGCAGTTCGATTGCAACACTAGGTGTAATCTGGAACCATATAAGGAACCCATACGAGATAAGGGGTCGGATAAGTGTTTTATACATTAAGAGCTTCGTTTTTTTGTTAACAAACTTCGAGTTGAGAAGTCTCTTAAGCTTTGCCGCCGCCCCTCTGCCGTTCCTAAGGGCAAGTCTGGCATGCGCATTCATCTTGCATCTTTCATGGAGGTGAACTCCTAAATATTTAATAGACTGTTTTAGGGGGATTGTGTTTCCGTCGATACACAGTTTTAATTGTCGACTTTCTCGGACTGCAAGATAGTGACCTTTTCCAGAGGCATTCCTAAAGCAGATGAGTTCACATTTCTTGAAGTTCAAGTCAATTCCCCACTTTTTATAGTATGGGATGATCAAATTAAGGTGAGTTTTAACTTCATTGAGAGCCTCCTGAGGTCTTTCATGAGCACTAAAAATGATAGTATCATCCGCATACAATATAGCATCAGAGTTGTAGTATTGAGTAGGAAAGTCATATAGATATAGATTGAATAGCATTGGGCCAAGGATAGATCCTTGGGGAACCCCCGCCAATACAGAAATTTCCGATGAGAGCTCCTCTTCGAAAAGAACAGAAAGAGAGCGATTAGCGAGAAAGCTTTGGATGATTTTAATGAACACTGGAGGGAAGCTCAGTGTGTTTAGTTTGAAGAGAAGGCCGGCATGCCAGACTGAGTCAAATGCTTTTGTTAGATCCAATGCACAGGCAACCGTGCATTGTTTGACTCTTAAATTCCTGAGGATACGGTCCTGAAAGGCAAGCAGAGCGTGTTCCGTGGAGTGGGCTTGTTTAAATCCAAATTGTACATCCTGCGTAAGCTGTACATCCTCGAAAACATAACGGATTTTAGATAAAATTATTTTTTCAAGAATTTTGCCTAAATTAGAGAGAAGGGAAATAGGTCGGAAATCGTCTATTCTATTTGACCGTAGGTTTTTTCTAATAGGGATCAGTTTAGCTTTCTTCCAGTTAGTTGGGAAGTAACAATTGTTTATACAGTTATTGAAAAGAGGGGTAAAAAATTTGGCTATTGTTTTTTTTGATTTGCGTAAGACGAAGTTGGGGATGTTATCAATGCCGGATGATTTTTTGTTGTTAAGTGAATTAATCAGGTGCTCAACATTCTCAGCTGAAACAAAATACTCATGGGATGGGACTGTAGAACTGTTAGAGGGCGAGAAGTCATTAACCTTAAGGTCGCTATTCCAGACAGTGAATGCATTGAGAAAGGTTTCCACCTCCAAAACGTTTTCTTCGTCCGAAGTAGGGACCCTAAGTGAATACAGGTCAGAATAAAATTCTTTAAAAGCATTGAGTTTTTCAGAGGAGGAAGTCAGTTCCCTATCCCTGAATGAGAGGTTCGGATTGGTGACTGCAGATACACACTTTCTTCCTGTAATTTGGTCAATTACTTTGAAGACGTTAGCTGAGGGGTTAAGGCTTTCTAATTTGAGTTTAAATTTTTCATTCATTTCAGACCGAACTAAGTCTTTGATGATCTTGCTGAGACAGCTGATACGCGCTGCCAGCTCTACATAAGCCTGACTTGTGCGGTCTCCAAAATGGTGGAAGATTCTTTTTAGCTTTCGCTTCCACACTTTTCTTGTTTTAAATAAGATAAGTGTGGAATCAGAGATCCTGAGATGGTTAACAAGCACAGCTTTCTGTTTGCTATGGGCACCAATACAGTCGGCCATGGTACCAGCAGCAAGCTCAACAAAATCATCAATTTCTTCGTTTAAGAGATTTCTATCAGTTGGGAGTGGGATAGAGCTAAGTCCATTATTTAAATCATGGTTAAAACTGTGCCAGTTGGTGTCTTTAAAACATGTGTACGTCTGGGGGGGGAGAGGAAATGGAAAGTCGGCCAGAAGTTGGATGTTCATAAAAACAGAGAAATGGTCAGATATTAAGTCGAGAGTAGTGCATGCGACATTGTTTCTCGTGATAAGGTTAGATGAGGTTAAAAAAAAATCGATGTGTGATCCTGAACTTGGGCGCGTGGGCCCGATAGCGGCTACTATGTCAAAATTAAGTTGCTTTTCTGCATACCACTGTTCAAGGTGTACCCCGTTTAGGTTAGTTTTTGTGTCCCCCCACAGAGGGTGGCGCGAGTTAAAGTCGCCCCCAATTATTATGAAGTCATGGTTATTAACAGAATCCAGTAGGAGGTCAAGAGCTGGTCTAAGGTTCGCACCGGTGTTGCAAGGAATGTATAAGGAAATTAGTGCCAGAGACATAGTTGTGTTCTGTAAGTTAACTGGAATGGATACTACTGTGGATGAAATCACACTATTTGAGAAAAATTTTTGAGAGGATCGAATGCTATTTTTTAAAAGTATGCCTGTTCCGCGACCGTCGTTGTTTGTAAATAAATCAAAGTTTTCATTAAACCTGACTTTCTGTTGGGGGTTTTTCAGGCAAGTCTCTTGTAGGAGAATAGCTGTGGGGTTTAAATCATTTAAAAGAAGGTTAATTTCTACTTTCTTATCTTTTGCTTGAATTGAATTTATGTTAGCCGTAATGACCTTCAAATTCATGGTGTAATAGGGGAGAGGGAGGCAACAAAACTCAAGTATGCTACCGGTTTGTTAATTTCGTCAAGCTTAAGGTAGGCTGGCCAGAAGCTTCTTATTTTGGAGATTACTAGGTGGAGAGGTATACCAAACAGGTTGATTGACTCATTCATAAAGTCGGAAATGTCACCACCACCAAGTGGAGGAAAACTTTGCGGAGGAGCAACATTTGATCTTTTTGAACCACCTGCCTTTTCAGCATAGGATATCCCTTGGGAGTCATGTTTGGGGACAGCAGAGACTCTGTTACCTAAGGTAACCACAACCTTGTTCTTATTAGTGGCAGCCAGCATAGCCTCCTTTTTCTTTAAGAATTGGATTCTCTTGGGACAACCTTTGTAACTCGCAGGGTGACCTGCGACCCCACAATTGACGCAAGACGCCACTGAAGTTTCGGATTTAGGCCCGAGGCCACACTTACCCGCCTCGTGCTCTTCGAGGCATTTTACGCATCTAGTCGGAAAAGTGCAGTATGCTGCCATATGGCCATTGCGTTGACAATTGAAGCATTGCCTGTCCCCCGAGCTACGCGGGGCGTCCCAATCGATTCTGTGCCTGAGCAAAAATTTAATGGACTTTAATTTAATTAGGCTTTCCCTGTCCTCCAGGACGCAGAGGAAGAGGTCAAGCTGGATTTCGTTTTGTTTTGACCATTTGGTCTCAAATCTTTTTACCTTCACCCTCAGCGAGGGCTCCAGTCTATCTAGCTCCTTTTGAATCTCCTCCGGAGAGAAGTTCCCGGACACTCCCTTTAAAACCGTGTTATATTTTCTATTTTCTTTCGGGGTAAAAGAAAAAGAGTCTATTTTTTTTTCTCTGAATTTATTTATAAGAGTGCGGTGGAGCTCAACATCCCTCACCATAATTTTGAGTTTTCCCCCGCCATAAGAGGAAAATTGTAAATCATCAATATTAAATTTAGAGCTACTTACATAACTTAATATAGTTTTCGAGGAAACTCCTGTTGCAAAAATGGGAGGGCACCACTGATGTCTGCCCTTTGGTTTTTGTGCCGCTTCAGTGCTGCTGCTGCATCCTGTTGTATTGTTGGTGTTAATATTATTGTTGTTAATGTTGCTGTTAAAGTTGCTGCTATTGGTGTTCCTATTGTTGCTGATGGTGTTGCTGCTGCTGCTGTTGTCGCCATTGCAGATGCCATTGCTGCTGCTGACGCTTGGTATTGATTGATTGTACTTGCCGCCATTTTGTTTGAGAGACGCGCAGCCATCCTCAAGCTCATTAAAAATGGCGTAGTAATTCTGGTTAGCAACCGCTTCGGTTGCGAAACGCTTCGCCGCACCAGATGCCATCGATGCGCGCCTTTTTCCAAATTGCAAGACTTTAGTAAAAGTCTCCTTATCTTTTTCGAGTAGAATGTCGAACGTATCTTCAACATCTTGCTGCGAGGTTTGCTCGCCGGAGTTATTAGTGACGCCCAAGTGGACGCTGTTGGCACGCGACGTGAGTCCAACTCTGTTAGCATTATTTATCTTCATATCCTCGCAATTAACATCCATGATGTCGACAGGATCGGGTGGAACGGCTGGGTTGTTTCCATTGCCTACGACTTTTCTCGAAGATAGGAAAATGTTTGGGTTGCTGGCATCAAAGGACGCCCATTCAGAGTTGACCGCCATTTCGATGCCAGCCTTGTCTGCCTCGCTCAATAAACCTGAGGGTAGCTTTAGTTGCCCATCCTCAGAAGGTTTGTCGGGCGGCACTCGGTGCCCCCCAGGTGACACCACATCACCTCTATCACTTAACATTGTCTTTTAATTTAATATAATTTTTCACTTGGTTTGTGTAAAATCTGTATTTTTTTTTTTTCGAACAAATTTACTAACGCGAGATCGACCACACTCTATGACGACTAGCTGCTGGAACACAATGGAGCCGGAGCCGGAACCGCAGCCGCAGCCGTATCGCATGTCAAAATATTGAATACACACGAATTCAATCTTGTGAACACAACGAGACGGATCCGCAACCGCAGCCGCAAACCGCGACGGACGAGTTGGCCAACTTTTAATAAATACGTGCGTATTTTTGACATTCCATACAAAAAAAAAAAAAAAAAAGAGCAACGTGCTAATAAAATCCTTTTAGAAATTAGGTCAGGTAATTAAAAATTTATTGAAAAGACTATACATGATGCGATATATGTTTTATCATCTTTTATATTCATATATATGTATGTTTCTCAGTGGAAATTGTAAAAAAACGTGGAGTACGTACGACTCCATTGTGGGCACTTCTAATTAGGTACGTACGGCATGCGGTACGGTTGCGGCTGCGGTTGCGGCTGCGTTTTTCTATTGTGTTCCAGCAGTAGATCAGCAATCGAAATACTTCGACAATTTAATTTTAATAAAAAGACCGACCGACCAAACAACAATAACAAACTGGGTTTCAGATTCTGATCGAGATCTGTCAAAAGACAAGCAGATAACCGAGTTTCAAAATGTAGTAGATCGCTAGGGTTATTTTTGGTGTGTTCCACATCCCTAGAGTTCCAAAACAAAATTCTTGCAGAACTCTCAGCTGAGGAATTACTTTTAAGAGAAAAAGCTAGGTGTTAGGCTTTAAAATTTTAGCTTGGGAGGGGAAGTTATATACTTGAAAGGTTAATAAACTAGAGGAATAATAACCCAGAAAGTTAAATTTGAACTGTCGGAGCAGAGTGCAGAAGTTTTAATATATTGAATAAAAAAGTTGAGGTGCGCGATTTTAAATCGAAATTTAAAAGAATAAATGTTTAAATAAAGAGAAGCAGCTAATTAAACATAAATAAACAAAAAAAAAAGGATAATTGTGGAAAAATAGGACGAGTTTTTTGATAAATCGGCGGCACAGAATTCGCAAGACCGCCGGAAAGTTCAAACCATCCTTTTATTTGACAATTCCTTCTACTCCGCCACAACAAATAGTGGCCAGAAAAGTCTTGAGGAAATCAAGTATCCTGCTACCGACGAGACTACCTACCACCAGACCAACAAGATTATTCAGCACCGTAGCACGAAAGAAGAGGCCACAGATTCCGAGTATCTTAGTCCGGAGTTCAAATCTCACCGGAGCACCGAAAATTTAATTTTTTTTTAACTTCATTTTTTTTTTGATTGAATTTTTTTTTTTAACTTCATTTTTTTTTTAACTTCACTTTTTTTTGATTAATTAATTTTTTTTTGGTAATTTCCTTTTTTGTCATTAAGATAAAAATCTTTAAAAAAAGGCAAATTACTTGCGAACCGTATTAAGGAAATTATTAGTTAAATCCATCGGGCGTGTTATTTTACGACTATATACATATAGATTAGACAAGTGTAGATACATTGGTAAAGCTTCTCATCGCTCCGGGTGCTGTGGCCACATCATCGTTGGATAAAGAAGGGTGAGTGATTTTAATACAAAAAAATTTTGTCTGTGCCAAAAAGGGTACAAGTTGATCTACATATATATATACGTACGATAAATATACGCGCGATCGGATTGGGTTGGGATTTAAGGGGGACCATTGCTTAAGTGAATTAAAGTGTTTAAAAAGCAAAAAGAGGAAGTTTAATCCCAAATTATTATTATAAATCGAACGCGAGTGATTGAGTTTTCTTGAAGATTTTTGAAAGTGATTAAACAGAGTTGCCACTTTGCTTTTGAAAAACAAGTTTGAAATCTAGTTTTTTGTATAAAATTGTTTGAATTATAAATAAAGTTACAAATAAGATAATTATTAATTAATATATTGTTAAATAAATACTATTCTAGAATACACATGAAATATAATTTTGATCATTTTTGAATATCGCTTCTTTTTAATTATGGAATGTGAATAAATTTAAAATAAAGGATGAGGAGGAGAGGTAAGGAAGAGCGATGATCTGAGGAAGAAGAAGATGCCATGTCAAGGGGTTGCTTCGGCGAGACAAGCAACCATGGAAGGGAGGGTAGAGGCAACATTCTCGCACCATCTCAAAACACCTCGAGATGGACAAGACTGACATGGTTTTTTTTTTGTGACGAGTTCGAGGATCAAAGAACCACCCCACCGACGAGCTATAGTGGCTACCTGCATGTCAGCATCGATCCAACCGACGAAGAACAGCTCGTTACAAAATGGCGCCCGCATCGTGGAGCCCGCTATTGAAAAATAGCGAGGCAAGTTTTTTTTGAGCCAGTAGTTTTTTTTAATAAAGTTTTCATTTTCAGTTTAAATTTCAATTTTCATTTTAGATTCAGTATTCAATTTTATTAGTTTTTTTTTTTCATTTTTTTCTCATTTTAAACATAATTTCAATTTTCATTTAAAGTTCATAATACATTTTCCAATTTTTCTTTTAATTTTCAGTAATTTTTCTTTCTTGGTTTTATTTTTTTTTTATGATTTCAATTAAATTTTCAATTTTTATTTTTTTATCGATCTTTCGATGACATTGGTTGATTGTTGGTTTCACTTTTCTTGTGAGTCCCGGTCACTGGGTGTAAAGCACTCGGTACCGCGTTGCAACAAGAGGAGTGAAGCCAAATCAATCACCAATATTTACAGGATGTGCTGGGTAGTTCGAGTCAGTGGGTATCCGTATACCAGGTACACATTTGGCCGGACATCTCAGCACATACTTTAAGCTAGGTTCGGAAGAGACAAGGGGATACGATAGGTGTCTTCGACAGTCCTTCTGATCGTTTTCCATTCAAATAGTCTTTGAGGTTTCCAGAGTCTTTGCAGCGGAGTTAGTCGGCTGTATATGTCCTGGAAAACAAGAAGACTTTAAATTTTTTTTTTACACAGTAGAGTAGTTTATTTTACCTTTGTTTTTTTTTGGCTCGCAGGACTACGGCGTCTTCTTTTTCCTCAGACGTCATTCTTTTAAACTTCAATACCTCATCCTTTTGATTTTATATGATTATACTTCTTTTGAATAAAGTTTTTTTTTATTATTTTGGTTTTGAATTCTTTTTTAATCAAACATTGATCAAATTTTTTTTCATTTCATTCTTTATTGGTTTTCAGACTAAGCATTTGTTTGAAGAAAACTTTTATATATTTTTTTTATTTACTTTTTTGAATTTTATTACATTATTTTGAAATTTTTTTTCGGTATTTTGGTGAGTTTGAACCAAGGTTTTAAGGAATTTTCAGCGGATTTTGGATCTTGTGCACTACGGTGTCTGTTGATAAATTTTTGTTTTTTTTGGTTTGGAATCTTTTTGGAGATTATTTATTTTTTTTTATTTTTTTCACCTACGCTTTTCTTTTGCGACCAGCGAACTTTAACTTTGGCGGGACTTTGGAAAATCCTTTTAGAGTTTTGCCTATTTTTTGAAGTTAGACCAATTTGGGAATTTTTTGAGTTAATTTTTTTTAGTTTATTGATTTTTTTTTGTTTATAGGTTTTCATCTAGAGCTAGATAGAGTTCACATCTAGTGGATTTTTTTTTTAAAGGGAATTCACAGGGGAGAAATTTCGTTGAATTGTTTTGGGGCTCAAGAGTATGAGCGAAGATAACCCTTCGGGAAATTCTCTACGTGAAAGTTTGGGGAATCTCCGATCAATATCTGAAGCTAGGTTTGAACGTTTTGTACAACGGTTCAACAATACCATTGATCGGTTTAACTTTTTGGACACTTCTGTCGATTTCTCAAGAGAATTGCATTCTTTTGTTACCGATTCCAGTGCTAACATGTCGGTGAATGCTCCAGGGGACGATCAGCTGGATGGTATTCAGCTACCTCCAGAGGAACGTGGACTTGAGCAGTCTTTGCAGCATTCCGAAGGGGACCAACCTGGCGGAGCGCTAGAAAATCTTTCGGGTCCTTCACGGACAAACACTAACAAAGTGGCAGTGGAACGGGATGATTTGGCAGATCGAATGGAACGGGCAATGCTCGAAAATCAAATGCGACTCTTTCAGCAGATGAAAGAATTTATGGATGGCGTTAATAAGAAGTTGAGCGATCTCAGTCAACCTGTCAGTGTACAGGGTGCCCCTGAACCTGCGAGGAGTAATTCGCAGATGTCTGCTGGCGAACAATTCAGACAGTCCGTCGCTCCTCTCGTTCCCAGGGAAATTCGTTCCGTGTCAGAGATGAATGTCAACGCGCCTGATAGGTGCCGTCTTGACAGGTGGAACATTAAATTCGATGGCACGGACAATATTGGCGATTTTCTCTTCAAAGTGGATCGTATGCAAGTTTCGTCAGGATATACGGATGAGCAAGTAACTGCCAATTTTCATTCATTGCTAGGTGGCAAAGCTAACGAGTGGTTTTGGAGGTACTTGCGCAAGTATCCCGGGGCGAAATTTGCAGACGTGAAAGCGGAGATGAGAAAAGAGTTTGGTCGTCGGGAGAGTGATGTTGACGTTTATATGCGTTTACTTACTCGTAAGCAGGGGTACAAAGAGTCGTTCGACGAGTACTATAACGCGGTAGTTACGCTAAACGATCGGCTGAAGGATCCATTTGATGATCGTAAGTTGGTCGACGTTATCCGAAACAATGCTCGGGACAAGTTGGGGGAAATTTTACTTTCAGCAAACGTTAAAACGCTGGAGCAGTTGAGGACAAAGGCTAGAGAAGTGGAAAGATTTTTGGCGAAACGATTCTCTTCACAAAGAAATGTTCATGAAATCGTGGTTGACGAACAAGAAACCCACGTAGTGGACGGTGAGGAAATCGCGGCCTTTTTACACCAAAACAGGGCGACTACAAGTTCAAATAATGTAACTTGTTGGAACTGTGACGAAAAAGGACATTCTTGGTTTTTTTGTCCTTCACACACTAAGATCTTGCATTGTCATCTGTGTGGGACTAAGGGAGTTAGCACACCCGAATGTACGAAGCACTCGGAAAACTTTCGACGGGACGAAAAGAAGGGCTGGGAAAGTCGTCCCCCGAGAAACAATTAGAGCCCTTCAAACAAATTAATGCTAAGTTTTCCGAAGACGGACATACTTCGGGTGCTGCCGGCTCCAAACAAGACCTTGGAGCAAATCAAGACGTAGTGTGTGAGAAGTTTGAAAAGAAAGAGGTGGGTCCAGTCAAACTGTTGCGGCGTGAAAAATCGGAAAACTTAGCTAGTCATCCCGCCACAACATACAATCTCCAGTCTCTTCACGATCGCAAGCTGAATTATTATAAGGTTCGTTCTCGAATTATGGGAATTGGTGGTATTTCAGCTAGCGATAAGGTCAAAAAGTGCAGGCATCGGTTTAGGAATCGGCAAAAACTTCGAAGGCTTATAGTGGACTCTATAATTTCGTCCAGCACAGACGGTAGAATGTACGCTAACGTGCAACTTAACGGTGAGTCAACTTTTGGGTTGTTAGATAGTGGTGCCTCTATCTCTGTACTAGGTAGTGAGTGTTGGGATTTGGTAAAGAGAATCGAAGTGGAAGTAAAGCCTTATAAGAACGTCGTGCGAACGGCCGACGGTAAATCACACGATATCGTGGGATATTGTGATATATCAACGACATATAACGGGCTTACCAAACTTCTTTCTTTTTATCTAATCCCAAACCTGACCCAAAAGTTATACCTAGGGATGAATTTTTGGAGAGAGTTTAATCTCTTGCCACAGGTCAACGAGATCCAGGCTGATGTTTGTGAAGGTGAAGGGGAAGAGAGTTTTAAAGACGAAGCTGAGGTAGTGGAACTTTCTCCCGACCAGAAAGTTAGGTTGGAAGCGGTGAAAAAGTTGTTTCCGAATTTTGTGGAACTGGGATTGGGAAAAACTCACGTTGGTATTCACGTGGTGGACACTGGTAATGCAGTACCAATCAAATCACGTCATTACCCTTTGTCCCCGGTCCGTCAGGAGGAAGTCTATAAGGAATTGGACCGTATGATAGAGCTTGATGTTATCGAGGAGAGTAATTCTCCGTGGTGTTGCCCATTGGTTTTGGTTAGGAAACCCGGCAAGGTAAGGCTGTGTTTGGATTTTAGGAAGGTGAACGCGGTTACGGTGAAAGACGCTTATCCGATGCCTCATATAGAAGGTCTGTTGAGTCGAATAAAAGATACGCACTACATTTCGGGAATAGACCTCAAGGACGCATATTGGCAGATTCCATTGGAAGAAGAGTCTAGGAAGAAGACAGCATTTGCAGTGCCCGGTAGACCGCTTTACCAATTCAAGGTAATGCCATTTGGTCTCAGCAATGCCGCTCAAACTATGTGTCGTACCCTGGATCAAATCCTGCCATCGCGTCTAAGAGAGAATGTATTTGTGTATCTCGACGACCTTCTCATATGCACTGAAGATTTTGAGTCACACCTTCGCATCTTAAATGAAGTCGCATCTTGCCTTCGTCGAGCTAACCTAACTATAAACCTCGATAAAAGCAAGTTTTGTATGCGTGAGATTAAGTATCTCGGCTATATAGTCGGCCAAGGAACTTTGAAGACTAATCCTGATAAGATCGAGGCAATGGTGAATTTTCCCATTCCAAGTACTCAAAGACAGGTACGAAGATTTTTGGGCTTGACCGGTTGGTACCGGCGGTTCATTAAGAACTATTCAGACTTAGCTGCTCCCCTAACTGACTGTTTGAAAAAGAAAAAGACATTCGAATTGACACCCGAAGCATTGGAGGGTTTTGAGAAGTTGAAAAATGCACTTTCCTCAGCTCCGGTTTTATCGCAACCGGATTTCAAAAAACCATTTACAATACAGTGCGATGCGTCTTCAGAGGGAGTAGGTGGTGTTCTCTTTCAGCTTGATGAGAATCAAAACGAAAGACCCATTGCTTATATGTCCAAGAAGCTCAATAAAGCCCAAAAGAACTACACCGTTACCGAGCTGGAATGTTTTGCTGCGGTCTTGAGCATAAGAAAGTTTCGAGCATATGTTGAGGGATTACCTTTCCGAGTGATTACTGATCATTCAAGTCTCAAGTGGCTTATGTCACTGAAAGACTTGAGTGGGAGGTTGGCGAGATGGAGTCTGGAGCTGCAAGGTTTCGATTTCAGCATAGAACACCGAAAAGGATCTCTCAACGTAGTGCCCGATACCCTTTCTCGAGTAGACATGGAAGGTATTTCAGTGAACGTAGCGGATGTTGACGGAAGCTGCGATGAGATTTCGACGAATGCTATTGGTGAAGAAGTGGACTTGGGTTCAGCAGAGTTTGATTCGGAGCAATATTCCGAGTTGAGAGATAACATCATTTCGGATCAATCTGCGCTTCCTGACCTAGTTGTATCGGGAAAATATATTTACAAAAGGGTTAGGTTCAGGAGCGGTGAATTGGGAGAAGAGGATTCTCTTTGGCGTCTTTGGTTGCCGAAAGCACTCACCCAAACTGTTATTGAGATGGCTCACAATACAAAGCTAACTTGTCACAGCGGATTTGCAAAAACTTACGCTAGGATTCGAGAAAAGTATTTCTGGCCAAAGATGGTGACTGACATTAAGCAGTTTGTAAGTGAGTGTGAAACTTGCAAGATGGTAAAGGCACCAAATGTGACTCTTCGTCCTCCAATCACTCATCAGATTGTATCCGAAAGACCTATGCAACGTCTATACATAGATCTCTTGGGACCTTATCCAAGGACAAAGAGGGGAAATGTGAGCATTTTTATAGTAGTGGATCATTTCACTAAATTCACCTTTCTTAAAGCCCTATCTAAGGCAACGTCGACTAAAATTGTTCAGTACCTAGAGAGTGAAGTATTTCATTTGTTTGGTACACCTGAGATAATTCACTCTGACAACGGTCGTCAATTCATCGCAAAAGAATTTCAATCTTTCTTAGAGAAATACGGTGTCAAACACCAGAAAACTGCACTATATTCTCCGCAAGCCAATAATTCGGAGAGGGTCAACCGCAGTGTCTTGAGCAAGCTGAGAGTTTTGCTTTCTGAAAATCAGAACGACTGGGACGAGCATTTGTCCAGTATAGCGTGTGCTCTGCGTTCTGATGTCCATGACTCTATTGGGTGTCAGCCATACTACGCGCTTTTTGGACAAAATATGATCGCACACGGGTCGTCATACAAAATTCTAAGAGGGTTGAAGGCACTCGCTGATCCGGAGATGTTGGTTATGCCTGGTGCAGCAAAAACCATGCTTTCTCGACAAAAGTTGTCCGAAAATTTGAAAGGTGCATACATTAAAACAAGGAATACTTACAACACAAGGTCGAAACAGGTCCAATATAAAGTTGGCCAAGAAGTATTCCACCGAAACTTTGCACAAAGCAACTTTACCCAAGGAATTAATGCCAAATTGTTGCCAAAATTTTTAAAATCCCGAGTGCGCAAAATTAGGGGCAGCTGCATGTACGAGCTGGAGACTCGAGACGGCAAATTCATCGGTACCTTTCATGCTAAAGATATCAGGCAATAGATATCCTGAAAAAGAAGAAAAAAAAACCACAAAGTGTCTTGCACAAAAGATAATATATTTCAAAAAACTTATCTGATTGCCCGGCTGGAGACTCTAGGGTGTAGGTTGCGAGACCCACGAAAGTCAGCTAAATTGATATATTTTTTTTTATTCCCGACGTTGAATAGTTTTTTTAGAAATTTTATTCTGTGCGAAAATGTTGCAAGTTCAAAAATTTTTTTTATTTTACCGACGACAAAACGTTGTTCCGTGTTTTTTTTTTAATTTTTTTTTGTACCTATTCGTTTTTTTTTTTTTTTTAATTTAATAACTCGATGCACAAAATCAGTTAAAATCATTTAAAACACTTCGATTATCAAAACATTTGATTTTGGTTGTTTTGCCGACGGCAAATCAACATTCAATAACCGCGTCACTCAAGTTTTCGTTTTATGTTTGATTGCCTTTTAATTTCGTTTTTTTTTTTGTTAAATTCATTAATTTATTTATTATTACACAAATATTATATTTTTTTTATTCATTTAAATTCGTTTTATATCACTGACACTGAAAAAAATTGTTTTTTTTTATTTTTTTTGAATTGTCGCGTTTTCAATGTTTTTTGTTTACATTAAATTTTTTTTTTGACTGAACATTTATGTTCTAAAATAAGATGGGAAATTGCAATATCACCGTCTCTTTCTAACTGACGGTGAACTTTTTTTTGTTTTTTTTGTTGTTGTCACTTCTATATTTTATTTATTCAACTTTGTTATTTATTTATCTATTTTTTTTAACTCGCGCTTTTCACTTTTTCATTTTATTCATTTTTTTTTGTTATTTATTCACTTTTGTTGTATTGATTTATTTATTCTATCACGAAACTCGCACTTTAAACAATTTTTTTTATTAATTTTTTTTGTTTTACATTATGCTTCTTCACTTTTACCACAAATTGATAAACACGAACACAACACCAAGCATATTTAGGGGGAAGTGGATGATGTATTTTTTTATTCACACACACACACAAGTAGAGCAGACCCGTTGCTTTAATTTTTTTTTGTGTTTTATTCGCCACCTTTTTTTTTGTATGCACTTTCAACCGAACCGAAAACCAATGCGTGGGTTCATTTGCATATTCCAGATATCGATATATCTGGAAAAAGCAAAGCCCTGTTACCGATATTACGTTTGGTCGGATTTTATTGTTATTTATAACAATTTAATTTTAATAAAAAGACCGACCGACCAAGCAACCGACCGACCAAGCAACAATAACAAACCGAATTTTAGATTATGATCGAGAAATCTGTCAAAAAGACAAGCAGATAACCAAGTTTCAAAATGTAGTAGATCGCTAGGGTTATTTTTGGTGTGTTCCACATCCCTTGAGTTCCAAAACAAAATTCTTGCAGAACTCTCAGCTGAGGAATTTCTTTTAAGAGAATAAGCTAGGTGTTAGGCTTTAATATTTTAGCTTGGGAGGGGAAGTTATATACTTGAAAGGTTAATAAACTAGAGGAATAATAACCCAGAAAGCTTTCTTTTGATTTGGCTTTGGAAATAGAGCAGGGCATAGGATTTTTCAAAGTCAAGTCAAAGTTAAATTAGAACTGCGTAAGCAGAAGGTGCAAATTTTGATTCTGCGGAAAAGTTTAAGTGCGCGAATTTAAATCGCATTATAAAAATAAAGAATTATTTAAAAGGAATTCTTTAATTGAATTAAAATACCTAGAACAAATAAAGGTACATACATATAGGATTCGGACTAGTTCCTTGATAAATTGGCGGTACAAAATTCTGGAGACCGCCGGAAAATTTCGTCAAACCATCCATATTTGGCAATTCGGTCTACTCCGCCACAATAATTCGTGGCCAGGAAAAAGGTCTTGAGAAAATAAAGTATCCTGCTACCAAATACATTCCCTAACTCAGACCAACAAAACTTATCAGCACCGTAGCACGAAAGAAGAGGCCACAGATTCCTAGCTTCTTTGTCCGGGGTTCAAACCTCACCGGAGCACCGAAAATTTAATTTTTTTTAACTTCATTTTTTTTTTGATTGAAATGTTTTTTTTTAACTTCATTTTTTTTTTTGATTCATTAATTTTTTTTTGGTAATTTCCTTTTTATCATTTAGATAAAAATCTTTAAAAAGAGGCAAATTACTTGCGAACCGTGTCAAAGAAAGTAGTATTTTAAATCTATCGTGCATAGTTGTTTTTCTTATAATACATATATGGTGACGTGAAATAAGGGCCAACGAAATAAAGCCGAAAATCAAAAATTTGGCCTTATTTCGTTTTAAATCTGGAAATAACGCCAAAATCTTGATTTGGCTTAATTTCGTTTTAGAAAACGAAAAAAAGCCAATTTGGCTTTATTTCGTTTATTAGTGAAAACACTAAAACTTCTTTTGTCGAATTAGGGGTCTCAAAATTTATCATCAGGAGGGAATTGAGGTAGAAAAGATATTATGAAGTACGTGTTAATGTGAAGCATTAGAATTTCCACTCCATGGTCGGCGTGGATGGGATAAGGATTTGAGATAAAATGATAATTGATAGAAGGAAAGAATATTTCGTTGTGGAAAAAAATAATAGTTTCTTCAATTAACAAAACAACAAATCAAATAAATATTTTCTTCAATATATGCAAGAAACAAATTAATGAAACTTATCTAAACAAAAAAACAAATTTATCGAAACACTTGACAGAAAAACATAAAAGCTTAAAATTCGCCGCGAAAACAAATTTATCGAAACACTTGACAGAAAAACATAAAAGCTTAAAATTCGCGGCGAATTTTAAGCTTTTATGTTTTTCTGTCAAGTGTTTCGATAAATTTGTTTTCGCGGCGAATTTTAAGCTTTTATGTTTTTCTGTCAAGTGTTTCGATAAATTTGTTTTTTTGTTTAGATAAGTTTAATTAATTTGTTTCTTGCATATGTATATATTGAAGAAAATATATTTGATTTGTTGTTTTGTTAATTGAAGAAACTGTTATTTTTGTCCACAACGAAATATCCTTTCCTTCTATCAATTATCATTTTATATCAAATCCTTTTCCATCCACGCCGACCATGGAGTGGAAATTCTTTTGTTTCACATTGTCCTTATTTCCACTAATAAAGTGGAATAAATCCAAATTTGAAATTTGGTCTTATTTCCAATGTAAATCTGGCCTTATTTCGGTTTGAAAATAGAAATACAGCCAATTCGGCCTTATTTCCATTTTAAAAGCGAAATAACGCCAATTTTAAAATTTGGCCTTTTTTCGTTGGGCCTTATTTCACGTCACCAAACATAGTTGCCACTTTGATTAAAAAAATAATAAGTTTGAAATCTAGTTTTTTTGTATGAAATTGTTTGAAATTAAAAATAGATTTAATAATAAGATTAAATATTATATTGTTAAATAAATACCATTTTAAAAACATATGAAATACATTTTTGATCATTTTTGAATATAGCTTCTTTTTAATTATGGTATGCGAATAAATTTAAAATAAAGGATGAGGAGGAGAGGTAAGAAAGGGTGATGATCTGAGGAGGAAGAAGATGCCATGTCAAGGGGTTGTTTCGGCGAGACAAACAACCGTGGAAGGGAGGGTAGAGGCAACATTCTCGCACCATCTCAAAACACCTCGAGATGGACAAGACTGACATGGTTTTTTTTTGTAATGAGTTCGAGGATCAAAGAACCACCCCACCGACGAGCTATAGTGGCTACCTGCATGTCAGCATCGATCCAACCGACGAAGAACAGCTCGTTACAAAATGGCGCCCGCATCGTGGAGCCCGCTATTGAAAAATAGCGAGGCAAGTTTTTTTGAGCCAGTAGTTTTTTTTATATAAAGTTTTCATTTTCAGTTTAAATTTCAATTTTCATTTTAGATTCAGTATTCAATTTTATTAGTTTTTTTTTTCATTTTTTCTCTCATTTTAAACATAATTTCAATTTTCATTTAAAGTTCGTAATACATTTTCCAATTTTTCTTTTAATTTTCAGTAATTTTTCTTTCTTGGTTTTATTTTTTTTATGATTTTAATTAAATTTTCAATTTTTATTTTTTTATCGATCTTTCGATGACATTGGTTGATTGTTGGTTTCACTTTTCTTGTGAGTCCCGGTCACTGGGTGTAAAGCACTCGGTACCGCGTTGCAACAAGAGGAGTGAAGCCAAATCAATCACCAATATTTACAGGGTGTGCTGAGTAGTTCGAGTCAGTGGGTATCCGTATACCAGGTACACATTTGGCCGGACATCTCAGCACATACTTTAAGCTAGGTTCGGAAGAGACAAGGGGATACGATAGGTGTCTTCGACAGTCCTTCTGATCGTTTTCCATTCAAATATTCTTTGAGGTTTCCAGAGTCTTTGCAGCGGAGTTAGTCGGCTGTATATGTCCTGGAAAACAAGAAGACTTTAAAATTTTTTTTTACACAGTAGAGTAGTTTATTTTACCTTTGTTTATTTTTTGGCTCGCAGGACTACGGCGTCTTCTTTTTCCTCAGACGTCATTCTTTTAAACCTCAATACCTCATCCTTTTGATTTTATATGATTATACTTCTTTTGAATAAAGTTTTTTTTATTATTTTGGTTTTGAATTCTTTTTTTAATCAGACATTGATCAAATTTTTTTTCATTTCATTCTTTATTGGTTTTCAGACTAAGCATTTGTTTGAAGAAAACTTTTATATATTTTTTTTATTTACTTTTTTGAATTTTATTACATTATTTTGAAATTTTTTTTCGGTATTTTGGTGAGTTTGAACCAAGGTTTTAAGGAATTTTCAGCGGATTTTGGATCTTGTGCACTACGGTGTCTGTTGATAAATTTTTGTTTTTTTTGGTTTGGAATCATTTTGGAGATTATTTATTTTTTTTTATTTTTTTTATCATTTCACCTACGCTTTTCTTTTGCGACCAGCGAACTTTAACTTTGGCGGGACTTTGGAAAATCTTTTTAGAGTTTTGCCTATTTTTTGAAGTTAGACCAATTTGGGAATTTTTTGAGTTAATTTTTTTTAGTTTATTGATTTTTTTTTTGTTTATAGGTTTTCATTTAGAGCTAGATAGAGTTCACAGCTAGTGAAATTTTTTTAAAGGGAATTCACAGGGGAGAAATTTTGTTGAATTGTTTTGGGGCTCAAGAGTATGAGCGAAGATAACCCTTCGGGAAATTCTCTACGTGAAAGTTTGGGGAATCTCCGATCAATATCTGAAGCTAGGTTTGAACGTTTTGTACAACGGTTCAACAATACCATTGATCGGTTCAACTTTTTGGACACTTCTGTCGATTTTTCAAGAGAGTTGAATTCTTTTGTTACTGATTCCAGTGCCAACATGTCGGTGAATGCTACAGTGGACGATCAGCTGGGGGGTATTCAGCTACCTCCAGAGGAACGTGGACTTGAGCAGTCTTTGCAGCATTCCGAAGGGGACCAACCTGGCGGAGCGCTAGAAAATCTTTCGGGTCCTTCACGGACAAACACTAACAAAGTGGCAGTGGAACGGGATGATTTGGCAGATCGAATGGAACGGGCAATGCTCGAAAATCAAATGCGACTCTTTCAGCAGATGAAAGAATTTATGGATGGCGTTAATAAGAAGTTGAGCGATCTCAGTCAACCTGTCAGTGTACAGGGTGCCCCTGAACCTGCGAGGAGTAATTCGCAGATGTCTGCTGGCGAACAATTCAGACAGTCCGTCGCTCCTCTCGTTCCCAGGGAAATTCGTTCCGTGTCAGAGATGAATGTCAACGCGCCTGATAGGTGCCGTCTTGACAGGTGGAACATTAAATTCGATGGCACGGACAATATTGGCGATTTTCTCTTCAAAGTGGATCGTATGCAAGTTTCGTCAGGATATACGGATGAGCAAGTAACTGCCAATTTTCATTCATTGCTAGGTGGCAAAGCTAACGAGTGGTTTTGGAGGTACTTGCGCAAGTATCCCGGGGCGAAATTTGCAGACGTGAAAGCGGAGATGAGAAAAGAGTTTGGTCGTCGGGAGAGTGATGTTGACGTTTATATGCGTTTACTTACTCGTAAGCAGGGGTACAAAGAGTCGTTCGACGAGTACTATAACGCGGTAGTTACGCTAAACGATCGGCTGAAGGATCCATTTGATGATCGTAAGTTGGTCGACGTTATCCGAAACAATGCTCGGGACAAGTTGGGGGAAATTTTACTTTCAGCAAACGTTAAAACGCTGGAGCAGTTGAGGACAAAGGCTAGAGAAGTGGAAAGATTTTTGGCGAAACGATTCTCTTCACAAAGAAATGTTCATGAAATCGTGGTTGACGAACAAGAAACCCACGTAGTGGACGGTGAGGAAATCGCGGCCTTTTTACACCAAAACAGGGCGACTACAAGTTCAAATAATGTAACTTGTTGGAACTGTGACGAAAAAGGACATTCTTGGTTTTTTTGTCCTTCACACACTAAGATCTTGCATTGTCATCTGTGTGGGACTAAGGGAGTTAGCACACCCGAATGTACGAAGCACTCGGAAAACTTTCGACGGGACGAAAAGAAGGGCTGGGAAAGTCGTCCCCCGAGAAACAATTAGAGCCCTTCAAACAAATTAATGCTAAGTTTTCCGAAGACGGACATACTTCGGGTGCTGCCGGCTCCAAACAAGACCTTGGAGCAAATCAAGACGTAGTGTGTGAGAAGTTTGAAAAGAAAGAGGTGGGTCCAGTCAAACTGTTGCGGCGTGAAAAATCGGAAAACTTAGCTAGTCATCCCGCCACAACATACAATCTCCAGTCTCTTCACGATCGCAAGCTGAATTATTATAAGGTTCGTTCTCGAATTATGGGAATTGGTGGTATTTCAGCTAGCGATAAGGTCAAAAAGTGCAGGCATCGGTTTAGGAATCGGCAAAAACTTCGAAGGCTTATAGTGGACTCTATAATTTCGTCCAGCACAGACGGTAGAATGTACGCTAACGTGCAACTTAACGGTGAGTCAACTTTTGGGTTGTTAGATAGTGGTGCCTCTATCTCTGTACTAGGTAGTGAGTGTTGGGATTTGGTAAAGAGAATCGAAGTGGAAGTAAAGCCTTATAAGAACGTCGTGCGAACGGCCGACGGTAAATCACACGATATCGTGGGATATTGTGATATATCAACGACATATAACGGGCTTACCAAACTTCTTTCTTTTTATCTAATCCCAAACCTGACCCAAAAGTTATACCTAGGGATGAATTTTTGGAGAGAGTTTAATCTCTTGCCACAGGTCAACGAGATCCAGGCTGATGTTTGTGAAGGTGAAGGGGAAGAGAGTTTTAAAGACGAAGCTGAGGTAGTGGAACTTTCTCCCGACCAGAAAGTTAGGTTGGAAGCGGTGAAAAAGTTGTTTCCGAATTTTGTGGAACTGGGATTGGGAAAAACTCACGTTGGTATTCACGTGGTGGACACTGGTAATGCAGTACCAATCAAATCACGTCATTACCCTTTGTCCCCGGTCCGTCAGGAGGAAGTCTATAAGGAATTGGACCGTATGATAGAGCTTGATGTTATCGAGGAGAGTAATTCTCCGTGGTGTTGCCCATTGGTTTTGGTTAGGAAACCCGGCAAGGTAAGGCTGTGTTTGGATTTTAGGAAGGTGAACGCGGTTACGGTGAAAGACGCTTATCCGATGCCTCATATAGAAGGTCTGTTGAGTCGAATAAAAGATACGCACTACATTTCGGGAATAGACCTCAAGGACGCATATTGGCAGATTCCATTGGAAGAAGAGTCTAGGAAGAAGACAGCATTTGCAGTGCCCGGTAGACCGCTTTACCAATTCAAGGTAATGCCATTTGGTCTCAGCAATGCCGCTCAAACTATGTGTCGTACCCTGGATCAAATCCTGCCATCGCGTCTAAGAGAGAATGTATTTGTGTATCTCGACGACCTTCTCATATGCACTGAAGATTTTGAGTCACACCTTCGCATCTTAAATGAAGTCGCATCTTGCCTTCGTCGAGCTAACCTAACTATAAACCTCGATAAAAGCAAGTTTTGTATGCGTGAGATTAAGTATCTCGGCTATATAGTCGGCCAAGGAACTTTGAAGACTAATCCTGATAAGATCGAGGCAATGGTGAATTTTCCCATTCCAAGTACTCAAAGACAGGTACGAAGATTTTTGGGCTTGACCGGTTGGTACCGGCGGTTCATTAAGAACTATTCAGACTTAGCTGCTCCCCTAACTGACTGTTTGAAAAAGAAAAAGACATTCGAATTGACACCCGAAGCATTGGAGGGTTTTGAGAAGTTGAAAAATGCACTTTCCTCAGCTCCGGTTTTATCGCAACCGGATTTCAAAAAACCATTTACAATACAGTGCGATGCGTCTTCAGAGGGAGTAGGTGGTGTTCTCTTTCAGCTTGATGAGAATCAAAACGAAAGACCCATTGCTTATATGTCCAAGAAGCTCAATAAAGCCCAAAAGAACTACACCGTTACCGAGCTGGAATGTTTTGCTGCGGTCTTGAGCATAAGAAAGTTTCGAGCATATGTTGAGGGATTACCTTTCCGAGTGATTACTGATCATTCAAGTCTCAAGTGGCTTATGTCACTGAAAGACTTGAGTGGGAGGTTGGCGAGATGGAGTCTGGAGCTGCAAGGTTTCGATTTCAGCATAGAACACCGAAAAGGATCTCTCAACGTAGTGCCCGATACCCTTTCTCGAGTAGACATGGAAGGTATTTCAGTGAACGTAGCGGATGTTGACGGAAGCTGCGATGAGATTTCGACGAATGCTATTGGTGAAGAAGTGGACTTGGGTTCAGCAGAGTTTGATTCGGAGCAATATTCCGAGTTGAGAGATAACATCATTTCGGATCAATCTGCGCTTCCTGACCTAGTTGTATCGGGAAAATATATTTACAAAAGGGTTAGGTTCAGGAGCGGTGAATTGGGAGAAGAGGATTCTCTTTGGCGTCTTTGGTTGCCGAAAGCACTCACCCAAACTGTTATTGAGATGGCTCACAATACAAAGCTAACTTGTCACAGCGGATTTGCAAAAACTTACGCTAGGATTCGAGAAAAGTATTTCTGGCCAAAGATGGTGACAGACATCAAGCAGTTTGTAAGTGAGTGTGAAACTTGCAAGATGGTAAAGGCACCAAATGTGACTCTTCGTCCTCCAATCACTCATCAGATTGTATCCGAAAGACCTATGCAACGTCTATACATAGATCTCTTGGGACCTTATCCAAGGACAAAGAGAGGAAATGTGAGCATTTTTATAGTAGTGGATCATTTCACTAAATTCACTTTTCTTAAAGCCCTATCTAAGGCAACGTCGACTAAAATTGTTCAGTACCTAGAGAGTGAAGTATTTCATTTGTTTGGTACACCTGAGATAATTCACTCTGACAACGGTCGTCAATTCATCGCAAAAGAATTTCAATCTTTCTTAGAGAAATACGGTGTCAAACACCAGAAAACTGCACTATATTCTCCGCAAGCCAATAATTCGGAGAGGGTCAACCGCAGTGTCTTGAGCAAGCTGAGAGTTTTGCTTTCTGAAAATCAGAACGACTGGGACGAGCATTTGTCCAGTATAGCGTGTGCTCTGCGTTCTGATGTCCATGACTCTATTGGGTGTCAGCCATACTACGCGCTTTTTGGACAAAATATGATCGCACACGGGTCGTCATACAAAATTCTAAGAGGGTTGAAGGCACTCGCTGATCCGGAGATGTTGGTTATGCCTGGTGCAGCAAAAACCATGCTTTCTCGACAAAAGTTGTCCGAAAATTTGAAAGGTGCATACATTAAAACAAGGAATACTTACAACACAAGGTCGAAACAGGTCCAATATAAAGTTGGCCAAGAAGTATTCCACCGAAACTTTGCACAAAGCAACTTTACCCAAGGAATTAATGCCAAATTGTTGCCAAAATTTTTAAAATCCCGAGTGCGCAAAATTAGGGGCAGCTGCATGTACGAGCTGGAGACTCGAGACGGCAAATTCATCGGTACCTTTCATGCTAAAGATATCAGGCAATAGATATCCTGAAAAAGAAGAAAAAAAAACCACAAAGTGTCTTGCACAAAAGATAATGTATTTTAAATAACTTATCTGATTGCCCGGCTGGAGACTCTAGGGTGTAGGTTGCGAGACCCACGAAAGTCAGCTAAATCGATTTTTTTTTATTCCCGGCGTTGAATATTTTTTTTTAGAAATTATATTTATTATGTTGCATGTTCCAATAACTTTTTCTTTGACCGACGACAAAAGGTAGGTCCGTTTTTTTTTATTTTTTTTTGTACCTATTCGTTTTTTTTTAATTTAATAACTCGACGCACCAAAATCAGTTAAAAACACTTAAAACACTTCGATTATCAAAACATTTGATTTTGCTGTTTTGCCGACGGTAAATCAACATTCAATAACCGCGTCACACAAGTTTTTGTTTTATGTTTGATTTCCTTTTAATTTCGTTTTTTTTTTTTTTGTTAAATTCATTAATTTATTTATTATTACACAAATATTATATTTTTTTTTATTCATTTAATTTCGTTTGATAGCACTGACACTGAAGTAAATTGTTTTTTTTATTTTTTTTTTTAATTGTCGCGTTTTCAATGTTTTTTGTTTACATTAAATTTTTTTTTGACTGAACATTTATGTTCTAAAATAAGATGGGAAGTTGCAATATCACCGTCTCTTTCTAACTGACGGTGAATTTTTTTTGTTTTTTTTTGTTGTTGTTGTCACTTCAATATTTTATTTATTCAACTTTGTTATTTATTTACCTATTTATTTAACTCGCGCTTTTCACTTTTTCATTTTATTCATTTTTTTTGTTATTTATTCACTTTTGTTGTATTGATTTATTTATTCTATCACGAAACTCGCACTTTAAACAATTTTTTTTATTAATTTTTTTTGTTTTACATTATGCTTCTTCACTTTTACCACAAATTGATAAACACGAACACAACACCAAGCATATTTAGGGGGAAGTGGATGATGTATTTTTTTATTCACACACACACACAAGTAGAGCAGACCCGTTGCTTTAATTTTTTTTTGTGTTTTATTCGCCACCTTTTTTTTTGTATGCACTTTCAACCGAACCGAAAACCAATGCGTGGGTTCATTTGCATATTCCAGATATCGATATATCTGGAAAAAGCAAAGCCCTGTTACCGATATTACGTTTGGTCGGATTTTATTGTTATTTATAACAATTTAATTTTAATAAAAAGACCGACCGACCAAGCAACCGACCGACCAAGCAACAATAACAAACCGAATTTTAGATTATGATCGAGAAATCTGTCAAAAAGACAAGCAGATAACCAAGTTTCAAAATGTAGTAGATCGCTAGGGTTATTTTTGGTGTGTTCCACATCCCTTGAGTTCCAAAACAAAATTCTTGCAGAACTCTCAGCTGAGGAATTTCTTTTAAGAGAATAAGCTAGGTGTTAGGCTTTAATATTTTAGCTTGGGAGGGGAAGTTATATACTTGAAAGGTTAATAAACTAGAGGAATAATAACCCAGAAAGCTTTCTTTTGATTTGGCTTTGGAAATAGAGCAGGGCATAGGATTTTTCAAAGTCAAGTCAAAGTTAAATTAGAACTGCGTAAGCAGAAGGTGCAAATTTTGATTCTGCGGAAAAGTTTAAGTGCGCGAATTTAAATCGCATTATAAAAATAAAGAATTATTTAAAAGGAATTCTTTAATTGAATTAAAATACCTAGAACAAATAAAGGTACATACATATAGGATTCGGACTAGTTCCTTGATAAATTGGCGGTACAAAATTCTGGAGACCGCCGGAAAATTTCGTCAAACCATCCATATTTGGCAATTCGGTCTACTCCGCCACAATAATTCGTGGCCAGGAAAAAGGTCTTGAGAAAATAAAGTATCCTGCTACCAAATACATTCCCTAACTCAGACCAACAAAACTTATCAGCACCGTAGCACGAAAGAAGAGGCCACAGATTCCTAGCTTCTTTGTCCGGGGTTCAAACCTCACCGGAGCACCGAAAATTTAATTTTTTTTAACTTCATTTTTTTTTTGATTGAATTGTTTTTTTTTAACTTCATTTTTTTTTTTGATTCATTAATTTTTTTTTGGTAATTTCCTTTTTATCATTTAGATAAAAATCTTTAAAAAAAGGCAAATTACTTGCGAACCGTGTCAAAGAAAGTAGTATTTTAAATCTATCGTGCATAGTTGTTTTTCTTATAATACATATATGGTGACGTGAAATAAGGGCCAACGAAATAAAGCCGAAAATCAAAAATTTGGCCTTATTTCGTTTTAAATCTGGAAATAACGCCAAAATCTTGATTTGGCTTAATTTCGTTTTAGAAAACGAAAAAAAGCCAATTTGGCTTTATTTCGTTTATTAGTGAAAACACTAAAACTTCTTTTGTCGAATTAGGGGTCTCAAAATTTATCATCAGGAGGGAATTGAGGTAGAAAAGATATTATGAAGTACGTGTTAATGTGAAGCATTAGAATTTCCACTCCATGGTCGGCGTGGATGGAAAAGGATTTGATATAAAATGATAATTGATAGAAGGAAAGGATATTTCGTTGTGGACAAAAATAATAGTTTCTTCAATTAACAAAACAACAAATCAAATATATTTTCTTCAATATATACATATGCAAGAAACAAATTAATCAAACTTATCTAAACAAAAAAACAAATTTATCGAAACACTTGACAGAAAAACATAAAAGCTTAAAATTCGCGCGAATTTTAAGCTTTTATGTTTTTCTGTCAAGTGTTTCGATAAATTTGTTTTTTTGTTTAGATAAGTTTCATTAATTTGTTTCTTGCATATATATTGAAGAAAATATATTTGATTTGTTGTTTTGTTAATTGAAGAAACTATTATTTTTGTCCACAACGAAATATACTTTCCTTCTATCAATTATCATTTTATATCAAATCCTTTTCCATCCACGCCGACCATGGAGTGGAAATTCTTTTGTTTCACATTGTCCTTATTTCCACTAATAAAGTGGAATAAATCCAAATTTGAAATTTGGTCTTATTTCCAATGTAAATCTGGCCTTATTTCGGTTTGAAAATAGAAATACAGCCAATTCGGCCTTATTTCCATTTTAAAAGCGAAATAACGCCAATTTTAAAATTTGGCCTTTTTTCGTTGGGCCTTATTTCACGTCACCACTCGTGGTGACGTGAAATAAGGGCCAACGAAATAAAGCCGAAAATCAAAAATTTGGCCTTATTTCGTTTTAAATCTGGAAATAACGCCAAAATCTTGATTTGGCTTAATTTCGTTTTAGAAAACGAAAAAAAGCCAATTTGGCTTTATTTCGTTTATTAGTGAAAACACTAAAACTTCTTTTGTCGAATTAGGGGTCTCAAAATTTATCATCAGGAGGGAATTGAGGTAGAAAAGATATTATGAAGTACGTGTTAATGTGAAGCATTAGAATTTCCACTCCATGGTCGGCGTGGATGGAAAAGGATTTGATATAAAATGATAATTGATAGAAGGAAAGGATATTTCGTTGTGGACAAAAATAACAGTTTCTTCAATTAACAAAACAACAAATCAAATATATTTTCTTCAATATATACATATGCAAGAAACAAATTAATTAAACTTATCTAAACAAAAAAACAAATTTATCGAAACACTTGACAGAAAAACATAAAAGCTTAAAATTCGCGCGAATTTTAAGCTTTTATGTTTTTCTGTCAAGTGTTTCGATAAATTTGTTTTTTTGTTTAGATAAGTTTAATTAATTTGTTTCTTGCATATGTATATATTGAAGAAAATATATTTGATTTGTTGTTTTGTTAATTGAAGAAACTATTATTTTTTCCACAACGAAATATCCTTTCCTTCTATCAATTATCATTTTATATCAAATCCTTTTCCATCCACGCCGACCATGGAGTGGAAATTCTTTTGTTTCACATTGTCCTTATTTCCACTAATAAAGTGGAATAAATCCAAATTTGAAATTTGGTCTTATTTCCAATGTAAATCTGGCCTTATTTCGGTTTGAAAATAGAAATACAGCCAATTCGGCCTTATTTCCATTTTAAAAGCGAAATAACGCCAATTTTAAAATTTGGCCTTTTTTCGTTGGGCCTTATTTCACGTCACCACTCGTGGTGACGTGAAATAAGGGCCAACGAAATAAAGCCGAAAATCAAAAATTTGGCCTTATTTCGTTTTAAATCTGGAAATAACGCCAAAATCTTGATTTGGCTTAATTTCGTTTTAGAAAACGAAAAAAAGCCAATTTGGCTTTATTTCGTTTATTAGTGAAAACACTAAAACTTCTTTTGTCGAATTAGGGGTCTCAAAATTTATCATCAGGAGGGAATTGAGGTAGAAAAGATATTATGAAGTACGTGTTAATGTGAAGCATTAGAATTTCCACTCCATGGTCGGCGTGGATGGAAAAGGATTTGATATAAAATGATAATTGATAGAAGGAAAGGATATTTCGTTGTGGACAAAAATAACAGTTTCTTCAATTAACAAAACAACAAATCAAATATATTTTCTTCAATATATACATATGCAAGAAACAAATTAATTAAACTTATCTAAACAAAAAAACAAATTTATCGAAACACTTGACAGAAAAACATAAAAGCTTAAAATTCGGCGAATTTTAAGCTTTTATGTTTTTCTGTCAAGTGTTTCGATAAATTTGTTTTCGCGGCGAATTTTAAGCTTTTATGTTTTTCTGTCAAGTGTTTCGATAAATTTGTTTTTTTGTTTAGATAAGTTTCATTAATTTGTTTCTTGCATATATTGAAGAAAATATTTATTTGATTTGTTGTTTTGTTAATTGAAGAAACTATTATTTTTTTCCACAACGAAATATTCTTTCCTTCTATCAATTATCATTTTATCTCAAATCCTTATCCCATCCACGCCGACCATGGAGTGGAAATTCTAATGCTTCACATTAACACGTACTTCATAATATCTTTTCTACCTCAATTCCCTCCTGATGATAAACTTTGAGACCCCTAACTCAACAAAAGAAGTAACGTCATCACCAGTTTTAGTGTTTTCACTACTAAACGAAATAAAGCCAAATTGGCTTTTTTTCGTTTTCTAAAACGAAGTTAAGCCAAATCAAGATTTTGGCGTTATTTCCAGATTTAAAACGAAATAAGGCCAAATTGTTGATTTTCGGCTTTATTTCGTTGGCCCTTATTTCACGTCACCTGTCGAGGTGACGTGAAATAAGGCCCAACGAAAAAAGGCCAAATTTTAAATTTGGCGTTATTTCGCTTTTAAAATGGAAATGAGGCCGAATTGGCTGTATTTCTATTTTCAAACCGAAATAAGGCCAGATTTACACTGGAAATAAGACCAAATTTCAAATTTGGATTTATTCCACTTTATTAATGGAAATAAGGACAATGTGAAACAATAGAATTTCCACTCCATGGTCGGCGTGGATGGGAAAAGGATTTGAGATAAAATGATAATTGATAGAAGGAAAGGATATTTCGTTGTGGAAAAAAATAATAGTTTCTTCAATTAACAAAACAACAAATCAAATAAATATTTTCTTCAATATATGCAAGAAACAAATTAATGAAACTTATCTAAACAAAAAAACAAATTTATCGAAACACTTGACAGAAAAACATAAAAGCTTAAAATTCGCCGCGAAAACAAATTTATCGAAACACTTGACAGAAAAACATAAAAGCTTAAAATTCGCCGCGAATTTTAAGCTTTTATGTTTTTCTGTCAAGTGTTTCGATAAATTTGTTTTCGCGGCGAATTTTAAGCTTTTATGTTTTTCTGTCAAGTGTTTCGATAAATTTGTTTTTTTGTTTAGATAAGTTTCATTAATTTGTTTCTTGCATATATTGAAGAAAATATTTATTTGATTTGTTGTTTTGTTAATTGAAGAAACTATTATTTTTTTCCACAACGAAATATTCTTTCCTTCTATCAATTATCATTTTATCTCAAATCCTTATCCCATCCACGCCGACCATGGAGTGGAAATTCTAATGCTTCACATTAACACGTACTTCATAATATCTTTTCTACCTCAATTCCCTCCTGATGATAAACTTTGAGACCCCTAACTCAACAAAAGAAGTAACGTCATCACCAGTTTTAGTGTTTTCACTACTAAACGAAATAAAGCCAAATTGGCTTTTTTTCGTTTTCTAAAACGAAGTTAAGCCAAATCAAGATTTTGGCGTTATTTCCAGATTTAAAACGAAATAAGGCCAAATTGTTGATTTTCGGCTTTATTTCGTTGGCCCTTATTTCACGTCACCTGTCGAGGTGACGTGAAATAAGGCCCAACGAAAAAAGGCCAAATTTTAAATTTGGCGTTATTTCGCTTTTAAAATGGAAATGAGGCCGAATTGGCTGTATTTCTATTTTCAAACCGAAATAAGGCCAGATTTACACTGGAAATAAGACCAAATTTCAAATTTGGATTTATTCCACTTTATTAATGGAAATAAGGACAATGTGAAACAATAGAATTTCCACTCCATGGTCGGCGTGGATGGGAAAAGGATTTGAGATAAAATGATAATTGATAGAAGGAAAGGATATTTCGTTGTGGAAAAAAATAATAGTTTCTTCAATTAACAAAACAACAAATCAAATAAATATTTTCTTCAATATATGCAAGAAACAAATTAATGAAACTTATCTAAACAAAAAAACAAATTTATCGAAACACTTGACAGAAAAACATAAAAGCTTAAAATTCGCCGCGAAAACAAATTTATCGAAACACTT
This sequence comes from Platycheirus albimanus, assembly GCA_916050605.2. NCBI lineage: Eukaryota > Metazoa > Arthropoda > Insecta > Diptera > Syrphidae > Platycheirus > Platycheirus albimanus. Next base: position 8,634,500 of record OU696696.1, on the reverse strand, counting down.
GACAGAAAAACATAAAAGCTTAAAATTCGCCGCGAATTTTAAGCTTTTATGTTTTTCTGTCAAGTGTTTCGATAAATTTGTTTTCGCGGCGAATTTTAAGCTTTTATGTTTTTCTGTCAAGTGTTTCGATAAATTTGTTTTTTTGTTTAGATAAGTTTCATTAATTTGTTTCTTGCATATATTGAAGAAAATATTTATTTGATTTGTTGTTTTGTTAATTGAAGAAACTATTATTTTTTTCCACAACGAAATATTCTTTCCTTCTATCAATTATCATTTTATCTCAAATCCTTATCCCATCCACGCCGACCATGGAGTGGAAATTCTATTGTTTCACATTGTCCTTATTTCCATTAATAAAGTGGAATAAATCCAAATTTGAAATTTGGTCTTATTTCCAGTGTAAATCTGGCCTTATTTCGGTTTGAAAATAGAAATACAGCCAATTCGGCCTCATTTCCATTTTAAAAGCGAAATAACGCCAAATTTAAAATTTGGCCTTTTTTCGTTGGGCCTTATTTCACGTCACCTCGACAGGTGACGTGAAATAAGGGCCAACGAAATAAAGCCGAAAATCAACAATTTGGCCTTATTTCGTTTTAAATCTGGAAATAACGCCAAAATCTTGATTTGGCTTAACTTCGTTTTAGAAAACGAAAAAAAGCCAATTTGGCTTTATTTCGTTTAGTAGTGAAAACACTAAAACTGGTGATGACGTTACTTCTTTTGTTGAGTTAGGGGTCTCAAAGTTTATCATCAGGAGGGAATTGAGGTAGAAAAGATATTATGAAGTACGTGTTAATGTGAAGCATTAGAATTTCCACTCCATGGTCGGCGTGGATGGGATAAGGATTTGAGATAAAATGATAATTGATAGAAGGAAAGAATATTTCGTTGTGGAAAAAAATAATAGTTTCTTCAATTAACAAAACAACAAATCAAATAAATATTTTCTTCAATATATGCAAGAAACAAATTAATGAAACTTATCTAAACAAAAAAACAAATTTATCGAAACACTTGACAGAAAAACATAAAAGCTTAAAATTCGCCGCGAAAACAAATTTATCGAAACACTTGACAGAAAAACATAAAAGCTTAAAATTCGCCGCGAATTTTAAGCTTTTATGTTTTTCTGTCAAGTGTTTCGATAAATTTGTTTTCGCGGCGAATTTTAAGCTTTTATGTTTTTCTGTCAAGTGTTTCGATAAATTTGTTTTTTTGTTTAGATAAGTTTCATTAATTTGTTTCTTGCATATATTGAAGAAAATATTTATTTGATTTGTTGTTTTGTTAATTGAAGAAACTATTATTTTTTTCCACAACGAAATATCCTTTCCTTCTATCAATTATCATTTTATCTCAAATCCTTTTCCCATCCACGCCGACCATGGAGTGGAAATTCTATTGTTTCACATTGTCCTTATTTCCATTAATAAAGTGGAATAAATCCAAATTTGAAATTTGGTCTTATTTCCAGTGTAAATCTGGCCTTATTTCGGTTTGAAAATAGAAATACAGCCAATTCGGCCTTATTTCCATTTTAAAAGCGAAATAACGCCAATTTTAAAATTTGGCCTTTTTTCGTTGGGCCTTATTTCACGTCACCAAACATAGTTGCCACTTTGATTAAAAAAATAATAAGTTTGAAATCTAGTTTTTTTGTATGAAATTGTTTGAAATTAAAAATAGATTTAATAATAAGATTAAATATTATATTGTTAAATAAATACCATTTTAAAAACATATGAAATACATTTTTGATCATTTTTGAATATAGCTTCTTTTTAATTATGGTATGCGAATAAATTTAAAATAAAGGATGAGGAGGAGAGGTAAGAAAGGGTGATGATCTGAGGAGGAAGAAGATGCCATGTCAAGGGGTTGTTTCGGCGAGACAAACAACCGTGGAAGGGAGGGTAGAGGCAACATTCTCGCACCATCTCAAAACACCTCGAGATGGACAAGACTGACATGGTTTTTTTTTGTAATGAGTTCGAGGATCAAAGAACCACCCCACCGACGAGCTATAGTGGCTACCTGCATGTCAGCATCGATCCAACCGACGAAGAACAGCTCGTTACAAAATGGCGCCCGCATCGTGGAGCCCGCTATTGAAAAATAGCGAGGCAAGTTTTTTTGAGCCAGTAGTTTTTTTTATATAAAGTTTTCATTTTCAGTTTAAATTTCAATTTTCATTTTAGATTCAGTATTCAATTTTATTAGTTTTTTTTTTCATTTTTTCTCTCATTTTAAACATAATTTCAATTTTCATTTAAAGTTCGTAATACATTTTCCAATTTTTCTTTTAATTTTCAGTAATTTTTCTTTCTTGGTTTTATTTTTTTTATGATTTTAATTAAATTTTCAATTTTTATTTTTTTATCGATCTTTCGATGACATTGGTTGATTGTTGGTTTCACTTTTCTTGTGAGTCCCGGTCACTGGGTGTAAAGCACTCGGTACCGCGTTGCAACAAGAGGAGTGAAGCCAAATCAATCACCAATATTTACAGGGTGTGCTGAGTAGTTCGAGTCAGTGGGTATCCGTATACCAGGTACACATTTGGCCGGACATCTCAGCACATACTTTAAGCTAGGTTCGGAAGAGACAAGGGGATACGATAGGTGTCTTCGACAGTCCTTCTGATCGTTTTCCATTCAAATATTCTTTGAGGTTTCCAGAGTCTTTGCAGCGGAGTTAGTCGGCTGTATATGTCCTGGAAAACAAGAAGACTTTAAAATTTTTTTTTACACAGTAGAGTAGTTTATTTTACCTTTGTTTATTTTTTGGCTCGCAGGACTACGGCGTCTTCTTTTTCCTCAGACGTCATTCTTTTAAACCTCAATACCTCATCCTTTTGATTTTATATGATTATACTTCTTTTGAATAAAGTTTTTTTTATTATTTTGGTTTTGAATTCTTTTTTTAATCAGACATTGATCAAATTTTTTTTCATTTCATTCTTTATTGGTTTTCAGACTAAGCATTTGTTTGAAGAAAACTTTTATATATTTTTTTTATTTACTTTTTTGAATTTTATTACATTATTTTGAAATTTTTTTTCGGTATTTTGGTGAGTTTGAACCAAGGTTTTAAGGAATTTTCAGCGGATTTTGGATCTTGTGCACTACGGTGTCTGTTGATAAATTTTTGTTTTTTTTGGTTTGGAATCATTTTGGAGATTATTTATTTTTTTTTATTTTTTTTATCATTTCACCTACGCTTTTCTTTTGCGACCAGCGAACTTTAACTTTGGCGGGACTTTGGAAAATCTTTTTAGAGTTTTGCCTATTTTTTGAAGTTAGACCAATTTGGGAATTTTTTGAGTTAATTTTTTTTAGTTTATTGATTTTTTTTTTGTTTATAGGTTTTCATTTAGAGCTAGATAGAGTTCACAGCTAGTGAAATTTTTTTAAAGGGAATTCACAGGGGAGAAATTTTGTTGAATTGTTTTGGGGCTCAAGAGTATGAGCGAAGATAACCCTTCGGGAAATTCTCTACGTGAAAGTTTGGGGAATCTCCGATCAATATCTGAAGCTAGGTTTGAACGTTTTGTACAACGGTTCAACAATACCATTGATCGGTTCAACTTTTTGGACACTTCTGTCGATTTTTCAAGAGAGTTGAATTCTTTTGTTACTGATTCCAGTGCCAACATGTCGGTGAATGCTACAGTGGACGATCAGCTGGGGGGTATTCAGCTACCTCCAGAGGAACGTGGACTTGAGCAGTCTTTGCAGCATTCCGAAGGGGACCAACCTGGCGGAGCGCTAGAAAATCTTTCGGGTCCTTCACGGACAAACACTAACAAAGTGGCAGTGGAACGGGATGATTTGGCAGATCGAATGGAACGGGCAATGCTCGAAAATCAAATGCGACTCTTTCAGCAGATGAAAGAATTTATGGATGGCGTTAATAAGAAGTTGAGCGATCTCAGTCAACCTGTCAGTGTACAGGGTGCCCCTGAACCTGCGAGGAGTAATTCGCAGATGTCTGCTGGCGAACAATTCAGACAGTCCGTCGCTCCTCTCGTTCCCAGGGAAATTCGTTCCGTGTCAGAGATGAATGTCAACGCGCCTGATAGGTGCCGTCTTGACAGGTGGAACATTAAATTCGATGGCACGGACAATATTGGCGATTTTCTCTTCAAAGTGGATCGTATGCAAGTTTCGTCAGGATATACGGATGAGCAAGTAACTGCCAATTTTCATTCATTGCTAGGTGGCAAAGCTAACGAGTGGTTTTGGAGGTACTTGCGCAAGTATCCCGGGGCGAAATTTGCAGACGTGAAAGCGGAGATGAGAAAAGAGTTTGGTCGTCGGGAGAGTGATGTTGACGTTTATATGCGTTTACTTACTCGTAAGCAGGGGTACAAAGAGTCGTTCGACGAGTACTATAACGCGGTAGTTACGCTAAACGATCGGCTGAAGGATCCATTTGATGATCGTAAGTTGGTCGACGTTATCCGAAACAATGCTCGGGACAAGTTGGGGGAAATTTTACTTTCAGCAAACGTTAAAACGCTGGAGCAGTTGAGGACAAAGGCTAGAGAAGTGGAAAGATTTTTGGCGAAACGATTCTCTTCACAAAGAAATGTTCATGAAATCGTGGTTGACGAACAAGAAACCCACGTAGTGGACGGTGAGGAAATCGCGGCCTTTTTACACCAAAACAGGGCGACTACAAGTTCAAATAATGTAACTTGTTGGAACTGTGACGAAAAAGGACATTCTTGGTTTTTTTGTCCTTCACACACTAAGATCTTGCATTGTCATCTGTGTGGGACTAAGGGAGTTAGCACACCCGAATGTACGAAGCACTCGGAAAACTTTCGACGGGACGAAAAGAAGGGCTGGGAAAGTCGTCCCCCGAGAAACAATTAGAGCCCTTCAAACAAATTAATGCTAAGTTTTCCGAAGACGGACATACTTCGGGTGCTGCCGGCTCCAAACAAGACCTTGGAGCAAATCAAGACGTAGTGTGTGAGAAGTTTGAAAAGAAAGAGGTGGGTCCAGTCAAACTGTTGCGGCGTGAAAAATCGGAAAACTTAGCTAGTCATCCCGCCACAACATACAATCTCCAGTCTCTTCACGATCGCAAGCTGAATTATTATAAGGTTCGTTCTCGAATTATGGGAATTGGTGGTATTTCAGCTAGCGATAAGGTCAAAAAGTGCAGGCATCGGTTTAGGAATCGGCAAAAACTTCGAAGGCTTATAGTGGACTCTATAATTTCGTCCAGCACAGACGGTAGAATGTACGCTAACGTGCAACTTAACGGTGAGTCAACTTTTGGGTTGTTAGATAGTGGTGCCTCTATCTCTGTACTAGGTAGTGAGTGTTGGGATTTGGTAAAGAGAATCGAAGTGGAAGTAAAGCCTTATAAGAACGTCGTGCGAACGGCCGACGGTAAATCACACGATATCGTGGGATATTGTGATATATCAACGACATATAACGGGCTTACCAAACTTCTTTCTTTTTATCTAATCCCAAACCTGACCCAAAAGTTATACCTAGGGATGAATTTTTGGAGAGAGTTTAATCTCTTGCCACAGGTCAACGAGATCCAGGCTGATGTTTGTGAAGGTGAAGGGGAAGAGAGTTTTAAAGACGAAGCTGAGGTAGTGGAACTTTCTCCCGACCAGAAAGTTAGGTTGGAAGCGGTGAAAAAGTTGTTTCCGAATTTTGTGGAACTGGGATTGGGAAAAACTCACGTTGGTATTCACGTGGTGGACACTGGTAATGCAGTACCAATCAAATCACGTCATTACCCTTTGTCACCGGTCCGTCAGGAGGAAGTCTATAAGGAATTGGACCGTATGATAGAGCTTGATGTTATCGAGGAGAGTAATTCTCCGTGGTGTTGCCCATTGGTTTTGGTTAGGAAACCCGGCAAGGTAAGGCTGTGTTTGGATTTTAGGAAGGTGAACGCTGTTACGGTGAAAGACGCTTATCCGATGCCACATATAGAAGGTCTGTTGAGTCGAATAAAAGATACGCACTACATTTCGGGAATAGACCTCAAAGACGCCTATTGGCAGATTCCATTGGAAGAAGAGTCTAGGAAGAAGACAGCATTCGCAGTGCCCGGTAGACCGCTTTACCAATTCAAGGTAATGCCATTTGGTCTCAGCAATGCCGCTCAAACTATGTGTCGTACCCTGGATCAAATCCTGCCATCGCGTCTAAGAGAGAATGTATTTGTGTATCTCGACGACCTTCTCATATGCACTGAAGATTTTGAGTCACACCTTCGCATCTTGAATGAAGTCGCATCTTGCCTTCGTCGAGCTAACCTAACTATAAACCTCGATAAAAGCAAGTTTTGTATGCGTGAGATTAAGTATCTCGGCTACATAGTCGGCCAAGGTACTTTGAAGACTAATCCTGATAAGATCGAGGCAATGGTGAATTTTCCCATTCCAAGTACGCAAAGACAGGTACGAAGATTTTTGGGCTTGACCGGCTGGTACCGGCGGTTCATTAAGAACTATTCAGACTTAGCTGCTCCCCTAACTGACTGTTTGAAAAAGAAAAAGACATTCGAATTGACACCCGAAGCATTGGAGGGTTTTGAGAAGTTGAAAAATGCACTTTCCTCAGCTCCGGTTTTATCGCAACCGGATTTCAAAAAACCGTTTACCATACAGTGCGATGCATCTTCAGAGGGAGTAGGTGGTGTTCTCTTTCAGCTTGATGAGAATCAAAACGAAAGACCCATTGCTTATATGTCCAAGAAGCTCAATAAAGCCCAAAAGAACTACACCGTTACTGAGCTGGAATGTTTTGCTGCGGTCTTGAGCATAAGAAAGTTTCGAGCATATGTTGAGGGATTACCTTTTCGAGTGATTACTGATCATTCAAGTCTCAAGTGGCTTATGTCACTGAAAGACTTGAGTGGGAGGTTGGCGAGATGGAGTCTGGAGCTGCAAGGTTTCGATTTCAGCATAGAACATCGAAAAGGATCTCTCAACGTAGTGCCCGATACCCTTTCTCGAGTAGACATGGAAGGTATTTCAGTGAACGTAGCGGATGTTGACGGAAGCTGCGATGAGATTTCGACGAATGCTATTGGTGAAGAAGTGGATTTGGGTTCAGCAGAGTTTGATTCGGAGCAATATTCCGAGTTGAGAGACAACATCATTTCGGATCAATCTGCGCTTCCTGACTTAGTTGTATCGGGAAAATATATTTACAAAAGGGTTAGGTTCAGGAGCGGTGAATTGGGAGAAGAGGATTCTCTTTGGCGTCTTTGGTTGCCGAAAGCACTCACCCAAACTGTTATTGAGATGGCTCACAATACAAAGCTAACTTGTCACAGCGGATTTGCAAAAACTTACGCTAGGATTCGAGAAAAGTATTTCTGGCCAAAGATGGTGACAGACATCAAGCAGTTTGTAAGTGAGTGTGAAACTTGCAAGATGGTAAAGGCACCAAATGTGACTCTTCGTCCTCCAATCACTCATCAGATTGTATCCGAAAGACCTATGCAACGTCTATACATAGATCTCTTGGGACCTTATCCAAGGACAAAGAGAGGAAATGTGAGCATTTTTATAGTAGTGGATCATTTCACTAAATTCACTTTTCTTAAAGCCCTATCTAAGGCAACGTCGACTAAAATTGTTCAGTACCTAGAGAGTGAAGTATTTCATTTGTTTGGTACACCTGAGATAATTCACTCTGACAACGGTCGTCAATTCATCGCAAAAGAATTTCAATCTTTCTTAGAGAAATACGGTGTCAAACACCAGAAAACTGCACTATATTCTCCGCAAGCCAATAATTCGGAGAGGGTCAACCGCAGTGTCTTGAGCAAGCTGAGAGTTTTGCTTTCTGAAAATCAGAACGACTGGGACGAGCATTTGTCCAGTATAGCGTGTGCTCTGCGTTCTGATGTCCATGACTCTATTGGGTGTCAGCCATACTACGCGCTTTTTGGACAAAATATGATCGCACACGGGTCGTCATACAAAATTCTAAGAGGGTTGAAGGCACTCGCTGATCCGGAGATGTTGGTTATGCCTGGTGCAGCAAAAACCATGCTTTCTCGACAAAAGTTGTCCGAAAATTTGAAAGGTGCATACATTAAAACAAGGAATACTTACAACACAAGGTCGAAACAGGTCCAATATAAAGTTGGCCAAGAAGTATTCCACCGAAACTTTGCACAAAGCAACTTTACCCAAGGAATTAATGCCAAATTGTTGCCAAAATTTTTAAAATCCCGAGTGCGCAAAATTAGGGGCAGCTGCATGTACGAGCTGGAGACTCGAGACGGCAAATTCATCGGTACCTTTCATGCTAAAGATATCAGGCAATAGATATCCTGAAAAAGAAGAAAAAAAAACCACAAAGTGTCTTGCACAAAAGATAATGTATTTTAAATAACTTATCTGATTGCCCGGCTGGAGACTCTAGGGTGTAGGTTGCGAGACCCACGAAAGTCAGCTAAATCGATTTTTTTTTATTCCCGGCGTTGAATATTTTTTTTTAGAAATTATATTTATTATGTTGCATGTTCCAATAACTTTTTCTTTGACCGACGACAAAAGGTAGGTCCGTTTTTTTTTATTTTTTTTTGTACCTATTCGTTTTTTTTTAATTTAATAACTCGACGCACCAAAATCAGTTAAAAACACTTAAAACACTTCGATTATCAAAACATTTGATTTTGCTGTTTTGCCGACGGTAAATCAACATTCAATAACCGCGTCACACAAGTTTTTGTTTTATGTTTGATTTCCTTTTAATTTCGTTTTTTTTTTTTTGTTAAATTCATTAATTTATTTATTATTACACAAATATTATATTTTTTTTTATTCATTTAATTTCGTTTGATAGCACTGACACTGAAGTAAATTGTTTTTTTTATTTTTTTTTTTAATTGTCGCGTTTTCAATGTTTTTTGTTTACATTAAATTTTTTTTTGACTGAACATTTATGTTCTAAAATAAGATGGGAAGTTGCAATATCACCGTCTCTTTCTAACTGACGGTGAATTTTTTTTGTTTTTTTTTGTTGTTGTTGTCACTTCAATATTTTATTTATTCAACTTTGTTATTTATTTACCTATTTATTTAACTCGCGCTTTTCACTTTTTCATTTTATTAATTTTTTTTGTTATTTATTCACTTTTGTTGTATTAATTTATTTATTTTATCCCGAAACTCGCGTTTTAGACAAATTTTCTATTAATTTTTTTTTTTGTTTTGCATTATGCTTTTTCGCTTCCACATCTAATTTGATAAACACGAACACAACACTATACATATTTAGGGGGAAGTGGATGATGTACTTTTTTTACACACACACACACAAGTAAAGCAGACCCGTTGCTTTAAATTTTTTTCTTTTGCCAATATTTTTTGTATGCACTTTCAATTTCGACCGAACCGAAAACCAATGCGTGGGTTCATTTGCATATTCCAGATATCGATATATCTGGAAAAAGCAAAGCCCTGTTACCGATATTACGTTTGGTCGGATTTTATTATTATTTTGAAATACTTCGACAATTTAATTTTAATAAAAAGACCGACCGACCAAACAACAATAACAAACTGGGTTTCAGATTCTGATCGAGATCTGTCAAAAGACAAGCAGATAACCGAGTTTCAAAATGTAGTAGATCGCTAGGGTTATTTTTGGTGTGTTCCACATCCCTAGAGTTCCAAAACAAAATTCTTGCAGAACTCTCAGCTGAGGAATTACTTTTAAGAGAAAAAGCTAGGTGTTAGGCTTTAAAATTTTAGCTTGGGAGGGGAAGTTATATACTTGAAAGGTTAATAAACTAGAGGAATAATAACCCAGAAAGTTAAATTTGAACTGTCGGAGCAGAGTGCAGAAGTTTTAATATATTGAATAAAAAAGTTGAGGTGCGCGATTTTAAATCGAAATTTAAAAGAATAAATGTTTAAATAAAGAGAAGCAGCTAATTAAACATAAATAAACAAAAAAAAAAGGATAATTGTGGAAAAATAGGACGAGTTTTTTGATAAATCGGCGGCACAGAATTCGCAAGACCGCCGGAAAGTTCAAACCATCCTTTTATTTGACAATTCCTTCTACTCCGCCACAACAAATAGTGGCCAGAAAAGTCTTGAGGAAATCAAGTATCCTGCTACCGACGAGACTACCTACCACCAGACCAACAAGATTATTCAGCACCGTAGCACGAAAGAAGAGGCCACAGATTCCGAGTATCTTAGTCCGGAGTTCAAATCTCACCGGAGCACCGAAAATTTAATTTTTTTTTAACTTCATTTTTTTTTTGATTGAATTTTTTTTTTTAACTTCATTTTTTTTTTAATTTCACTTTTTTTTGATTAATTAATTTTTTTTTGGTAATTTCCTTTTTTGTCATTAAGATAAAAATCTTTAAAAAAAGGCAAATTACTTGCGAACCGTATTAAGGAAATTATTAGTTAAATCCATCGGGCGTGTTATTTTACGACTATATACATATAGATTAGACAAGTGTAGATACATTGGTAAAGCTTCTCATCGCTCCGGGTGCTGTGGCCACATCATCGTTGGATAAAGAAGGGTGAGTGATTTTAATACAAAAAAATTTTGTCTGTGCCAAAAAGGGTACAAGTTGATCTACATATATATATACGTACGATAAATATACGCGCGATCGGATTGGGTTGGGATTTAAGGGGGACCATTGCTTAAGTGAATTAAAGTGTTTAAAAAGCAAAAAGAGGAAGTTTAATCCCAAATTATTATTATAAATCGAACGCGAGTGATTGAGTTTTCTTGAAGATTTTTGAAAGTGATTAAACAGAGTTGCCACTTTGCTTTTGAAAAACAAGTTTGAAATCTAGTTTTTTGTATAAAATTGTTTGAATTATAAATAAAGTTACAAATAAGATAATTATTAATTAATATATTGTTAAATAAATACTATTCTAGAATACACATGAAATATAATTTTGATCATTTTTGAATATCGCTTCTTTTTAATTATGGAATGTGAATAAATTTAAAATAAAGGATGAGGAGGAGAGGTAAGGAAGAGCGATGATCTGAGGAAGAAGAAGATGCCATGTCAAGGGGTTGCTTCGGCGAGACAAGCAACCATGGAAGGGAGGGTAGAGGCAACATTCTCGCACCATCTCAAAACACCTCGAGATGGACAAGACTGACATGGTTTTTTTTTTTGTGACGAGTTCGAGGATCAAAGAACCACCCCACCGACGAGCTATAGTGGCTACCTGCATGTCAGCATCGATCCAACCGACGAAGAACAGCTCGTTACAGTAGTTTTCATACCACTTATATCTCCCATTTCCAGCAATTTCACATTTTGAGAGTATGTTTCACAACGACAATCTCACTCATTACGAACTATTCCTCTCACGGTCAACTGGGTCTCCTAAAATCAAAATCAACGTATTCCACTTTTCTAGAAAACAGTTTACTTCATGTTTTTGAAATCTATCATTCAATGTCATTGAAACTTTCAAAAGTGTACTTATTCCAAAGATATTTTGATTTGAATACTAGGGTTAGAATCAAAACGACTCTATTCCTGTTTTTACACAAAGTACATAGCTCTATTCCAGAGTAAATTCAATTTTGTTTGTTTGTTTGAATCAAAACAAATTAGCTAAAGTAGAGCGGTAAGTAAATCTTTTAAGGCAAAATTAAGTATGTTTATCATTTTTCTTCACTATGTAGGTATAAAAGAAAACAATTACCAATAATGCCTACACGCATCAAAAAGATTTATTTCAAAAAGAGGAAAATTAGGCTTGATTGGCGTTCGGGGTGTACCCTTTTATATAAGTCAGATTTTGAAGAATAGCCCAGTAATTTTAGGTTTTACCACCTTTTCTTATTCCATTTCTTGGTAACGAATTGACATACAACAATTTTCGCCCTATTTATATTGTAGGAAATTTAATGCTTTACAAAAAAGGCCTTGTATACTTTTGCCGTATTAAGTAAGGAAAAAAAGTTATTGAGGGAAAACCGGAGCAAAGTCGAACATTTTGCAATTCCCCCTTTTCCTCTTTTTCCGTATCTCGGTAACGAAATGACATACAACTATTTTTGTACCAACAATATTTTAGTAAATGTAACGCTCTACAAAAAAGTCTAGTACACTTTTGCCGTAGAACGTAAGCAAAAAAAGTTATAGAGCGAAAACCGGAGCAAACTCGAAAAGTTTGCAGTTTCCCCTCCTCCTCTTTTTCAACAGGGCCGGTGAGGTCCAAAACTTCGTCAAATGTTAATTCAATATTCCTGAACAATATCTCAAAGTTTGATTAACTTCAGACCTTTTTCTACCTGCCCACTGTATACTAAGAACAAAGTAATATATAAAAATTACGGCGGAGTGACAATAGTAATGGGCATGGCCTGGTACCTGATGGGCAAGCGGGGATCGTTGGGGGGTGTAAAAAGTTGGCGATTTTAACAAGAAGCCATAAAAACAACAATATTTCATGATTTCTCGGGTATATCCGAAGAAATAAGGTGGAATTCTTCATTTTTTGACATTTTTTGGCGAATTTTGAAAAATGACCTGTTTTTCGAAGTGTCATATCTCGGTAACTAATCGACATACAAAATTGATTGTACTAACAAAATTGTAGAAAATTTTATGCTCTACAATTTTGTCATACACATTAAAATCATTGGAGCTATAGAAACCAAGATATTTGCGAAAAACGGTTTTTTTTTAGGTTTTCGTGACCTTTTGACCTTCATAACTTTTTTTGCCGGCACGATATCAATGTCGATTTTTCACATCTTCATAACAACGCCGTAATAAAGGTGTGTACCAAAATTCAGCTTGATTGGAATTTTTCCGCAGATTGGGGTTTAAAATGCCTAAAATGACTGGGCTAGAAGCAAAACCAAACACAAAGGGCAAACTTTTTTCTTCCATGGCTCCAAAAAGACTCCCGTTTAACAATGACGTTGACACTACTTCAAAAACACTTTGGATATAATTGGAGTTTTAATAGGATATTATAGAAGTCAATGAAACTCATGAACAAGACAACATCGAAGGTGAATTGAACCGGATTTAATTTTAACTATACTCATTTTTCTTACTATTATCAATAATTTTTGTTTGTTAATTTCTTTGATTCAAATTACTTATTTACTAAACCTAAACAAAAAATTAACCAAATTATATGTGTTTCATTTTCAAAAACAATTCCGAAAAGAAAATTTCAAAATGCATCATTCCATTCAATGAATTTCAAAACAACACTATTCCAAAATGCATTTTTCAATATTTCAAAGACTTTTGGACTGCCAAAACCAAATGATAAGCAATAAGAATTGAAGATCTAAGCTGAAACATAAAAACAAATCGATTTCTACATTCCTCTAAGGCCTCGTCTCTAAAAATGTTTTTTTTTTTTTTCAATTTTTCAAAACTAGAAAAAGTGCAATACATATGTATGTACGTTGTTTTTGAACCTAAGAGACACAACTATAAGTTGCTTGCTCTAGACTATAAGGTCACAATATCAGTTAATTTGTTTATAATGGCTCCTAGGGGTAGAACATAAGACATGTTTTATATGCAGTGGTCCCTCGATAATGTCAACTAATTAAAACAAGGCGTTTTCGGATTTTAGAGGTGTTCACATTACTGGAATTTTTTTTTTTTTTTTTTTTTTTTTTTTTTTTTTTATAATGCACACGCGCTCAAGGGGTTTGTTATAGCCCTTTTAATGATGTCACAGCGCGAGCGATAGGAAGTTAGGAAGGAAGGGAAAGGAGGTGTCGATGAACATTGATCTTGAATGTTTGAAGATCAAAATGGCAAGGAAAAATTGTGCCAGGCAATCCATTCCAAATTCGTCTTGTACGGCTAAAGAAAGAATCTCTATATTTCACGGTACGTCCGAAATTGGGCTCAAGTGCAAACTGATGAGCGTTCCTAGCAAGACGAGTATTACGGGGGAAATGTTTAAGGGCTGGAACGCAGCTGGCTACCTCGAGTGAGCATTTTTTGTAAAAGAACCTGTAAAATAAGGAAAGACATGAGACATTTCGACGATGTTCGAGTGACGGAAATGTTTCCATAATGTTTCTCTCTCCTATCAATTTTAACGCTTTTTTCTGAACTCTGTCGAGCAGGTGGAGAAAAGTTTAAGAAGCACCTGCCCAGAGATGGGAGTTATACTCGAGTTTAGGGCGTATAAACGCTTTGTAAATTGTAGCCAGATCAGAAGGGGTGAAAAACTTCTTGCATCTATTAAGAAAGCCTAAGCATCTTGCAGCATTCTTGTATATGATCATTCCAACGAAGATTGTCACTGATACACATACCGAGTACTGATAGCTTTTCGGCCTCCTCGATGCAAGTACCATTCATGGATAATGGCATAGGGGGTATGTTTAGCTTCAACGACAAAAGACAGCATTGAGTTTTCGACGCATTAAACTCCACACGATTTCTAGTACCCCAATTCACAATGCTGTTTAAATCGGAGTTTAACGAGCTTATCATACGATTTCGTTGTAATAACACGTCCGAAGGCGAAGGCCGTGAATTATCAAACGTATATGAAAAGCTGAGGGTTGAGTCGTCAGCAAAACAATTTAATGGATTAGAAGTCACAGACAAGAGATCACAGACAAGAATACAACTTGTATTGAACGGTCCAGAAGATAGCTTCTAATCCAACGAATAAGAGTATCATCGATACCAAATGCACGCATTTTCGATAAAAGAGCCAAACTCTATCAAATGCCTTTGAAATATCAAGCGCAATAATCTTGCTTTCGCCAAAGCGATGCACAGATTTGTTCCACTGTTCGGTGAGATATGCCATCAGATCACCAGTGGAACGATTGCTGCGAAAGCCGTATTGCCGGTCATTTAAAAGCTCCCGATCTTCGAGATATTTCTTGAGCTGACGATTTATCAGCGTTTCCATGACCTTGGAAAGAAGGGACGTAAGTGCAATTGGTCGGTAGGAGGAGGGGGAGGAGGAGTCACCTTTTTTGGGACGGGCTGGACAAATGCTGTTTTCCATCTACTAGGAAAGATTCCTAAACGATAGGAGCGATGAAAAAGCTTACGCAGTGGTTTTGCCAGAGATGAAGAACACTTCTTCAGAAGAATAGGGGGTATACCATCTTATCATTCTTATTAAGAGTTTGAAACAACTCGTATCCATTTATTACCAACACAATTACGGGTAAAGCACAGTTTAAACATTTATTCAGAAAAAAAAACACATTACCTATGTAGGAGGAGTACCTAATTACTACGAAAAAAAAAAACATCTTGTTACGAATAAATAAATTAAAACAAATTTCTTTTCAACCGACCATGCCTATCGAAATAAAAACAATTTTTGATAAATATTCTGCTGTCACTGTCAGGTTGACATAAATAAAGAGTTCATTCGGAATGAACTTGACAGTAGGCAGGTTCACGATAGCTCTTATCATTTGAATCAAGGTTCGAGTATTGGATAAGCAATTAACTTTTCATTACTCAATGCTCGCTTAAGTAGTAGTGTACTGCAATGTTGCCAGAGAGACAACGTTAAAATTGCACTGAAGTTAAATCACACGAATTAACGAAAAGGTTTCGACTAGAGAAATGTTTCTAGCCATGAAATGGAATAGTATTACAACACACTTTTCAGAATCCAGTTCAGCAGTAGTTGGAGATACTAGTAATTTTTTTTGCGGTGATATAAATACCATTTTAAGTAAGTCACGAGTGTGATTTTCAATGTAAAGGCAGTTTTTTTTAATTAATTCTATTTTAGAAATAATCTTCAACGATTATAGAATTAATATAATATATATTAGATACAAGTGCCGGTGTAAAATATTAAAAAAAAACAGAGGTAACTAGTTTTTTTATAAAAGAAAATAATAGGTACTACAACATTGTTTTTAATAGGAAAAGTCCATAATAATACAAAAAGGGACAGTGGAAAAGCTGTGAAAAGGTCCAAACCAGCAGAATTTAACGCTACAAGCAAAAACATTTAAACGGGTGAAAAGACGGTACAATCAAAAGTACCGACAATAATTTGGTCGTTTTTACCGGTGGCGCAGCGGGTATCAACCCGACCGCTAGAAAAGCAGATAATCCTAAATTATAATTTTAATTTGATTTCTAATTCGATTTTAATTTAATTGTTCTTAAAGAACAAAACAAAAAAGAAAATCTTTTTGTGTCCGCACAATTGAACGCGCGCGAGTTTTTTTTATATATATTAATTTAAATTTTAAAGGATATTAAAATCGAGTGATTGATAATAGGCAAATATTTAAACCATAAATATAATAGTGCAAGGTAATCATCGCTGGAGTGATTGGATGGTGTGGCCACAAAATCCCTATTGCTGCGTAAGAACGGTGAGTCTTTTAAGTTCCCTGTCACTTTAAATAACCTATATATTGATCCTTCGATTTTTCAAAATCCTTTTTAAATTTCTGGGAAAGGGTATTAAGTGGGGACTTTGTTTTTTTTGTGATTAATTTAGCCAAAAGAGGATTTAAAATCCCAAGCTTTTTACCGCTGAGCTTCATTTAGAAGCACAAAAAGATTTTTTTTTATTTTTTATTGTAATTTTGGATGAGAGTCAGGAAAGGGGAAGTAGTGTAGTAAAGAATGTAGATGCCAACATAAGGGGTACCGAGGCGGATAAGGTACCAGGAAGGGAGGGTAGAGGTAATATTTCCGTTGACGAGAACACCTTCGTCAAAAGATTGGTATGATATTTTTTTGTGATGAGTCCACAGGTCAAAGAACCTGCCCCACCGACGAGCTAATAAATGGGAACCAGCATACCAGCAACGACCTAAGGCCAACAAAAGACCCGTTACAATCTGTATCGACATAGTGAATAGCCTGATTTGATGTTACTATTGCAAAACTTCGAAATTTGCTTAGACGAATATCAGTTAGGTTTTCCTTTCTTTTATATGCAAAAACTATCAAAATAAAAATATGTATGTGTTGGTAGGTATACAATATTAATAAAGGAATTCACATTTAAGAGTTCCAAAATTTCGGAAGTTCACATTATAGAGATGACAATGTTAAGTTTTGGCAATTCACATTTTGGAGAAATTCACATTATTGGTGATTCACATTATCGAGAGACTACTGTATAATCAAATTCTTTAATTTTTGTTGTTTCATTTTCCATAAAAATAAGCACTGTTTATCTACCCATCTGCCGTTATAAGTCCATATTATTGGTAAGAAATATGAATTCTAAAATCCACGCGTACGAAGTAGCGGGCAAAAGTTAGTATGAAATAAAAACGCATTGACTGATGTTTTTATTCATATTTTAATAATATAATAATTAATAATATGTCCGTAGGTTTTCATACAGCAATAATTATAATAATAATATTTCTATTTAATATAACATATACGTTTAATGTATATTTCCTTTTGTTTTTTTTTTTCTTGTTATGTATGCATTTCTTTTTTTAATCATAGTATTAATAATAGTATATTTATATAATTTTCTGTTAAATTCAATTTGTTTTTTTTTTTTGTTTTTTGTTTTTCATTTGAATTCATATCGGTTTGAATTGATTTTCTTCAGAGCTTTTGAAGTATATGCTAGTTGTTGTTTTTGTTGAATATGCATAAGGGTAGTTAATTAAAATAATAATAGTAAACGTATTATTTAAACAAAAATGTTGTTTTCTTTTTTGTGTGTGTGTTTTTTGAATAAAATTGAATTGTTTTCTTGCATTATGTAAGCCAAAATGAAAGAGAGTATACGTACGATCTGTGTGTGTTACAAGTTACATACCAGTTTCAGTTTTTTTATATAATTTTTTATTATTTGTTTTTAAAATAACTGCTTTGCATTTCATTTTTGTTTGTTTGTTTGTTTTCAGCTAACTTTTATGTTTATGTTTATATCGCTAAAGTGACACCTATGCGCGGTAAATATTTATAGAAGATACATGCAATGCACTAAATCACCATCAGAAAAAAAAAATGTTTTTTGTTATTATAATAATTTTTTTTTGTATATTAACTTACATTCATAGTTTTAGGTTAAAAGTTGATTTTGTATGTTTTTTTTTGTTTGTTTGTATCATGCTTTTATATTGAATTTTTTATTTTAGAGGCTAAATATCCATTTTGTTTCATATAGGTATATAGCGATGATTATAATAATAATAATTTTAAAAATATAACATTTTAAAAATGTAATATTTTTTTTTTAAGTCCAAATAGCAATTTTTAATATGTAATTTTTTGTTGAGAGTTCTAAGAATAAAAATGTTATACTTTAAATGACCAAACTTTGAGTTGGAATATAAAGTACAAGTAAAATAAAATCCAGCATTCAATTTGTTTACACATTTTTTGTTGTATGTTTATATTTGTCAAAAATAAAAACAAAACAATTAAAAAAAAAAAATAACACAACTATGGTTGCCCAATACCAGTAGTTGTGATTTTGTGTCGTTGTCGTTTGTTATTTTTTGACAAAAAATGAAACAAATTAATCTTAATTCCGAACCAACTGTGTTTGTGTTTCCTAAAATATATAATGTATTTCGTGTATGTAATAAATTATTATTTATCGCAATGAGAAGAGAGAATAACATTTTAGATCGATGTTTTTTTTTTTGTTTATGTAAATGGTTTAGAAAGAAACTTTAAAAATTAACCAATTCAATATTGTTGGTGGGATCTATGTATGTGGTGTCTTCTCTACTCATAATCATCATCGAAGTCATCATCTCAATTACAATCATGTTGCTTTGTAGAAGATAATTGTAAGCAATATAGTAATTGTTTAATGTAGTATTATTTATTGTAAGTTAATAATAGAAGTGTATGTTTGTTTGTAAGTTTATTCTTCGTCGTCATCTTCATCCTATCAAGTATAGTGTGGTTTTTAGCTTTTGAATAATTAATGGTATATTTTTCATCCTTACTCTCGAGTTTTTTTTTTATATCTTATTTTCCAATTGAATATAATTTTCTGTTTGCGTACGTAGTTGAACTCCAATTTTTTAAACGAATTATTCAAACTGAAAGCATTTTTTTAAATAAATTTGATTTAACTCTTATGCTAGGTTCGATTTTCTGTTTTTTTTTTTTTAGAGTTCCAGGTTCAAGTTGTTGCGTTGGGGTTTCCAGTGTTTATTGTATGCATTCACGGGATCATCTTAATGCAGAAGCCTGCCTCTCCTGGACTGCTGCTTCAGTGTGTCTGTGTTATTAGTTCTTGGTAATTAAAGGCGAAATTGCGAAATAAAATACACTAATCAAATGAGATTTTTCTCGTTGTTTGTTTATGCTTTTCCTTTGAATATTTTTATATTTAGAATAATAAAGAAAAAAAAAAATCCTGCTTAAATAATAGATACATTGTTTTTTTTTTGTTTTCTTTTTTTAATTCAGTTTTTGTTTGCTTATTTCCATTTTTGAATTTTATTATGCATAGCATTAATAATATTTTGTTTTAATGATGATTACGATATATAATATGAACCTAATCTAGTTTCTTTAAAAGGAGGATTATTCATTGAATTGTGTTTTGTTTTTCTTTTTGAATTTTGCACAAAACAAAACAAACAAAAAATAAGAAAACAAAATAAAGAGATGATGACAATATTTATCATCATCATTTAAAAAAAAAAAAAAGAAGAATAAGAAAAAAAATATTATGGTTTTTTTTTTATAAATAAATGTTGATCCTTGCATAAATTAATTACATATTAATATAATTCTATTACAAGGCAAAAGGAGGGTGAAATGTATAATATGTGTTTGTGTGTGTGTGTGTAAGTGTTTGTGTGTTTTTCCTTTCTTTTTGTGTTGATTAGCATTTTCAAAAATGAAGATAGAAAACAAAACAAATATAAGATCTACGAATAATTATTGATTTTAAAAGATATTTTGATAATATTTCGAATATTATTTTCGTATTTTTTTCTTTTTCTTTTCATTTTCGGTGATCAAGTTCATCATCATGAGGACGACAGACATTGAGTTGTGTTTGCTGGTTACTGTTGTTAAGTTTCTCTTCAGATCATTTCGCTTGAGACTTTAATTAGTCCAATTTGAGGGCCATGTCTAGAAAAGGGCAATTAAAAGTAATTTAAGTTTTTTTTTTTCTGTTTAGATTGATAAAAATATATAGGGTTTCTTACGTTTTTGTCGTGATGATCCCATAGTTCGACTTTATCCGGCATCTGATTCAAGTCAGAATGTCCAACATAGTGCGGATATTGAAATGTTGGGATTAGGTTCATTGGCTGAGCCTGATTTACAGTAGGAGGTGGAACAGTTGTATGGTAATCCATTATCTAGAACAAAGAATACAAAGTAAATAAATGTAAAGTTTAAAACATTTAACAAGACCTTGTTAGAACTACAAAATCGATCAAGAAGGCAAAATAATTTTCAAATGACGATAAAAAAATTGGTTGTTTCCATTAAAACAGCCGACAACATGGATTTGGACAACAATCTGTCTCAATTATATTTAATATTAACCGTGCAGTCGTCGCGTGGATTACTATTGTAATCCACTACTACAAAATTCTTAATTTCTTTTTTGGTGCGCGACTGCTGCAGGGTTAAAAGCATCAAAGAAAGGAAGGGACAAGAGAAAATTGTAGAAGAGACAATCCAGTAAAGACAAATCTTTATATTGCTTCTCAAGAGATATCAAAACATTGGGAACAAAGTGCCATTTCATTTTATTGTTACAAAAAAAAAAAAATAGACAATCAGCTATCAGCTTAATAATAAATAATAAAGTACTGTGATATACAACTCAAACTAATATGACGGACTGTAGAGCGTTGGCCATTAGTTTTATAATGTAACACAGAATGGTTTGAGTCTTGAACTTATTATATTCAGGTGTCAAAAGAAATCTGCAATGATTATTGAAGAGTTGCATTTTGGAAAATTTGAAAGCTGGGAAACAAGTTGAAAGTTCTGAGGGGTTCGAGAATAAGAATACTAGAGAACGTTTAATTTAGTAAGTAAGTAAGTAAGTAAGTAATTCATTTATTGGACCATTATTAAGTTACATATTTTAGGTATGGTTATGAATTTGAGATAGCTTTGGCGTAGCCGTCAGCTTGAATGGCAATATAATATTATTGTAATGATAAGTTATATAAACACAATAAAAAGGAAAAATTAATTTCAAATATACTCAGTCATTAACAGGTTTCTGTATTTAATAATAGATTTTAGAAAACTACACAAGTCTTTCCAGTTTCTTCCGTTTACAATGTCTAATGTTTCCAGCATGGTAAAACGTTCCTTTCCTTGATATGCAAGTCTTTGATGTTTGAAGATTGGACAAATGCTTATGAAATGAAAGTTGTCTTCCTTGACCTTCATGTTGCACAGCGTGCAAAATTGGTTGAAACTACCATTGTATGGACTGCCTTTTAGGTAGATGAGCTCACATCTCGATTTAAACAGCAACGATATTTCTTCATAGCCCAGTTCATCTTGAAAGTAGTTGTTACAGCAGAGGTGATAATTTAATTGCGAATACATAATTCTGCTTTCAGATTGTCGTGCTTCTTCAATAAATGCGTTACGAGTGTAGTCTTCATTGATTTGTATTAAGGAGTAAAGTTGTTCTTTTAATGAGTTTAGGTTACTGAAGTTCCAGTCCAAAACAATGTTATAATAAGAGGCAATATTTTGCCATTTTACCATCCACCAGTCGTTGTTTCTATTTTCGTAATGAAGCATTTTTTTCGTTAGACGAGTATCAGAATGTGAAGCAATTTTTAAGATAAAGTCTGCTTGTAGCTTGAGAGTATATGTAAAAATCTTAGGCAGGCCAGTTTCGAGATACAATGCATAGTTTGGGGTGTTTGTTGGTAGATGAAACATTTTTTTCAGAAAATTTCGATGAAATTTTTCAATCACTTCCAATTCATCTGTTCCCCAAATTTGAGCAGCATAGCAGAGTGTTGATTTTACTACGCTTTCGAAGACTTTGTACTTGGATGAAAGAGTGATATTTTTGTTAGAGAATATTTTTCGCTTCGTCATGTTAACCAAACTCTGGGAAGCAGCAACTTTCCCTTCGTGGTGGTTTTTGAAATCTAAAACCGAATTTATTTTCAGTCCCAGGTATTTATATTCCTTAGAAACTTTAATCTCGTTGCCCTTGTAGTACCATTTGTATCTATTTAAACTTCGGGAGCTATGTGAGAAGACCATAATTTTTGATTTTTCAATGTTTATAGAGAGACCCCACGTTTCATAATAATTTGAAAGGCGGTTAATCATCAGTTGTAGGTTATCAGTAGATTCCGATAGTAGAACCAGGTCATCCGCATACAAAAGTACATTAACGTTAGTATCAGCAATATTAATTCCACCGGGTATACACGAGACTATGTCATTTATAAAGAGCGAAAATAGTAGCGCACTTAAAAGGCATCCTTGTTTAACTCCCGAGTCTGTATCAAACCACTGAGAGTAAGCTGATCCATCCCATACTGCTGCTTGCGTGCCTGTATACATTTCTTTCAGGACTTTGGTAAATTTTGAGGAAAGACCTATTTGTGACAGCTTGTATAATAGTGCGTTTCGGTTTACAAGGTCAAAAGCTGCTTTTAAGTCGACGAAAAATGAGTAAACCTTCTTTTTTCTAGCTTGAAATGCTTTTATTATTGAGGTGAGACAAAAAATTTGGTCGACAGTTGAGTAGTTTCTTCTGAAACCAGCTTGAAGTTTCGTAAGAATATTGTGATGATCAACCCAATTTTCAAGCCTGCTTACAAGTACACCGCAAAAAATTTTAGCAATAGTATTCATGAATGAGATTCCACGGTAATTTTCAGGATTATTAGAATCACCCTTTTTATGGATTGGAAATATCAATTTTTTGAATGAGGTTGGAATTGTTGCTGTTGCTAATATCTCATTAAAAAGGTGCTTTAACTTATTGTTCAATGTCGAACAGGCGTTTTTGAAAAATTCATACGGTATACCGTCTTCACCGGGTGCTTTTCCATTTTTCGCTTTATTAATAACATTTTGAATTTCATTAACTGTTATTTCCGAATCAAGAATTTCGTCTAGCACTAACGGTTCGGCATATGCGAATTGTAAACTCGAGCTGTTGAAAAGTAACCCTTTGAAGTGCAAAGCGAGATCTGCAGTTTAATTTAGTATACTCGTATATAGGAACACCTCAAACCTAAAAGTTGAACTTTTATTTTAAACCTGGTGACAGTCAAACATGAATAAATAATTGAACAATGGTTCTAAGTGACAATAAAAGGTAGAACTGGTGAAGTGAAACTTTTACTGAATATCAAGCAGCCTAGAGAACATGCTGGTTTCAGAGAGGCTTTTTCCAAAACAGACCACATACAGACTACAAACCAAATATATGAGTGAAAAATATAACGAACATAAAACACCGCTCTACCTCCTATTCACAAACCCAAAAGCATTTAGACGGCATTGAGTAATCAAAATATCAACCCATCATCGTAATCAGTCAGACCATTTAAAACATATACAAAAACAATACAGCAAACTCACCTCATATGAGTTGAAGGTGCTTATACGTGGGGCTCTTAAATAACCCAATTGCGGAGCTTCACAAACTAACAAACCTCGAAAATTTTAAAACCATGGAAAGAAAAGTTTTAAAAAATAATACAAATCGAGGGGGAATATCTGCTTAGCTGCAGTCCCGGTAGGTTCCTTCACCAAACACGGAGGATAAAATCTTCAACGCTGTTTAAGCTGTGATCTACAGCTCTTCCTCCGCCAGAGAAAAGAACATCAGAAATCTCGGGCTCGGGGAGGAATACCTTGGTTGTTGTCGGAGCCGTGACTTACGATTCATCTGTTAACCGGGATAGACTCCGAATATGTCAAGTCAAAATTGAAAGAAGACTATTTAACATAAGGACTACCACCCAAAGTATAAAAATGATAAAATAAGAAGGAGATCTAATATAACAGACGGAATACAGACTTGCAAAATGGAAATGGAATTCAGGAGGCCATATCTATATCATGTCTAGAATACAGCATAACAGATGGAAAAAACAGTAACCAAGTGTCCTCAGTAGAATATGCAAGACGAGACGAAGTCCAAGGAAAAGATGAATCGTCAATCTTTGACAATTTTTAACAGTAACACTGGTACAATAATGCACTAAGGGACTTTGTTAAGCAATAGAGGGGAGAGGGGCTTGCTACAGAATAACTTAACTCTCCCAACTTGTAATTTTTTTTTTCCAAAATTTAACGCCCATTTTGAAATAATCACTCATTTTTGTTCATTAAAAGTACAACCGTTTAAAAACAAAAAACAGAAACATACTCTGTCCAAGCAAAAACTTCCGCTGGAAGCAAAAACTTCTTAATAAAGATCAGCTTAATTGACCCTAACAGACTAACATTACCTTGTAGCTCTAAAAAGCACATTTAGAACAGACTAATTGGTTTTTATTTCATGTTCAATCTGCCCGTTTTGTTTCGAAGTTAGCAAGAACTATCATTCTACAGAGGATACAGTGAAGGCAGTTAAGTCCAAGAATTTGTAACTATGGTCGCATCTGAGGTAATGAGCCGCGAACATCGAGAGATGGTTTGACCTCAAGGCAGCCTTATGCTCCAAGACGATTAAAAATGCTGCTATCAACAGGACCTCCCAGGCGATAGCAGATAACTTACTGACATTTGTCCAACAATATTGTAAGAAACTACAGGTATATGATCAGACTGCTTTTGGAGAAATAATCATAAACAAACATATTTCAAGGCTTAGTGGAAAAGGACCTTACAATGTCCCAAGGATATAATAAAGATCATAACTTGCTAAAATAAAATAAGAATACAAATTAAAACGTTTTACTCACATGGAACTGATCCTGTTGATGGTAGTCCCCGACGCCTGCATAATACCTATACTGCGATTTCATCCAATTATTCTGTGGATGATTCAATGCCGATGGCGGCTGCTGCGGTTGCTGCTGGTTTTGTGACTTATCCATCATCCATGGTGGCATTGGTCCACCAATAGCAACCGGGTTTCCACCACTAGTTGACGCACTGTTGGGGTCTGCATCTAGCGAAACGCCAACACCAACACCAACGCCAACGCCACCGCCACTGTTAATGCCAGCCGAATTCATATTCGGATAATTATTGTATTTCCATGAAGCAGCACGTTCTGTTCCAATGGGGCGTGGCATTTTCCTCATGTCATCTCCATTGCCTTGCATATTTTGCGGCTGTTGTTGTTGATTCATTTGTTGCGCCATCAAACCATTACCCTGCGATGCTTGAATATTGGCATTGTTGGGCGACATAGCAGCCGGTGAGCCACTTGTGACACCACCCATAGCATTTGGTAGTCCATTTTCGAGATTAAGCAGTTCTCTTGCCGTCGACGGCATATTGTAGCCACCATAATCGTTATACCAGCGGCCACCTGCCCCGGTTTGTGGTTGGGACTGTGGACGTCCAGGCGCAGCTGATAAGCCACCCAACTGCTTTTGCCCAACACTATTATAGCCGCCTCCCATAACCATGTTAGCATTATTCTGGTGGTACATACTTCCTCCAGCAGAGCCTCCACCAATTTGTTGATTGGATTTGTTTGGTTGTGAGAACACGGATGCACGTGGATTCAAACGCGACATATGCAGGGGGTTGGAAGAGTTATTCATGGGGCCACCGGCGGCACCTCCCATTGAAGGTGCCGAAGCACCATTTCCACCACCTCCACCACCACCACCTACACCTACACCGGTACCAATATGATATCCTGGCAGTAAGGAATCAACGTTGAAGTTCATTTGATGTGACAGATTAGACTGAGTCATGTGGTCGTAGTATCTGCTGGCAGATGAGCCTTGCACATGATCGCCTACAGCCCCTGGGCCGTTTCGATTGGAATTTGATCCGATGGGACCAAAGTTCATAGCTGGTGTTTCCATTTGAGATGTTGCTGGCCTATGTTGCTGACCACCGGTTGGCCTCTGAATGGCCAAACCGCTTGGCGGAGGTGCTATAGCTGGTTGCACAACTGAGCCTCCTAGACTTTGTCCACTTCCGACAATCGGCTTGAGGACGCTGGACAATTCATTGTCGTTTCCTACACTCATTGAAGTCGAAGTTGGGATGCTTGGCATCGAAGATACAATGGACATCGATTGTTGTTGTTGTTGCTGCTGCTGCTGCTGTTGTTGCTGTTGCTGTTGTTGCTGCTGCTGCTGTTGTTGTTGTTGTTGTTGTTGCTGCTGCTGCTGTTGTTGTCCACCGACGACATTGCCGGAAATTGAAGATACGGCCACGCTACCCGGGGATGATGTAGCACTTACTGACACTGGCAGAATATTAAGGTTTGTTGGTTGCACATTGGTTACCGAACTGCTGGGTGGAGACGTAGAGTTACTGCTAGACGCTTTCGAGCTCACTGGAGAACTTATGACGTTGCCGCGATTATAGCCAGGTGCTTTGGAGGCATCAGCTTTAGGGATTGAGTCACTGTTGGTAGAATTGTACATTGGCTTGTTCTCCCATTGGTTTTGATAAGTATCATTGAAAAGAGAGTACTCGCTGCCAATCTTCGACTGCAATGGTGGAACAATTGCTGGTGCTTTAACTGAAACACTTGTTGGAATTTGCGCTGCTGGTGTTGTTATTGAAGCAGTATTAGGCACAGAAACGTGCGATTGCATCGACATCATAATTGGCGATGGCGAAGCATTTCGTTGCGTAGTTAATGTCTGTGAGCCAGCCAGGATTGTCTGCTGCCCGATAGGTGTTGTGGAACGTAGTTGTGGCTGTGACTTTGCCAGTTCAGCTGCTTGGGATGCGCTTGCGGCGACTGCCATGCTTACAGCAACGTCAGCTACATTAAACGTACCAATTGGACCGGCCAGGGTATTGAGGTTGTTCATGCTGTTGGAATTATTTGTTGATCCAGGATTCTTGCTGGCACTCTTCTTTGGTGATCCATGGAACGAGGCAGACATTTGGTTCTGCAAGGAAGAGCCTGCTTGCTGCTGATTAGCAGTACCTGCAGATCGTTTCTCACCTCCAATAGTATTGAGAATGGCGCTGGAAGTGAGTTTAGCAGCAAACGTCTGACCACCACTAGCCACAGCTGCGGCACTGGCAAATGGCTGAGGTTGTATCTGAGCCGGAATCTGATTCTTGGACACCACATTCCTTTGCGACATTATGACATTGGTGTAAGTTGTAGTAGTTTTGGTGGCGCTTGACAGTGAATCGCTCGAGGTAACATTGCGCGCTTTTTGAGCGGATGTAGTGTTTGATGAAGAAGAACTTGAAACACGAGGATTCTGCTGGAAGAAGAATCCTTTCGATGGAACTCCGCCGGGTTGTGAACGTGAGGAATTAACTACAGAGCTTGAACTGCTTGAAGTCTTTGTTGTTGATTGCTGCGAGGGTATAGAGGTTGCTGATTTACTTGAGGTGCTACTTGCCTGCGAAGACAGGGATGCTGACTTTGTTGAAGAAGTGCCGTGTTTTGCGGAATATGACGTTGAAGATGTGGTTGTTACCGCAGAGCTACCGCTAAAAGTACTGCTTGATGATGACTGCGTCAGCGGAGTATTTTTGTCCCATGAATTAACTACCAGTGGCACTGGCTTAATATTTGGATTAATTCTTGGCAGCATTTGAAGAATGTCCACATCGGGATCTTTGATTAAAGCTGATATAAGCATATGAGCTTGTTTGGTTGCATCGGTAAGACCTTTTATTGTTATGCTGCGCTCCGATTGGTTTTTACCTTGTTTTTCAACTTCTATGTGTGCTCCGGTTGTGGCACGTATGGCATTGATGTTGCTACCTGCCCTACCTATGACTCGTGATATAGCATTGACAGGAACTTGAACTTTCTTGCATGTCATCTCGGG
This sequence comes from Platycheirus albimanus, assembly GCA_916050605.2. NCBI lineage: Eukaryota > Metazoa > Arthropoda > Insecta > Diptera > Syrphidae > Platycheirus > Platycheirus albimanus. The sequence goes on along the minus strand of OU696696.1, from coordinate 8,606,598 downwards.
TGCAGCAGATGACGATGTTGAGGAGGAATTTGAAGAAGTTTGCTGCTGTGTGGAACTCTTACGAACAACTTCCTTCCAGCCATCTTCACCCCTCTTGGCAGCAACAGATCCACTTCCTGTTGGTCCTGTCTGTGGTTTAGGTGGACTTATTTTGGTTGTGTGCTGTTCTTCATGTTGGGCAACTCCACCGCTACGGTGTGAAGACTTCTGCTGGTTATGTGTAGTATCATCTTTTTCTGAACTTGGGGCATTCACGTGTCGCGATGAAAATATCATCGATTTGCGACCGCTTCCTTCGACAGAACTACTACCATGTTGCTTCTGAACCGCGCCACTGCCTGCAGCGACGTTAACAGTTGCATGGGTCGAGGCGGTTGTTTCGTTTGTAGAAGGCTTCTTCTCAGGGTGTTTACGAGATGATGATGATGTAACTTGTTGGCTTACTATTACCTCTTCTTTGGGTGCCAAATTCTCCTTTTCGCGTTGTTTTAGTGAATCCTTTGCTTCTTTGCGTTTGCTCTCTTCTCTTTTATTTGAAGTTGGTTTTTCAGGTTTTTCTGGTTTTTCTGGCACCTCTTGGACCACGACTGGTTGTTGGGCCGGTGGTTGCTGATGGACTATTTTTGGCGGCTTGGATTCGACTACTTTTGTGTTGGTGGCAGTAGGAGGATCAGTTTTCTTGTTTTTATTGCTTGTAGATGCAGCAGGTATTTCCTCCTTCTTCTTTTCCTTCCTTATTGGCAGTGGTTCGTCACCGTTCTGGCTACCGCCACTGGGACCAGCATTCGGTGTTGGGCTGTTCGAGTTTCGGTTTACGTTTTTCTTCTTTTTGTTTTTGTTCTTGTTGCTCTTGTCAGGCTGGGTATTAGCTGCTTTGACATCGGTGCTAGAACAGGAACCCTGGTCAATTCCTGAATCACCTTCTTCGCGGTAAGGATTACGATGATGATGATGATGATGAACAACGTCATCTTCTTCATCAGCAGCTTCATCTTCTTTATCACTATCGTCCTCTTTGTCAGAGTCTTTATCACAGCCCTCGCCATTGTTATCATTTTCATTGGAACCTTCGAGAAGTCTACGTTTTTCTTCTTTCTTCTCCATTTTCTTCTTCTTTTTACGTTCTCGTCGGCGAGCTGCTGCGGCACGTCGGCTTTCTTCACGAGTACGTTCCATATCAAGTTCTTCCAACAAAATTGACGCATTTTTATTAGCCTTTACTGCTTGGGCTTCTTTTGCTGCTCGAATTATGTTCACACAATCATAACATTTCTCCAATAATTCCTTATCACTTATGGTGCTGATGAAGCGGCTCATTTCTTGGTCAGAAGGGAACTGCGTTACATACTGTACCATCCACTTGACTACTTTGGTGTGCCCCTTGCGGAACGCAGCCATCAAACATGACACTCTTCGGTTATCCTGCGAATCGATATCGGCATTGTGATTGTACAGTATCTCAACAACAGTAAGATGCCCTCCGTGAGCTGCCAACCAAAGTGGAGAATTTCCTTTTTTGTTCTTCACTTCTACTGAAGCGCCACGTGACAATAGCAGTTCAACAAATTTCAAATGACCTTTGTCAGCGGCAATTGTAAGTGCTGTATCACGTGATGTGGGAACTGGAGCTGCATTTACATCGGCGCCTTTATCGAGCAATACTCTTCCTACTTCAATGTAACCACCTGATGCGGCTTCCATCAATGGGGTGAGGCCAGTTTTGGCCCTATGTTCGACATTAGCTTTGCGATCTAACAATAGGCTAACCACTTCGTGACGCCCTTGAAAGCATGCAAGAGTTAAAGCGGTGTTTCGATTCGTCTCGATTTGGGCATTAATATCAGAGCCTTGGTCGAGCAGTAGTTTAACAGCAGCTGTATGACCGTTCATAGCAGCCAACATAAGAGGTGAAATACCAAGCTTGCTGCCAGTGCGGGAATTAATTTCGGCTCCATTACTGAGTAGCAGTTTTATGATATTCACATAGCCGCCACTAGCTGCCAAACTTAAAGGTGTATAATCCGATACATTGCGATGTTCTTTATTCGCACTGACGCTAAGTAAGAGTTCAACTACTTCATAGCGTCCACCGGAACAAGCTAGCGATAGAGGAGTGTCTTTTGTTCGTTCAGACTGAGCTTCCAGCTCTGCGCCATGTTTTAAAAGGATGTCAACTACTTTTTCGTGACCAGCTGTTGCAGCAAGTATTAATGGTGTGAATCCCTTCTTATCACGATGTTCGATATTTGCACCGCGGTTAATAAGAAGCTCGACCAGCTCCTCATGACCACCAGCACATGCTAGTGTTAGGGCAGTGTCATGATTCGAGTCAGTTTCCGAGTCAACGTCGATGATTTTATCGGGTGTTGTGGCCACAGTAGTTACTGCTTGCTGGTATTGTTGGGTAGTTGTGTTGGCTTTAAATAGAAAACAAAGAAATTTATATTTTTATTATTTTTTTACTGTTTAAACAAAAATGCATGTTTTTTGTTTCTATAAGATGCGATATACTTTTTGTTTCTAGAAAATGTTATCGTGATTGGTTAAAAGCAAGGAATTGGCTGATCAGAAACAATTGAATAGATCCCCAAGTAATACCGCTAAGAGCTGTCCTGTCTGACATTGGCAATTCCTTTCTGCACTTACTGGTCTGGTTTAAAAAGTCATATAATTCTTGGGGACTAGGTTGTTGTCTGAAACCAGGCGGGCATTCAGCGATAAGACATCAGCATTTTCAAGCAGTGGAATCGAGTATATTAAAGCTCTTCAAAGTAGTGAACAAATAAAGGTCCTCTCACTACTTCATATGCTACAGAGAACAAACGTTTTCTCTCCTACGCAATGGAAGAAGGCAAACTTCCTGAGCAGACACAAAAAAAAAAAAATACCGAAGAGGAATAAATCAATCTTTTGTCGTTAAAAATGCTGATCGTGCTCTAAAAATTCATCGACAGAAAACTTAAGGAAGATAACAAATTTAGATAGCCTGATAATATTGCTACAGAGAACACGTCGACAATGGAAATGTAGAGAAGAAATTGTGCTGGCTCCCAAATGACCAAAGTTGAACGCCAGCACCAATCATACGGCGGTATTCAACAGAAGTGATTCGGATGGGACGGCCTCCGCTGAACAGGGACACTTTGTAAATATGAAGATCCGCACAAAAGTATAAGCTTCTCGGGTTCGTGCTCCGAAACGGAAGACCTTCAAAAATGTTTGCTGGATTATTGTGTGCCTAGTTGTTAAGAAAATGCTAGGGTAAGTGCAAGTGGCACACTTCAGATCAGTGTCCAAAAAAATCAGTGTCCCTTAACGACAAAGATTCAAATGTGGGCTATAGCGTAAATGTTTCCATCTAACAATGGATGAAAAGGTGAAAACGGTTTTTAATCTAACTGGATCTGAAACAGTGTCGAGTCAATCTAAAGATAGATATCTTTGTAAATCCAAGACACCTGGAAGAAAATTACACACAGGAGAGCATTAAAGACTTAACATCGAAAACGATGCTCAGAGAAAGTTGGTTCGGCAAAACGAGTATAGATCAGTTGACAAGAGGTGTGTGAGTAGAGATAGAAGAGCCAGATTTTACATATTCTCGAAGATCGCTGAAGAAGCTGCAAGAAGAGCAAACGCAAGGGTGCTTTATAAAATTACTAAGGACCTTGTAAGTCAACAAGGGTACCCAAACACGCTATTCTTGACACGAACAGTAGACTTTTAGTAGACCAAACGAAGATAGAAGTAGCATTTCTGTGCACTGCTCAACGTCGAACAGAGCGTAAACGAAAAATATCAAATGCCGGAGATACGAAGGTCTTTCAGAGGCGTTTACCCACCAAAAAGTTTAGAAATAAAAAAGAATTAACTATCTCAAAAAACAGACGACCATGGTTCACTTCCCACATAAAAAAACTTATAAATCTCCGTGAAAGATCGTACACTAAATGGAAATTGGATCGAAGTCCAGTCTCTAGGGGTAGTTATACATACTTGAGAAATTGTGTAACCTCAGCTTTGAGAAAGGAAAAAAACAAAGTTTTTCTTAAAGAAATTCGACATTAAACTTCCTTCGTCTGAGCTATGGAAAAATCTTAAAAAATTTAATGTCACTTCTAGAGTCGACCTCGACCCTATATGCAACTTAGGCCCTGATGATCTCAATAAATTCTTTGCTGATACTTGTTCTAGCAGTTCTTCTAACCAGTTGCTATTGATTGACGTCTCACTAGAAAATTCCTTTAACTTTATTCATGTCACTGAACATGATATTATTCTTGCTGTGAAGGAAGTCAAGCCTTCTTATATCGGCACGGATGGAATTCCCCTTAAATGCTTAAAGTATATGCTTCCTTATGCAATCAAATCCCTCACACACATAATAAACCACATATTAACGACTTCAGTTTTTCCTAGCGCTTGGAAGTCCGCAATAGTTCATCCAATTCCAAAAAAGATTAGATCTGACATGAAGTGTGAAGATTTTCGTCCTATAAGCAATTTCTAGAAGCAGACCCCGAGCAGTAAATATTTTGTTGCCGTTGGTTAGGGCTGTTTAAGAAAACGAAACCTTTCCAAGGGAATGGATGGACGTCAACCTACCGAATAAAGGTGATCTGAGATTAGATTTTTTTAAGATTTATTGGCAAGGAGAGCTTATACAGCTCAGACACTGCGTTATCTCGAAGATGCCTATCGTGCCAACCCGTGTGAGATTCTAGAGCAGTTCTATTGCTCCAGGCTGAGACCAGAACTTTAAGATATTGTGTGGATGGAAGGTTTTGAGTTTTTCCAAGGGAACAATCTCATCCATCAAGACCAAGTGTCTGCTTTCTGAAGCAAAGGTGTGCTATGCATTTCGTGAGGATATGCAAAGATGTTTCTTCACTTTCGAGGTGGAGTCGGAAAACGGGGACTTTCGCTAGTCTCATGTTGTGAAGGTGTTTTTTCAGAGGACAATGTCCGGTTATGATTCCAGTCATTGTTTTGAGAGTCTTCCTAACTAGGTTGAGTAGGAATTTTGTGGTTTTGTTTGAATATCCTGGTACAAAATGTTTGGAGCAGATTAGACCAGGAGTTGTTTGCCAAGCTGAATTAGATTCCCTGAGTAGGATGTTCTTGCCAGTGTTTATGAAATAGGTTTTATTTATTTATTTACTCCGCAGAAGGGTTCAGGGCCGACAAATGGCAATGAGGCGCCCTATTTGGCGAGGGTGTCAGCCCTTTCATTAGCATCGTACCCCTTATGTACCGGGATCCAATGGAGCATCACAAAAATGTTCCTTGCAAGTTCAGTAAGTACTGAGACAGTCTCTTGGACTATATTGGATTTTATGGCAGGTGAAGCCAGAGCTTTTAAGGCAGCCTGGACGGCTGAGAAGATGAATATTGTTATTTTTTTGGCGTTCGATTGACATATTATCCTCGCGCATTCGTTAATAGCAAATACCTCTGTCTGGAATATGGACGAATGAAGACCAAGGCCGACTGAGAAGTTCGCGCAAAGTGATTCCCCAAAAATACCGGAACCAGTACCTGTTTCCATTTTTGAGCCATCCGTATACCAGACCAGGTCTTCACTAGAAGAGTGTGGTTTAAAGTTTTCCCAGTCTTCCCAAGTGGGGATGACTATACCGAAATTCTGTGTGAAGTTATATGTAGGGATTGTGACATCCAAGCACATACTAGATTTTTCATGATTTTCCAAGCTACTTAGGAGCGATAGGTGGCCTCTTGAGTTTGGCTTACGGGTTACATATTCTTAGTGGAAGAGACGATGTAAGCTCAGTCCTGCTTCCATTCTTATGAATATGTGGATTGGAGGTAAACCCAAAATTAAATTGAGAGCAAACGTAGCTTATATATTACTGTCATTTTGTCCGTATTTCAATTAAATCCAGAATTGATAACAAGCTAAAGAGGCACCAAGCGCGGTCTTGGAGTGGTCGATCTTTTGTCCATCACATTAACACTTTTCGTATAATCCTTGAGCAATCATCGGAGTATCAAGCGCCACTCTGCCTCATGTGCATCGAGAAGGACTTTGATCGCGTTAATCGCGATTTCATCTGGAGATCCCTTGATGCTGTGGGCATACCTAATAAAAGTATTGCTATAATAAAATAATCTTTAAACAACGCAAGGTGTCTCGTTTTGCACAGTGGACACCTTTTCAAGGCATTCAAAGTACGACAGTGTGATACAGGGTGATGTTCTCTGACCGATTTTGTTCTTACTTGCGTGTGATGGTGTTATTATGAATGCCAAGGTGGGTGAAAATGAGACTTGATATTCAATGGGATCCACTTCACAAGTTAAGCTATTTGGACAATGCTGATGATATCTGTTTAATGGCAAAAATAGAGAAGCGGCTGGGTAAAGGATAAACGCCAAAAAATAAAAAAAAAAAAATGCACACCACATAAAACTAACAACTGCAGGTTATTGATGTAGGGTCTATCGGGTGGAACAGTCCTGGACAATATAAAATAATTCAAGCTTGAATCCATTCCTTTGTGGAACTCAAGGCGAAGGTCTCTTCTGTTTTAAACGATTATGTAATCGGTGCTATAAACTGAGGCAAGCTGGTGACAACATAGCAAGACAGTGTTTCCAATTTAACTGGTCAGAAAAAGCTCAATCATAGAATTTGCAGTCGCGGTCACAGCTGAGGTATAGTGCTAGCTACAGAGAGAGATGGAAAGGTCTGGCATAGGATTTAAAGTGTCGCTGCTTAAATAGCAGCCAAAAAGAAGAATGCATCGCATCCCGCACTCGCTCTAAATTTTAAAAAATAGACGACACTAGGTGTACCAAGATTGCTAGAATAAGAAAAACGAATTTCCCAGGAAGACACTTTTTTTTGTGGGTTAAGATTTAGTAGAAAAAAAAAGCAATCGCATTTATTTAAAGAAAATAATAGAGCCTACATACCTTGACTACCAGCTGGAGTTTGACGAAGCAATGAATAACGATTGCGATCCTTGCGTGAGGCCTTATCAATTGCTTTCTTTGCAATTCCTCCAGAAGACTTCGTTGTGGTGGTGGTAATTGGTTGTTGTTGCTGTTGAATTTGCTGTTGTTGCTGCTGAAGTTGTTGTTGTTGCTGTTGCTGCTGCTGTTGTTGCTGCTGTTGTTGCTGTTGTTGTTGCTGTTGCTGAGATGTAATGGTACAGACACCAATGCTAACATCAGCAGATATCGGAATAGAAGGACAGAATTGACTTGTAGAAGCATTTCTATTCACAGATGGCTGAGTTTGTGTAGCAACTTGGACCTGCTGTTGGAAGAAAATAATACAATATTTAAAAACCCTCCTCATTGATTTCACTTTAATTTGAAATAATAAATTTGCACGTTCAATCTTGTCGATTAAAACATTATTGCCAAGTAGGATATTTAAAATTTCTTAAATTTTTTTTTTTGAAAATTTCTTTCCAAGGCTTTTACCTGAGTATGCTGAGAACATGACTGTGGTTGTTGCTGTTGCTGCTGCTGCTGCTGTTGTTGCTGTTGGAATTGTAGAAGCTGCTGTTGCTGCTGTTGTTGCTTTTGTTTCAGAACCTGCTGATTTAATACCTGCTGAGCCAAGGCGGCTTGTTGTTGCAAAATCAAATTGGTTTGTGTAACTTGGTTGGTTTGTACCACAGGTTGACAAATGACTCCAGCTGGTCCAATTTCTTGAACAGTATTGCATTGCTGTTGTTGCTGCTGCTGCTGCTGGTGAACATGTTGTTGTTGTTGCTGCTGTTGTTGTTGTTGCTGCTGCTGATGTGGTTGAATTTGTTGCTGCTGCTGCTGCTGTTGCTGTTGCATTTGCTGTTGTTGTGCTGATATTAAGGATGATGTAGACTGTATTTGCTTATTTTGCAATTGACCTTGTTGCTGGTTGACTGATGGCAGTTGGAAAAGCAATTGCAGCGATGGCGATGGTTTCTCGGGGTCAACATTGAAAACATAGTTTGTCTGTTGTTGGGCATCACCAGACAAAATATGCTGTGTTTGCTGCTGAATGATTTGCTGACCACCAGGAGACTGTAAAATAGTTTGAGATAGGGTCTGTCCATTGCCGGACTGTTGGTGCTGAAGCTGTTGTAGATCAACTTGATTGTTGGGCAGTGCGAGAATTCCAATTGAATCTGAATCATTTGCAATTGGTGTTAGCGAGAGTGTTGTTTGCTGAAGTTGGTTCTATTACAAAAAAACAAAAACGTTAGATGAATAATTCTCTGTATGCTGCTCTGTTAAAAAGAGACTTACTTGTAATTGATTGCATATTTGAAGATCTTCAACCTGCTGAATTTGCTGCTGCAACTGGTAGTCAAGGAGCAGCTGACTGGTTTGTCTTTGTTGCTCATTTTGTTCTTCGGGTGAAAGACACATGTTGGTTGAACCTCCAGATTGGAGATGTTGGGCATGTCCATTCCAACGAGTCTTACAAATCGAATTCAGTCCAATATCAGCCAATTCGGAACAATTCAAATTAGTTGTAAGTTCCTTGAATGATTATTAAAAAAAATATAATATTAATATACTAATAACCACCCCCTTGGGTAAGGTAATTTACCTGTAATGACGGATCATGAATGACTTGAAATATCTCATCGACTGTTATGTCATAGATTCGATCACGGGTTCCATCATCTTCAGCATTAAACTGCTCAAGAGTTTCTCCCAAGGGAGCATACATCTCACAATCATCATCCGTGTTGTCGTACATGCGAAAGTGATCTTCATTCTGGGCAAATGTGGCTGCGCCAAGAGAATATACTAAATACTACTTGTTGCAAAAAAATGTTCTAAAGCGCAAATATTATCGTTTCTTACCCTGCTGTGTGCTGAATTGTTGCTGAAGATTGGTTAGAGTACCCGGCTTGAAGTTGCCAATCTGAGGAAAGACCTGTACCAAGTCTGTGGCATGGAGATCAGGGCGGAAATCGCATAATGCTTGAGTGATATCATCTGGTTTGAGTGCTACATTGGACAATATCAAGTTGCCCAATCTATGGGACAGCTTGCGGCTCTTTGTAGGCGAATCAAGTTCAATATCTTCCTCATCATCATCGACCTCATCTTCGTCGTCGTCATTCTCTTCGTCATCGTTCTCTTCATCATCATCGTCGTCTTCATCTTCCTCATCATCGTCTTCATCATCCTCATCATCCTCGTCGTCGTCGTCATCATCTAAATCCTCGTCTTCATCTTCTTCATATTCTTCAACAGTAGCGCTTCGTTTGGTCGCAGTGTTGCTTCCAACGGTAGGAGTCAATGCAACTTCACACACACTAATCGTCTCCGCTCCACTTTGATCGTCCATTCCACTACAATCTTGGTTGAACGCAGAACTTGCTGGTGGTGATTCGGTCGGCGATTTTGGATGATCAACAAACAAGCGTTGAATGGTTTTCTGCATCGGATAATTTGGCATTTGTGCAGCAACCATTTGCAACATTTTGAATTGAGTATTTACCCCTAAATTGTAATCCTCAGGGTCAGCAGCCGATGATGAACCAATAGAATTTATAGACTCACACGAACCAGAAGTTATGTTCGGAGGCATGTCCCTGAAATGAGCAAGTAGTGAAGAACACGACTCCTCAATTCCCACACATTCTGAAGGCTCATACCTTGAGTCGATCGATTGAACCATAGAGGATGCTGCTTGAGAGCAAGCAGCCTGAAGGGCTTCGTGTAAGGTTTGTGAGCCAATCAAATTGTGTTGCAGCCCTTGCGGAATGGGTCCAGTTTCGCCTCCAGTTGATGTTGACGGAGTTCCAGGCATCGGAGTGTTGTTAAATTTTGACTGTTCAATCTGAGCAGCCATTACAACACCTCTCATAAATGCCTGTTGGTTCCTATCAATCTTATTTGACTCAGATGTCAGCAGCAATGGCTAAAAATTATAAAATAAAAAATATACAATCCTACTTATTTTTGTTAGTTTGTTTCTTACCAAGTTGTTATAGATGGAAACCATTTGATTTTGCTGCAAGAGAGGCAATGCTGGAAATACAGTTTTACGCAGGTTTTTGCCATCTTTCTTTGAAACAGGCTTAACCTTTGGTCTATCACTTATAGCTGTACTTTGGGAAACTTCAGAGGGTGTTGTTATTTGAGTGGTGGTAGTTGTGGTTGTATTGTTGCTACTGGTTTGGCCACCAATCGATGAAGACGTTATACCGGAAGTTGGAGCGAGCAATGTATTGGTGTACGGTGCAAGGGTATTTAACGCTCCAGGTTTGAATAGATCCGAGACTGCGGTCGTTTCATCTGGAGTGGATGTCATATTTGATCCCGTTTGCAAGGCCGAGGCGAGCAGCATTGGTATGTTGGGAGGATCATCTTTAGAACCTTAAAAAAGAATTTATGTTTTAGTTAAGCTAGATCGTATTGCATCGACACGCAACCCCAAAAAAAATTGGTACAAATCTTACCTGGCGCTGCCGGAATTGGGCCTACTCCGGCACTGGTTATATCAAAAGATGGAAGTAACGATGAGGGTGGCGCTTTATTGTCACGTACCATCTGCACATCATAAAACAAATTGATTAATATTTCAGAAACATAATGAGAAACGCAAATATCCTCATTACCTTTACCTTTGTGAATTCCCTGATCATATTGTTTCGCCTTCGGCGTTTTTCCTCGTCATTAGATATGGAGGTGGTGCCAGTTGACAAACATGCAGGTGTACCACCAATAACACCATTTGAGACATCATCGTCACCCAATGGCTGTGATCGCACTTGCTGAGCTTCTGAGCTTGTTAGATTTAGCTCAAATGGAGCCGGAGGCTGACGGTTTTTACGTAAAAGACTCTTCTGCTTTATAGTGTTGGTATTGCTGCTGGTAGGTGTAGTTCCAGCTGGTGTTCCATTATTAGCTGAATTGGAACTAGCATGAGTTTGATTTATAGTTGGTGTGCCGGGGGTATTGTTGCTACTTATCAGTTGGTTAACAATGCCAGACTGAGACCTCACGCCATGGGCGAATCCTTGTTCAAAACAATGGAATAGCCTGCTCTTGGCAATGAGGGCCTCTTGTTGCTGGGCATTTAAGGAATTCGGGTCGATGGCAAAACCTTCTGTGGAATTGGCAATCAATGGCTCATCCAAATAATCAACCGACGGGAACTGCTGCTGGTGGAATAGTTGTTGGTTTGAAACTCTTACTGCTTCAGGTACCTCGTGCAAGCCTGGTGGTGCACTAAGCTGCTGAAGTTGTTGCTGTAATTGCTGTTGCAGTTGTTTCTGCTGTTGAATGTTGATCAATTGCAATTGACCAGCGGTATTGGCAGCGTTGTTAATTCCATTAGCCTGTAATTCGGTTTGATGATTTTGTATAAGATGGGGATACTTGAAGAGAAGCTCAACAACACGGGTATGACCGCCTTTAGCGGCTTCGATCAGCATTGTGCTATTGTCCTTCAACTTATGGTAGGGGTCAGCCCCACTTTTAAGCAAAAGTTCAACAACAGCTTGATGGCCGCCAGCACAAGCCAAAGATAAGGGTGTATGGTCGTTGCTGGTTGTTTGCTTATTAACATCTGCTCCTTTCTGAATCAGAAATTTAACGGTGCAAAGGTGACCAGCACGGCATGCCTTCATCAAAGGTGTCCGCCCGCCTTCAGATTCATGCTCCAACTCAGCTCCATAACTCAGAAGAACTTCAGCGGCATCTGTATGGCCATTTTCAGCAGCATGAGTCAATGCGGTGTCTCCTGTTTGGGTTTCGGCATGAACATTTGCTTTGTTTTGCAATAAGAATCGAACTAGATCAGTGTGACCCTCTTGCGCAGCCTCCATAAGTGGTGTTGATGCACCCAACTCTAAATTAGCCCCCTCTTTAATAAGAAACTCCGCTACTTCCATGAAACCACCACAGCACGCTAAGGTAAGTGCAGTCTCTTGAGTTTCCTCAGTAGTTGCGTTGATGTTAGCTCCTTTGTTTAGGAGAAGTGCTACCATTTCTTCATGGCCTTCACGAGCTGCTTCCATCAGGGGTGTATAGCCTTCATCGTTGACCTCTTCTATATTTGCTCCACGTTCGATTAATAACGTGGCCAATTCAACATGACCACCACAAGCGGCTAAAGTTAGAGGAGATTCAAATGAATCGGTTGGCATATTCACTTGGGCTCCTGAATCAAGCAATAACCGTGCCACTTCGACATGGCCATCCATTGAGGCTTCCATTAGGGCTGTGTGCATCTCATCCGTCTTGTGTTCTTGATCTGCACCTGCTTGTAACAGAAAACGGACCATATTCAAGTGACCCTTGTAGCAGGCCAGGGTAAGAGCACTTTCTTTGAATTCATTAGAATGGGTGTTTATTCCTGCTCCATGCTCAAGAAGAACCTAATTTTTTAAATAAACAGAAAAACAAAACATTATTTTTATTGCATAGTCTAGGAATAGAAGAACTTGTGAATTTATTTTTTTCTAGAGAACAATGTATCAGATAAGATCAAAGGTTTTCACTGACCAAAGCTTTCAATTCACGGATTTTTAACTCAATCTACGTGTAAATTAACTTCAAAGTCTCGTATCTCGGGTTTTAATCATTTACAAGTCCAAGTTTATTCGTTTTATGCATTTACATTTACAAAACTTACCTTAGCAACCTCAACATGTCCAGCTGATGCTGCTTCCATCAATGGTGTATGGCCATTTTCATTTTGTTCTTCAACGTTAGCGCCATGCTTGAGTAATTCTTTAACCACATCACAGTGACCACCGGCACACGCAAACATCAATGGTGTGTTGCCCGTAGCACAATGAGCATTTACATCAGCATTATGGCTAAGCAAAAGTTTAACAATATCAAGATGACCAGCTGAAGCTGCTTCCATCAGAGGTGTACAATCCTTTTGGCCTTTATCCTCTACTTGAGCAGCTGACATTGCCAAGAGAACCTTGTGTGTGTTAAAAAAATGTAAGTCTTGATTAATGAAATTAAAGTTTTTTGTTTGATATAATTTACCTGAGCAAGTTCATAGTATCCAGCTGAACAAGCCATGGACAGTAGCGATTCGCCATCATCTGTGGATTCGTTGATGTTGATGTTTCCTTTGCCCAAAAGTCTTCGAACAGTGTTAACGTCATTATCATTGCAGGCAGCGATCAAAGTACGGGAGAAGATTCTAAACAAATAAAATAAAAACGACGATTAAACACAACGAATTAATATATTCGTATGATGGGCAGCACTTACGTTTTATCCCTTGGACTACTTGCACATCGCATTTTAGTTAGAGCTTGCTTAGTCTCGTCAATGGCATGAGTTGCATGTCTCAAAACTGGAGCCTTTTCATTGGCTGGAATTAAAGTTAATGGTTAATGTGGATATAAAATCATGTGATACAAAATGAAAATGGGTTTAGTGGAGAAAGTTTGGGCAGGAGGTCTGAATGTCATGAACATTTCGGTGAGATAATAACCTAAATCCCTTTTTTGCATTTCAACCGAATCATTTTTGTGTATTCGCTTCATTGTGATAAGCTTGAAATTGTTTTTTGTTCTGTTATCAAAAGTTTAGCGACGCATTTGATTATATTCATTTTTTAAGATTCTAGGAAACAGTTTTTTTATGTAATTAAGATTATTATTTATTTGAGCTTCTGAATATTTTATTATATTGGGGATGAGGGGCAGTCGGGTAAAGCCTATCACATGCATGTGAAAGGGCTAAAGAAAGTACCTTTGTACCTCACAATACGCCTGAAAACTGATATGCATTCCTATTCATGCGAGAATCAATGTGGGGGAAGAGACAAGAAAGATTGCGGAGTTGTTACAATAGATGCTGGATGTTCCCTTAAATTTTTATCACCTATATCAATAAATGAAAATTTTTAAATTCAATTCAGAAACAAAAAGAGAGAGCTTGAAAGCGAGCCGTTGAATCTATTGAGGGATGCTACGGCAGAAACACTGTTCGAATGTTCTACCAAAGGGTAAAGCATTTGCATAAAGGCGGAAACCTGTAGAGACGAGGGTAGGAATGTCGTAGTAGCTGAGCAGTCGGTACTGCGAATTTGGATAGAACACTTCTGCGAAGACTAGAAACCAATCGCTGTCAGGAAGAATGATAAATTCGATTTTGAGGATGATACACAAATCTTCCGCCCACCCGAACAGGAAGAAGTCCTGATAGCGATATCTAAACTAAAGTCCAATAAGGCTGCTGAAGCGGATGGCCTTCACCAAACCTTTTTTTAAAGCAGCGGCAGATGACTTGGTGAGGAGCAAACACTAACTCCTAACTCGTCTTTACACTCTAGCCGGATGAAAGACGAACGGAACCTCAGAATCTTGTTTGCTATCTACTAGAAAGAAGATATTCTGAACTGCGCCAATTATTGAGGTATAATTCTCCTAAATGTCGCCTATAAACTCTTGTCAGATATTCTGTGCGAACGTCAAAAAACTTTTGCTAATGAACTGATTGGTCCCTGTCAGTGTTGTTTCAGGTCTAGAAAGCCAACCATCGGCGATATTTCTAGATCGATACTCACCACTTGTTTATCGACTTTAAATTCGCCTATGACAGCGTGAATAAGGACGAGCTATACAGAGCCATATCACTGGCTGTTAATGAAGATTAAACAAATTATACATCATCACCGAACGCTGGGACACAACGTCAGTCACGATGAACAGATAAAACCTTTAAAGTAGCTTAGGACTTTGTCTATCTGGACACTATAACCTCTCAAAATAATGTCAAAGAAGAGATCAGTCGAGGAATCACTAGTTTCAAAAGCTGTTTCTTCGGGCTTAGGAGGCATCTTAGCAGCAAAACCCTTATTCAAAGGACCGAAGAGGCCCAGTCAAGTGGTGGAGGACCACAAAAAACTTGGCGTGCGTAACTGCTGGCTTCTGTTTAGTGCCCGGACTGGCTGGTGGGGTATGTTAACTGAGGCCGTGGTCTAAATGGACTGTCGGCGCCACCAAAAGTAAGTTAGTAAGTAAACCATGTAATTTAGATTGCAGCGAGGAGTCCTAAAAACAATTTCTAATACAAAGAAGAAGTGAGTCATCGGAAGCAAAAGCATGCGCTAAGCAATCGGTCATATAAGCTGCGGACAAACTGCTACGAAAGCCGTTCTCTTGATCATTAAGATGTTTTCAAAATATTTATTAAGGGGCTCGTACTTTAGTGGGATTGTTTCGTAAATCGAGAGGGATGAAGATACAAAACTTTTAGTAACGGGGTGGGCAAATAATGTTTTCCTTATGCAAAAGGTATTGAGTTAATATCAAGGTCTTTGTAACTGTGCGAGTGCGGAAGATGATTCCTTCCCCGAGTACAGGTTTTATAACACTAGCTTACAATATGGAATTAGCAGAAAACAAGCCTGGAAGCAAATAAGCCTTTCCACAAAGCTGACAGCAGATAGTTCAAACCAAAGAAGAACTTAAATTTAGTAAAAAATTTGTGTAACTGTCAAGAATTGTTTGCCAGAATATTTGACCATACAGAGAATGATTCGATGAATATTTATATTTCTTATAAAGGTCTCTCTAACTTCTTTGAACTACGTGAAGTTTCAATCAGTGGGCTTACTTTCTGGATCTAAAGGGTGTTTTTTTAGACGTTTTCAATCTGCGGAGTTGGTCTTTTTCACAGCTGTCAATTGATTTATGCTCAGTTTGGTTTGCCATTTCATAATAAATAGACTTGCACCTGAACAAAGTTTGCAAATTGTGCAGAATTTATTTTGAAAAGCATAGTTATACTCGTGAAACGATTTTCGATTTTCACAAGTAAATTTTGTCAAGCGATGAAGCTCACTTTTGGTTGAATGGATACGTAAATAATCAAAACTGCCGCATTTGGAGTGATGAGTGATGTTAAGACACCGTTACATCCACTAAAACTGACTGTTTGTTGTGCTTTATGTATTGGTGGAATCATTGGACCATATTTCTTCGAAAATGAAGCCAGCCATAATGTTACAGTCAATGGGGAACGCTATAGAGCCATGATTAATGACTTTTTCGTGCCTGAATTGGAGGATGTAGATGTGGACGACGTTTGGTTCGAACAAGACGGTGCTAAATGCCACACAGCAAACTAAACAATCAATTTATATAAGGAAGGCCTCCAAGGCTATTTTTTGTGGGGACGAATTTATTCGAGCCAGCCTCGGTGGCCACTTGCCCAAAGTCATTTTGAAAACATAATGGCAAACCCTTATCTTTATAATAAAGCTCAATTCTTGGCCATAACATTATGTATGCGTTTTATTTCTTCTTGAAAACCAAACGTCTAAAAAATTACCCTTTATTAGCTCTCTATAGCTCAAATCTTTGACATAATATTAAGCATATATTATTATAATGTCCATTTCTCTGCGAATTAAATGTTTATTCACAACTGCGTTGGAGTCTTCGTCACTATTGATTAATCTAATTGACAGGTTCCAAGGTAATTATACACCATTACACAAAGGTGCCACTCCATACACCTTACTTTGGGTGTTGGCTGAGAAGAACATCAAAGCCACGCATGTATACATTAAGATCGATCGTTTGAAAGATTTCATGGGAAGCCCCAATGCTTTCAATAGAGCTTTAAATGTGGCCACCGCCGTATTCGTCGCCACATTTAAGGGACATCTATAAATAACGCATGTATGGATGACTTGCTTTTGGACGTTGAGTTTATAACACATGAAATTGAGGTGTCAGTATCAAAACAGTGCCAAAATTGTGATCAAAGCGCATGGGCAATACCGTTTCGATTTTGTTTCGCCTAAGCCATAATGTTTATTGATCAGCCCATGGATGCTTAGATCAAACAAAATATACATAACAGTTCAGCTTGCCTAAAACAGGACAGGTCAACTCAATGGGACTGTGAATAAGCTAAAACTTTATGAAAATATTTCCTAGGTTAGTGGCTGTCGGCTGGGAAGGCCGACACACTTAGTCCAAAGGAGGACCGTTGTGATACCACGAGTTTGGGGTGTTCCGCCCTAATAACTCAGAACCAGTTTGTGCTTTTTATGAATCGTAAAAGAGAATTAATGTCCCAGTCGATCAGATCACTAATATCGATAAAGAAGTATGCATCTAGATGGAGTTTCCTATTATAAGATAGTGCAGGCCATGTACAAAGGAGATGGACAATTGTCTCTTCCTCTTCTTCGTCCATACAGCTCCTGCAAAAGTCGTTTGAGTGTACGCCAAGTCTCTATGAGACAGTGTCTCGAAATGACACCTATAATGGAGCTAATGAGCCGTCTGCTCAGAGAGATCAAAGTCTTAGAGCTAACTAAATAAAATAAAAATTAACAAGTAAAACAAGAAAGAGACTCACCTGCAGCTTCAAACAACGCAGTAAGGTTCCCCCTAGGATCAGTTGCCGTTTCCAATAAGAAATTACCACCAACTTCATTGGGATCTTGCAATTCATCATCCTCGTCTTCGTCTTCATCATCCCCATCGTCTTCATCATCATTTCCATCACCATCGTTGCCACAACTTTCTGGATCTGATTCTGGAATATCATCCTAGAAAACAAAAAAGAAACAACATTTTAAATTTATTCACACAAAACTATACAAACTCTGCACAGAGTCTGTCGATTGGTGGTAGATAAAACATTAAAGCATTAACGCCAAAACTTTAATTTAAAAATTATTAGTAGGTTCGTCTTTTAGAAAAAAGAAAAAAATTAAGGAAATTATTTTGTTTTTTGTTCTGCAGTGGTGGGTTAACCAGTGGTGAACTTTCTAATTGTTTAATCTCATTGTCAGATCTCTCATCACAAAAAAAATAAAAAAATGGAACACACTTAAGCTTAAAGTATACAACAATCAGTCTATAATGTCTAAGACCAGAGAGCATGCTGCAATTGATACATATTTGCTGGCAAAGCTCTAGCTAGCTACACACAACATATCAATTGCGTTGTTGGGTTTTTTATTTGCTTTGTTAAATTACTTCGATTAGAGAGAAAAGTGAGAGGATTTGTTGTTTATGTACTTAATTTTATTTTTTTATGCATATAATTATTTTCACACACAAACATTATTATATTTTTATATTATTTTGTTACATAATCCTCTGTTTTAGGTATTTGTTGTTAATCAAAAAAACATTTCCTGCTGAATTTTATGTTTGTTTTTAAATTTTTCAAATGTTTTTGTGTTTTTAAGCAAGGAAGCATTGCAACGCGAACTTACCAAGAGATCTGGCCTTAGACACAAGCATGCCAGAAGAATCTATAAATGAAAAAAAAAAATCCAGAAAAATAAAAAAAATATAAAATAAGTTACTCTGACCCATCGAAGGTCGAGATAGATTTTTTGATTTGAATACATTATTTTTTTAATCTAAAGATTTAGGACACCGACAACACCCTGATGATCGGAAGAACGGATAGGAAAACTTAATTGATTACGTTTATGAACCTACATAGAAAAATCAACATCATAGAGAGATGGAGGTTGTACTACAATCGGTACAATCGTGATGATTGCAATTGCGCCCTTGTTCTGTTCTCATCTTGACGAAAACAACGACGATTTCACATTTCCAATTAAGACTTTGTGTTTATGAGCTAAACTTAAGTTCATTGTCTTTGCAGTGGAATTGGAATGTGATGATTAAGTAACACGAATAAAAATAAAACAACAAACAAAACGAAAAAAGAAATCTCCAACACCATTTCGACTCTCAGTTTCACGAACTGCCTAGCACCTTTTATACAAAGAGCAAATAATGTGTTTCTGTTTCTTTATTCGTTGCTGGACGGACCGGACGTGGACGCGGACGGCCGGGCCACAACACAAAAGTAACATTTTGTACCTACGCTGCCATGTACGATGTACCTACCTAACAAACGCCAATCAAGCAATGTGAAATTATTTGCCGTCAATTCTCTCTCAGTTGTTGTTGTTGAAGTGCCAGGTATTATTTAAAGATAATTTAAAATCTTCCCAGTGGCGATATGACATATAACTTTCTGTTTTTTTTTTTTTTTTTTTTTTTTTTGACATTTATGCTTGAAGAATTCTAGTGTACTTAAAGTTCTATGAAGCTTGTGGGCATGTTGACGAAATACATTCTGAAATGGTATCGATTCCAGCTGTCTGTCACGTGTTTTGAAACAATTGTGGCATCAGTCTTACTTCTATTTCTTTGAAATTACTCAACAAATAAGGAGGGCAAGTTATTTAAACAATTTTTCTCCAACAAAGCTACAATAAAAGGTACGACGGTCTCATTCTATTTATATAGCTACAGCAGATAGGATTTTTCAATCAACATTTTAGCACTGCAATTTACCATAACCTTTCGTGGAGTGGTTTAGTTAAGGTACGGTCGATGACCCACTGGCAAAGAGTATGATGTAAGTGCGGTACGCAATGCATCGGTCAAAATTACTGAACTCATTTAAACAGAGTTCAGAGCTTTACTACTTTACTATTTGTTACTTTTATAAGCCAAAATATATACATTATTTGGCAAAATAAAATAAACTAAACTAATAGCACTTTCCATTGGAGGGAAAGAAGCGTCCAGAAGCAACGGGAAGTCTTCTATAACCATTTTATTGGTAAACAAATGACGCTTCTGCAGATTCTGAAAAGAGAATTTCGCTTTTCGATTTGAATTCAGAATCCTCTCAAGAAATACAAATACAATTGAATTCCATGAAACCAAAAAACCAGTCTCAATTTGATCTCGAGCACTTTTCATTTTCCATGAAACCAAGAAAAAGTTTGGTCTCGAGCACTTTTCATTTTAAATGAAGCCAGAAAAGCAATCTAGATTCGATCTCAGATTGGATCTAGATCACTTTTTGTGAATCTCAATTCAGAGCCAGATTTACACATACATACTTTCACACACACACAAAATTGACATTCCTAAACGTCATCAGTTGGAAATTTGTTTTTCTCATTGTGGTTTTGTGAAAAGAAGCACATTTATTTGTAAAATAATATTTTATAATTCTTTTAAAAGTGGGGAAGCAATTACCTATTAACTAATTTGAATATCATCCGATGATGGAGAATTTTCCAAAATTGGAAATTTGTTAAAGTAAATTGATAGGCATTCCGTCAAATATTTAAGAAGAAGATAAGACTAAGAAGTGCACTACCTATCATTTCACATTTCACAATAACAAAAACAAAGTCAATCTCATTTTGTTTTCCATGCAACCAGAAAAATCTTGAAATCTAGATCTAATCTGAGAGCGAATCTGAAAATGTCGTGGAATTCACCATTAGATAAGTCGAATTTTGTTTAACTCGAATCAAATTATGTGGCAACAAGTGACTTTAATTTTGATGAACATTTTGGATAACTTGAATTCTTGATAAGTCGAACTATTTCTGTGGCTAAGGCGGGGTTCACATCTGACAATGCAGAGCCCAAGACAATGACAAGACAATTACACATAAGACAATGGCACAAGACAATCATTGTTCGATGTGAACAACTGTTTCCACGACAAGACAATGGTTTTTATATTGTTCTTCGAGCTATCACTGAGGACGATATCGATTGGCTGACATTGTCTTGTCCAATTGTCCCATTGTCTTGTCTGCGTGTGAACGCTGCTTAAAAGTAGTTCGAGTTATCGAAGTTCGACTGTATAAAGCAGCGTTCACACGCAGACAAGACTATGGGACAATACTCAATTGTCTTGTCCGAGCTTCTTGAACGGGCTTGGACAAGACAATGCCAGCCAGTCGATATATCGATATTGTCCTCAGAGATAGCTCGGTAGGCTAGCTCGCAAGACAATATAATGACAATTGTCTTGTCCTGGAAATAGTTGTTCACATGGAACAATGATTGTCTTGTCTCATTGTCTTGGCCTCTGCATTGTCCCATGTGAACTCCGCTTAACTCAAATGTCAGCCACAGAATATTCATTGGAGAGTATTTATTCGTACGCAGCATTGCTATAAGTTTTGGTAATGTCGACAAATGTGACACACTGTGGAATCCAAATCTGATAATATGGACGTCGAATTTAATACGAAGAACGAGTAAAAATCCGATTGTACCGTGAATTGGGTTGCGCACAATAGTTTAACATTTCTGCACTGACTTTTGGTGCCAGGGACAAATGTCAAAAGTGTCAACTGATTCCCTAGACTTAAATGAAATGGAAAACATCAAAGCTGAAATAAGATCCGTATCCGGTCAAATTGTATAGTGTTTTTGCTAAGCTAAAAAAAGGCTTTAATTGCAAACTTCAAATCATCTTAGCCAGAAAACTGCAGAAATTTCAGTTTTCCACAGGTAATATGACGTTTTCAATTGGATATCTTAGTTCTGTTCGATTATTCCATTGGTATGCTTTGAATTTGCTTGATGTGAGACTTTTTTTTACTTCAGTACTTTGCACCGTTTTAAATGTGATTTCGATCTAGTCGCTTGGACTATTGAAACATGATTCTTTTGGCAGGTTTAAAAAGAAATAAGATACACGATAAATTAGATCCGAAACATGGGCTGGTAACATGCAACAAACCTAATAAGACTATCAGAGTGAACGGCCGTATCAAAACACGTTCAAATAAATGCGAATGCGAACGGACAAAAGAGAGAGGTGGTTGATAGAAAGAGAAGAGGCACATGAAAAAAAATGTGTGTTCTAAATAATGGGTCTAAAAAGAATGGACTGCTCTGTTTACCTTTCATTTCTATTCAATTATGCGAAAAATGTGTCTCCAAAGAAATTAGCCCCCGAAAATTGCAGTTCTGATATAAAACCCACAAGGAAACTGAGTTTTCGGAGGCGTGCCGAAGGTAACAAGGGGGTGTTGCTGCAATTTACTCCAAACTGATATGTTCTCAAAACGTTTTGGCACGGAATCTTGCCAAGCTATCATAACCCGATGGCAAATATATTGATTGTTTATAACACATGTCGCATATGTTTAAGAGGTCGGTGGCTAAAATCGCCGACCAGGCAGTGGGGGAGTACGATGCACTTCGGTTCAGGATAACCGATTTATTGTACCTACTAAACACTTTAAGGAATCGCTTCCTCACCAAACGCCGTCGAGGTCCGCCAGCAGCTTCAAGTTGCAAGAGAAGTCAACGTAAGCAAGCGTACGATAAGAAGACGCATGGAAGAACGAATTTAAAAGCTCTTAGGCCAACACGTGGTCAACGGCTCCTCAAACAGCACCGAGTAGACCGGCTTTGATTCGCTAAAACCATTCAAATTGGAATCACGATCAATAGGGCAGAGTTTTGTCCACGGATGAGTGCAGAATTGCTTTACGTGCACCAACCAGAAGGTCGACAACGCGTATGGAGAAGAAGAAGAGAGCGGTTTCGCATCATTTTGTTGCCATGTTTGACACACTTGAACCTGAGGCGCTGATTTGGAACCAAAATGTGTAAATTCTTCAATTGTTGTTATTATTTATAAATAGATGCCCGAAATCACAGCTGGGGCCTCCACCACATAAACTAAATTGTTGTTCCTGACTCATCAGCAGCAACAGAGCAAGAATTTACGCGCAACACCATCGAGTTCTTTATTTATTTATTCAAATGGGTCACACAAAAAAGTTTAGATTGATTTATGGATGCTATTCTCATTTTCTCCTTGAATTTTTTCATCAATTCGCACACACCTAATTTCTACTTATATTTAAATATCATTTCTGTTCAAAAACAAACAACCGACTATGAAAACAAAACGATACCTAAAACTGCTTCTTTTTTTTTTTGAAAATAAATGCGATTTTACGGAATATTTAGACTTCAATAAAATTGGTACATCTGCCAAAGAATTGATTTAACAGCTGGTTTCACCAATTGATTGGTTTAATTGATGGCCAATTCAAAGTGCGATGCTTCGTCGCAAAAAAATCAACTTATTAAGAAACAGCGATAACTCGCGTGTGGTTTAAAGCACGTATATTAGTTGCAGATAAAATAGGAGCTGTATATTGCAGTTGCTTAGGCAATAAAAGACTGCAATCTTTATATCAGATAAGGAAGAATGCGGAACCTGGTGACAAAGCACTACAACCATTTATTGCCTCCACTTGGCAAACTGGCAATTAAAGCTTTTTGTATGTAACTTAAGGGTCGAGTTGTGCAGCCTTAAAACTTCTGTTGATCCAGAGGCGGGCTTGTTTCCAATCAAACAAAGAGTTTTCTCATAAAAATGGCCTTAAATTTTGACCCAAGTGGATAGAGTTAAGACTTAATACTACCTAGGTATGGAGCTGGTTGATTTTAGGACATTGGACCCGTCACAGGGTTCGTTCAGTTAATTCAGACTGGTCACCTGCCAACGCTTTGATTGCTTAGGTTCCAAGAAACGGAATAATTGTTAAGATAGAAAAATCTACTCTAAAGTAATTAGAAAACCTACTTTGCAACAAGGAAAACGAGGAAGAAGATATTTCTCAAAAGCTTCACATAGGACCACACCCTAACTATACGTCAAACGAAACACAGTCTTTGTTTGGTGTGAACGATTTCAACAAGGTTTCGTTAAATGGGTATGTACCTATAAACTCAAATCGTAATGTTTGTCAGTATTCCCTGCCCAGTGCGATATGTCAATGCGCTTCTCTGAAACATCAACAAAACTTCAGAGCTTCTCCGACTTTTGTGTCATATGCAACACCTTCAAAATAATATAATAATATAAATGTATGCGTTTTATTTCTTCTTGAAAACCACACGTCTAAAAAAAACACCCTCTATACACAGGTATACCTAGTTCTATCTGCAAACAAAACTCTATTATTCAGTAACATGTTCCTTTATTCGATATGGCCAATTATTGTCGAGAATAATTAATTTTTAACTTTTATTTCATTTTGACATGTTTAACACTAACGTCATTCTTGTATACATGTTAAAATGTCTATGTGTTATGTACCCATATCTATACACATAAATAAAAATGAAGTGTCTGTTTGTATTTTTAAAATATGTATCAGCTTCTTACTAAATGCATATGAAAGAATTATTATATTGAATATAATAATGAATTTTTGCGGAACGAAGTTCGACGGGTCAGCTAGTTTAAAATAAATCTGGATTTTTTACGACATGGCGTCATTACATCATTCCTAAACTCAAAATGAAGTGTCAAATAGCTACGAATTACGATAAGTTACCTACCTACTACTTCCAACTGACGTTCATGATATGAGTTGAGTGTTTAACTGTCAAAGTGGACGGTTGAAAAACAATTCAAATATTTAATTTTGCTATTGGACCAACGGGATACAAATAAAAAAATATGATTTGATTTAACAACGTATCGCTATTAAATGATTTGTACAGAAATCCAACAACTCCTAACAATGACACATCAACAATTTTGTTTTGACATGAAAACAATAAATTGTTAACTAAGGTATTTATTACCTCAGTTCGCGTACCCAAATGAAACAGTTTGCATTCGATTTCATACGTTTACATTAACACAAAAAGCGTTCGCCTACTGAGAGATGAACGAAAGATGAACGAAAGAAAATAACAGCTGTTTTATTCTTTCGTTCATTTATTTGCAAGTTTTTACCCACTGAATTTTCATCTGGTAAAAACTTGAACTCTGTCAAAATCGAATGACGTAAACATTTGTTGTTGCAGATGACCCTTACCGCGAAGAGCTAACCAATCAAAAAATTCGAATTTGACGTTTTTCAAGTTTTTACACAAAAAGTGTTCGTGTACTTTTCGGTAAGTGAGAGAGATTTTTCTCTCATTTGAGAAATTTTGACAGTTTTCATTTTTTCAAAGTACGCGAACAGACGTATTATATTGCACATCTGTCAAAAAAAGTAAACAAACAAAAATGGCTGCTCTCTGTGACTATTCTTTTCATGACTTTGAGTTTTTGCAATACAATATAATCTGTTGTACGTGTTAAATATATGTTAAATAGTCACAGTACACTGCCATTTGGCAGAGTTTTGTCAGATGCACAGAACGCAACCAATAAATGGTCGGGAGAATATAACCTGTACAATATAATATTTGCCTATGTAACTTGGGTCCAATGATCGTTCCTAAATGATTCCTAAAAATATCTATCATGGCACTTCAACACTAATTTTTGACATAAAAACCGACTGTGGTGTCGTTCAATTTTTTCCAGATAATTTAAGAACGAGTTCCGTTGATCTGTCAAACGAAATTCAATGATATATTTTATAAAAGGAAAATGAATTCAGAAGAAAAACATGTCGCATTGAACTTATTTGTGTCTAGCACAAACATTTCACCTTTCTTTGATCAGACCGGTGTACCTACCTTTATTCCATTTTAATATTATTTTGTTTGAAATTGTAGGTATGTACCTATACCAATTTATAAAAATATAAAAAAAAATCCCTCGCAAGATCGAGTTCAATTTGTAAACAAATTCTACCTTTGTTACTTTTGACAGATCAAAATTTTCAACTCATTTCGTGGAGATGAGCTTGACATCGTCACAGAATGTACCTAACTTTAGTATGCATAAAAGAACGACGCAAATGTTACACATTGTCGAAATTTCGGAGTTTAAGAACGACAAAAGTTGAATATTGTTCGCATGGACCTAATAAGTATAGACTGCTAGGAGCTAACTTCACGTTGGTTCCAAAAAAGCGCTCTTTGCTCACGACTTCAAATATGGAAACAAGGAAAAACAAAGAGACATGTACCTACATTCAAACAAATATTTAGGCAATTAAATCCAAATAAATGCCTTTGTACTAATGATGGTTGCAATGTTATAGTTGTCATTATTAATGGCACAAAATCTGCAACCTCTTGGTGAACTGCGTTTTTGTAAATTTTATAAATTAATACAACTATGATAGGTAATTCCTGCAGCACTCTCAGTGAAATAAATAAAAACACGTTTAAGGAAATTGAAAAGAAAAATGTGTCTGTCAAACAATGAAAACAATTTTCTTCTAGGAAAATATTTAAAAATATACAATGGTTAAGTTACAATTGAATTTATCTTTGTTTAACAAATTGCACACATTCTCTTTTAAAGTATTATAATACTAATAAAAAACATCTATCTATCTAAATATTTCACATATTGAGCAAACAGCGGTAGTGTCGTTGGCGACACGATTTTCACAGATATTGTATACCTATAGAAACGAAAACCAACTAGCAGTCCATACTTATTAGGTCCATGATTGTTGGCAATAGCATTGTATTTATAATCTTTAGTACCTACTCCCAATAAGAGGTATTTTTGGTGCCCAATCTATGGACGAAGTTCACAAACACTTGATTTGAGAGTTAGCAGTAGTTTTTGTCTAGACTGCCATGGAAGCAAAAACAACAATAGAAGACATTTAGTAGATAAGACAACTAGCGCCGCCATTGACGAAGTTCAGAACTAAAAAAAACGTGTTCCATGAAATTACTATAAAAATGTATATACAATGACAATAGTAAAGGACTATTCACATGAGAGCGACCAACGACCAAAGAATGAACGAACATTCGTCCATTTTGACGTTTCATTCACATGCAATTTATTTTATTCGTTGCGAACAACGAACGTCATGTCCGTATATCACAATTGAACAGTGAGATTTTGAGGTTAGTCGCGCACGAATAATTTATTCGTTGCGTTGTGGATGGTATGTGGAACGCGAATAGAGTTTGACAGTTCATAGCAATCACTTTGTAGCTCGCGGCGAACAATTTATTTTACTCAATTTGACTTATTTAAACAATTGAAATCGCATATTTTAATAAACTAACTTATTTTAATGTTATCCGATACAAGGCAAGATTGGTAGCAAAAGGTTGTTCCCAAAAGTACGGCATCGATTATAATGAAACTTATTCACCGGTGGTCCGATATACCTCCATTCGGTTTTTGATTGCTTGGGCTGTTAAGAATAATATGAAAATAGACCAGATGGATGCTATCACTGCCTTCTTACAAGGTGATCTTTCCGAGGAAATTTATATGGAACAGCCAGAAGAATGCAATGACAAAAGCGGTAGGGTATGCAAATTAAAAAAAACAATTTACGGGCTCAAGCAAAGTTGTCGCCAATGGAACATTAAATTAGATACTGCATTGAAGAAATTTGGTCTCACTAAGTCAAAAGTCGATCCATGTGTCTATCATAGTCAAGATCAAGAACTCTTAGTTGGTGTTTATGTTGACGACTTGCTTATTTTTTGGAAGAAATCAGAAGAGAGAGATAAATTAAAGGGAGCCCTGTGCAGCATCTTTAAGATGAAGGACATGGGCAAGGCCAAAAGCTGCATTGGTTTCAATATTACTTATGACGACGGAGATAACCAGATTTCGATTGACCAAGAAAAGTATACCAAAGAAATACTGGCAAGATTTGGTATGAAAGACTGTAAGCCTGTTTCGACTCCAAGTGATCCAAATCAGAAATTGTCGATTCAAATGATTAATGACGATGACAAAGAAATTATTACCGTTCCATATCAAGAAGCAGTGGGAAGTCTTCTGTATCTGGCACAAGGAACAAGACCAGATATTGCGTTTGCTGTAAATGATGTCAGTCGCTTCAACACAAATTACGGAAATGCACATTGGACTGCTGTGAAAAGGATTTTCCGGTATCTGAAAGGTACAATCAAATATAAAATTATTTTCTCAGGCTGCAAGTCTCTAAGTGGTTTTTCTGATGCTGATTGGGCGTCTGATATTGACAAACGTCGTTCTTGTACCGGATAACAATTTTAAAATTCAATCTCTATCGAGCGGTCACGGTTGAGCCAAATTATTAGCTTTATAAATGCTTAAAATCTGATTTGTTCGTCAATTCGTCCATTCGTTGGTCGCTCTCATGTGAATAGTCCTTAAATTAAATCGATTAAACGAACGCACTGCACTACTGATATATCGTACCGAGATAAAACTTATGAGTTTTCAGGACACACCAGTGTACCATGGTGTGGACAAACAAAACAAACAGATCTGAGGCTCATTTTCAAGTTAAAAACGATTTCATACATATGTACATACCAACTTATGTACATGTTAATAAAAGTTAACATGACTATCGGACAAAACCATCCCACAATTAAAAAAAAAAGAAAACTATAGGTAGGTATATCACGCATTTTTTTGAAACAACGATAACATCACCGACGCGTCGGTCGTCAGTCTAACACCACCTTAATCTACGCATGAAAATGTAACCAATAAATAAATTTATTAGTAGCAATGAGCGACGGTTTTTTTTTATTTATTCTGAAATTAAGTAAGGTTAAGGTACCCAACTAGAGTCTGGTAGTAATTTTGAAAGCAATGATTCATTTCATTGTACAAGTATGTACATAGGTACTGAGGTTCATGATATTTTAAAGTTTTTTTTTAACAAAACTTTTTCTTTCCAAAACAGCGAAAATGAATTAAAAATGAAAGGTTGGCCAGATACCTACCCGTTATAAATAACTATACTATGTAGCAGGTTGTAGATACCTACCTACCTAATAACATACCTAACCTATAACACGAAAATACATTAGGTATCTATGTAAGCTAATTCAAAGTAGAAACTTTCATTAACATGTGATTGTTCAGTTAAAAAATCCTAGCCAATATTTCAACGTTTAAATCTTGAGCAATGCGGTACAAAAAACATCTCGATTTGACAAATAAATACCGAAATAATAAAAACAAAACACCCATCAACTTAAAAAGTTTCCAAAAGACTGCCTTGCCTTAAATGTTTGAATCGGAATCGGCTACACTTCTCTGCATTGATTTGCACTGCCAGTGCCAGTGCCAGACAATTTTGTCTGTATTTCTCTATAAAAACTATTTCATCAAAGGCAAAGGGTAGGTTTTAGGTTATAATATATTCTGTGGTGTTTTTGTGAAATTAAAGAAAAAAAAAATTAATGGAAAAGTAAAAATTCCTGATTATGAGTAATTTTTGTCATCACTAGATATCTCTTTCTATTTTTGATTATCTATACTATTGTCTTTTTCTTTGTCACGTTGTAGGAATGTGGGTTTTCACCAATGTGAAACTACAACTCTACAATTATACACATACAACACCGTGTACATGCCGGGTGTGTGAATACACATGTACACTGCAGGTGATATGAACTCCAAGTGTATACATACACTATATTGCCTTTCACAGATGCATTTGCATTGCAATGTATTGAGGCTGGTTCACCCTTCGCACACAGTTCGCAATAGCGGTGTGTGAGTGAATTTCGGAAAGTAGGTCCGCGCTTACTCTGCCTCGCCCTCGCCCCTGCCACTGCCACTAGCCACACTAGTCTCTGCATCATAATAATTATCTTAGTTCAGGCTTTCGACATTGGCGGGGAAACAAAAGGGGGCCACAGAAACAGAAACAGAACTCAATGGGGAATTCATTTGATGATGCAGAAAATTAAACGTGAACTCGAAAAAAAAGAAATAGAAATGAAAATTTATTCACAGAGAACATGGCTATGACTGGCGTGCTTACTTAAAAGTATAGCCTAGGCTACCCAGCAATGAAATTAAATAAAAGTTTAAGTTTCTTGCGACTTTTAGTTGTAAAAACAAAATTAGATACCTAAAAGGTAGGTGGGTATACTAGATAGTACATATTCTAGATTGTTCGTATTGGGATAAAAAAAAAAAAGACAAATAAAATAAAAACGCACCCAATTATTGCAACATCAGCATCACCAGACCACCGAATCCACCACCACATAATTGTGTGTTCATGTTTTGGACGATGATGATGATGATGGTTGTGTGCTGTTCGTCGTCGTTTCCACCGACCAAGACCAAATTAGTTTGTTTTTCCTTTCGGAAATATAAGAGAAAAAGAGAAGAAGAAAAAAACATCAACTGGCGTGGCAAGTACCTCTCCCTAGTGACTTGAAATTAGGACCGAATTTTTTTTTATAATAAATTTATTGTTTTTTATACCTATAAAATATTTATTTTGTTTTTGTTAGCCAGACAAAGTGAAGACCCTACGTCATACTCAAATAGTAGCTAAAAATAGCTGAAACACTCAATTCGTTTTGAGATATTTTTTTGTTGTTGTTTGTTTTGTGATTAGGAATGCACAACAGAAAAGTATGTTGGGACTTCCTCTGTTCGAGAAGCAAAAAAAAAAAAAACTTTTTTTATTTGTTTCAACGGGCATGTGCGAACTGATAAATAAGAAATTTTATAAAATATGTTTTATTTGGTAGGTACTATGTATTTAAATTGGATGGGGGGGGGGACCTACACATTTGTAGAATTATAAATTGATTAGCAACAACAATATAAAACAACAACGAATGAGTATGATATTATAGGTTCTTTATTCTTTGGCTATCACACTCGAACGGCGAACCAGAGAGCCATGACTGTAATGTGTTCTTTTTCTAATCATAGTTAATAAATGTTAACAAAAGTTAACAAAAACGCGTTCTTTTAATCCAAATTAGTTACGATGTGTAGCTATATGACGTCATAAGAGCGTTCAAAACTTACTTTGAAGTGTCAAACAGTTACTTATTGTTACTATATTTCCAACTAACCTCCATGAGTTGAGATTGTTGATCTGTCAAATTTGACGTTTTGTATAAAACAATTCAAAGGCTTTATTAAACATAAGCAAGAGCTACAGTACGTTTGCAACGAACTGTTGGATACCCTATTCCCCATATTTTTGTATGTGCATGTGTCTGCCTCCCGCAAACAGCCGATGTTTCAGAAACAAAATTCTTCTTTAGCAGACAGAAAAAAATTCAATAACATTAATTTTATGCGGTGTGATGTTCAATTAGTGCTGGCGCAATAAAAAAAGGAGTGCGCCACGCCCAAAGTTAAAACGTTTTATTGCCAAGGCAATTGTTATGAGCTCAGTGACATTCAATTTTATTTTTGCAGATCGATTTGAACAAAACAAGATAAAACTTAAATTTTTAAACATAAGATTTGGAATGGAAATAGCGATTATGGGTATTTCTAACAATTCTTGGACCACACTCTGCTACGTAACCAAGGAATATAAATCCAAGTGTTCATCTGCTTACTTCAAAACTGCGACCGATGGTTAAAAAACGTTAAAAAATGAATGCATTATACAACTTTTGACGGAAACGCCCCTTAAATGTGGGCGTGTCTTAAAAATTTGAAGCACTAACTGAGCTTTGGTCAGTATTTAGGCATATGTGTAAAACTTCAGCTGAATCGAGTAGTTTTAAAACAATCTTACCTGAACAAAGGTATTTTATCAAAATCACGCCTCTATAAGTGGGCGTATTGAAAAATGTACAAAAGAAAATGTAGATATATATTTCTCAAATAACGAACGGAAGGAAAAAGGTTTAAATTAAATATTGGAAGTGCCTTAAATTTTTAAGACTACGTTTTCCGTTCTTTCATGAAAAGTGGGCGTAAGCCACGCCCAAAATTCAAAAATTTCTTTTCATACACAAACTTTTTAGTTTCTATTAAGAGACCCAAAATTTTGGCGCAGATTCATTATAAATACCGTTTATTAAAAGTGGGCGTCAGCCACGCCCAAAATCAATTTTTTTGATTTCATACACAAGATGCTTATGTGCAAGTAATACCCACAAAATTTAATGTTTTTCGCTTTAATATAACAATTGTTATTTTATAAAAACAATATTGATGGTTTTGTATGACAAATGGGCGTCAGCCACGCCCAAACTGAAATATTTTTATTTGATTGGAAGAAAGTTCCCCTAAAGCTTACGTGTGCAAAATTTAAGCGTTATGCTTTTATCGTAACTGTACAAAAAAACATAATTTAATTTTATTAAATTGAGGTTGTTCAACAAAAATGGCGATTGTGGGCATGTTTGTGGGCGGATTTTACCGGTTCAAGAACTTAGTCTTACTCTTGAACCAAAGATTATATATACCAAATTTCAGCTTTCTAGCTCAAAAATTGCGACCTCTAGAGAGTATACATACGGAGACGGACGGACGGACATGGCTAAATCGACTAGGCTTTTGATTATGAGTCAGAATATATATACTTGTCTATACCTAACGGTATTATTTCTCTATGTTACAAACTCCACACCAAATACAATATAGGTACCCATTCTATGGAATAGGGTATAAAAATCAAACCAAAAAATCACAAATTATCAATTTGAACAACAATAATGTCTTTATTTTCAACAACAAAGAATAAAATGGATCTTTCGCCAATTTTGAGCGGTGATGGAGAAAAATGTATTTATTTCCTCAATATATGCACATAAAACTGTTAAAAGTGGTCGTTTGACAATAACAAATTCTAACAACGTATCGTTCTTAAATGGTTTGTAAAAAACAAAACAAATCGCAACAATGACACTTCAATCATTTTTTTGACATAACAACAACAATTGTTGACTATGGGTAGAAAAAGAACGCACCACTTGGCAGCCGTAGAAGTTTATGGTTAATTCCACGACATTTTCAGATTCGCTCTCAGATTGGATCTAGATTTCACGATTTTTCTGGTTGCATGGAAAATAAAATGAGATTGATTTTGCTTTTGTTATTGTGTCATGAACAGCTGAAATGATAGTCCACTTCTTCCTTATCAAATTTCCAGTTTTGAAAAATTCTCCATCATCGCATAATGTTGAAATATAATTTATAGTTGCTGCTCCAATTATAAAGTAATATTTTGCAAATAAATGTGTTTCTTTCCATAATACCACAATGAGGAAAACAAATTTCCATCTGACGTAAGTCATCTAAATTCAATCTGAGATCGAATCTAGAATGCTTTTTTGGCATCATGGAACATAAAAGTGCTCGAGAACAAATCGAGAGTGGTTTTTTGGTTTCATGGAATTCAATATAAGTTAGGTATTTGAAAGTTCCACGTATTGTCATCTGACAGTTAAAAAAAGCTGCCATGGGTTGTCATCACGTCAAATACATAAATTGTTACCGCAATAACAGAGGAATTCGTGAAACGAATTTCTCAGAATATATAATTTTGTTATTTGCACCCGAATTGCAAATAGAATTTCCCATGTGGGTTTAAAGCACAGTACACATATTAAAGGTAATATCTTTAGCGTTTTCATTTTTGCATACTTCTGCGCATGTGTCAAAATAAAGAAAAATGGCTGGCTCTGGAGACTCTTTAACTTTTTTGCATGTAAAAATAGTGTAGAAATCTCGTGGTTTTTTTAAAAGTAATTGTCTTAGATGATTAATTTTATATAAATGAGCTTATATTTAGTAAAAAAGATAAATTTTTGTTGATTTTTACCACCATTATGTCTCCCTATTCAGCCATTTTTTTAAATTTGAGCTGCCAAAGTGACAGATCAGGTTTTGACAACCTGCGCAATATATTACCTTCAATAAGTGTACTGTGGGTTTAAAGGGCTAACCATAATAATTGAAGAAATGTCATTCAAAACAAACTCGAAGCGGGTGCATCATAACGTAGACGAAGCTAAAGCATGTTTGTGTTTCGGCCATACATGTGATTTGTATAACCAACCCGAAATGACTTTTTGATAAGTTTTGGCAAGTTTCGTTCAATTGAACTCTGTCAAAAGCGAATGACGTAAACATTTTTGTTGATGCAGATGACCCTTATATCGCGAAGAGCTAACCAATCAAAAAATTAGAATTTGACGTTTCTCATTTCTCAAGAATTTACACAAAAAGTGTTCGCCTATTTTTCGGTAAGTGAGAAAGATTTTTCTCTCATTCGAGACATTTTGACAGTTTTCATTTTTTGACACAAAAAGAACCCGAACAAAGCTATGAACTTTACAAATCAGAAGATAACTTTTCATTCGGTTTTGACACTTGCTTTCTTTTTCTTTCGCGTATTATGGTTGGGCCTTAACTCTTTAATAATACTAAACGAAAGAACTCTGAAGTCTCAAACATAATTCACATGATTGTAGAATTATTGCGAATAAATAAAATTTTGTTAAGTAATCCACAATCGAGGGTCGCTCCTTCACGTTAAGTTTCGTTCTCATTCGCAAACAAGAAAAGTATTTAAAATCTATAGTATTCCCAAAAAGCGGAACGTTTTGTGCGCTATCTATGGACGACCTTCACAAGCTTTGATTGTAGAGTAATTTTAGTGGTTTTTGTCTAAGCTGCTATGGGAAGCAAAAAAAACAATAGAAGACATTTGCTGTAAAGTAGATAAGACAACTAGCGCCGCCATTGACGACGTTCAGAACTAAAATAAAATGTTCCATGAAATTACTATAAAAATGTATATACAATGGAAAAGAGCACTTGACTCAGACAAAAGTTCGATAGATTGCTTTCTTCATATTTAGTATATATTCGCAAGCGTTAGTGTCTCCAGTTCTGGAGACGAGTTTCTTTTTTTTTTTAACTAATGTGGGAGAATTGGAAGACGAAAATTGCACAAGGAAGTTGTTTTTAACTATAAAAAAATAATTAGTTAGAAGTGCTAAGGTGCATAATCGCTACCTACTCAATGTACTTCGGGAAATATTTCGTTTACTTTTGTCATTAGCTTGATTATGCACAATCGTTAGACCAGAACCGCAACGTTCACCTACGTTAATCACAAATGCACGGAAGGATCTATTCATTATATTCCTCACCATAGTCAGTTGTCAACTTTTCTTGAGTTGAATGAGAATCGAGGTGTATATCATGACTGTAGAGGAGGGGTAGGCAAAACTTATCGAAAACTTGAAGAAACAGTGTGATCCGCTACTATTGCTTTTCTACATAAGCTATTGTATGTATAATCGCGAGACAGTAGTTTCTGTCTAAAATGCTGCATATGTAGGGGTCGATGTTATCTTCAGAGTTTATTATTATGTATATTATATTAGCTATTAAATTAGAA
Source organism: Platycheirus albimanus (assembly GCA_916050605.2). Classification (NCBI taxonomy): domain Eukaryota; kingdom Metazoa; phylum Arthropoda; class Insecta; order Diptera; family Syrphidae; genus Platycheirus; species Platycheirus albimanus. Next base: position 8,571,785 of record OU696696.1, on the reverse strand, counting down.
GTTTGACTTTAAAAATTTCACAACAGTCAAAGCTTACCATGAGAACTTCTTAAAAGAATCAGCGATATGGTATTAAATTATTGACACTTAACGTAAAGTAAGGTTACAGCGGCCATGCTGTTGAAGCAACTACTATTAACATTCATTATTCAGTAGTTAATGGCAAATCCCCATAGAACGCTTTAAGCTTTGAACAAGATGTGCAGAACGTCAACTGCATCTTTGAGGTAGTTTTTTTTTCAAAATAAAAGAAAAATTTAGCGACGATGCCAATTTTAGAATAAACGGACGTGTGACAAGCAAAAATGTCGGATTTGAGAGATGATACCAAGAGCTAGAGACACTGCCAATAACGATAGCAACAATGATAGGCAACATTTTGTAGCTTACGCTGAATTTTAATGATTGTAAAGACATGTGATTCCAAAATCTAGAGTTGCCAATTAAGTCGGAACGCAAACAACATTAGTTTTACTTTATGGAATTTTTCCAACTGAAGTGATGCTTAAGTTTGATTTTCCAGTTTCAAGTTGCCTTGAAAAGTAGTCACTATCAGAGCATTGATTATTAACGATGTCAAATTAACGATGTCCAAATTACGAAATTCGCCCAGGAACTTTATCCATTTTATGTGAAAGTGATCGAAAATTGGATTTCCCTAATCCTTGGTTGTTACATAGACCAGGCGGAAAAAAAAAAATCCCTAACAGAGATCCAGAAAATAAAACTGTCGAGCATTGTCTAAAGCTTAGTAATCGGAAAGACAAGCAATCAAAACCTTAGTCCGGGGACCCTTCAACGACCTATTAGATCGATCGTGAACCGAGGCATTTATAATATACAACGGCGTGATCAATCAAGTCAAGTATGTACCTATACAGAAAAACTTCATGGCATGATCATTAGAAGACAACAAGAACAACTACCGATGTCTCTGAAGTCTTAAGCAAATAATCACAATCTGAATGGTGTTTCTAAAAAATGTAGGTACTATTGTTTGTTAAATATTGAGTTTAAGCTTTAAACAGTTTTGGTAAATAGCACCTCAAATAATGCCATTTTGGAGAAGAAAATACGAAATAATTTTTTTTATTTAAATGCCAAATAATCCATGGATTGATTTCATTAAAAAAGTTTACCGGTTAAACCGGTCAAATAAACGCATTCACGAAGTGCATTCCATGCAAGTCTATGCATTCTTCTAGAACAGGAATATTTTTTGAAATGCAATAATCACGACAACAATACACAAGTATTCTTCAAAAGGACGGAAAGGAAATACAGCCAGACAGGGGAGACTAACGAGTTGAGCTGGATATAACTGATCGTTTTTTTCTTATGAGCTTTCTTCGCGTACCAAGCAAAAATAACACATTTTTAGATAATTCTTTTATTTTTTACAATGCACTCGCATTCAAGGGTTTATTAACACCCTTGTCATGCATTAAGGAGAGATGGTATAGAAAGATAGGAAATCATTTTTGTTGGTACATAGATTTTTAAGTGATATTTATCTCATAAAAATCTCACGAGTGTTTGATCCACTCTACCACTGCCACCAGCAAATCCTGCTTACAATATTTAAACAAACGAAAGAACGCCACAAACTACAAGCGGTCTCAGAACTGCATATGAAGAAATTTGTTTTAGAAGGTACATATTATATGCGCTGTTCACCTATTTAGGATCTCGTTAATTTGTTTCATCATGTTCTTCAAGTTCACTAGTTGCCTCTCTACTGAAATGGCATGTCTAGTATGTAGGTATATTAGAAGAAAACGATGGAAAAACCAAGGCAATAGGAGTTTGACTTCCTAAACTGACTAGGAAAATTACAAAAACTAGTTAAAAACATTAATTTTTCTTTTCGCGCGATGGGATACACATTCGTGACAAGATTTTTGGGACTGTTTGCCTCTTTAGGCCCTTTAACGCCACATATTATTCCACAATGATACAAAATGATTCCACAATACACATCTTCAAAACTGACTTCATGATTCTGGTTTATTCTGGTAATGACAAACAATCCAAGAAAAAAACTGGCTGCATTGGATAATTTCCAAAAGAAGCAACTGAGGAACATAGGAAAACAATTTTGAAACACCATGGAAACATTGTATATAGCAACTATAGCAATATAATGGTAAAGTTTGAACTCGTCTCTAATAGCTTATATCACGGATCGGACCTAATTAGCGACTGTTAGGACCCAACTTCACCTTGGCTCCAAATAAGAGCCTCAGATTCAAGTATGTACATAGTTAGTTATAGTAATACACAAAGAAGATAGCTGCGCCACCTAGTGCGCATCAATTATATACTATAGTTAGTGTTTTAAAGTTGTTATCTGTTGGGATGTTCCAAATACAGTTCATGTCATCTCCTAGCTATGATTCAGAAAAGTTAAATCCTTAAGCCATAATTACATAATTATCAACACGTCAAATATGCTACCAGCAATAACTGTTGGATAGATAACCTTTTTTATTTGACTTCCTCCATATTATGCAATTTTTTTTTTTAATGAGCCCACACACAAGGGGTTATTAATACCCTTAACATGAGTTAACATAGTACGAGCATTTACAAAGTTTGAATAGAAGATGAAAGGAGATACCGATGCACATTGGTTTTGAATGCTTGTAAATAACAATGGGGGGGGGGGGGGGTCGAGCCGGGTAAAGCATTCCACATTCTTGTAGTGCGGCTAAAAAAGAGTCTCCATACTGAACAGTACGTCCGAAGTTATGCTCTAGGGTAAATTGATGGGCATTCCTAGCGGTGCGGGTGCTCAAAGAAATAGTTTAAGGGGAGGAATGCATCTGGCTATTTCGCTGGAGCACTGTTTGAGGAAGTAGCGATAAAAAAGGGTTAGACAAGAAGCATTACGGCGATGTTCGAGTGAAACAAATGTTTTGGTAATGGATCTTTCTTTTATCAGTGTTAATGCTCTTTTTCGGATCCTATCCAGGATGTGTAAGTGGGTGACAGGAGCACCTGTCCAGATAAGAAAATTATACTCAAGATTCGGACGAATGTATGCCTTGTAGATTATAGCCAAATCAGAAGGGCAAACATTTTTCTTACATGTACTTAGGAAACCTAAGCATTTTGCGGCATTCTTTGAGACGTCAAATTTGTGATCGTTCCACAAAAGGTGGTTTGTTATACCATTCGGTGCCACTCATGGATAATGGCGTAGGGGGTAGGTTATGCTTTAACGACAGAAGACAGCATTGAGTTTTTGAAGCATTAAATTCCACATGGTTGGTAATTCCCCGTTGTAGAATGCTGTAAAGATCGGAATTCAATGAACTTATCATACGCTGCCGTTGCAGTTCCGAATCCGAAGAACACGAATGTGAACCTGGAAACAGCGAAAGAATTAAGTAGATTAGAAGTTTTGGACAAGAGATCGTTGATGAAGATGAGGAAGAAAGTCGGAGACAAAACTGAGCCTTGGAGCACACCAGGATTTACTTTGTGGATAGCAGACTGGAAACCGCCCAAAACAACTCTGATAGAGCGGTCCTCCGAAAAGAAATATTGGTTCTTTGGGACGCATTACATTTCTGTGTATCATGATTCAATATTTCAAATGTTCTTACGTGGAATACGGAAAGGACCACAGTTTACGTCCGCAGTCAAAATTTATCGGAAACTTAACAAAATAGAGCAGTATGCTTATTTAAGTACCTATAAGATATGACTTTTTTATGCTCTCTGAGATAACAGGCGTTTTTCTTTTTTCATTCAGAAACGAGCTCTGAACAGAGTTCGAGTATATCGAGCTCGCTCTGAACGTCCTCTGAACGAATTGTGTTCAGAGCGCTCTAAACTATTAATGAAACGAATTTAATATTCCATTAATTTCCTCTTCTCATGCCACTTGAAAATCCTTAAAACAATTTTTTTTAACATTTAAAATACCTTCGGCGGCCATTTTAATTTGTTTTTAATTTCAGCCGCCGCTAAAAAGTTCTTTTTATCAATTGAATTGGTTTGGAAGCGTCTCACTTGTGACGTTTATATTTTTGTTCAGCTTTTGCTCAGTCTGCCCCATCTAATTATTTGGAGCTCGTAGAGCGCACTCTGGAGGAAAAAAGAAATACGAATTCTCAGCTCTGAACACTCTGAAGCAAAAAAGAAACACCAATTTTTTTTTGACAACTCTGTCCGCACAGTTTCGTATAACAGAGTTTAAGGGCCAATAATAATGGGCAGAAGCAAGCATAACCTGGTGTCCGAGCGGCACGAAATGCACTCCGTTCTGTCAAACGAACATTTTCAAATGGACGGAAGTGTAGCAACATAGAGATCTTCTATTATAGGTACATTAAGGACTCCAATCCGTCCTTAACCTATGGCTCTTCCTCTTATAGAATTGACAAGACACATTTTTGGAACTAACCAAAATTCAGTTGTATTGGCTGAATCCCAATTAAATGCTTGACCTCAGATAAGCTCTCTCTTACGAAACTGATAGAATTGCGCTAGACCGAGAGATAGGTCAAGTTATGTGATAATATGAATTTGTGCAGTGAGTCGATCGGTTATGATACCACCTCCAGCTGGTCCATCAAATTAGGGCCTTAAACTAGCCCGTTAACTTTCGAAGTTTTTCAAACTTGATTTTGTCGATCACAAAAAACAATCCTAAAAACTAAAAATAAAGGGTTTGCATATTTTGTTTGATTGGAAAAATGAATGGTTTAAAAAATTCAGCGGATATGACGATACCTGATAAGATTAGCCATTTACAAGAGCAAACATTTTAAATGTTTACAATAAATGGCGAAGCAACTTCCGATGACGTCATCATCCTCTCTTTAGTCTTTAGGATTGTTTTCTGTGATCGAACAAATCAAGTTTGAAGAACTTCGTAAATTAACCGGCTCGCTAAATAGGAGTAGGTATATCCAAGAAAGCCTATACGTCAAATATACCGACTTACCTCCCGACTCCAGGAGGGTCTTTGAAGAAACCGTTAAAAAGCAATAGAATAAATATGTATTTTCATGAAAAATTGAACAATCCAAAATTGGGGGCTTGCAAACCTATTCTAAGGCCAAACCGCAGAACTCTACAAGTGCACTTCTAGACAATTATTCAAAGTTAGATAGTTGTGATCCCTTAAAATAAAAAAAGAGTGACAAAAGGGGAGAAAGAGAATGTTCAAAGCTAGATACATCTAACCTAACGCGACCGACAGAATTAGAGGAAGAAAAGAAAGGGACATCATAAGCTATGATCAATCTACCTCGTCGTATTATTTTTTAGAACGATTCAAAACGTTACTGGAATGTCTTTAAAAAAAATAAATAAATTGTTGGGACAACAGCTCCAAGCGAGGCCGGGGCTTGTGACTTACACTCTCAACCATTCCTGTGTGTGTGTACAATTTACCGCCGAATCCGAACGCCTAACAGAAAAGCACTTCCATGAAATGACTTACTGGCTGCGCAAAATGGTGTAGTAGCAGCAGAAGCACGTAGCAATGTCAAAGTTAAATGTACCTACGTAAATTGTATTTCACGGCTACAATGTGAAGTAATAGCTGCAGCATAGAGAGTAGTTGAAGTACAAGTCGACTCAACTCCAACTTCACGAACGTGGCAGACATGATTTTTGTTTGAGTTCAGTGCTGCACATTATATTCGTGTATGCTACTTTGTGAGCTACTTTTTTTTTGACATTTACTTTGACATTGCTACGTGCTACTGCTGCTACTACACCATTGTGCGCAGCCAGTTTCTCTTACAGGATTTGTCACTTTCTCGCAAGAGGCAGTACCCCGGAAAAGAACTTAGGTGGAGTCAGGGATCGAACCCAGATCCTTCGGCGTGGCAGTCCGACACACTAACCACCACGCCACGAGGTACTACAACTGAAATGTCTACATATTTTTAAATGCAGTAAACTTTTTGTCTCGTGGTTGGGTTGTTGATGGTTTGGTCGAAATCTGCAACTCAGCAGATACCCCGTCACACCACCAAACAGTCTGTTCCGAGACAAAAAGTACTTTGAGAGTTCCGATAAATGAAATAAGAACTAAAAGGGCTTTACTTGTGTGACTGCTGTGAAATGGTTGGAATGAAACAACTATAATTTTAGAAGGTATTGCCACCAACTTTTTAAAGGCTGAAGGGAGTTATCGCTACTTCACGATTACCAAGCCGATCATCAGACTGCTTAACTGCCTTGGCACAATGGTGAAGCCTTAGTTGCAGCTGGAGTTTACTTGAACTTCAAGTCCTTGTTGTACTACAGCGACAACTTGAATGGCAGACGTGCCATTGGAATTAACGACCCTACTCTACGTAATACAGCTGCAGCTACACAACTGTGCCAAGACACTGAGCAGAGCTTAGTCTAGAAATTTCTGGAAATGGTCTAAAAGAAAAGAATCATCGCTATGATCCAAGGTCATAGGGTGACGAAGAAACCTTCTACAAATTACTAAACTGCTCGAGTCAAGTTATAGGTACCTACATAGATGTTGAAGGTTTAGAACGCTACCCAAACATAACCCCTAGCCACTGCTGAACAAAAAAACCAAAAAAAAAAAAAAACATGACTCAGAAGAGATCAGTAAACGAATCTCCTGGAAGTAATAAAAAAAAATGTTTATAATAAAAACAAATCAAAAATAAAGACACATTTCTTACCTCCGAGACTGACTCCTCATCGGATTCAGACAAACCGGTGGCTCTTGCTGGTGGAAATACTTCCGTATCGGTATCCGAATTATCACTAGTGGTAGTTGTGGTCGTTGTGGTGGTGGTGTTAGTATTCTCCAATGCAGTTGATATTGCATTGACCATTCCAACAGATGAAGATGATAACGAGGAGTTCCATGATATTGGAGATGATTGTGAACATGCTGAATTCTGCGGTTGAACTTGTGTTGTTGTTGTCGTCGTCGTCGTGACAATGGTTGTAGAAATTGAAGCTGAGGAGGATACTACTACGGCTGGTGCTGGTGCTGATGCTGATGCAATTGATGGAACTAGTGCTGCTGCTGCTGGTGATGATGATAAAGATGATGATGACAAATTGCAATCGCCACCACCAGATATTGTAAGGGCTGCAACTGCATTCTCGACATCGTCACCAACACCAATACTCACACAGCCTCCACAAATGTCCGTTGATGTTTGCTGGTGTTGCTGCCTTGGTAAAGGTGGTGGTGGCGGTTGTTGTTGTTGCTGGTCAGGCTGGTGGTGCTTCTGCTGTCGATTGGTAGTCGATTTCTTGCTACTCGCTACTAAATTATTGTTAGTTTTCGTTGAAGAAGCAATCGCTACTGAAGAAGCAGGTGATGATGGTATAGTGGAGGAGAAGGAAGTGGCAGTAGCGCAAGGATCATTGCCATTTCCATTGTTATTCCCAGCAGCAGCAGCAGCGACGGCAGCCATTACAGTGAGGGAAGAAGAAGACGATGTCGATGACGATGTAATCGCTGTCGCCAATTTGGAGTTGGACATATTTTTGCCATTTGCATTTGCATTTGCACCACCACTTTTATTTAGATTACTACTACATATACCGGTATTATTACCACTACCACTACTAAAACTACTACCACCGACGACAGTTCCTGTGGTCGGCGGCGGAGCCGTTGATGTAGTTGTAGTGCAGGTTGTAGTTGCCGTTGCGGGTATTATAGTGGTGTTGGTGCTAGTGTTAGTGTTAATACTACTATTATTACTACTACTAACACAACTATCACTATTCTTTTGATTTTTCAAATTATTTTTGTTGAAATTTTTATTATTGTTTTGTTGATTATTATTATTGTTGCTATTACTGTTAATAGCAGCAGTTGAAGTTGAAGTTGAAGTCGAGGTGCTACTACTACCACTGGCGCCACCTACGACTGAGTTTTTACATGACTTTTTAGTCATTCTATCGATCGTGTAGTTTTTCTTTTTCGATAACAACGACGAGGATGACAATGGTTGCGATTTTTTGTTTGACTTGGACGTCGTTGTCGTTGTCGTAGCCGTCGTCGTCACCGTTGCTGGCGCAGTTGTTGGTGTTGTTGTTGTTGCTGCTGCTGCTGCTGCTGCTACTAATGCTGGTGTTGGTGAATTATCGCCAATGACAGGGATGGATGTATTGGTTGTTGTTGAATTGCCACCACTACTACACACATTTAAATCGGTTTTTTTATCAGATTCATTATTCATTTTTTTCTCTTTCTCTTTTTCTCTGCTCTTTTTTATAATTCTATTTCACTTTTTTCACTTTATTTTTTTTTTTCCTTTGATTTTTTGAAGAAATTTTTAATTCTTTTAGTTCAATCAATCAAAAAAAAAAATAACAGAAATTAAAATATTTTCTTTTTTTTATTCTTTTCAAAAAGCCTGCAAAATAATTAAATCACACATTTTTTTATTCTTTCATTTTCTCTTTTCTTTGGGTTTTGCTAGAAATAATTGGGAAATATGTAGTTATCCAATATTTTCCCCTTTATTTCTCGTTTTAATCGCGAGATTTATAACGCAATAATAATTTATAAAAGAAAAATATATAATTCCGATAAATTTATTTGAAATTTTATTCTTCTCTCGATACTTTTTTCTTTTCTTTTTTTTTTTTTTATTAACTTTTTTCTAATGAACTCTGTGGCTCGTCGAATCGAACGTCGTCGTCGTCTTCGTTTTCGTCTTCGTCGACGACGAGGAGGAGCACTTCTTTTTTTTACAACACATATTCACACAAACTTATATAGACAGCTTACGAGAGAAGAATGATAGAAGAAAAAAAAAAAAAAAAAAAAAGTAAGAAAAGGGAAAAATTTCAATTTTCAATTTCGATTTTATGATATATGCCGATGGCGTATTGAAATGAAAATACGATCAACGAATTGAGAAACTTTTATTTAATAATTATTTAGTATTTTAAATCAATTACCGACTAAATTAAACCGTAATATTTATTAAAATTTATTACAGCGATTTCGTGTCCGTCATTTTTTACTCGAGTCAAGTTCGCCATCATGTATTTTTTCCCGGATGCATATTGGGCCGATGCAGCATCACTATGCGGTCAATAGATGAAATAACTACAAGAAAATTATTGTAGTAGCACCATGTGTATTGCATGACAGGGTGGTGGCGATAATTTAGTAAGCTAATTTTGAAATCATTATTTATAATCAATTTTGAATCCTTTTTTTTTGGTTTCCTCTAATGCCACAGACTTTGCTTAGAGCATAGGCCCCTAGCATGAAGCACGATAATCCCAATTTTACGAGATAAATTCTCTCAAGCTAGGAACAGTTTTTTTTGTGTGGAATATGCTGGAGTTGCGGTTTGTGTTGAAAATATTTTTTACCTTAAATGGGAATTATAATTTCCATATTAATCAGAGCCGACAAAAACAGTAACGGATCCGTATGCAAGGAATCTTTGTACATTTTTGTTATGTACGTTTATAATACACCAAGATAGCAGCGAACCCTAGTATGCAGCGTTTGCAACAGTAAGTGCCAGTTACAATCGTGGTTCATCATCTGGTCCAAATTTAAAAACGATTTATCTTCGTTCCTGTACATATAATTAAAGCTAAGACGGTGGTTCAAGAGTGGTTTAAGAGTTAACCCACCGATTGCAGTGGATTAAATATAGTGGACCCACGGATCAAGAATTTAAAAATGAGGTTAAGTGCTGAACCTTATTTTCAAATTACTTTTAACTTTATTTAATCTGTGGAAATCGGTGGGTTAACTTTTAATCCACTCTAAAACCACCGGTTGCTTTTTGATTATGCAAACACTTACCGAGATAAATCCTTTTATACCCTCTAACATAAATTGGGTATATTGGTATTTGGTATGGAGTTTGTAAAATAGAGAAATAAAACCGAATAGTATATAAGTAAAGAGGTCTAGACGTATCAAGTATTCATCAACCTTATGTGTAATAAAGGCACACATTTATTTTGGGCGCGGCTTACACCCACTTTTCATAAAAGAACAAAACCACAGTTTTAAAAATTTAAGGTACCAATTATCAATTTTAAAATGTTTTTTTTCGTCACCTATATGAAAAAAGTTTCTTAAAATTATTTTGTGTGTAAATTTCTTCGTTACGGGCGTTATTTTTATAAAATATCTTCATTCGGGTAAGATAGTCCAAAACTCGATTAAGCTGTAGTTTTACACATAAGTTTGAAAATTAACTTACAATGAAAGTTCCAGTTTTGTCTAAGAATTTTTAGGGCACACCCATTTGTAAGGGGTGTTTCCGTTAAAATCTGCAACTATGTTTTAGGTAATGTTTGCAGATAAACATTTTGTGTATGTATTCTTGGTTATGTAGCAGAGGGCGTGGTTCAAGAATTATTATTAAACACACCCATAATCGCTTATTTCATTCAAAATCTTATTTTAAAAAATTCAAGTTAAGTCTTATTGTTTTTCTTCAAATCCAGCTGCAAGCTTAAAACTGAATGTCACTAAGCTCATAGTAATGGTTTTAAATAGACAATAAAAAGTCTGAAGCTTTGGGCGTGGCACACTGGTATAGTCTTATAACAACAAACTCTGCTCTACCGTATATGTGCACTGCCCACTTTTCATACAGTACAAAAACTTAACCAAACCGCGAAAGACTGCTGAAAGAAAGCTTTTTACTGTCAAAGAGAAATATGAGCATACCCCACACTGTTACGCCACCTTGTGATTGTTCAAAAAACAGTTATTTTTTCAGAAACATTATTGAAGTCTTTGCTGCGCAATATTAAACCTTTATTTTATATTGAGTTCCATACAAACAAAACCCCATTCTCGATTTGATCTTGAGCACTTTTCTTTTTGCATGAAGCCAAAAAAGCAATCTCGGCTTGATCTAGAGCAATTTTTTTAATTTTAAACATGCTTTTCCACACACTAACAATATTGAAATTCCTAAACGTCAGATGGAAATTTGTTTTTCTCCTTGTGGTGTTGTGGAAAGAAACACGTTACTTTAGCTTTGTTTGTTGAGCCCTGAAGTCACCCTGGGGTCGCCCTGGGGTCGCCACAGCGCGTTTTTTGAATTACCTCAACTCGCCCTCAATACAAAATTCTCTGTTTTTTGAAACCTGGGGTCGCCCTGAAGTCACCCTGAAGTCGATCTTGCTATTTAGCTGGGGCGAGTTGAGGTAACGAATCAGCTGTTGAAGTGACTTTTGCTGTCAAGCATTTCTTGTGTATTTTTCTTCTGTATTTGATTTTTTATGTCTTTTTTTCGATAAAACTAAATGAAATGCAAGTGAATGCATTTATTTTGATGAAAGTAAATACAAATCGAACAAATAAAGCAAAATGGAAACTTTTGGTTTTGTGCGTTGTGAAAAATATACAATCAGCAGCCGTCATGCGTTTTTTGAGAACCGAAAAACCTAGGTTTTTTTTACAACTCTTGGAGTTGTCAAGAAAACCCAGGGCGACCCTGGGTAAAGTTCAACAAACAAAGCTTTTATAACATGATACAACTAATAAAGATATGGCATTGCACATGGTGCCAAACGAAACGTCAAAATATTGACAAACTCTCCGTGTTCTTACGGGGTTCTTATGACGTAGAGCGCATAGAGTAGAGCGAAACAAAAAGTTTAACGTGATGGCGAAAACGAGAAGTCAGGGGTTCTTATGACGAGATGCGCAGAACAAATCAAAAATGAAACTAGGAACGCGTTATCTGTAGTAGTATTGTATCATGACTTTATAATTTATTTGAAATTGGAACAGCAACTATTAATTATATTTAAACGTCATGCGATGATGGAGAATTTTTCATAACTGGAAATTTGTTAATGTAAAGCTATAGGCATTCCGTCAAAGATAATAATAATAATAATAATAATAATAATAATAATAATAATAATAATAATAATAATAATAATAATAATAATAATAATAATAATAATAATAATAATAATAATAATAATAATAATAATAATAATAATAATAATAATAATAATAATAATAATAATAATAATAATAATAATAATAATAATAATAATAATAATAAGATGTTGTTGCGTATCAATCAGAAGAAATGGAATATCATTTCAGCTGTTAATGGCACACACACAATATCAAAAACCAAATCAATCTCTTCGTTTTCCATGAAACCAGAAAAATCGGTTTAATCTGAAATCGTCGTGGAATTCACCATTAGAAAATATAGTTTTATAATGAGGCAGTAATTCCAGTCGCAAATCCTGCATACTAGAGGTCGCTTACACATTCACAGTCTATTTCATTTGATTAGAAGCTATAGCTTTGTTTGTTGAACCCAAGAGTTGTCAAAAAAACCTAGGTTTTCCCGTTCTCAAAAAACGCATTAGGGCTGCTGATTGTACATTTTTCACAACGCACAGAATCAAAAGATTCTATTTTGTTTTATTTGTATGATTTGTAAATACTGTTATCAAAATAGCATTCACTTGCATTTCTTTTAATTTTTTTTCGAAAAGAATATATGAAAAATCAAATACAAAGGAAAATATACAAGAAATGCTTTACAGCAAAAGTCACTTCAACAGCTGATTCGTTACTTCAACTCGCCCCAGCCAAATACCAAGATCGACTTCAGGGCGACTTAAGGTTTCAAAAAACAGATGATCATCTTTTGAGGGCGAGTTGTGTCGACCCCAGGGCAACCCCAGGGAGACTTCAGGGGTCTAATGTTTGAGGCACGAGGGTTCACCGAGTACTTAAATTCTCAAATTTGCATATCGAATAATATTCCGAAAGAATTTGCTCCTCAGCTATAACATAAATCATCTATCTCAAGAACAAGTTCTTAAACCTCTCTCATTTTGCATTTAATATAAGCTTTTATTTTTACAAAAAAAACTATTGTGAACTGATTCCAAACCAAGCTTCTGATTTCGGTTCAATGGTACTTATCAAAGATTGGCTTAATTAATCTCATCCAACTTTATAAAGAAACGAAAAGAAAACCATGCTTACTCTTCTTATAGTCTGATGTAAAAGCAGTTATTGGGAACAAACGGTTGACAAATTTTACTGCTACTTTTCCAAATTGATACGCATTTTATTCATCAATATTTCAAAATTCGTCGAACATGTTTATATTTAATAGTAAATTCTTCATTATAATTATATTACTTTTAATTGTGAAGTCTGATGGAGATAAAAAACAAAAAAAAGATCCTCCAAAAGCAGGAAAGACTTCAAATCATGTAATTGATGTAGATCCATCAGACCTTAAAAGCCTCGAGAAACCATTTCGAATGTCAAAATTAAATTTTGCATGGACTACAGCTCAACAAGTAAGTCAAAATTAATTTTATCTTAATCCAATAATGCATAAGGCCAACAATTGAATTCCAGGTGTTGAAAGAGTCCAGACTCAAGTCACTTTATATGGAATTGAAAGTTCAAGATAAGGAATTGTTTGATTGGAAGCATAAAGTTTCGAAGCATGAAGGCAAGAAAGAAGGCCTCAAGGAAGCTCAGCTCATGCATAAGCTCGTTGAGATCATGGAGAGTTATGGCCTATTGAATCATATGGTGGACAATGGAAAAAAAGAAGCGACTGAGGGGCCTAAAACAAAAGATGAGGTAGGTTCAAATGAGTAATACAGGGTGTGTTCTAATTCGTAGACAGTAATTCATGCTCTATAAGTGTGTTGGTTCATCTCTAAAAGCAATCCGAGTTGAGTTACAAAGATTCAACTTCGTATGGTAAAAAAAGAGAAAACAGGTTAAGAATTTTATATCTAAAAGACTCAATCCAGATAACAATTTTATTTAAACGCAGTAACGAAGGCTTATATTTTTTCTTAAACTAAATCACTAATCAAAGTTGCCACGTTAATTTTTAAAGAGCTATTCAAGTAAAAATGGGTCAGGGGCGCCAAAGTGATCCTTTTTTATCCTCGGTAAGTGATCTATTCAAATTTGGAGATAGAGTCAGAAAATTCGGAAAACATGACATTATACGATCATGGAAAAGTTTTGTCAGTCCGCCCAGCTGTCTATCTGTGCGTACCTTAACAGCCTAACCGGATGGACAAATTTACCTCAAATAAGTTATTAAGTATTTATTTGGTCGTCCTTCGGAAATATTTAAAATGTTTTATCTGAGCCCAAAAATTCAATCGTAAAAAAGTTTTGGGTTAAATTTGAGACACAGGAAACTATTTTTAATCCAATAAGGATTTCAAAATTTCCATAATTTTAAACTTTTCATTTTTATTATTCTTTTTTTAATATTTTCAGTTTTTGAAATGTTTTGAAAAAGAGAGAGGTCGATATTGTATTTGTTTGAAATTATTTTCCCGGCTAGTAACTTTAAATTTCGCTGTTTTCACATAAGAAAATTCCAAAATATTTTTTCAAAAATAACCTGTTAAAAAAAAACAAGGCGAACGATTTTCAATATGATAGATATTTATAGCAAAGAAATTTTATTGCATGCTTAGTTTTTCCAAGAAAACTCTACTCTTAAAAAAATTAAAGATTTGTCTAGATTTTTTTTCGCAAAATACAAAGCGCCTAAGCATAATACCAAGTTCGTTCGACACCGCGTAGTGCATGTGCATTGAGATATAAGGAAAGCGTTTAGGAGAAAAGAAAAAGAAAGATAGGACAATATTTTTCGGATTTTTCGGGGTGCAGTTGATTGAGATTTACGTGATATTTATCTCACAAACACAAGAATCTTTTTGATTTTTCATCAATCATGACGCACACACTCTCGCATGCTTGATGAGATTTTGACCAGTGTATATGCCGCTTTACATACCCAACGTTTCAAAATAAAATATACTAGACTCTAGTTAAATCGTAGCTATTTAAACTCAAGTACTCGGTACCAGGCGAAACTGCAATCCAGTAGAGCTGCACTGCAATCGAACTGACGTACTCCTTCTATGAAATTGTGTGAGTTTAAAATCACTAAGCTGCATCGGAACTGCACTTCAGCGACAGTAAACGGTATAGTTAGTAGTCTACCCATCTAGTGCAGTGCAGTTCCGCTGAAGCGCAGTTCCATATAGCGCGGTGTTGCATTAAGACTTGTTGTAAAAAGTAGTGGACTCTTTCTTGCCAACCATTGAACTGTGTTATAAATAGGCTACACTTCATTGTATATACATTTTTATAGTAATTTCATGGAACATGTTTTTTTAGTTAATTGTCTTATCTACTTTAGGCTTTTCACACTCGATCAAAAACTCGGTTTTTGTCTAAAACCCAAAAATCTACACCAAAACCAAAAGGTTTCCCATACATTTTTCTCCTTCATAAACTAGTAGTTTTTGATAAAACTCCTCAAAACCTACTTGCAATCGCAAGCATGTGAAAACAAACTGTTCTTTTGGCACCATTAACTCGTCGATAAAACAGTGTAGTGTTCTCCAGAGTATGGGATTTTTACCGACAAAAGATAGAAAAAGCAAGGTGTATTTCTTATTTGAGTGGGATTTTCACTAAATGTCAAGGGATTTTTTGGAAAAAGTACCTTCAAACACTCACATATTCATGAAACGTCAAACAAAACCAAGTTTTTGTTCAGTGTGAATGCTCCAACTAGGTTTCGTAAACTTTTTGAGTTTTTGGTCCAGTGTGAAAACCCTATTACATTAAAGTGGCTTTACATGGAGATGCAACAAATTATAGTGCAGACATAATTTTCCTATAATTTGCATCCCTGAAGACGTCTGCATTTTGGCCTTCCCTCTCTATCACAAAAGTATGATTTATTATTGATTTTGCATCCTCTTTTTTTGCAGATCAGGGCTCGCAGCTCCATGTAAAGGCACCTTTAAATATCTTCTATTGTTATTTTGTCTTCGCATGGCAATCTAGTCAAAAACCACTCCTAGCTCACCAATCAAGTGTTTGTAAAATTCGTCCAAAGATGGCTCACCGAACGTTCTTCTTATTGGGAGTATACTATAGATTATTATTATAAATACAATGGCTACTTGCATGCCGGTATCACGGACCAATAAGATACAGACCGCCAACTCACTGTATGGTTTCTCTTTTTGCCTACAAGCTAAAAATCAGATGATATGCCATTTATTTTGAGAGTGTGACGCTCTCCCTTGCTTTTAAAAACCATTTAGCAAACACACCTACAAAATAAATGGCATACGCAGGTATAGTTGCCATTACAAAATGCACAGAGAGAGATGCACACGTATTCACAGACAGGAAAAAATATTTCGAGGGTTTTCAGGCAAGAGGAGTACGAATTGGCGGTCTGTATATTGGTCCGTGGCCGGTATCTTACTGGTGTGAGCGCAGGGTAAGAGAGACACCTAAATGCCCCTTCTTTGTTGTGGACCTGTAACCGGGTTTCATTTTCATCGAACATTGGTTTTCTGTCTCCTTCTCCTCTGACTTCTGACAGCACTTTTGTATCGCAGTTTCAGAATTCGGTTCATCAAAATTACTTTTCTTGTAAAATTTCCGGGGAATTCAATTAATTATTAATTCCTTGTTAAAAATTCAGAAATTTCACTTAAAAAAATTAACTTCGTGAATAACTAGTTCTTTCTTAAAAAAAATTCATTGCTTTAATCTGAGATCTATCTACTTATCTTCAGTAATCTTGGGCAAACATTTTGCCGTATCTCGCAAAGTTCATTAGTTCAGAAACGTTTTTTCTCATTGCGATAGGAAGATGCTATTTCCAAAAATAGTTTTTATAGCCATTACATTGCTTCTGATTGTAGAAACAAAAGGGGATAGTAAAAAGAATAGTGGGAAGTCGAAGTATTCAAAAGAAGCAAACACACCACATTTCACTACCGAGAGCTATGACCCGGATTTCAGAAATCTGCAGCGACCATTTCGAATGTCTAAATTGAACTTGGTCTGGGCCAAGGCACAGCATGTACTTAATAAGATTTTACAATCTTGAGCAACACAGGAAATTTTAATATTTTTTTTTTTTTTTTTTTGTTTCAGAGACTTACAGAACCCAAACTCAAATCATTGTACATGGAATTAAAGATCCAAGACAAAGAGGAGATCGGGTGGAAGCAGCTGAATTCTCAGCACAAAGATAAAGAAGGTCTGAAAGCCGCCGAACTGAGGCAGAAACTTGTTGGTATAATGAGTAGCTACGATTTGTTGGACCATTTCGAGGAAACTCAAGATCCCGCCAAGACTAAACCTTACAAGGTGAGTAAACATTAGTATATTTCTTGAGCATAACATTTTTCATTTCTTTCTGCATTTTTTAAAAGAGCTAAGCTGTCCATTGTACACTACACCAATTTACTGCATCACATTGGCACATACAATTTTTATGAAATTATGATATGATCGATATTGCTGGTTCAAATAGCAATATTTTATTGTTGGGCGACTTCAATTTGCCCAACACTATCTGAACCCCTTCAGAAGACGAGTCCTATTTTGAAGCATCCTTAACTTCTTCGCAACAGGAGCTTCTTCTTTTAAACAATATAACTTCTACTGACTTACAGCAAGTAAGCTGTATTAAACATTTTAAAAATCGATCTCTCGATTTAGTCTTTTCCTCTGACTCAGTACGGTAGTGGTAGAATCTACCTTTGCCATTTCTAACGTAGACTCCTATCATCCTCCACTGGATATATTTTTTGACATGAGCAGCCATTTACTCAATAACAGTAATGCTCAAGACTGTTCCTATTCACTTGATTTTCGTAAAGTAGACTTTCAATTACTTCACGAAGAATTAAGTGCTTCTAATATGTTTGCTCTAACATTGACGATGCAATTACTCAATTTTACGAAATGGAAATATCGAGGAAATATGAAATTTTTTCCGAAGTGATCCAGTCAACTTTTTTTTGCAAGGATGCCCCTTCAACCAGCTTATCTGAGATATGCAATGCCTATGCAAAGCACTTCAGCAAGTCTTTTAATTACAGTCAACGTTTACTTACTTACTTACTTATGTTGGCGCCACTGGAGCGTGGTGCTCCTGGGCCTTGCTGAGAATGCCCCTCCAGCCGGCTCGATCTCTAGCCTGCTGTCTCCAATTTCGTACTCCAAGTTGACGGATGTCTCCCTCTACCTGGTCGCTCCATCGAAGATGAGGTCTACCTTGGCTTCTGACTCCCTCGGGTTTAGCGTTGAAGACTACGAGCTGGAGCGTCAATGTCCATTCGCTCTACATGGCCCAGCCATCTTACGCAGACAGGACCATAAATCGTACGCAGAACTTTTCTCTCGAAGACTCCAAGTGACTTTTCATTCGATTGGGAGAGAGTCCATGCTTCTGCACCATATAGCAGTAACGGGATGATGAGTGTTCTATACAGTGTCACCTTGGTTCTTCTCGATAGGGCTTTATTCCTCAATTGCTTACTCAGCCCAAAGAAACAGCGATTAGCAAGAGTTAGTCTGCGTTTGATTTCAGCGCTGATGTTGTTGACTATGTTTACAGCAGTGCCCAGGTAGACAAATTCACTGACTACCTCGAAGTTATACCTATCAATGGTTACGTTCTGACCAAGTCGGTGGTGGGATTGGACTTTTGTTGATGAAAGCATATACTTCGTCTTGTCCTCGTTTATTTTCAGCCCCATTCTGCTTGCTGCTGACTCCATAGTAGTGAAAGCACCGGTTACTGGTGCCTGATGTACTGGCATGGGTGCTCCGTATTACATTTTTAAGCACAATGTTAAAACAGCTGCATGACAGTGCGTCACCTTGTCTTCTTGCCCTCTGGTGGTTTCGAAGGTTTCGGTAGAGTCTCTACCAACTTTGACGGAACAGCGAGCATTCTCCAACGTCATCCTGATAAGGCGTATCAGTTTAGCAGGGATTCTAAAGTTAGACATGGCACGATACAGTTCAACTCTATTAACACTGTCGTAGGCGGCTTTAAAATCGACGAACAGGTGGTGGGTGTCGATGTTATACTCTTGGGTTTTCTCCAGGATCTGGCGTAATGTGAATATTTGGTCGGTGGTAGATTTTCCAGGTCTGAAGCCGCATTGGTAAGGACCTATCAGGTTGTCAGCAAACGGCTTTAGACGTTCACATAAAACGCTGGACAGGATCTTATAGGCGATGTTTAAAAGGCTTATGCGCCTATAGTTATCGCAGAGTAGGCGGTCTACTTTTTTGTGAATCGGGCAGATGGTACTGAGATTCCACTCATCGGGCATACTTTCCTCCGACCATATCCAACGTATTTAAAAAGCTCCGCTTGAAGGCCATTACATCCAGCTGCTTTATTCATCTTTAGTCTGGTGATGGCTACTTTGATTTCATTTTGGTCGGGCGGGTGTAATTCGTGGTCATCATCTAGATTAACTGGGACAAGTTGATCTTGGGCGGGATCTTGGCTGACATCGCCATTTAGCAACCGGTTAAAGTGGTCTCTCCATATGGCTAACATCGCCTGCGTTTCCACTATTGTGTTTCCATCCTGATCCTTGCAGGGCCCAGGGCGGCTTGTGAAACCGGATGTAGACTGTTTTACCCTTTTATAGAAGTTTCGTACCTCTTTTCTGCAAAAACATCTCTGCATCTCCTCGACTTCGCGTTGCTGGTGTTCTTTTTTCTTCCTCCTGAGTAGACGTTTCTCATCTTACCTTCGCTCAACATAGAGATTTCTGGATGCTCTAGTATCTCTCTGGAGCCACGACTTGTATGCCTCCGTTTTGGCTTTGTTTGAATGAGCACATTCGGAGTCGAACCAGGGGTTTCTGTGCATGACATATAGATCTTTGTGGTGGTTGGATCTTCAGAGCGTATCTCTTTCCTCCTGCTCCTAGTTTCTGAGAAGATAACTCAGGTATCTACAACCTGATGGTATTCCTCCCATTAGCTTCTCCGCTTCAATTTCTTCAAGCTGTCCCTTAAATCCGTTAAATTTCCTCGAGTATGGACAGAGTCATTGATTACTCCTGTCTTTAAAAAGGGTATTAAATCTGACATCGCCAACTATAGACCGAAGTCCAAACTTTCTTCCTTTTTGAATTAGTAGTTTGTGACAGTAACAACTTCAATGGCAAGGAACAAGAAAATGTTGATTTGTCGAAATTTATATTTTAATTAATTGGCCCAAAGTGTGGTGTATGCTGCTTTCACGATCCAAATGACCGAGTGCAATCTCGATCGATATCAATTAAGCTATGAACTGTTCTTGCCAATGAGTGCATATTCTCTTTAACATGGCATTGTTGTTGAAGAGGATATGCAAATATTTGTGATGATAGTTAAGAGTTATACAATTTACATACAAGCGCACAACACCTTTCGACCATTACAAGTAAACCAAATGTTCAAAGATCAAAGTGATTGATAACACACAATACAAAAAAATCTTGTGGTGCGAAAGAAAGTTCAAAGAGAAAACAATGAGAACAATAAGAACATTTGGATACGTTAAGAGAAAATTCAAGCATAAATATTATAATAAGGTTACTGAACAATATAAGAGCTTAGGATAGTAATTAAGTCATGATTTTGATTAACAAAGCAAAATGTATGAAAAAGCACAGAACGATTTAAAATGAATATACATATATAGAAGTTTGAATAGGAGCTAAATAAATTATCAACAGTAATAGTTAATTTAAAAATGCAAAAATTTTAAATCTTGTGTTGAGTCTCGAACAACAGTATTACGTTTTTCTGCAAAAATCTAATCTGCTATCAAGAACATGGCTTCAATCAGGAGCGGTCTACTGTGTGCACAAGTTCTCAAGGGCATTAGAGAGTGGAAATGCGCTGGATTGTATCTACACAGACTTCTCAAAAGCTTTTGACCAACTCTCACACGAAATAATTATTTTCAAATTAAAAGCTTTAGGTTTCCCAGTTGGTTTTGTTAACTGTATATTTTCTTATCTTCAAAATATATGATATATAGTAAAGTTCAGAAATTCGGTTTCCAATCATTTCACAGGAGTCCCATAAGGCAGCCATCTTGGTCCGTTACTGTTAATACTCGCTATCAATGACGTCACTTCGTACATTCATTCTAATGAGATTCTCGTGTTCGGTGATGATATGAACATTTTCAAAACTATTAACTCAGCTAATGACCGCGTCGATTTGCAAGCCGAAATTGACAGATTTGTTATCTGGTGTAGCTTAAACGACATTTTCTAAGAAACGGGTACAAAGTACATATGACTATTACATTTCACAGCAAGATTTGCATCGCGTTTTTGGTTTTAAATACCTGGGAGTAAACTTTTGCCTAGACTTTTGTCAAAAAAGCTAACTCCATCTTACGATTTGTTAAAAGATGGCCGAAGGAATTTCAAAACCCATATGTAACCCTATCTTTATTTAACTGTCTTTTTCGTCCCCATCTGAATACACATCACAGGTTCAGCGTAATTTTATTCGATTTGCTTTAAATGGTCTCTCTTGGGCAGATCCATACAATTTCCCACTTTACGATCACCGATGTATGCTATATGTATATTTTGCTTACTAACAAATAATTCCTAGAGTAAATGACGTAGCCAGTGAGCACATAATATGTTGGCTAAATCTCTGATTGTAAGTTATTGCTTCGCTTGACTTAAGCTTCTTACTTTCGAGACCTGATAGCGCATAAGAAATTGGTAAATACTTAACTTGCTCTACATTTTTGCAAAGCGTGGTGCTCTTAGGTTGTAAAATGATTCTTCAGCCGGCTCGAATCATAGCCTGCTCTATCCAATTTCGAATTGCACCTTAAGACGCCATTAGTTTCTTCTTTTTTGGGGTCAAACATTGTTAATAGGGTTTCTACATACCATCCTGACTTAAGCCAAGAGTACCCGTCTTTGCTTTGCAAAAGATTAGGCTCTATAATTTGCATAGAAGGTAAAGAAAAGAAACAAAGTAATTAGTTAAAAAATTTTAAGACAAACGATATAAAATTAAATCTCGCAAAAGTTTAAATGACAAAATGATATTGTTTTTAATAAAAATCTTTAGTTTTCTCTTAAATTGTTTTATTTCACTTTCATTTTTCACATCACTCTTGAAGATTATTAAAATAATTGATTCCATCGAAGAAAATGCTACGTTGAGTACTGCTAAGACGACATCTCTCCGATCTCAAGCTGTTGTTGTTTCTCAAGTTGTACGGCTGGGCCTCAGAAACTTCCAAAATTCCATCATCAGAAACATAATCAGGTAGCATTCTATTACGCATTTTAAATAAAAACACCATCGCATCGTGAGTCAGTTTTTGTTTAACATTCATCTAATTAAGACACTCAAACATAACACGAATCGGTGTTTTTTCTTCAAAATGACTCTCACACCCTTATTCTGCAGTCTTTGTAGTCTTAATTTAACATCAGCATCACAACCGAAGAGTAAAGTTGAACAATAGTTAAAGTGCGGCAACACCAGAGCATTATACAAAAGAATGGAAGTCTCAAATGTCAGATGTTTTCGTATTGTACTCAAGAAATAAACTTTTTTTGAAATTTTTGAACAAATATGACTCGCGTGCTCCTTAAAATTGATCTTATCGTCTATCATTACCCCCAGATATTTTAAACATTGAATTGTACCGATTGAAACGCTATCCAGGCACACATTAATATCGTTATCTATTCTGAATTTCATGCACTCAGTTTTGCTTACTTTAACTTGTTCATTTTCAACCAATTACTTTTCAGATCCTCATTCAATCTTTGGCACATCATTTCAGTATTATCTCCACAAATATAAAATGAGGCTATCATCAGCAAAAAGCTTTAAACTGCAATGTGTTAAGCATTTTAAGAAATCGTTTATATATAAGAGAAAAAGAAATACTCCCAATACTGAACCTTGAGGATTCAAACCATTCCAATTCTCGACCCCGCACACCATACAAGTACAACTGTATGAATAAGATTTTTCTATCGATAGTTTCAAATGCACGCCTAAAATCTAAAAAAAACGGCAATCACTGATTTTCAACTGTCAATTTGTCTCTTCCACTTAAATACAATTTAGTTTATAGCACTTTCACATGAATGACCTCTTCTAAGCCCAGATTGTTCCTTGATCAAAATATTATGATTCTCTAAATAGCTCTGAAACTGATCTGCAACGAATTTTTATAATATTTTCTCACACCTAGGTAACATATTCACTCTTCGCAATTATTCCAATTTTTTACTTTTTCTAGTACAACAACTACCGACTGTTTCCATATATATCAATTAACTTACCAGTTCCTAGCGAGGTGTTGATTAATTTCATACGCACTGGTCCCATGATCTGATTTTAAAATAATATATCTATTTAGTCCAAAAATATCTTTTTTATTATTCAAATTTTGAATTGATCTGTAAAGTGTATTTTCATCACAAAATCTAAAAGTAAAAAAGGAGTTAACACTTATATATTGTGGCACAAATGAAACAGCTGGAATTGACGCATTTATTTTCCGAATACTGTCAACATAGTATAAATTAAACTTGTTCGCAATTTCATTCGCCACAATTTATGTCACTTCTCCAAATTTAACACTATTGAAAGTGTGAAAATATTGGACTTTGTATTTTTTAATACAATAGTTTTAAGAGTCTTCCACATTTCTATCTGATTGAAAGACTTAGTCGTAATTTGCATATATTGTGAATAGATTTATAGTTCGACCAAGCTATTACATACTTTTGACTTCTAAATTTCGCAAATGGGAATTGAACCATGAATTATCTATTGTTTGTGTCACAACTTTTTGAATCGTTAAGGCTTCACAACACGAGTTAATTTTTTCACAAAAAATACTCGATAGCACATTCAAATCGTTTTCAAAGTTTATGTCTGAGAACCTTTCCGTATTTAGGAAAAAATCGAAACGCAAACGTTCTTATAACGAATGGATTTATATTTTTGTTTTTTACTACCGATTTTTTTTTCATGGTTCGCTATTTTGTCGTCAGCATTTATCATGACTTTAACTTAAGATGTCAAGTCTCTATTATAATATAATCTATTAAAGTTGCTGAGTATGTTGGTGTTCATTCTCTATGGATCATATATTTGATGTAGCAAGGGGAGAAGTGCCTAATGTCATTGAGTTGATAACGAAGCGGCACAGAATTAGGTTCTGTTTTAAAATTGATGAGCAGTATCGATAATGGATTCTTGGGTGGCCTGGCAAATGTTAAGTTTCGATCGACGCTATATGTCACGGGATGTCACAAGCCCCACATATAACTTTACACAGAAGATCTCTATAGTCATCAGTCCCAGGGAAGACTGGGATACGGATGGCTCAAAAATGGAAACAGGTATTGGTTCCGGTATTTTTGAGCGAACCCCTCGGTCAGCCTTGGCCTTTATTCGTCCATATTCCAGGCAGGGTTCTTCGCTATAAACGAATGCGCGAGGATAATATGTCACTCCAACGCCAAAAATAAAACAATATTCATCTTCTCAGACAGCCAGACTGCCTTAAAAGCTCTGCCTTCACCTGTCATAAAATTCAATCTTGTCCAAGAGACTGTCTCAGTAGTCACTGAACTTGCTAGGAACATTTTTGTGATTCTCCATTGGATCCCGGCACATAAGGGGTACGATAATAATGAAAGGGCTGACACCCTTGCCAAAAAGAGGGCCACATTGCAAAAAAAAAAAAAAAAACAGTGACTGGAATCATAACCGGACATTGTCCTCTGAAAAAAAATAACGTTCACAACATGAGACTAGCAACAGACCCCGTTTGCCGACTCTGCCTCGAAAGTGAAGAAACATCTTTGCACATCCTCACGGAATGCCCAGCTCTCCTCCGCCTCAGACACTTGGTGATGAGATTGTTCCCTTGGAAAAACTCAAAACCCTCCACCCACAGAATATCTTAAGGTTCCCGTCTCAGTCTGGAGCAAAAGAACTGCTCTAGAATCTCACACGGGTTGGCACAATAGGCATCTTCGAGATAACGCAGTGCCTATGAGCTGTATAAGCTCTCCCTACCAATAAATCTAAATCTAATCTACCATAAAGAAGAATTGTATTGCCTTTTGAAAAAGATTTGTGCATTATTCACACTTCGGTCTGTTTTACCCCGTGGCGTTGTGGTTAGTGTGTCGGACTGCCACACCAAAAGTTCTGGGTTCGATCCCTGACGACTCCATCTCATCTAAGTTCATTTGAGGGGTACTGCCTCTTGCGAGTAGGTGACAAATCCTCCAAGAGTATATCATGTAATGGAGGGTGCTTCTCTGTAAGCCGTTTGGATTCGGCGGTAAATTGTAGGTCCCTTCCATTCCTGCAGAATATCAACGCACATACAAGAATGGTTGAGAGTGTAAGTCACAGAGGACCCGGCCCCGCTTGGAGCTGTTGTGCCAAGTATTTATTTATTTATTTATTTTGTTCACTCTTCTGTCTAGTAGTTTTGCAAAAATTGTCCTTTAACAATTTTTTCGTTGAAATTTCTTCAGCTCAGGACTTTCTACCTTAGTCTTCCTCTCGCCTTATTAATATTTTGTTTATCAATGCACTTATACATATATTTATAAAATTATTACCTTTAACTATAATACATATAAATCAACAGAAATTCCATGAGTCCGACGATCACATGAACAAGAGCATGTTCAAAGACAAAAAACTCAACCGACTTTGGGAAAAAGCTGAACTTTCTGGATTCACAAATGAGGAACTAAAAACTCTTAAAGAGGAGTTCTTGCATCATCAAGACAAAGTTGATTTGTACTATAATTTATTGGAAAATGTTGGATCTTTGCCAAAAACTGAATACCACGAAAGTAAGATATTTTTGTTAACAAATCTTTGCCTGTATGTACCTACTAGATAACTTAATTTTTTTTTTTGCTTTATTAACAGATGCAATCAACGAGGATGAGCTAGAAAATTTCAACATCATCCCTAGTGCAAGCGACAACGATAACGAAATTAAAACACCATCCATGGAGCAAAACCAATTCCATAATAACATAAACGAATTGCGTGACCGTCATCGCGGTATTAAGGATCATTACGATCGCCTAGAACGTATGGTGTCAAGTGGCCCACACAGTCAAGATTTTGTTGAGCCAAAAGTACAGGGACTCTGGCGGGTGGCTATGTCTAGTAACTTCTCTGAAAAGGAGCTGGCTTCTATCAAGAGTGAATTACATCATTTTGAAAGTAGATTGTTAAAATTGAGAAATTTGCATGCTGAGCATGCCTTACAGAAGCACAAATACAAGGTATGCATGGATTTAAGTTTGATATTTAATATTATTAATCATTTCTTTTTTAATTTTTAATAATTAAGAACGAAAAACAACATCAAGACAAGAAAGATCGTTTTGAGGAAATGGAGGAGCATATTAAAAAGCAAACTAGAAAAGTCGAAAAAATCCAGGAAAACGTTGAAAGTCAAATATTTAGACACACAGAGCTTTAAGTCTTTACATAACTAAGAATATATGAAAGAAAGTTGTGAGCAATCATTGTAATCGAATATCAAATAAGTTTGTTAAAATGTACATGTAGTTTAAAAAATAATAAAAAGTAAATAGTTTTATATAAATGTAAACCATGTATTTGTGTTTGATTGCTTTGCATTATATTTCCGAGGAAATTGCATAATTTTGAAACGATAAATTCGAACCCAAAATAAATGTTTCAGTTACGAAAACTAACATTTTCCATGAATTCTTGGGCACCAGAGAACACCGTCATTAGAGTACTATTGGTCTATGTATGTATGTTATAATGTTATGAATAAAGTTTGGTTCTCTCTTTTTGCCTACAGGCCGAAAATCAGCTGATGTGCATTTTGTTATGATTATGAGTATGTATGTTAACGCCCCGTGCATTTTAAATGTGACAGTTAACTACACAAGTAAAATAAAATGCACTCGCAATGATGTACATATACCACCGTGTCGAATTCGTGCACCAGTGACACGTACAATTTTTTGCCTAGACAATTTTTTGTTTAAGATAAGAGTGTCCCTGTGAAGCATGGACCGCTAGTTACTTTTCATTTCCAAGGGGTGTTGTAATAATTAAATCCAAACTGATATTTTCTTTAAGCTGTTTTTAAAAGGAACAAAAATGTTAAGTTTCGCAAGAGACAATTTGACAGAAGTAAACTGTTATTCAAATTTATATCTTTATTTTAATATTTTTAAGGTTGATAAGGGGTCAGTTGCTCTACTTCATCTACCGATATACGCTCCTGAATGGATTTCCTGATTTTTAACTTGTAGACAAAAAGAGCGAACCAAACTTCGGTCGCTTATCTGTTTTGTAAGTCGGTGGTACAGCTTACAGACACATAATAATACAATACAGTAGACCGCTAACTGCCTAAAACGCCTATTACAAATTTTTTTCTTTTATTCTGTATTATTCTCTGTGCAATTTATTTGAGTCGTGTGTCGTGTCTCGTGTAGCTGGTCCCTATTTAAAATGTAATAGCCTTGTATACTATCCAGAAGAAAGAACTTTGGTATGAAAAACTCAAGGACTTTTGTGACGTTAACCTGAATCTAATAGCGAGTTTCATTCACGAAAAGAATTGCTCTTTCTGTCAAAAGAATTGACCTTTTTCACTTTTGAGAGTTTCATTCATTCAAAAAGTGCAATTCTAGATCGATTCTCAACACGAAGGAATGCATCTCTCATGGGTTGGGAGAATGGTTCCGAAAACTTTTATGTCAAACGTCAGATGAGAAATAGTTTGTTATTTTTTGTTGTTTGTTGTGAAATTGTGCCAGTATGTAATAAATATAACAAAAATAAACAAATAATGAACGAAGAACTTAATATGTACTTTAATTATCCAATTAATTATCAATTATCTGGTGATTACTTTTTGCAATGGCAAAAGACAAAAATCAAATGACAAAAATTATAATTCAAATTGACATGGATACCCAAAACAAGTTTCATTCAAAAGGGCAATTCTCGATTTTGAGAACAATTCTTCCAAATTTGAATGAAACTCGCTATAAGCCATCAGATAAATGACAGAAATGTTGTAAATGTTGGCTTAATATCTAAAGTTGTTGAAAAATATAGGGTTGACTGTATCAACAAGGGGACTTCTTCTGTTCATAGAGCAACTTACACCTTACAGCATACTGAACCATAACCTGTGCGAAAACAGTCAACAACTACGAGTAATATCGGCAATATTTAAAATTGGAGGAGGGTTGGTAAGACTGAACTACAAACCCTATCGCGAAGATTTGCCAACTTTTTGCAGTCTGTGTAACCTGGCGGTAAGAGGAGACACCATTTCATCGGAATATGTCCTATCCTTCGTACTTACGAAGACATTTTCTTGGCAGCGACACAAAAACGGAAACGGAAGTGCTAGCGATGCTGAACTGTGAAGAAGATCCCTGCAAACCAAACCGCCAGTAGTTTTCTAGAAAACACTACTACAACTAAAAATATATCCTTCGAATGTGTGGGTTTTTTTATTTACTACTTCCCCTGCGCCGTAGAGTATACCCCTGCAAACAAGAAAGTACGGTAACAATCGATGAAATATGTACATCAAAGGAAGTAGTTTGGTTTCTCCTGAAAAACCAATTAACGATTCCCTTTTGAACTGTGCGAAGGAGAAATCCAGGATGTAATGCAAAATGTTGTCTCTTTTTTTTCTTGTCGTTTGTCTTTTTTTCAGAGTGATCATCGATTCAAAACATAATCATCAACAGTTTTTAAGTTGAGTTGAGTTTGTTGTGTATAATTTGAGAATATGTCGAATCCTTTTTTATGTAAGTTATTTTATTTTCTTGTGATATTTTTGTTTGTTTTTAATAATAAATATATTTTTAATAATACAAATGTTAATAATAATATAATATATTTAATAATAAAATTATTATCATAAAAATGCATTTTTCCTAATTTTTTTTTTTTGACTTCATGTCTATTTCGGTTCGTCGTTCTACATTCACAGCGCGTTCATCTTTGGAAGTACGAATATAACTGGTGGAATATGCGCTTCAAAAAAGTACTTCAGATGTACATCCATTGAAGTAGGTGCATCCCCAGAAGTACTTTGGATGTGCTTTGGAAGTACTTTTATTGGCGGGGAAGTGCAGTACTTTTTTGATATTTTGCTTTTTTAGAAAGAGATAGTGCCTTCATATATTCTTATATACAGTAGATATATAACTGAATTTTTTCCCGATCGCCTTTCCTTTTTCAGTGGAAAGGAAGTACTTCTTTTACGTACATATTCCACTGGTTATTTCTGTACTTCTACGTTTGCAGGGATGTTACCAATGATGTTACCATTGTATATGAAATCTATAGTAATATGGAGAGCAGGATCTACTGTGGCGACACCGTGTAAATATGTGAAAATTATCAGCGACATCTATGTGCCTCAAAACCCCGTTATCTCTTACTCGTTCCCCAGACTACTATAGCTATTATAGAAAAGCAGTTACTTATGGAAACCAAATTTTGAAAGAAAAGTTTTAAGAAACAAAAATCTTATACACAAATATAATATGTACTTATGTTTATTAAAAAAACGAAAATCATAATTATACAAATAGATATTTTCACTTTTAAATTATTTTCTTTAAGATAATTAATTTTATTATATACATTATTTAATTTATTTAACGTTTTTTTGTAATATTTATCAATGTAAATTGTACCTACACTTGGAAAAATAAAATAAAAAAATAAAATCTATCTATCTATCTATCCTATTTAAAATGTACGGGAGAGCTTTAACAAACTCATAATTAAATACACATCAAGCTTTCAGCAAAGATATACGTAAATCACATAGAGAGTTGGTGCAGGTGAAATTTTTTTTTAGAATATAATTGGTTCTGAGCGGACCCTTAAACTATGAAAAAAAATTCCATTACCGAAAACTGCTAGAATAAATTTCCCTAAAGCCAGCTGTTGGCATAAGTGTCAAAACCAGCAGTTGTGTAGTTGACAAAATACTCATTTTCATATTTTGTGTGTGGCTTTTAGCAAAGTTATTGCGACGAAAAATTTGTTTTTTATTTCATTTTGTATTTCCATTATTCAACGTGGCTAGTAAATATTTATTTTGCTCTTATCATAATTAAAATGGTGTTGCTATAGATTGAAGGAATAGAATTCTCAATATTCCAAAGAAGCTATGTGTAATGGCATCCAGCCTAAACAGCAGCGATTCAGACGAGAGCAATAACAAGGCTCCAGAAAATTTTCATGTATCATCATCAAACGATCCCTGCGACGACGATGGTCAAAGCAGTAGCCATAATTTTCGGCTCCGGTGTCCTTTGTGCACAAATTTACAAAAACGTTTTCTTTGCCGAAGTTGCATCCGCAAAGGAGACTTCTTACATTCCTCGCATCGTTCGGAAGAAAGGTTTTTTTCTTTTTTTATTATCAACATAAAATAGACAAACAAAATAATTTGTTTTCCCCTTTTTAGTTTTGCCCAGAAACAAAAAAAGTACCTTAAGATTCAATCAAGCCTAAAGGTCTACAGTAATCGCTATGAACGTCTCATCAAAGAGCAGAAAACATCCGAAAACATGAATTTCGAGATCAAACGCAAAAAAGAACGCATAGCTTTATTGAAACAACTCATATCCAGTAAGCGAGTGCAAATCAATAAGAAGCTTGAAGAAAGAAACGAACTCAAGGCAGCCAATACCGAGAAGAACAAACATCTGCCAAAGTATCCGATCAAAGTGAAAGAGCTAGAAGATTATGTTCTCGATCGCACCGAGAAAATAAACAAACTTCGGGACAAGAACTATGATTTGCTGGAGAAGCTTAAAACAGCATCATGCGTTGACATTCAAAAGCTCGTTGAATACATATTTCCAATATCTGAAGTTGTACTCAAAGATGAACGGACAGTTGTGATGCACCAGGGTGGCGGAGGAGCCCTTGCAACTGTTGCAGAAGATTCAGACACAGTTGCGGCATTAGCGGATGCGAAGAACACATCTTATATACGTGGCAAATGGGTATTCCATGGCAGTGGCATCAGTGAGATGCAATACCGGATTGTGGCTCCTTCGTTACCGGCCAATGGTGATTACTCAGCGTACTTGGATTGGCTGACCGAGAACAAAGACGATGTTCCCAAATCAGACACTAATGAAATTTCGCCGAGCAGAGTGGCTGCCTTCCGTATTGCTGGCGCACTCACATATACGACTCAGTTGACTAATCTATTGAGCTTCTACTTGAACGTGCGGTTGCCGTTTAAGCTGGCATATGGGCAAGTATTTTGGTCTATTCATACGTTCCTTGATTTGTTTTAGGCACCCCATTTGTAGCTTTCTCTTTGTTTTATTTTTAAGTAGAAGATTTGAGTGATTTTGTGTGGGTATTACCTTCACCATACCTTACATCATTTACTCTTATAGCACTTTCCGTTGGTTTCACTCGGGGAACCATTCATTCTGAAAACCAATGGAACAAGGAAATCGCTTCTGCCCAATTTAAACACAATGTAGCATTCGCAGGCATCATTTTCACAAGTTTTGCCAATGTCAAAGTGGTGTGCGTAGCCCGATTCGCGCTATAAAGGGATTTTTATTGGTTCCTCGTATTAAATGCCACTCACTTAACTTCGTTGCTGACCTTCGACGTCTTCATCATCAGATTTGGATTCATCAATATGTAACATTTATTGACATTACCAAAACTTTCGGCATTGCTGCATGCGAATAGACATTTCCCCAATGAATATTCTATGGGTGACATTTGAGTTATATTTGTATTTGTGCTTCTTGAGTGGATTCTGACTTCAAATCCAGAAGCAAAATTCTCTTCTCAGAATAGTCAGAAGTGTCATTTGCTTACCAATGGAACGGTTTCAGAAGACTACCGGATGCTTCTGGACGCTTCTTTTCCTCCAATGGAAAATGCTATTAATGTCTAGTTTATGTCCATATCAGACCAATCGCGTGCTGCTAACATGTGTTCTTTGTTTTTCCCTCTTCTGTTCTGTCTGTATCTCAGCTGCAGTGAGCCGAAGTAGTCCAGTCGACAGGTACTTTTAGGTGGAAAAAGGTCAAAAGTTAATGAACTTGACAGGTTTTGTTCAAGGATAGTAAACTAACATTTTTCAAAATTCGCCAAAAAATGTCAAAAAAGGAAGAATTCGGCCTTATTTTTTCGGAAATACCAAAATAATCATGAATTTTTTTTTTGTAATTATGGTTCCTCGTTAAAATCACCAACTTTCTACAGCCTCCAATCCATTTCCGCTTGCCCAGCCGGTGTCAGGCAATACACATTATTATTGTCATCCCGACGTAGTTTTAATTTATTATTTTGTTATTAGTACAGTGGGCGGGTAGAAAGAGGTTGGAAGTTAATGAAACTTTGAGATGTTGCTTAGTTAATAGTTAATTAACATTTGAGGAAGTTTTGGACCACGACGGCCTTGTGGAAAAAGAGGAGGAGGGGAAAATGCAAAATATTCGACCTTGCTCCGGTTTTTCCTTAATAACTTTTTTTCTTTACTTCCTACAGGAAAAACACAAAAAAATTTTGACATTGCTCCTGTTTTTTTATCAAGAAATGTCATTGAATTTTTTGTAGAACGTTAAATTTCCTACAATTTCAAGAGTTCAAACATTCGTAACGAAAACATTGTGTTTCGAAAAACTGCAATGTCAAGAAATGCAGAATTCCACTTTATTTCTTCGTATATACCCGAATAATCATTAAATGAAAAATCACCTGTTTTTTGAAGCGCCATATCTTTTGTATTTAAAAAAATTGTATATTTTATGCTCTACAAAAAATTACAATATATTTTTGCCATAGGACGTAAGTAGAAAAAGTTATTGAGGGAAAACTGGAGCAACGTCGAAAAATGTGCAGTTCAACCCCCCCCCCCCCCCCTCCATATTTTAGCACAGGGCCTTCGGGGTCAAAAACTTAGCAAAATGTTTGTTAACTATCCCTGAACAAAATACCCAAGTTTCATTAACTTTTGACCTTTTTCCACCTAAACCCACTTTTTCCGACCTGTTGACTAGACTAAAGGGCTCAGCTGCCAGTGCTTGTTAGTGTGTCAACTTTGTACATTTATTTACAGTGTAGTGTAAGTGTACATATCAGAAAGCAGTTAAAACTGTCTAAAAAAAATCTTTGGAAGGTGGTTTCCATTGCTAGGTGCGTTTTTAGCCATCGGGGGTGCTTTTGAAAATATCAGATAAGACTCCATAGCAAGGAGTAACTAAATAAAATGCACGACTGGGTCGCACGAACTTGCTCTAATGAGTGACAGTGGTTTATGGGCTTGAGATTTTGATAAAAATAAAATTTTCAAAATTCTTAAATAAATACTTAAACTAATTTGAGCTGAAAAAAAAGTACGCCATTTTATTTCTTGGATAAATTTGAATTTATGAGAATAAATTTAGAAAAATCTGTGGAGTGGTTTTTGAGAAAAAAAGTTTTTTTTGAAAAACTTTTTGAAAAAAAATTTCAAAAAAAATTCAAAAACGCCAGTTCATAGGTATTCAGCAAATACATTTATTTAAAATTTTTAAAAAAAAATTTAATAAGCAGTTTTCGAAATATTATTTTTTTAAATTTTTTTTTAAAAAATGCTTTTAAAAATACAAAAAAATATTTTTCAAAAATATTGGTATGCAATACAAATTGAGCTACCTACAGCTATATGTGTGTGAAATTTCGAAAGAATCGGTTGAGTCGTTTTCGAGATAGTCGAAAGCAAAAAAAACGGTCCTATGGAAAGTACCGTTCTTAGCCATTTTTTAAAACTTTTTTTTCAGCCATATGATTGGTCGTACCTAAAAAGCAACACTGATTTTTTTAATTAAAAATCGTTAGAGCCGTTTTTGAGAAAAATAAGCTTTAACGTAACGGTTGTATGGCAGGTACCGTTATTTTTTGAGCTAAAAAAAAAATTTCAATTTCCTTTCTGTACAATACCTAAAAAAGTCTATATACCAAGTTTGAAGCAATTCGGCCCACCCGTTTGGCTGTAGGTCTACATACAGACAGACAGACAGACAGAATTTTTAGACCATCTTTTTTCGTCTTCGCTATCATCGTAATGTCATGTTTGATTGTTATCTCAAAACTTTTTTTTTCGACGAATGCATAACTTGCCTTATAGTACCTATAATCGCAAGTAAAAAAGAGGTATTAGCTTTTTGACCGACAGCTGGGTTGGCTCATTTTTGAAGTCTTGGTTACCTCAGATTGATTTAGAAAGATACGGATATTATAGGTCACGTTAAGATGACCAAATAGAAGGTGGCACAATGGTTCTCTGGCAAGAAGACGCTCTTAATGGCAGAATGTGGGTACTTAACCCAAATTTGATATACTATTTAAAAACATTAGTGACCAGAAATATCATCTTGTTATGCGACTATATCATTATTATTATAATTTATTGAACCTATAATTAAAAATATTAAGCTAATATAAAATAGAGCGAGTACTAGCTGCTGTGGCTTTCGGCTCTGAGATGACAATTATATGTATAATAAGTGTTAAGAATTATTTAAAATTAAATATCAAGTTTATAGGTATCTATTTACAAAAGAATTAATATAAATTATGTTTGCACGACTAGGGATTTTTTTAGGTTGTTGTTGATGAGTTTCGCATGTGGGTGGGCTTCCTTTACGGAGAAGGTTTTGTTGTGCGCTAGCAGTATGTCCAAGGCGCATTCTTATGAAATATGTAATGGGTTGTGATCTATCCTGGTTGATGTTAGAGTAGTGGTGAGAATAGGTATTCTAATCCAGTAGGGGTTTGTGTTTTAGTTTTTGGTTGATATCGCGGAGAAGGCCAAGTCGAGTGACCGCATAAAAGTAGAAAGTTGGTGTTTGGGTTGCAGCTAAGTCGGCAATCTCTTAGTACCCTTGTGCCTAGGTACGTAGGTACCCACATTTGTTTAACATTTTGTTTGTATTTTATAAGAAGATCATGGATTCTTGAGACAATTATTGTATTGTGATTCGTATTTTTTACAGCCCGGATCACTGAAAGACTATCTGAGACTATACAAAATTTGCCAGCGTTAGCTTTGCAAAAGTTAGTGGTCTTAAAAATAGCTAGGGCCTCCGTAGTTAAAATTGATGCTATGTCATCTAGTAGACCCACACACATTAGGGAACCATTTTCGAAAACAGATGCGAAGGATGTATTTTGGGAATCTTTAGATCCATTGGTGAAAACCAAGGCCCAACATTGTAGTTTCAGTTCAGATGTAATACTGAAAAAGGCTTGGAGAAAAATTACGTTCGAAGTATTGATCTTATTTAAGCTTGACAAATCCATTATAAAGGAATTTGATTGTAGGGACCATGGTGGGAATAACTGAGTGTGTATTGCAATTTTTGTTGTAGGATTTTTTTTTTGCAGCAGTTATTGAAGTGAGATTGTTGGCGGAATTCGTTTTGCTTCAACAAGCATGTCTTTAATGGTAGTACATAGTTGGAAATGCGTTGAGTCTCCTTGAACTTTGATAATGTTAAGTGTTGATTTCGGTGAATTGCCATCTTAAGCCTGCTCGATCTCTATACTGCCATCCATGATTCCGTAGTCCAAGTAGTCGCAGGTCGGAATGACAATTAAATCTACATGGCCCAGCCATCTTTGTCGTTGAATGCGAATTTGTTTGGGTAGGCTTATGTCGCTGTACACCACGTATAGTTAGTACATCTCAAAACTTTTCACTCGAATACTCCAACTGACTTATCATCCGATTATGAGACGGTCCATGCGTCTGCACCATAAAGCAATGTGCAGCGTCTACTACTTCTCTATGGTAAAGCCCTCAACAGCTATTAGCAAGAGTTCATCTATGTTTTATTTCCGCAGTGTGTTTACGGCAGTGTCTAGGTAGACACATTCACTGACTACCTCGAAGTTATACCTATCAACGGTCATGTTCTGAAAATATCGTTGGTGGGATTGGATTTAAGCAAATACTTTGTCTTGTCCTAGTTTATTTTCAGTACCATTCTGCTTGCTACTCCATTTTAATGAAGGCACCGGTTACTGCTCACTTTGTTCAGTACGGATATTGCTTATTTTTTAGTTAGTTTAGTTAGGTTAGTGCTTAGAAGTCTCTTGTATCTCCCATTGTTGAATCATTTTCCGTCTAAGATAGCGATAAACTATGAAAAGCAATGCTAAGTAAGTAACTGGGTCTTTCGTTAAGTAAATCTCGCCCGATAAAGAGTTAATATTTCGGATCCAACTTCCAAAATAATTTCGTATAAGGCTTTATGTGAGCACCTGCCAATTAAGGCTTATCCCACGGTGCGTTAACTCGCATCCAGATATCCTAGTACATACCACTTTTATGTAACATGTTGAGGCATGTCCACACCCCTTGTTGAAGAGCAAAGCCTATATAACACCTCTTACATCACTAGGATGCCATTCTTTTCTGCATTCGGTTAACCACAACCACCAAGATACTTCCACAAGAGGGCCTACCTATCATAAATAGACCAACGTGAAGAAGCCAAGGGTTGTAAGACAAGTGAAACCTCTCCTAATTCCCTTGGTACAAGAATATGGATTCTGGTGTAGCTTCGCAACCGTAAAGATCACTTTCAGATGAGCAACTCAATACTCAAGCCCTGGCAGTATCAGATATGCGCATTCAACCACTAGACAAGGTAGAAGGAAATGGCCGAATACGCACACCTATTCACACAAACTTAAAAACAACTCTTTCAACCTGGCGTTTCCTAGTTAGGTGGATCCAGTTATCCTATCACTCAGTCTCTCTCAGAAACTCAGCCTCGCCAGGTCACACCACACAACCTGGAATAAAAAACTCAATTCCCACCTTTTACAACAATACAAGTTACAAATTTTGGGGTGAGTCTAATTGCCTGTTCTCCCTAACTGGGTGAGTGATCGGGGTTAGGCTCTACTACCAACCTTATCAACAATTTTCAACACAAAATACCATTTCAACTTTTTTTCAGCACATTCTCATCGGCAAATTGTGCCTCCTGTTTGGGTTGATTTAGTTGTCTGATTCCTCCGTGAGCTCCTGAGGAATCTTATAATAATAAGCCCTCTGACCCCGTCAAGTTAGAACCAGTGGGAGTGGCTGTTAAGGGCAATCATAAAGTGCTTCACTGGCTTTCGACTCAAGTGACCTACACCGGTATTTCGTATACAACAGATATCACATTAATTTTCTCCTCCGGTGTTGTATCATAATGTGTCGATATTTGATTTTTCGGTACGAACACTTGGATATACCCGGGCACAAAATAACTTTTTATTTTAGATTTTCCGAACTTCTCAGTGAAACCTCGCTAATGATAGCGAAAGAAAGGGGGACAAGAAATAGGTCTGCGCCTCGGTTCTTCGTTCTGCATAATTACCACACCACACAGTCTTTGGCAATCTTATTGGTTCATATATCTTTCAAATATCTTTGCCTTTAAACGCACAATGGTACATTGGATGTAGTGCTTGGGTGCTAAGCCTAGAGTTGTGAGTTGAAACCCAGCCTGGACAGCAATTTATATTTATTCCCCCAGTTTCAACTAGATGCTACCCGTGGGATTTTCGTTAGATTATAACCCAAATCTCAATCCTCTGTACCACCAACAAAATTTTTCCTTTCTTTCTGTTCCTTCTTTCCTAAATGCAAACCATATCAACTTATTTTCTAAACAAAATCAAAATTATAGGGATTTTTGTAAGAAACTCAATGAAGAGCAGTTCACGCGCAAGGTCTCTCGTTTAAACACAAATATAATGTACCTGGCATACACTCAACGCGTCAAGCTAAGACTTTTGAAGGAAAAACATACGCTTGAGAACATAATAGCCACATTGGATTCGGATAAAAGTGAACTCGGGAGATATGGTCCAAACGAAGTTGCATATGCGCCATTGATGAAATCTGTAGACTCTCTCCTGGTTGGCATTGAAACAGGCACAGAGTCTGAATCCGAAGGTAAGTTAAAAATAAAATAATTGTTTCTATTATATCTTTAAATCAATTTTTGTTTCTCGAAAGATGAAAATTCTTTGAGATTAGATTGGGAAGCAGTATCTAGCTTACCGACCCAAGAAATAGCGCCATTAAACATGCTGCCACCAAATCAACAAACAACCAGCATAGCTGAAGGACTCATGACCAGTGCAGCAAATCGTTTAGCTTCGATTTTGCGATGGGTCAAATGAATTGTCATCTGGATTTTGAGAATTCATATAAAAAATAAGTGATTTATCTTTAAAACAAAAATTTAAAAAAAAAAAACAAAAAGTGTAAAGATAGTTGAATATTATATTCAAGGACACTTCACTAGGATTAATATTTGCAAAATATATAATAGTTTATAAAATAAAATATATTTTTTTGTCTTCGTATGTTCATTATTTGTCTTTGGCCATGTCATGACATGTATTCAACAATTTTCACACAAACACAGCATATTAAAGTTAAGCGTCTTTGTTTTTTTTTAGTTTATGGTTTGAATTCATTATAACCGATATTTTGTAAATAAAATTCTAAAAAATAAATTTCGTCATTATTTTTTAACCAGGCAGTGTTTTCTTTTTTTCAATTCATTGGAAAACACTAATGGGTTTTATATAAGTTCGTAGACATAGTCTAACGCTAAGAAAAAACGCAATACCATCTTTAAGGATACAGACCTCACCTTGTTTAGTCAGTTTCATAAATGCCTTTGTCAACTTATTTCCAGTTTAATATAACCAGATTTCCGTTATTTTTAATTTCGACAAAACTTAAAAACACATGAGAAAATTAGTGAAAACCCAACAAATGTTGGCCCCTAGCCTGAAGAAAACTTAGTCTATTTGACTGTAGGTGTTATTTAGGATTTAGTTTGATGTTATTTAAATTTTATATTTTAGCAAGTTTAAAACCAGATTTCCGTGGCTTGGATTTCTAACTAAGAACTCAAACGCAGTGTTCCTCAAAATACTTTCCTTAGAACCGTTTTTGATCAAATTAGAGAAAAGGTGGTCTTATCTAAGGTGCCCGTTAAATATGGGTGAAACCGTTTAAAAAAAGTGCAATGTCATTCGATAGGGAGCTATGAAGAACTATGTCAAACCCAGTTTTAGTGAATTCGATCAAACCTTTGCTAACTTATGGCCATCTGAGAAAAAGGTAAAACAGCGTAGTTTTATCAAAAATACTCTAGGTTTGTTAAATATAAATTGTATTAATGAAAACCGTTAAAACCATTTTTGAGCAAATGCAAAGTGCAACAAAAAACACAATTGGGTCGCACAAACTTGCTCTTATGCTAGATAATTGCTTAGGGACTATGTATCTGAAAAAATTCAAAATTATTTAGAAAACTCTTTAATTTTTTCTAGTTAGTTTAAGTTTCCTCGGAAATTTTATTGCATACTTAGTTTGCAATAAAATTTAAAAACTAAATGTCTTTTTCTATCTAGGAAAATCAAAGGACCAGTTTTTTAAAAGGTTTTTTGAAAAAATATTTTGAAATTTTTGTGAGTACGTCACTACAAAAAAGTCTTCAGTTTTGACCAGACATTTATTTTTACAAAACTTAAATCCATTTGTTTCACTTTTTATTTTTTAAATATTAACAAAGTACAAAATTTTATCAAAATCGGTTGCGTAGCTTACGAGAAAATCTGAACAAAAGATAGACAGATACAATAGAGACCGCCAACTCTTTAAAGTTTCTGTCTTTGCCAAAAAGCTTGATTGCTTGCATTGTATTTTTAGTATGTCTTGAGCTCACCCGTGCATTTTAAATGGTAAACCAATACACGAACAAATAATGTATTGTATTGTATGTCTGCGGCCCAAAACAGTATTCTCTGCGGCCCAAAACAGTACTCAGAAAGTTTTATCAAAATCGTAAGAGCAGTTTTCCAGAAAATTAAACTTCTTTTCAAAGATTGTACAGGACGGCATCTGCCGTTATTTTTCGACCTAGAGTGAAAATGAAAGATACTTTTCGGGAGACTACCAAATTTTAAGTAAATCGGCCTATCAGCTTAGGCTGTACAGTGTACAGGTGCGAATAGACAGACAGATGGAAGGACTTTCCAGACCAACGACTTCCTACTTTTGTACAAATCGATAAATTACCTTATAGTATCTTTAGTCGCCAGTAAAAGTCTGTAACTTGAAAGGTACAAGCTCGAGCCGGGTCAAAAAAAAAATAGAAAAAACCGTTTTCCTTAAACTACTGTGTAAGATACGAAGCTTGAAGAAAATCCGAGCGTTTAGGTTCTGGCTTGATGTACAAAATTGGAAAGACCTTACTCCGCCCCGACAGGTGGACGGACGGCATCATAGTAATGTCACCAATACTTTTGTAGAGTAAGTTAGAAATACCAAACAAAAATGGTCAATAAATAGTAATAAGCTGTTCGAAATAACAAATCACAACAAATAGGTACGTACAATTGAAGCTTTTTACTAAATGCACATTACAGTATATACGGCTCATAATAAAAAGAAGGAACTGTGTTGAAAAATTCGTCTGTTTAATCCGGCTAACCTCCGAAAATGTTGGACCTATTTTGACGGGACTTTCACAAGCAGAAAGCTATGATTTTATAGAGAGCAACTTAAACTTAGTCTATTTTTATTGTGGTGCTCCAGCTTATATTTGTTTGTGCTTGACCCCTCTAGGTGGTGTTGTTATCATCATTTCGATTTGGTTTAAGTTAACACTACAAATATAAGAAAAATAGATTCAATAAGTGGTGCTGGGGCAGCTATATTTTTTAAAGTGTAGTTTCACCTCTATAAATTAGTTTTAAAGTTTTTAATTCTAACGCCTGCCGGGCCAGCTCGTCTAAGTCTAAGACCGGCTTCAAAGATTCAAGTCGGTTATTAGAATCGCTTTTAAAGTTCCCTGCCCTGTTAAATACTGAACAGGACAATATATAGTCTCGGAGAGATATTGTTTGCCCGAATTCTTTTCCTTTCTCAAAAACAAAAAAAATCATGCATTAGCTCGCATTCTGTACTTCTCCTTTGCCAACAAAACCGTTACTTAACCCAACAACTTTTTGTTGCATTTAAACAAAGTTTTAATTTTTAGTTTTAGTTTCGAGCTAAACTTTTATTAATTATTAAATTTTTTGTCCACCAAACAATGCACATTAGGTATATTTTGTTCTTTTCTTAAGTTTCTTATGACTTATGAATTTGAGATTTAGGTGCAATTTTAGTATAATTTGAATTATGAACGCCTTCAGATACTTTACTTTTTTATGTCGGTACATAGTAGTCGGTCTATAAGGCGCTCAGAATTATCAAATTAAGCATTTAAAATATAAAAAAATAAAGTTAGTAATATCACAAGTGAAAATTATAATAATTGTAAAGTAGGAAACTTTGTTGAGAAAAAAAAAAAAATATGTGAGATTGGATCTTAGAGATTCGGTGTCGTTTTTTTTTTGTCATGAAATTCAAATGATGTTCTTAGTATTGTCATCTTTGAATGATAAATGCTTTGGTGTCCATAGGGCAGAAATTTATTTCATCCGTTGTTATCTGATGTTGTTTGCCGATAAAAGTCAAGGGCGTTGTGTAAATGTTGGTGTTCTTTTCATCAGAAATGCTCAATAATCTCTTTATGTTGACCTGAAATAAAAAAATAAAATGCATTCAATTAGTTAAACTATGTATCTGTATTATGTGTAATTTTGCTAAGTATACATGACATAGTCTCAAAACATCTGAAAATTATAAATTTCCGTCACCGCTTTTAAACACCTTCACGTTTTCTTGGATTAGGATTTGTCACATATAACAAAACTGAACCTTTTTAAAAACTGCCAAAGTCCTAAGGTTAGGTTAAGGTGGCTGTCAGGAAAAACGCTGACAAACTAAGACCAAGTTGTTCCACTGTAATAGCACATGAAGATGCGAAGAAGTACCTCACTATATAAACAACTTGGAGTTAACAATAAAGCGATATTCACCATATCGGTGGGATCATCGAAGAAATATTATTCTGAGTCTTTGGCAGAAAGCAGGCCATGAACGGCCAATGTGTAGGATAATCCTCTTTTTTTCGATGCAGCTACTGCAGAAGTCGTTTGAGAAAACGTTAACTTTTATCGTGTCCAATTATGGAGCTAAGACTCGACCTGCTTGTTTTCAAAAATCTCTTTTCTGTACTACGTTTACGAGCCACAAATAGACAAAAGTCGTTTTTTCGTACTTGCCGTAAAGTATACAACTTTTAGTCAAGATTGATGTAGGAAGCCGGCCTAGAGCAACTTCTGCGAGAGATGACCGACATTTGCTACTTCAAAGTCTTCGAAATGGGAATCAAACAGCGGTTGAACAGTCTCACAGCCTTAAAACGGTAAGGGAAACAACTGTGAGTGCTGAAACGGTGAGGCGACGATTAGTGGAAGGTGGTCTGAGATTAAGAAGATCTGCCCGAGTACAGCGGCTGACGGTATGGTACAAGTGATGCCGATTAGAGTTTGCACGCGTTCACCAAGTTTGGACTGAGGCTGACTGGAACAGAGT
Source organism: Platycheirus albimanus (assembly GCA_916050605.2). Classification (NCBI taxonomy): domain Eukaryota; kingdom Metazoa; phylum Arthropoda; class Insecta; order Diptera; family Syrphidae; genus Platycheirus; species Platycheirus albimanus. The sequence goes on along the minus strand of OU696696.1, from coordinate 8,529,357 downwards.
TCTCTTTACTGATGAGTCCAGATTTTGTCTGAGATTTCCAGATGGACGTTACAGTCTGGAGACGACCAGATGAGAGATACTTTTCCGCAAAGATTGCCCAACGGGAAAACTTTTGGGGAGGTTCGGTCGCGGTTTGGTCATGAATTTGTCTGAGTGGAAAAATCGAGCTATGCATCGTAGAACGATCGTTAAATTGCAGCTAATATGTCAACAGCATACTCAAAGAATAAGGCGTTCTATTCACACCATTTATTGGTGAAAACCTCTTACTGATGATTATGGATTGAACCTGGACATGAATGCTTTTGAACATGTTCGGGACATGCTTTTAAGAAGGATTAGAAATTGGTGGTCCTTACCAGAGACACACAGTGCCCTGAAATCTGCATTGTTAATCCAAGGCATGCCCCGTCGAACTAAAGCTTGGATTGATGTTCGAGGAGGCACTACCCACTTTTAAAGGAACGAGAACTGTTTGGATTTCTTAATCACTTAAAAATAGTACAACATTTCAAGGCGCGCCACTTTTTTTGTAACTAATATTTGTGTTATAGGTTCACTTTTGGCCGTTTTATCGGGTTTAGAATTTCTGCCATTTTTATGAGAGTTGAGTTTGAGTTTCGGGTGTTTACGTGGTCGTGTTTTAGGGGTAGACGCGGATATGGACGTGAATATCAGTTTTTCCTTGAGTCAATTTAGGCCCTCTTTGTAAGGTTGAAAATCATTTTCAAGTCAGTTGAAGATGTCAAGCTCACACATATACAATCTGATCGTTGTACTTTGCTTAGTTTGTCAAAAGTTACTTTAACCAATGAAGTCTTGTGCATAATTTAAAACAGAGCTTTAAAAGTTACAGGCCAAAAAGACTTGAACACTGTTGTAATTTGTTTCAAATCTCTTTGATTGGCAATAAGAATATTGCACAGCTAGGTGGCCATCAAAGCCGGATCCTCACAGTTACCAAGTCAAAACAGATTTATGGTTGCCGCTACAAGTTAAGAATACTCGGTGCAACTGAAGTGCCTTGGGTTTGGGCCTACTACACAGCACTGTGCTATACAAGGTAACGAAATCGATCACCACTTCAACCGAGCCAAACAGTATGCTCGAAACTTAGCCACTAGAGCAAGAAAAAAATGTGAATTCACCAGACTTTGCTTAAAGGAAATATATGGCCAAACTAGATATAACAGAATACCCATTTAAGTTAGGCAGACCACTACTATCACTGTTTGTTGGAGTCCTTGAGAGCCACAATTCAATTGAAACATATGACTTAAGATGAGATAGTCAAGCCGAAAAGTCAGAACGGACCCGTCTCACCTTCTAGTGAGAGTAAGAGTGTAATTTTAACCTAACCACTCCTCCCCTGAAACATAAGCAATACAACTTTAAACAAATCAGACCTCATTCATTCCCATTTTAAATTTCAGCAAATTCTAATATATTTTTAAAAGAATGTTGATCGTAATTTGGTCTACTACCATTTCTTGGCACCTCCTTAAAAACTTCATTATGTTACTCTTTCGCATAACGACATTCAAGCATTCAGGCATAGCAATATCGCAACTATGTCGACACCTTCACTGCCTAAGATATCATTTCAAATAAATTTTAAGACCCTTCCGAATTAAAATTTCCTCCAAAGAGTGCACATCGGTCGATTGTGTCTCGAGTAAACAAAATTCGGACACAGCAGATAATACAGAGCAAGTTCTATCTCTTAAGAGACATAATTTTGTTACTTACCACTCCAGACCGATGGCTATCGGAATTGCATTCCATTAGATTAGTCCTATGCACCACCAGCCCCGTGTCTAGTGTTTTTTTACTGGCCCCATTGCCATTGGGAATGTTTCGCATAACGGCTATTTGAACGCCATCCTCTAATTGCTCGTGCGTTTCTCCAAATGATCTTTGAACACCAACCCAATCATTTTCCACCCAAATAAATTTATCTACTGGATGCAATAAGGTCTGGTATTCATTAAATGCCGTTTTGGTAAGGAATCCTCCTGGATATTCCTCAGTTAACTTTTTACAAGATTCGACTTTTTCGAGTACTAAACGGAAGATGTGTTGCACTGGTCGATTGTCAAGAACACCCTGTCCCAGACCTCGTTCGTCGTCTTGGGCTAAACGTCTGTCTTGCATTATTTCTACTTCACCTCCTCTTAACGACGAACCACCGAGAGGCTGGGCTGATACAACAGTCAAGCGCAAGTCGTCGTCTTCAATAAAGATGCTAGATGGTATTGGATAGTAATTAGCCTGAAGTGGTATCTTCTGGAACCTTTTTCGTTTTATCATCTACAAGGAAAATATACAAAATCAATTTTAACAACATTGTGAATAGAGTGAAAAGATTTTTTTGGTTTACTTGTAACCCATTAAGATCTGTGAAAAATGTTTCTTCACTTTTAATGCGTGTTGCGATGCGCATAACAATTTCTGTGTTGTCCATCACACCAATGTCTATGAAGTTTCTTATCTCTGGATGACCTCCGCGCAATATTGTTTGGTGCACAGCAAATGGCAAACCTGTAGTTACACTTGATTCAAGTGGTCCTTCTTGTACGAGTACAACGGGATTGACAATTGGAAGAGGACTCGCTTCACCGTATGGCAGGAACAGATATGCACCACTCATTGGACCAGTCATTCGTGTCCCATAACGCAGGAAGTTCAAATTTGTTGGTATATGAGGTGAAGAGTCGTCGATTTGTATCGATTTAAGGAGACCATTTCCATGGAAAGCCACCGTTGGCCCATCACCAACTCGCAGTGAGATATCCCGTGGTTCTGCGAATTTCACCTGATCTGGATAGTCGCCGAGATTAACGGAATATGGCGATACTGTCAGAATTCTATTCTTTCCAAGAGTAGTGCTTCTAAAAAATGAAAATGTTTAAATATAACGGTTTGTATTGGTCGAGTGATGTTTTCGATTATGTACTTACTTTGGCATAGTTTCGCCAGGTTCTGATTGGATAACGTAAGTTATCAGTCCTAGTGGTGGTATATTTACCTTGAATAAAAGTCTATATTTAGTTGTAGAGGCTTGGGGAAAGACTGCGTTGCCATCGTGATGGCCATGCCAAGACCACACAGGACTTATTTGTGCAGGAATTGCCTTGTTGTCCAAGTCCCGGACACTAATGAAAGGCTTTGAAACAAACAATTCAACTAATTCCTCTCTCCACTTCGACAAGGAGTTAAAGAAGACAACATATTTTGTTGGTAATTCATCTCCCAAAATTATAGTAGTTCGTCCATCGTCTTGACCAGGCCAATGAGATTCGTCAAAAAAGAAATATGTAAACTTATAATCTGGATTGTAAATCTGAAATAATAATATCTTTGTTAAAACCAGCACACAAATCTCTCTGAAAGTTTCACAATCTTACAGATGCCTTAGTCAAGAGACGATAGACAGACTGCTGCATGACAAATCGACAGTCTTTAATAGCGTTGAACGTTCGATTTGCATAATCGAACACTACATGTGTCTTTGCCGTCCCGGTTATTCCATCGTGGTGCTGAAAAAGTGAAAGTTCCCGTCTGGCATTCTGAAGCATATCTTCGAACTTGGTAGTTGGATCCCAGGTACTCCAGGCGTAGAGCATCTCTGCAGATCGTATATGATGCAAAAGAACCCTGTCCATTCTTTTGTGATAAGGGCGAGATGTGTAATAACCACTCCAGTAGTGATCATCTCTGTCTGCGTATGTAAAGAAATCTCCGCTGAGTGTTGGGAAAGAAGATAAATCCAGCTCTTTGTGGACAGAATCAAAATATTCCTGCAAGGTGGCAAATTTGGCTTCAGTGAACATCTTGCGTTCGCTATTGATATAATCGAATAGCATTTCAAAGTTTCGCATTTGAGCTTCCCATTCTGTACTTTGGCTGTACCGAAAATCATCACCCAAAGGTATCAATACGGAATTTGTTTTATAGAGCTCGGCTTTTTTCCGCCATTGATCGACAAGCATTTCAGCTCTGTGGATTGTTTAAAGATATTTTTATTAAAACTTATTTAAGTGAACAAAAATACCAACCTCCTTGCAACGTTTTGTTCATCAATAGCCTGTGGCTGTACATGCCAAGGACAAGCTATTCCAAAACCTGGTATTCGCTTGAAATCAAACTGACAGCAAATTTTAGGATCCGGGCCACATGTGTGTGGAATGTCATACGAATAGAAAGGCATCATGTGAGTAAACATCTCTGTTCGACCAGAGACATCTGTTTTGCAAATAATTGAAAGAAATTGAAGAACATTGGGTAAGCAGCCATTTCATGAAATTAAATCATGTTAATTAGAAGTAGTCTGGCTAAGAATTAAAACGATAAAATCAAAAAGTTAACAACTTGTTCTGATATGGGGATCCTTAAAAAATTCAACGCCAACAACGTAGAGATTCATCTGAACGTTTATGTTAAAGGCAAAAAAACGGTATTATTTTCGGACAACAATCGCATTGGAATCGTTATTAAGATTAATTTCAATGTCCATAACTCTAACTGGCTTCACTATTCTAGCCACACAACACCAGATCTTTTTTAAATTCAGCTATCTAACCCAGCTTGTTGAGGAGTCTATGAGAATACTAGACTCCCAACACATTCAACTTTTTTCTCACTTCTCATCTCGAAAATTATACCATCAAAGTCCTTGTGTTCTTAGGCACATCTGACCTTCCATCGTATCAGCCACTTTTTCATGCCTCAGTAGCCTCACTGTCAAAGAGGACCGTCTGGCAATATGACAAAGCCAACTAGGATGGTACCCTTTTTCCGATATTTTAACTGATCGATTTGTTTCTTTGACGGGCAGGATTATTTTAATTGACCTGAACTCTTTTGTTCCACATAGAACAAAGAGCATCAGACCAAAAGAGAATTCTTGGTTTGACTACAGGTGTAAGGATGCAATTAGATTGAGAGAAAAACTTCGGAGGAAAAATTGACTCAAGTTTAAAGATGTAAGAAATGATTTGATAAGAAAAACCATATTTCCACACGAACAAAAAATTAGAAGACAAATATTGGACTGTCCTAGGGGCAGTAAAAACTTTTCGTCGTTCGTTGGAAACATACTTCAACATCGCCATCGATTCACATACAAGACCATGTACAAGACAACGGTATCGATGAATTATTTTCTCAGTAGATTAGCAACTGTATTTCTGAACGTTCAATTTAAGTTGTTTTGGACGGTTTCAAGTTCAAATATATGGCGTGCCTATATTCTGCGTACTGTCCCTTACTTTTATTCATATTTTCATGACTGATCTGTTGTCTGAAAGTACTAGTAATTATATTGCCGACGACAGCAACTTCAGCGAAATATTCCCCTGATTGCTTTATCTATGAATGGTGATACTTCCATCAATGAGACTGAAAAACTTTCGATCCTTGGTAGGTATATGCATTTCTAACTATTTCTTTTGCAATAATCACATATCAAATGCTGTCCTTCTGATCAGGCTTAAATTTATGAGGCGTGCACACGTCTAATGCAAGAGTACAATTCTCATATCTGTTCTGGAGCACCAGAAACTTAATTAACTTTTTTAGATGGAATTCAGAACAGAGATTTAGGGATTTTTGTAATCAGTGCTCTACTGAAAAAACCACTGGCACTATTCCCTTAAAAAGTTCTTCTCGTCCAATCACTTAAGACAAACGTACATCGTTATCTCTCAGTCAATTCTGTTGTGATGAAAACTTTTGTTTCCACAAACTAATACGGCTGTCTGATGACCAGTGCTGATTTGTCGCGGGGTAGTCAACAACAGATGCAATCCTAACTATAAGGATCGTTATGGAAACACACCCGTATTACTTGAGGATTAGTAAATTGTTTACAGTTTCCTGCAGTTAATTTCAGTCATTGACTAACTGTTTCAAAATAAAGTGACGGACCCCAAAGGTTATAAGTTATTCTTTGGAAAAAATGCGAAAATTTTTCATAACTGTAATGAGCTACAGGTACGTCAAGGTATCAGTGGATGTTTTGGAGAGAAAAAAAAGACCTCACATGCCTATTTCAGACATTTATTTGAATGGAATAGTGATTCTCAAAAGAGAAAATTTTAAGTGATGGGAAAACTTCTGTGACCAAAATATTATAAGGGGATTGGCAGGTATTGTCACGTGTAAAGAAGAGGACAAAAAGGAAATATTTTTTTTTGTATATTGCTTTATTTTATAAGAATTCTTACCACTAACTTAACTATATAACTTCAGTGTATAAGTAATTTCAATTAATAAGATTTCATATAAAATAGTTAGGTACATCCGGTTGCCCTAAGGACAAGAGTTGGATTAACCGTATAGTTACAACATATAGATTTTATTAGCAAAATTGATGGGGCTCATAACAAAAGTGTAACAAAAATTAGTGTTCAAAAACAAAAAATAAAAGTACTTGTATAATATAAGAATTAAAGGCAGCAACTTTAAATCGCAAAAGAAAGAAATCAAAAATCGGTTTTAGATAATCAAAAGAATTAATTTAAAAAAAAATTAAAAAAGATCCTATGTAAATACATTTAATAGACTATCAATTTCATTAGAATTCAATGAAAACAATAAAAGCTTAATATTTCTTAAATATGAAGATTTAACTGTCTCACGTCGAATGTCTTCTGGCAGATTATTAAAAAGACGAGGAGCAATTATTTCATAGAAATGAGAAAAAAGCGATTTTCTGATGGTAGGAACATTTACGAAAGTTCTAGTGTTAACACGCAAATTGTGAGATCCATATAGCCTAGCGTCCAGATAACCAGATTTTTCGAAGAATATTTTTAACACTTTATAAAAGTACAAATGCTTGAGTGGCAGAATATTAAGGCTTTTAAATAAATCAAAGCTTGGAGTTCGGCGGTTAACTCTACAAAGAATTCTAACGGCATGTTTTTGCTTAATAAGCAGTGGTTCAATTTTATTGTAATGTGTCCCATCCCAACAAGAGAGCCCATATTGCAGTTTGGATTTAAATAAGCCATTGTATACTAAACTCAGAATAGGTTGACTGCAGTAAAGACTGAGATGGTAAATTTGCCTTACAACTTTGTTAAGATATTCCTTCAGGTTAGAAGTGTGGTTTTTCCAACTCATCCGGAAATCTAACAGTAGACCCAAGTACTTAAAACTTTCAACACGTTCTATATCAAAGCAGCTATCAGTACATAATAAGTTATCATTATAAGTGATGGGAACATGAGAGCAATCATTATTAAGACGAAACCTAAGACAGGAAGGTGAATGGTAAGAAAGTGAGATTTCTTTACAGACATTACCCAAAATATTAAAAACCATAAATTTGGTTTTATCACTTATAACAAGCCTGTGAAGATAAAACCATTTACGAAGAATCTCTAAATCATTGTTTAAATCGGTTACTAACTGGAAATAGTTTTTCGATGAATATAAAAGAGCAGTGTCATCCGCAAAAGCTGTCATTTTTCCTATAAACGGTTGAAAAAAAAAGCGAATTGACAAATATTAAGAAAAGATTTGGACCCAAAACGGATCCTTGGGGCACACCAAAATGAATAAATTTTTCCGAACTAAGTTTGTCCTGAATTCTTAGCTTTTGTTTTCTGTTCATTAAATATGATACAAACCAATCATAAACAGTGCCTCTAAAACCTATTCGGTATAATTTATCAAGCAAAAGTCTATGATCCACCGTATCAAAAGCCTTAGCTTTATCAATGAACAGAGTCGAAGGTATCTCAGAGATGTTCAGACTGCGATAAATTTCACCACATAGTTTTAAAACAGCGTCTTCCGTAGATGTACCCTTCAAAAAACCATACTGGTGATCGCTGAAAAAGTTTGTTTGATTTAAAAAAGAAATCATTCTGATCTTCATACATTTTTCTATGATTTTCGAAAAAACTGAAAGGAGTGATATTGGACGGTAATTATTAAAGCAGGATGTCATGTGACACCTTTTTTATGTAGTGGAATAACAACTGCACTTTTTAACGCTTCTGGAAAAATACCTTTTTCTAAACAGAGATTAAAAATATAACATAAAACATCAGATATAAAGAAAGAAATGTTCTTTAAGATAAAGCCAGAGATATTGTCATCAGAAGAAGAGTTTGAATTTTTTAAAGACATTACAGTTTTATGAATTTCTCCGAGCTAATAAACTCAAAGAAAAAACTAGTTGGGTGGAAGCTTTCTTCCTTTACAGTGTTATTACAGCAATATGCATTGTAATCAGATGAATGTCCAGATAAATTTTGATTTATGTTAGAGAAAAAATCATTAAATAGATTGGCAATTTTTTCAGAGTCGTTAATAATTGTCTTGTTACGTTCAATAGCAATACTTACTTCAGTCTTATTCCTATTTAAAATATCATTTACTATACCCCACTCTTTTTTGAGTTACCTAAGTTCTCAATCAGTTTATTTTTGTAATAAGTGTCTCTGCAGAGAGGAATTTCCGATAGATAGATAGATCATCTTTAGTCTCTCATTGTTTGGGTGCTTTTTAAGGCAACTATGCATTTTTTTCTTTTTATTTATTTTTTTTTAACAAAGATAATATTCATCCAAGCTTTTCGACATTTAAGATGCAAATCTTTTTTTTCCGGATTACGCAGTTATTCGAAATATGGTACTGAAGTGTATTTAGAAATTCCACATATGCAATTGACGTATCATCTTTATTAAAAACTTCGTCCCAAAACTCATAAGTTAAATCAGATTTAAGACTATCAAAATTTATTTTTTAAATTTTTTTTTAAAGAGACTGATTTGACTTGTAAACATCGTTGTCAAACTGAAGACTGGTCAATCTATGATCTGTAATTTTAAAAAAACATCTGCCTTGTAGGTTCCTATTATTATTTCTTTGAAATTAAAAAAAAATATGTGGTCTAGACAAGACAATCCTCCGGTCGCTTTGTTCACCAAGGACATAAAGCCAAAAGATGATAAGACGGCCAGAAAATTGTTCACATCAGATGATTCGGACAATATATCAATATTAAAATCCCTAAGTAGAATTTCGTTCTTGCAGCTTTGATTTTCTAAAAACTCCGAAAATTCATTCACAAAACTCGTAATATTAAAGACATGAAATCTGTAAACGCAAACAAAACAGAAGCGAGCACCAGACAACTCACATTAGACACCGTTCCAAAAACCTCTGGTACATACAAAACCGAGAGGCTTGTCGAAGATTTCTGAGGTCATCCTATTGAAACCCAAGGGCGGATCACTAGTTAACCTGAGAAGATAACAGATCAGTGAAGGGTTAAAATAATAATAATAATTTAACTATATGCCTGTAAGAGCCAAGGCCTTTTTGAATGAAAGCAGCACGGCATTAGTTAGAACGAATAGAAAGATAGGATAGATTTTTTGTTGGTACAATGGATTGAGAAATAGGTGATATTTATCTCATGAGAATCCCACGTGTGGCGTCCAGTTGAAGCTGGGAGAATATTGAAAAGTTGCTGCCCAGGCTGGGCTCGAACCCACAACTCAAGGTTAGCAACCAGGCACTATATCGCTTGTACCATTGCCACCCCCAAAGAAAAGGGTACATGAACAAGTGTTTGAAAAATTTTACAAGTAAGAAAAAAAACTACATCTTCGTATTTTGTGGGTGCTGGCAATGACAATAATGAATTCTTACCTTCAAAATATACTGGTTAAAGCTTACTGAAATTTTAATCTCAGAGCACTCTCCATCCATCGTAAAAAAAAAAAATTCTACGAAATCAGTTCGTTCTTGAGACCATATTTATTTATCTTTTTTTATCATAATCATCTGACGTGCCAGATTTCTGTCCGTTGTTTTTTCGTAGACATTTTCTTTTTTGAAAATGTTCTCGAGTATGGGAACGACCTTCTTTTTTCAACTTCAAAAAACCGGATGTTAAAAACCACTCACAAAATGGCCAAAAACTTTGCTTTGTATGCAATCACAAACTCTCAAAATTATTGTGCCAAAAATTAATTATATACGACAATTTTAGGAGTACTTACCCCAAATTTGTCTCCATTTGAATTCAAGTTCTTTGGTACGAGCAAGACGTTTCTTCACCGAGTAATGGGTTCGTTGAATCAACAAATTGTCGAAACCAGAATTTTTCAATATATACGGCAATGTTGGACTGTGACCAAAGGGATCAATAGCCCACGATGATGTTGGAGTAACGTTTAAATTCTTCTTGAGCCAAGTATGTCCTTCAGTAAGTTGCATCAAAATACTCAGCCAATGTGAATTGGCCTCATCAGGCATAACCCATCCTCCAGTTACAAAATCCAACTGATGACTTTGAACTAATCTGTAATTATAATTAAAATCGAAATCAAATCATTATTCATCGTTTGAAATAAAATAAACCAAAAAACATTACTTTTTTGTTTCCATTTTTGAATTGTGACCTAGTCCTTCAAAGAATCGAGAAAAATAAGATATTTCAGCCCAAATGAACTTCATATCCGGATTTTCTTTTAGATGACGCAACATATTGGATAAAATATGCTTAGTGTCGTGCTCATAGTATGCGTCAAAAGTTTTAATCCATCCTAAAAAGGATCAGAGTCAAAAATACATTACTGTTGAGTTTTAATTTTTTGTTTGTTTTTGGTACCTGGGTCATTGTGCGAATGCGGAACAACAAACACTTTCAGCTTATGATGCTCATTGAACTGTAACGGATCGTATTTGATATTCCAGCCTTGTTTCCAGACACCGCCGTCGATGTTGTCAAATGAGATATTTTTGTATACTTCAAGCATCTATAAAAAAATATTGTTTTAAAACGAACAAAAACAAAAAGCAGTCCACACTGCATTCTGCGATTTTACTTAAAACTATATGGCGACACTAATAACTGTATCAACTGGCGTAGCGTCATATTTTGAACACGCTTCTGAAGTAAGTGGTAACTATTTTAGAAGGTGGATTGAATTTGCACCCTAGAGATCTAGTTCTACATCTCTAAACTACACCCAAGAGATACAAAGCCGGAGATTTCGCAATGGTCCATCATATTTGGCAATCACATTAACAACTTGGGAATTATCCTCAAAGAATAATGGCAGTTTCATCGACTTCGGAAAGTGACGTTATATGTAGATCGATACTGAAGCTTTCGAAACCACCAGATGGCTAAGACAAGGTGACGCACTGTCATGCAGCTGTTTTAACATTGTGCTGGAAAATGTCATACGGAACACCCTTGCCAGTACATGGGGCACCATCTTGAATATATCGGCACAATTACTTGGGTTTGCAGACGACATTGACGTGATAGGAAGAACACAGCGAGCAGTAACCGGTGCCTTCATCACTATGGAGTCAGCTGCAAGCGAAATGGGACTGAAAATAAATGAGGACAAGACGAAGTATATGCTTTCATCAACAATCTCGCCACCGCTTTGGTCAGAACGTAACCATTGATAGGTATAACTTCGAGGTTGTCAGTGAATTTGTCTACCTGGGCACTGCTGTAAATATAGCCAACAACATCAGCGCTTAAATCAAACGCAGACTAACTCTTACTAATCGCTGTTTCTTTGGGCTGAGTAAGCAATTGAGGAATAAAGCCCTATCGAGAAGAACCAAGGTGACACTGTTTAGAACTCTCATCATCCCGTTCCTGCTATATCCTGCAGAAGTATGGATTCTCTCAAAATCGGATGAAAAGTCACTTGGAGTCTTCGAGAGAAAAGTTCTGAGTACGATTTATGGTCCTGTCTGCGTAAACCGACAAGACAACATTTTGCAACAACGATCTATACGTGCTGTACAGCGACATACGCCTAGCCAGAAAAATTCGAATTAAACGACTAAGATGACTGGGCCATGTATAGCGAATGGACATCGACGCTCCAGCTCGTAGTCTTCAAAGCCAAACCAGAGGGAGTCAGAAGCAAAGGTAGACCTCATCTCCGATGGAGCGACCAGGTAGAGGGAGAACTTGGAGTGCAAAATTTGAGACGCTAGAGATCGAGCCGTCTGGAGGTGCATGCTAAGCAAGGCCTAGGAGCGTCACGGTCCAGTGGAGGCAACATAAGAAGAAGAAGTAGTTCGCTAAGTAAAGGGGGCAACCCTGATCAAATACTTTCTTTAATGAGATTCAAACAGCAACGCAATATGTTTTAGAGTGCGACAGATGTACTCTCATTTGTTATGTTCTTACTCCTATTGATGATGCAAACACTGCCACGGTGGGCAAAATTGAGAGACTTGGCGTTCAATGGAACCCATTTCCAAAGACAAGCCTTTAGAACTTAATTGAGCATCTGTTTAATGGCAACTTCGTACTCTTTGCCAATGCAATTGCTTCATTTCCTTCAACAAAATACGGTTGTTGCTGGCTTAAGAATGAACACAAAATGTATGCACACAAGTCGGAACTAACAACAGTAGATTATTGTGAGACAGGAGGTCACTCAGTTAGCTTACTGTGGAACTATAAAAAATACATCTTCGGAACAATTTGAACTTTTCCAATTCTAATCAGAAACTGTGCTTGTGTACTCTGCCACAGTCTTGAGAATGTAACAAGCCTTTGTTAACCGTGACCCGTGTTACTTTGTGAAGACGCTGCGGCCTAATTTGTCTAAAACTATTGTAGCTGAACAAACAAACGTGGGTGTTGACAATAATCGGATGAAGGTATGCTTAATAGAATAAGAAAACCTGACAACATTTTTTAAATTTTAAATGCTGGTTTGTAGGCCTATAATATTGAAGCTTGGTCCTAAAACTTTAAACCGTGTTCACATCTGACTTCGTGCTGCGAACAGATACGAGTGTTCGTGTTGCTGTAGGAAGTGTTAAAGTGTTACTGTCAACAACTGCTACCGGAAACTAACAGGATGAGAATAAGCTTAACGTGAACACCTGACAATTAAGTCTTAATTTCACAGCGAGCTTACTCGCATGCAGTCAAATTGGGCTTAGACCAGAGCCCTAAGATCTACCACTCGATAGAATCTTAGTACCAATTTTATGGAACATGTTGAGGCATGTCCACACTACTTGGTAAGGGGCGAGGTCTATTTAACACCTCTTGCATCCAATAATAAAATCCGTAGATAATATTACCCAATGCCATGTTTCCGCTTGGAGTAAACACAGCCACCACGACATTCCCACAATGTCTCCTACCTCATAGATAGTCTCCCAGCTGACTCGGCCACCTGGGTGGGCACTATCTCCCGTGGTACCAGAATAAAGCTTCCGGTGAAGCCTCGCAACCGTAAGGTCACTTCCAGATGAGCACCATCAATACTCAAGGCCTGGCAGCCTTAGATATGCGCACTCAACCATTTGCCAAGGTAGAAGCAAACATCCAAATACGCATATCCAGCCTTCCTCTCTTTGCCGCTTACAAGTTTTACCTTGCATACGTTTCCAGTAAGGAATCAATACTTCAAGGAAAGGAAATATAGCTGCAGATACTCACTCCTATTTCATTTAAAACAATTTCCCTGCCATTCATATTGTTCCCGGGTTGCCACGCGGAGGCGGAGGATAGGCACGTCTATGCCCTCTCAAGTTCCAACTTCCATCTCAACCACATTCATGGTTGGATAGAAACCAGCTTACAAAATATCGTCAATGCTAAGCCCAGCAGGGACCCTAAAGACGAAGAGGTCCCGCGGCCTCTACGCTCCAAGGATCTGCACGGAACAGAAGGAGTATTAAGATCTATATTTGCAGCCTTGGCTTAGCGTTCAAAACACTTAAGAGGGTATAGTTCAACCCCCACCGGAAACTAACAGAGAATAGATTGACTACAAGAGCTTTAGCTTTTTTTTGATTATAGGACTTAGGGTATAGGACTTAATGAACAATTTTAAAATGTACAGCGGGGTAAGATATTAAATATGTTCTTATAAAATACTACTCAACTCATATGAGGATGCTTGCAATTTACCTGAATGTTGACACGCGACTGAGGATCGACGTTGATATCACACTGTTGGTTGTCTTCGGCTCCTAACACCATATCCTTGAACATTTCTTTTTTGTTCAGTTGTTTTGGACCGAATTTGGGATGTTTAAGGAGGCGTATTTCTTTGGAATCCATATCATCGGACTCGAGTTTATTTTTGTTACTTTGAAACGATTCAAGTTTTTTCTTGAGGTGTCCCATTTCCTGTTTGTGCAATTGTAAACCATTTTCGAGTTGTTTTAATTTATTCTCAATGTTATCAACGTTTGACTGAATTAACAAACAAAAAATTAAACAAAAGTTAACAAAAAAAGAAAATTAAGAATGCCAAAAAACCATAAATAAAGTAAATACCTGCTTGTCGGCCGGCACGGAATAATTGATAAGCAAATATGTGAGAAGAAACACTGCCACACATAACGCGCATAAAATCAATTTACATTTTCGGGAAAATCGCAACATTTTTCGATTTTTGAGGGATTATTTGGCGAACTTAGTGGTGAGACTTTTTAATTTACTTTAAGTTAAGCCTCCAAGTTGAATTATCGGGAGTTTAAATTTACCAAATACATTTTACTTTTTACATTTCAATACAAAAAACATAAAATAATTGATCTGCCGATAAATATTTTGTATTTGGGTATCCGATACCAAAAAAATCAAGGAGCAGAGATCCGAAGATATGTCAAAAGTGACAGTTTTGAATGATATGGCTTCGATACTCGAGACTTTAAAAAAAAAACAGAATTAAGGTAAGGCCGCACTTGGTGACACTCCACTTCAGTATTAGTAGAGGTGGCTTTACATGGAGCAGCAAGCCATGATCTGCAGAAAAATAAATCATACTTGTGTGATAGAGAGGGAAGACCAAAATGAAGACGTCTTCATGGATGCATATTAAAGGAAGAGTATGGATGCAGCTTGAAAATTATGGTGAAGACGAACATAGTAATATCTTCATTGTCACACTATAATTTTTGTTATTGCGTTTTCGTCTGCACTATAATTTGTTGCAGCTCCATGTAAAGCAACCTTAGAGCTCTGCAACATTTTATTTTCAAATTTGTATTTACTATCTAGTGGCTTGACACTATCAACTATTGTTTACTTTTTAAAAGTTTGTTCTTAGATTCGCGGCTTGACACTACATAGGTGGTCAGATTATCAACTTTGTCTCAAAAATATGCTGTTAGTTCACTTTGATACAAAAAAAAGTACATATGCATACAAGTGCAAGTAAAGAAAAAGTAGTTTGGTCCAGTTCGTAAGATTATAAAATAAAGGAAGTGTTGAACTAGGAGGAAATGCAATGCACTGCATTACTTTTTTCAAAACCACACTTGATCTGCACTAAAACTGGGAAACTACTAATGGCAGTTCATCTGCACTTCAGTGGAAGTTGTGGCATAGTTGGTGTAGACTACCAGCTATTTCATTTATTAATGCTTAAGTGCAGATCCAGTGAAACGTAGTACGAGTTAAAAATTACTGTGTCATTCAAAGAATATAACATGTGTTTTAATTGCATACCAGTTCTGTTTTAGTGCAGTTTTGCAATCACAGACATACAATACAGATTACCAACCTGTCAGCTGCCACTTTTAAAATGATTAATTTACCACGGTATATCGTAAATCCCTGTCTGCATTTTATATTAGTCGGGTAACTGGTACCCATTTTTAATGCACGGGAGAGCTAACATACTCAAAATAATGCACATCAGAAGTATCATCAGCGAAAAAGCTACGTGTGAATAGACAATGAAGTTAGAACTTTGTTATAGTTGACACCTTGGATCCAAGAACATATTAAGTGTACTATAGTGTACTGTCGCTCAAATGCAGTTCGCTGCAGCTCCAATGGTTTGGAAAAAGTGAAATGTACAGAGCAGTTCAATTTTTTTTTTACATATTTTCATTGCTTTTTTTGTGTGAACAGAATGAAAAGTCACTGGTGAAAATGGGTTACAGTGACCATAGCTCTGGCAATCTAAGCTTGCTTTATGATTTCACTATGCAAGTGTCAATTTGCTCTAATCTATAGTACTATCACTAGAGTTCTTAGTATTGTCTTGTTTTGCAGCAAATGTGTAAGCATGTTATTTTAGTTCTGAACTATGTCAATTGGAGCGCTGTTTTATTTACTTAACATCAAATGTGTTCTATTATTGTTTTTGCTTCCCATAGCAATCTAGACAAAAACCACTTCTAACTCACCAATCAAGTGTTTGTGAACTTCGTCCATAGATGTCGCATCAAAAGTTTCTCTTATTGGGATTACTGTAGATTATAAATACAATGGCATTGTACATAGAACCTATAGTCATTGCATATAGAACCTATAGTAATATCACTTGGGAGTTTTGCTGCTCGGCCGTGGACGGCAAATCAAGGCACTAACTCATTTCAGATTGTTGATGAAGAAGGAAGAGAAAGAAGGGGGAAAAGAACATGCTATGAGAATATTGTCATCGTTGAAAATAATAACGAAAGGAGAGCTCTACATTATACCATTTCAAAAAGTGAAAAGTAGTATTCAAGGCTCTTAACGGCAAAACAAGACATTAGTAAAAACTCCCAAGTAGTATTACTATAGGTTCTATATATAATGCTAAAGTACTATCATTTGGGAGTTTTTTGTACTGTGTATTTGTCTTGCTGCTGAGAGCGCTGTTGAGGCGCTCGTCTCCATCCTATCATTCTTAACTCAAAACAATTTTTAATCGGTTTTTGTTGTAGTCTTTGTATTAAGTGCTTTCATTCACTTACTCTCAAATGATAGTACTATAAGTTCTACATGCAATGGCAGATTGAAGCAAAATGTTGATTTTGTACTTTAATTCGGAGAATCAAAATTAAATCAGCTGGATTTACTAGGAAATAGGAGTTGATGAAATATGCTTCTTTTGCTTTTCAATATTGATAATGATAATGGTGTCTAGAAGCCTTTACCGTAGCGATTTACTGTAGCCATTGTATATGAAATCTATAGTAATATGGATAGCAAGATCGACTGTGGGGACACCGTGAGTCTCCAAACCATTTTTTTTAAATTTCTCGTTTTCGAGAGGAAATGTAGGTGGAAAGGTTTAAATATGTGATAATTATCAGCGACATCTATGTGTCTCCAAAGCCCGTTATCTCTTACTCGTTCCCCAGACTACTATAGATTTCATATACAATGCTGTAGCCCAAAATTCGTTACCAACACATTTATGTCAAAAGTTTAGTTTTCAAATAAATAAAATACAAAGTTGCATTGAAACTAGCGAAACTTATAGGCTTTTCACACTGCATCAAAAACTCGGTTTTTGTCTAAAACCCCAAAACCTACACCAAAACCACAAGGTTTCCCATACATTTTTCTCTTCCATAAACTAGTAGTCTTTGATAAAACTCCTCAAAACCTACTTGCAATCTCAAGTAGTGGAAAACAAACTGATCTTTTGGCACCATCAACTCGTCGATAAAACAGTGTAGTGTTCTCAGAGTACGGGATTTTTACCGACAAAAGAGAGAAAAAGCGAGGTGTATTTCTTATTTGAGTGGGATTTTCACTAAATGTCACGGGATACACATATTCATGAAACGTCAAACAAAACCTAGTTTTTGTTCAGTGTGAATGCTCCAACTAGGTTTCGTAAACTTTTTTGAGTTTTTGGTCCAGTGTGAAAACCCTATTATTTGTGCCTACAGAAACCCCATATTCTTGAAGCGAACACACCTCTTCTTCAATTCCGTTTGTTCCAGTTGGCAATTTTCCCTATTCCCGTTCATTTTGCATTTGCTTTCCATTCATTTGTATGTGTGTGTTTTTTCGGGTGAAATAAAAACGGCCATTGTTGATTTTTTGACAAGGAAAGAAAAGGAAAGGTTCCTGTGAAAACTGAAAAATCACCAAAAGAGTCTGGATTGCACGAAAAAAAGTAGAAAAATACATTTTAGGAAAATTCTAATAACTGCATAATCTTGTTCACAAGAATTTTACAATCATTTTAACTATAATTTGAAGCTTTTAAAGGAATAATAACCAACAAATTGATGTAGTGTTTGCTGCAAAAGTTATTTATTTTTTTTTATTTGTAAATGGGGAATAGAAAAGGAGTTTTGTTATAATAAAAATAATGTGCGACGTGTGTGCTGATTTTTTGCATCTCCTGGAGACATGTAAGTTTAAAAAAAAAAACTAATAATTGTGATTGCTGTCTTTATAAGATTGTTTTTAATTATTAAGTATTAAATTATTTAGAATAAAGTTAAGAAAAAATATAGGTAGGTATAAATTTTCCTTGAATCTTCATCTCAGTCTGAAGTAACTTTTAGTGCAATAGCCGAAGCTCTAAAGAAGAAGAAAAAAAAAAAAAAAAAAAGAACACCAGTCTTTTGTGTGAGGTATACTCACCCGTTCAAGCTGTGAGGAGTTTCTATGTGAAAATGGAATGTGTGCTAGTTTGCCGGATTTTTTTTCAGTTGTTATTTTGCAAACTCTAGTCTTCTTAAACTCGTTAACTACTTTTACTTGGTGACGTCAAAAATTATATTATTTTTGTGTCCAAGAAAGAAAAATTAAAATAACTGCTCGATGGGCCAATACCTAATAATTGTATGGTGGGAACCAAGTTGAGGCTTCGAGGAATTTTTCAGATACATATTACTAACCTACATCAATACTCATATAGATACACCATTCAATGGATGAAGGCAAAAAATGGTTTATCGTTTTTAATTTAGTTTTAATTTTGATAACAATTTTCTTTGTCTTTCGGTAAGTGGGAACGCCAAACTGACCCGGGAAGTTATTTCGCTTAGCAAAAATCAATAAATAATCTTCTCCTTATCTCTTTCCAAGGGGTTTAGTTGTAAATGTAGGACTTACTACCTCTACATCGGCGATTGTTTTCATCTAAATGCACTTTTACTTGACTCATCCTTGTTGGTTACAGAAATCAAGCGTCCCTTAAGAGGCTTGCAACTTTTGAATACCAAATGAAGATTTTCAAATTTGAAATATCTATAAAAGACCCTGCGTCGGCGGGAAGCCTAAACTTATAGGAACATGACATGAACATGATCAATTGCTTTATGTTGGTTCAAAAATGTAGTGTTTTTTCTTCTTTTAAACAGTCTACAAAGGTTTTAAGCACAAAAAATGGTTGCTTTTTACCCAGATTCACCACATGGTGGAGTCCTATCCCCTCTTCTATGGAACTAAGTTGTCAATGAACCTGGAAGCAGAGTGGTTCAAAGTGATTGCATGCGCTGATGACTTCGCCATTGCGGTATCGAAAAAACATGCTCAAATTCTTACTGAGCTAATGCAAACAGCTCTTAACAAACTTATTAAATAGACAGGAAAATGTGGACTAGGAGTAAACCCTCACAAAACTGAACTGGTCCTCTTCACAAGGAAATATAAAATTCCACAACCAAATACTCCATCCATCAATGGAACTCCACTAATTTTCTCAAATGAAGCTAAATATCTAGGCTTCATTCTAAATAAGAAGCTCACCTGGAGACCCAACATTCAGGAAAGAGTACGTCGGCTCTCTTTTCTTGCAAAAAAAGCAATAGAGAACAAATGGGGCTTATCCCCACAAATTACCCACTGGCTATATACAGCGATTCATAAGACCGATAATCACTTATGGGATAATAGTATGGTGGACTGCTTTGGATAAAGTAAAAAGATCAGCGTGTCTATGTCTCACACCTTCAGCTGACTTAGACATTCTTCTTAATCTTACACCCCTCGACGTCTTTAGTAAAAAAACGGCCGCGAGTACTGCAATCCGTCTCAGAGCCACCTCTCAATGGACCAATAACTCAATTGGACACACTATTATTCTGAATTCATTCTGATCAATTCCAAGTCACTCCGACTACACCTTACCCCAACTGGTTTTTGAAAACAACTTCCAAGTCTCCATTCCATCACGGTCTGATTGAGACGAAGGTAATTTTCCAAGAGATGATTCAATTCATTTCTACACTGATGGTTCAAAAACCGAAGATGGGGTTGGGGCGGTGTGTACTCAGAAGGACTAGATCTTAGTCTCCCATTCCAACTCCCTAACCATTGTAGCGTGTCTGTTCCAAGCGGAACTTCTAGCTATAAAAAAGGTTCTATTCTGGCTCAAGGAAAACGCGATCAGCTTATTCTCAGACAGCCAAGCAGCCCTTAAATCATTCGGGGCGGTTTCCACGAACTCAGCAACTGCCCGCAACTGTCGCTCATCTCTCGTGGAGATGGCAGAACAGTTAAACATTCACCTCTCTTGGGTGCAGGGACATAGAGATATTCCAGGAAACTGCAAGGCCGATATACTCGCCAGAAATGGAACTACTGCACATATTTCACCCAACAGGATGAATATTGGTATATACTTATCGCTACATGTAAACTCATGCTAAAACACGATGCCATGAACAAAACATATCTAAGATGGTCAAACTTAACCACTTGTCAGGTGACAAAACAGATCGGGTCAAAACTAGATCCAAAACCTTCCAAATGTTTATCTCTTGGTAGATCTCACCATAGCTCCTTAATCGGTGTCATAACTTTACACTGTCTTACAGACAGACATGCTATTAGACTCGGGGTCTTCTCGAACAACTTCTGCAGAAGTTGCATGGACGAGAAAGGAGAAGAGGCTATAACTCATCTTCTTTGTTCATACCCTGCTCTCTCACAAATATTAAAGTTACATTTGGGAGAATTCTTCTTCAACGATATTAATAATCTAACTCCATCGCTTTATTAAAAGTTCCAATTGGTTTCCAAATTAGTGAGGTAGTGCCTTATCTTTATATTTGGTATCACAATGGACCTAGTATCTGGTCTTTGTATGTCAGTCAGTGCATGACAGCCACCTTAACCTAACCTAGAATCAATCTAAACAATATTGTTGCCAATGTTGAGAAAATCATGTCTCGATCTCTACTGGCATCACAACTCGCTCACTTTACTGTTTTAAACTAGATACCCGGCTTTTTTGATTGTGTTATAGTTATATATTATCTTCTTGTTCTAACGGGGTTCTCAAGAACTCTCATCTCCAATACCAATAAAAACAAATTAAGGGAGTTTAGGGATTTGTATTCGGCTGCTCCTTTAAAAGTTGCCATTTCAATTCTGCATATAAAGGGTTTTCCAATAAGAGTAGGTTTTATTTTGTATTTTGGCATTTTTTGAGATTTTTATTTCAATGTAAAGAGGAAAGTATGCCATTAATATGGAATACAGTGGAATACAATATCAGCCAAATGGCCGCCACGCCTACGCTTATACAACAATATCCTTTTCATGAAATTTTCCATCACTAAATCGCAAAGTGGCTGCTGTATTCCCTTAAAAAGCTTCACGAATTCCATCTTTGAGGTCTTGAATCGACGCTGGGCTGTTGGTGTAGAACTTATCTTTCAAAGGAAGAAGTCGCAATGTGTTAAATTACAAGATCTCGGTCTTCGGCACGTAGCGCCGTGTTGTTGAAAGTAAACGTTGTCCAGATCAATACCTATAGCATACAATTCCGGCCATAAAAAAATTATTAAATCATCTCTCGATAGCGCAATCCATTCAAAAGTAAGGTCCAATGACATCGCGGGACCATAAACCAAACAGTTACTTGTTGAGGATTGAGAAGTTTTTCAATAATAAATCTTGGGTTTTACGAGCCAAAGATGCGATACTTTTGCTTGTTGGCGTAGCCTCCGAGGTGGAAATGGGCCAAGATGATTTTTCGATGAAATTCCGGATCATTTTCATGTATTTCAAGGACCCAAGCAGCAAAGATGATGATTGTAGAAGCGTGTATCGTTTTATTTTTAATAATAAAGTGGTTTCTACTTGTCAAATGTTAAAAAATTACAGCTTCAAAAGTGACAATTACCAAAATAGCGGGCTATTCAAAATAACACCCCTTATTGGTAAGAACTCAAGAACTATCTCCTAAACCAATAACTAATGAATAGAGTTTGGAATGACTTGTGAGGACAAGTGTTCTTATTTGTTTTATAGAAAAAAAAGATGAATAAATCAACCCCCCCCCCCCCCCCCATTTCGATATATTTTTCTTTTTGATGGCACAACTAGATCGTTTTGCTCTAATAGCGAGTTTCATTCAAATTTGGAAAAACTGTTCTCAAAATCGAGAATTGCCCTTTTGAATGAAACTTGTTTTGGGTATCTATGTCAATTTGAATTTGACTTTTTGTCATTTTATTTTTGTCTTTTGTCATTGGAAAAAGTAATCATTAGATAATTGATAATTAATTGGATAATTAAAGTACATATTAAGTTCTTCGTTCATTATTTGTTTCTTTTTGTTCTATTTATTATATACTGGCACAATTTGACAACAAACAACAAAAAATAACACATATTTCTCATCTGACGTTTGACAGAAAAGTATTCAGAACGATTCTCCCAACCCATGAGAGATGCATTCTTTCGTGTTGAGAATCGATCTAGAATTGCACTTTTTGAATGAATGAAACTCTCAAAAGTGAAAAAGGTCAAAACTTTTGTCAGAAAGTGCAATTCTTTTCATGAATGAAACTCGCTATAAGACATTACCACTTAATAATTCTCTGCAGTCAGCTCGATCTCTAGCCCGCTGTCTTCAATTCCTCCTAGTAGTAGAAGATGTCACTCTTAATGGTCGCTCCATCGAAAATGCGATCTACCTTGACTGCTGACTCCCTCTGGTTCAGCGTTGAAGATTTTATGAGCTATAACGTTGATGAACCTTTGCTCTTAATATAACAGTTGTCGTTGAATTGGAATTGTTATGGCTACGCTTACCTCGCTCTACATCGTACACAGATTTTTTCTCTGGAATACTCCAAGGGACTTTCCATCTGATTTTGAGAGGAACTCCTGCACCATAAAGCAAGAACGGGACGATGAGTGTTCTATACAATTTGTTCTTTTGATAGGGCTTTATTCCTTCATTGCTTGCAAAAGAAACTCTTACCAATTTGAACATATAAAAACTTTTCTAAATCTAATGTTTTTTTTTTAAATACATACATAGTATGCTAGTATACATAGTATAAAAGAACCCAGTCCTGCACTTAATTTTTTTAACTCAATTTCTTACATTTTTAAAAACTAAAGTGCTTTTAAAGGTGTGGGTTGAAAGTTTAACCAGGGTCTAAACTTTTTTTTCAACAATAAAACTTTTCATGGAAAAATTTACAATTATGTGTCTGCTAGACGTTCAGACTTGGCAATAAATTAAGGGTCCCTTTCATTACCGCAGTGTATAAACGCACACATAGGAATGGTTGAGACCATTATTTACAATTGTGACGACAGCAATTTATCTGTTTATTTGTTAAGTAATGATGAGGTCTGTTCTGGAATCTATATGAATTAACAAACTCCCCTTCAGTCTTGCGATATAGTTTTTAAGGCAATCCTCACATCCGTGTAGGTCCGCTGAGGAAGAATTTGTTCTGTTTTACAGCTGGGATTTCTTGTGGTGCAATTGTGACAAGTTAAAATAACGCAAGAGTTTTGAGTTGACAAAATTAGAGACTATATTCAATTGACACCACATAAGTTTTGTTCAATAGAATAATGAATGGAACTCTTAAAAGATTATATTAATGTTGTACCAAGTTTTGAGTCAGCGGATAGGACATTTGTAAACTTAAGCCGGTAATAGAAAAAATGAAGAAGTTAGTAGGTTTGTTTGTTGAACTTTACCCAGGGTAGTCCTAGGTTTTTCTGTTCTTAAAAAATGCATGATTTATATTTTCCACAACACAAAAAATCAAAAGATTCCATTTTGCTTTATATGTTCGATTTGTATTTACTTTCATCATTTCATTTTTTCGAAAAAAGACATAAAAATCAAATACACAAGGAATGCTTGACAGCAAAAGTTACTTCAACAGCTGATTCAGGGCGACCCCATGTTTAAAAAACAGAGAATTCTCTTGAGGGCGTGTTGAGGTACTTCAAAAAACGTGGTGACCCCAGGGCGGCTTCAGGGCTCAACAAACAAAGCTAGTGTTATGTTAGGCTTGTAAAATGTCTCTAATAAAGATGAAAGAGAAATATTAACAGCGATCTGAAGGGGCTACATAATATAACAGAACAGTATTCTAAAAAAAATCGTACAAATTTAATAAAGAGGGATTTAAGAGTGGAATTTCTAGAAATTAATCCTAGCATAGGATTAGCTTTAGCTACTATGTAGTCAATGTGCAGATTGAAATTAAGTTTATGACCAAATAAAATGCCAAGATTTTTCTTTCCTTCGATTGCAAGGAGGTATGTAACCAATTTTATACGAATAATAGATGCGAGACTTGTTACGAAAAAAAAAATATAATTTGTCATTTGGAGATATTTAAAAACAAATAATTTGTCTTGCACCATTCACCAAGTCTCTTAAGGTCTTCTTGAAGGAAAATACTATTTGAAAGACATTTTATGCATCAGAATAGTTTTAAGTCATCTGCAAACATCAATTTATGAAAACCGGAAATGAATTTGAATATCATTTATTAAAATTAAAAACAAAAATGGGCCCTGGTGGCTTCCTTGGGGAACACCGAAGGAAAACATGAATTTGATGTGACTTTAAATTATTTGTAAGAACGCATTGAAGACGATCACATAAATAAGACAATTTCATAGATTGGGCATAAAAACCTAATTTTTCCAACTTTTGCTAAACAAATTTTGTGATTCAATCGATCGAAGGCTTTTGCGAAATCGGTGTAAATGACATCACATTGAGATCTATTTTCAAAACAGCTTACAACATGATTACTGCAAATCATAAGATTTGTCGACGTTGCTTTTCCGGCGACAAATCCATTGGTTGGTATGGTGAAAAAATTCCTTTGAGAAAGTTTTTTGTAGTGATTTTTTCAAATAATTTTAAGATAACAGAGCTTACAGATCACCTTTATTGAGTGAAGCTGTAAATAAAAGTGTTAATAGTACACAAAGAGCTCAAGCGCACTCTTTTAAAACATAAGGGGATATTTTGTCAGGACCTGCTTTTTTGTCAAGACTTAGAGACTACACAAGACTTCTGAAACACTTATATTTGAATCGGTGATTGTTTAAGCAACATAAGCGACATTGCATTTTTAAAGGCACGGCCTTACTAAATGCCGATTTCGTGCTCGAATTTTTCTGTGTTTTAGGTACCAATTAAGGTTGGTTTCATAAGCAGTGCAAAACCATAATAAAAGTGATTTTGAAAAATCTGTTACTTATGTTGTTTTAACAATCACCGATTCATTTAAGGTTCCACTATTTAAAGAAATATTCATGCATTCATGAACAGAATACACAGGACTGTCGAATGTCAACAATTTTTCATTATTTGAATTTCAACTCTGTCGAGAAAATGATGTGTCATTTTTTAAGAAGAAGCAAACAAAATAAAACAATTTTAAGTAAATGCAAACTCTTTTTGGGTTCTGAAAAATACAATACCACAATCTTTTGAGAATCTCTTTGAGAATTAACAACCCAGGTTATACTCCTTGCCCTTAAGGGGTTTGTATTTTCCATGGCGTACTGTTTTTCCATATGCACTGATTTCATGTAATGTTAGCTTTGAAGATTCGTTTAAAGATGTTTAACAATCCGAGACTTCTTCAATTTTTCAAAAAAATGAATCCAATTTGGCTATCCAAAAAGATATAACTTTTTACCACAGCTTTCAGATGAGTCTTCTAGTATCGCATTTATTTTTGCCTGAAGAACGCTTAAAAGTTATTCGGAGATGAAAGGATTGATTCTGTTCCAGGTTGTAATATTAAAATGAATAGCTTTGTTTAAAATATCTCTCTTAATTATTTGTACAAAATTGGGTTAGGGCTTCATTTTTACAATAAATACTTACCTTTTTAAACACATACTTTCTTACTTACTTAAGGTGGCGCAGACAGTCCATTGTGGACAACGGCCGCAACCAACAATCCTCGCCAGCTAGGCCGGTCCTTACCCTGTGGCCTCCAGTTGCGCACACCAAGTTGGTTTAGGTCGTTCTACACTTGATTGCGCCACTTTTTAAACACATACCTTGTTTGAATCTGCAGATGTTCCCGTTTTTTGCCCCTGCCCATGCTCATTTTTGAGATTCAGGATCCTTTTTTTGATAGACCCTTACTTATTTACTTCTTCTTAAAACATGCAATTAAATCGTTTCGCAAATTAAATTCATGAAATAATGAAACACCCTTCATAACACTTCTACCAAAGCAATAATAAAACATATTTTTTTATGAACTTTTCAATTTTAGTATTTTTGCTGACCCATTTTTGAAAATAATGTTTCGATTATTCTTTTTTATAGATGAGGCCAGGATCACCAGCAATGATGCTAAACATACTGCCCTACTCAAGAATGAGATCGAAATTGCTTTTGGTTACATACAAGCATGGCCTCAAAGGTAAAAACAAAGAAACCTTTTTACTTATTTTTTTATTTCAAACTTCAAATTCTAAATTCTATTTTCAGACAATGCATGTGTCTCTACAGAGATATTAAAAACTTCGAGCGATTCAATCTTATAATACAGTCAATGATATGTTTGGCATTGCACTATCTGAAGAATATCCACAAACTAATCGAGGAGTTCAAGGTTATGACCGCTTGCAACATCTTTAGTACATTGATCAATCCAAAATTAAATGAAGTTGGTGATCACAAAGCACAAACATCCGGTGCAGGTTCGAAAGATGACAACGCTTTGGAATTGGAGAAAAAACAATCTCTAATATCAGCAGCCGAAGAAGAATTGCAGCGAATTGTTCAGACTGAAGAGAAATGGATTTTGCCTGAAGTAGAGAAACTTTTGATTTTGGTATCAAAAGCTTTCCTCCTGAACTTTCCTCTCTATATTGCATACAAGCACGGAACGCACTCTCGGCTTGATGAGATCTCGTCCGAAGAAGCTGCTCATTTGAGTATTGTATGCGACTTGCATGATAATGAAATCCCAGTCTATTTGCTGCGAAATATTAGTTTGTTTTGCAATTCGGGTGGCTTTTCCGCAATGATGGCCTGCTTTGAACATCCTGACCTGCCAGTGACTACAGCACATGCAATTACTGCAACTGTCTCGAATATAAAACTATGGCTCAACTACAGGTGCATTATTCAATTGTTTGTTCCATTGCGAAGTAAAGTCCTGCAGTATATGTGTCGCTTGTCTGACCAGAATCTTCGATCGGCAGCAACTCGATCAATGGCAGACTTTGTGTGGTCTGCAGTGAGAGATCCACTTGATTCATCGGTTAACTTTGATATCGAAGGATTGGCTTTGGCTTTTAAATATTTTAACTCAACCACTTTGACAATGCGGCTGGCTGGTGAGTCTTTTAACTATTTATTTACTCTCCATTAGTACTTACTTGTTTGATTTGGTTCATTTCTAGGTATGGCACAAATAAATGCACATATAAATCTTTTCAATGAAATCTGCACAACAGAAACTGTTGGTGAAGTGGAATTGGTTGGCCAAAAACTTGGCGATTGGCTAACTGAAAATCAAATCATAGAACACTTATTCGGTCCGAATTTGCATGTTGAAGTCATTAAACAAGCCCATGTGGTGTTGAATTTCCTTGCAGTTGAGAATCAAATCACAGAAGAACACATAAACCTAATTTGGCAATCTGCACAGTTAAAACATTGCTCAAAACCTATTTATGATATTTTTCCATCGTTGGTCAAGAATCTTGCCCCCCGCCCTGCATTACATTTGTATTCGTTACTTTGTCGATTGGATCCAAAAGAGCATACTGAACAAAGTATTTATATTGCATCTGCTTTAACTAAACTCATTTGGTCTCGCGATGGTGGTGGGCGATCGCAAATTGAACTGGTTCCAGAGAATATACTAGCTGCAAATGTGACAGCATCAAGTTCAGATAGTGGAAGCATGGATGGAAGTAACACTGATGAAGATCAGCAAGATGATAGCAGCTCTACAAGCCGTAAGAGCCCAATTGACATTGAGAATGGTGGATCAGATTCCGGTGCACCGCCTCCATGCAAACAGGCTAGAAGAAAGCGACATGTTTGTGATCCAACTGAAGGTAATTTTATGATTATTATAAATTGAAATTGAAACAAAATGTATTGCGTGCTGATTAGGGAATTCGAAATGCGGCATAGAATAGAAAGTAGATAGTTAGTAGTTAGTTGTAGGTAGGATAAGAAAACTGCTGTTATCACATGTCTCAAATCCCATTAAACAGCTACTTTAACGACGATTCTCTTGTTAACGGATAAGGAAGGTCTTGATTATTTAAGTTCAAGAGTTTAATTTATTTCATTTCCCATTCATCTAAGTTATTTCAGTGATCTTCAACATATTACTGTTTTAACTTTTTCTCTAACTAAGCATGAAACTGATGAGTTCTTAAGTCTTTGATATAAGCTTGCCCTGCATTTTGTTTACGAACAAACTATTTCAAGGTTCTTTCCATCGGGGAAAAACCGTGATGTTCTAAATGTATCGCCTAAAACAAGGGCTGAGTAACACAGATGAGCTTCGAACTGCTCTGGGAGAATATACGTTCTACTACTTCGGTTTTCCAATATATATAATGTTGGACGTGTTTGAAGTGGCTAGTACTCCCCTATTGAGTTGACAGTCCTGTGATTGTTACCGGCAAGTTCGTTCAATTGTTGAAGTCACGGAACCGTCGACGGTAGAGCACCGCCTTCTTGCTTATAAAAATTTTGTCCGAAACGATGAGTCGATCACATCAGTTCGTTGACACTTTAACATCCGCAGAAATTGAGCTGTTCTCCCGCGAAACACCATTCTTTGTTCAATCACTTCGTACACGAGGTGTTTTGGTGAACAAAAGATCATCAGCGGCCCACGAACGACTGAATCCCCGAACATTTCGAAGTTCTTCGAAGAGTTTTTCCGATCTGCTTGGCAAAATGTTGCTGAACTTCGTATTATTTGGTGCCTAATCGTTTGGGAAGGTGTATTTTTGTAGTCATCAAGATCACAAATCCGATGAACATATTTGCTCATTTGTGCGTGTGCTTAAAATGCTGTTCAGCTTTCGTCTGCGAGTGCGTTTTTTCAACAGTTTAGATTAATATCTCCTCGCCTGTAATTTTGTTCACATAGTCATCCAGTGCCATTATCATAAGTTTGTACTCTAAGGCAATCCAAGCTCAGCCACAACTTTTTGCAATAATCAGTTACCGTCATAGGCATCCGTATTTTGCATAGTTGTCAAGCTGTTTCCTGCAACCTGGAGTTGCACCGCAGATATATGCTAGCTCTTGTTTGTTTAGAACTTAGATGGTTCCATTCCTTCCACTTAGGTCTATGTACACCCATTTTAGGGCTTACCATAATCATTTGTTCGTTCATTTTGTAGTTTCCATCCATCCTGTCCCTTAAGTAAATTATAAAGATCGTCTAATGGACTCTGCGACCGACAGCTCTTGGATATTTTCGAAATAGTGTCTTACGAAAGTTCTATTTCTTACGGTGCTGTAGAGGTTTGGGCAGTTATTTGTTGTGTGGTATCTACGCATGTTTTGCACCCCACCAACGTTGCAATTGCTTTTCTGTATTATTCCATAACTGTATTAGACCAATTTTTGGCCAAATATATATATTTTTGTTCAATCTCGCATGCGTCCAGAGTAGTCCATTCTTCGAACCTTTGTTTAATTCAAGTCTTAGCTGACCAATTTCTATGGTTTATTTACTAATTTCATACTAACTGAATCAAAAACTTAATAAACATTTCAATTTACTTTCATCTAGTGTTTACATATTTTTATTCACTCTTAGAAACTGCCAAAACAAAGGGCGAGGAGATATCCGAAATAACTGCTTTAAAAGCTAAAACAGACCTCGCGTAGGTATCAAACATTATTTCATTGAATATCATAATTCCATTGCCATTTTTAATAGATTGCAAAATCATAGAATGGTTAACATAGTTGACAATTCTAGTAGTGAGGAAGAACTTCATCAGCCGTCAGCGATTCCGATACGCAAAAAAACACGCAAGCGAAGGAAAAACAATAATCTTCCATTGTCTCGTTTAGCTCACGAATTGGTTGAAACAATTTGGGAAGGTGAATCCCATAGCGAGGGCGAAGTAATAAACGACAGTGATTGTAGTGATAATCCTGTTCCGGCGGCGGTACTCAAGCATCTGCAAGGTGAAGGTCCGTATATAAGGGCAATAGGTGAAGCACACATCAGTGAGCTGCTAAGTGGTGTTGAAAACGATGGAAGTTATTCATCACCAATGAGTAACAAGTCAGAGAAAAACTTGGCAGACTTTGATGACGATGAATCTCCATGTGAAGAGGAACTTGCCCAACTAGTTAGTCGTACCCATAGCTGTATACCAGGCTTTGCGTTGCCTTCAATTGCAATGCGTGAATCATCAGTGTCGGGCGAATCAGTTAAAGTTATACAATCTTCTGGTTCTAATTCTGGTGCAAAGACTATCCGACCAGAAGAGACAACAACCACCGCAGTCGAAACAAAGGAATCGCAGCCAACATTTAAAATAAATGATGTTTGCCTGCCAGGAAACACCCTGCTGTGGGATCTATTGCAAGATGACAAAATTGTAAGTCACATCTCAACTTGTAAAGCTCGGAAACATAAAGTAATAATTTTTCTATTTCCTTTTGTAGGGCCAATTGGGTGAATCTCTAGCATTGGACGCTGAAAAAGCTCTGGCAACATTATTATGCTTTAGCACAGATCGATTGTTGAGAACAAAATTTATTGAAGGCTGCCTTCACAATTTGGCTAACAACAAAAGTGTAATTGTTAGTTTAAAATTACTGCCAAAGTTATTTGCTTCCTTTCAACAATTTCGAGCTGCTGACACGCATCAAGTTACGATGTGGGCCGAGCGACAGCACAAAATGATGTACCATTTCTTTAATAATATTAAAGCCTATGCAAGGGCATTTAATAGTGGAAGTGGTGATATGTTTGTGCTTAATTCAAATGGATCTCCAATGTATTCGCACAAAACTCAAGTCTCGGTAAGGTTGCATTTTCTTTCCTCGGTTTTTAGTTCGTTAGGATCTCCGAAAAACTTTAGGTAAGCCCCAGTGGCTAGGCTTAAGATAAAAGTAAATAAACTAAATTATTTAATTGATGATTCCAGATTGAGCCTCGAACAAGTTGATTCACTATGGGAGTGGCTAGCACACGATCCAGAATGTTGTGATTGTTATTTTTCCTGGCTTCAAAGCCAGGCAAAAGGTGGTGATCAACATGCACTAGGAATTGAAGCGCTTCAGCACTTGTATTTGAAAAAATTGCCTGAATTACGACCAGAAGAGTTCTCAATGGTTGCATTAATGTTATTTCAACAATTATGCAGTTTGGCAAGATTAGCAATCGCTCACTACGAAAAGCAAATGGATTCTGTATCAACGACTTCGTCTAATATTGTTGGAATGTTCCACTTATGGAAAATCGCCTTGAGAGCCCATAACACTGAGGTGTCTTTGGCTGCTATACAGTATATTAACATGTATTACATGGGCCAACAGTTGAGACTAGAAAAAGAATTTGTATCTCAGTGCATGGATCACTTGGTTCAGGCTTCAAATGGTCTGAGAGGGTAATATTCTTCATTTATTTGAATTTTGTTATATTATATTTTATTTCTCTTCCTCCTTGTTTAGTTGTGAAGAAGAATACGCTCTTATGTGTGTCCAACGTGGTCTTATGCTTTTAAACACACATCTTGAGACCTTTCGACGGAGATACGCTTTTCACTTGAGACGTTGGGCAATCGAAGGCAAAGGTATAGGTTCGCATAGTAATCTTAAAAACGAGGGAGCTGGTCCATCCATTCGAATAGTCTTACAACCAGCTGGGCTGTCTGAAAAATCACTCTTGCATATGCATTCATGTGACTTAATTGCAGAACTTAAGGCTGAGATTTCAAAATGGTACGAGTTTATTATTGCACACAAAGTTTCCAGCGACGTTTAAATATTTCTATTTTTTTGTTTGCTCTTTTTTTTTAAGGTGGGAAAATCTACAAGGTGGTGCACGTGCATCTGGGGTTACAGCGCCTGTTTTGGGCTTGCTTTTAAGCGAAGGTCCACTAAGAATTATAACGCAGGGACAAGAATTGACATCAGAGTATGACGAGCGGAGCTTGGGTGACGTTGGCTTTAAAGATAATCAGGTATATACAACTTGTGAATTTTTTTTCAATATTTTACTTGACACCCATTTAAGATTGTGTATGTATCACTGGGTGGACGAGGTGCTCGACGCAAGGAACCCCTAGATCATCCAACATTGCAACCACCTCCGCCTAAGGAATGCCTTCCAACAGTACTCTTACTGCAGCCAAAATATTTTGAAAAGCTTTTCCGGTTGATGCAAACTCTTGGCGATATGGAAATTCATGGAAACAACAACATTCAGACTCACACAAAGGCACAATTGTTATCTCGCCGAGTATGGGACATCTTGGCTATACTCCCTACCAATCCAAATATTCTGGAATCCTTTCAAAATCTCAGTGTTGATCTTTTTGAGTGCGAAACAGCTGAGAATTTGGAGGAACGTAAATTTCGGAAGGATGCCATTAAGCGAAAACTGGCTGAACTATTGCACCCAGGAAATCTGCAGAAATTTATGTACTCCTTGCACATAGTAGAAAGTTTAGCTGTGAGCAATCTTAGTTCAGCTTCGGGTAGTTGCTGTAATGGAGACTTCCACGGCACAAAGCCAATAAGTATAAATCGCTTATTTAGCACATCGTCTTCATCTTCGTCAAAAAGTAACTCAAGTCAGTCGCCGCGCAAAAGCAGCCGAAGAAGAAAAGTTAGTCCAGGAGAGAGTTCAGAAAGTGGTGGAGGTGCAGATGCTAATATAAGTGACGATAAGTCTGTAAACAACGAAAGTAGTATCGCCAAAATTGCCGAGCAACCTTCGAAGGGTTCAGAAGAAGCAGAAGTTGAAATCGCTGACAAGAAAAAACCAGAGGAAAATAATGAAAATGATTTTTCAAGGGAAGAAGAGGAAGACTACCCAACAACTCCAAACCCTCCATCACCAGTCGCCTACGACCTAAAATGGAATGAGGTATTTATTAAGTGTGGAGGCTTGCAGCACTTGTATGACATATTTGTAAGCGGAATGCTGCAAAATGGCCATCATGACAATATTAACGAATGGAGGCATGATTGCCTCGCAAGCTTGCTTAGAATTCTTTGGCTTTTAGGCTTTGAAGAGCATCGATCGGAGGATATTCCGGTAGCGATTTCAAAGCCTCATTCATTCATGCTTGAAATGATGGAAGTTGATTCATGTCTCAAGCGGTTAGCCTCAATATTGAACGACGAAGCTTATACGCACTTCACGAACCAGTTGCATATTCGCACCGGATTTTGGGGCCGGGCGCAGGTTGTGCAGTACACAATGAATATAATGGTTAGTTTTGTACATTCTTCAGAAAACGCTCGCTTAGCATTGTGGAATGCCCCCGAATACTGTGGTTGGGTGCGAAAGTTCATTTTGGAAGATCCAGAACCGTCAGTGCGACGAGAAATATGTGCTGGCTTGTATCGAATTTGCTTGGGAAATTCTCAAAGCTATCAAGAGCTGTTGGCACCTTTGCTGCAGAAACTTATCTCTTTTCTTCCTGTTGCCGAGAAGATGAGCTGCTTTCAACAGTCACACACGCACTTCATATCTGATGATGGCAAGGAACCATATGGCCCAGCATGTCGTGACTATTTTTGGCTTTTGGCGAGGCTTGTGGATACACTAACACCAGAAATGGTGAAGGTATCCCTGGACGAACCAAACTCCAGTGCAATAGACATCGAAGGCCTGTGTCATACGGTCTCAAAAAGTATTCTTAGCCGAGACTTTTACGAGACGAGACATGGATATCAGGATGATGGATTAGTTGGTCTCATAAACTTAATGACAAATCTTGTGAAATACGATCCCCCGTTTAAATTTAGCGCCAATGCTCTTGGTTTTATTGAAAAGATTTTTGAATTCCTGTTTGATATGCCTTCACCAACTAATCGTCAAAAGCCAAAATGCAAATCACCAACATCACGAGCGGCAGCTTACGATTTGCTTGTGGAATTGAGCAAAAACTGTGCCAATAACTACACGCTTTTGCATGGCAAGTTACTTGAGCAACATACACCGGGACCACATCCACCTTATCCATGGGATTATTGGCCGCGAGATGACGGCCGCTCGGAATGCGGATATGTTGGTTTAACAAATTTGGGTGCAACTTGCTATATGGCATCGTGTATTCAACATTTATATATGATGCCACAGGCACGTGAAGCAGTGCTCCTAGTTCCACCGCAAGCTTCACAAAAACACGGTGCAACACTGCACGAGCTTCAAAGAATGTTCGCCTATCTCCTTGAATCGGAGAGGAAATCATATAATCCACGTTCGTTTTGCCGAGTCTATCAAATGGATCATCAGCCTTTGAACACAGGTGAACAGAAAGACATGGCTGAATTTTTTATTGATCTGGTATCGAAACTTGAAGAAATGACCCCCGAACTGAAAGATTTGGTTAAGAGGCTGTTTTGTGGAACGTTGAGTAATAATGTTGTTTCATTGGATTGTGGCCATGTTAGTCGTACAGCTGAAGAGTTTTATACTGTACGGTGTCAAGTTGCAGATATGAGAAATTTGGGTGAATCATTAGATGAGGTAACGGTGAAAGATACCTTGGAGGGCGACAATATGTACACGTGCTCGCAGTGTGGCAAAAAGGTTCGTGCTGAGAAGCGTGCTTGTTTCAAGAAACTCCCTCAGATTTTATGCTTTAATACGATGCGGTATACATTTAATATGGTCACTATGCTGAAAGAGAAAGTCAATACACACTTCTCGTTTCCAATGCGATTGGACATGTCCAATTATGTGGAGAAGACACTTATGCCTCATCAGTATATGGGTAAAATTATATAATTTTGTTTTGAAACAAGAACTACTTTTTATATGCCTTTTTTTTTTTTTTATTAATTTTGCAGAAGACAGAAAGAATAAAGCGATAGCAAAGAATTCGATTCAAGATAAAAATACTGATAAGGATTGTGGTGAAAAAGTATCTCTTGAAAA
Organism: Platycheirus albimanus; assembly: GCA_916050605.2. Taxonomy (NCBI): domain Eukaryota; kingdom Metazoa; phylum Arthropoda; class Insecta; order Diptera; family Syrphidae; genus Platycheirus; species Platycheirus albimanus. The sequence continues at coordinate 8,494,272 of OU696696.1, read as the reverse complement.
CTCTGCAGAAGATGATGAAGAAATCAACGAGTAAGTTATTGTCATAATTTATTTTTAAAGAAGTTTTTGAATTTACATACCCAAAAAAGATACCCCGCTAAGATCAGGTTGGGTTAATGTGTCATCGTCATAACGCCATAAAAGCCGTTCAGAACCATATCGACCGGCCTTTTTTTTTTGTTGTCTTGTCTTCGTATGAAAAAATGAACACCCAAGAGTTGCTTTTGACTTACAAAATGTTTGCTGTATTTTTGTTCAACGGGGTACTTTTATTTTTTACAGTTTTAACAATTTTTGAGAGATTTTCGTCTACACTCCTCAAAAAAATACAACCTGTCGAAAATTGACCAAAAAAGTTAAAGTACAGATATGATTTGATATGCGCTATCAGCTAGACTAGACTTTTCTACCACAGAAAAGAAATATACTTTAGTTTTTTACAGCTTTAATGGAAGAAGTCTGAAATTTTCTGAAGAAGCAAAATATTTGGTGTCTTGTTTTGGACAGGAAATTAAGCTATAAATCCAACATGCAAAAATGAGTAGGGAAAGCTACAATAGCTCCCTTCTCTTTAAAAAAAGACATTGACAGTAAATGCGGTCTACAGCCCCTAGTAGTTCATTGGCTGTACACAATAGTTTTTAGACTGATTCTCACTTATGGTGGTTGCTGATCGCTCAGCAATAAACCTTAAGACAATCTCACAGTAGAAGAATAGTAACTAAGGCCACGCTAACATACTGAAAACATTCCGTATTCTACACCTCTACCACTTTTTCACAAAATTTATAATTAACATACCCTCTAGGTCACTTTGGGAAGAAAATTCCTTCCGTACGGACAGACTAATCTAAGTCTTTCCGTCTTAACCATTGTAGCGTGTTACAGGCAGAATAATTTGCGATAAAAGAGATTTTATCCTGTCGTAAAGATAACTTGATTTCCTCCAAGGACATAATCATTTTCTCGGATAGTCAGGCTGCTCTGAAATCCCTGGATTCCATCTTCACTCATTCCATATCAGCTTTCGATCACCTCTCAGAGATATGGAAAAACAGTTCCACATTCACCTCTGCTGGATGCCAAGGCATATAGATATTTTTGCCAAGCAAGGAACAACACTACCCATTTTAACTAAGTACACATTTCTGGGTATTCTCATTGCTACATGTAAATTTTAGTACCCCGTGGCGTATTGGTCAGTGTGTCGAACTGCCACGCCGACTGTTCTGGGTTAAATCCCTAACTCCACCTAAGTTCTTTTCCGGGTTACGGCTCTTGCGAGGAAGTGAAAAATCCTCCAAGAGTAAATAATATCATGGAAAATGCTAGGTCCCTTCCATTCTTGCAGAATATCAATGCACATACTGGAATGGTTAAGAGTGTAAGTCACAATCCCCGTCCTCGCTTTGAGCTGTTGTGCTACTGAGAGGATAAATCTTAGGTGGACAGGTGGTTACACATTTTCAGCGATAAAGCACATAGACGGAAACTTTGTTTTGGAGAATCCTTTTTCAATGACATTAATGAAATTATTGATTTGGACATCAGATGTCAGATTCTCTGACAGCTGATAGCCACATTAACTTATTTAACCATACTCCAAGAACCTAGTCTGATAGTCTGATTTTTGCAAAACTATTTATTTGTGTAAACAAACTCGTAAGTTATGGCAGATGATTGCACTCTCATATAAGAACGTGGTATTATCTTGAGTCTTGACTGATCTGTTATCTACTCGGTTCAAAAAAGAATTAATTCTACAGGCAGTTTTGAGTAAACCCCCATTAAACTGAATAAGTCATCTTCAAAACGGAATACGAAATTCCACAACGAAAAACTAACTTTCTCAGATGAAGCTCAATATCTTAATACAAAGTTAAATTGAAAAACCTAATACAAGAAAGAGTCAGAAGGTAACAGTGGCTGTATTCTGTATTCTCTTGCAAGTAGTAGATTGTAAACTAGCTATACAAAAGGTCATCAGATCGACTTACTTACTTAAAGGTTGGAGGTATTTTTCACTACCTAGAACAAAGTGACTAAATGTGACAGCGGTCAGCCTATATGTGTCAGCGGGGTTCTTCTTTCGACACCTTCAGACAGCGGGTTGCAATAGGACAATGGATGAAGTGCTTGGTTGCTAACCTAGTTGTGGGTTCGAGCACCAGCCTGGGCAGCAATTTTTCATTTTTCAATATTCCCCCAGCTTCGGTGCAAGCCACCACCCGTGGGATTATCGGAAGATAAATATCATTTAGATCTCAATCCACTGTAACATCTATTCTTTCTCTCCTAAACGCTCTCACGGTGTTCATTTATCAAAATGGGTATTAATGACCCCAGTTCGACTGCATTATAATAAAAATTCGACACCTTCAGCTGCCAAATACATATGGCACCTCCGGTGTAATATCGACACAATTGCAGTTTTTTTCTTAAATTGAGTCAAAAAAGAAGCAGGCGAAAGATATAAAAGAAAATAATGTGAGCTGTATCTCACTGAAGTCAGCTATTTTTAGGACTCTTGAATTCGATCCTCTAGGCCTATTTTAGGGCGTTTTTGCATTTTGAATAAGCAAGCAAACTTTAAACGTGATTCCTCAACATTTCAGAAAATTGCAATTACGTCGTTATTACACCGGAGGTGCGATATAGTATTCTCAACCTTACACTCCTTGACATTTTCAGAAAAAAAACGGCCACGCGTATAGCCATTCATCTTCTACAAATCTTCGCTATCCTTTTCCTTAGAAGATATTTGTTGGAACTTATTATTTCGTCTTTAGCCTTCTCGGCTTCGCTCATTGCTTAAAATATTTTTCGTTTGCATCTACCATGGCACTTCCTGGTGTACCTGGAACTTCAAAGCGTTCTCCAGTAGCCGATCGATTCGTCCGTTTAAAAAACACATCCTTTATTTATCTTAAATTCCTAAAGCATGATCTTGATACCCATAGTATTTCTTAATTTTTATTTTAATGGTAATATTTAATTCTAGATACGAGCTGGTTGGAGTGACGGTTCACACTGGAACAGCCGACGGTGGCCATTATTATAGTTTTATTAAGGAAAGAAATGAAAATACTCAACAGCACGATCGATGGTTTCTTTTCAATGATGCCGAAGTAAAACCATTTGATCCATCACAAATTGCTGCAGAATGTTTTGGTGGCGAAATGACTGTTAGAATTGATTTTTTATTCAATGTTTGGGTTTATTTTTTTGCTTATTTTATGTTTCCTTGTTGCAGAGTAAAACTTATGATTCTGTGACAGAAAAATACTTGGATTTTAGTTTTGAAAAAACCAATTCAGCTTATATGTTGTTCTATGAGCGACGTCCAACACACAATCAAATGTGGCAGCGTTCGAAAATTTCCGAAAACCCATGTAGTTCACAAAATATTTTAATGCAGTTACAAATGAAAAGTTTCGAGGATACAGCTAAAACATTAGAAGCTGCAAATGTATCATCACCACCACCACCAGCAACGTCAACATCAACGTCATCTACATCTAATCAGAATCAATTGTCGGAAGTAAATGAGACTGAAGAAAATGCCGCTAATATAAGTAGAAGTAATAATGATAATTCAACGAAAACCAATAACATAGGGTTACCACAAGGAACACCATCATCAACACAACAATGTGATATAGAAAATAAGAACTGCAATGGAGGAGGAGGTAATTTTGTTGGAAGGATTGGGAATTACAGATATTTACATCTAATGTTGTCTGAACTTCATCTAGGAGGTGGAAACAGTGTGATATCAAGAGTGACAGATGTCGGTCGAAAGTCTTTGCTTAGCAAAGAGCTGGAAGACTGGATCTGGCAAGACAACAGACACTTTTTACAAGATAGAAATATATTCGAGCATACTTATTTTAAGTGAGTTAAACAAACAATTGTAACACATCAACTCTTAATTATTATTATTATTTTTTTTAGTTTTATGTGGCAAATTTGTGGTCATATACCACAGACTCTTTTAATGCAAAATGATGTCACTTGTATGGCCGCAAAACTATCAGTCTCATTTTTTATAGAAACTTTTATTCATGCTAAAGAAAAGGTTTGTACTTTATAATTAAATTTTTGTTTTTCATATTTAATTGAATTGTTTAAATTTTAGCCAACAATGGTGCTTTGGGTGGAATTACTAACAAAGCAATTTAATGCAAGTCAAGAGGCATGCGAGTGGTTTCTTACACACATGTCAATAGAACCTTGGTGGCCCGTTCAGGTGCTAATTCAATGTCCAAATCAAATGGTTCGTCAAATGTTTCAGCGGCTTGTTATTCATGTTATTCAGCGTTTAAGGTGAGTTTTGATTTGTTTTTAACTTAAAAAGTACTGTTTGTCAGGTCTTTTGTAATTGGAAACTTTAATTGATGTGACTTAAAGTTCAGGTCTAACGGCGTTCTTAAGATATATTACCTACTTTTTTTTTTTTTTTTTAAATGGCACACGCGCTCAAGGGGTTTGTTATAGCCCTTTTAATGATAAGTAACAGCGCGAGTGATAGGAAGTTAAGGAGGAAGGGAAAGGAGGTGTCGATAAAAATTGATTTTGAATGTTTGAAGATCAAAATGGCAAGGAAAAATTGTCCCAGGCAATCCATTCCAAATTCGTGTTGTACGGCTAAAGAAAGAATCTCTATATTTCACGGTACGTCCGAAATTGGGCTCAAGTGTAAACTGATGAGCGTTCCTAGCAAGACGAGTATTACGGGGGAAATGTTTAAGGGGTGGAACGCAGCTGGCTACCTCGAGTGAGCATTTTTTTTGTAGAAGAACCGGTAAAATAAGGAAAGACATGAAACATTTCGACGATGTTCAAGGGATGGAAATGTTTCTAATAATATGTCTGTTCGCGTACTTTTTGTGCCAAAAAATTAAAACTCAAAATTTCTCAAATGAGAGAAAAATCTCTCACTTACCGAAAAGTACACGAACTCTTTTTGTGTAAAAACTTGAAAAACGTCAAATTCGAATTTTTTGATTGGTTAGCTTTTCGCGGTAAGGGTCATCTGCAACAACAAATGTTTACGTCATTCGATTTTGACAGAGTTCAAGTTTTTACCAGATGAAATTTCAGTGGGTAAAAACTTGCAAGTAAATGAACGAAAGAATAAAACAGCTGTTATTTTCTTTCGTTCATCTTTCGTTTATCTCTCAGTACGCGAACGCTTTTTGTTTTAATGTAAACGTATGAAATCGAATGCAAACTGTTTCATTTGGGTACGCGAACAGAGTTAATGCTTCTCACTCCTATCAATTTAAACGCTTTTCTGAACTCTGAAAAAAAGTTTGAGAAGCACCTGCCCAGAGATGGGAGTTGTACTCAAGTTTTGGGCGTATAAACGCTTTGTAAATTGTAGCCATATCAAAACGGGTGAAAGCATCGTGCAGCATTCTTGGCAATACAGAGTACTGATAGCTTTTCGGCCTCCTCGATGCAAGTACCATTCATGGATAATGGCATAGGGGGTTATGTTTAGCTTCAACGACAAAAGACAGCATTGAATTTTCGACGCATTAAACTTCACACGATCTCTAATACCCCAATTCACAATGCTGTTTAAATCGGAGTTTAATGAGCTTATCATAAGATGTCGTTGTAATAACACGTCCGAAGTCGAAGGCTGTGAATTATCAAACCTATTTTGGTTCTTAACTTTATTCCTGCAAGGCCAAAGGTCTTTTCAAAGCAGACTGAAAAGGAAAACAGACCAAGAAAAAAAGCTTAGTTTAGATTTAAAATAAGCTGTTAGGTATGAATCTCACGAATGGATTGAATCTCCTAATGGCATCCGAAGCTCCGGAAGTACAGAAAAGTTGCTGCCCTGGTTGTGGTTCGAAGCCAAAGCACTTTTTCCACTGTACTTATAGCCAGATAAATTAAAATCTTTTAATCTAAGTTTCCCTGCTTATGACTGTTTCCGGATTTATTTTTTTTTCTGGTGATACCCAACCTGTGGGTACATTCAAGCTGGAGCTGTGACCTATTGACATGCCTCCAGTTTCACACACGAAGTTTTTCGAGGTACCTAGAACGAAAATAAGAGCCTAAGCTCTACAATCCATTGAAAAAAAAAATTTAATTTGACATTTTAGCTTTAAGGACACGGAACAGTTTGGTTCCTCAATCAGCGCATACGTGAGAGTGGGCTCACTAGCAATAACTGTTTGCCATAGTAATCAATTGAGCACCAAATCTCTTCCGTGATAAAAGTATGTAGTCAATCACGATTGTTCGAGACATTGTAGCTTCGACTGGTATACAAAAGCAAGAATTTTACATTGGATTTGAAGATTTCCAGTGCTTGATGAAGATATGTTTAGAAGCAGAGCGAGGTTTATTTATTACCCGCTTCTCGTCTTCTTTCGTGTTTCCGCCAGCAGATACAACATTCAAGTTATTAATGCCTTTGCTCAATTGAGGTAGGAACCATGAACACACAATCTCAGGCTTATTGTCTATACGGACCTTAAGAGCTTTTCCTTCTAAAGAGCCCCCCAACTGTTGACCTGACAAAGTTGAGATGTGATTCCACTTCGCACTGTTCCTATTTCAAGTTCTTGGTATCCAAAATTTACCACGTTAAGATCAGAGTAGGTGTTCAAATGCATTAGGCTTAGAAGCTCGTTTTTAATTAAACATCGCGCAGTTTCTTAAAGCTTTATACATAATTTAAAAAAAAATATTTTCTTCTTTCAGATCATCGCACGCGAGTTTGTACCTTAAAACCGAAACAGACGAAAGCGGCAAAGAGAATTATGGTACTTCATCGTGCATTACCCGGTTCATATCATCACTAATATTATTAATGGAACACGGAGCAAGAGCACATCTTCGACATTTATCTGAATTTTTTGGTTTACTGTTTGAATTTTCAAGAATGGGTGATGAAGAGACAGTTTTTCTTTTACGCATTAATGTTATTCGTAGTGTGGCTGACTTTTATTTAGGAAATAAGAGTCAAGATTGTGTAAGTATTCACAGTGTTATGTTTAAAGTTAAATCTTTATTTTTTTTTCTTTTAAAGATTGATGTAGGTTCAGATAATGAAGATAATTCATCAGATGAAGCATTATCTGTGGATAAGTCTCGACCAGCTTCATTAGATAAAATGATAGCATTGGTTGCTAATTTAGTGGAAAGATCACGAGGCCAAGACTTCCGACTTCGCTTGTCGCAAAAGGACTACAATGCGATAGCCGGTGGAAAGGTAAATACATTCAACTAATATACAAACAATTTCTTATATTCAATTAATATAAATGAACAGCCCTATGACAAGATCCTTTTAGAAAAAAAATCATTATTCCACATTCACTGCTCCGAGAACTTTTCTTCTTATAAAGCATTTGAATAATCATATTTGCAGTTTCCTGCCAACGAAACTGACTTCATTGACACACTCGAATTAAAGTTGTTTTTCTTCCACGTCAGACTTGAACTTTATTTTCATTCCTGTTAGACCTTAGTTTCGCCCCAAGATTCTCACAGAGGAAAGGTCAGACTAAACTTCAGGCTCTGCTTCCATCTCTTAAATTATTTTCCATGTCCAAGGCGAAACTAATGAGTTTAAAACGATAACATACTAATGAGAGAACAAATCTTTAAAAAAAAAGATGAAAATTTGTATGTCTTGCAATGTCTAAAAGTCGGCGTAAGGGAGAATTCTGATTCGGCGATACTTTTAACTGTTTAATACAGTCATAGTATCGTTTATACTTCGTAATAAGATCGGTCTTTCTTTCGGACATAGTGTGTCGGCCGTGTCTTAACCAAATGGATCTTATAATGGGGCCGTTTTTTTTTTTTTTTTTTTTTTGTTCAGAAAACCAACAATTTACATTTCTTATTTTCTTTTTTAGGGATTTCCATTTCTTTATCAACAAATCAAGGACAACATTAACCCGCATCAAACAAGGCACCTCATCCATGCGCTATGTAGATGGGATGATAGATTAGCGAATCAGATAATCACAATGCTTTTTGCATCGGTTACCAAACACACAGAATTATGTGGACCATTTTTCAAACTATTAACTCTGCTAACCGAACCACAGGGAGGTCCATCAGGACTTCCATGTTTCTCTCAACTAGTTTTACAACGTGTTTGGGATGCGGCCGAATATTGTCCGCAGTCGGCTCTAGATTGGTTAGCTTTTCAAGCCCCAAAGAACAAAATAGCGCATGCATGGATACTTCAGTCAGCTGAAAGCTGGGTCGAACAATTTCTCTTGGCCCATAATAATTCAAGAGTCCGAAATGGTAAGCTTTGAATATTTTTTTGTTTTTTTTAAACAAAAATAATGTTTCCCTTATCATCCGAAATAGCTGCTTCGTATCTACTAGTTTCATTGGTTCCATCACCACCTTTTCGAGCCCATTATAGGACGTACTCATTGCATAAGTTGAATAACACAACTATATCACCAAGGTAAGCAGCAACATACTCCAAATATGTGTGTGATTTCTTGTATTAATTATTAAACTCTTTTATAACAGGGATCTTAACAGCGATGCACAGATTATCCTCCATAATATCATCAGTTTACTTTTGCGGTTATTGAGGCCTTCAAGGTCTTATGCTGATATTGGAATTCATGGCACAACTAAGCTTACATCATACTTTAGTCTCTTGACATATTGCATGGTTTCGAAGACTGAAAAACTTATGGTAAATTAATCATAAAGTAAAATGACCTTGACAAACATTTCCTAATTGATTATTACAGCTTGGCCCGTATATGCGATCATTGTGGGATCTATTTCATCCAAGGTTGTCTGAACCAAGTGTACCGGCTCATCATAATAAGCATTCATTGCTGGCCTTCTGGCATCACACGATTCTGGATTGTCCTGAAAATGCCCAAATAGTTGCAAATTGTCCGGAAATAACCCGCAATATTGCATTTAACTATATTCTGTGAGTAATTATTCACATTATTTCAATAACCCCAATCATAATGTTTGTATGTTTTCGTTTCGTTTTTATTTTCAGAGCGGACCATGATGATTCAGAAATTGTTGCCTATAACCGCGCTATGTTGCCTGCATATTACGGCCTTTTGCGTCTGTGTTGTCAGCAAAGCAGGGCATTAACTCGCCAACTGGCTGCACATCAAAATCTTCAATGGGCATTCAAAAACATCACGCCACACCCTACACAATATCCTGGTGCGGTAGATGAATTATTCAAATTAATGAATTTGTTTGCGACAAGGCATCCCGATGCTTCTGAACAGGAACAGCATGAAGTTTCTACATTCAGGAGAACAACTCTATCGGCTTACTTAACAGGATTAGATGCAAGGGTCTCATGGGGAACCCTCATAAACGCGTTGCGAATACTAGGTAAGTCATTAAAAATGCTCATATAGTTGAACTTACCCCATACACTGCTGTCTATAAATGGTGCTTACGTCGGAGAAACAGACTAGCTTTTCGTTTTTGGCATCACTGTTAGTCGTACGAATTTGAAGGAAAATAGTTGGTTCCTTCTTCCCTTTCTGTTGAGTATCACCATACACAGCAATGGTTGAAACTAGGACTTGGGTTGGCTTGTACTCCTTGATTTGATGTCAGAACTCACTTTACTTAAAAAGTTGAAATACAAATACTAAATTATTGTTGGGGAATGTCTACGGTTCTGATTTTGAAGAAGGAGTTTTAACCAATTATCCCTCTAAGTGGGTTGTATGCACTAGTGTGACACTGACACTGAATTAAATTAAATTAGTGAGTGCGATCAGACAGCGTCAAAATTGAGCACAAAGTAACTTTTCTTGTTCCATTAGTTTTCAGAATGAGTTGTTCACCAAGTGAAACCAATCTATAGGGCTATATGACAATTATAATCATAACAATAACAAGTGCTACTTAAACAATAATTTATACTTTTATTTATAGTTGATAATGATGAAGACCGACTACTGGTTATATACAACGGTGGCATTGAGATGTGCTTCGAAGCACTGCATACGTTACATTCCATGCATCATGAAGCTACCGCTTGTCACGTGTCTGGTGATTTGCAAGAACTCCTAACTGAGCTTGTTTTGTTAGTCACAACATTACGTATAAGTACACGTCTTGACAGCCCACCCAAAAAGCGCCAGCAACCATTAGGTCAACATAACCTCGTCAAGGGTATGCCAGAAGCAGTAAAACGATTAGCAACGTTCTTAAATACATACAATCCACAAGAGATTTGCAACCTTTCAATTGATGTTCTTAGAGAACTAGTACGGAATCCGAATTTGGATATAACCAGCATATTGGCACCGATCTTTACCAACTGCCATTTATCAGCTCAAAATGCACCAAACTCTGTTGGTCCACTAGGTCCATATTTCCCACGACGTGGTACAAAAGCACCATGGCCATCGCTATCAAAGAACGCTCCACGTCCACCCCGACCAATGGTACAGATGAGCATACCCCAAAATGAAATTATTCAACGTGGCGTCGACAAAGAATATGATGCGCGACTGGATGCATTCTATAGACCTTACCATGACTTTCTTGATGTTATGATGCGTATGGCTGTCAACACAAACCAACTGAATGAGTCTTTGGTTAAATTGAGTTGTTTAGCGGCCATCGAAGCAGCTCCTTTGCACTTTAATCTATTTCCCAAATTTTGGGTTGGAATTTACAACAACAAAAGCACAAACAAGTAAGTGTTTAATGATACGTACTTGTTTCTTTTCTAAGATGTGAATTTTTTCTTATTATTCGATATCAGATATGTTGAGCTGTTGTTAGCCAATCCAAACTTAATTGAATACATTCATATTATCCTGAGAGATGAACGGATATCATTGAATGATCAATATGTTAGAAATTTTTTGGAAATCTACTACCCCAAGGTAAGCAATTGATTTTGGAGGAAAAACTTGTTAAAAATAAACTACATTTGTTTTTTTTTTTAGATTAAAAGCAGTCTTCCAATTTCTCGTCTTTTATACACAATAAGCTATTCTTTGCATGCAAAAGTTGATCTAGATGAGCTATGTGGAGATTTATTTGCGATTCGTGTCATAGCACAGACCACAGGTGTACCAGCATCCGTCCGCAAACAACTTAGAGCGTCACTTAAGGCAGTGCTATCAAAGAACTCATGTGATATTTCAGAAAATGGTAAGAAACTAGTTAGGGTGTGTTCATCACACAAATTGTCAAATCATATTCCCGTCATTTATGCATAGATGACGTGCGACCCAAGAAGAAAATAAAGCTTAATCAGCAGAATTCTATGGAAATTACTGACGCTGATGAAGCTGTTGTAAAAAACACTGATGTACAAAATCCAGATGTTATTCTTCCAGCAACCATAGATCCAAAGGCGAAAAACGAAGACTCCCCTGCCGCCACTACAACTACAACTACAACTACCACTACCACTAACAACAAAGACGAAAGTAGCAGTCAAATGCAGAAAACATCCACAGACTCCACATCTAACACAACCGAAGAAGAGAAACCGCTTGACGAGAGCAACGACGCTGACGATGAAGAGGATGATGATGAGGTCAAAGAACTTCGTAAGCAAAAGGAACTTTTAAGGAATTCGGTTGAGGAAAAACTAGCAGAAGAACGCCTTAAAGAGCAACAATTGTTGCACACGATTGAGAATTACATTAAATCTATCCTCGATCTTATACAAGACGATGATATGTCGGAGGATGATGCGTCCCCTGACAATACCCCACCGGCAACTTCATCATCAGCTACCCAAAATATTGCTTCGTGTAGTAGTGTCGCAGCTGCTGCTGTTGCTGCTGCTGCTGCTGCTGCTGCTGCTGCTGCCGCTGCCGCCGCAGCTGAATCAAAGCAAAACAGTGAATAGTTAGAATAGCCCCATTAGTCTTGCGATATTTTGTTATTTTATATCTCTGTTGTCTATCGTCCTGCAGAATCTTTTATTATTTTTTAACTCACAAAAAGAAACTCTCCTTCTGTTTGTTCTTTTTTTTTTATAATTGTGTTTTTTTAAATTTTACGACATTGATTCTATCTACATATTATATAAATGTGTGTACATTTTACACTCTCGTTTAATGCATAACGTTTAAGAGAAAAATGTATTATATTGGTTAAATTATTTATTCATTAAAATTCACATTGATAGTTTCTTGATAAATGAGAAGAATTCGATAAGTATTGACGTGTTTGTTAAAAGAAAAAAAAAATACACTATTATTATATATAAATATTTTTTCATTTCTTTTTAAATCACCCCCGTTCTATAGATTTATAAGCAAATATACGAATGCAAGAAAGTAGTAAGAGAAAGAAAAAAAGAAAGCGAGAAAAAAAAACTGTGTACGATTTGTAATTATTTTATCCTTTATCCACGGTTTTTATATAAAAACACATTGTTTTTTTTTTGTATAAGAAAAAAAAAATGAGAGTGAAATTTTTTTTAAAACTCCCAACTGCTTTGGCAAAATTATGAGAAACTAAAATAAAGCAAGGAAAACAAAATTAATATTATTTGTTCCATATTTTCTGGACAACAACTTAGCACTTCTATGAAATTAAGCAAAAAAAAAAAAAGAAAACAAAAATAAACCGACATACTTATAGATGTTTTTATTATGTATAAAATGTAAGGAATAATAAAAAGATAAGTTTATGTTAAACAAAAATGCTTTTAGTTAATGTTTTAAGGAAGTAATGGGTATAAAATTTATTTTAAACAATAAGTAAGAACCTTCATAAAACTTCATTCATGTTTAAACAAATTTTCATTTACCTGAGAGACACCTAGCAGTGTCTCCAGTATCACGCCAGTGTGGATGATGATGATATATTTTAGAATTAGAAATGTTGTCGATATAGACGACTGAATGTATCGGGACTGACAACGAATATGGAGTTGAAATCCCTTTATCTGGGAATGAAGCCTACAAATCCCAGGGGCTTATTATCAACAATTAAAGGAAATATTTCATTTTCAAAAGTATGAACATTAAGGCGGCGCTTAATAAACCCGGAATGTTGTAGAACACGAAGTGGGTCTATCTCCATCTATTCAAACTGGATTGGAAACACTTCAAATGCCATGAAGACGTTTTTTTAAGCCTAATTTGAAAATTCTGTTTTTTTTGAAACCTAGGGTCACACTGAAGTCGATCTATGAATGTAGGTATTTTGATAAGGGCGAATTGAGGTAACGAATCAGCAAAATCAAACAAATCAAGGAAAATGGAAAGTTTTGTTGTTGTTTCACTATCACCACCCTTAAGCGTTTTTTAAAACTGAAAAATCCAAGTTTATTCAACAACTCTTGGAATTGTTGAGGAAACCTTGTTCAACCCAGGGTACAGTTCAACGAACAAATCTTATGAGTTGATACAAACAAGAACATAATAATAATTAAAATAAAATGCAGAACTTGGTCGCACTTACTTGCTCTGTAGGTGCAATAGCACGATAATAACAAAATTTTCAAGCAATAATAACTATACTCTTCGTTTTATAAAATAAACAAGGAAATTCAAATTCTTTGTTGATGTTAGAGAAGTGCTTAGGTACGTACGCGCATTTTTGACATAACTGACAATTTTATAAGATACGTTAATTTTTCCCGTTATTTTGTTATAATTACACCTAAAATGAAATTAAGATGTTTGTATAAAGATGTCCGTCACCTACTTATACATATTTCTAGCCAAAAACTAAAAAAAAAACAGTTTATCTCTGAAATGCTCACAAAAAAAAAATTATACCAACAAAGTTAATCAAATTTGTTTTTAGCGATTATGTAGAAATTTGGTAAAAACTTCCATTCCATTAAGAAACCTTTAATATTTAAAAGGTAGCTGCCATATTGTAGGTGCTATGAAAGATTCATACCTTAGGAAGTCTAAACTACATATTTGTTTTATGTCGTTTCCCACTTTTTATGGAAAATTTAAAAAAACCGTTAAAACCAATTTCCCTTATTCTTATTTGTAGCCACAAAATAAAATTGCAGCTTTCGTTTAATCCTTCTAGTTTTATAACATGCAAGGTTTAATCAAAATCGGTAGAGCCGTTTTTGAGCAAATTAAAAAAAAAAAAAAAAACAAGAAAAAGTTGGCTGAAACTGTACGTTGTATGGAGCCACCGTTTAAAAATGTTTTACTAAAAAAATTGCAACACCAACCTATAGTAAATTATAAGGAACTATGCCAATCAAAGTTTGAGTCAATTCAATCAATCCGTGGAGAACTTATGGCGATTTGAAAAAAGCCGTTTAAACCTAATTTTCGTTTTGGCATTTAAGCTAAAAATAAAAAACGATGTATTATTAAAGATGCCCTAGGTTTGTTATATTTTGAGTTTAATCAATATTGTTATAGCCGTTTTCGAGCAAACCCAAATTGAAAAAAAACGTTACTTGAAAGGCACCACTTTGAGCCGGGCTAAAACAAAATAAAAAAAAACTCGACAACCATTTTTCTTTAAACTGCTATATATGAAGTTTGACGAAAATCCGTTAAGTGGTTTAGACTTTAGCTGGACGTGAAAAAGCTCACAGACAAACACCGGGACGGCATGGCGAAAACCACTTTTTTGGGATTCTCTATCATCGTAATGTCATGTTTGATTAAAATCTAAATTTTAGTGTCACCTCTAGCTTCCTCGGCAACCGCCAGATTTGTTTTTGAAATCAGGGGTTTTCGTTTCTAAAAAAACACTTAAAACGTACCGTTTATGTGTCTGTCAAAACCAGCATGAATAGTTTTCGTTTTATTTTGTACCTATATATTACATATTAAGATTTAATTGCTTTTAAAAGGATGAACAATGAAAATTTCATGCAATGCAGTCCAAAAGAAATTATTGAGAATTTACGTACATTTATACTAATTCAGCTCGACCATAGGCTTTTAAAAAAACAAAATTTTTTCTTCAGGGCAGGACTCAACGAACAAAACTTGTGCAAAATGAAAAAATGCGTTCGTTTCCCACCAATTTTACTTTACCGGATATTCACTATGACAATCAAAAGCTCATCGCTAACATGAACTAAAAGCTCTAAAAAGTATGCACTCTTAATTTAATAGTATGCGAGCTAACTTCAGCAGAACTTCTTTGCTCTGGTTGGTTACGTTTATTAAAGAATCCTGGTGAGCATCGGAGCACACTTACAGAACTACAATACATATAATGTACCTGGGTAAACTTATGTAGTGCAGTAATGCGACTGAATTGACGCTCGGTTGTCTTACCAAGCCAAGCAAAATATGAGGATGACCTGATAACCAGTAGAGACTCATATACATTCAAAAGAACCAAAATCAAGGTAGCCGCCGATCAAAAAAAAAAACCCCCAATTCAGGAGTTAAGAAGGCTATTGTAATCTTTTTTGTCTTTGGTTACAACTCGCCTAAAGTTATACTACAGTAAATTATGCTGTAATAATTCTGTTGAAAGCCAAAACTGTTCTTAATTTAAAGCTCTAAAAGCTCTGAATTAACTTGAAAGTTCTGGGAGTTCCAGAACAGAATATTCGAGTCATTTACCTAATTATAAATAGGAGCATCTACTAAATACATAAAGAGTTTGAATTTAAATAAAAGTGAGTTTGATCACATAAGTGGTGATTTAAAAATAAAAGAAAACAATTTTTATTATATCCAACCTAAGCCTAAAAATATTACTATACCAGGTATGCGAGCTGACCTCCGCGTTGCCTCTTTATTCTTTACTCCCACACTATTCCAAAGTAGAAAAAACGAATTGATCGACGAATTATACTCCTCCTGATGAGCTATCTTGCTTAATTCAATATTGTGATTCATGTGACTCATACCCATTCATAAGAACCCACATCAATGTTGTTAGCAGGCGAATTTGCATTGCTCTCTACCATTCCCATAAAAGAAGGGAATAGATACCTATTGCGAGTTATCAGCAGAGTAAATAATTTAGTTTTCAGCGTTCTAAGAGGTAAGATGAAAGTTGTTAGCTGTTAGTTAGACTGGCTATGACGATAACCAGGAAAGCGATGCGCTTTTTATTACTGGGAGAACTATACAAAATGAATTCCTTGCCGAGGTACCTTTCTGGTTCTCCTTATTCTAAGGTTAAAATATTAACACTTTATATTTTGAAAGGTAGTTATCGAAAGTCATCAGCATCGCCTTATACAGCAAGTCCATCCCTCAACAAAGTAATAATTTCCATTTTTCAAAACAAAATGCAAACAAAGAAATGCTCAAAAAGATTTATTTGTATCTGTGATGGATGCTTGAGAACATTATTTGCCCTAAAATACATAAAATTGCTTCAAATTTACTAACCAATTACTTATAGTAGTTTGATTTACTTACGAGGTATACAAGTCAAGAGGACAGTTATTTGAAGATTAAGAGATTTTCTTTTTCAAATTCTTAACAAAAACTTATTTTAAACAATTGATTCTTTAACCGACCATTAACAAATTCCTACAAATCATTCTGAATAAAATTAGCAGGTTAGCTAGCTGCTAGCTGCATTTATTTCAGCTATTCGATAGTGCGTCTTTAGGTGCTTGTTCAGATGATCCTTTCGCAGAAACTTTTTGTTGCATTGCTCACAGGTGAACGGCTTTATACCAGAATGGATACGAGAATGTCGTTTCAGCTCATCTTGCCGTTTGAATGCCTTTTTACATCCTTCTTTAGAACATATGAATGGTTTCACAACAGGTTTTACTTCATGTTTGATTTGCTCAATAGGATTTGGTAAATGTTGAATTGCATACGACATAGTATTTGATGAGTCTAAAGGCATGAAGACAGGTATAGAAGTTTCGGCTATAGTCTCGTTTTCGATCTTTATTTCACCTAATTCTTGCTTGATTTGATAGGCGAACGCGTGTTGCTCCGTATCGATTTCTTGTTTCACATTCACTGCTAAACCTGACGGCAGAATGGAACTTGATGAAGTATCATTTGATTCCAAGCCATTGGCATCCGAACTTGAATCTCCTTCGTGCAAGGAGACTTCCAGCAAAGGTGCTATATCCATTTTTGTTTCTTTAAAGTGGACACGCAGATGTTTAGTTAGGTGGTCACTGCGAGTGAACCTCTTGGTACATTGGACACATTCATAGGGCTTCTCCCCAGTATGAGTACGAATGTGACGTGATAGCTCATCAGATCGGGTGAAACCTCTCATACACGAGGGTTCCTCACATACATAAGGTTTTTCACCTGAATGCCATGTCAAGTGAGAACGAATGTGTGAAGTCTTACCGTAGGTCTTGTTGCATCCTTCAATGGGACAAACGAATTTTTTTTTCCCATTTGCATCTTCTGTCGATGGTGAGATAATTGGAATATAGAGTTTAGACTTGACTAGTTGATTTCCAGAATATTGGGTTGAATCAGTAAAAGCATTGTTGTGAGAAGTGGGTGTGTTACCATTAATGGGAGTGGCAGCTGCTCCTACTTCTGTTTCTTCAGCCATGTTTTATGAAAGATGTCTGCTTGTAACGAAATTAATTACTTTAAATGTTATATTTTAAGATTTGTAAGTACTCTCTGATTAAAATTAAGTTAATTTCATATCAACTATTGTGTATTAACAAGGATTTTTTTAACAAAAAGTATAAGAAAACTCATTCCAGTTCGGATGAAATTCAATTCTTGAGCATATTTATCAAAAAAAAAAACGCCTTCTGTCATAACAAATTAGAACGCACTGTATTACCAACTGTCCAAGCGCTATACATTTCAGTAAAAGTGATGCCATCGTTCAGTATGAATACCACAGACATATAATATAGACTGCCCACGCTCTACATTATGTCGATTTTTATTGGTCACGCCAGTGCAATTTGTTTGGCTCTTATGCGGGCTTTACACCACGCAATATTATTGCTCAAGATATTGGCCAAAAATATTGGGTGAAAATGCGTTGTCCTTACACGATGCAATGTTATTGCAAAATATTATTGCCTCCCTGCAGTTTATTCTGTAACGGTACCTTGCTGTGTGAAAATGATTTTTTTTGTTTACATAGGGATCGAATTTTTAGCTACCTACTACCTGAATACACTTCAATCTTCATCTTTCTTATTTTTGCGTTGGTCATGTTTGTATTTAATCAAAAAAATAATAATACACGACGCAGTATGCTGCGCAATATATTGAAGAAGTTCCAAAAAATATTAAATTTTTTTAACATTCCACAATATATTGGGTAAACCGAAATTACTGCGCAATAAACACCATACACGGTCAATATAACTGCGCAATACAAAGTACTGCGCAATAATATTGCGTGGTGTAAGGCCAGCATTAGAGCTTTTTTTTTTACTCTGATGGCGAAATTTTGAATTCCTTTGGTCACCAGAGCGCTTTTTTCTAAGTCTTAGAACAAGATCTGAAATCTCATTTTCAAACGAGATTTAACACACACCATCACAATACTCTCGAACAGCTGTTTTTGAAGTTTTGTTTCTGCCATTGCAAGAATTCAATCATTCGATTCTTTTAACTAAAGAAAATTGTTTTTAACTGCAAAGTGCTGGATTATTGAAAAAGAATAAATAAATAAAAAAGGTTAACATTTATTTATAATTTATTACATTTAAGTATAAATACCTCCTAACAAACATTTTTTGTGAAAATCACCGATAATACTTCTCATATTTCTGCTCAAGTAAAATACTTTCACTGACATTTGTAGAATGTTGCTGCGCTTCATTTGCTTCTAAAAATATAACGACATACCATAAGCCAAACCATAACAACATTATCAACATCATCAATTTTGAAATAAAATCCAGCAGTAGTAAACAAAACAAAAGAATAAAAAGGTCGTAAAAAGAATAAGAAGGAAGACTTTGTATATAAAATCTAGATTTTATATACAAAGAGGAAGATAGCTTGGTGTCAAACCAAATGCGGAAACGCAGATGAAAATACTTTTTTAGCAGATTTCCAAATTACCTCATTTCAGCACTAATGAAAACGTAGTATAGTTCTTCGAACAATAACCACATTGCTTGCTTTAGTCTATCACTTATTAAATTGTTCCATTTGAAACACTAAATTTTACTACGAAATTATATACTAGAACAAACTATTGAGTTCGTGTGTATTCAATATTTTGACATGCGATACGGATGCGATTGCGGATCCGGCTCCGGCTCCATTGTGTTCCAGCAGTAAAGGTCCAACCATAATACGCGAAAGAAAAAGTAAGCAAGTGTCAAAACCGAACGAAAAGTTTCCTTCCGATTTATAAAGTACATCAGTTGCCCATAATAGCCTTTAAAAATAAGAAGAAAGAAAGACTACACTCTATTTAAATCCCCTGATATTTGTTTTTGTCGCACTTGGTGGAACTGCACTGAACTAGTTGGGTAGGCTTTACTGTCTATGCCGTGAACTAACGCTGAAGTGCAGTTCCGCTGCAGTGAAGTGCGATTTTACTCATGCGAAGAATACGTGCAGTTCTGTTGAATTGAAGTCTTACCTATAGTACTGTGTTAACATTAAACTTCACTTTTACTGCAGCATGTGGCAATACGTGCCATAATTTTTTAATTTGAAAAAGAACCATTTCCTATTTTCTTTATTGAAATAAATGTAGGTTGAATGTTGAATTTATCAGATACTGCTATCACTATGACAAAAACAAAACTCATACAATTCTATTCTAAGCCGAACCTACTTCTGCTGCAACTGCAACAAAAAGTGTGATTTTAGTCATACAACTTTATACAGAGAATACGTACTGCTTAAGTGCAGTATGTCTGCCTATAGTGCGGTCCTTCCTTTATAGCGCAGACGATGAAGGTGCCTTTACATGGAGCTGCAAGCCCTGATCTGCAAAAAAAGAGGATGCAAAATTAATAAATCATACTTGTGTGATAGAGAGGGAAGGAAAAAATGCAGACGTCTTCATGGATGCAGATTATAGGAAAATTATAGATGCAGCTTGAAAATTATAGTGAAGACGAACACGTTCATCTTCATCGTCTGCACTATGATTGTTGTTGTTGCCTTTTCGTCTGCATTTGCAGCTCCATGTAAAGGTGGCTTGAAGATGAACATGTTCGTCTTCACTTTAATTTTCAAGTTGCAACCGTAATTTTCCTATAATTTACATCGATGAAGACGTCTGCATTTTGGCCTTCCCTCTCTATCACACAAACATGATTTATATATTTGGCATCCTCTTTTTTTGCAGATCATGGCTCGCAGCTTCATGTAAAGCCACCTTAAAAGAACGCGATACTGTTCACATTCCGTATCGTTTCATCGAACAGATCGAACCTAGCCGCTAGCCAAGTAAAAACAAAAAAAAAACTGACAAGAATAACGATATAAATAGGGGATTCACCGAAATAAAAACTATCCAAATCGCAGACCACGAAAACCACAACTCGAAGATTTTTAATTCAAATTCAATTTAATCCAAATAAATACAAAAGTGATTTAAAATGGCATATAGATATACTTCAACCGGCCTCAAAGGTGTAGTAAGTCAAAATAAAAATTTACAATTTCCCAAAATAGACAAACCGGAAAGGATTGGCTGCTTCAGTATCGATTCGGATCGGTGTTACAAAAACACAATAGAGAATTTACTCTATTTTCGTGAACCAAAATGTCCATTGGATCTCAATGCTGGTATAGGTCTTGAAAACTCAGCTCAAGGAGTCAAACAACAAGATCTTTTGGAAAACTTGTTGCAGTTCATCTATAACCATAAGACTGAACTCCTATCAAAGCCAGTTTCACCGAATGCCAGAGCCATAAAAGATATTGAATTTATCTGTTTTCGAGGACCACTTCGTGTGATAATGAGGACACCTTTCGAATCAAAAGAAGACTGGTGTATTCTGGCTACGAGGTTCAAAGGGAACACTTACCTTTTTGAATCTGAAACTAATAGTAGGAAGGCATCACGTGCAAAAAATAATACAAATTTTTCTTATGGCTTCAAGTTTGAGCAATATTGTCTCACTCCAAATCCACTGGAGAAACGGAACACAAATATTCCCGTAGACGAATGTAAAGAATTTAATGTCGTCTTTAAAACTAATTTCTCGGGCATAAATTTACTCTATTCTGCTAACGTTGATGGTGTTATACCCGAACCAAACGCTCTTCCAAACAAAATTCAAAACAATGACGATTTAAAAAAATTGAAGTTTATTGAAATAAAATCATGCATTCAACCTAAAAGTGAAGTGCAAAAAAGATATGTTAAAGCTACAAAGTCATGCAACTGGTGGTGCCAAAGCTTTTTGGTTGGGATACAAGACTTACTGATGGGTTACAAAAATAAAGCTGGCATAATCGTTGAAACCAAACGAATTGATGTTCGAAGTCTACCACAAGAGGCAGAGGTAAGAAGTGATTTGTTTTAAGATTTAAACATTTTAAAATCTGGGGTGGAATCGGCTAATGTGATTTGTGATTGTCACATTTCTGACAATCACATGTGATAAAATAATTTTGTGCGTCTGCATAATGTGATCACCGGAATTTTGTTTATTTTCATTATGTCATTTTCCGTTGGGCAATCGGAGAGAACTCCGAAGACAAATCGCTTCTCTTCGGAGTTGTGTTTTGCGAGTCTTACTTCTTCTGCTTTTTATGAAATATGCGGTCTGAAGGCGCATATATACGAACGTCACAGTTTCTATATATTTTGTATTTCAAATTAAACAATTCGAACAATTTTAATATATAATTTACATTAAGGGACGTGACAATTATGTATTTATTTAGAAAAGATTAATTTAGTTGTCACTTCACGTGATTGCTCACAACATATACGCGTTTCAGAAAAATATCTCAATTAAAAAAATGTTCATATCTGTTTTTTTTTTTTTTTTTATTGTTTTTATTTTTACTTTAATCATGAGGAGAAACTAATTTCTCCCAATCGAAAACAACATTAGTATAGATCTTTGACAAATCTTTGACAGCAAAAGCAAATAATTTTGTTTTATAAGTCAGCGTCAGAGGTTTATTTTTTATTTATTATTATTTTTGTATGCAAGTGACACCTAAATAGCTGTCACAAGAAAAAGTCACAAAAATGTGATTGTCACATGTGACAATCACCTTAGCCAGACGAAATTTGTATATTGTGACTATCACATATCACAAATCACCTTAGCCGATTCCACCCCTGTTCTCTAGGGTCTCTGGACTCCGGCGGAGTGTGCTGATTTCCTTGTAAGGGTCTTAAGAAAGATGCAGGATATAATGAAGGATGTTAACTGTCCGTACACGGTATATCAGTTTTATTTTAATCCCAAAACCAGGGGTGGAATCGGCTAAGGTGATTTGTGATATGTGATAGTCACAATATACAAATTTCGTCTGGCTAAGGTGATTGTCACATGTGACAATCACATTTTTGTGACTTTTTCTTGTGACAGCTATTTAGGTGTCACTTGCATACAAAAATAATAATAAATACAAAATAAACCTCTGACGCTGACTTATAAAACAAAATTATTTGCTTTTGCTGTCAAAGATTTGTCAAAGATCTACACTAATGTTGTTTTCGATTGGGAGAAATTAGTTTCTCCTCATGGTTAAAGTAAAAATAAAAACAATAAAAAAAAAAAAACAGAAATGAACATTTTTTTAATTGAGATATTTTTCTGAAACGCGTATATGTTGTGAGCAATCACGTGAAGTGACAACTAAATTAATCTTTTCTAAATAAATACATAATTGTCATGTCCCTTAATGTAAATTATATATTAAAATTGTTCGAATTGTTTAATTTGAAATACAAAATATATAAAAACTGTGACGTTCGTATATATGCGCCTTCAGACCGCATATTTCATAAAAAGCAGAAGAAGTAAGACTCGCAAAACACAACTCCGAAGAGAAACGATTTGTCTTCGGAGTTCTCTCCAATTGCCCAACGGAAAATGACATAATGAAAATAAACAAAATTCCGGTGATCACATTATGCAGACGCACAAAATTATTTTATCACATGTGATTGTCAGAAATGTGACAATCACAAATCACATTAGCCGATTCCACCCCAGGATAATCAGCTATAGGGTTCATAATGGCAAATCTCCGTTAACAATTCTACCCGATTGGTATATTGAAATGTTGCAATAACAAACATAATGGAAGTAGCCTCTTTAATGATACATACTCGTACTATTTTATTCATGTTTACTGTCTTTTTTTTTATTATTTTTCTTAGTACATTAGATAACATTTGTATGTAGTGTTCTAATTATTTTAGATGTGTACACATAAATACACATAGCTTGTCGTCCTATTTAATGTATTGTCCATTTATATGTTATCTTTATCGCGAAATAAGTTATTAAACTCGAGGTATTGATGAAAGATGAAACGATGATTTTTTACAATGATTGTATGCTTACGACGTTATTCGACTTTTACCCTAAGTAAATTTAATACATTTTCCTAAAATGAAGTGCAATTATGTAGGTACAACAAGAGTTGGAAAATAATCGAAGACCCTACGACCACGAAAGGCGAATCACTAGTTCGAAAGGGTGAATAGGCACAGTTCAGTTGTGACTGGTGAAGCCAAAGTTGAGATTATAAGATCAGAAGTAGGTACCTACATCATCTTCTTTTCTTGCAATCAATCAGAGAAACAATACAATAGGCAAATGGTTTTGTTTTTGAAAATTTAGAATGAAACAACAACAACTTTTGTGTTGTGTGTGCTACCACCAAATTCATAGGCTCGAATTATAGCATTTCACGGGGACCAACCCGATCATCAGACTCCTTTAGTGGTGCTTAATCGCTTTATGTTCAATTTAATTTTTGAAGAACTTTTGCCCAAGCTGGGCTTGAACAAGTGACCTAGCGTGTGAGTTTTTATTTTATTTCTTTGGAAATAGGGTGCATGAAAGCTTGACAATCAAATATGTAACTCAAAATGCTCCTAAAGAATTCCCTGATTCAAAACGTGCTTTACCTCCTCTAATTAGTCCGTGCCTGTTAGAATTGAAAAAGAAAATTGAAAATTAGAGTAAAATGGATGGAAACAAAATTAAATAATGTATGTTTTATAAAACAATATTCAATTCTATAAGATTTATTATTTATTTGATTATAAAAAAAAATGCAATTTTCTTGCTTAAAATGAAAACCACAAGCTCAAGCTCGATGTGGTTGTGGTGCGTTCTTTTTCTAACAACCATAGACAACAATATTTTTAAAAATAGTCAACAACAAGGCGTTTTTTAATCCAAATAAAGTTACGATTTGTAACTATATATGACATAAATTCTTCTATCAAACTTTTTAATTATTTGACCAATTTTAAAATCAGCTGTTAACATACTTTTTACATAATTCTGTACGATATTATATATGGACTGCTAGTCGAATTTATTTTTCATACAAACGATGCTTAAAATCGAGACCTACGTATAGCGCCACACAATTACAGTGGCGAATAGCAACACTAACACCCATCGTATTTTTTCATGATGCCGATGTCATTATCTATGCAAATGTCAATCACTAGGTACAGGGTACTGTATAGAATGTCTATTGTCTATGGCAAAAAAAACAATTTATTTATTTTATTTTATTTCTATTTCTTATTATGTTCAAGTATATTCCCCGCTGTTATTGAGTGGCACTGTGAGTTGGCAACTAGCAGTCCATATATAGTATGTCTATGGATATTATGTTACAAACCGATTAGAATATATCTATATCATTGTGGAGCACGTTGAATAAAATCTTACCATATATGTGAAAGGGGCATAATAGAAAAATCAACTGCCTCTGAACATACCCATAGCAATTCTTGAACTTTCAAAAATAACCGCCAAATTTTTAAGATAACTGACAATTTAGTGGTGAATCCCTTGAGAGTGCTAAGATTGTGTGCGAAATTTTATGCACACTTTTAATAAACTCAAGGGATATTATGTCAAATCAGCTTGTTGTTGTTGGCAAAATGGGGGAGATGTCGAGGTCGTGATAGAGGACGGTTGTGCTGTGCCAAGCACTGCCGTCCATTAATCTATTAAAGCAAAAAAGTAAACGTTTCATTGGCAACTATTTTCATTTTTATCGGGAGTAAAAAAGCAACAGAGTAAATTTAATTTACAAAAGTCATCGGTTTACCGAAAAACAACCAGGACACAAACAGTGCCCAGCAACTCGTGATCCGAAAGTCCCGTATCCTTCAGCACCGCTAGAAGTTTCTTCACGGTTATTAACTGTAACTTTGGGGAGAGTGTACAGTTAAAGCAACAGGCTGAGCGGTAAACTTTCGGAATTTTCATCCACCGCAAACTGGCGGCGAATGCAAACAACGGATTCTGTAGCAGCAACTGTAAATTCATCTTTAATCGGCTACAGAATTCCACAAGGAACATTGGCTGGAGTTTTTAATCAAAGCCCACCAAATGGAAAAAAAGGCACTACATTTAACATTGGTGTGAGGAGCAACAAGCACCAAAACCGCAAACAGCAGCAACGTCATTATGCAGCAGCCTGGTGTATAAAATATTCTATTCACATAGAAAATGTTTGTAAATTTTCTTTATACTCTAACCGGTAATTGTTAATTTATAAAGTAAAGTAATCGTCTTAAAGGAAATATTTTATGTGAACGTAATTCGTGATTTCATGTTACAAATGTGATTTATTCAATTCCCGTAACTCAATAGAGTGTTCCTGCTCTAAAAATACTTTTTGTTTACTTGATAATTCTTTTATTTCATGTATTTTTCAATGTGATTTCTTTTTACATACAACAAGATATAGAGCGTATTCGCTCTTAAAATTACAATCAAACGAAACAAATCTATATAGTCTATATAGTTTATATTTTCTGGTTATTTATTTTAGGTTTATTAGTAGGCTAGATTAAGTATTTATTTGTATATATGTAAATATCCAAAAGTGACAATACGTCATGCGCAACAGTATACAACGCTTATGAGCAAAAGCAGTTCACCTATATAAAATTATATGAAAACTGACAGCCACGAGGCTATTCATTTTAAGATAAAAGAAAAGAAGGCCATACGTTACAGCCACTTTTATTCAATTTTATAAACTAAGTTAGACTAAGACAAATATTGTAATCGAAATTATAGTCTCAATAAAAATCAAAGTCAAAGTCATGTTGGCAAAATGGAAATGTCTACCTATGTACATTACACTCTCCTCATATTATGTTCTCTCTGATTTTTGGTCCTTGTTTTGATTTTGCCTACAAGCTACAGCTGTCATATTGTTCTTTTTGTTAAACATGTGTGTGTGCTACAGCTGTCATATTGTTCTTTTTGTTAAACATGTGTGCGTTCACACCTTACTACTTACCTCATCGTTTCTTGTCGTTGTTTCACACGGACAATGAATACAATAGGAAAGAGACCACGAAAATTTTAGCAGAGGAGGATGGAACGTAGGAAAGATTGGACTCGTATGTATATATCCTCTTTGGCAGGTGCCTCAACGAAGGATACCCCCTTAAAAATAAATGAAAAAGGAAAAAATTTTCAGACGATGTAAATAATGTACATAATATCTTATTTCGAAAAGATTTATTTGTATGAGTGATAAATGCTTTCTTTAATTTTACGAGGTATACAATTATTTGAGTCAAGAGGAGAGTTATTGGAAGATTGATAGAGCTTTTCTTTGTATTTAAGACAATTGATCCTTTAACCGACCATTAACATACAAAGTCTACAAATTTCTGTGAATAGGATTAGCTAGCTGCCTGTTTTTGAGCTAATCGCAAGTGCATCTTTAGGTGCTTACTCAGATAATCACTTCGCAGAAACCTCTTGTCGCATTGCTTGCAGGCGTAGGGCTTTATACCAGAATGACCCCTAGAATGTCGTCTCAGCTCGTCTTGCCGTCTGAAATCCTTTTTACATCCTTCCTCAGGACATACGAATGGTCTCAACACAGGTTTTACTTTTTTCTTTTTTTTCTTAATTGGACGTGGTAACTGCTGAATTGCATAAGACATAGTACTTGTTGAGTCTAAAGGCATGAAGGCAAGTACAGAAGTCTCGGAAATAGTCTCGGGTTCGATCTTTATTTCACCCACTTCTTGCTTGATTTCATATGGGAATGTGTGTTGCTCCGTATCAATTTCTTGGTTCCCATTCCCATAAACTCCTAAATCTGACGTGATAATCGAACTTGATGAATTATCATTGGCATCCTCCTCATGCACCGAGACATACGGTACAGTTTCGGAGGGTTTGATCTTTATTTCACCCACTTCTTGCTTGATTTCATATGGGAATGTGTGTTGCTCCGTATCAATTTCTTGGTTCCCATTCCCATAATTTTCTAAATCTGACGTGATAATCGAAGTTGATGAATTATCATTGGCATCCTCCTCATGCACCGAGACATACGGTACAGTTTCGGAGGGTTCGATGTTTAGTTCAGTCATTTCTTGCTTGATTTCATCGGAGAATGCATGTTGCTCCGTATCAATTTCTTGTTTAACATTCACTTCTAAATTTGAACCGAGTATGGAACTTGATGATGTATCATTTGATTCGGAGCCATTGTCATCCGAACTAGAATCCTCCTCATCCATTTCTGTTTTTTTAAAGTGCACTCTTAGGTGTGTCTTTAAACGGTCACTTCGAGAGAACCTCTTGTTACATTGTTCACATTCATAGGGCTTTTCCCCAGTATGAGAACGATAGTGACGTTTTAGCTCAATAGATCGGATGAACCTTTTAAAACACGAAGGTTCCTCACATGCATAAGGTTTTTCACCTGTATGTCGTGCCATGTGGGAACGAACGTGTGAAGTGTTAGTGTAGTAGGTCTTGTTGCATCCTTCGATGGGACAAACGAATTTTGGTTTCACAATATCAGCTTCTAACGATGGTAAGACGCTTGGAATATAGAGTTTAGTCTTGACAAGCTTATTGCCGGAATCTGGGGTTGAAATCGAAACAGTATAAGAACAGGTAGCTGTTTCTACTCTTGATTCTTCAGCCATGGTTTATGGAAGATGCCTGCTTGTAACGAAAGCAATTACTTTAAATATTAATTTTCAAGATTTTTAAGTACTCTCCGATTAAGGAAACGTTTATATTGTATCAATTTTGTTGTATTAACAAGGTTACATTTTTATACTTTAAAAAACAAGAGACTCTTATCAGTTAGGTTGAATTTTTGAGTTATGCCGTCTTCTGTCATAACAAATTAGATCGCACTGTATTACCACATGACCAAGCGCAAACATTTCACTACAAGTGATGCCATCGTTTCAGTATTAATGGCAAGCTGTTACTGCTGGAACACAATGGTCACGGAGACGTAAAGGTGCCTTTACATGGAGCTGCAAGCCCTGAGGTGCAAGAAAAGAGGATGCAAAATTAATAAATTGTACTTGTGTGATAGAGGGGGAAGGCAAAAATGCAGACGTCTTCATGGATGCAGATTATAGGAAAATTATAGATGCAGCTTGAAAATTATAGTGAAGACGAACATGTTCATCTTCATCATCGTCTGCACTATGATTGTTGTTGTTGCGTTTTCGTCTGTATTTGCAGCTCCATGTAAAGCCACCTTAAATGCAGAATTCAATGCGACGGATCCGCAAACGCAAACGGACACGGATGAGTTGGCTAATGGTGGATTTACATTATTCTGCAACGTCTTCATCTTCAAAAAAAAAACAAAAGAAAAAAAAAAATACACAATATACGTACTCGTTTTTCCTTGCTATAATTTTTTATAGCTCAAGGTGGCTTTACATGAAGCTGCAAGCCATGATCTGCAAAAAAAGAGGATGCAAAATATATAAATCATATTTGTGTGATAGAGAGAGAAGGCTAAAATGCAGACGTCTTCATGGATGCAGATTATAGGAAAATTATGGATGCAGCTTGAAAATTATAGTGAAGATATGAACATGTTCATCTTCATCGTCTGCGCCATGATTGTTGTTGTTCCTTTTTCGTCTGCATTATAATTTGTTGAAAAGAGAGGTCTACATTATACGAGTTCAAAAAGTGACAAGTGTTGGAGGGGGAAATAAAATAAAATGAATTTTGTTTTAACATATTTGCCGCATCAGCAGCGCTATTAGCGGCAAATCAAGAAAATACTAACAACTTTGTTTGGTTTGACTTATTATAATCATGAATTGACTATGACGGCGGAACAACTCATGCGTTCATTCGGTGAATGAAGATGAAGCTCATTTTTTGTTCTATTCATACGTCAATAAAAATAATTATAAGAATGTTTCTTTCTTAAATTGAATCGCATTCATGTGGGAGAGTTGTAGGGTTTCATTAATACGGCACAATATGTCACACAGCGCTTGTCACAGTTGATTTGTTGAAAGAAACCTAGTGAGCGCAGCTGTGAGCTGGTATTGAAGACCGTGCGATTTAAAACTGGTAAGCGAAGTCGCTATAGTTCACAAAGATAAGCCAGAGACGATTACTTAAATTGCAATTATTAAATTATTTCTGTATTTTATATCATTGCATAGTTCTATGTATCTAAAAAAACCACTCTAATATACCGAAAATTTTCATCAATAATTGGGCACCACAGTAAAACATTTTCAACAAGTTGAGCATCATTTTCATGGCCCACGTCTATCAACTTCTCCAATATAAAACTGAATCGTATTTCAACCCTAGTAAAAAAAAAATTCACTGACCGCGTACTAATTCCTTTTATCTGTTCTACGAAAATACTTTAGAGACATTTTTATTTTAGATTTGTGGAAATTCATGCTCGTACTGGTACGCAAGTTCCATTACACTCAAATGTTCAAATTATATTGTACATAAAATCCATATAGTTATCTGGAGATGGCGTTTGACTGTGTCACGCTCCAACTGACGACAACAGCAGCGCCTATAAGTACCCACATAGCAACAGTAATTACTGCCTATTGTAAGTAAATTTTGACCTTCAGCGTTTTCATTACGACCGAAATAAGGTTATTTGGAAATTTGCTATAAAAGTGTTTTGCATCAAGGTCAGATTCAGATTCTTTTATTGAGACTTATACAAAAGGTTTACATATGTATCTGTTAAAATTTGAGTTACTTTAATTGATAAAATTAAATTATTCATAGGAGGCTATAATGTATGGCTCTCACTAGTGTTCACTTTGTAAAATGCCAACATGGCTGATGTTGTTATAAGAATGAACTAATGTTTGTCTGCTCTTGCTCCCGGAGCTATTACTGTTGCGCGTAACGTGTTGTTACTTTTGGATATTTACATATATACAAATAAATACTTAGGGCCATATTTATCGAACGATATCAAACCGCTCGTAACTTTAAGAGCCTCTTAACTTAAGTTCGAAAAGTGCTATTCATCGAACACTATTAACTCTAATTCGAATATTCGAAAAATGGCGGATTCCTTATTCCGGAACGCACCCAAAAGCTATTTCCAAACTATCCCACTTATTTTTCGAAATCAAATGTCAAAAAAAAAAACAAAAAAAAACCCAATGAGCCAGGCAAAAAGTTGAATTGTTATAAAATATACCTACCTCTATTATTACTATAAATAATTCATTTTTTATTTAAAAAAAAGTCTGTGTTCTAAAAGGAAAGCAAATCATTACATTGTAATTTTTGTTTCATTTCAAATCTGCTGTTCCTTTAAGCTATAAGAAGTTGGAAAGTTTGTAGAAAAAATGTCGGCTTCCAGAATTTTAGATGCACTAATGAAAGTGACAAAAATCCCAGTTCCGCGGAACAATAGTGTTCAAAAGTTCAAACATAAACCAAAGGAAAAAAGTTTTACCGGAAAATAACTCAAAAGTATTTTTGTACTTGAAAATGTGAATGCGGTCGTGTATGGACTTTGGCCGGAACAGATTTTATCGTGCACTTCAGACTCTCGGCTGAACCCGATAAATTTCAACTCATTCGATATTGTTCTAGGTAAGTTTTATTTTAAAAAAATCATTGCTAGCCTCCACATTATTAATAAACTCACATCCCTAGCCACAATAACCCACAAGAATACATGGACACTACAACAAAAGCCTGAATTTCAACAATTAGCTCTAAATGAAAGACTAAATAATAATCATGGAGTACTTTGAAATCTGCAGGCGCTTTTGAAGAGTGCCAAAAAGAATGAACACTATGAAGAAATAGAGAATATCCGTCTGTAGAACTCCTTGAAGCAAGAGGTTTTCTCAAAACCACCCTACCATTTTAATTCACTCAGCTCCAAACATATCGTAAGTGTTTTCAGCAGTTATTTGTTAATTTAACAAGTTTGTTTTAGAAATTGCTTGCATTGATGTACGGCTTGCCTGGCGGTTTATTTAGAAGACACAGGATGGCTGAATTAGCTTTTATAATACACTACATGGACTTGGCAATTACCCGTGAAGGTGATGTGCACAACATGCCAATCGAGTCACTTCGGTATGCCTGTTATTTGAGGGGCTTGAATCCAAGATCCAAGTAATCTTAGTAAGGAAAAGATGATTTATATGGTTGGCCTCAAAATTTACTTCAACAAATGTATATTGACTTCTCTACAGGACAATACATCGTCGATGATTTCTTTGAATTTTTTTTTTAAATAAAATATGTAATGCTCTTTTTTTTAGGTAAATAAAAATAAATCTGTTTAAACGTTTGAAGGTTTCAGTTTTTTAATTGTACAATAGATACATCAGATCCTCGTATATTTACAAAGTTAATTTCAATAGGCAATGTTGTAGACAATTTATTGTGTGAGGGGTAACAAAGCATTCAAAGAATTGTACGGGAGAGTTTTAACTAACCGGGACAGCTGCTTTACTTTCACGTATATTATTTTTTTTGTCGGCTTATCATTTCGCCCATGATTCTGTTGCGTCTTTTCATTCGAAACGAAGCCAACTTTTGCTTCCTGCCAGTGTCCGCTCAACTAAAAAATCATATTAACGGACAAAAGTTGCATTAAAAAGGAATTGAAG
The DNA here is from genome assembly GCA_916050605.2 of Platycheirus albimanus. Lineage (NCBI taxonomy): Eukaryota > Metazoa > Arthropoda > Insecta > Diptera > Syrphidae > Platycheirus > Platycheirus albimanus. The sequence goes on along the minus strand of OU696696.1, from coordinate 8,462,316 downwards.
TTTTTTGTCTTCTTAAAACTTACTCAAGGACAGCTTTAAATACGTCCGAATCTTTAATGAAATAATTAGGAAAGTCTTGTACCAAAATCAATCGTTTATCGAACTTTCGAGCACTGGATTTGTAGCGCGATGATTGGAATAGAAAACCATTGAATAGTTCTAATTGACTTTGAGTATATGAACCTTCCTGGTCTCCAAGAGTGTTGTAATGTTATCCGAATCAATCAGATTAATGCATTCAACAAGTTGGCATTTCAGGAGTTTAGCCAGAATCTTTATTGTAGCTGTATTTCCAGAGCTAGCTGGTCCTGTTGTCAAGCATAACTGAGCTCGATACATGTTCGTATCAGGATCCAAGGTTTGGTAGCCAATTTTTTTTTAAGGGTATCCATCCTCCAACCGTATCTTCGTAGTCATGATTCAGCCAATCGAATCATATTGCATTGGGACACGATATCAAAAACAACTTTAATATTAATTATTGAAGAAATCCCGCTTCCATTTTCACATATTTGAGTGAAAAAGTATTAAATTAAATTAAATTAATTCAATTCAATTCGCAAAACACCACTTTGTTTATTTTTGGTTGAAAATTTTAGTTGCAATTGCAAAGGTCGAGCTAATTTGCAAAATTTTAACAATTTTTTTCTTTGAATTCTAAATGTCAAATCGATAACATTTCTTCTTAAATGTCAAATTATAAAAAATCGTAGTCTATTCGTACTCAGCAACAAATTAATATTTAGTCTACTTTGCAAATTATAACAAATCTAAAAAGTTGTAAGGCATCAAAGTTGACATCTTTAAACTCGACTTGCGGCTAAACTAAGCGACCTAGCGACTTCAAAAATGCATATTCGTGGTCTAGGAAATACCACCTTTCAATTGATGTATCGCATTATATGAAACATCGACTTTTATCTTTAAACACGATTTGCGGCTAAACTAGACGTGCTAGAGGCATCAAAGTTGACATCTTAAAACTCGACTTGCGGCTAAACTAAGCGACCTAGCGACTTCAAAAATGCATATTCGTGATCTAGAAAATGCCAGTTCTAAAAAATCAAAAAAAAAGTTGGTGAAAAAAGTTTTTTTCTAAAACTTCCCAAAAAATACGGTACTTGAAATTTTTCAAACAAAATATTAAAAAACAGGTCAGTTCACTGACAGGGTTTCTTCACTGGCACAACGAGCAATTTCGTGTGGTGCCAGTGATGGGACAGGGTCAGTACACTGACGCTCTTGTCATAAAAGTGTGTCAGTGGTCCTATGGACTAGTGACTACTTATCATATAAAACTGGTTACACTGCTGCGTGCATATAGACTAATGATTTCGAATATTTTTCGAACATACCGCTCGTAACTTAGGAGTGGTCCTGACGCCTCATAACTTTTGCGAGCGCTCGTAAATCAGTACTAATAGTGCTTGATAAATAGACTTAAGAAGCTCTTAAGTTGAGAGCGATCGATAAATACGGGCCTTTAATCTAGCCTACGATAAACCTAAAATATATAACCAGAAAATATAAACTATATAGACTATATAGATTTGTTTCGTTTAAGTGGACATTTTTAGAGCGAGTACGCTCTATATCTTATTGTATGGAAAATGAAATCACATTGAAAATACATGAAAATTAACAAAAAGTATTTTTTAGAGCATTAACACTCTATTGAGTTACGAAAATTGAATAAATCACATTTTTACCATGAAATCACGAATTACGTTCACATAAAATCTTTTCTTTTAGACGATTACTTTACTATATGCATTAACAATAACTGGTTAGATTAAAAGAAAATTTGTAAAGGATTTCTATGTGAATAGAATATTTTATAATCCAAGTTGCTGCATAATGACGTTGCTGCTGTTTGCGGTTGTGGTGCTTGTTGCTCTCACATCAATGTTAAATGTAGTGCCTTTTCTTTCAGTTGATGGGTTTTGGTTAAAACTCCAGACAATTATGTTCCATGTAGATTTCTGTAGCCGATTAAAAATTATTTACAGTTGCTGCTACAGGATACGTTGTTCGCATTCGCAAGTTTGCGGTGGATGTTAATACCGAAAGTTTCCGCTCAGCCTGTTACTTTAACTGTACACTCTCCCCAAAGTTACAGTTAATAACCGTGAAGTGACTTCTAGCGGTGCTGAAGGTTGCGGGACTTTCGGATGACGGGTTGCTGGACACTGTTTGTGTCCTGGTTGTCTTTCGGTAAACCGATGAGTTTTGTAAATTAAATTTACTCCGTTTGCCTTTTTATTCACGATCAAAAAGGTGATTTGCAGCCATCAAGATTTCGGTGGATGTTAAATCCGAAAGCTTACCGCTCAGCCTGTTACTTTAACTGTACGCTCTCCCCAAAGCTACAGTTAATAACCGTGAAGTGACTTCTAGCGGTGCTGAAGGTTGCGGGACTTTCGGATGACGAGTTGCTGGGCACTATTTGTGCCCTGGTTGTTTTCGAAAGACCGAAGAATTTTTTAAATTAAATCCACTCTGTTACTTTTTTATTCAAAAAAATGAAAATAATTGCCAATAAAACTTTTACTTTTTTTGCTTTAGATTAATGGACGGCAGTGCTTGGCACAGCACAACCGTCCTCTATCACGACCTCGACATCTCTCCTTTGCATCAAGGTTTGCGCATTGGTTTTGACACCAAGCTATCTTCTTTCTTTTTCTTTTTTAAAACCATTTCATTCTTTTTTTTGTTGTGTTTAATACTGCCGTTGCCCTGGATTTTATTTCAAAGTTGTTATTTTGTTTACTATTTGAATTTTGTTTTGCTTACTTTTACCGCGTTGCCTTGGATTTTTTTTTCCAAATTGATATTTTGACAGAAAATATTTGTGTTCAGCTTATAGTTGCATTTGATTTGTTTTCACATAATTTGCAACCTCAATTTCTTCCAAAAATTCGAAATTTGATTTTGTTTGGGAAATGGAGTCGATTTTGGAAATTTGCTACGAAGTTAAATTTTTACCCTAATAAAAACGTAGTATTACCTTAAGTACCGGTTGTGGTTCAGTACTGAACCTCGTTTTTAAGTTCTTTATCCGTGGGTCAACTTTATTTAATCCACTGAAATCGAAGAACCACTCTTGAACTTTTAATTATTAATTATGTACACAGGAACCGCTGTAAATTGTTTTAAAATTTTGATCCGAGGATGAATCACGATTGTACAACTGCCCCTTATACAAAGAAAATTAACTTTGAGCTCTTGGTTTGAAAAGTGTGAAGGGCTTTCAAAGTAAATTTTCTCTTTGTCCGAATTTGGATTGTTGGAGATATAATCCATAGATGGACGGCTCTCATACCAAAAAGCCTTAACAAGAAAAACAAAATATTTATTCGAAATATGTTAAATATGTTTATTTGTTATTAATTTTGAGTTATTAGAAGCCGTCATCGCACATTCAGCTAATAACAATAACCAAAACAAAAATATACTTCAACAGAATGAAAGAAGTATCTGAAATCAGCCCATGTAAATGTTGCTTTACATAAAATTCACCCATCTAGATTCCTGCATAATCATTTTTGTTGCTTTATTTTCTTTGACAACCCAAAAAACTTTTATTGGCATCACTTGCACTTGAGAAAATTTTGTAATGGCCGCGCCACGGGACAATAAACAATTTATAAATAGAAACCAATTTTATTATTAAAAAAATATGTCTTTTCTATTCAATTCAAGTTGTAAAACACCCAAAAGTGCAACATTTAAACATTTGCCATTAGTTAAATGTTTTTAATTACCCTTAAATGTCCAGAAAATTGTTTAAAAATAACATTCTCAATGGCATCGAACTAGACGACGAAGAAAGACGAGAAGACGACACACAAAAAAAAAAAAAAAAATTATTAAAAAATCAAAAATGGTGCATAGCACTCTATAAACTGAGTTTGTTAAAGTTATTTTTGTAGAAAAATGTTTGCTTTGTTGTTATTGTCCTAATTTAAGTGTAAAAATTGTCGAACTCAGTTTGACAAAGTGTTTTTTGCGAAATTGTGTGACGAAAAAAAAAAATCAAATAAATAAACAAGTGAAAGATGATAACATACAAAAATAATGGCATAGGCCAGGTTTCACCTGCAAATGCAACAACGAATACCGCGACTCCAGTAAAGGCGTTCGTCAACAATCCCCAGATGCAGCAACAAATCGTGAATATTCAAAACTTACAAAACATCCCGCATCAGTTTATTCAGGCGGGTGGCCAGGTGATTCAAAATCCATCTGGGAACAATATGTTTTCAATTGTTCAGCCGATGCAGACGGTGACCATCGACGGACAGGAGGCGTTCTTTATTCCGAACATAAACTCGCAGTTGGCTGGGGCGCAGCCCATCAACTTCAATGGTCAGCAGGCCTTCCTCGCTCCCAATGGTCAAATCATCCGTGCTCCATTGCCAACTGCGGGCAATAACACGGTGCTTCCCGCTCAGTTTATACAGAATCTTGGCCAGACAATGCAGCTACAAGGTCAAGGGGGATCAGGTGGCAATGGAGAAGCTATGCTAACGATTCCCGGAACCAACATCCAGATTCCAATAGCCCACTTAACCAACGCCAATGCGGGAAACAGTCAAAACGCAGCAGCGGCAGTCCAAGCAGCTCAACAACAATCCCAGCAGCAAGGGCAGTCACAATCGGCGCAAGGGTCATCTCAAGCTCAGAACCAAGCCAATCAGCAGACAGCTACTGCAACGACCCTCCCTGCCACTATAACCATCCCCGGCACGAATATCCAAATACCAACATCTATGGCTGCTGCAAATGGCCTCCTCGGGAATATTGGCAATCTCTTAGGTCAGAATCTTAACACTATCAAACTGGAAGGACAGAATATACATCTTCGTCCGGCGGGAACTTCAATTCCGCATGTGGTGCAATTCCCTTCGGCTCCCATTGCTCAAACTGTAGCTGTCCAAATTCCCATTCAAACTGCCAGTGGACAAACTATCTATCAAACCGTCCACGTACCCGTTCAGCAGCTGGGAATGCATGGTTTGGTCCAACAATCACCACAAATGCAGATAATTCCACAGTTTACGCAATTCGCCAACGTTATCACGCCCAATGGACAGATCCAGCAAGTGCAGTTGTCACCTATTAACCCAATGGCTTTGCATGCCGCTCAACAGCAACAGAATGTCATCATAAATCAGTCGAATTTACAAAATGTTGCAGCAGCTGCAGCTGCAGCATCTAACCAAGCCAATAGTTCGCAAGGTGGACAGCAAAGTAGTAACTCGACAGCGGGCGGAGGCGGAGGAAACAACGGTCAGCACCAACATCAGCAGCAATCGGGCCAGAGCCAACAACAGGTATTGAAAATGTGTATTTTAAAAATAAGTTCCACTTTTGGTGTTTTCCTTTAATTTTGGAGTTTAATTTAAAAACTATTAGCCTGGCGAAACGACTGTGGGAGAGGTGAATTTATTTACAGAGTGCTCAGTCTATTAAGGGTTTAGGGAACGCTTTTGTTTAGTCTACATTCCAGCAACTGCGGTGAATAAAGGGAAAAGAGTTGTTCATTTCGTTTGCCACTGAGATTTAAATCGCATGTTGAAACTGTCCTTGATGGCTTTACCTATTTTTTTTTTGCTGTTTTCAATGCCCTTATCATGAATTAAAAGAGTAGGAGCGTTAAGGAAGGTTGCAAAGAAGAAAAATCGAGCCGGAAAGATGTATCTGGTTATTTCGCTGTATCATAGCTTAGATGTATACAAAATCATAAAATAATAAGAAACATTGCGAGGCGAAGATGCATCCAGAAGATGCAGATGTGTAATAGAAGCACCTCTGCCCAGTCAAGGTGGCGTTCTCCCTCCCCTCCTCTGGGTACTTGTGGTTAGCAAGACCCTTATAAGAATGAAAAATAGTGGAGTCAAAGTAGAAGCGTATGTAGATGACCTAGATTATTATGTGGATGTTTACGGCAATAGTAAGACCAATACTGACATATATGGTAATTTGGTCTGGTGGCAAGCTACGAAAACTGCTTCAAACCTAAATACCATTACAAGAATATAAAGATTGGTGTGTATAGGCACCACCGGGGCTATGAGAACCACCCCTACTGCAGGGCTGGAGGCTATTCTCAATCTAAAACCCTTAGACCTCTTTGTACAAGAATCTGCAGCAAACAGTGCCCTCCGGTTAAGCCAAACTCAAAACTGGAAACCGAGTCGGACAGGTCATGCGCAGATTCTACAGACATATATACGGGCTACAATGTATGCTTGGACTAAACAACACCCCGTCTAAATTTCGAAAGACCTTTAACCACTTCTTTTCCTAATAGAGAAGACTGGCTTAACAACCAGAGACCATGCGAAACAGCCATTCAAATCTTTACAGATGGCTCCAAAATGGAAATTGGTGTTGGTACAGGCTTCTACTCTATTGATCCAGCCGGATCAATTAGGCTACCCGATTACAGTAGTGTCTTTCAGGCTAAGTTCCTGACAGTGACGGCAGCTGCAATGAATTCAATACCACATGCTGATATCACCTTTTTTATTGAAAGCCATGCGGCGATTAAAGCCATTTCAGCCATTGAAATAAAATCAAAGCTTATTACTTGCTGTCGCGAAGAGCTCAAGGTTCTTGGCGCGCAGCATGACATAAGACTATGCTGGTTTCCTGGCCACTGTGGTGTGCAAGGAAACGAAAGAGCTGATGAGCTGACAAGAAAGGGATCATCCTCAAAACTCAATCGAGCAGACACAACGGTAAATATCCCAACCTGTAATATTAATTGGGAATAAAGTACATGCTGCAGCTAACGAAATATTTAACTCACTCGATTCCTGTGTCATAACCAAGAAAATGTGGCCCTACTTTAATAAACAAAGAACAGAGAAGATTCTACAACTCAAAAAGAAATCGCTACGATCTCTCGTGGGCATACTGACCGGGCATAAAATGCTGGGTTTCCACAAAAAGAAAATGAAACTCAGCACGGACGACTTGTGCAGAGATTGTGGCGACATAGATGTGCATCCACATTTTTTCTGTCACTGCCCAGCATTATGCTGCTTAAGAAATTAAGTTCTTAGAAGAACTATCTGAACTCAGATTTATCAACGATTCGAAATCGTTTGAGAATGTATAGGTTTTTCATAGGTCCCATGCTTATTGGGCTCGAAACCCCAATGGATCTACATTCATCTAAGTGTGATGGACGATAAAATCATCCATCAGCTCACTTACCTAACCTAACCTACCCCAATCTAACAGGGAAACGAAGTTCTTGCATCGTCCTAGGAAAACTCAAGAATTCGTCACATTTTTAACAATATCTGTTCATTACTAGAACCCAAAGTTGCTAGGTTTCCGCAAAGCAAGTATTACTGATCGATAGTGGCATGGGTTAAGCTTTCAAGACAAAACATTTTAGTGAATTAATTAAATTCTAGACGGTTGATAGTTCGACATTGGACGATGTTGTCGAAATCGCATTTTAACGATCTTATCATAAGTTGCCCTTGCAGTTCCAAATGCAAAGAACAGGGTTAGTTAGCCTAGAGATCATTTAAAAAGATGAGGTAGGAAGACAGAAGGGAGTCTTTGGAATATCAGACTGAAACCAGAATGGAACGTTTTAAAAGATAGATAATGCAAGCAAGCCAAACTATCAAATGCTTTTGAAACCTATAACTACGAATACTATGCTCCCACTCATTAAAAAGATTCCCTTAAAGTAAGTTCTTGATCTGATAGTTAAAAATCGTTTCCAAGGCATTTGAAAGAAGGAAAGAAAGAGGAATTATTGGTCGGTAGTTTGAGGGAGGTCAAGATACGGCATTTTGTGGACCTGGCTGGGCAAATGCAGTTTTCCGTTGACTTTAAAAATGAACATCAATTTTGACTACCTTTGGGACATGGAAGATTTCTTTTCCATAGTTTTTGTTCATGTAAAAATTTAGTTATCCGAATGCGAGTTTTTCTCGGAAGAGCTGGCTTTGTAGCAACGAAAAATTTCTTCTGTCGCCTTGATAGCCTCATTAAAGCCATATTCTAACCATGAAGTCTCTTCCGGTTGGATACTTCACTTAATTTACTTACTTCATTTGAGGGCGCAAACAGTCCATTGTGGACCACGTCCTCAACCAACATACCCCGCTAGCTACTCCGGTCCCTAGGAAGTGGCCTCCAGTTACGCACCCCAAGTTCGTTGAGGTAGTTTGACACTTGATCGCACCAATTTATAAGGGACCTTCCAGTACTACATCGGGCCTCAGATTTTAAGTCGAAAATTACGCGTTCCAACCGCTGAATTTTTGCTTTTTGACCAGATCAATGTCGCTGTTTAGCCCGTAGAGTTCGTCATACAATATTCTCCCCTGTGTTCCATTGATACATAAAAGACAAATAATATCAACCGAAGAATCTTATTCCCAAACCACCCCAGCCTGTTTTCGTTCGATTGTGTCAGGGTCCACTATTCCGCCCCATACAGCAGGACTGGGATGATTAGGGCCTTGTATAGTGTTTCCTTGGTCCTTCTAAGACTGATGAAACAGCAATTGGCAAGAGTGATTCTTTGACTGATCTCTGAGCTGAAACTATTTTGAAAAGTTATAGTATAACCCACATAGACTAATTCAAAGTTATATCTGTCCATTGTGGCGTTTTGTCCAAGCCTACCGTGATGGTGTTCCGTACCTGAAGACAGCATAAACTTTGTTTTATCTTCATTACCAGCCAGACCCATTCTCGCCGCCTCCAATTCAATACTTGCGAATGATCTACTTACTGCCAATGTTAATGTCATCAGCATATATCTAAGTACATAATTGAAGGAATCTAAGAAAAATCGATCCGTTGGTATTCACATGCGAGTTGCGTACAATCGTCTCTAAAACGATGTTGAAGATTTTACATGACAGAGCCTCACTTTGTCTTAAACCTGTCCAACGGTCGGTGGAGTTCTTACCAAACCTTGACGGAGCAGCGTGAGTTTTCCAAATCATCGTGCACAATCGAACGAGTTTAGAAGTGATGCCGAATACTGACATGGCTCTGTATAGCTCGTCTCTAATCACGCTGTCATTAAAACTTAGAAATCGATAAAAAGTTTGTTAGTATCGATCTGGAATGCTTGAGTCTTTTCTAAAATCTTCCAAAGTGTAAAAATTAAGTTGATTATTGACTACCTGGCTTAAAACCACTGATACGGGCCAATCACTTCACCCGCGAAAGGGTTCAGACTTCAACACAGAATATCTGACAAGATTTTATAGGCGACATTAAATAGACTTATACCCAATAGTAGGCGCAGTTCAGAGTATGTATCTCCTTTCTTTCTGATTTAGAAAACGGGGAAGTGACCAGTTAAAGTTGCCGACAAAATTGTTGAGTTGGCTTTCTCGTATCGCCTCAGGGTTCTCATAGGGATTTTTTTCTTTACTTGGGATGTTTAAGTACGAGAAGTGGAACTGTTCATTCATCATTCAATTCGTATCTCAAAAGCATTCAAAAAGTGGGAAGTTTTCAACCTTTTAGAATTCAATTTTAAAGGTTCTGGGTTCAATCTTCGTTTCCATCTTCTAACAATCTGTTGTTACGAACTGGCTTATCTTCCAAATGTAAATATTGATTTGATTGCTTCTTTTAAGAAATTTTCTAGTTAAAACTGATAAAAAGTTTTAGTACCTAATTTTTGGCTAATAGCAAGAACTTGGCAGTTTTACGTGCAAATTTGTGGTTTTTGTAAAATCAGCTTTAAAAACAGCATTAATCAAAACTACTTTAAACGCCAACCACACTTCCCACCAAAGTTAAACATATGGTAACTAACACACCCTTTACATGTGTCGCAGATGAGCCTCTTGACTTATGTATTACCACTTAAAACCTGTCTTACTTTTAAGACGATAAAATTTTTTTATTTAACCAAAGATAAAGTAAAAAGAATCATTGCAGTTCAGCCCTTCCTTCAAGGATAGTTGGTGCACTTAAAGTATTCAACAACTGAGAACGTTTCATAAAAGATTTAGTTTAATTAAAATAACAAAAACTTAAAATATCCATTAAATTTATATTTTTTTTAAACTTTGACAACAGGCTCAACAAGAAGCAAATGCCGCAGCTGCTCAGCAACAGCACCAACAACAACAACAACAACAACAACAGCAGCAACATAACCAGCCCATTACGATAACAAACGCCCAGGGTCAGCAGCTAACAGTGATTCCAGCTCAAGCCTTACAGCAATTTCGACCAGCATCGCAAGCTAATACAAGCAACATTATTCATTTGCCAAACCTTCCTGGTCTGCAGGCGTTGCCCATCCAAAATATTCCCGGAATAGGAAATGTTCAAATCATTCAGGCACATCAGCTGCCTCAAAACCTTCAGGGTTTTCAGAATTTTCCTGGTGCGCAGGTAATTTCTGCAAATGTTGCCCAGCAAAACAACAATCAGCAGAACCAACAGCAACAAGGGCAACAGCAACAACATCAAGTCATTGTTACGGCTTCAAAAAACGGGTCGCAGTCCCCTCCCCAGATAACTCAGACGCTGATAACCAATATTAAACAGGAGCCGCCAGACATTAAATGGGTAACTGCCACAGCAGCTACTCCACAACAGCAACAGCAATTGCAACAACAGCTGCAGCAGTTACAGGCAGCCCAACAACAACAGCAGCAGCAGCAGCAGGCGCAACAACAACAACAACAGCAACAAGCACATCATCAAAATTCAAATTCGAGTATAACGATCACTGAAGTGTCCACACCAAGTCCATCGCCGACTCAAACACAGCAGCACCAAAATGCACAACCAACTTTTACCACAGTATCTGTCGGCAATACAAATATAATGCAAATCCCAGCGACAAGTTCGTCCTCTGGACACCATCAACAAGTGCAACAACAGCAACATTCGAGCAGCTCACAATCGTCAGGCCATCACCAGCCACAGCAAAATCAAACCTCTGTGAACGTCAATATCAGCCTGAATGATGGTTCAAATGAAACAAAGCCAAGACTCAAGCGTGTTGCATGTACTTGTCCCAATTGCAAGGAAGGTGAAAAACATTCGGACCGCAAGAAGCAACACATCTGCCACATACCCGGCTGCAACAAAGTTTATGGGAAAACTTCTCATTTGAGAGCTCATCTGCGATGGCACACTGGCGAACGCCCCTTCGTCTGCTCGTGGCTCTTTTGTGGCAAACGCTTCACGCGATCTGATGAATTGCAACGCCATCGCCGCACTCATACTGGCGAAAAGCGATTCCAATGCCGAGAATGCAACAAAAAGTTCATGCGCAGTGACCATCTCTCCAAGCACATCAAAACTCACTACAAATCGTCTCGCTCCCAGATCGACTTGATGGATTCATCAACGAAAGACGACAAAGATTTCGAAGGCATCGTAACCGGATTGGGTCATATGACAGGTGCCAAGACCATAACCAGCTCCAATGGCATTGTAACGATTGAACTACCTTCGGTTGCAGGCTCAACCAGTGACATGGGTGGTAATCTCAGTCAATCGCCGGAGCCGTCCTCGGATGGCAGTTGCCCGGAAGACGACAGCGGCGACGAAGAGAAAATGATGATCACAATCGGTGATATGTCCGATATTACTGGTGAGAATTCTAACTAGCATACGGGCACCCTGTTCATGGAACAGTTTGGGAACTTTGACTCTAGTGGCAAATTTACTTTTGAAGAGTTTTAAATTCGCCGCTGATTTGCTTCGTCTATATCAGTCTTGTGTAAATATTTTTGCTTGAATCAAATTTTAATTTTTATTTTTTTGTTTGTGTTTAAGTAGATTCTCCTCTCCATCCATCCTCTTCTTCCCCCAATGTAATATGTATCATAAAATATTTTAAGAACAAAAGTGCATCCATCGTTTGATTGTGATGATCGCAAATCGTGAGCTATAAATAAAAAAAAAAAAAATTGCTGGCGCTGTGGTGTGCTCGTATAAAAACAAAAAAAATGTATGTATTTTTTAATAATTTATATTTTTGTTTAAATTTAAGAATTAAGTGTAAAAAGGGTTAGATCAATAATTTTTGTTTAAAAAATATATATCAAATTATATATAAATACATATTAAAAAATATTTTAAATTTAAAATAGCTCGTTCGCATTTATTAATTATTTACAACATAAACGCGCCCACACGAGCGATATTAGAAAATAACGAAATTAAAACAAATTATTTTATTCTTTTTTTTTAACTTAAAAAATAATTAAAAAAATTCAAAAAAAAAAAAACAACACAAATCAATTTCGAAACGCAATTGATGTTATTCTTTAAGTTTAACTCTTAAAAATAAAAAAGGAAACAAATTGGTGGATATCGTTAGCTCATGTATGATTATATTTTTAGTTGGTGTAACGTATAAATAAAATGATATTACTAAACAATATTTTGAGTGTATAATTTTTGTGTCTTGAGAACAACCTACTTAACCAAAATTTTAGTCAGAATTACTCTGACCGAACTGAGATGCATTGTTGCTGAGTTTCTTCAACAACACTTGCGCGCACGCCGACTATTAAACGATGCACTACAAGACGCCTATTAAGACAGATTAGAAGGATTGAGGGAGCGATATCCAAGATAGCTGCTGGAGCAAATGGGCTCCCGATCGATCACTTCAAAGCAGTGCCGTGGTTCGTATTCGTAGGACTAGGAACTGGTTTTTTGGTATGGTATGGTAATGGTAAGTTTAATTTTTTCGAAGGATGTCAATTTCTCGGACATGTTTGAGTATGAGGTATGCTAGCTTTCCTGCGGCCTGCAGCTGCGGCTGGTTGCTACGTTAGAAAAATTAAGTTTGAAGATCTTATTAAACTTGTGTGATCATACCACCAACGAAAAATAGTGTAACTGGTGCCATCTACACTAAAGAAGTGAACTAAACTCGACGTAGCCCATATTCTACATCTGTATATTTCTTTTGTCTGTGCTACAGCCATTGTATATACATAAACTATAGTACTACCACTTGAAGTGCGCCATCTATTGACGAAAAACTAAACTCTAGAATATCATGGGAAGCAACAACAACTATTAAAATAGTGGAAATTGTTGTTGTTGCTTCCCATGGTATTCTAGAGCTTAGTTTTTCGTTGATAGATGGTGCACCTCAAGTGGGAATACTACCTATAGTTTATATATGCAATGCTACAGCTCACATTCTGTATCGCTATTCGCTTTTTTACTCGCTGTCCGCATAAGGCATTGTATATTTAAACTATAGTACTACCACTTGAGCTGCGCCATCTATCGACGAAAAACTAAGCTCTAAAATAACATGGGAAGCAACAACAACAATTAAAATGGTGGAAATTGTTGTTGTTGCTTCCCATGGTATTTTAGAGCTTAGTTTTTCGTCGATAGATGGCGCACCTCAAGTGGGAATAGCTTTGTTTGTTGAACTTTACCCAGGGTCGCCCTGGGTTTTCTTGAAAACTCCAAGAGTTGTCAAAAAACCTGGGTTTTTCGGGTCTCAAAAAACGCATGACGGCTGCTGATTGTATATTTTTCACACGCACAAAATCAAAAGTTTCCATTTTGCTTTATTTGTTCGATTTGTATTTACTTCCATCAAAATAAATGCATTCACTTGCATTTCATTTAGTTTTATCAAAAAAAAGACATGAAATATCAAATACAGAAGAAAAATACACAAGAAATGCTTGACAGCAAAAGTCACTTCAACAGCTGATTCGTTACCTCAACTCGCCCCAGCTAAATAGCAAGATCGACTTCAGGGTGACTTCAGGGCGACCCAAGGTTTCAAAAAACAGAGAATTTTCTTTTGAGGGCGAGTTGAGGTAATTCAAAAAACGCGCTGTGGCGACCCCAGGGTGACTTCAGGGCTCAACAAACAAAGCTATATAGTTTATAACTATATGCAATGCATAAGGTGTCAAAATGAATAATTTGTATTGTATATTTTTGGGGTGTTCAACATTTTCAGTTGTCTTGGAGATAATGGAAATCGATAACCAAAACTATCAAAGTTGTAGAAAATCGAAATTGCATGTGTAATTTACTGCATTAAGTTCAGTTAAATTTAAAAAAAAAATTAAGTTGCAGTGTTTATTTTAAAAATATTGTGGCTCATAGATACGTAAATATTAAAATAATATCAATAAAACGAGATATTTTTATTTCTTATAAAATTTATCGAATACATAATCGATTTAAAGTTCCATCACTATCTGATCGTACTTTTGACATTTAATTTGATTTGTTGACTTTCGAAGATTCCGTTTTAAATTGAGTGGATAACATATTTATTTTAAGAGGAATATCGAACAAAATGTAAGTATTTCAACAAATAAATCTCTGAAATTAGTAAATTTCTTTTATTTTGTAAACGAAGGTCCTCCAAGCTCCAACACTACCCAATTACAAAAAACAGTAATATAAAATAGTTTATTTAGAAAAAATCACTGGGGCACACACCTTTGGTCTGGCAATTTAATAGCGAGTTTCATTCAAATTTGGAAGAATTGTTCTCAAAATCGAGAATTGCCCTTTTGAATGAAACTTGTTTTGGGTATCCATGTCAATTTGAAGTATACTTTTTGTCATTTCATTTTTGTCTTTTGTCATTGGAAAAAGTAATCATTAGATAATTGATAATTAATTGGATAATTAAAGTACATATTAAGTTCTTCGTTCATTATTTGTTTATTTTTGTTATATTTATTACATACTGGCACAATTTCACAACAAACAACAAAAAATAACAAACTATTTCTCATCTGACGTTTGACAGAAAAGTATTCAGAACGATTCTCCCAACCCATGAGAGATGCATTCTTTCGTGTTGAGAATCGATCGAGAATTGCACTTTTTGAATGAATGAAACTCTCAAAAGTGAAAAAGGTCAATTCTTTTGACAGAAAGAGCAATTCTTTTCGTGAATGAAACTCGCTATAAGAGGATCAGAATGGTCTCTGAGATTCCTTCTTATATTTCTTAAGTTAAGGGATCCAGAAGCATTATTATTTTCACTTTCACTGTCTTCGCTATCATCTAGAAATGTTAAGTATTCCCGCAACATAGTTTTTACTTGCGATTATAGGTACTATAAGGCAAGTTTGAGATAACAATCACACATGACATTACAATGATGGAGAAGTCGAAAAAAGTGGGTCTGGAAATTCCGTCCGTCTGTCTGTCTGTCTGTCTGTATGTCTGTTCGCGCCTCTGGAGGCTGAACGGGTGGGCCGATTTGCTTTAAATTTGGTATTTAGGATTTATTTGGCCGTCCCTCGGAACAAATTTTTACTTGCGATTATAGGTACTATAAGGCAAGTTATGCATTCGTCGAAAAAAAAAGTTTTGAGATAACAATCAAACATGACATTACGATGATAGCGAAGACGAAAAAAGATGGTCTAAAAATTCTGTCCGTCTGTATGTCTGTCTGTATGTATAGACACCTACAACCCAAACGGGTGGGACGAGTTGCTTAAAACTTGGTATAAAGAGTTTTTTAGGTATTGTACAGGGGGGAAATTGAACATTTTTGTTAGCCAAAAAAATAACGGTACCTGCCATATAACTGTCACGTTAAAGCTTATTTTTCTCAAAAACGGCTTTAACAATTTCGATTTAAGAAAATCAGTGTTGCTTTTTAGGTACGACCAATTATATGGCTGAAAAAAAAGTTTTAAAAATGTCTAAGAACGGTACTTTCCATAGGACCGTTTTTTTTGCTTTTGACTATCTCGAAAACGAGTCAACCGATTCTTTCGAAATTTCACACATATATAGTTGTAGGTAGCTTAATTTATACTGCATACCAATATTTTTAAAAAAGTATTTTTTGTATTTTTAAAAGCATTTAAAAAAAAACTTTAAAAAAATAATATGTATTTTGAAAACTGCTAACTAATTTTTTTTTTAAATATATAAATAAATGTGTTTGCGGAGTACCTATTAACTGGCGTTTTTTATTTTTTTTTTTTATTTTTCTTTTCAAAAAGTTTTTCAAAAAAAACTTTCTCAAAAACCGCTCCACAGATTTGTATAAATTTATTCTCTTGGAGTTAGCATTCTAGCCCTAAAACTAACGGTACCTGACATACAATTTTTAGTGAAAAACTAATTTTTCTCAAAAATGGCTCCTACGATTTTGATAAAACTTTCTGAATAAAGTTTTTTGTTCAAACTTTATGTTTTGGTTGGAATAGATTTTTCAGGAAAAGTCTTATAACGGTACAATTGACGGATTTCCTTTTAAAGAGGAAATAATATGAAAGTGTGGTGTCTGTAGGCCGCTTTACAAACAAACACCCTTACCTACCTACTTTCACATTTATAATATTAGTATGATGATAATAATGATGTACTTATATGATAAAAGCACCATACACACTAAATATGACTTATCATAAAATATACACGTAGGTATGTTCTATGCTCTAGGTAAAGCGCTGCATTCAGCAATGCGTGGAATTTATTTGTCATGTGCATATTTTTGAGCTTCCTTATCATCAATGCTTTTATTGGGTTTGAGAAAACTCACACAAAATTTACTCCATTGTATACCTAGCTAACCTACTCATGTCATAGAGTTTCAAATGTTTCGAGCCGCAATCACCAAACCGCCCTAAACTCTAACTTGCAGAATTTGTTAAGGTAATAAAAGTATTTCTTGTAGTCTCCTAGTTTTTTTATTTCTTAAATGACGAAACGCAAATTCGTAATTATGTATTATGACTCTTTAAAAGATTACAAATGAGAGAAAAACATCCCTATCTTCTCATTACTGCCAATTTATGTTGGACAGTCAGTGGCAGACTAAGCCCATCGTAGATCCGGGCGGCAAAGCTAAATGAGGTCCAAAGTTTTAGAAGTTGATGTAATTTTCAATCTTTGTAGCTAACATTTGTATAAACTGCAACCTGCTCCTTATGAAATTCATCGTAAATTTATATGAGATTGTCCACTGCTGCAGCCAGAGCATCATCTGAAGTTTCTAGCATAAACTTAGTTTCAACAATTTTGGAAACTATTGTTGATTTGTTTCATGGCTTTGCACCATTGCGACAATTCTTATATAATACATATATCGTTCTATGAATTCAAACATTCTTTTAAAAATTAACTCCATAAATTGTCCCAAGATACTACCAGAAAACGTTCGTTTGCAGGACTAAACCGCCAATTAATCGCCAGAATATCACCAAAATAGCGCTTCATTTATACTGAAAGATTTTGTGTATGAAATTTTTTTTTTTTTTTTTGAATTTTGGGAGTGACTTTCGCCCACTTTTCATGAAAGAACGAAAAACGTAGTTTGAAAAATTTAAGGTAGATACTACCAATATTCAATTTAAACATTTTTCCCTTCCGTTCGTTTTATGAAAAATATATCTCTACATTTTCTTGTGTAAATTTTTTTAATACGCCCACTTTTAAAGGCGTGATTTTGATATACTGCCTACCTTTGTTGAGATAAGATCGTTTAAAAACTACTTGATTCAGCTGTAGTTTTACACATATGCCGAAATATTTACTAATGATCAAAGCTCAGTTAGTAATAATAATATAATAATTTCTTAAGGTTTTTTAACTATCGGTCTCAGTTTTGAAGTAAAAAGATGAACACTTAGATTTAAATTCCTTGGTAACATAGCAGAGTGTGGTTCAAGAATTGTTAAAAACACCCATAATCGCTATTTCCATTCCAAATCTAATTTTTAAAAATTTAAGTTTTGTCTTGTTTTGTTCAAATCGATCGGCAAGAATAAAATTGAATGTCACTGAGCTCATACCAATTGCCTTGGCAATAAAAAGTTTTAACTTTGGGCTTTTTTTATTGCGCCAGCACTGATTGAACATCACACCACACAAAATTTATGTTATTGTACTTTTTTCTGTCTGCTAAAGATGAATTTTGTTTCTGAAACTGAAACATCGGCTGGCTGTGGGAGGCGGACGCATACACATACAAAAATAAAGGGAATAGGGTATCCAAAAGTTCGTTGCAAACGTACTGTAGATCTCGCTTATGTTTTATTTTTTATTTCTCCATAATGTATTATGTTTGATCCTTTAAAAATAGTTTAAATTAAAATACATAATGTATTCGGTTCAAAAACATCTTTTATCACACGTTTTCCATCAATCCGTACAACTGGTACAACTGAATTGACCTACATAAATTTTTGAAAAAAAGGGGGAAACAGCAAGGAAGTCGTGAAATAGAATACGAAAGTTAATAAATTATAAATTATAAATTAGTTTTTTTTTTTTTTTCAAAATATCTGTTGAAGAAATGTTCGTGCAAAATATAAGCCGAATAAGAACCGCTAGAATTGATAGTTTTAATACATTATGTTACGCTCACACAGATAAGAATGGTATGATAAGGATTTAGGGAGCAACAACTGCTTTCATTGTCTCTATCATCGTAACGTCATGGTTAACTGTAATTTCGAGCTCTTCTTTTCTCCGAATGCATAATTTGCCCTTATAGCACTTCAAAACGAGTATGTCAAGTTGAAAACACCCGTATGTGATGTGGTGATTTGAGATAAAGGAAATACATATGTATTCAAATGATACAAAGTATCTACATATCTTTCTTTACTCGAACTCGCATGGTAATTAGAAAATATTGGAAGTAGGTAAGCGCAGCGGTCCTTTTTATGTCCCCTATATTTTTTTTTCAATATTCAATAGATAACGTATCAATGAATCATTGATAATTCGAGTCGTGGTGGTATGATTTGGTGATTTATGTATTAGTCTGGCTTCATTTATGTTATGAAAATACATTTACATAGGCACATAAATATTATAATGTGAAACTCCCAAAAAAGTAAAAAAAAAAAAAACAAGAGTCAAAATACGATACGATAACTATATAGATACTACTTGAGTGTGATATGGATGGTGTGTTGTTCGTCAGAGATAACAACACAACCATAATATTTAAGATATCAAACAATAAAGATACTTTCAAGTACGATGGAAGGTTCATAAAGTTAAATTACAATCAAAAACATATTTTGATGCACAGATATAGGTTACACATTACATTGAACAGTACCTATGTTTTTCTCTATAATTACAGAGCATTTCTCAAAGGCCTGTTCAACATTTATTTGTTCTTGATGCAAGTGGGTCAGGTTTTTACCTAGTACATCTCTACACTAGAGACTAGACTCTCACTCTGAAGGCGACGAAAGACAGTGAAACTCTTGGGGAAACCTTGTTTCGGTTTTGTTTGCTTCTGCTTGTCTAAGTGAGAGAGAATATAAAATATGGCCATGTCCATTAGCACGTGACTTGTCTAACACTGTTTCGGGTCTCAGTAAAACTTGAATGAACCATCAGTCAGAAAGAGGACGAAATTCGACTAAGTTCCAGGTGATTGAACTAACGGAGGCGCCAAACCAATCAATGTTGTAGGCATATTAATAAAATCTTCTACATAATTACCTACAGCATGATCATTTAGAATTTTCATTTCTAGGCAGGGTACACAGAAATAAACTAGAAGATAAATGAACCCTAAAGGGACCAAAGGTAGCTCTCACTTCACTGTTAGGGTTTTTGACTCTGGACTATTCAGATCCTTTTTGCCAACGAGAACAAAACTAGGACAACAAATTTTGGAAATGGTAGTAGATGTTGGAGGAGGAGAGAACGGAAATAATTCCTGCAAATCAACATTTCTTTCGGAGGACTAACGAGACACTGTACAAGACCCTAATCATCCCGACCCAGCTGTATAAGATATGATTTGCATAGGTACATAAACTTGGTTCTCTGTAAAGTCGGTTTACGGAAGAAAATTTTACGTTATAACCAGTAACACAAAACAGTTCATGTATAAGTTGTATCACTCCAACCACCAACCACCCACCCCACTTACAACGACCCACCGTTTTTTAATTTTTTTTTTCAACCCTTCCCCCCGAACATCAACCTCCCACCCCCACATACAACCACCAATTAACAGCCCACTATTTTTGACAATTTTTCCTCCCCCCCCCACAATAAATCAACCCTTCCTAACCACCTTCAACCATCCACTATTTTTGACAATTCGCCCCCAAAACCAAGTCCACCCAAATCCAACCACCCACTCCACCTACAAACACCCTGACACTCACCCACCATTTTTTACATTCCCCCCACCACCACCAACCACCCTTCCCACCTACGGCCACCAACCAACCACCCACCATTTTTGACTATTTTTTCATCGCCGCAACCATCAAATCAACCATCCCCACCACCAAAACCGCCAACCAACCACCCACCATTTTTGACAATGTTTCTTCTTCCCGACACTATCCCCCCCCACCCCACACACACACCCACCACCACTTACAATAACCAACACCCCCCCTTCCCACTTTATCGACTTTATAATATGCTATCAATGCAGATATGGAACGTGACTGTGACATTGTGACACTTTTTCTACGTGCTGCCCATATATTTCCATCTACTGGACGTTATCACGTCAAAAACAAAATTCAGATTCAAACTGTTTTATCGAAATCTTAGGAGCCGTTTTTGAGGAAAATGAGTTTTACATTAAAAGTCATAGTGGCAGCCAACCGTTAGTTTAAGATAAAGAATGCCAATTGCAAAAATCTCTCTGTTTGTTTGAAGCGAACCCGTCCAGCGGTTCACAATGTACATAATGTACATACGTATGTATATGGGTGCGTATACAGACAGAGCAGAGAGACATATTTGTCGGACCCTCTTTGTCCGACTTCCATAAATGATCATAATGTCATGTTTAATTGTCAAAAGACTGAAACACATTATGTGTAATATAATAAATGATAAATGATATAGGTAAAGTATTATTTAGAAGCGCTATGTACAATTATTTTCGTAGAAATCCAAGATTGGCAACCATACAATTAAATTAACTATACTTTACTTACCGTACCGCTCCGCTACCGCTACCATCCGTTTTTTGGTAATCCAAATATTTAAGAGAATTTCTTCATCTTTAAATTTGTTTGTTTCAAAAGAGAAAATATTTTCGATTTTATGTATCTTGTTCTTGTTTGTTGCTTGTGCATTGTGTTGCCGTAGCGTTTGTTTCTGTTTCTGTATCAGTTTCAGTATCAATCAAAATCAAACTCTCAGAGAAACTCACTCACACCAATACATCTACACAAAACACATAATATTTCCCCTCCAGCAATAATAACAAAAATTCAATACATTTTGCATCGTCTCTAATCTTCTTTAAACCCCATCCACACTGTGCATAATTTCTGTTAAGTTTATCGTTGCATTTCAATTCGATGCCTTAATTAAAAGTTGAGATTTTTGCGTATCTGTCTGATTCTTCTTTGTGATTGAACAAATACCCACTCGTATTAATTGGTTTATGTTAAATTTAAAAGAGTGATTATTTAAGTTACCGTTCTACCACTCATGGTATTTTTTCTCACTGTTGTTTTTTTTTATTTTTTCGTTTTATTAAAAATCAAAGAAATTCGTTAAATGTTTTCGTTGTTTTTCTTTTATCGATAAAAATTTCGTTTTGACAGTTAGTAAGTACTAAATTAATTGTACAAGGCGTCGCTGATATCTTCAGTTTGCTATTTGTAACGAAGTTTTGCGGAAATAGAGGGCGACACAGTTAAACGCCATCTCCATAGTACCTACTTTAGATTTTAAAAACAGTGTCAAAAATCAAACAAATTTCAAGATTTAAGACATTTAAGGAGTGTTCACATGAGAGCGACCAACGAATGGACAAATTGGCGAACAAATTATACATATTTTAAGCATTTATACATGTTTCTTAGCTTAAACTATAGGTATCAATCGATAGAGATTGAATTTTAAAATTATGTTTGTGTAATAAAATAGGTAATTTGTATTTTTTAACTAAGTAAAATTGCATTAAATAAACTGTTCAGCGGCAACTACAAAAGTTTTGCTACAAACTGTCTATTCGCGTTCCACATACCATCCACATTGCAACGAATAATTTATTCTCAAAATTTTACTGTCCAATTGTAATATACGGACTCGACGTTCGTTATTTGCAACGAATAAATGAATTTCATGTGAATTAAACGTCAAAATAGGCGAATAATCGTTCATTCGTTGTTTGCTAGTCACTCTCATGTGAATAGTCCTTTAGTCAGAAAAAAAATGTCTGAATTCGCGCTGCTTGCTGATAAGCTATATTATACCTAAAACCAAAGAGGATATATAATATAGAGTCCAATCTTTCCTACGTTCCATCCTCCAACCTCCACTGCTTTAATTTTCGTGGTCTCTTTTGTATTGTATTCATTGTAATTCATTTTCGTTTTCGAGTGGTTCCGAGTCGGATTTCTCCATCCACATCTTCTGAAAATGAAGGGGAAACAAAAATAAAAATTCAGAAATCGTGTTTGAAGAGGCTTTTTAATGGAGACGACACACTTAACATTTTTTAGAGAAGGGCTGCACTAGGGGGCGATTAATCTCAATGGAAAAGTAATCGAAGTTTTGTTTTTTAGATTACTATTTCACAGCTCATCTTTTTCAAAATTAAGGATGAATTTTTAAAATTGAATGAATACAACTTTTATTCTCGAAATTTAATAATGGCGGGCTTTTATGAATAGACCGCACGTTATAGTTTATAAGTAGTAAGGCAGTTTTATTTTCATTTTGTGGTGGGAGTCTCCAAGTTGCGTGGTTAATTTGAGAAAAAAAGAGGTTATGTTAATTAAAATTTAAATCAATTTATTTTGTATTTATTATAAAACTTATATCACAACTTATATTATATTTTACTATATTATATTTTATTTACGTGCTAAGCGTTTCGGAAATTAAATTTCCATCTTCTGGCAAAATTAATCAAGAATCTATCGATAAAAAAAAACATACAACATAATAGCGCGAAAGTTTAATAGATTCTTGATTAATTTTGGTTAATTAGTTCCAGAAGATGGGAATTTAATTTCCGAAACGTAAAATATAATATAAATTGTGATATAAGTTTTGTAATAAATAAATCTTAAATTGATTTAAGTTTTAATTTACATAATCTCTTTTATTTCTCAGTCATATTTTTGTTTGTCTATAGTCCATTGTTAGGTTTTTCTGATAAATTTTCAGTAGTCTCAAAAACAACAATTATTTGATTTCTCTTGTGAATATAGTGTGTGACCAAAAATATAATACGTGATTAAAAAAAAAACAAAAAAATTATTATCTCGAAATAATATAATGCAATGCTTCGAAGTGTTATCTCAACTTAATAATTCCAGTGTGTACAATCTTGGTGGGGAAATTGGTGTGAGAGAGGTGTGATTCGGGTTTTTGTTTATGTATGCGTTTTTTACGCACACATGTTTAACAAAAAGAAACCGATGACAGCTGTAGCCAGTGATACCAGATCGTGGGTAATTACCCGTTTCGTGGGTATTTCATGTCTCAGAAATAGCTAAAAGGGCAGAAGAGCGTTTTCTTACCTTCTATAACAAAAAAAGGGATATTTTGATTCTGCAGACCACGGACCAAGAAGATACAGACCGCCAACTCACCATATGGTCTCCCTTTTTGCCACCAAGCTAAAAATCAGCTGATATGCCATTTATTTTGAGAGTGTGACGCTCTCCCTTGCTTTAAAACCCATTTAGCAAACACACCTAAAAAATAAATGGCATACGCAGGTATAGTTGCCGTTACAAAATGCGCAGAGAGAGATGTACACGTATTCACAGACTGAAGAAAATATTTCGAGGGTGTTTCAGGCAAGAGGAGTACGAGTTGGCGGTCTGTGTATAGTCTGTGCTGCAGACTATTTAATAAATTTTTATTCACAAACAAAATCAAAACTTTAAACGAATTCATCCAGACTCTCTGGATCAATCTGAATGCAAAAGAAACTTCAAATGTCAAATCATCATCTTGTGTCATTCGTGTTGTTTCTTTACCATTTACCTTATCATTAATATTTATTCTTTATGCAATTAAGGGGCCAGTTATAGCGATCAGAAAAACCAAACCGAAAAATTTAAATGTTTGTAAGTATGTTAAAACGAAAATGGCTGAGAATTTTCCTGATACAAATTTCAATTGAACTAATAATTTGTGTTAAGAAATTAACTGTTAATTTTTCTGAGGGAATTTCATACTTCGCCCCAGCTGATTGTAATCCAGTTTTTACTGTTTCCCTGGAAGATTATCTGTGAGAAAAACATTTGTGTATGGTATACAATACTGTCAGACATTTTTTTTCGTGTGCAATTCAATTAGAAAATTGGTGCCACCAACGCAGTGTGACAATAATTTGTGTAAATTGCTTTGCGCCATAAATGGACTCAAATTCCTTTTTCGGGCTCACTCTCACTGATGCAATTTGGTTGCTCCATTCGTCAAAACCGAAAATTAACACACTGCTACGTGCAGATAAACGATTGTTTCGTTAAATGTCAAAGAGACAATTTGTCCGACATCTTTTTTCTGATGGCTATAAACGCTAATCAAATTCCATTTTTCATGCTGTTCCAATTTTTCGATTTGGTTTTTCTGAGCTATAATACTGGCTTCTAATGAACGTACATTAACAGGTTTTCTTGTGATTTCATTTCCCAAAATACTTTGTACCTTTATGTTTGTAAACACATTTTTTTGTTTTTGGTTCGTTATTTTATTTAATTTTAATAAAATAAAGTCTATTTTTTGTATATTTTTTGTGTTTTTATATACATTTACTTGTGGGAAAAACTGAGGGATTTTTTTCAACAGCGCGCGGGTAAAAAGGGGATTTTTGGTCAACATCGTGGGAAATTGTCGGTTAAAAGTCTGGTATCACTGGCTGCAGCTTGTTGGCAAATCAAAACAAGGCACAAGATGGGACCAGTGCTGTCGTTTTGCAAAGTTGAAGGGTAGCACTTTTTACAGATTTTGGGGAGCATTTCCGGAACTTGGGAAGCCCTTATAAAATTGCACATATTTTATATTTAAAAAAATGCACTAAAAAAGCATAGAATTCGCCAGGGACAATACAATAAACCATATTTATTTGTGGAAGCATTTTTATTCTTTTTTAACATAACAGATAGCTTAAAACACTAAAAAATTCACAGTGGGTTATTGTTTAAAATTTATATACATAGTAAGGTAATACTTTCAATATTATACTAGCGAAAAATATACTTAAACTAAAATAAATAAATCTTTCATGAGTTAAGAATGTAAATGAATTCAATGGTTAAAAAAAAAATTGCGTAAACTTTTTTAATTCAACATTCAAACTTTCATTTAAGATATTAACGAAAAATACTATGTGATATAAAAGTAAGAACAAAAACAAAACAAAAACACTTGATTACTTCGAAACAGTAAAAATCGAATTGTTTTTGAGAACTTAGGAACATAAGTGATTCCTAGGTTCTCAAAAACAATTGGATTTTACTGTTTCAAAGAAATCAAGTGCTATCAGACAAACCAAACCAAAAAAATGTTCAAATGGAAAATTTGGTGTATGTAATGGTTCAATTTAAAACACAAATGCTACACATCGATGGCAACTAACTCGGAGAAATATTTTTGCTAGTAAAAATTTCAATTAAACTAATACTTTCTGTTAAAAGTGTATTTAATTATTTTTCTCTTATAATATTATAACAGACAAATTTATTATAACATTTTTAACAATAAGTATAAGTTCAATTTAAATTTTTAATTGCAAAATAAATTCTCTGAGTTAGTTGCCATCGATGGGCTTAGCATTTGTGTTTCAAATAAAATCATAACATAACATTTTCCATTTGAAAATTTTTCCAGTTTGGTTTTTCAGATCGTTATAACTGGCCCCTTAAATGAATAAAAAAAAACACTACACAAAAGGAAATAAAATCCAAAATTTAGAAAATACAAGTATTCATAAAAAAACATTAAAGGCATTAATAAATTGATAAGTTATTAGCATGATTCGGAATGTAAATAATTTAGTAAAGAAAATATAATACAACAATAAACTGACTTAGTGACAATCCTGTTTTTTGTATTTGGAAATTAAAGTCTTAGACGGTTGCCACTTTTCAGCGAAGTTGTTGCTCAAAAGCTCTTTTGCTGTTAAAATAGCGTTGACTGTTTCTATTTGCAGACAGTTTCGCTTTTTGTCTTTTATTAGACTAACATCCGAAAATTTTCTTTCAGCAGTTGCACTACTATGTGGAAAAGCGATAATTGTTCCGACAAACTATTTTACTAGAGGAAACATGGTCTCATTTAATGCATTTCTGGCTTTAAATATATTTTGGTAAAAATCTTCAAACGCTAAGTCATTTGACACAAAAGATTGGTTAAGAAATAGCCGCCATTCTTCGTCTAGTTTTTCAAACTCTGACTCTTCTATTAAATTTGGAAAAAAGAGTTATCAAAGGCACTAAACTTGGTGCTAAATTTTTGGGGTCGATACCTTGTACTGCTATTACAACAAATTTTATTCGATTCATTACTTGTTATATATCTATAGTATTCGATAAAGTAATATAAAACAAAAAAACACCATTCTTCAAAAAAAAAAAACACATTTGAAGATTATTTTTTTTAATTTTCTAAATTTAAATTTGGGGAGCATTTTCGGGACATGGGTAGCATAGTAACTCTTTCCTCAGCAAAGGAGCCAAATGTTACTATAGTAGCCACTCCGACAGCACTGGATGGGACTCTTTATATATATCCTCTTTGGTAAAAAATCAAAGCTAGAATAAGAAGAGAACATATAAATAAATAAAAAACCAAGCTCTCATACTCTGAAACAGTGTGAACGCACACTTGTGTTGTATTGTAATTAACTCTACCAAACTAATTCCTTTTTCCATTTCCATTCAAGCCAAGACAGAGCCAACTCTCTGAAAACTCTGAAACACAAAATAGAAAATACCAAAACACAAAAGAGAACAATATACACATTTTTAACAAATGTGGTAAAGTGTGAGAAAAGTATCTTTGCGATACCGACCGAATACCAATACCTTTTCTCAACTCAAACTAAAGATACAAATACAAATACCATTACACAGTCTTTACAGTATACAGAAACATAAGGTCTAGTTAGTTTCTGCTACTTTTGCAAACATCACATCACTTTCGTGCAGTGTCCAAATCCAAGCGTTCAGTCAGTTTTTGATTCGACTTCACACAAGTAGAATTTCTCTGCATTGTAAAAATATTTCATCAGCACAGATACCAGTAATATATACATAATATACAATATAACTAGAATTTATTTAATTTTTTGTTTTATAATTTTCTTCTGAATCTTAAATAACATAATCGTATTTTGTCTCTTCATAAATTTAATTAAAAAAAAAAAAAACTTTAATAAAAAATGTGTTTTCGACGACAATGATGATGATGATGATGATGGTTACATAAACGCTTCGAAAGAAAAAAATAATATCTACCTTATAAAAAGTAAAAAAAAGTAAAAAAAAAAAAATTAATAAAATATGAGAACAATATCTTATGTGTGTATCTATTAATATTAAAATATTTAAACAAACACACCTACCTACCTATCTACACACATCAATACAGGTAGTATATCTTAAAAAAAAAAACGTCGCAGAACGCAGAGTGTAAATAGTCGTCTTCGCTTGCATTTATACATACTTTATTCAACTTTTGATAAATTATTTTTGTTTCAATTCAAATCAAAAAGAAAAAGTTTTTTTTCTCCTCTGTTGGTTTTGGTTCTAATTAAATTTATTCCCAGTGTCAACCACGAACGCATATACCAACGAGAAAAAAAGTATATGAGAATGAGAATATATATATAATATCTAGATACATAATGAAGTGTGCATTTGTGTAGTGTGTAAAGCTATCAAGCCTAGTGCCCTACAAAAAAGTTCTCTTTTTTTTTTTTTTTCGTCGAAAACAATTCAGCGCAGCGCTGCTAAATTCGTTCTATCGGTAACTTAAGAAAAAAAAAAAAAAAATATAGAACAGAAGAAGACATTATTTTTTGTGAAGAAAATTTCGAGAAATAAATTCTAACCTAGTACCTACGCGCATTGAAAGCTTCTTCAGCTAGAACCAGCAATTTGTGTGACTTTATTACAAAAAAAAAAAAAAACAAACCTTTATTGATTTTTTCCTTCTATTTTTTTTTTTAAATCAACGAAAAAATAAAACAACATCAATCTTCAAACAACGAAATTTGTTCTTGTTTTCAGGTGTTTTTAGAAGAAGTTACTATGTAAAACTTACAAAGTAATCCCAGATTAAACAAAACAAAAATAGAGATCGAATCAAATATACCTACAAGAAAAAAAAAAAAAAATTATAACAAATTAAATGGATTAAATAGTGCAATTTATGTTTAATATACACAAAATATCGCAAAAAGGTGATTACTATACTATTTTTTGAAATTTCAATCGTACTCTTCTCTCAAAAATATCACAAAACACAACCGCTTCATAAATTTAAAATCAATGCTCCTTGTATTTGATTTCTTTTCGTGTTTCATATCACAAAAACACCCTTCATTCTATATTATATAGTATAATCATAAAACCACCTTATCATTCAACATTTATAGTGTATATAGTATATTTATCTGTATCTACTTACAAACCAAATAAATTGCTTCCGAACATTATACACTGCTTCTTCAAAATATTAGAAGATTTCAAATTTTTCGTATCTAATATCTTCATTGAAACAAACAGAACACTTAATATAAATAAAAACAAGCGATTTCGTATCGTCCATTCTAATCATAAACCTACTATCAAATCAATATCCCTCCCAATCATAATAAAATCGTAATCGTAACCATCATCATCGTCATCATCATCATCATCGATCGTAATCAAAACCACGTTTCATACCTATTTTTTTAAGTTTTTCATTATATTATTGCTAATTTTTAAAAACATTGCTATATTTTTAATTGTATCTTGTAGAAAAAAAAATGTATTTTTTTATCATCATCTAGCTATAAAATTTTTGTAAGGAAATGGAAAAAGAACTTGGCGTTGCATAATAACTGTAATAAAAAGGGCATGCGCATCAATTTCCCGACATTGACCTATTTATATACCTATACCTATGTTTGTGAGAAAGCACTATACCTACACGTCAACGGCATACATATAGGTACCTATATAAGATTTGAACGGTACCCATACCCATTCTATATATGTATCTGCTTTCTGTACCCTACAATATATATTCCTTCCAACCCAACCACCAAATCAACTTTGTAGAAGTTGTCAGCTTTATGTACCTAGTTTGTTTAAGATACACAAAGTAGATGATATACGGCTCCAAAACATATCGTCATAGGTACATACACTATTTTTTAAAAGCCGGACACGAGAAAATTGTATACAATACTATATACCTACAAATGTGGGGAAAGTTTTTATTTCTTGGCTTGCCTCCGTTGCACCAGCTTTTTTTTCCCCCCAACAACATTATGGTGTACGTGTGGAATAAAGCACACATGCTTCTACCGCCACCCCATTTCAGGAAAATCAACCCTTCTTCATATACAAAATGCAAAAAAGCAAAAAAGCAAAAAAGCAAAAGTTGCAACTGGGGCTTCAAACTATCAAAATGGTTTCTCACTACTTAAAATGACTTCCAACTATTTTATACAAAATGGCGGGCTAGACGATAGCTTTAGCTTATAATTAAGTCAAGAATATAGATACAGAAATGGAGGAATAGAAGAGCCAAGTGCCAAGCTTTGGTGTTATGTCGCGTTTTATGTCGACTTTTTCACTTTTCTATGAGTTTCATCAAATTTTTTTTTTTTCAAAACATAAGCCAAAGACAATGCAAGTCGCGCCTCAATGTCATTTGTTGTCATATTTCTTCTTTTTTTTTTTTTTGAGACATTTTTTGTGTTGGCTTAAAATATAAGCTGTCGATGGCATAATTCAATTTGAATTTTATTATTATTTGACCTACAGCTAGTGCACCTGAGAAAATTAGTTTTTCATAGTGTACAAAGCACCTAGGTATGCCTTGCCGCTTCCATGGTTGTATGGTGTCAAGGATAATAATAATTATTTGCTCATTAAGCATTCTACCAGAAGCCATAAGCCAGAATCACTCGGAACTCAAAGCGAAAGCAAGTTTAAAAACTATCAACATAAAGCCGCAGACAAAGAAATATCGTTTCATGCGCATTAAAAATCTATTGAATACCGATATAAAAATATAATCCTACCTAACTATTGTTAGTTTTCTCAATTTTATGTAGGTAACTGGAATTGATAGGGTAATCGAAAATCTAATCGAGATCAGAAAGTCATTAGGTAGTGTAATCTACCCATAAAAGGTTTGTTTTTAAATGATGGATGTTTATTTACCTACCTATCATGTTACTAACTACTTCCTAATGAGCACTTGATTGGTGGTCTTTGTCATAATGATGGCCTAGTTTTAATTTCTTTTTGACAGGACTGTCATCATCATCAATATGATGGTTTATATATTTGCTAAATGAAGGTTTGAGGCTTTGTTTTTTAATACATACATATCGTAAAAGATAGTGGAACAATGCGTTGATATGGGCTTTCAAAAATGTTTTAATATACACTAAATTATTAAATTAAATCATACAAAAACGGTCTTGTAATAAGAGGTCTTGACATGATAAACCCAACTTAGTTTCTGTCCATTTTTTTTTGAATTAAAGGTATACTTGTTAAAGAATTTGTTCAATAATCATTTAAATTTGCATTAAGAATTTACTATATTTGCGACCATTACTGTAATTCACCCACTATGCAGTAAAGTGCAGTCTAGAAAATATAAACGCGTCTGTTGTAATTTACTTAAAAAAAGAAACGTGGTTAGATATTTTGCAAACCGCAGGGACAAAATTTAAGCTTAAGAGTTATTAAAAACTCTATACTTTTCTTTTAAGGAGCTCCATATTTTTGTTAACACAAATGTTAAAATATTATAGAACGAAACAAAAACAAAACTTAAAGCTACATATTTGCTTATCTTTTTTATAAACAAAGGAGCATACCCTGTAAATTTCGATTCTTCTACCAAACCAATTAGCATACCTTTAACATCAAGGAAAGTGTCAAAAGTTTATGCAGTGATCATCAATTATTTGTATTATGCAATTTTGAACGTTAATTTTTAAAATTTAAACTGGCTTCTCTTAGGTATCAACGTGTGTAGTCAAGCTTCATCGTCAATTTTTCAAAATTAATTTATATTGAATTAATTTAATACTATCCTATTTGAGTGTCTTCTTTTCTTCAAACACTACGACATAATTATGTACAACAACTGTTTTTTGCGTTTATGATGTGAAATTTTTTTAAAAACCTGTACCTATCTTATTATCAAAAACTTAATGCACTTTGAAAAACTTTCATATGTATTTTCAAAATTTTACTGTTTCCCCACAACAAGTTTTCTGTTACCAGTGAGCAAGTTTGTCGTGATTTGTATATTTCCTCCAAAAATCTTCCTTCAGAAGCAATTTTGAACTAGTTTTGTAGAAAAAATTGTGGTTAGTTTTTGTGTGTTTTTATATGTTTTCACCCGCTCTATAGTTTCATGTCACTTACTCATTTAATTATTTATATAATACCTACCTATAGCTATTAAATTTTAATAAAACTAACATTTTATAAATAAAGGCAAATCTAGCTATACCTATTTTCAAACCATTTCAGGTGCAACATTAAAGAAACAAAATTGGTCCTTTTTATGAAAGCTCTAAAGAAGTTCTTCCAAAAATATTTTTGTTGATTATAAACTTGCCCAAAAGTTCTTCATTTCTATCATTTTCTCAAATGAAATCGATTATTTACTGAAACAAAAGTAACGAATACTTTACGAGCAACCTCATCCACATTGGCCACGTTTAAAGTTCTCTTTTTTTTCATCCATTATAAAGCCTTACGAATTTTCTTAAAATGTTTTATAAAAGATGGTTCTACGCTGTCTTTGACATTTCTTCTAATGATGTGATATTCATCTCAACTTAGCTTAAGACCATGTGATCTTGAATCACAAATCAAACAAAAGTCAAACAGCTGTTATACAAAAGTCACAGCGAAAGTTGTATAAGATGCCTCGAGTCTCTTTGAAATGACAGCTAACGTTGTCTCTGTTATACATGGGATAAATTCTTAGCGATAGGGAAACCCAAACCGACAAATTTTCAAATGGATTTCGATTTTTAAGACAAACGCTACACTGATCAAAGGTAACCAAGTGGAAGATTTTTTTTTTGCTAATAAGTGTTTCAATTGATCTATGCGTAGTAGGTATATAACAGAAATACAAATAAATGCATTTTTTTAACAAGAAATATTTGTTCAACAAAATTATTGTGAATTGATTGCCGTAGATCAGCGTAGAATTTGTCTTAAAAATCGAATCAGAACATAAATGTACTAAATTTTCCATTTGAAATTTTTTTGGGTTTGATTATACTTAACGCTATAACTGGCCCCTTGCAGAAGCATGACTTCAAAAAAACTTCAATGCCATTTTAAATTCAGAATTAACTTCACAAAATGTTAAAAATTCAGTATTCTCAAAAAGTAGGTAATAACATGTGTGAAAAATAAAACGTCTGTCTTTCTTCTGAACTCTAAAATATAGTCCAGCACCGATTGTCTTACGTATAAACGTAATAGAGAACAAATTTGTAACAAAATGGCACATTCACAGTGGAATGTAAAAAATAAAAATGTCTACTTTTTTAAAACTAGAAAAGACACGAAGATCACCAGCAACGTGACGTAAACATTTTATTTGTTAAAGTATCCTGTTTTTTTTTTTTTTTGTGTTGTAATTCTGGGTTTCACATTAGCGTATATACCTTTGATCAAATAAATTTCAACCAGAAAACAATTAAGAAGCTACTTTGCCTACCTGTCGACACAGCTAAAAAATCTTTAGCGAGTTGTTTCGTTAATGATGTATAAATGTATCTTTTATTGTATCTTATATACCTATACCTACCTACGTTTCAACACTTATACCCTCATTGTGTTCCCTTCTATTCTTGTTTTATTTCAAAACTAATTATTTTCTGGTTAAATAAACACTTGAACAAAATAAAGCTTTCTATACCTACATACACACCTCTGTCGTAAACTTTGTAAACGTATTCGTACTTGTCTTCGTATTTGTTTATTTTGTATACCTACATACCTACACATTTTAACTTATCACTTAAATAAAATCTTGTGATAAGAAACCTTAGTAATTGGAACGAATATAATGAATGATAAGAGTAAAAAATTTGAAAAATACAAAATAAAAGAAGCTTTAACAAAATTTATAATTTTCATGCCCTGAATACAAAAATATTATTTTATGTAACAAATCGTTACACAAATAAGTATACAAGTACCTACTCGCATTCTTAAACCATGATAATTTTGTTTTACAAGAGTCTCTTAAAATGCAAATTAAACATGAACAAATGGGTTTTAATTCTAAGATACCTAAAAAAAAAAAATCGGAAGAAAATAAGGAGTGTGTAAGTTGGCGCGCCTTATATCACGTGTGAAGTGTGGTGTTATTTGTCTTCTTTTTTGGATTCCTTCTTCGCCTTGCAGATTACTTCATCTTCGGAATTCTATTCTTTTTTTACTTCTTATAAAACCCCAAAGCTTCTAAGAAGTGCCTAGTAGTAGTTCTAGAAATTGTATAGTAGTAGTAGTAGTAGTAGTAGCAAAGCCCCTCTTTCAACCGCCTTAACCCAAAAACATCAAATCCAAGAGCCAAACGATGAAGAAGAAGAAAGAGAAGAAAGGGAGAGATAAACAAAAAAATATGTTGAATCTGTGTCAAGTCAGCTCAACATAGATTGCCCCTCCCCACATCCTCTGCCCGCCCCACCTTCTTTAAGTATGCGATGCCTCCTTCATCGCCATCGAACCCCCCTCCCACCAACCAACTGAATAATACACGAGTCTTTGCGAAGTGTATGTACATTATGTTGTGTAGAGTGCATGCAGCAGAGTTGTTGGTTTCTTTTTCTTTATTTCTTGTAGCCTGGTGATATTCGTTATGCTAACAAACATTCCCGACATTTTTAATTCCTTGATATCAGAAAAAATTATTTTTAGAATTTAGGTGGTGGAATGTAGCTTTGTATATTATATATTTGAGTTTGAGTATGCGTACATAATTTAGTTTGAATTGATAAGTGGGTACATATTTAATTTGAAGGCACAATCACAGTTTTTGAATATACACGCCACCAACGTATATATTCGTTTTTGTTTATTTTTTTTAACGATCGTTAAATATAACCCTAAAAATCATCTTACGCTCAAAAACCTTCAAACTAAAAATCCTAGCTGTCATTTGAAAAAAAAGAAGTAAAATATACCAAACAAAATAAACATAGTTCTGCATTTTGGCAATGTGACTTCAATGTCTCCCCAATCTGTTTGCTTGCTTGCAGAAGCACGTACCTGGCACTAGAGGAGCGCACAGATGCATTTAAATAGATTCAAGGACAAGTAGTTTTTGCAAACTAACTTGAAAAAAAAGCTATACACGGTGCAGTGTATAAAGAGATTGAATAAAATATACCAAACTATAGCTAATATAAAAGACACGTTTGTTCTGTGTAGTGTATGTCAGGGAAAGAAGAGTCATCTTCGTCGATGATTCTTGGCACGAGTGCTAGGTGAAAATTAAAAGAAAACAGAAAAAAAAACGACCTAAGAGTTTATTATTTCTTTTCAATTTTCTATTTGTTTTATTTTTTTTTTGTCATCATAATAATAATCTTTGGCTTTTTCTCTTGTGCCTTGTGCGCCAAGTCAAGTCAAGAAGTAGTTGGTAAAGGTATCCTTTTATGGTCTAGTGTTACGTAAAAAAATATATACCTACCTCTAAAATAAATATGTCATTCTGAAGTATCATCTGCAAGAGGATTTTATTGATCCACAAAGTTTTTTTTTTCTGTTCTCTTTATTGTTTTGATGAAAAGCAAAATAAGATGTTTGGCAGTGTGTCATCAATTTTACCTAAATCCTACATACTTAGATGTTTGCATATACATATTATGAATTTTTGACACTTTTCCCATTCTTTAAATAGAATTATTCTTCCACACACAGTTTTACAGGTGTCAAATTAGGCATGCCCATATTACTTGTCATAAACTTATTTTAGTTTTATAACAGTTCAAGGTTTGCATGAAATGATGGGGTGTTCTCAGTTCCATTTCCATTTGTATTATTAGATATCATTAGTGCAGGAGATGTGGAGCATTTTTTGTGTGTGGCTTTTTTTCGATGATTTATTAATGCTGTTATGAAAGAATTTCGGCAATATTATTGTTATTGAAACATTAAGTTAGGTTATAAAACTTTAAAAATATTCATACATTTCATTTCAATTGAATGGAAAGTATTTTCAACATGCCCCTCAACCTGCAGTTTGAAGTTGTTACAATACGGTCACAAATGCTCAGTAGTTTTCAATGAAGAACTTACAATATAATATATCATTAAATTTGTATACTGAGTTTTTTAAACTGTTTTGTTTAAATGTTATAATTTGATATAGGTAATGATATTTTTCCGTATGAATGGTAATACCAGTTTTTACGGCTCATTTCAAATTGAAAATCACAGTCAATCCAAGATGACATTACGCATCTGTCAAAAGAGTATAGTTAAATGAAAAATTTAAAATGGCATTTCATTGTGACTATAACAAAATCGTTTGACATAATTGAGTGTATAACAGTTACTATTATACTACTTACAACATTTTAAACTGGTTTTAAACCGAAAACCAATTGTAAATAAATACATTTCAGATGTTACAATTCTTTGCCAAAAACAAAAATTTTGTGTCTGTCAGCTTTAGAGTAACTCTCCACTTAGAACAGTATCGTGTAACGCGACCATTATATCAGTATAACTAATATTGAGCATGGAAATCCCTCTTGCTCAAAGGCCTAACAATTTAGAGCAGGACGGCACAACGTTGCTCTTCAAGTGAAGTAGATGAATTGAGTTACATAAGATCACTTTTTGTATCTGACCTAGAAGGGCAGTGTAAATTATAATAAACATAATAATACATTGAATAACACAAAATATTTTCTATTGTTAAAACATTTTCAGATATCAGCCAAAGGTTGTAATTGTATCCAAATACATTTTTAATGATTTGCATTTTTGCTTGCATAATCTTAATAACGTAGCAAATGTCAACGAAATTATGCATTTTTTCTACTTATTGAACTATATAACATTTCTTCCTTGATTTTGACTTTAAAAAGATGATTCTAGTCGATTCTCACAATTAGTAGAATAAAACAATAGTTTTGGTAAACAAATTTGTTAAATGGCGCCCGAGCAATGACGTGTACAAACCTTGATCTTTTTCTTATTATAACGATCCAAAAACGTTCAATAGAACTAAAATCTGAATATAAGACATGTAAAAACGAGAAGACAGTTGCGAATGTGATATCAGCATCGTTTTTTTTTTTAATTGAACTGTGCAAATACATAATGTCAGATATTTAAGGAATTCTGTCTGCGTCTCAAGTGCTGTTTCCGGAAACAAAAAAATAGAAAGCATGTTCACCTTTATCGATTATACAGATTCTAGTTATACAATAATTTTGCTTTGAAAGAGTAGACCAAAGCGTCTATTTCTTACTTTAAAAAGTGTCCTCACTTAAATTTAACTAGAGCAGCTTAGAAGTTGAGATAAAATCATTTCCTGATCAAAAATTGCTTTTTTGAATTAATTTTTAATTAAATAGATTCATACAACATTTAAATTTTTCTTATATAAAGATCTGTCATTGCATTTTCGTTTGTATTTCCTTAATACTCATTGTATCTGCATCATCATCAACATAAAAAAGAATAGTTTGTCAGATTTTCTAACATCCTCATTTGAATAGTTTTTCTTCTTCTTTATTCATATAGCTATAATCATTTTGTCTATAACAATAAATTGTTTCCTTCTTATTTAATCATTTATACATAACATACAATCTATTTACTCAAATATTTTACCAATTCATACATATAATCATATATTTTTCTTTTTTTCATATCGTTCTCGCACATTTATCGCACCACCACAAAATAAGGACTAAAAATTCAGAAAAAAAAATACAAGTTTATATAAAAAATAAACAAACATCATAACGAGTGTTGCATTGCTTATTTGCGACGAATTCACAAAGATACAAAACAGTTCTTCCTGAATCATTTTATGAATTAAAAATAAAAGCTACATTTGTTAAAGAATAAAATATTATATAACTGCAAAAAATACAAAACAACCAAAAAATCTATTCTCCTATTGTTCTACTCTTCAAAGCCAGATTAGAAATTAAATAAAGTACCTTTCTTTATAAAAAAAAGTATAAAAAAATGTTCGAAGATAATAAGCCAACAAACGAGGAGGCAATGGTGGTGGCTTGCTCAAGCCCTGAAATCGGCGATTCTAGAAAAAGACCACTTGATTCTGATCCTGAAAATGAACAATCCAAACGCTCACATTTTAGTTCTGGTAAGTCCCATCATTATTATTATTGTGATCGTTTGATTTCGATTTATTTTATATTTAATTTATCACATACACATGCGCATATATAATATTATTATTATTATAATACAATTTTGGGTTTCAAAAAAAAGTAGTAGATTTTCAAAGAAACATAAAATGCATAATTTTATAATATTAATTTTAAAATATGAAAACAAAAAGCATTCATCTTTTTCATCAAAATGGGAATGTTTTGTTTTTTTAGAAAATCGACAACAATCATGCCATATTTAATTTATTTATTTAAAAAAAAGTGGATACATGTCATGTGATGCCAGATATTTGTTTAAATTTTAACATCTTTTTTATGAAATTGTGTCGAAAAATCACCGCAACATTTTTGTTTTGTTTAGTAACTGGAAAATACAAGTCTTTTTAACATCAATGTATAATTCAATTAACCAGCAAGCTCATACACACATTGCAATTTTCAATTCAAAACAAAAGTCTTTATTCTATTAAAAAAATCACACACACACACACACATCAAGAATCTTTAGGACAGCTAATATTTGAAAATCATAAGAGTGACGGACATATTAAAGTGTCAACAGTTAGTTTAACATTACAGAAAAGTGGATGTCAAAAAGGCTAGATTATTTTTGATGAAAAAAAAAATTCAAACTGAACTTCTCATTTTCACTCCAACCTCATAAACCCTTTAAAAGAATGGAATGAAGTTTGATACTAGTAATTTTTTATTAAAAAGGGAGAAACCGAACCAGAATGATTGAATCTAGTACTTTTTGAGTTCCGAAACCAAACCATTCGAATTGACACTCTAAAAATCAAATGGCTGACGAGCTTATGTCAAAAGAAGTGTGTTCAGAAAACCGCATTTCTTTGTTATAATTCTCAAACTTGCTGTCAAATTATTTGGTGCATTTGGTTATCTATTTGCGCTTGCTCAGTTAATACTTGACCCTTACAAATCACTCGTCAATACCCTCTTTTTATAGTTTGGTTAGTTAAGTTAGTTTCTATTTAAAATGGTAAACCCAAGCAGAACAATTGAATCTAGTACTTTTGTAAAAACTTATTTCCTCATACAATTTTACTCGTTTTCCCCACAGCGGATACCAAAAGCAACTCGTTTTTTTTTTCATTATTATGTTTCAAAAACGATTTTGGCTAGACCGACAATTATTCGAAATAGAGTTGCATTCGAAGACACAAACCATTTGAAGACTGCAAATTGACACTTCATAAAACAAACAGCTGACGGGTTTCTGTCAAAAAAAGAGTGTTCAGAAAACTGCATTTTTTTGTTGAAATTTTTTAAAACTTCCCGTTAAGAACATTCGAATACACTTTTTTGGATGCGCTTGCTCAGTTATGATTTGATTCAGACAAATAACCTCGTTTCGTTTCGTAGATTAATGTCAAGCAATACAATTTTTTTTTTTATCATAATAATTGTTTTTTTCATTCTGTAAAGCCAGTCTAACTGTGATCTGAATGCTTGTGCTTAATTCGATTTCTTTATTTTTAAAAATAGATTTCGTTAGCAATTATTACACAAAGGCGCTCCTGCCATAGCGTGAGTTTGTCAAACTCTTTACATCATTTCGTGTAGAAAATAGGTTAATGTAAACATTTTAGTTGCCATAATCACCGTAAAAATCGACAATACCTAACCTATTAAATAAATCTGAAAATGAATAACAACTATATATTATGTATAGGCACATGTGGCACGACAATTTTGGCACCCCAAAGGGTTTAATGCTGCGTTTATTTTTTTTTTTTTATGATTATAATCATTATTTTTAACAAGAAGTGTGAATAGTGGATAAGAACATTCAAGGAAAATGTTTTTTTTTTTTTTGGCGGCCAATAAAAAGAATTCTACTAAATATAATCAGGAAGTTTATTTGCTTTGTTTTATGATGATGATGTTAAGGGGGAATTTATCACACCTAAGCTTCTAACTTTCACTTCCGAAAGTGTTAATGCGAGAATCGCGTTTTTATTATATTTTTGTTTGTTTGTTAATGTCAAACAATTCAAACGAAGGTTTCAATCTTCATCATTATTCAGTATGCACATAAATATTTATCATTCCTTAATGCATAATATTTAGGTATATTATTCGTTTGGTTGGTGTGATCTAATTTTGAGTGCAATATTAGATTGCATATGAGCCTGAAGCTTAATTGGAGCATCCGCTCATGTAAAACAATCTATTCCAATTTATTTCTAAACCCAAAGTAAGGGTGAGTTTACAGATTTATTTTTCAAACAAATGAAAAAAAAGAGTTACAAATTAAAAATAATCTAAACATTTTATTTGTGTCTGGCGTTTCGGACAATAATAAAAAGAACAAAATATATCTTTTTTATAACTAAATCTTTTTCAAGGTTTTATTTAGACAATTAATTAACATATTTAACTTGTCTGTTGTCCTTGAGTTTCAACCAGTTAACAAATTTAAATATGAAATAAACTACAACATCACATTGGTGTAGATTTGTGTATAACATTTATTAGGAATATGCAACTACTTGCAT
Source organism: Platycheirus albimanus (assembly GCA_916050605.2). Classification (NCBI taxonomy): domain Eukaryota; kingdom Metazoa; phylum Arthropoda; class Insecta; order Diptera; family Syrphidae; genus Platycheirus; species Platycheirus albimanus. The sequence goes on along the minus strand of OU696696.1, from coordinate 8,422,239 downwards.
GTTCATTTTTCCTTGGAAGCTTCTTCTTTGCTGCTTTGTCAGTTTTTACGGGTTTTTTTTTTGTTAAATTTGTTTTTAACTTGGGAACAAGTTTCTATTGTTTTTAATCAAGTATGTAAATCATCCATGAGAAGATGAGATTTATTTTTAACATGTTCATTACGTAAATAAGAAGTTTTAACAGGCAAAGCATATACTAAAGTGACTTTGCAATCACAATAGTCATACTTTAGATGAAACCAAACAAGTTTACACGACCAGAAAATTAAATACATAGCTATTATTAGCAAACGCAGAACTTCTGACAGTTGCCTCATTAGTCATGACTCTCATGACAAAACAACACCGCATGCAACTGTGCAGATTCACTTCTTACAAGGCCATAGTTTTGAGGAAAACAATCTGAAATGCTTGCAGTTTTGTAGACTGCGAAAAATGCCAAGGTTTATAAAAATAACTCAAAATTTTACCGCTAAAGGTGTTAATGCTGTCAAACGAATTTTAAATGCGTCCCAAATGTGCTATTTCACTTTCACTTATGCGTCGCTTAATGTCAAACGAAATGGCTGTTTTCTTGAGATTATGTATTATGATTGGTTTCAGATAAAATCAAATAAAAGGATTATTTAAAGAGGTTTTTTTTTCATGCATTTTCGAAGACGAATATTCTCAAGCGACGCCGATGTTGCGATTTGAAACTTAATGAAACGAAAGAGCGACACTAAAAAGAAGTGTACGAAGTTGCTTATTACAATCGACTTGGGCGGTGCTTCGTACTTTTTTTTACTGAAGTTGCCTGCCAAGCACTGTATAATCCTAGCAGTTTATTTTGCTGCAGTTTTTCTTCTTACGGCTTTGAATTGCACACATGATTTTTCGAAACTTCTGAATGTTCTTTCCAACTAGCAACAGCAGTGAAATTCAAAAGCTCGAGCTGCATTTCTTTTCTAAACAACAAATGTTTTTTGCTTTAAAATTACAAAAAGACAAAGCTTGCCCACGTAAGATTTGTTTGTTTATTGAGACTAGCAATAATTTTTTATTTCGTTGTTGTTTTTGAAAGTAAATTCTACCAGTTCCGCCATTTTAATAACATCACTCTTCCTAGATTTATTGTAGTAGTCACTTTTCTTATCAGTGCTGCCAAATCTCCATGTTTCTGTATGGTTTAATTAAATTCAAATAGAAACATGTAACACTCTTAAAGACACAAATATTTAAAATTCAATATAAATCAACCACCCTGTAACCATCAAGTGAAACCACATAGACATTATAAATACTTAAAAAGGTCTCTATATACCAATATTTTTTTTTAAATTTCTATCTTCTATTCATCTATATAATATATAGGTACCTGATTACCTTCAAAACCAGATCGAAGGGCATCAGAAAAAAGTTCCCCCTTCGTTAAAAGAGTAACGATTCTAACAAAACTAAAAAATTCATTGAAAAGAAGAAGTTTGTGTTGAAGCTAGATTAATTTTTTTTTAAATAAAGTTTTCCACTTCAATAATGAAAATGATCATCAACGAGCGTTACTGAAAGTGCCAGACATACTCGTAAATAGATATTATATAAACACAAAGCAAGTACCTACTACAACTACCTACAACTGTGTGTTTGTGGGAAAATTAGCGCATTTGGTGCATATTTAATATTGATGCCTATTGTAGAAATATAAAATAACTTACAATTTCAAGTATCTATCAGATACCTACACACAAAACAGAGATTGAATGTATTTGTATTCGTTTTCGTACACACCACCGCCACCGCCATCGCCGCCGCCAAAGTCGATTCAATTTCGTGTTTGTTCATCAAAAGCAAACATGAGTCCAAGGTGAACTGGTAGCTACATTCATATTATATACATTACGATATAACACTCTATCTAACGATAGATGTGTGTCGTGGGGGACCTTTAGTACTATCTATAGCTATTTTAGCACAGGGCTGTAGCTTAAATCTGCAGCGCCTGAAACCAAAGCACTTGCACACTACCTAAACCCTATCTCAGGTTCTTTTTGTTAAGGGGCCAGTTATAGCTATACGGAAAACCAAACCGAAAAAATTTTCAAATGGAAAATTTTGTATGTTCTGATTCGATTTTTAAGACAAATGCTACACTGATCGATGGCAGTCAATGCAAAGAATCGAATCAAAATGATCGGAAACAATTATTTTGATGTCACTTCGTAGTTTCTTCGTAGTAGCTCTAGCCTAGCAGCTTGCCTGGTTTCGTTAAGTTTTTTGACAATTACTTATTTCATTGCGGTTATTTAATTATGTTTGCCAATGAAACCACACACAAAATGCTTTTCCCTGTTTTTAGAACTGGAAGCTCAAAAAAAACTTGCAATTAAAGGTACAGATTCTCCAGATTGTTTGTTATACTTTTTGAAGGAGTCAAAACGAGTATACTTACTTTGGATTTAGGCATTTTAAGGTTAGGTATAACAGTTTTGCCAATGTTCTCCCTAAAGGCACTAAATTAAATATTTTTGCCTGTCAGTTGTGTTTTCTCATTTGCGTGCCAGTTGGAATTATGTGCAATAGCTATTTTCAAAAAGAAACGGCTACCAAACTATTTTACTTATGTTATTCAACCTCCGCTAACTACAGCCCAACATAACACCAAGAAATGTTTTTGGTTTCCATCAATGAAATCAGATTTCACGCCCTTCCGTTCGCTTTGCGCCTTTGGTACATCCCCTCTATCACGGCTCTGGACATTCGCATTGAAGTGTTACGTGTACACCACGACAATCCATCGTTTTTATAGGTTATCTCTGGTGCTGGTAGTTTTTTTTTTTAAATATTTATTTTTATTTCTATTTTAATGAATTTGTATTGTCGGGCATACTTTTGTAATACAAGTTTGATCAGAAATATGGGTTTCAAACTTGTTTTTTTCCCTCGACAAACCCTGCTCGCCCCGCCACCTCATACTACTAACTATTGATAGATACAAGTGATGTTAATCTGAAGGATGATACTTGTTTCAGAGATGATATCTATACAAAGTTACGAAACGTTTCTAGCGACTACATCCACCATTTTTGATGATAGTTGTTTAGTAAGAAGACAACAAAATTTAAATTATCATAATAGAGTCTAAACGTTGTTGGTTGGCTGGTTGGTTGGGGAAATGCATCATTGTTCTCGTTACTGAACATATCGCCTGGTGTCGTTTCGTGTCATGTTTTCTTGTCCCGCATCTGTGTGGCACTTTCCCCTTGGCATTCAGCATTTGGTGATGTCATTTGATTAGCGCAACTGAGTTCATAACGACTAACACGCCAAACGGCGGGAGAGAATAGCTTTTGTGTTATTTTTTTTTTTGAAAACACAATTTGTGTGCAAGTATAGTACAGTCAAGCACGAGTATGTGAATATATGAACGTGATATTGCATCACTTGCACAAAAGTTTGTTAGACAGGTTTTTTTGCTTTCGCTGATGGCGCGCATTTGATGATTTTTTTTCCTTTGAAATAAAAAAAAAGGATCTCTAACAGGGTGATAGTTATATAACTCTTGTTTTTTTTTTGTTTTTAATTGATTTTCACCCCCAAAAACCAGACCATCATTATTCAGCCTGCCTGCCCGCAAGCCAGCCAGCCAGCCAAGCAAACCCTGGTAAAGAGCCAAATTGTAATGCACCAAGCACAGGGGATGTTTGCATTTCTTGCAGCTATTGGTACTGCTTCGCTGCTGCTGCGGCTGATGTTGGTAGGTGGCCATAGTGATGGGGCTTGTGCTATTGCTAGTGCTAGTGCTCCTGCTCCTGCTGTCGTCTTACTGACCCAGTTAAATTTTGCTTTATTGTGATTTTTATTGTTGTGTCCTGCGCACAGGTTGCCTAGCAATGACGCTGAAAATGGTTTTTGTGTTCCTAAGGAGCACTTGACCAAAAGTGCATGGAAACAGCAACAAAAACATGTGCAACTCTTCCACACGCGACTATGTAACAATATAAACAGAAATCAGATTCAAAATTTTTTTGAATGCAATTATATAATAAATGTCCACTATATACATTGAATACATTATATACATACATAGGTATATCGTGTGGTGTAAATGACAAAAAAATGTGGCCGCCCAGATTCCAAGGATTTCCAAAGTTACCCGCCACTTTAATCAGCAATTCTAAATGGTGTGCAGAAATATGTACCTATATATCTAGGTATGTAGGTGAAGAAATAAAAAAGAACACATAAATGTCGTCTGCTATGCGAATATTGCTTATGATGACAAAAAAAAAATTTAAAAAAGGATTTCAGTTTATCCTAGAAAAGTGCATTTTATATTCCATTTCTGATGAGATAGCAAAAAAAAAAAAAAAAAGAATTTTAAGATACATCACATCCTAGCTCTAGCTTGGGAAAAAGCTTTCTTCTTTTTCTTTTTTTTTTAAGGATGCAACTGGAAAACATGAAAGTACTTCAATTTCTGAATTATGTAGCAATCCTTCATTCAATGATGATGTGACCTAAATACCTAGGTTCTCCATTTTGTTGTTTAGTTTTGTTGACTTGTGCATTTTATTTCGTTTAGGACATACATATGTCTTGTATAAAAATACTGAATTCTTTATGTGGGAAAGAAATAGGTACATAGTAGATATTTTTTTGTAGGTATAACTATATATAATACCGAAAAAGGTAATTTGAAAGTGTTATACTGACTTGGACTTTTTCATATACAATTTGACATTTGAGTGCATGAATAATGAATGAAAAGAAATAACGACATGACAAAAAGTAAGAGTAAGTATAGGAAATAATCTGATTGGGAATAGGTTTATTTAATTTGAAAAAAGTATTCCTTTCATTGATAATTGAAAACAATAAATATTGTTTTTATTTCCTTAATTTAAAAATCTGGTTTTTTATTTAAATTTGGCAGCATTCTTTTCCGCTCTAGTTTAAATTCGATTCATGAACTTGTGTTACGTAACATTTTTTTTTGTGTACTTGGACATTTTTGTGAAACCATTAATGCATTTTGAAAAGAGAAGTCTTTTTCTATTAAGTCATTTCCAAAGAATGCCTTTGCATTCGACACTTAGAAGGCGTGCATTAATAAGTTAAGCGTCACCCTCATCGTATAGCACGTAGATGATGTAGATACATACCAGCATAACCAATGCATTGATCAATACAAAATTAAATTTTATTGATGATTTAATACCACCAATTGAATAATATGATGTCATTTATAAAACACGTTAAATATGAAAAAAAAAACGACAACTCTTGCATCCACCTGATTGGGTGAATTTATTGAAATAGGTTATATAGCGTGAACTTTGCAGTCTAACTGTGTATATGAAATTGTACTTCAATCTCCAAAATAATCATCATTCGAATTAAAAACTGTTTCGTTTTTGAATTCAATTCAATTCTTGTGTTCACTTTTGTTTTCAAAAATAATTATTTTTAATTTTTGTTCACTCGGGCGTATACGTATTATTTTTTTGTTTGTATTTGGAAATTTTTAATTGTTCCGATTTTTCGATTAAAAAAGCTAAAGCCATTGAAATTGGTGTTTCAAACTTTAAATGTAACTTATTACATATTGAAGGCAGAAATCCGGCATAGCTTTAAGTACATTTTGATGACAGAAAAGATCAAGGGCCAGTCCAAAAGTATAGCTGTTTAGCAATGAACTTAGTTATGTTGGCTTAACTAGAGTGTGGTGCTCTTAGGCCTTGCTTAATATGCCCCTCCAGTTGGCTCAATCTCTAGTCTACCGGCTCTAATCTCAAACTCCAAGTGCTTATTCGTAGATCTCCCTCTACATGGCCAACTATCTTAGTCGTTGAATTCGGATTTTTCTGGCTAGTCTTACGTCGCTGTACAGCACTTTGTCAAATGTTGTTTTCTCGGATCACGCAGACAGGACCATAAATCGTGCACAGAACTTTTCTCTAAAAGACTCCAAGTTACTCTTTGCACTGAATGGCGTTTCTAAATTCTTGATCCGTCGATCAACTTTATTTAATCTGTGAAAATCGGTGGGTTCAATCTTAAACCACTCTTGAACCACATTCTAAACTTAAATCACGAACCGACGTTAATCGCTTAAAAATTTTGATCCCAGTATAAACTGTTTGTGTACAAATGCCTTAAGAAGTTTTTCTAAACTTTTCATGGCTGTTGTGGTCTTCACGGACTATTATCCTGAACAGAAAATGCTCAAAAATTTCGGGATACTTTAAAAAAGGTGTAGACTTCCAAATTCTGGTGTGGTAGGTAACCTTTTAAGGATCAATAAATCGAAAACTTCCGCCCACCACCCATACCGCTGCTTTCTCGAGTACATTCCGAGTCCGATTCAAACCCAAATTTTGTTTCTACTGTGGTTTTTTTAAAAACTATAATCGGGATAGAGGGTGTTGTGTTTTGGGTGAATTAATTTCGAAGATTGCGACATCCACTTCTTAAAAAAAAAAGGATTCAATAGCGAACATTGTAGTTTACACCACTTAAAATTAAATTATTGCATTTTGCAATGCATTATTAATGCCAACAGACATCATCAAACCGCTTTTCATTTGTCAAATCATATAAAATCCTCCTAATTATGTATATTTCCAAGCTACTCTCCAAATATTAATGTCAATGTCGCTATTTGCCTAATTTCAATTTCAAAATATGATGTCGATGTCGCATTTGAATCATTAAATCAGAAACCTATAATTAATTGTTTAATTCTTGCACAATAGATTTTTTTTGTTAACTATTGCATCTCAAAACATTTATAGTTAAGGTCCAAAATTTTTAATAATTCATTATAAAAAAAAAAACACGAAGAAGAAAAGAAGATAGACAAAAAAAAAAATACACACTCAGTCATTTCTTAATTGACTATAGACTCACTCAAGTAAATTTATAATCAAAAAAAAAAAAAAAAAAACTCACTACTCACAAACTTGAATAGCTTGTACAGGTGAAAAAATATCTCATAGATTTAGCTTTAGGTTCTATAAAAATTTCTGAAACTGAAAAAAATAATAAAATTTCGTTACAAAAGAGAATGATTCAGAAATGCCAAAAATTCAGCAAAGCAAACGTGTCACTCTGGAGCTCTGAAGCTCTGAAAAGAAGAATCAACTTTGAAAAAAAAAACAAGCCAAATTGAACAGAAAAACAAAAATTTAAATGTGTTGTGCCTTATTCTGATTCAAATAATAAAAAAAAAAAAACGAAAAAAATATGATTGTGGTTAAACAACATTTGGCTAATATAATTTTTTTTCTTCTTCAAGCTCCGTGCGCGTGTTTTTTGCGCAGGTTTTTTTTTACTGTCGTTCTGTCGTTCTTTCATTCATTTCATTATTTGCTTCTCTTTGATGAGGTTATTTTATATTTTTTTATTTTTATATGTATGAACATATATATTTGCACCACCAACAACACTGTATGCGTAAATAGCTTTGGATGTCTGTGCGATCGTTGATTCTCACTCTCAGACAGCCGCGCACTCACAAAAGTTAGATAGATAGCTTTTTCACCTCCCAAATGAATTTCAATGGAAATCCAACGAAATGTATATTTCATTCCAAACTAACATCTATATCCGCTTTAAACGTGTCGCATCTCTCTTATGGTTTGAACAATATTTATACTGTCGACAACGACGACCATACGACCACGACGACGGGGTTCTAACTTTCGATATCATCATCTCTCGTACTCGTTTTATTTTTTTTATCGTGTTCACAAAAATAATATTATTTCAAAAAAAAAAAAATTACCGCAACGTCCCCAATTGTTTTTCATTTTCAAATAAAATAATTCTGTAGATAATAATTTTTAATTAAATAATAATAAAAAAAAAGTATATTATATACATTTGTAAAACTCACATTACAAAAACAACAACAACATCAGAATCGAGATCAAATATGTGTATGTTCACTGCTTATCACTAAAAAATTTCATAATATTTCCATGACAGTATGACTATTCGGTCGGAAAAAAAACGCATGCTTTTAAGTATAAAAAAAAAAATAGTTGAAGAACTTCTATTATAGTTGGAATCGGAGCACACATAGCTCATAAGTTGACTTAAACAACAAGTCAAGTATAGTATCTGCGTATCTATTGCTGTCGTATGTAATTTTTTTCGCTTCGCCGCGGTGTGTGCATATGGTGCTACGTTTCATCTCTCTTCATTAAGACTGTAAACAAGAAACCTGGCCTGATGCCTGCCTGCCTGCATTCGTGTATCTAACTTCAATATCTTAAAAATTTGTTTTCCTTGAACAAAAAAAAAAGTGCATAATATGTGGGCATTGTATCTGCAAGATTGTCATTTTATATCATATACATATAAAAATTATAATCAGCTTAACCTTGACATTTCTTTTTCCACGTTATAATATTGTGTTTTGTACTCATTTTTCGTCTTCTTATGATCGAATAAAAATATAATAAAAGATACAACGCATTACCAGTTACCACACACTAGTAACTTGTGGTAAAAAATAATAAGCAAATATAACAAGTGTACCACCGCCACTCATTGTGGAACCGGTTCGTCTAGTATCAAATTTGGTTCCAACTCAAAGGTGGTTCGGTTTCGGTTTCGGTATCGCCATCATCGCCAGTGCCAGCGCCATTCGAACTCGAATTCAATGATACAAAAAGCAGAAAAAAAAGTATCTTACACCAAATTGCTGCGGTGTCACTATGTTTAGCTGTCATACTTTGACTGGCTAATACTGCTTGCTGCTGAATTTAGTTCAATGTCATACTTGCTTAGTTAAATATACATATATTCGATTTGTTGGGTTATTTGAGCCTACTTCTCAACTCTGGTCGACCAAATAGAAGCAAATTCACACACATTTATATTATATACACAAACAGATAGATACTTTTATTAGATAGATAGTGAGGCAATCTTTTTAATGATGGTCTTTGAAATCCATCGGTTTAACTAAGTATCTGCATGCATAGTTGGTTTCTTTGATGTTTGTTGATGTTTTTTTTTAAATTTTCTATTCTATTTGAAAATACATACTATATACTTGATCACAGTCACAAGAGCATGACCGAGGGCATCTTCATAAATCAAGCATAGAAATTGAATCTCAACTTAAAAAAAGACTTCTTGAACTTAAGAGATAGGTTTTATTTGTCGGCTCACGATTGCAAGCTTTGGTGATGTTAAATGCAAAAAATAAACCATCAAAATCCACTTTCTAATTTAACATTCAAAATGCATTTTAATTGTCCTCAATAACGCATCTATTTATTGTCTTTTTTTTTTTAATTTTTTCTCAACACAATACAAATCGAAATTTAAATATTTATGTGCTGTCTACCTAACCCTAACTCACTGTATCTATAACACAACCATCTTCTGTTGTATAATTATGTATACCATACATCTTTCGTATAACCAGCATCTTAGTCTCAGGCGTATCTTCTTCACATCCCACTAAATTATATTTATATACAAAAAAAAAAAAAAAAAAAACAGCAAAATAAAATTTGGGAAAGAAAAAAAAAATAATCAAGAAAAATCAGTCAGCGTGTTGCAAAATCCAAAATTTCGTATTCGTAGCGTTGTTTCTTCTTCTTTGCTCTGTCCAAATCTGATGAGCAGCCTCAGCCGCAGAGATCATAGGCCACCATCATCATTTTTATGTTAGCCCAGGTAGTAGTTGTTGACATCTTTATCGTAACGCAGCGGTGTCATTAATACACACGATCTAATTTTTGGGATCAAATTAAATTTTACAAAAACTTATCCTCAATCGTCTCGTTCAAAACTATAATTTAATTTGTTTTTTTTTTTCATTTTTGTGAATTTAATAAGTTGTATCTCTTAGACAAATGCTTTTACTCATAACGCAGGAGCTTCTCACTACTCGATTATTCTTTTTTTTTTTCTGTTCCAAATTTTATTTTCAAAATCACGCAAAATCTGGAGAGCGAATGTATATAATAATATTTTTTTTTTCGTTTAATATTAATTTTGTGCAGAAACATTCCCACATAGTTTGTTTTTCGTTCGATCGTTTTACATATAAATAAATAAAAAAAAAAAAAAAAAACCAATCAATCGTGTGTCAGTTTGGAAAAAGAACAAAAGCTTTTAAAAAATCCATCCGCATCCGGAAAAAGGCTGTGAATTCGTTACGCATAAATGAACTTAAAAAACCAATAAAATAAGGACTCAAAAATAATTAAAAAAAAAAAAAAAAATCAAAACAAATGTACTATTGCCACGAAACACAAACAAATAAAAATAACTACAGCAACAATAATAATTGTAAATTATTACTTAAAAAACAACAAGAACAACAGAAACAATTTCACTACAACAATAACATCGAATCCATTACTACAACAACTACGGAACTGCATCGAAATCTATCATCACCACAACAACCACCACCACCACCGCCACCGCCACAAACGCAATCATTTAGTGCAACAACTAAAGACAGATATAATAATAATCCGTCAACATCGTTTGATAGTGATATTGATAATTTGGATCTCAGTTTTGATTTGATCAACTTAAAAAGTTATAACTCGTATTCCTCGTATTTGCCATCAGCGGCATCAATAAATACATCAACGACATCGGCGAACCATTATTGTCATTCAGCAAGTGATGCATCACAATTATTATTATTAAATTACAATCATAGCCGCAGGAATAGTAGCGATGCGAGCAATTTAGAGCAACTATCGGGAGAATCCTTTTTGCCATCGCCATCGTCATCGCCATTAACATCGCTATCTTTAATAAACAATAATAATAATAATAACAATAATTCATTGCATTCCGTGAGTTGTGCATCATCACCCATAACAACAGCACACAAAAACCATATTCAGCAATCATCATCCAATATCACAACAACCAATTCCACTTGTCCAAATCCCACAACAATATACACAACCACCACACCACCCACAAACAACACCGCTGCTGCTGCTGTTGCTGTAACAAAATTTGTTGAAAACTTTGATAATCTCAATAATAATTGCAAAAGTTTTGATTTAAACTATAGAAGTAAGACTAATAATAATATCAATACCAATACGTATAGCAATTTGCCTACTCCTTCAACTTCAGTCACATCATTAATTAATTATAGCTACAATTGCATTAATAATTATTGTAATCAACCACAATTACCACTATCATCAATAGTATCGTCGTCGCTACAAAATTTACCATCGCAATCGTCCATTTACAATTTACACGGCAGCCAAATTAATAATAGTTTTAACTTCAATCGTCATAGCACAACGTCATCACCGACATCGTTTACAACACTCCTCGCATCACCGCCATCAATACCGACTGAAGAGGAGAAGGACGAAAGGAATAACCAGGACTCCTCCATTAACCATAACAACAACAACATCGACAACATCGAAAACATCAAAAGAGAGAGTTTCCTGGAGGAGGATAACCATTTCATTGACCACCAATTGTTCCGTGATATTATCAAGATGAGCGAACAACATTCAGCTATGCAACACCAAATGAGATCATCTTTTGCATTGGGATCTGGAGTTGTAGAATCATCTGGTGGTCTCTTGCTAAATCAAAATCATGCAATGGACATGTATACTCAGCAACAGCATTTACAACAACATCACCACCAGCAACAGCAACAATTTCAACAGCATCGTCAATCGCCGCCGTCACCATCTTCGCCGTCTTCCATAACACAACAGCAGCAACTAAGACATTCCATGTCATCATCGCCTTCGCCTATTCCGTCTCCGACTTCGTCATCAATTTCGCAACAGCAGCAACAACAACAACAGCAACACCAACAACATCACCATATGAACCACATGCATCAACATCAACATCAACATCAGCATCAGCATCAGCAGCAACAACAACAACAGCAGCAAAATTCAACCACAACAACAATGACGCAATCAAGTACGTCACCATTTAAGTCCTGTTGGTGTTTTGGTGAGTGTGTCTCTCTAATTCTAATTTGTTGATTAAAAAATTCTGATTTGCAAACAAATTCTCGATGTGTGTGTGTTTCAACAAATCAAAAATCGAAGCACAAGTTTATTTCTAAAAAAGAAGAAAAGAAAAAAAAAAAAAAACAAAAAGTTTGTGGGAACGTTTCTATAACTTTTTTTTCTGATTTTTATTTTGGTTTATTTTTTTTTTATTTTTTTTTGTGTCCTTTTTTAAAAAAAAAATTCTTTTTCAATCTACATTAAGTTTAATATACAAATTATTTAGTAGGTCACAAAGTTACAACACAAAAGATTCTAGATTCTACTTACCTATACTCCTTTTTTTTAGTCCTCCTGGCTTTCTCTTCTTCCAGCTTCTCGTGATTACTTATTTCTTTTTTTTAGCACTCTCCTTGTTACGAGTATATTTGAAAAAAAGGACACTGTGCACGCCCCTATTTTTCTCAAGTAGACACATGACCTTTTAACACTATTACAGTGATTTCTTTGGTACGGATTATTACTTGTATGTGTGTGTGTGTGTGTGCGCGCTAGGACTTTTCTTATCGATATCCTGATTCCTGATTACAATGACACAAAGAGGATAAGAAAAAGAGAACACTATAAAAAATGAAAAAAATGAAAAAAAAAAAAATTAAATAGGCACTAGCTTTATATGGGGTCAAGACTTTTGACAAAAGAACTTATTGTGCATGAAAATAGATGAGGAAGGCATAAGGCCCATTAGCCATTAGGGTTACTTCCTGGAAAGATTAACCTTCTTTAAACCGTGGCGTGGGTAAACAATTTCAGTTTAAATATTTACTTTGTTAATAAAATGTCAGTTGGGTATTGGCCCATAAGCCATAACACAGAGCGCATGTTAATAAGAAAGTGTATTCTTTAGGATAATTATTATAATTTCGGGCATTATTCCCTTAAGTTTACCAAAAAGGGGTATTCCTTTTCATGACTTGGCTTCATGCTTAATGGCAACGGAACGGAATAATGATGCCTAATAGTGTCGCAGGGTTTCGTTATGTAACACTTTCTTATGTAAGAATTTTTATCGAAGGTGAACCTGAATACGCTCTCATTAAATAAACAAATATTTTCAAATAATAAGAAAATAGAGGATTCTTAAACAACTTAAGTTGAATTATGTTTGTTTTGGTGTTTTCAACTTTGTTTTAAGTTTTATTTCGTTTGTTAACTGTCATCATTTTTTAAGATGATATTTTGTAGATATTGTTGACAAAATTAAAATCTTATGCTGTCGTTTTAATTTCCCTTAAAAATGAGTGTTCGAACTAACCCAGAAAAATAAATTTAAACTTGGCTGCACTTTTATTATATTCCATTACATAATTATTTTGAAATTGGGATATGAAGATCATTGTGAATGAGCTGATGTTTATCTCAAGATGGCGAATTGGTCTGATTGCGTACAGTACGAGTGGAGATTTGCATTTTTGACATAAGATGGCGGTTAGGTTTGATCGCGTACACTACGAGACTCAATTTGAATCGCTTTGCGTTTTTGGCGTTACGTTATTACGTTTGATGTTCTAAAAGCCAGCTACTTATGATTTTGAGTTCTTTTGAAAGCAAATACTGCTTTTTTTTCGGTTGACAATGTCCAGCATAAACTTTATAATTTTGCCTGGACCGTATCTTCCAGGATAAAGCTTGGATTATAGGGAAACATTCTTTCTCTGTCAGTGAAATTTAATTATTCTTTAAACCTGAATTAAGAAAGTTATTAAAAGTTATTTCTTCATTGTATCGTGGTGTGGTAAATTTGCTGCAAACATAATTTCCTTTGTTTTGCCTTCAACTGACCTTCAATTTCAACTCAAAAGTCAAAACACGAATCCTTGGATGGGTCTATTACGTACAAAATATACAACACTATTGTATCGTGATTGAAGGCAATTATATTTAAATTGTTTCCGGCCAACGGAACAATCTAAAAAAGTGATTTAGAGCATAACTTCCTTTTTTTGTAATTTGCACAAGGCACGACTCTCATTTGACCAGTAAAATTCTTTATATATTTGATTTTTTATTAATACATTCAAATTAAATGTTGTTGGAGTTATGAAGTAATTATTACCACAAAGTATTTTTTTGTCAAATTGAGAAGAGGGAGATCTGTAAATGATGAATGCTATAATTTGCCCGAATTATAAATGTCAAAAAATACTTGTAACATTTGTGTTTTGTAGATCGTAATAGATTAACGAACTCACAAGAAGATATTGTAGTTTTGAACAAATTTCAAATGTCATGTATGTACCTTTCAAGCGTTTTCTTCTTTCTTTAAAGTTAAGGAAGAATTTTATGAAATGTTTCCCAAATAAATATGTAAATGAAGGTATATATACATACTAGAATAACTGATGATTTAGTTTGACGTGAACCTGCTTGCTCAAATCTCCTTTTATCTAGTTTTTGAAAAATAGGCTGAAAAAGCGACCAGAAAATTTCGTCTCTGTTTTAGATGACAATATCGAAAACCTCAGATGAAAAATCGTGTTCATAGAATCAACTTCTGTTTTCTTGACAAACTTTTTTTTTGTTTTTGACAGGTTTCTGTTAGCCATTTCTGTTTTTCAACTAAGTGCAGAATGTTTTTAGATGTGTTTGTTTGGCTCAACTTTGAGTCAAAAGGAGGTTTTGAGGCGACAATCTTATGAAGAGTCATTATTTCGATGAATTTGTTAAGTAATTTCGTAGAAACAGCGTTCGTGGTTCTATGTTCAAACATGCAATAACCCAATGTCGATTCCTATCAATATATGATGCATTGTTGTTTTATTTCCGCCTGCTTCATCTGCGAATACTAGATAAAGTTAATTTTTTTTACATTTTCCTCTGTTTAACATCCAAATGAGAGCGGAAGTTTTTAAAATAAAAATTAGAAATTTCCTCCTTGTTTCTGAAATATCAGAAAACACAAGAACGATTCGTTACAAAATGGTGTATGAATTTAACTGTTATATACGGTTAAAAATCGATTTTTTCACACTAAAGGCGGAAGCAAATTTTAGAACTGAACGAAACGTTCGCTTCCGTTCTGTTATATTGTGAGCATGGTGCGGACGAAAGTGCGCCGAAGTATGTGTTAAAAAAATTATTTATCTTTCGCATTTTTGTATGATAGCTATTAAATGTTCGACACTGTTTGGTTAGAAAAACTTATCAAACATTTTACCTCCAAGCGATAGTTCTACAGAAAGAAAAATATTCCCGGAAGTAAATTAAAAGCTTGAAGTTGCTATTTTTTGAATCCAAGCAAATAAAACTTCTTCAAGAACCACCCTTATAGAGTTGCCTCTATAAAATTGTATAATCAACGCGAATGCGCCAGAATGAATGCATTGCCATGGTGAGATAAAAAAAAACTACACACATACTCCTACAATAAACTATACACACTAACGAAATTTTATAGAGCTGAGAATCTTTTCAGTCAAATATATGTACATACCTACTCCTATATACAAGAGTAACTCTATAGAGTAAATTATAGTGGTGTGTATTGGTCGGAAAACTAGGGCAAGTTGCAATTATTGTGTTTTGCTTCAACTTCTTTAATAGGCAGTTTCAGCAACAAAAACAACAACAAAAATGAGAAAAAAATATAGATTAAAAAACATAGGTGACAATGTGCAATGCAAAACGCAGTGCGGTGGAGGATTAAAGCTAGAAATGCAAGCCTTTTCTGATGACAGGATGATGGGGGTGAAAAAGTGAAGCTTACTGTTGTATGCTTGGTATGCGTCGGTCTAAATTTTTGCCCGGTTCAACCCCTTGCTCACTAACACCCACTTATCCTATACACTATAATATATAGTATGGATCTAGATACAATTTAGCTGTAAACAATGTCCGGCCTCTGTTTTTTTTTCTTGGTGTTGGTTTGCTAAATGGGCTTTTCACAAAGGAGAAATATGTATACAAAATTCTACCCGGTTTTAATGATTGAGGGGAAAATGCAAAAACTTAAAATTGTGTCAGCAAAAAACGAATAGAAGATGGCACGTGAACTAAAATTAGGGATATCATAGAATTTCTACATCTATTATAAAGTGGCTATTTTCTTAAACAAAGGCAAAATGTGAACCAAAAATTCTGAAGTTTTGATGACATCGCATGAATGTGTGAATCCAATTAAAAAAAAAAATTGCTCTTCACATGCAGTATTCACATATCTATGGGTTCCTACGATCTACATCTACATGTTTTAATTTTTTGTTTGAAGGACACTTTGTATTCTAGATTCTAGTTCTAGAATAAAACTCTTTTTGTAGTGAAAAAAAAAAATGAGGCACAAATTGAACACAGCCGACTAATTGAACGTATGTTCTACATCTTCAAGAACAGTAGATGACTATCAAGATAACGTTTATTTTGTTTTTTGTTTTGAAAGGAATATTTTAAACTATAAAATTTAAAAAAACTAAAGTGGGTTTTAGTAGAGCGCCTTCCCACGGTAATAAATTGATGAGTTTTTCAATCAGCCTTTGTAAAATTTCGCCTTCGTTTCATATTTTCGATGATATCGCAAATACTTTCTTTTAATTAATTCAGGTGAGGTAGATTGATTGAGGTTTTAATAATATGTGTGATAATTAAAATAGAATTTTGTGTCAAAGTCGAACGGCACTTTATCACTTCAAAAGAGTTCGTGGCTTATTTCATGACATTCTTTTGACATCTCGATATTAAGAAATCTTATAGCGTTCATTCTTAAACAGGTCAAGCAAAAATGGTCTTTTACATATATATTATCGTGACAATATCTGAATTTCTTTTTAAGTAGTTTCGCACTTTTGATATCAGATAAACAATGCGTCCTCCAAATGTCAGCTTTGTTTATCAGTCTTACAATGATCTGTCAGATCCCTTAGAGCACTCGCATATATGTATCTCTGTCTTCCGTCAAATTGAAAGAATTTTCTTGGAATTTAAAATTGTACTCCAACCGACTTTTTTATTTAATATAATTTACGACGTAATATCGTTTATTATGTCATGGATTCGCATGCTGTTGAAAACTGTCAGTTTTTATGATTTATTGTGAAATATGAAAAGGGAAATATTCAAAACCTCCAAAAAAGAAAAATTCTCTTGAGAGAGTGATTATATGAAGGTTTACACATCATTCTCAGATTCCCTTGCAAACTTGACATGTGTGAATGTGTTACTGGCGCATGTAAACTTCAAACTAACCAAGTTTTTCCTCCTGTTAAAGAACTTCCACTTATGTCAAACGAAATTTTAAAACGTAGAATTTTCAACAAATTTGCAAATTTAAATTTAATCTGTTGTATCTGAAACAAAAATACTTTCAAAAATGTTTATTAAGCGGACGTGTTTAGATTAAAAAAATGATTTGCAGTTTGCTTTGTATGTATTCTTTCAAATATTATTGTGTACTCATCTGCCATACTTTCGAAAAATGTAACTATATAACAGGTAAAATACATAGTGTTTGTTGTTGTTATTGTTGTTGTAAATATAGGGTAGTTGCATTATTTTATCTGTGAATACTATACGTTTGTTGTTATGTCAGTCTGTTCTATTTAGGAGTTTGGTATCTACCAACGTTTAGGTGTACCTTATGCAGAATGTGTGCTTCAGTTCAAATGCACAAAATACATTCTGTAGATAAGATCACTCCCTTGGTAATAGCAATTGTTCAAGCAATGCTTCAAATGAAAATATGGCTGTCACCAACAATAGTTTTGAGATAACGTTTGCCGTTTGCCTATAACAAATATACAGTGTGTTTACATAATATGTACATATCTGAAACGTATTAACAATAATTTTAGAACCAGGTTTATTTGAACAAATGTCAGACGAATAAAAACAAGAACTGACAGACTGTTGTTTGAAGAGTGTATACATACGTATAAGTATTTTATAGTTGATAATAGTCTGTTTGATTGTTTCACTAAAAATGTATCCTAGATAGAGAAACGAAAGGAAATTTTTCTTTTGAAACACATTGTTATCTTTTTTCCTTACCAGAGAGATGGAAACAATTAGAAGTCATAAACATGACATTTTTTAGACATCTTTAATGACTGAACTTTTGACTTGAATTTTTCTTTTGACAGTTATTGTGAATTATCTACTTTACTTATCATAATTTGATTTACAATCACTTTTCGGTTTGTGTAAGTTTCTTAAGATATTTTTTACGCTAGGAAATAATTATAGAAAAAGCAATTTCTATAGTTTAATGGAACGTTTGAACTGAGTCACAACGCAAGAGAAATTGTAAATAGATTGAAGTTGGGGGTTGAACGGTTTCATTTAGGTTGCAACCTTATTTTGTCAAAATTAGGTTAGATCTGTTCTATTACGTTTTGGGCAACTCTCAAGAAAAAAATATCAAACAGCGAATAAGTAAAATAGAACGTAATGACCTTAGTTTATGTCAAAAGTATATCGTAGCTGGAGTATTACATCCCAACTCATGCGCTTACACAACAAACTTATTAGGGGTATTCACGATCTGGTGCAGACAAGTATTGTAAAAGTGCGAAATTGTTTGTATTTCTTGTACATCGTGAACTCACTTCTTCCAATCTGTAACAAAACTCACACAAATGTCAAAGTCAGGTTGACACAAATGTCAAAATCAAAAGTACAAATTTTGCACCGTTGTATTTTCCTGTTGCAATGAGGTTGAGGTATAGATAAAGTGCAAAAGTGTAACAAAATGCCAGCCAGTATATTTGTTGTTGTATTGCAAGAAAACGTAGCACTTCTCCACTTTTACAATGATGCAAGACAAGTTACACCAGATCGTGAATACCCCTATTATTTCAGGTCAACAAAATTTCTTAATTCAACAGAAAGGGAAAACATAATAGCATCTCTCTATATCTTCCTTGCCACTCTATCCAATAACGTTTAATATAGTTAAAATAAGAAATGTCAAATAAAATAAGAAATGTCAATTTGTATAGGCAACGAAATAAATTGGAATCGAATTAAGCTCAATTGCTACAATGAAAACAAATTATGCACATGGAGTTTCAGACAATTATGAAATAAATTAATTTTCTATGAACCAATTCTTATGTCAAAAGCTGCTCTATCAATCGTTCCCCAAACATGATGTTAAAAAGATTTGATGATTTGTATTTACGAATTTGTTAAGCATAATGCAACCTGACCCATTCTCTTTTAAAAGAACAAACAGGAAGTACCTACGCAAGGGCTTAAACCAAAACAAAACACACACACGCATACAAAATTAACCTTTGGCTCCAAAATTATACCTACTTGACTTTATTTTAAAATTACTATTAAAAACTTATTTTTCGGTCTAGTGAAGTGTTTTAATTATGTCAATTATTTTCAAAATTATTATATATGCACACCAAAACAATAATGAAATGCTACCAATAAATATAATAAACCATTATATCAAAATATATTTGAGTATTTTTTTTTTATTTATTGAACACACACATCTAAATTTGTAAAAAAAATTTCTATTTTTTTTTATTCCAGGTGAGTCAGATTGTTCTGGAATTGAGGTTGAAATTGAAAATAATAACAATAGTTTGAATCATGGTAAGCTAATTCATTATGTCTCATCTATCTCATCTCTACCGTCAAACAATAAAAAACCGAGTTAATTTTTCAAACTGAAAAAAAAAGCTATAATTAAATTTTTTTATATGTATATCTACCTATAAACAAAATACTTATATACATTTCTATTATTTTTAACAGACTAATTGTCTAAATGTTAAACTTGTAATATTATGCGCTTTCAGTTCAGACTATAGTAAATGTTTAAAAAGTACGAAATATCTCTCACATAACAGCTATATTGTGTATATACAACCTACATGTTTTAAAAAAAACCTTCGCTCACACTAAACAATTTTCTTCTTTTTTTTTTTCTTAATTTTGCAATATCAATCCTGCAGTTTTTCTTTTCTATATTTGTTCTATTCTTCTAAGTTTTACCAAAGGGAAATTTATAAGATAGTTTTTCTTTTTAATTTGATTTTCTATTGATTTTTTCCGACTGCTTCAATCTTTCAAAAAAGTTTTTGCTAGTCTTTTCATCAAGCGCCAATCATTAACAACGCAAAACATTAAAATAGTTTAAAAAGCCTTAAAAGTCTCAATAAAATGGCTTATTGTGCTGAAAATATTAAATTTCTTGGCTTTTTTACAGGTTTTAATTTTGATTTTTATACTAAAATCAAGGTTTGTTCAATTTGATTTTCAGCAACAAAAATGTGAGGGTATTTGATTTCATGAGAATCAACAAGAACAAACGTTATTTAGTGAAAAAGTGAAAAGTATGATTTGTTTCTAAAATGAAAATATAGTAAAATTAAATTAAAATTAATATGTCTTTAACACGTATCGAAAAGTAGAAATAGTTTTCGAATTTAGTGTTTCGCTTTGGACTTTTCAAGTCTAAAGGAGTGTTTACCCGAGAGCGAACAACGAATGGACGTATTGAAGCATTTATGAAGCTTATTTCTTCGTGTAAACTAGACCAATCCATAGACTGAATTTTAAAATATGATATTATAATAAAAAAGTATTGTTTAAATAGGTTAAATTGTATAAAATATACTGTTGTCGCGAACTGCAAAGTGATTACTACGAACTGTCAAATTCTATTTGCGTTCCACATACCATCCACATCTAACTCGACTCTCAAGTCAGTTTTGGCTGTTTGTTGTTTGCAAGAAATACACAAAATTTCATGTGAATGAAATGTCGATTTAGATATATCCGTCGTTGAAATCAGTTGACAGATCATTTAAAAAAATAACTTATAGGTTTATATTTTTTGCTTGTGAAGCTGTGGTTAGACCCTGTTTCCAACTGATCATTTTTTAATTCAAGAAAAAGCAGAAATGCTAGTGAATTTGCAAATTATAAAGGATACAAAACTAAGACACTTGCTGACCGATATTTCATATATTGTGTGTACCTACTTTAAGGAGCCGACTCATTTTCATATTTCGTCCACTTTGAGCGCTCCGATCGATTGTGTGGTTTTTGTCCACACTAAGCGAGTCCAACGAATGTTCCTTGCACGAACAATCAAAATGTGTACTATCACATTCAATATTTTACTATAGAACGCATGAAATATACAAATATGTAAGCTAGAAACTAGCCTTCTATGGCAAAGTAGTCCCTATTCGAATAAAAATAAAAAAAAATTAAAAATAAAAATACGAGAACCGCGATCCATATAACTCAATCTTATTCGTGTAAACGATAAAAAAAAAACATGCTATCTCACATCACATCAATCATTATTCATTTGTTAATTAGTTTATAATTTCTCTGGGATCGTGTTATTATTTTTAATTTTTCAACATTGATTTCCAAAACAAAATGATTAAACTGGTGTGTTTTGATGTAATGTGTCAAAAATACAAATTTTCAAACAACTCTAACTAAATTTTCGAAACGATTTTTGAATTATATTTTTAGGCGATACAACGTATCACATGAAGATATTAGTGCCAGCTGTTGCGTCGGGGGCCATTATTGGCAAAGGGGGCGATACAATTGCCTCCTTGCAAAAGGACTCTGGCGCTCGTGTTAAAATGTCCAAGTCCCATGATTTCTACCCGGGTAAGTTACTTACCTACTTTTTATTTTTTATAAAATAAAAATTCAATTTTGACATGGTAAAATAATAATGTATTCTACTGCAGGAACGGCTGAGCGTGTGTGCCTCATTACCGGCTCTGTGGAGGGCATATTGAATGTTATTGACTTCATCATGGATAAAATTCGTGAGAAGCCAGATCTCAATACCAAAATCGTAGACATCGACTCGAAACAAGCCCAAGAACGTGATAAGCAAGTTAAGATTCTAGTTCCAAATTCAACGGCCGGTATGATTATCGGCAAGGGAGGTGCTTATATTAAACAAGTTAAGGAAGAAAGTGGATCGTATGTGCAAATTTCGCAAAAACCCAAAGACATCTCTTTGCAAGAACGATGCATCACAATTATTGGTGATAAGGAAAATAATAAAAATGCCTGCAAAATGATTTTATCCAAAATTGTCGAAGACCCACAATCGGGAACTTGTTTAAATGTTTCTTATGCTGATATCAATGGTCCTGTGGCTAATTTCAATCCAACCGGATCACCATATGCTTCGAACCAAAATGCTATTAACGCGAGTACGGCTTCGTTGAATTCAAGCCTTGGTCAAGCAATGGGTGGTGCTGGCAACCCTGGTGGACTTTTAGTCAATGGTACTGGAATTAATTTGTCATTGAATCTTGGTGCACCAAATCCTGCACCTAATATGGCTGTGGCAACTCAGCTTTTGGAGCATATTAAGGTGAGTTCTTGGATATATTGTTATTTGTTGTTGTTTTTGTGTTGAAATTCGTATGTTTTATTGCTCATTTCATTTGTCCTGTTTCTTTTTTTTTTAAACTTAATATTAATTTTTCATTTGCTTAAAGTCAAATATTTAAGAAAAAAAAAAACAAAAGTCGAAAATAAAAGTAAAAAAATAAACTAGCTTTGATGTCTTCCTTATAATAATTTTTTTTACCAAAATATTGAGTGTGAATTTTAAAATAAATGCCTCTCTCTTATAAAAAAGTCTTTATTTGTATGAGAAAAAACGCACGCAAGTTTTCGGATATGGGCATTTAGTACTTAAAACACTTTTTAGCACTTTTCTTTGTTTTCAGTTAATTCATATATTTCGACAAAAAAATATTCAAAATTTCAATTCTATTCCGAATTTTTAAAAAGAAAAGGTTTGACTTTCCCAGATGCGATTATCTAATTCCGTATGATCCTTACGCAGACTAATATATTTTTAGTCCAATACGAAGTCCTTAAGTCCTTTTTAATTTCAAAATAGTATTAGAAAGGGTTCGGATTCTCGGAGTAGATTTTAATCGAAGCAGAATGGTTTTGTAATAAAGTCAGAACCCTGGTTTCTTCCATTTGACAAAATAAAAGATCAAATCAAAGAAAAGAAAGACTTTTTAGACATCCGATACCAATATATATGAAAAAAACTAACGTTTGACTTCACAAATCAAAAGAAAGCAACTCAAAATAAGTTTAAGTTAGATTTTTTATTTGTTTGAAAATCAAAAAAAAAAAAAAAAAAATCCTTCCAAGATTGGCCAAAAATTAAGGACTAGGTTTGTAAAATTATCAGTTTTGCATAGATTTTACTCTGTAGGTTTTCACAATCCATCAAATTAAGTATGTACAACAAAAAAAAAATGTAATAAAAAAGATCCTGAAATTATAAACAATTTTCTCTAATCAGAAAAAAATCAATTAAAATTTAGAACACTGGACAATATCCTGGAGATCTTTCGATGCTATATGATATGTACGACATGTACGAAAGGTACGACAGATGTATTCATGAGGCATTTCAGCCCACTGCTGTACGTATTGGTCAATTATAAAATTCATCAAGACTCATATAGTTAGGGCTTAGGACCTTAAAGCTACAAAAGCTTAAACCTTTTTCAATTTCAAGATAACTTTTCCCTTATTTGTATATTGTAATAATTATTTTAAGTTAATGTAATGTCCAGGAAGATTGTTTGTTTTTTTTTTTAAATTTAAATTCTGAATTATAAAACGAAGCATTTTTTTTTTAGTTTTTAATATGCAAAGGGCAGTATTATTATGCTTTCAATTTGTGCAAATTTTATGTTTTTAAGCTTGAGCATTTTTTTTTTTAAATCTTAAACTGTTCCAAAGATTTTTTTTCTTCATTAAAACTCATACAAAAAAAAATAAAATATTTTATTTGACTTTAAAAAAAATGTAAAATGTACTAATTTAATTGTTTTTTTTTTTTTTTTAATTCCAAAAGGTTGCTATGAGAGGTTCTGGTTATTCCGAACAAGCTACTACAGAAGTTTGTGCAGCATTGGCTGTTCTCGCTAAATATGGTGTGCTTGGAATGGGTGTTGGCGTGCCACATACCAATGGTGCACACACAGGTTCTGTTGGATACTTGGGTGTATCCTCTGCTCTTGAGCAATCGGCGGCTGCAGCAACAGCGGCGGCGGCAGCTGGTAACGTGTTTGGTGCTGTTGGTCAAGTTAATTTGGAACAGTACAACGCAGCTGCAGCAGCTGCTGCTGCTGCCGCCCGTCCCACGCAATTGGAAGCTGCAGCGGCGGCCGCAGCAGCCCAATTCGATTCAATGCGACATTTTGGATCCCAAGCAGCTGCACCAATTTCAATGAATAATAATAGTTTTGGCTTAGCCGCTGCAACAGGTGGTGCTGGCGGTGGACAAAATCTTGGTGCGAACCAAATGGGTGGACTTAGCAAAAGTCCCACTCCTGGCGATATTGGACCAAAGGATACCAAAAATGTTGAAGTTCCAGAAATTATTGTTGGCGCTATCTTAGGTACATATGAACACCCCTATCACCCATATTACTACCAACATTATTAGTTTATTTGAGTTATACCCTATTAAATTTTTTTTTTCAACGTTTTTCGTGTCACAAAAAAAGGAGTTTAGGAACCGTTAGATTTAATTTTTGTTTTTCTGTTTTTGTTTTATTTCATGTGATTTTCAATTTTATTCATAAATTGTAGGTTCATCAATCTTCAAACGCAAAGTATAAGAATAATTTTCAAGTAACACAAGTCACAAAATAATTATTGTTTAATAGATAACAAAAAAACAAAAAACAAAGCCCGTGAGTAGATTTATTTTTGCTAAATTGTCCTGCAAAATGTGTGACATTCTAGAAAAAATAAATATACATATCTAGTCAAAATCTTGCCGTATTTGACCGCATAAAATCCATTGTTGAATATTTAAACGTACCTCAAATTCATCAATACAAAAAAAAAGTTATTAATAAACTCAAAACACATGCCAATGATGATATAAACTTATTCAAGAACCACCTCAATCAAATTTATATGATAAATAGTTTATATTTAACACAACAATCTAATCTAAAACATTCCTTTTCTCATTGTATTCATGTTTTTTTTTTCCAAAAAGAAAATCATTTAAATGATTGTTGTTAATTTTTGTTTTCAAAATCTCTCTGTGTGTTCAAAACTATCAAAGCACGAACTTCCATTTGGAGTCATGTACTTTTACAATGACTTACATTCCATTAAATGCAGTTCACATTATAAGTTATAGTATCTTACAGACAACTGGAACAGTTTTCAAACCTTTAGTACATTTAGAATATAATACATTTTACCACAGGGAATACCAATTCAAAAGTTATCACCCTATCGGAAGTTGCTATAATTTTTGCAAATGGCCGCAAACGTCAAATCGACAAAAATCAATACCTATGTTCGCGTACCAAAATGAAACAGTTTACATTCGATTTCATACGTTTACATTAACACACAAAGCGTTCGTGTACTGAGAAATGAACGAAAGAAATTAACAGCTGTTGTATTCTTTCGTTCATTTATTTTCAAGTTTTGACCCAGCGAAATTTCATCTGGTAAAAACTTGAACTCTGTCAAAAGTGAATGACGTAAACATTTGTTGTTGCAGATTACCCTTACCGCGAAGAGCTAACCAATCAAAAAATTCGAATTTGACGTTTTTCAAGTTTTTACACAAAAAGTGTTCGTGTACTTTTCGGTAAGTGAGAGAGATTTTTCTCTCATTTGAGAAATTTTGACAGTTTTCATTTTTTGGCACAAAAAGTACGCGAACAAACATATTATCATTTCGGGTATTTTGTATCTATTTAAATGTCAAAGTAGATCTGACATTTGCAAAGCAGAATTGACATTTGCAAAAATTATAGAATATTTGGAAAGGGTGTCGTCTTTTGCGCCACTTTGTTTGGTAATTCTTTTCAAGCTGTAATTTTGGTTCTTAAGTAAATCAAGGCCCAGTGTACAGTTTGAATAAAAATTAAAACTCATCACATATATTACTGGTGTTTTCCCATTTGTATACCCTTCAAAGGTATTCATTCTTAAAAAAGTAAATGTTCTTGCCAAATGTTAAACTTTTTCACTTTCCCTAAGATTTTCGCACGTGGTCACACATTACCAGATTAAAGGTAAAAATATGAAGTGCAAAAAAATTGCAGTGTTTTTATTTCACTTTTCATAAAAAGTGATTACTAGCCTTAAGCCGAAAATTGCAATTTATTTTTAATAAATCAGTGGCTAGTTATAATTCATATGATATATTAAAATACAGGTGGCGCTAAAGCTGTTACCCTTTTTCGAAGATGCTATCATTTTCGAAAATGGCGGCAAATGTACAATCGAAACAATTATGGCGTTCTTTTTGAGTACAGGGTGGCCCAAATACAAGTTTGTTTTTAAAAATACAAAAAAATAAATTAAATTAAAAATTTGTCAAGTACAATTGTAGCTTTATTAGTAAGAGTAAACATTCCCATTAATTATGGAACACAACGTCGTTTAAGTGGCTGCCTCCACTGGCTTCGTAACGCATCCTGTCAATCCACTTTTCCAAGACCTTGTTGGTGGTTTCAGGATGTAGCTTACGGATTGCTTGGATGATATTAGCCTTTACTGCTTGAATCGTTTCCGGATCTTTCACGACTTAAAAAAAAAATTCCAAAAGACCCACGCCGACATTTTGCTTAGAAGTAGTGTTATTTAAAACACAGTTGGTCTTCCTAAGTGGTCAAAATAAATATAAATTCTATATTAATCGTCTATTGTTCCTATAAGTGCGTCTGTATAGAGATATAAAACTTAAATGTGGCATTAAAACAACGGGTGTTCAAAAGATAATTCATATTCTTATTCTTAAACTTTTCCCACAAAGTTGTTGAAAACTTAGATAAATTTATAAAATAAAATATATACATTAATTTGTATATAAATTATTTTTAGTAAATCAATGTTCTTCCATTCCAAGAAGTTTTTTTTTTTTTTTTATGAAACACAAACATCGGTCGAATTTTAAAATCCATTCCATCACAAAGTAAATAATGCATTCTTCATTGATATAATGATATTTTAATAATTATTTAATATATAAGGAAAAGATAAACAAATATTTTTTTATACAATAAAATAGGGCTAAAAAACAAACTTGTTATGTATTATATACAATTGGATGATATATATTTTTTTTGTTATAAGTCGATATACCTCAAATCAATTTATTATATACATATAAAATATTTTTAACAGGAAAATTATTTAGTGAGTAATTAATAAATATATATTACATATAATATAATAAAGTAGTAATATATTAAATTAGACATTAGGCGGTGTTTGCAACGAATATTTAAAAAAAGGGTATTTAGAAAACTTTTTCTTTTTTTTTTAATTATGTAGTTATAGCAAAAAAAGCAATATTTTAAAATTAGACAAAGGTTTAATTAAAAAAGACAAAAAAAAAAAATCAAATATTAATTAATTTACCAACTAAACTAAAATTCCAATCAAAAACTGAAACACAAATTCCAGGTCCAAACGGTCGTAGTTTAGTTGAAATTCAACACGTATCTGGCGCTAATGTACAAATATCTAAAAAAGGCATATTCGCTCCTGGCACTAGAAATCGAATTGTTACAATTACTGGTCAACAGAATGCCATCGCAAAGGCAACATATTTAATTGAACAGAAAGTCAACGAGGAGGAGAGCAAGAGGGCGCGCCAAATTCCATTAACCACTGTTGTGAATTAGACAGAAATATATACAAATCGCGTGTGTATGGCTATTTAAAGTTTAAAAAAAAATAGTATATAAAACTCTTTCACACACATTAAAAAAAAAAAAACATTTTCTTTATAAATTTTCAATTAATCATTTTTAGTCTTAAAGAAACAAAAAAAAAAAAAAAAGAAGAAAGTAAGAAAAATAAACAATTCAATTTGACTCTTCATTGAGAAAAAAATATTCAAAAGCAGTTAAAAAAAAATGTTTGAAGTAAAAAAAAGGTACATATATAGTAAAATTCGTCTCTATTTTTATGCACATAGTTCAATTTTAAAATAAAAATGAAGTAATTATATAGATATATATATATATACATACATAAATATATATAAAAATATACTTATGTATTGATTTTGTGGCAGTGGAGTTTAAGGATAAAAAGTTAGATAAAAATATTTATGACCACTTTAAGTCCACAAATTCAATGAAAAAAAAAAAATATATAATATATGCTTTCTACAAAAAAAAAAAAAAACATTTCCAATAAGTTGTGAATTGAAACAATTATAATTTTAGTTTTTTGTTGGGACAGATAAATTGTTTATGATAAACTACTTACTATCGGTACTTTCTTATAATAATGAAAACAATGTGAATTATTGTTGAATGAGCGTTTTCAGTGATATCCTCAGAGGGATGTTGTAGTCCTTTCTGTGTGTCTGTTGCATAGATTTTAATAATACTAAAACTATATTGTGATTCAAGGTAAATATTTATTAATATGCATAATATGATTAAATTTTTTACCTCGTTATTTTTTTGTTTAATAATAACAATTTAGTGTAGGATTTTTTTTTGTTTAAATGTTATTACAATATTTTTGTATTCTTTTCAAACAAAAAGGTAAACAAATGTTTACTTTTTTCTTTTCTTTTTGATTTGTAGTGGTGTGAATCCTTTTTTGCATTTCTCAGTTTGTTTCTTACTGCAACAAAAATAGCTCAGTTACACCTATTTTTTTGTTGTTGTTCAAATGAAATGGTGACTAACAATAAAAATGAAATAACAAATAAAAAATAAACAACAATTACAACCCGCATATTGCATTATTGATGATGATGTTGATTAACGCTGGATGATAATTAATTTGATTTGTATAACAATTGGATCGTTAGTGGTAATGTGTGCGCGCCCCTTTTGTCTTATTCAACTTGATTTAAACAGAGTAAAAGTTTCTTATTGAAAAACTAAAAAAAAAAAAAAAACTAAAACTCTGAAGAGAAAAAAAAGAACGAACAATGCTGCATCGATTTCGATTTCTACTTCCAATAATTTATTTTTACATTGGCTTTATTTAAAAAAAAAAAAAAAATAGCTACATAAATAGCCAAGTGTATCCGTAATCGTAATCCGTAGCCAGGGGTAAAGGAATACAATTTTTATTACTTCTTTAACGATGTCCTCCACCTTTTTTTTATTTTTTCTGACTACATACAATAATGCCATCACAATTTGCTTATAGCTTATGAATTTTTTTATTTTTAAATATTTAGTGTATTAAGTCAAAGTTATATGTATTTTTCATTGTTGCTTGTGCAATTTTTATAATTTTGTTGTTTTTGCATAAACATAAATATTAAAAAGAAAAAAAAAAATAATTATTCTATTTTGTTGCGCGTTTTTAATTTCCAAGCAAATAAAGACATTACAAATTTATTTTACTTATAACAACGTTGTTACATAAAATTAAACAAAAAATAAAAAGACCAAGTTTAGCCTTATTTTTCATTTCATAAAAGTTTCTAGACAATTAGCTATATATCGTTAGAGATTTTTTTGTTTTTATTTTTATCTTGTTATCGTATAGAATTCAGAATTTTTCATACACCACAGTTTTGTTGTTTTTTTCTTTTTATTGAATTTTAGAGTTTATTTTTAAAATATAATATAATTGTATGTATAAAATAATTAAATAAATAAATTTTTATGTTTACAACGCTAAAAGCGCTGGTTTTTTTTTTTAATTTCGTTTCTTTAACCGAATTTCTTCTTCGCCATTCCCTTATTTTTCCTGAGATAATTTCTCTTATCCGCAAAACAAAAAATCACATACAAACCATTTCGTTATCAAAAAAATCAAAATCAAAATCAAAATCAATATCAAAAATCACATCTATCATCATCCAATATCACTGAAAACGCTTATCATCCGATATTTATCATTACTTTAGTTTTTGTTTTTATTTTTTGTAAATTCTGTTTGAATCATATAATAATTTTGTTTATTCAACTTACTAAATACATAAATATAAACATAGTTTTAAAAATAATGTATAATAATAAATAATTAAATAAGGGTTTACATTGTCATTAAATAATTGTAAATCCATTTTAAAATAACTACGAAAAGTTTTAAAATATATAGATATAGCTATGCATATATTTACACATTGTTAAGTTTTCGATCATTTTATTTTTTTTTTTATTTCCATGTGTAGTATATATGTATTATACTGTGCAATATACGTATATTATAATATATATATATAAAAAAAATATTCCTTGTGTGACAAAAACATTTTCTATTTCTTTTTAAGGGTATTAAACCATGTTACTTCGTTGTGTGGTCGTATATTTAGTCGTCTTTGGTTTTCGCTATGTGTTAAATGTTAAATAATACATTTTTTAAAGAAACTACGAAACAAAGAATGACAGCGACTAAAGTACGAAGTGACATTAAAAAAACCCAACTTCTTTTGTTATTTTATTTGAATTTTTTGTTCAATTTTTTTTTTTAAATTTGAATTATTAAAATAGATATATGATTTAATAGGTGCATCTATATATACATTGCTAAAAGATATATTCACATCACATCAATTGTTAAACATACACACACATACGCAAGCATATGTATTCAACACTTTCAAACATTTTCAATAAAAAAGCAAAAAAAAAAAAAAAAAAACAAATAGCAGATCACTTCAATAAAAAAAAAAGACAAGTGATAACAAAACAATGAGCATGATTCGCGGAAATTTTGATCCTTTCTTTTCGAGTTATCTGATTTATTTTGAATTAAAAAAATATATAAGTATATAGTTGTAGGTGGATAATAAACGTTATTAAATGCCGAAATGTTTACAAAAGGCATTGGTATAGTATGGTATCATTTCATGTTAATAAAAGGCATATTGAAACTAAAAAGAACTTTAATTTTTACAAAAAAAAAATCATTTCAAATTTTCTTTTCAAAACATCAACGTTCTCTACTTTACTCGGAACCAGCAAAACTTTTGTTTGTTCTAATTGAATAGATATAAGTTGGAAAACCCTTTTTTTTTAATTTTTTTAGGGTAAGATCCTGGAATCCCAAAATGCCTGTATACTCATGTTCTGATGATGAATGTTTACTTATCTACAATCATTGGAAGAGATTCTTCATTGACATTCAAACCATACTTATAGAAATCGAGTTCTTGAAAAAAATTCCAAACGACACATGGTGTTTCGAGTGTCTTTGAAATGACAGAAAACGTTTCTCTGCCATTAAAATGTTTACTCCCGGATGGCTTAAGGAAGTATTACAGTGAAACCAACTGTCCGAAGCCTACCTACCTTTTAAAAATGCTGATCAGAGAGCTAGCGCTTATAAATGAAGCAGGGAGAGGTAAAAATCTCACTGGGTATGCGTGGCTGATTTTAGTTCTGGGTCCGTAAAGAAACTGATATGAAAAATTGTGTGTGTTCGATACTTCAAGACTGGAGATGGAGAGCTCCTGCAAAATAAGAGTTATGTCTTAGAATTTGCCTTTCTTTTTTTTCAGCAGTATCATTGTTTGCCTGCTGGAAATCAAACGATAAAATTCGACGACTTTACCGAATAATTCAAGGACCTTCCAGAATGATTTTAAGCAAACGAAGCAGTCAAGTCATAAATGACGTAACAGCACATTTCAAGTTGTTTTTTCTCCAAGTCGGATCTAGTGTTTAACTGTGTACTGTACAGGTTCGAAGCGACTGTTTCTGGGTATTTAGTTAGTTTTTTTTTAGAGGAGAATTCCGATGGTTTCTATTTTTGAACGTTAAATTGAACACTCATGTCGGCGGTGGCGTTTGATGAAAAAATTACGATTGACAGATGTTCTTATCCCGATAAAGATATGTTTTCCTGTTGGTTCCGAGATAAAAAATTGGCTTGAAAAATACTGTGGAATGCATTTATTTTTATTTGAGGAGGTGAGTATTAAGCTAAGAATAAAACATTAAATACTGATTTTGGGTCGTCTGGTTTGAATTTTCAATAAAATTTAGTTGAAAAAACTCTAATATTAAGAGTGAATTAAATTTGATAGAACATCGAAAGTGGTCGGAGGACTGCGGGAAGGATTCTATTAAATATCTCAAATAAATAGATATTGTGACAGCTAATATTGAAACGTTCAAGATATTTCAAGCGGTATACTACATTTCAGTAGTCGGACCATTTGACACCAACCGCGTGCTGTTGACATGTTTTCCTTTCCATGTTCTTCTTTTTTTTATTTTTTGTGTCTCTCGGTTACCTTTCAATAAGTCTTGAGTTGAGCCGATGGCCAGTGCTCATGAATGTGTGTCTACTTCGTAAATTTGTCTACTTAATTGTTTAAACTTTTATGTGAAGGAAACCAAATGTTTTTGACAATATAACTCTTTTTCATTATGCCTTCCTTTCACCAATTTGTAACAAAGGGTAAGATTAATAAAACTGTTGAAATTTTTCTATTTTTTTGAACTTCTTATGCATTAGCATTATGAATTTTGTCTTGGAAGGGGCCAGGGGCGTTTTGCAAAAGAATTAATTAAAACAAAATCGAAAGAAATACAAAACAAATTACAGGTATCCCTTGAAGACGTGAGAATCAACAAGAACAAACATTTGTATTATTATTTCATGTGGCAATTGCGACCGAAGAGTTATCTGTTAAGATTTCTTTTCTGGTTAGCTTTATAAGCTTAACCCGTCCTTGTGATACGTTTCAGATCTGAAAAGGTAATTAAAAAAAAAAAATATTAAAAAACAGTGGTTAAGATGTGATGGTTGAAATCGAAATCGAAAATCAGCACCAGTTCCAAGGACAAAATGGGTCGGTGGTAATTAAATGCAGTTGTAAAAAAAGAATACATTTTGTTAATATTGCGTCAAGGTCGTTAGCTTGACGCAATATTCCTAAGCAAAAGCTGTCTCCACACATTACAATAATCATTCATATGAGAGTGTTCCATCATCGAAGCAATATGCGGTAAGGTAAACAGAAATTCAAATATATTATTATTAATTTTTGTAAAATTCTAAAATTAAAATTTTTGTTAATTTAATCTTGATTTCATTTCATAAAAAAAAAAAAACAAAATTTATCATTACATTGATTCGCACTCCATTTCATAGCTCTCTATCACAAAAAAAATAATAATTCAAAGTACTGGATCTGTGATATGTAACTAAAATAATAAAAATGTATTTAATAATCAAATCAAGCTGGCATATAATACTTTCAAAATACATAACATACAACATACATACAGCATATACTCGTACATACATCAGTAATAATATATTTAAATAAATAAAAAGAACATTTATTTTCTGTTATTGTTGGTCACACAAGGATAATAAATTTAATCCACCATTTTCATAGATTGCAGAAAATGATAAATATATTTTTCTTAATTTAGTTTCTAACTTTTGTTGTTAAATTTTGTTTTATTTTTGTTTATTTTAATCCTAACTTTAATGTTTAACAATCAAAATGGAAGTTTATTACTTAGAAATATTGTTAGAATTATTATTAAACAAATATATTCTATTTCAAATATATCCATCATATAAATATAATAAATTAGAAAACAACATTGCATAAGCATAAACATACATATTTATCAAAAAAAAAAGCTAAGACGGATTTAGCACATAAAAATAATATATATTCAAAAATGTCAGTTCTACTTAGTATTAAATATACTCACCATTAAACAATTTACGAAAATTGACAACCAAGTAAAATATTTTTTTCCTTATTTATTAAAATAATAATAAAAAGAATAAAAAAAAACACAGTTTAAAACAATACTAAAGTAAAATAATAAATTACATTTTATTTAAATGATAATTAAGAGTAATTTTTAAAATTATGTTTTCAAACATTAAACCCGAGTTTAAATTTTTTTAAATGTTCTAGCTGCATTAAAACTTTTTCTAGTACCTTAAACAATCAATCAAGAGATCCTATCTGAACAAAACAAAAAAGAATAATAAAAATAATTAGATTTCAGAACAATAAGCAACCTTAAATGAATTTGAAAAAAATAAAGCACTTGTTTCATCGAAGTTTTCATTCAGAATCAGAGTTTTTTTTTATTAAGAAATTATGTATATCAACATCCAATTGCGAGAGAAATAGGTGCGTTGAAATTCTTATATAGATATATTTTTTCAAAAAAAAAAAAAACTTGAATAAAATAAAAAAACAATGTAATTAAGATCTCATTTTAAAACCAACCAACGTAGATACGTGAAATGCTAGTTTTGAATCATACCATAGTATGATTTTCTTATAAGTAGAACTTTAAAAAAATGTTATTCAAAGTTATTTATACATTTTTGTCTCCAAGAACATCATTCAAATTATATACTCAAAAGAATTTCTTATACATTTTTATAAGTTCTCTTGTATTTTAAAGAAAACAAATTAAATAAGAACTCTGAACTTGTTACATCTAATAGATAAAAAAACTTAAAATAAAAAAACATTGAAGTACCTAACTCTACGATTTCCGTTAAAGCAATTAATTATTTATTCACAATTAAAGAAACATAATTATATTAAATTATAGTCCCGTAGGAATACAAAAAAAAAAAAAGAGTTAAACATTGCAGAACATTACATAATGCAGTTGCAAGCAAAAATATAATTTTAAATATTAAATAATATTAATTAAAATCAGCATTATGCATTACATACATTCAAAGTAAAAAAATAAATAAGCATAATTATAATATATTTCCTCTACTAACATTAGAAATTGTTTTGAAATTAGTATACATAGTAGTAGTAAAAATAAATGTATTTACAAAAAAAAAAATTATATAGCATATATATCTATATATACATACATACGTGTAGAATTTAAAAAAAAAATTAAAAACAATGGAAAAGTAAAAAATTAAAAAAAAAAAAATTAAAAATGAAATACATCCTTTTATTAGACGAATATTGCTGTGCAATAAATAACAAACAACACAAAATGGAAAACAAATAATTATTCTTATTTAGAATTACAAAAAAAAAAAATTAGATAGAGAAATTGCATGCAAAACGGCGTGCCTTTCGCCTTTAAAACGGTGAGAGTGTTTTACTAGATATTTAATATTGAAAACAAAACACATATTTACATTCAAGAAAATTACATAATATATTCAAAACACACAAGAATCATTCATTCAGGGCGCAAAATTCATAAAAAAATAGATCCCTTTTTACAGCGCGTAACCTGATCATTTGCCGTGGCATATTTTTTGCCATACCTATCTTCTTTAAAAA
The DNA here is from genome assembly GCA_916050605.2 of Platycheirus albimanus. Taxonomy (NCBI): domain Eukaryota; kingdom Metazoa; phylum Arthropoda; class Insecta; order Diptera; family Syrphidae; genus Platycheirus; species Platycheirus albimanus. The sequence continues at coordinate 8,387,013 of OU696696.1, read as the reverse complement.
AAAAAAATATTATCCATTAAAGAACATTTAATCAAATTAAAAGAAATTCAAATGCATGCAACATTATATCGTCATTACAAACGTACCTTTAGAAGAGTAAACTAATTAGTAAAATTTTAATCCAATACATGAACAAAAAAAAAAATTAGATTTTACAAAAGGAGTTCCTTTGAAAGATTAAATAAGAAACAAATATGAAACTCTCTACTCTCCTCCTTATCTTGCATACTTTCCAACTACAAAAGGAGATACAATTTAAACAAAAAATTGCCTAATAATCTTACAAAAAAAAAAAAAAAATTGAAAAATAACTTTAATTCAACAAATTTCTAGACAGGAGTTTCTTAAACCAGGATTTAAAATATTCTTAAATCTTTAAAACAACATACACAAGAACTTGGAACAAGAAAAAAAACTTTGCTCAAAAATGTAGGTACTTACATGTTTCCAGTCTATCATATTATTAAAATTCCTCTTATTCTTTTTTTTTTTTCATTTTATCAAATCAATTACGCAGTTGAAATTTCGTAAATACACTTCTTTAAAAAAAATAGAAAAAGTAAAGAAAAAAAAATTAAAGAATATTAACGTAAATAACATCTTCATGTTGAAATTTTTGAAAAAATCCTATTCTCACATCACTCAGACATCATAATTAAAAAATATAAGAAAAAACAACAAAAATCTATTATGATTCGACTGTGATAATAATAAAAACAAAGAAAAATAAATTTAATTAAAAAAAAATTATATATAAATATATATACAATACATGCATATATATACAAGTTTAAATTTGAATAGTATTACAAAGTAAAAAAAAGATAATAAATTTAAATAAGAGCAAAAAGAAATATAAAAAAAAAAAAACAAAAATAATTAAAAATCATTATGCCGTCTTGACGATCAGTTTCGAGATGAACGAAATATGCGCATGTTTTTTGAGAATAACTTGTTGATCGAAATGTGCTCTTAGGCTTAAAAAAAAAAACAAAAACAAAACTCGAAAGATTTCTTTTCTTAAAACAATTCACAGTATTTAAAATACAATATATTAAATACATTAAAGCAAAAATTAAATATAAATTAAATATTTAACAATCAACGAGTGCGAGGAAACATTTTAAAATATTGCATTAAAAAAAAAACAATTAAAATTTCAAATTTATTTTTAATTAAATTGGTATCTATGCTTAATATTTTTGCTTTGTTCTTGCTTTTATTGATATATTGAATTTTACTGACAAAAATATTTTTTGGAAGATTTTCATTATGGCATTCATTCTGCTTTAAATTCAAATTATTTGAAAAAAAAAAACAAACAATTAAATAAGATGCAAAAGTTTTATGAAGATAAAATAATTTTAAGTTTTGTTTAGTGCTGGCAAAGTTTTTTTTAAAAAAAACTATAAATGGTTTAGTTTAAAAAATAATAAAGAATGAATTAAAAAAAAAATGAGAAAACAAAAATAGAGAGAATATATTTGTTAAAACTCGTACATATTTTACCGTAATAATAAATAAAATATATAAGTAAGCAATTTGGTTTTTATTCATTTTTTTGAACCGCCGCGCCGCGCCGGACAAAACATCAGATATTGGAGTAATGTCAGTAAAGGCCCAACCATAATACACGAAAGAAAAAGAAAGCAAGTGTCAAAACCGATCGAAAAGTTACTTTCCGATCTGTAAATACATCAGTTGGCCATAATAGCCTTTAGAACTAAGAAGAAAAAAGGTAGAAGAATAGCCATTGTATTTATAATCTACTAGAATCGCCCAGTGGCCAAAATTCGGCCATTAAAATTCCCAAAACTGTGGGAAAAAAAAATTTCAAAGCGAATTTATATGAAAAAATGGTATTTCGTATTTTCCAAAAAAAGATTACAAAACAAAACATTCACAGCACACCTACTCAGTAATACCTTTCCAACGATATATATATCATCTAAATCGGTTGGGTAACCACCTCGCAATTGGTACCACAAAAAACTGCTTGTCTATTTAAACATATATACACTAGCCTTACCCAGCGTACGTTGTTACGCCCTTTCTTGATTTTTGTTCTTATTATTTCATTTACTCCTCTTATACAAATGTTTATACAAAAATTGAAAAATTCCCATTTTCTTATATGAAAGTAAAATTCCACGCAATGCTAAAATACCAGCGCCATCTATCGGCAGGGGGTCGGACCGCTTTATAAACCTTCCTTAGGACTTGTAGAATAAATTCCTTTAAGCACTCAATGGGGTGAGGACTATAGCGTAAACAGACAAATTTTGAATTTTATATATACAATAATATATATAGATAGATAGTACTACCAATAAAAGGAACTTTTGGTGCGCCATCTATGGACGAAGTTCACAAACACTTGATTGGAGAGTTAGGAGTGGTTTTTGTCTAGATTGTCATGCTAAGCTAAAACAACAATAGAAGATATTTAATGTAAAGTAGATAAGACAACTAGCGCTGCCATTGACGAAGTTCAGAACTAAAAAAATATATGTTCCTTGAAATTACTATACAAATGTATATACAATGGAATAGCCTTTAGGGAAATGTTCGATTTGTGTACGTAATATACGACTGAAAGCGTACATTACATATGTACGACTAAAAGCGTACGTTATTTACGGAAAGAAAAGTGAACGAAACTTGCCGAAACTGAACAAAAAGTCATTTCGGGTCGGGTATACAAATCACATGTATTTCTACTGTTTCGTAAGGCAACGTACGTACCCATTTTTCAATTATGGTTTGGCCTTAAGTCAAAGTTAAAAGCTGAAAGAAGTGATACTTAGCTTAGGTTAGGTTGGTGGGCTGATGGTTGATGCTGTATACTTTACATGTTGTATAGATTAATATAGATCCATAGTGATATACTGGGAGAAAACAAATAAAACACCAAATCAATTTGAGTCGTTGATAAATTTAATCAATTTTGTATCCGTCGTCAGTTTGTTCTGAAAAAGTAAAATTCTAGGCATTTGCTTCTAAAGTGGCAGAATGTAGGGCAGGGGCGTAGATAGCTTTTCGCTATGGGGGGGATGGATCTAGTTCGCTCATTTTTACTTGCGATTTTAGGTAATATAAGGCAAGTTATGCATTCGTAAAAACATTCTAAAAATTAAACATGACATTACGATGATAGAGAATTCGAAAAAAGTACGTCCGACAATTCTGTCTGTCTGTCCGTGTGTCTGTCTGTCTGTATAGTTACCTACAGCCTAAACGGCTAGACCGATTTGCTTCAAAGTTTGTACATAGTATTGTTATGACGGGTTTTTGGAATTAGCATTCTAGCTCCAAAAATAACGGTACCTGCCATACGAAGTTTAATAAGAAAATTAATTTTTCTCAAAAACGGCTCCTACGATTTTAATAAAACTTTCTGAATAGTGTTTTCTGTGCAAACTTTATGTTTTGGTTGGAATAGATTTTTCAGGAAAAGTCTTATAACGGTACCTCCCATAGGACCGGTTTTTCAAAATCAGATTTTTTCGTAAGCCACTTGATGGGTTTCGATGAAATTTTTAATGTAGAAGACGAAATAATATAATTTTTTAAATTTTTGAAAAAAAGTTTTTTTGAGTTAATAAAAATTTTTTGTTTTGTTTTTTTTTTTTTTTTCAAAAACAGTCTAAGCTATTTTTTTTTTTAATTTTATTTTTCTGATGAAACTACAAAGTGATAGAAGTTGGCATACTTTTAAAATAAATTGGAATTTATTTTGGAAAAGTTTTTCAAAAAAAAACTTAAAACGAAAAACTAGTCAAACGATCTTAAAACAAAAATTTCTTAAAATTCATACTTCATTTTTTCCAAAAAATGTTTTAACTTTTGATTTTTAAGTGATCAATAAAATTTCATATCATACTTAGTTTTTACCCTGCTTTTTTTCCAAAATCTCAAACAACAAGACCACTGTCTCAAATTAGAGCAAGTTTGCCCGACCCAGTCGTGCACTTCATTTTTGAAATTTTAATAAATTGATGGAAAGCTGGATGGAAGCTCTTTTTCTTGCACATTTACCTATTATCAATTGGTGAGAGACGTAAAAAAATACTTTTTAAAAATCGATATAAAAACATAAGCGAAAGCTACAGTACGTTTGCAACGAACTGTTGGATACCCTATTCCCCATATTTTTGTATGTGTATGGGTCTGCCTCCCGCAAACAGCCGATGTTTCAGAAACAAAATTCTTCTTTAGCAGACAGAAAAAAATTCAATAACATTAATTTTGTGCGGTGTGATGTTCAATTAGTGCTGGCGCAATAAAAAAGGCGTGTGCCAGCCCAAAGTTAAAACGTTTTATTGCCAAGCCAATTGTTATGAGCTCAGTTACATTCAATTTTATTCTTGCAGATCGATTTGAACAAAACAAGACAAAACTTAAATTTTTAAAAATTAGATTTGGAATGGAAATAGCGATTATGTGTGTTTTTAACAATTATTGAACTACACTCTGCTACGTAACCAAGGTATACAAACCGAAGTGTTCATCTTCTTACTTCAAAACTGCGACCGATAGTTAAAAAACATTAAAAAATTAATGCATATTACGACTTTTCACGGAAACGCCCCATAAAAGTGGGCGTGCCCTAAAAATTTGTAAGAAAAATTTAAAGCACTAACTATAAGTTTTGATCATTAGTCAGTATTTAGGCATATGTGTAAAACTACAGCTGAATCGAGTAGTTTTTAAACAATCTTACCTGAACAAAGGTATTTTATCAAAATCACGCCTTTAAAAGTGGGCGTATTGAAAAAATTTACACAAGAAAATGTAGAGATATATTTCTCAAATAACGAACGGAAGGAAAAAGGTTTAAATTAAATATTGGTAGTGCCTTAAATTTTTGAGACTACGTTTTTCGTTCTTTCATGAAAAGTGGGCGTAAGCCACGCCCAAAATTCAAAAATTTCTTTTCATACACAAACCTTTTAGTTTCGATTAAGAGACGCAAAATTTTGGCTTGCGGATTCATTATAAATACCATTTATTCGCAAAAACAATTTTTTATAGTTTCTAATGAAAAGTGGGCGTCAGTCACGCCCAAAATCAATTTTTTTGATTTCATACACAAGATGTTTATGTGCAAGTAATACCCACAAAATTTAATGATTTTCTCTTTAATATAACAATTGTTATTTTATAAAAACAATATTGATGGTTTTGTATGAAAAATGGGCGTCAGTCACGCCCAAACTGAAATATTTTTATTTGATTGGAAGAAGGTTTTCCTAATGCTTACGTGTGCAAAATTTTAGCATTATGCTTTTATCGTAACTGTACAAAAAACATAGTTTAATTTTATTAAATTGAGGTTGTTCATCAAAAATGGCGATTGTGGGCGTGTTTGTTGGCGGATTTTACCGGTTCAAGAACTTAACCTCACTCTTGAACCAGAGATTATATATTACCAAATTTCAGCTTTCTAGCTCAAAAATTGCCACCTTTAGAGAGTATACATACGGACGGACGGACGGACGGACATGGCTAAATCGACTAGACTTTTGATTCTGAGTCAGAATATATATACTTTTCTATACCTAACGGTATTATTTCTCTATGTTACAAACTCCACACCAAATACAATATACCCATTCTATGGAATAGGGTATCAAAAGAAATTCAAAAGATTAGGTGATTTGCCGAAATAACAATTTCTTTCAGATGAAGTTGACTTTGTATTTTCCCCGTAGAATATAGCTATAAAATGTATAATTGACAATGCCTCTAGGAATCCTGTGAGTACTAATAAGACTTAATTCACGTAGGAAGTAGGTACTAAATTTCAGAGTGCGTTTCTTTAACTTACTTGGCATGACTGGTTATGTTGAACAATTATCGATTCCAATGGGGGGGATGTATCCCCCTGATCCCCGCCCTATCTACGCCACTGAGTAGGGCACTGACAAAGAAATTGTGGAGTATCCTCAAGACCTCAAGCACATTATGTATGTACGTCGCAACATGCTCTGCACAAGTCGTATGTGCTGAGTTTGAATTTTATTTTGTTATATCAAAGCAGTATTTTTTGTTGATTTGTAGAATCTTCGTGGTATAGTATATTGTTTGTTGTAAGGCCACAATTGCTTGGTATTTACTACAGAAGTTGAGCGAGTTCCATCTATCGCTTGCCAACTCATCATCTCTTTCGTTTCCTAGTAAACCACTATGGCCAGCAACCCAACAATGTTTTATGTTATGCTGAGCCTGAGCGCCAAAAAATCTTAGCACTTCGCGAAAGCAAGTTACGAATCCTCGTTTTTTTTTTTTCAATGGTAGAAATTGGTGTAAGCATCAGCATGTGGGGTATTCCTAACACTGCGAACTGCGATTCAATTTCTATTTTGGACTTTGAAGCCGTCTGGAAGGATTTGAATAGCTGGCTGTTTCGTTGCGTATGGTACTATTCTGACTCCACTATTTTTTAGTCCTATAAGAATCCCGTAAGAAATGAAACCCAGAAGAGGAGAGAGCTGGCAGTGGCAGGTAGGTACTTACAATTGATGGATATATTTTGTGAAAAATATTTTGCGTGGTCTTTAAATGTATATTTAGAATTTGCATGAACTCAATACGATCAATTTACAAAAGCAATGCATTCATCAAATCGTCAAACTTAAAACTTTTATCCCTCTATTTACATCATAAAAACCCGATTTTCGCCTAATAAAATTATAGGCTGGAGTTATATTTATTTCACGAGGACAAACAGCAAACACGATCATCAGACTCCTTTAATGGTGCTCGATTACTTTCTATGCAATTAAATTTAAATAAAAAAATTTAAATTGAAAGGAGCTTTTTCTTTGACTGCAGGGCTTTTATCTTTCAGCCCAAAATACGGTGTATTTAAGTTAAAATCTTCTAATAAAAATTTAATAATAAATCCGTTTAAGAGTAAACAACACATTCGACCCAGAAGCCAAGTGTGGGTTGGTTTAAGTAAAGATGTTTTGTTTTTAACTGTACATTTGGTTGTGGTTCTCCTTGTGAGATCTGGGAACTCGGTCATTAAGCCAATTTCATCAACCATTGCTCATCGTTCAATAGTTCAAGAACTATACTTACGGATGCAGAAATGGGCTTATGTGACCGAAACACGTTCCGCTCTGTCCCTGTTTTGTCAGTAAAAATCTCACATGGTGAGCTTATTATATCAAAAAGTATGTTTGTCTAGTTGAATATACCCTTTTTACCGATGCACTATGGGTTTAAAGCATTCCAAATTCGTGTGGTGCCGTTTTAGATTGATTCTCTTTATTTATAGGAGTATCCAAAATAAGACTCAATGGTAAATTAATGGAAAGTTGTAAGGAACTATACCAAACAAAGTTTGATTGAATTCGATAAAACCGTTGACAACATATTTGAATTTTTAGCCAAAAACTAAAAACGCAGTTCTCTTAAGAATACTAAAAGAATATTAAACACAAAGTTTAATCAAAATCGTAAGAGCTATTTTTGGGCAAATTAGAAAAAAACCAAAAAAGTTGGCTAAAACTTAAGGGCTCGTTCTATGATAGCCACCGTTTAGAAATACTTTACTGAAAAAATCGCAATGCCTTCTTATAGAAAACTATAAGGAACTATGCCAAACGAAGTTTGAGTCAATTCAATCCAGCCGTTGCGAATTGAAAAAAGCCATTTGAAAAAAGCCGTTTAAACCTGATTTTCGTTACGACCATTTAAGCCAAAAACAAATAAAGTGCACTACTGGGTCGTACGAACTCTCTAATGTGTTAAAATGGTTTTGGGTGCTTGAGATTTTGGGAAAAAAGCTTTGAAAAATCATATGAAATTTTATAAATCACTTTAAAATCAATACCTAAAACGTTTTTTGGAGAAAATGAAGTAAGCCATCAGGTTTCTTTTAGGTTTTTTGAATTTTGACGAAAATTTTTTTCAAAATCGTTGGACCAGTTTTTTTCAAAAAACAGTTTTTTTTGAAAAACTTTTCGGAAATATATTCCAAATTTTTGTTGAGTATGCCAACTTCTAGCACTTTGTAGTTTTTATCAGAAAAATAAAATTAAAAAAATATAGATTAAACCGTTTTTGGAAAAAACAAAAATTAAACAAAAATTTTGAAACTTTTTTTTAAAAACTCAAAAAAATATTTTTCAGGAAATTTAAGAATTGAAATTATTTCTTTTATAAAGGGGCTTCTACATTAAAAATTTCATCGAAATCCGTCAAGTGGCTTACGAGAAAATCGGATTTCAAAAAACCAGTCCTATGGGAGGTACCGTTATAAGACTTTTCCTGAAAAATCTATTTCAACCAAAACATAAAGTTTACACAGAAAACATAATTCAGAAAGTTTTATCAAAATCGTAGGAGCCGTTTTTGAGAAAAATTAATTTTTCACAAAAAATCGTGTGGCAGGTACCGTTAGTTTTGAAGCTAGAATGCTAATTCCAAAAACCCCTCTGTAGGACGTCATAATAATACTATATACCAAGCTTGAAGCAAATCGGTCCAGCCGTTTAGGCTGTAGGTAACTATACAGACAGACATACGGACAGACAGACAGACAGACAGACAGACAGACAGAAAAACATAATTGTCGGACCCACTTTTTTCGACTTCTCTATCGTAATGTCATGTTTGATTGTTAGAATTGTTTTTTTTTTTACGAATGAATAACTTGCCTTATAGTACCTATAATCGCAAGTAAAAACGTAGAAATATCTTAGGTAAGTTAAATTTTAAGTTTAATCAAAATCGTTAGAGCAGTTTTATAGCAAATTCATAATGAAAAAAACACCCTGAAGTCACCCTGAAGTCGAGGTAACGAATCAGCTGTTGACGTGCAATTCAAGCAATTCAAGCAATTCTTGTATATTTTTCCTCTATTTGATTTTTCATATATTTTTTTCGAAAGAAATTAAAATAAATGTAAGTTAATGCATTTATTTTGATAAAAGTAAATATAAATCAAACAAATAAAGTAAAATGGAATCTTTTGATTTTGTGCATTGTGAAAATACGAAATCAGCGTTTTTTAAGAACGGAAAAACCCATGATACAACTAATAAAGATATGGCATTGCGCATGATACAATGAAAAACGTCAAAAGGCATGGTGTGTTCATGACGTAGAGCGCACAACACATTTACATACTTTATACATGTCAATGTGTAGAACGTATAGAGAGTAGAAAGAAACAAAAGTTAAACGGGACGGCGAAAACGAGAAGGCGCCCACTTCAGGTGTGTTCATGACGTAGATGCGTTGAAAAAGTCAAAAATGAAAATTGGAAAGCGTTATCTCTAGTATAGTTGAATCATGGGAAAAACCCAGGTTTTATCATCAACTCTTGGAGCTGTCAAGAAAATCTCGGGCGACCTTGGGTAAAGTTCAACAAACAAAGCTAATACAGGGTGGGCCAAAAGAAGTCATCCATTCGATGTTGTTTGCCTCTCTTTTTTTTTTCCTTCAGAATATCGGTTCATGTCGGTTCATGCGTATCGCTCCATGGCTTGTTTTCTTGTATTCTGCATCTGTCTAGTCTACAAATGTCAAAACAGATTTGGCATTGGCGGCCATTTGCAAAAATGAGAGCATCTTCCAATAGGGTAATTTCTTTTGGCCCACCTTATATAAGGTGTACCACAGATTTGTATTTCAATGGTGTGTTGTAAAGCTAAGTGTACACGATTGCCAGGTCTGACAATCATTGTCACATCTGCAAACGTCTAATAATGTGTGAAAATGAGCTGACAATGAGCTGAAAATTAAATTTGTGTGTACACGGTTTGCAGAAATCTACAAATGTCTGCAAATCTGTTGCTAAATATTTGGCTGACAATGTCGACAAACTAATTTGGCCCAAATAGCTGGCAATAGATTTGCAAACATTTGTAGATTTTCTGCCAACCGTGTACACACCAAATTGATTTTGGATCTGCAAATTCATTTTCTGCAAATGTCTGCCAATGAATAAATTTGCAAATGTTCCTTAAACTGCACCTGCAAATTTATTCATTGCCAGACATTTGCAGAAACGTCAGAAAATGAAAAAAAATTTGGTGATCTCCCAATGAATTTTGTATACACACGATTGCCACATCTGCAAATTAATTTGTCTTCAAAATGATTGATGAACAAATTTTTCTGCAAATTAATTTGGTGTGTACACGATTGTCAGCCATTCGAGACAAATTTTCCACTGACAGATCCGGCAATATTTGCAGACCTGGCAATCGTGTACACTTAGCTTAATAATTTGATCATCACGATTTCAATAGTAAAGTAATCGAACGGAATTTTGTTTTTGATTGATTTTTCGTTGTCGTTGGAGGACACTAATGACATTCTAAAAACTAGGAGAAATAAAGTGCTTTATGTGACATTTTATTTATATTAGGGATGTAGTTGATATTTTTATTTTGAGCAATACACATACCGCCCTCGGTAAAAGTAACCCTCGATTATCGCAATACCTCGGTTAAAGCAACACCCAAATTTTGACCATTAGTGACTAAGAAATTGCGACTTTAAAAAGAAATGTGACTTAGTAAACGCAACTTTCTATCTATGCTCTTATCAAATGTTATCTTTTTATTGAAAACCTAAAACAAAACAAAACAGAGCATTTATTTCATTTGAGAGGGTATGCGTGTGTTTTACGCACACTCTCACACCTAATCCGAATTTCAGCTTTTGTGGGAAAAATTTATGTGTGTCAGTATATAGTATAGTACTCCTTTTGCTTTTTCAATTATTTGCGTCCAGCTAACTTTCTCTCTGATTTCGACGTTAAGTTCTAATTCAAGGCAAAGCGTTTTTGTGACTCGGTTATTGCAACAACCTCAATAAACGCAACTGCTCGAATTTTCATCGGTTGCTTTTACCGAGGGCGTACTGTATTTACCTTTTCCTATTTTGCAAGTGAAAATTACCAAATAAAACATAAAATGACGTTTAGTATTAAGACTTAGTCAAATTTTATTCTTCTTAATAATTGCTTACTTATATCATTTAATGGTTTTAAATCCAATCACAATGCCTTTCCTTTCATACTTTTGTTAATATAGTTTAAAAAGAATTACATATCAACGGTTGTAAGTATATGTTGACACTTTTTAATTTGTTTGTTTTTTATGAAATATCCTTAATCCTTTCTATTTTACTTTACATTACAAAAAACCACATTACAGTATATTAATGCTTTGTTGAAATTGAAAATACATACCTACATTGCTAATAAGTAATAACTATTTGTTTATGAAAATATTAACGGTTTTTGTTTAAAGCAAATGAAATTTTATGATAAATACCTACTTCTTTACAAAGTCTTAAAATTTGAGTAATATTATTTGTTTTTATAATTATAAATAATACATTATGTAAATGTACCTAATTTGTTTTTATTTTTTTAATATTTTTATTAAATCGTTAATGACTGAGTTGTTTCGTTTTGTATTTCTTTTGAACAGGTAAATAGGTTTCATAAACTTGTTTTTGTTAATTTTTTTTTTGTAATTTGTAGAATATATCCCTGAATTAAGTATTTTTGTATTTTTTACTTATTAAATAAGTTTGATTCTTAAACATTATAAATTTAAAAATTTTGTTTTAAAATAAATTTTTTTTTGTGACCACAGATTATAATGATTTTTTAAATCTTTTTTTTTTGTTTGCGAAATATTTGTTTTTTGTTTGTTAAAAATTAAACAAAAGAAGAAAGCATGATATTAAAAATAAGGTAGTTTGTAGCTTCATTGCAATTAAATTGCAAGCATGCAACAGCAACTTAAAAGAAAGTCAACAGCTTATTTCTATTTGTTTGGCAACTCTGGTGGACAATCAGGCTGATTAGATGGATGGGCAGCTCTAAAAGCTGGATTGCCCTCTAGTTCACGATCAATTCGCAAGATAATTGGATAAGGACGAAGATCAACATGGAATCTTTAAAAATACAAAAATAAAAACGTTGATAGATTTTAATTCAATCACTGTAATAAAAAAATCTTACCGCCTGGCATTGAATACTTGAGGAACTAGGCAGCAATCGGCCATGGAAATCTCGTCTCCCACACAGAACTTTCCAGCCGATGTTGAGAGAACCTTTTCAACTGCCCGGAAACCCCTTGTTATCCAGTGCTGTGCCCATTCCTTTTTCTTTTCCTCACCGACATGTATAAGGACGATGAGATTTTGCAACGGCTGTATACCAGATGCAATAATCTCACATATTTCACGAACCTTAGCTCTTTTGTGGACATCTTGTGGTAGAAGAGGTCGTTGGGGTCTTGTCTCTTCCAGGTAATGCATTATTGCAACGGATTCAATCAAAGTATGTCCATCTTTATGTGAATAATTTTTTTTTTAAAGATTGTATTCCATGATTTCTAAAATACCACTTACCAATCTGAAGAGAAGGAACTTGCTCCATGGGATTGACTTCACGATATTCATTACAATGCTGCTCGCCACCGGACTTGATCAAACTGATTGGCTTAATATCATAAGGAATCTCCTTCAAGTTCAATGCGATGCGAACTCGCCACGAACAGGAACTCCTCCAGTAGGAATAGAGAATTGGCTTTTCGGATGAAATGGAAGACATTTTATTAACTTTGAATGTGTTCAATGAATTCTTTGAAATTAATCTCGTCAATAAACGAGGTGCTGTACGTATGGCTATGGAACTCATTCTGATTCTTTTTTAAATAAATTATTTAGTCTCCCAACTAGATCTTGCCTGCTGTGGCAGTTGTTGTTTCGATGGATAATCTATGCACAAAACCAGTGTAACAGGTCACTGAATTTGTTTTTCTGGAATATTTTATTAACTTCAAGAATTCAGCCTCTATCTTATCAGTTTTCTCTTTGATTAAAAATAAACACATTCCTAAAGTAAACATCGCGATCTGACAGATGAAAGCTTTTGAAAGCACATACCTAAGATCAAAAGCTTTTCTGTGCAACTTTAATGCTTCATAAAATATGAAGAGTTGCCTTTGTATGATTTTAACGGAATCACTTGAAAAATATTATCGTTATAAGAAAGTTAGTCGAAGTTTGGCTGAATAAATAGCTATCCTTGAAGTTAGCAGAGCAAAGTCAGCTAATTAAGAAAAAAAATTAATGCTCTAGCGGTTTCGAAAAAATTAATTAATTAATTCACAAGAAGTTAGCAGAACAGTATCTCAAAGGTACACTAAATTCAAATTGGCCCTCGAATTAAATGCTGATTAAATGCTTAACCAAAACAAAAACAATTTTTTTTAAAATAATTTTTTTTTTAATAAAATAAATGTTTTAATTACTAATTTTCTTTTTCAAAGCCTGCTTCTAAAATTAAGTGCTCATTGAATACGAATTAAATGCTGCATTATCTAACCTAAATTTTGAAAACCTGAATTAAAAAAATATATATATTTAAAAAAGTCTGTTTCCGTGTTATGCTAACTTCATATACCATTTTGGGCACTATTTTAACAATTTTTGAACTCAGGTTTTCAAAATTTTGTTGAGATAATGCAGCACATAATTCGTATTCAATGAGTACTTAATTTAAGAAGCATGCTTAAAAAAAAAAAATAGTAATTAAAAAATTAATTTTTTAAAAATTTCTTTTGTTTTTGTGGAGCATTTAATTAGCATTTAATTCGCGGACCAGCTAGCAGAACATTAATTTTTTCGAAAACCGTTAGAGCATTCAATTTTTTTTCTTGGCACTTAATTAGCATTTAATAAGCGTCAAATTATTCACTCAAAAAACTTTGGTTCCCATGATGAATAAACTTGTTAGACTAAGAGTTGAAAGTGGCTGACTTAGCTTGAATTATTTAGCCACAGTTTAAGAATCGTACCTATGCTATATAATATATAGTCCTTACTCATATAAGATCTCAACAAAATACCAAGAAGTTGACTTTTTCATCAAAATTCAATTGCGAATTTAATGTCGAATGAAATTTTACATATCTGCTTAAGATTCAAAAACTGCTGCTGCTTTTTTGAGAGGTTTATATCAATCGAAAAATATACTGCTTTGAAAAGACTTAAAATGAAATGTCAATAAAGTGCACGACTGGATCGAAACGAACTTGCTCTTTGTTACTAATCGTTATGTATTTAAAAAAAAAAAAAAATATATATATGTAGGTATACCTATATATATACAGGGTGTCCCGAAACTCAACGTCAAGCGGGCACCGGGTGAAAGGGTAGGTTATGTCCGTACTGGGAAAAGTAAGGAAAAAAATCCATCTCGCTTTGTTTAGTAAAAATAGTAATATTTATAAAAATTATAAAAATCGTTACACTAGACCACACTTTTAGGTACTGTGGTCACAAATTTTCATATTTTGCGGTGTTTATTTTTTTATGTAATCCTTACTAACTATGCTATTATTCCCAATTAAAAATCCAAAAATAAATATCGTAGTTTTCGTAAGAAAAATAAAATTTGACGGAGTCATGGTGAATTTTTTTTTTTAAACTTAACTTTGATACTTCATACTTTAAAAAAAATGTACCGCACTACCCTCGGCAAGTTATTTAAAAAGTTGGCCCATTTTACCAAGATTTCAAAATGGTACAACACTTGCTAATTATTCACCCATAAAAAATATTATCAAAATTTAAACCGCTGTGGAGCATTATAGTCCGGGAGCCAGCGACAGATTTTCATGACCAATTTCCTCTCAAGCGGTATTTAGTGGAATGCATCAGAGAGTAGTATCATACAGCCTCGTGAACGTCAGCTGCGGTTCCGTGGGTGGGTTGAGCGGGGGTACCCGCCCAAACACGTCGAAAAAAAAAAAAATTTCAGTCATTTCCTCCCGACTGAAACTTTGTCAAAGTATAGCTTATCAGGTATCTAAAAGTAAACACAAAGTCAGCTGGCTGTAACGTGGTGGATTATACGTCAGCTGGACGCTTGAACATGCCAATTTATTATTTTTTCGTACACTTAATATGGCACAGCATGACATTTTACCCTACAAAAGGTCGGGTAGTTCTAAATTTTTGATATGTTATATGGTATGGCTGGTAGATGCAAATTCCAAATTTCCACAACCACGCCCCATCCGCCCCCTTCAAAATCCTGGAAAAACCACAAAAATTGGCACTTTTGTCAGTTTTTTGCCTATAACTTTTTTTCAGTGTATTTTATCGAAAAAATAAATATGCAAATTTGTAGCTTACAACATTTCCTATAAATATGATGCGAGAAATATTTTTGTAAAACCAGTACGAACGGCGCTATGAAGCTTCCAAAAAGGGCTAAAATTTCGTATGAAAAATTTTCAGTTTCCGCCCTCTTTAAAGCGCAATAACTCGTTAACCGTCGAGTTTAGGGCAATTTTTTCAAATTAATCTTGTAGATAATTTTATTGGCTACCGATTGCATGCAAGCATTATTATTTTGTGACCAATACAATCGGGTGAAGATTGAGATAGTGGTTTGTTAAAATATTCTCACTAACTCATTTTTTCTCTGTATGTCTGTTTGGTTGCTGCGATTTTAAACTAACTTTGAGATAAGCCAGAAACCCAAGCGCGTGCATGCCAGTCCCTGCACCCCCTTTTTTTAGTCCGTTGCAGGCACCCCCGTCAAGGCCTTACTCAGGATGACAATCAGGGGGAGGGGGGCAAAATCATTCAAAAATTAATATTAGTATAAAATTATTTCGGTTTCTTTATCAACTTTTTCACACCCTTCTACCTAACAGCCTGTTATTATATCCCCTCCTACTTCACTCCCTTCTACTAACTCATACGTAGTGCACCCGATCATAGTCCACTTCCTTCTAAGCGCACGAGAGTGTAAATATTTTACTCTTAGTATTTGATAAGCTCATTTCACTTAACTTTTTCTCAATTATCTGACATGTTGTCAATACGATATATGTAATCTCGAGATTTTTTTTTAACTTTTCATTATTTATAAAAAAAAAATATAACCCGGGAATGGCATGCACGCGCTTGGGTTTCTGCCTTATCTCAAAGTTAGTTTAAAATCGCAGCAACCAAACAGACATACAGAGAAAAAATGAGTTAGTGAGAATATTTTAACAAACCACTATCTCAATCTTCACCCGATTGTATTGGTCACAAAATAATAATGCTTGCATGCAATCGGTAGCCAATAAAATTATCTACAAGATTAATTTGAAAAAATTGCCCTAAACTCGACGGTTAACGAGTTATTGCGCTTTAAAGAGGGCGGAAACTGAAAATTTTTCAAAATACGAAATTTTAGCCCTTTTTGGAAGCTTCATAGCGCCGTTCGTACTGGTTTTACAAAAATATTTCTCGCATCATATTTATAGGAAATGTTGTAAGCTACAAATTTGCATATTTATTTTTTCGATAAAATACACTGAAAAAAAGTTATAGGCAAAAAACTGACAAAAGTGCCAATTTTTGTGGTTTTTCCAGGATTTTGAAGGGGGCGGATGGGGCGTGGTTGTGGAAATTTGGAATTTGCATCTACCAGCCATACCATATAACATATCAAAAATTTAGAACTACCCGACCTTTTGTAGGGTAAAATGTCATGCTGTGCCATATTAAGTGTACGAAAAAATAATAAATTGGCATGTTCAAGCGTCCAGCTGACGTATAATCCACCACGTTACAGCCAGCTGACTTTGTGTTTACTTTTAGATACCTGATAAGCTATACTTTGACAAAGTTTCAGTCGGGAGGAAATGACTGAAATTTTTTTTTTTTTCGACGTGTTTGGGCGGGTACCCCCGCTCAACCCACCCACGGAACCGCAGCTGACGTTCACGAGGCTGTATGATACTACTCTCTGATGCATTCCACTAAATACCGCTTGAGAGGAAATTGGTCATGAAAATCTGTCGCTGGCTCCCGGACTATAATGCTCCACAGCGGTTTAAATTTTGATAATATTTTTTATGGGTGAATAATTAGCAAGTGTTGTACCATTTTGAAATCTTGGTAAAATGGGCCAACTTTTTAAATAACTTGCCGAGGGTAGTGCGGTACATTTTTTTTAAAGTATGAAGTATCAAAGTTAAGTTTAAAAAAAAAAATTCACCATGACTCCGTCAAATTTTATTTTTCTTACGAAAACTACGATATTTATTTTTGGATTTTTAATTGGGAATAATAGCATAGTTAGTAAGGATTACATAAAAAAATAAACACCGCAAAATATGAAAATTTGTGACCACAGTACCTAAAAGTGTGGTCTAGTGTAACGATTTTTATAATTTTTATAAATATTACTATTTTTACTAAACAAAGCGAGATGGATTTTTTTCCTTACTTTTCCCAGTACGGACATAACCTACCCTTTCACCCGGTGCCCGCTTGACGTTGAGTTTCGGGACACCCATATAGATATATTATTTTAAAAATCTTTAATTTTTTTTAATAATTTAAGAGTTTTCTTGGAAAACAATATTGAAATTTGTTCGACCAGTTTTTACTTGCGATTATAGGTACTACATATGTATAAGGCAAGTTATGCATTCATAGAAAAAAATTCTAACAATCAAACATGATAACGATGATAGAGAAGTCGAAAAAAGTTGGTCCGACAATTCTGTCTGTATGTCCGTCTGTCTGTATCGGTACCCACAACCTAAACGGCTGGACCGATTTACTTCAAACTTGGTAGATAGTATGTATTGTTATGACGTCATACAGAGGGGTATTAGCATTCTAGCTCTAAAACTAACGGTACCTGCCATACGATTTTTAGTGAAATCAAAAACGGCTTCTACGATTTTGATAAAACTTTCTTAATAGTGTTTTCTGTGCAAACTTTATGTTTTGGTTGGAATATATTTTTCAGGAAGTCTTATAAGTAACGGTACCTCCGATTTTCTCGTAACCCACTTGACGAATTTTGATGAAATTTTTAAAATAGAAGCCCTTTTTTAAACGAAATAATTTAAATTCTTAATTTATTCCAAAAAAGTTTTTTTGACTTTTTTAAAAAAGTTTTAAAATTTGTTTTTATTCTTAGTTTCTTTCCAAAAAGCAGTTTAATTTCTAGAAGTTTCCATACTCAAAACGAATTTGGAATATATTTCCGTAAAGTTTTTTTTTTAAAAGCCGTTTGTTTTTGAAAAAACTGGTCGAAAGATTTTGAAAAAAAAATTTCTTAAAATTCTAAACAGTAAACAAAATCAGATGGTTTACTTTATTTTTTCCAAAAAACGTTTTAACTAGTGATTTTTAAGTGATCAATATACAATTTCATATAGTTTTTTCCCTGCTTTTTTCCAAAATCTCAAACCATAAGACCACTGTCACGCAAGTTCGTCCGACCCGGTCGTGCACCTTATTTTTTTTCAAAAAGATAATTTTTCGATATTTTTTTTTTAAATTTATTCGAATATGTAAATATATGGCAATTTGTAGTTTGCATTTGGAAAATAATATTTAAAAATTTCAATATTTCAACATATATGCATTTCCAAAACCAAATAAATATTAAAAACGAAAAAAAAGTTTTTGATAATTTTGAAATGCCATATCAGTAGGGCTATAAATTACTTCCTGTATCCAAAATTTTATTGAAAACGAACGTATATAGTTTACGAAAAAACTTGATATGAAAATACCGGTTGTATGAAAGACAAATTCCAAAAAATATTTTCTAGCTTAAAGATAGACTGTCTCCAAAAATAGTATTCTGAAAGTTTAATTAAAATCGCTATAGCCGTTTTCGAGCAAATCAATTTCCTTCTTCTCGATCGTATGGCAGGTAGGGTAGGGCGGGGCTAGTAGGACCACTTTTTACTTGAAGTCTCATAAATATCAAACTATTGATAGCACAACCATAGAACTGGTATTGAAAGAAAGAATGGGATTCTGGCTTCTTAAGGAAGTTTTAAAACATTTGAAATATTTTACCGGAGGAGAATAATGCTGCCTTAAATGGATCAAGTCCAGGTGGTCCAACTTGCCCCTATAGCGGGACAAGTTGCACCGGCATATGGGGCTAGTTGGACCTAGCCCTGAAAAGTGGGAAAAAAAGTTCTATAAAGGACAACAAATCCAAAATTAATTAAAGAATTTTATTTAAAGCAGTAAAAAAAAAAAACTAAAAAAAAATAAAAAATACTTCATTTAATAATAATATACAAAAACAATAAAAAATACTTCATTTAAAATTAAGGTCTAGAAAATTAAGAATCAAAATCGCTGTTGCAATTAACACAAACAAAGAAGGGTCACATCCAGCTACTGAATATTTTGTATGAGCCCACTTTCGGCGCTCCCCGTAACACGTTTGTACGTGCGCATTCTTCGAGTTGCTAATAAAAACATACATATAAAAAAAGATATTTAAATCAGTGGGGCTAGTTGGACCACCCCGTCCAACTAGCCCCGCTCCTAGTTTGATGAACATATTTCATCATAAATACAAAAGGAATGAAAACTATTCAATTGAACACACAAAATATAAAAATACAATATATTCACTGATAAAAAAAACTTTGCCTCAATAGAAAATTCAGGTTTTTCACAACAAAAATACAAAAAATGTATAGAGCGTATTTTTTACTTTTGTCTTTGAAAAACACAAACTGTCCGTGGTTTCGCTTCTGAAGACACAATGCAACTTTAACCGGTATGGCACGTGTTGCTATGAGAGCATCCTGTGTTCGTGTATACTCATGTTTTTGTGGTGCTTTCGGTTTCTGAGAAATTCGTGTGGTCCAACTTGCTCCGCTGTCCAACTAGCCCCGCCATACCCTCCCGTTATTTTTGGACCAAGAGCAAAAATTGAAAATACTTTCCGTCCAATCCGTTTAGGCTCTAGAGGTGCAAACAGAAAGACAGAAAGACAGAAGGAATTTTCAGACCCATTTTTTCGACGTCTCCATCATCGTAATGTAATGTGTGATTGTCGAACGAATAAAAACATTGCCTATTGCCATCCACGCCAGTTTCAATACGGCCAAACCATATTTATGCTGCATACTAGGGTCCACTGATCTCCACAGTGTTTTACATAAGCTAATAGGAGTTTGAGTAATCAGTTTAACGCCACCCAAAAAGGTAGGTATTACGGCTTCTGTTTACATATTCATTGCAGTCACACACCGACAAGATGATCCACCCTGTGCATAAGAGCTATTCACAATATGTTATTTTGGCTTCATATACATTCCAGAAAATCAGCAACTGATCGAAATGTTAGTGATAATTCTTGTTCATTTAACGATAAACAATAAGTAGGTGTATGAATTAACCTATTCCCGATCTCCCGATTTTTCATTTTTGATCAAATTCTCGGATTTGGACTCTTCCCTTATACCTTTACATACAAATACAATACATTATTTAAGCTAACAACGTGGACCTAAATCCCAAGAAAAGTAAAACAAATTAATAAAGCTAAAGTTGAAGGTAGTAGGTACTCCTTCCAGAGAACTATACAAACAATTTCAAAATATTTCACCGAACAAAACTATTCCTTCCTTTTGTATATTACATCATGAACCTACTTTAGTTGCCCCTTTCCGACCTTTCATATACATGTAGGTATAAACGAGAGAAAGTTTCACTTTCACCCAGTAAACTTTAAGAAAGTGGGTAGGTTCTTATTTGGGTACCTATGTATGTATGTAGCTTAAATTATAAAGATGTGTATCAGTGCTGGTTGGTCATTCACCTCTGTGTTCGGGTTCAAAAAGAGGTTACAGATATGAATGTGTATTCAAGGACTCATATAGGTAGGTACCTATTTCAAAATCCATGCAGGTAACCCACTCAATATAGGTAGGTACCTACCTACTTTAAGGGTTAACCACTTCTTTTGTAAGCCATATTTTAAACAGAATTCATTTAAAAATACCTATATTAGTTACCTAAGGTACAGATTTTGGTTTTTTCACCTTCCCAAAACCAAATTTTGTCTATCGATTCAATTAGAAATCTTTACATCGTCCAGATAACTACTTTTATTAGGTATTTATAGTGAAAAGTTTGTTAAACTTTGCTCTTAACCAAGTGTTTTCCGAACTGCCTATTCTAATTTTGTTACTAGCCCACAAGAAGCAACATACCTGCCTATTCCAATCCACGTGTCAAAATTAATTAAAGGAGGTACGAGGTAGGGATGTAGCTACCAACCTTAGGTATCATCGGGTCATTCACCTCAAAGCCCAGAGTTGAAATTAAATATTGCACTATACATGGAAACGGATATACCTATACAATTGTAGGGAAAACTTTTTGCAGAATGGCATGCAAATAAATTTCTTACCAGTGCCATCTACCAGCGAAATTATTCGTAGCCTCACTCTACGTTGAACGCAGTCATTTTACCCCACTCCTAAAAGGATTCCACAAATAGAATCCACCCAGGCAAAAATGTCATTTCCAGAATGGCCTTCCAATGCACTTCCAAATTCTGTCTGCCTTCCATCTGGCAGATGTTTCCCCATCTTCTAGAAATACAACGAAATGACGAGTATGCGGCTACTCGCTATTTCTGTATTGAAGCCATGTTCACACGGAAATGTGAATGCAGGACAGCCGCATTGTGGAGAAAGGCAGGAAAAGATATTTCGTTGAGCACATTAAACATGACACAGCGGTAGAAGGTCTGCAAGCTTTTATCTAAAATAATGTGAGTAAAGATCAAAAGATGGAAGGGTATGGAGGATTAGAGTGCTTCTCACATTCTGTAGTTCATACTACTTGACAAATGAAGCTGAATTAGTGGCAAATTCTGAAGTTCACCATGAATATCATTCGCTCAAGAAAACAACGTCTATATAAGTGAATGTCCAATAAAAGTCAAATCAAATAAGAACAAGTAACCGAGTAAAGGCATTAACCCACTTGTTCATATTCTTCTATGGTAACACAGGACTGACCGGTTTCTATCATTCGACTGCAGTTTTGAGCATTAATCAAACCACATACAGAATTATGACGCAAGTAGGCAAAACACAGTGAATGTGTTAGATAAAATATGACAGAACCCAAAGCCATTGACCTTTAATCGTTCTGCAAAAAGATTAATGCGCAGAACCCCGAGAAAGTGATGGATGTCACTTGTGTGTCGAACATTGCGCTTAGATTGGCCAAACCCTGCAAAGAAACATCAACCGAGAAGTGTTAAACATTCCTAGGTCGAGGTGACAACTCTTGGTCCATATTTGCACCAAATTGTTTTTGATAATGTAAAACAAAAGTTAGAATTCTTGTCACTTCCCAACCGCAATAATTTACACGAAAGCAGGAATTCAATCCCTAAGACACTTAACACATATGAACACGAGATTCCCACACACCCGAACAAACAGACATACATAATGCCCTGCATAATGCAACACTTATCAACGTAACACAGTGCGCACTACCCATAAAGGATTCGCTACATCCCTCTTACTAACTCGTTACTTTGTATTGCAACGAGTAAATAAAAAAGGAAGCAGCAAAATCAACATGGCGTACGGCTACCTGGAAAGTGGGGAAATGTGAATGAGAAGATTGGCTGTGGACGTCATTTCAAAGCCAGACGTCTACAACGAAACATCACTTCCGCAGAACGTCTATTTTAAAGCAGCCGATCCGCGCACCATTTTATTATCCTACTACGTATATTTTTGGGTTTCTCTAAGAGAACCCACCCAATTGCTAGAAGCAATTGGAGGAAATCCTTAATAGTTTTTTGAAATTATTACACCAAGGTAAGTGCATTTAGAAAATCATTCATTGGAGCGAAGTAATATATTTTGCCTCGCTACAATGGTGGATGATCGGCGGCGTCATTTAACAACGTTTTAACCACGCTCATTATCCCTTATTATAGGAGTGCAATTCCAACTCCTGGAGGAAGGAGTAGCTTGAGGAATTAATCCCAAATTTGCGCAGGCGAGGCTGCACACTTTTTTTGGAATTTCCTTGTTTTTTTTGAAGACACTGAAGAAAAGAAAAGTGGAAGGCCATACACCGAAGATACCTATGTTCGAAATCCACTTTTTCGCAGCAGACACGTGGACAAATCCGCAAGTTCTTGATTTTTTTTTCTTGTGCACACTGCCCATATGCAGCAGTAGATTGCGAAATAAATATATGTAGCAATATTTTAATGCTCATCGCAACTATTACTTGTGTCGTCTCATAATTTTTGTGGAGAGATAAGCACGGACGCCTGCCATCCCTTTGTGCGACGTCAGTGTCGGCACGCGGCGCTATATACATATATATACGCGCACCGCCCTCCCCAGTAGATTCTACTAGACACGATATGAGGGGCAGACGTTGATCCAAATGCCGGCTCGTCTGTCACCCCAACCACGTCACATACAAGACCGTACTTTTTGGAACCTCCAGTGGAGAAAATTTCTCGTGGCACCAAGACCCGAGACCAAAGCAGTGCATCAACGCCCTCTCGGCGCATCGTAGGGAACATCTTCCTGGCTTCAGGTACCCAGCCACGACAGGCTGAAGGCCACATCGAGGGACGGACTTACCTCATCAATCTGATCGACGTGGGAGAAATATATAGCAGCAGGACGCCTGGCGTGTGCATAGACACAGATGCCGGTCCCCCAGCAGTTCCAGTCAAAGGTTATCACAAGAAAACATACATCATCAAGGGACGGAGTAAAACATTCCGCATCATTCTTCACTTAAACCGGAAAATTCTAAGGATTGTATCTGCAGATCCATGTAACTGGTGAATTACTCACCGAATAACCAGGTAACCTCTTTACATTTAAATTATATTTGTGATCCCGACGAGAGCACTGAAGCTCAGATCCCTGATACAAGGAGTGCGCTACCAACGAGTACATAGTGCCATTTATACAACGTCCAACGCCAACGTTAGGCGTCAGTTACCACGGGCGGTGGTGATTTTTTTTTATTGCTCATACAGCAACTGGTGTATACCAAGAACCATCCAAGAGCCGCTGGCCTTATACCTTTCTACGTTTTATGTATCTTTTTATATAATATCATTAGTATATGTATCTTAAGACAAATGAATATATACTTATAACTAAAGTGTTGAATTAAATTAGTGTGAAATCTTTATAAGAAAGCCAAGCATTTCGAACATCCAAGATAGAGTTTTACGCAAGTGAAAGTTAATAACTTATCCGAGCTCTTACTATTCCCTAGATTAATAGTGGAAAGTAGTTCAAATATTTTACTGCAAAGGTCATCTGCCTTAATAACCTTCTTTTAGCGTCAAGGCTAAATTATATTTTTTTTATTTTTTTTTTATCCACACTTGGTCGTTTCAGACTTCTACTTTCCTTCTTTTTTTCTGTCTTTCCGTGTTTTGTGTCGGTAGCGACCAGCCGCGTTCGCATTCAAACGTCGCGTGCATTTTTCATTCATTTACTCGATTCGTAATTCGAATACAAGTGCCTATATGCACTCGCGTTCATACGTAACACCTTTTTTTTTTTTACTGAAGTACATCTAAGTGTCTACCGGTAGTAGATACCCAATCCCGCTCGCTACTATTAATCCGTGTTATAAAAATTTACTTTTTCATTTTGATCATTGTCGTCATTGTCACGAGTATAACTAAGATGATGGTTTGAGATCAACTATTTTTTTTTTTTTTGCAAATACAAAGTACGTTGAGATTCAATTCCTACAGTATACTGGTATGCTCAAGGTTGGATTAAGTTACTTAGAACAAGCAATAGCTAGGAGTATTTACTAATCTTTCTTTCCACAGCGATCTGGAGTGCACTCCCGAAGCTACGGGAATTCCTTACTGCCCCATTGGCAGTATTGTATTAAATCAAAATACTTTATTTTTATCTTTTTACATTACATTATATTGCTTAAATATTGAATTTTATCGAGTATATGCGAGTGATCGAACTGGGATCTCGTATATATGGTACTATTTGCCTTAATTACAACCAGCTTTACCTAATATCATTTCTTTTTGTCGTCATCTCGTTCCCATGTTAAGAGTTTCAAAAATTAGACCGCGGTATAGTTAAAGAAGGTTTAGATATCTACAATTCCTTTTGTTAATCGTGAATAAACGCACTACATTGAAGTGTTTGTGAAGCAACACCTTTTTTTTTATCGCACGGTTGCGATTCGTGCTTAAAAATATATCTCACTTAGGTTTAGTTCCTATTATTTACGTTGACTATTTTTGATTTGCTCTCGCCGCCGCATCAAGCCTTGACATCCAAATTCGTTCTTGGTGTCACTGTTCTTGGTCCTGGACTGGGCAACTCGCCCCTTCTTGGACAATTTTTGAGTCTATTTAATGTAACCTTCGTCGCGTATTTCGTTTTCCATTACTCTTTACTTCTATATTTTTTTTTTGTATTACACTTGAAGTCACTAAGCCCAACTCCACTTGCTTACAACTTTGTTAAAGTATCTTTTAATGATACTAAAGAATAATTTAAATATTGACTTAGACTTTAAATCACTTGGGCAATGTTACGTTCCAATTTAAATTCTTTTGATACACCTGTAAGAAGGTGCAGATAGGTGAACTATACAAATTGTAAATCCAATTAATCAACTTACTGGTCATTGTTAAAAGCCAGAGAAAATCGAAATAAGATTATAAATCTTTAGTTCAGTCAACAGGTTTGACACTTTTTAAGAATCCATATATTTCGATAAGGTAGTTTTAAGTATATTTCTAAAAGCCATAGCCATTATTATTATTTTTTTTGTTTCTCTTTTGAATAAAATTTAACAATCTTTTATAACGTTTTCACAAAAACTTTTCGTTTACTCATTTTATTGAAGAGTTTCATGGATTTTTTCTTTTGGAGAATCATAGTAAAGATTTCAGATATGGAGTAATTCTATCCAAGGGAGGGTGGTACCTCCTCATTTTCTTCTCGGAATGGCAGTTCGGTACAAGTACATAAGGTTCCTCTTGGTTTAGATCTTTTCTGTAGTGTGAGAGGAATAAGTTCCTCATTTGATTACTATGTGTTAGATTGAGACGAGTATTTAAGCAGGCAATTTATTGCTTGCTTTCTTGTTTAGGGGTTGCCCATTAAAATTTATTGAGTCTTGGGGACTCTAAGGTCTGCGGTCAACCAAGGTTGATGTCACGAGAGATGATTTGTGGCATCAAAACGGGTGGGTTATGAGGCCAGGGGGATCGACAGCCATCTTTGATCCTCCCTCCCCTGCAAGTTAGACACCTCTGTGTCCGCGCTCGGTGCAACTTTGTGGCAATCGATCGCGAGGACAACGTCGTTCCGCCACAGCTTCCACGAACACCTATGGGTAGCATTTATTCGCGTATAATACGGTTTACGTTCTGTGGGTTGGTGTAGTGATACATCCCGATTCTTATCAGTCGTCTACGTTCACTCATAGTATTATGAGGTGCACATTAGGATCATCTATCTTAACTATCAATTCAACACAATCTAGTTTTCGTCAGCTATGAGGGCCAGTAAGCTTTGTAAAATCAATATTCGAACTCGACCACCAGAGTTCATCGGTCGGCAGTGTAAGAAAAAAAGAGGTAACACCGGTCGTATAGATCCCGGAGCAAGTACCCATGGCCAGACTGTGCTAGCTGCGGCTAGGGTACTGCCGGCCACCGCGACGGTCGATCTCGGCCATAACCTTGAGTTGTCGCATGCCGTTCTAGATGACCATCCTTCAGGGGCAGTCATCTAGAAAGGGGGCGTTGCCGGCAAAAGGTTACATTCATCCCAACTCACGTAAATCAGATAGCCATAGATAGATCTTTTGATGCAAACCGGAGTGGAATTTCTGGGTATAAAGATGATATAGTTAGAGGTAGCATTCGTGGTCTAGGCATAGTTGTGGGAGTATTAGCAAGGTATATGGTTTTCAGGTGTAGGCTATATGGAGATAATGCTACAAGCGGAACACCTAGCACTTGTAGTGGATAGGCGTGGACATGGCATCAGGTACCCACTAGGCTGTTCTACGGAGTTTTGTGGTCAGAACCTGGGGTACGCTGATGGATGTTCCACGCTTCTGTGAACGGGATGAATTAGGAATTTTAAAGGAAGTAAAGGGAGTAGAAGGGGCAGGAGGCAATGGAAGCGACATGTAAGTATGCCTATTCGCAGATTGTAAGGTACACCGATGCCAGGGCGTGGAACTTTGGAGTGGATGCTCCTTGATATAGGAGTCGAGGATTCGCTTTGGGTCGCTTGTCTCTTTCTACTTCCTCACGGATAGGTGCAGTTGCTGATGGACATTGGTTTCCTCATTCTCATATTCCATAGGATATTAGGGAGGGGAGGTCAGGGTTTGTCAGCAATTGGACGGGATGGAGGGGACATTTGAATATTTGAATGCGAGATGATCGGTTATTGTCCTACTTTCATTTCAGATGTCGCTCGCACGCCATTGTGGGATATTTCTTGGTGGGATATTTCTGATGGGGAACTTCCTTGTACCTTCCTGTGATAAGAATCTTTTATTTATTAATTTTCTTAAATTTACGTTACAGATGGCGCCCAACGTGGGGCCCGAATTAGCTTGAGAAGATTAGATTTGAATTGATTAAAGTTAGGTCGATCCAGAGTGACGTGGAGAGAAGTTAAGAATTTTTGAAAATTTTTCCGAATTTTTCAGTTTTTGGTTGAAGTTTTTTTTTTGTGATGATCAAGTATCCTAGATGGAGGAACGTCATCGAGATCCGTGGTATAGGCACTATTTTGTCCAGTGGTTTGGTGAAAGTATCCCGAATCAGTCTGTTGCATTAGGTCTATCCACTGTCCTTTACCTCTTGTCCCATAGGTTTGTTTACGATCTCTGTCCGGATTGAGCAGTAATTCTTGCTTGATTGTCAGATGCTGAGGTGTTGACATATCCTGAAGGCGATGTCTAAGATCCCAGGTCGTGAGTGAATAGAATGAGCAGGTCTTCTGACCGGTGGTTGGAGTTATTTGCCCGACGCACGTCAGCTGCAGAAGCTGGTCATACGTTCAATCACGACCCAAATTTGTTTCATCCAAAAATCAACTTTTCACTTTTAATTATTGTTTTTTTTTTTTAACCCAATTTGTAATTGAAGATTTGAGTCAGTTTCGATTTCCGCTAGGAAGTGACGGTAGGCCATGGGACATGAAGCGCTAACCGGTAATTGGTGTTTTCATACCCGATGTACGTCAGCAGTAGCGCAATGTTACCATTACATACCCGATCAACTTTTCGATTATGAGCAATTGTCTTTTCTTTAATGTTCAGAACGCCGTAAAATTTAACAAGTCCACACACACTAAAGTTTTTTTTTTGTTTTTTTTTTTTATTGATCGGTTCAGAAACCGAACCGAAATGTACACGCCTAATTCCGAAGAAGGGAGGGGTACCACCTCCCGAATCCTTTATGAAACCCAGTTTATAAAAATAATTATATTTTTTTTTTTTTTTTTTTTGAGATACGTATTTAAGTATATTTTTGAGTATTTAGAGTATTTTGAGATTTAAGAGATTTTTTTTTTTTGAGTATTTTGAGATATTTGAGTTTTTGAGATTTTTGAGATTTTTGAGTTTCTGAGACATTGTAGTTTGAGAATTTGCTTTACTGGGATAGTGCCCGTCCTCAAACATTATTTTGCTCTCGGACTATCAAGCATATAATATATATAACCATTCATTAAACATACAATTAATAAGAGTTTTGAATTTGTTTAAATATTTAAGTATATAGATAAGTACCTATCCGAATACTTATCTGGAATATTTTCCAGATATCCTTAATACTATTACCAAATAAGTTTTCTTTTGAATAAAATATACTTAATTGCACTTAGTTTTAAGCACATTTGAACTTATACTTATATAACTTCTGCAGATTATGAATTTTTGAAATATTTCCGTTGGAGGTATAGCTCACGGTATTCACTGACTTGAAATTACTTGTTTTTATTTTGTCTTTTATTGACACCCTTTTTATTGACACTTGAGTAGTATCCGTTAGAGGAAATAGCTCACGGACTACTCACATTTTATCCTCAATTATCGGATTTTCCAATCTAGTTTCACTAATTTTATCTTTAGTCCAATGAGCGGTAAAAACCAGAGAGTTGAGAAGCAAAGTTCTTATAACCCTAATTTGCGTGACGTGATAATCATGCCTTTGAGACCAGGTCAAGGAGTAGGTCCGATACCTCTGCCAGTTGATCCGGAAGATGATCAGTCGGAGGGTGGTTTCGACCAAACGGGGAATGATACAGGAATTAACCCTGGAGATGTAGAAAATGTGAGTGCAGAGGAAGCACAACGTCGCAAGGATGCTGCTGATCATTCAGCATACATCCAAGATATTGTGTCTGCTTCTATCGAAGCGCATCGCTGCGATGAGAGAAGATTTATTCAAGAGCAATTGACCCAAAGTCAGAATTATCTACTTGAACAAGTCACTAATATAATTCGAAGTAGCATGCATAGCCAACCTCCACCTGCTGCTACACAACCTCCCACTCAAGCATCTACTCAACCTCCGGTACAACCACCACTACGACCTCCTACTCAGCCCATACCAATGCTTCAAACTTCAACTACACATAAACCGCCTAGCAAACCTACTAATGGCACGGACGCTGCACGCGTAGTCACCATTAATGCTCCCTCTGGCAGTAGAGGTGCCCGAAGAAACCTTACGGAGCATATGCCAACTGAAGATGAGTTAGTAGCAATGGCTACTCCAACGTATCCACCAGGAGCAAATCTATGCTTACAAGGTGTCAATCCATCACAAATGACTAGAGGTGCTAATGTAGATGAGTTCTTGCAAAAGATGAATACGTTTAATTTCGATGATGATTCACCGCCGTCTCCGCGTAGACGTACCGGTTCAAACACTACTTCATCTAGCCGAGCTCCTCAATATCACAAGTGGGGGTTAAAATTTGACGGGAAGAACATGTCTGTCGATGACTTCTTGTTCCGTCTCGATTGTATCCGGTACAGTAACAACGTAGCATGGGACGATATAGTGATGAACTTTTATCACTTCGTCTCTGGTTCGGTTGAAGCGTGGTACTGGGTATACTTAAAGCGAAACCGAGAGTCTAGTTGGACTGACCTGAGGACTGCCTTAGTTGAGCAGTATCGCAGCTTAGAAACGGATACTGAGCTCTTCCGTAAGCTATCAGATAGGAAAATGCAGAATGGCGAGTCATTCACTGACTTCTATGATGCCATTATGAAGATCAATTCGAAAATGCGAGTTCCGCGCACGGAAAAAGAATTGATCGAAATCATCAAAACCAATGTTAGGAGGAGGATGAGCGAGCTACTCATAACATACAGTACTTCGAGCCTTCGAGACTTAGCATATTTATGCCGTGCAATTGAGAAGTCACACTCCTACTATGACTCAACACGTCCAAATTTCGTGCCACCCGCACAACGCCCTCCTGCCCGAAGATTTGTAAATGAAATTGAAGAAGAACCTTGTCAAGACTTGACAGTGGCATTACCTTCATCACATATTGAAGCGATTCAAAGGGACCGAAGCACGTTAAAATGCTGGAATTGCTTAGTTCTTGGTCATAGCTTCCGTGACTGTCCCAAGCCTATAGATAAGATATTTTGTTTCCGCTGTGGACTAGCAGACGCATATAGTCCATCGTGCCCTAAGTGCCTAGCGGGAAACGAGAGGAGGAACAACCCATCAACCGGGGGGGTTCGCTCCGATTAAATACACCCGGAGTTCAAGTGTCCAAGCCGACAAAGCCGCTTGAACTTCCGAAATTCACAATTTTAAAGCCAAACCAGAACAATAATGAATTTTTAGAACCAAGTAAAAATGATTGTAGAACAATCCCTATATTAAATGAAGTACCAAAACCCAAATCAGATTTTAGTTTAGATAAGAACATTTCAGAACCACTATACCGTAAACCTTTCCATGAAAGGCTACGCAATTATAACGAAGTGCGTAAAAGAGTTGTTACTTTTCCGAAGTTATCCAAGCGGATACGACGAACAAGGGAGCGCTTCCATCGGAAGCGGACTACTTATCGTAATGTAGCGTCAGCAACAATAGGTCGAGAATCGAATGACCCACGTCCTTATGTGACGGTTGGTCTATTCGGTGACAGTTTTCTAGGTCTCCTCGATTCAGGAGCAAGTATCAGTTGCTTAGGCACTGATATCATCCCCTATTTGAAAGACAAAAACGTTACGATAAGGAAGGTAGAGACTACCGTGTCCACGGCCGATGGACAAAAGCAATCCATAGTCGGAGTGATTACTACAGCGATCCAATATAAGGGGGTAACAAAAGATATTGATCTGTATATTGTGCCAACACTGAGCCAACGCCTGTACTTAGGCGTTGACTTTTGGCAGAAATTCCAGATCGCGCCTCATATAATTGCAGGTCTTTCAGGGATTGCGACTGGTGGGCCA
Source organism: Platycheirus albimanus (assembly GCA_916050605.2). NCBI lineage: Eukaryota > Metazoa > Arthropoda > Insecta > Diptera > Syrphidae > Platycheirus > Platycheirus albimanus. Next base: position 8,355,666 of record OU696696.1, on the reverse strand, counting down.
GACGAGAGACCCACCAACCAGATTAAGTTGAATAATGAAGAGTCTAAACGACTAAATGCAGTTGTCCGTGGATTTCCTTCCTTCGCAGTCAATGGACTCGGGAAAACAAATCTAGTGCAACATTATATAGATACGGGAGACGCCGTACCTATAAAACAGAGGTACTATCCCGTTTCTCCAGCGATACAAACCCTAATGTACGCGGAGTTGGACCGTATGCTATCTTTGGGAGTCATCGAAGAAAGTTCCAGCGCATGGAGTTCTCCAGTGGTGCTTGTTCGCAAGCCTGGCAAGAACCGATTGTGCTTGGACTTTCGAAAGGTGAACTCTGTAACAAAGAAGGATGCGCGTCCAATCGCGCACATAGAGGGGCTGCTAGCACGTCTGACAGAAACACGTTATATTTCTAGCGTGGATCTGAAGGATGCGTTTTGGCAGATACCGCTGGAGCAAAGTTCAAGGGAGAAGACCGCTTTTACGGTACCAGGCAGACCACTGTACCAATTTAAGGTCATGCCTTTCGGTCTATGTAATGCGGCACAAAGTTTGAGTTACCTCATGAGTCGCGTAATTCCGTCGGGGTTACGAGATCAAGTATTCGTATACTTAGATGATCTGTTGGTTGTGTCGAGGAATTTCGACGAACATCTGGAGACCCTGGAGATAGTCGGAAAGTGTTTGACGAATGCAGGACTGACAATAAACGTCGAGAAGTCGAAGTTTTGTTTTGACGAGCTTCACTATCTCGGTTATAAGGTCGGTCAGGGCTGCCTGAAAGCTGATCCAGACAAGATCGGGGCGATTACAAGCTTCCCTTTACCAACCACAACTCGCCAAGTTCGCCGATTTCTCGGTATGGCAGGTTGGTATCGACGCTTCGTAAAAGACTTCAGCACCCTAGCCGCACCATTGACCGAGACGTTGAAAAAAGGAAAAGCCTTCAAGCTAGGACCAGAAGCTATTGAAGCATTCCTGCAAATCAAACACGCTTTGACTTCAGCACCTGTATTGGTCAATCCGGACTTCTCCAAGGAATTCATTATTCTCTGCGACGCATCCGCGACTGGCATCGGATGTGTACTCTGTCAGCGAGACGAATCCGGAGCGGAGCAGCCTATATACTACTTCTCCCGGAAACTGAACGCTGCACAGAGAAACTATTCGGTGACTGAACGCGAATGCTTAGCAGCTTTTGAAGGTATCCAAAAGTTCAGATCGTACGTTGAGGGATACCATTTTCGCGTTATTACGGACCATTCCAGCCTGAAATGGTTGATGACCATGAAAGATCCAACCGGAAGATTAGCGAGGTGGAGTATGCGACTCCAAGGTTTCGATTTTGTGGTAGAGCATAGAAAGGGAACACTAAATGTCGTGCCAGACGCTTTATCCAGAGCTTATGAAGACGATGAGTTGACAGTGTCAGCTTTCCTATCATGTCTACCACAGATCGATGCCTCGGAGGTACTTCACATCGACCTTGAGGATCCATCCTTTAAATCCGAAGGTTATCTAAATATCATCAGCCATATCAGGAAGGAACAGGAGCGGTTACCGGACCTTAAAGTGTCGGAAGGATATATATACAAACGCACCAAACATGCGGGTGGTAATCCCTTGGCCGACGATCTAACTTGGAAGTTGTGGGTTCCCTCGGAGATGACTGAATCTCTTATCTCTCTGGCTCACATTCCGCCGCGCGCTTCGCATGGTGGGGTGGTGAAGACAGTTTATAGGTTAAAAGACAGATTCTACTGGCCAGGTATGTACACTCAGGTCAAACTTTATGTTGATCGGTGTGAGACATGCAAGACCAGTAAGGCAGCTAATATGACATTACGAGCAGAAATGGGAAACAGTTTCGAAGTAGACAGGCCATTTCAACATCTGTATGTTGATTTTCTAGGGCCATACCCAAGATCGAAAGCTGGTAATGTTTATATAGTGATCGTGTTAGACCAACTGACTAAATTTGTCTTTATCAAACCACTACGCAAGGCAACAGCCGCGAGCGTGGTCAAATTTCTGAAAGATGAAGTGTTTCTGATGTACGGTGTACCAGAGAGCATTCTCTCTGACAATGGTACGCAATTCGTTGGGAAAGAGTTCCAAAAGTTTTTAAACGTTTTCGGGGTCAAACACTACCGAACGGCAGTGTATGCTCCCCAGTCGAATGCAAGCGAACGAGTGAACCGTTCAATCTTGGCAGCAATCCGATCTTATGTCAATCCGCGACAAACGGATTGGGACGCCCATCTGTCTTCGATCAGTAGTGCGTTACGCACGACAGTACATTCCACCCTCACGATGTCTCCATACGAAGCCCTTTACGGACAGCGTATGATAGAACATGGGGCAGACTATCGTCTTTTGAGAGAGTTGGGTGGACTGAACTGTTCGGAGATAGATTGGCTTCCCAAAATTGGCAGGATGAACATCATTCATTCTTACTTGAAGCAAGCGTTGCTCAAAACTCACGAAGCGTATGAGAAAACTTACAATATCCGTAGCAGAAATATAACATTTAAAGTAGGTGATGAGATATACCGAAGAAATCAAGTTCTAAGCGACGCAACTAAGCACTTAAATGCGAAGTTGTGCCCAAAATTTATTAAAGTTCGCGTTACTAATAAAATTGGAGAAAACCTATATGAAGTTGAAGATAGGCGAGGACACAAGTGGACGTGTCATACTAAGGACTTGAAAAGATAAGATAATTGAACCTTAATTAAACCCCTGATTTAGACCTATATAACCTGACTTTCCTTTAAAAGTTTCTATCGGCATAATCAACATCAGAGCAAATTTTTTTTTTGCCATAGACAAATATTGTATTGAGACACCTGAGAAGGTAGAAGACCTCTAATATTTTCTTTTGCAGTCAGATGCCCGGCTCTCAGCTGTGCATGAGACTCTTGGCCTGTTCGTATGATAATCTCTTTATGTTGAATGATGACCAATAGAATAGAAAACCCTGACGTACTATAGGAACGTGTTTCCTGTAAAATTTTTTTTTAGGAATTAACAATGATATGACAGAATACACATAATTCAGATGCGATATTTGAATATACATTCCATGCCCCTAAAAATTTTTTTTTGTCTTCAACCAACTAGACGGTAAAGAGTTGCAGTATCAATGATACGAAAAGCAAGAAGCCCCAGTCGCAGGTAATTGTGAGAAGTTCTCCTTTTTCTTGGAAGTTCGACGAAGCAGGCTTAGTCGAAATTCCAAGCTTTGTAGGGAAAACTTTTTGCAGAATGGCATGCAAATAAATTTCTTACCAGTGCCATCTACCAGCGAAATTATTCGTAGCCTCACTCTACGTTGAACGCAGTCATTTTACCCCACTCCTAAAAGGATTCCACAAATAGAATCCACCCAGGCAAAAATGTCATTTCCAGAATGGCCTTCCAATGCACTTCCAAATTCTGTCTGCCTTCCATCTGGCAGATGTTTCCCCATCTTCTAGAAATACAACGAAATGACGAGTATGCGGCTACTCGCTATTTCTGTATTGAAGCCATGTTCACACGGAAATGTGAATGCAGGACAGCCGCATTGTGGAGAAAGGCAGGAAAAGATATTTCGTTGAGCACATTAAACATGACACAGCGGTAGAAGGTCTGCAAGCTTTTATCTAAAATAATGTGAGTAAAGATCAAAAGATGGAAGGGTATGGAGGATTAGAGTGCTTCTCACATTCTGTAGTTCATACTACTTGACAAATGAAGCTGAATTAGTGGCAAATTCTGAAGTTCACCATGAATATCATTCGCTCAAGAAAACAACGTCTATATAAGTGAATGTCCAATAAAAGTCAAATCAAATAAGAACAAGTAACCGAGTAAAGGCATTAACCCACTTGTTCATATTCTTCTATGGTAACACAGGACTGACCGGTTTCTATCATTCGACTGCAGTTTTGAGCATTAATCAAACCACATACAGAATTATGACGCAAGTAGGCAAAACACAGTGAATGTGTTAGATAAAATATGACAGAACCCAAAGCCATTGACCTTTAATCGTTCTGCAAAAAGATTAATGCGCAGAACCCCGAGAAAGTGATGGATGTCACTTGTGTGTCGAACATTGCGCTTAGATTGGCCAAACCCTGCAAAGAAACATCAACCGAGAAGTGTTAAACATTCCTAGGTCGAGGTGACAACTCTTGGTCCATATTTGCACCAAATTGTTTTTGATAATGTAAAACAAAAGTTAGAATTCTTGTCACTTCCCAACCGCAATAATTTACACGAAAGCAGGAATTCAATCCCTAAGACACTTAACACATATGAACACGAGATTCCCACACACCCGAACAAACAGACATACATAATGCCCTGCATAATGCAACACTTATCAACGTAACACAGTGCGCACTACCCATAAAGGATTCGCTACATCCCTCTTACTAACTCGTTACTTTGTATTGCAACGAGTAAATAAAAAAGGAAGCAGCAAAATCAACATGGCGTACGGCTACCTGGAAAGTGGGGAAATGTGAATGAGAAGATTGGCTGTGGACGTCATTTCAAAGCCAGACGTCTACAACGAAACATCACTTCCGCAGAACGTCTATTTTAAAGCAGCCGATCCGCGCACCATTTTATTATCCTACTACGTATATTTTTGGGTTTCTCTAAGAGAACCCACCCAATTGCTAGAAGCAATTGGAGGAAATCCTTAATAGTTTTTTGAAATTATTACACCAAGGTAAGTGCATTTAGAAAATCATTCATTGGAGCGAAGTAATATATTTTGCCTCGCTACAATGGTGGATGATCGGCGGCGTCATTTAACAACGTTTTAACCACGCTCATTATCCCTTATTATAGGAGTGCAATTCCAACTCCTGGAGGAAGGAGTAGCTTGAGGAATTAATCCCAAATTTGCGCAGGCGAGGCTGCACACTTTTTTTGGAATTTCCTTGTTTTTTTTGAAGACACTGAAGAAAAGAAAAGTGGAAGGCCATACACCGAAGATACCTATGTTCGAAATCCACTTTTTCGCAGCAGACACGTGGACAAATCCGCAAGTTCTTGATTTTTTTTTCTTGTGCACACTGCCCATATGCAGCAGTAGATTGCGAAATAAATATATGTAGCAATATTTTAATGCTCATCGCAACTATTACTTGTGTCGTCTCATAATTTTTGTGGAGAGATAAGCACGGACGCCTGCCATCCCTTTGTGCGACGTCAGTGTCGGCACGCGGCGCTATATACATATATATACGCGCACCGCCCTCCCCAGTAGATTCTACTAGACACGATATGAGGGGCAGACGTTGATCCAAATGCCGGCTCGTCTGTCACCCCAACCACGTCACATACAAGACCGTACTTTTTGGAACCTCCAGTGGAGAAAATTTCTCGTGGCACCAAGACCCGAGACCAAAGCAGTGCATCAACGCCCTCTCGGCGCATCGTAGGGAACATCTTCCTGGCTTCAGGTACCCAGCCACGACAGGCTGAAGGCCACATCGAGGGACGGACTTACCTCATCAATCTGATCGACGTGGGAGAAATATATAGCAGCAGGACGCCTGGCGTGTGCATAGACACAGATGCCGGTCCCCCAGCAGTTCCAGTCAAAGGTTATCACAAGAAAACATACATCATCAAGGGACGGAGTAAAACATTCCGCATCATTCTTCACTTAAACCGGAAAATTCTAAGGATTGTATCTGCAGATCCATGTAACTGGTGAATTACTCACCGAATAACCAGGTAACCTCTTTACATTTAAATTATATTTGTGATCCCGACGAGAGCACTGAAGCTCAGATCCCTGATACAAGGAGTGCGCTACCAACGAGTACATAGTGCCATTTATACAACGTCCAACGCCAACGTTAGGCGTCAGTTACCACGGACGGTGGTGATTTTTTTTTATTGCTCATACAGCAACTGGTGTATACCAAGAACCATCCAAGAGCCGCTGGCCTTATACCTTTCTACGTTTTATGTATCTTTTTATATAATATCATTAGTATATGTATCTTAAGACAAATGAATATATACTTATAACTAAAGTGTTGAATTAAATTAGTGTGAAATCTTTATAAGAAAGCCAAGCATTTCGAACATCCAAGATAGAGTTTTACGCAAGTGAAAGTTAATAACTTATCCGAGCTCTTACTATTCCCTAGATTAATAGTGGAAAGTAGTTCAAATATTTTACTGCAAAGGTCATCTGCCTTAATAACCTTCTTTTAGCGTCAAGGCTAAATTATATTTTTTTTATTTTTTTTTTATCCACACTTGGTCGTTTCAGACTTCTACTTTCCTTCTTTTTTCTGTCTTTCCGTGTTTTGTGTCGGTAGCGACCAGCCGCGTTCGCATTCAAACGTCGCGTGCATTTTTCATTCATTTACTCGATTCGTAATTCGAATACAAGTGCCTATATGCACTCGCGTTCATACGTAACACCTTTTTTTTTTTTACTGAAGTACATCTAAGTGTCTACCGGTAGTAGATACCCAATCCCGCTCGCTACTATTAATCCGTGTTATAAAAATTTACTTTTTCATTTTGATCATTGTCGTCATTGTCACGAGTATAACTAAGATGATGGTTTGAGATCAACTATTTTTTTTTTTTTTTTGCAAATACAAAGTACGTTGAGATTCAATTCCTACAGTATACTGGTATGCTCAAGGTTGGATTAAGTTACTTAGAACAAGCAATAGCTAGGAGTATTTACTAATCTTTCTTTCCACAGCGATCTGGAGTGCACTCCCGAAGCTACGGGAATTCCTTACTGCCCCATTGGCAGTATTGTATTAAATCAAAATACTTTATTTTTATCTTTTTACATTACATTATATTGCTTAAATATTGAATTTTATCGAGTATATGCGAGTGATCGAACTGGGATCTCGTATATATGGTACTATTTGCCTTAATTACAACCAGCTTTACCTAATATCATTTCTTTTTGTCGTCATCTCGTTCCCATGTTAAGAGTTTCAAAAATTAGACCGCGGTATAGTTAAAGAAGGTTTAGATATCTACAATTCCTTTTGTTAATCGTGAATAAACGCACTACATTGAAGTGTTTGTGAAGCAACACCTTTTTTTTTATCGCACGGTTGCGATTCGTGCTTAAAAATATATCTCACTTAGGTTTAGTTCCTATTATTTACGTTGACTATTTTTGATTTGCTCTCGCCGCCGCATCAAGCCTTGACATCCAAATTCGTTCTTGGTGTCACTGTTCTTGGTCCTGGACTGGGCAACTCGCCCCTTCTTGGACAATTTTTGAGTCTATTTAATGTAACCTTCGTCGCGTATTTCGTTTTCCATTACTCTTTACTTCTATATTTTTTTTTTGTATTACACTTGAAGTCACTAAGCCCAACTCCACTTGCTTACAACTTTGTTAAAGTATCTTTTAATGATACTAAAGAATAATTTAAATATTGACTTAGACTTTAAATCACTTGGGCAATGTTACGTTCCAATTTAAATTCTTTTGATACACCTGTAAGAAGGTGCAGATAGGTGAACTATACAAATTGTAAATCCAATTAATCAACTTACTGGTCATTGTTAAAAGCCAGAGAAAATCGAAATAAGATTATAAATCTTTAGTTCAGTCAACAGGTTTGACACTTTTTAAGAATCCATATATTTCGATAAGGTAGTTTTAAGTATATTTCTAAAAGCCATAGCCATTATTATTATTTTTTTTGTTTCTCTTTTGAATAAAATTTAACAATCTTTTATAACGTTTTCACAAAAACTTTTCGTTTACTCATTTTATTGAAGAGTTTCATGGATTTTTTCTTTTGGAGAATCATAGTAAAGATTTCAGATATGGAGTAATTCTATCCAAGGGAGGGTGGTACCTCCTCATTTTCTTCTCGGAATGGCAGTTCGGTACAAGTACATAAGGTTCCTCTTGGTTTAGATCTTTTCTGTAGTGTGAGAGGAATAAGTTCCTCATTTGATTACTATGTGTTAGATTGAGACGAGTATTTAAGCAGGCAATTTATTGCTTGCTTTCTTGTTTAGGGGTTGCCCATTAAAATTTATTGAGTCTTGGGGACTCTAAGGTCTGCGGTCAACCAAGGTTGATGTCACGAGAGATGATTTGTGGCATCAAAACGGGTGGGTTATGAGGCCAGGGGGATCGACAGCCATCTTTGATCCTCCCTCCCCTGCAAGTTAGACACCTCTGTGTCCGCGCTCGGTGCAACTTTGTGGCAATCGATCGCGAGGACAACGTCGTTCCGCCACAGCTTCCACGAACACCTATGGGTAGCATTTATTCGCGTATAATACGGTTTACGTTCTGTGGGTTGGTGTAGTGATACATCCCGATTCTTATCAGTCGTCTACGTTCACTCATAGTATTATGAGGTGCACATTAGGATCATCTATCTTAACTATCAATTCAACACAATCTAGTTTTCGTCAGCTATGAGGGCCAGTAAGCTTTGTAAAATCAATATTCGAACTCGACCACCAGAGTTCATCGGTCGGCAGTGTAAGAAAAAAAGAGGTAACACCGGTCGTATAGATCCCGGAGCAAGTACCCATGGCCAGACTGTGCTAGCTGCGGCTAGGGTACTGCCGGCCACCGCGACGGTCGATCTCGGCCATAACCTTGAGTTGTCGCATGCCGTTCTAGATGACCATCCTTCAGGGGCAGTCATCTAGAAAGGGGGCGTTGCCGGCAAAAGGTTACATTCATCCCAACTCACGTAAATCAGATAGCCATAGATAGATCTTTTGATGCAAACCGGAGTGGAATTTCTGGGTATAAAGATGATATAGTTAGAGGTAGCATTCGTGGTCTAGGCATAGTTGTGGGAGTATTAGCAAGGTATATGGTTTTCAGGTGTAGGCTATATGGAGATAATGCTACAAGCGGAACACCTAGCACTTGTAGTGGATAGGCGTGGACATGGCATCAGGTACCCACTAGGCTGTTCTACGGAGTTTTGTGGTCAGAACCTGGGGTACGCTGATGGATGTTCCACGCTTCTGTGAACGGGATGAATTAGGAATTTTAAAGGAAGTAAAGGGAGTAGAAGGGGCAGGAGGCAATGGAAGCGACATGTAAGTATGCCTATTCGCAGATTGTAAGGTACACCGATGCCAGGGCGTGGAACTTTGGAGTGGATGCTCCTTGATATAGGAGTCGAGGATTCGCTTTGGGTCGCTTGTCTCTTTCTACTTCCTCACGGATAGGTGCAGTTGCTGATGGACATTGGTTTCCTCATTCTCATATTCCATAGGATATTAGGGAGGGGAGGTCAGGGTTTGTCAGCAATTGGACGGGATGGAGGGGACATTTGAATATTTGAATGCGAGATGATCGGTTATTGTCCTACTTTCATTTCAGATGTCGCTCGCACGCCATTGTGGGATATTTCTTGGTGGGATATTTCTGATGGGGAACTTCCTTGTACCTTCCTGTGATAAGAATCTTTTATTTATTAATTCATAAATTTACGTTACACAATACAACTAATATACACTTTTCTTTGATCTGAATTATTTAATATCTTAACACACAGATACACTCCCTACCCTTGCGTGATTGTAAATAAAATAAACACACATAAATATGTATGTAGGTACCTATACATACTTATGTACAGATTGAGGCGAATGAACTGTTCTCAACCATTTGTACAATATGCTTATGCGAATACCTAAAGGAGCTCGGCACGAGGCACCTATTTCACTTCCAGAGAGGCCAATAACCCCAAGAAAATTTGGAGGAACTCAAACTCAAAGCAAACCGTCAAGGACACTATTCTTGTGCACAAAAAAGGCAAAACACACAACTCCCTAGTCGCAACTCGCAAGTACCTACCTAATAAGGAACAACAAATGAGAACAAAAAAGTTGCCGGCTTTGGTTGTCATTGCCGTTGGTCATGTCAAAATTATGCTAATAGCGCAAGCGCCAGCTGTGTTATCCTGACGAGAATCGAGAATCCCTATTACCTATTCCTATTCCAACAATGTATTACTTAACCATACATACATACATGCACAACATACATAAAGGCTTTTTTTTCGATTATGTCGACTTATTCACACATTAAATTAAAACTACTCTCTGCGTCCCAGTGGCCCTACCCTACTAAATTGGTTTCTGTATTTCTATAGGTATATTGCAGCTTCATACGGGAATGCTGTGACAAAATGCAGACAACGGACAGACATTTATAGATGACGCTTTAAATTTAGACTTACCTTTGCTATGGCCGATAAGGACATAGCATTGTGATGATACTTGGAGTAATTCATGTTAAAGCGGTGTATTTGAACTTACAGGTTCCAGAAGAATAGAACAAAAGCAAAGGTAGTTTTGTATTGTTAACCCTTTCGAGAGGACAGCTGGGAATCGTCGAGAACGGTGGTCCTTCACGTCTACGATAACAAAATAATTTAATTGTGAAATCAGGAACAATTTTAATTATAAAAACTTTAACACTATCACTAGCACAGTTAAACTATTTTAATTAAGGCAACCAAAATCGAATAGACAATTTCACCAATAAATAGGTATAATATGTACCTTAAAAAGTAAAAGTGAAGAAAATGCTAGTTCCGACACAAAGCGAAAGTCCTCTTGAAGATATATTTATGATGGGATGGTTAGCAACACACTGAACTATATCCTTGCTGGGCAAAGGAATGGTTCCCTATCCAAAACCAAAATGAGAATTTTGGTAGTGTGCGAGAGGGATATGTTCTCCAATCATTTCAAGAGCGTCATACCATACACCACAGTTTCCGGGGTTGTTTTGTGTTGGTGTGCGTGCGGAATTGACAAGGGGTTGGAATTGGAACCTGTTCTTCTATATCCTTCCATAGAAGACGGTGCGTGCTTTTAATTGGTACATGTTCCACATGAAAGCTTCATATAGCAACTTTTCATAAAAAGCTCAGCATGGTTGAAATATATGATATTTAAGATATATCATTTTTCATGAATCAAGCTTATTAAGCTTAAAAGCTTTTCTCTCGCGATAAGCTCAAGCTTTCAAAAATTAATTGTTATTTATACACAGTGTTGCCACTTCATTGTTAAAAAAAAGGCTTATTATTGCAAATGATTTTATAAAATGATTTTGTAGGTACATACATATATCTTAATGACACCGAGCTGTGTTCGGCAAAAATTTAAAAATATCAAAAAAAATTTTTACGCAACCTTTCTGTTGTTTTCTTTTAACTCTTGAAGAGAGTAAAACGAAATTCTCACAGCTGCTTTTTTTCATTTTGAACTAGAATTAGGTGTGTTTGCTTAAATAATCTTAATAGGTACCCTAATTCCCAATTAGTTTCCGACAGGTTTAACATAAAAATACTCGTGTGATTTTCGAAAGGCGATTCTTTTAAATACCGACTGATCAATGTGGAAATAATCTCTTCACCGTTGTACTTTGTCTTATAGCAAGAAGTGTAACTGTGGAGGGATTTTTTTCACATTTATCACTAAAAAATATGATTTTAGAAATAATTTAAATAGGTACCTATTTAAAAAGTCGATGCAATCAAAAGAGTTTCTTTTTTTATGAGGATCGACATTTTCATAGTCTGCATTTTAAACTGTCAACTTTTATGAAATTTATGAAATTTTAAACTTTTCTTTTCGCGGACATTAATCATTGTAATATTATAAGATTTTCGGAAGCTGACCGCGTAATTTTTAGAAATATTTATTAATTTCTTCTTCCCGACTTGTCGACCATTCGTACGCTTCCCCAAAATAATGATAGTATGCTACATTTACCAAGAAAAGAAATAATCAAAAGACAATGTCGATTATGTGACGCAAAAATGACACTTATGAAGATTCTGCTTCTTGATTTGAAGACAGAAACCACTGAACAGCAGACTGTTTGTATATTTAAAATGTCGGACACATTTTTTTTTGGGGAATGTCTTAATAATTGATGTCGACAGTTTCGCTGCTTTCGACCCTTGTGATATATTTTTAATTCCGCAACTTATTATAAAGTTTCCGAAACCGAGTTTAGAAGTGGCATGATCATTATACCAACATATTACCAACCTCAATTCGTAGAACATCACCATCGTCTCCGCCTTGGTATAATCGGAAGTTGCGTTCTTTAAGAAACAGGAGAAATAAGCTATGGGAACGTTTTCTTCGTTCTCGATCCGTCTCGGACTATTCCAATTATCTTGGAATTTATCTCCAATTCAATGAACTTTTCAATATCCTTTATGTACGCTATTTAAATGAAACTCAATCCAACCTAATAAATGATCCCAAGTCATTTTTCCAGTTCGTCAACTATAAGATAAAGTCTGATGGTTTTCCTCCCTCCCTCTACCTGGAAAGTGAAAAATCAAATGACCCCCAAGAGATATCTGACTTTTTTGCCAAATTTTTCAAACAATCCTTCACTGATGAGTCTTTTCAACCTGACGATACTTATTTCAGGTACCTTCAAAACTTTTCCACTGGGCCTTTTTTTTCCTCTTTCTATTGATGAAACTCTTATTGAAAATAAATTAAGTCCGCTGAGTGAAGAATTTTCTGTTGGGCCTGATAACATTCCAGCAATTCTTCTAAAAAGATGTTCTCAATCACTCTCCCTTCCACTTTCTCAAATCTTTAATTTATCTCTGTCTCTAGGCGAATTTCCCTTAATATGGAAAACATCATTTGTAACACCGATTCACAAAAAAGGCGCTAAGAATGATGTTAAAAATTACCGTCCCATTGCAAAACTTTCTTATATTCCAAAAATTTTCGAATGTCTTATTTATGAAGTTATCAGCTTCCACTGCAGGTCTCTAATATCCCCCAGGCAACATGGATTTCTCAAGTATAAATCCACGACCACCAATCTTATTGAATTTGTGTCTTTTTCTCTCTCTGCACTTGAATCAGGAATGGAAGTTGATGTAATTACCACTGATTTTAGTAGGCCTTTGATAAAATTTCTCTTCGCCTCATACTCTTTAAATTAACAGCCCTTGGGTTTGAACCTATCTCCTTAAAATGGTTGTCCTCTTACCTTAGCCAACGCTCCTACAGAGTGCGTTTCAGGAATTCACTTTCTAACCCATTTATTGCCACTTCGGGTGTCCCACAAGGTAGTCACTTAGGCCCTCTTCTTTTCATCCTTGCCATAAATGATATTGAAATTGTCATAAAGCATTCTAACATATCATTGTATGCTGACGATACTAAGTTTTTCAAAACGATATCTTCAGCAAATCATTCAACCCAATTACAATTTGATCTAGATAATTTCTCAATTTGGTGTCAAAAAAACTGTATGGAGTTGAATGTAGGCAAATGCCAGTCCATAATCTTTTCTCGTAAGCGCTCAGTACTGCCTCCCCGTAACTATTACCTTTCCAACCAATTTATACCTATCGTAAATTCAATCAGGGATCTTGGTGTGTTGTGCGATCGAGAGCTTAACTTCCTCTCTCACATAGATGAATTAATCCATAAATCCAACTCAGCTTTTGGATTTGTTACACGATGGTCTAAAGAATTTACTAATCCTTATGTCACCCGCTCTTTATACATAACCTTCGTTAGACCATTACTTGAATATGCTTCTCAAGTTTGGTCTCCATTTCAACGTGTCCATATATCAAGAATTGAAAGCATTCAAAGAAGGTTCCTCCGTTTTGCCCTCCGTGGTTTACCTTGGCAAAACCCTCTCATACTTCCCCCCTATAATGATAGTCTTCAACTCATTAATCTTAACACTCTTAAAGATCGAAGAATTATTGCCGATATCCTCTTCATTCACCGACTTGTTTCTGGTTCTGTTGAGTGTCCAACACTTTATAATTCCATTTCGTTTAATACTAATCCACGCAATCTCAGAAACCCACGTATTTTCTATCTTCCCTATCACCGTACTTCCTATGGCTCAAACGAACCCCTAACCCGTATGCTTCACGAAACAAATATGAATGTTGACAGTTTCGATTTCAACTTAAGTACTTCGAATCTGAAAATTCTTCTCCTTAACCACCTAAATTCCCGCCCATAGCTATAAGTAACCTAGTTTTAAGTTAGATTAAGTTCATTTGTAGCTTGTTTTAAGCCGAATAAATGGGGGTGTTTGCCCCTGAAGGAGTTAAAATCCGTTTATCCCATAAAACCAAGCTGAACCATTGTATCACATATATTTTTATAGTAACTTCATGGAACATGTTTTTTTGTTAGTGACCTTCGTCAATGGCGGCGCTAGTTATCTTATATACTCACCAGTCAGTGTGATACTCTAAGAATCTCTGCGACTGGTGTGTTTTCACCCTTCTCCATTTTCTGCGTAGTACAGGAGTCATCAATCCACTATCTTACAGCCGACGCGAAGTGGTAGATTAACAGAACGACCAGTTTATAAAGTTTAAACCCACGGCTATCTAAAAATAGGAAAGCCTCGGGTGGGATAAGGCCGCACTTCCAGGAAATATTCATTATTGTGTTAGTAAACCTCAAAAATAAGGCTATTAAAAGAGGCCATTTATCCCACAACGTGACCCGATAAAACTTCCAAAGTAATTTATCTTTTCTGTTTATGATGACCCTTTTGTATAGATCGTCGTTGGCAGATCCAGGAAGCAAATGTGTCGGTCCTGAGATACCCAATATGCGTTTTTGGCGTTCCGATCTCCGGCCATAACATACAAGTTCTCATGCGAGTAACCCACGATCATTATAAATCGCTCCCAGAAGAATTCAAATGACACAAAATTTCATCGGGAGACCGCTTGATGCGCAAGAGGCATCCCTAATATATTAAAAGAATCGTTCAAACAACGCAAAGTGGTTCGTTTTGCACAGTTGACAGCGAAGTGCTACAGAGAATGAGTTCTTAATTATTGTGAGTGATGATGTAATGACTGTCACGGTGGGTGAAAATGAGAGACTATATATTCAAAGGGATCCATTTTAAGAGTTAAGCCATTTGGACTACGCGAAAGCAGTTTTTTTTTACCAAATTTGGGTCCTCTTGGCGTTGTTTATGGTCATAATTCATGAACTTTGAGCTACTTGGCCAGTTGGATCTTTTTCGGGCGATCACCATTTCTAACGTGATACAAAAGTCTTATCATTTGGGCGTGCTGTTCAATCTTGTCACTTTCCATCATAATTTACAGTAGTTATTGGATAATAAACAACAGATTTGACAGATGTCACCAAGAAAACATGGCTGCCAAAGACTGCCAAAGTCTACGCCAATTTGAAATCGTTTAATAAAATCTTGCAGTTGAAATTAAACGACAGCTTCCGTTTTATAATTAGATTTCTCTTTTATTTCCACTTGAAGACGTTTTGTTTTTTTTTTTTACAATATTACATATATAAATTCATGCATATTATAATGAGATAAAATACGCCCTTCTCCTTACACTCGTATTTTCGTTTTTTATTTATTTTTTAATAAACACCATGAGCCATTCCTATTAATACACTTTAATAAAATGTATTTCCTTTCATAAAATGTCTTTTTTTTTTATATACTCGTATAATAATATAGATCAATATATAGTTTCTTTATTTACCATTTGCGATTGTCTCCTGAGTATATCAAATGATTTTGTTTTAAAAACAAAAACACTATCAATTGAAATGCACAAAAGGCAAGCAAGCAATCTAAATTGAACAATTTTACCAGATACAATCCGACAACACACCCAGCATATCCATATTGTATTGTAAAATTAACTATATTATTCTCTTGTGTTTTTTGTTTTTTTTTTTCGGCGGAATCATTTTTGTATTTACATTTACAATGTATATATAAATAGTTTACAATAATATAACTAATATTCTTCACATTTATATTTTTTTTGTTTATTTGTTTTTATTTTTATTCAAGGAAAGACACCTTCATCTCAAAAAATTTACATCATCATTCCAGATTGCTATAGATGTAGAAAAAGAGAGTTTATAGTAGAATACATTGTTTTTTTGTTTTGTTTTAATATTATTTTTAATCACAGAAAAACTAAATTTACATATACTATTTTTACCTAAAAAGTTTATTTTTGTTTTTAGTTTTTTTTTTCGAAAAGTATTGTTAAAAGTTGAAAGTGGTGTTTTTTTTTTTGTTGTTGTTAAGGTTTGCGATTTTTCTTTATAATAAATACTAAGCACCTGAATTTTCTTCTGTGTACACTCTATTGTAGGTTTATTTGCCATATTATTTTGTTTAAACATAATTTATGTGGTTTTAATAATTAATACATCAAATAGTAACACATCAGTTTTGTCTACTTAAAAAAAATAATTAATATTCATATTGATCCTACACACATTTTACAATATTATGAGTACTTTTTTTGTTTTTTTATTTTTAATACTAAACAGGGATGTCGTTGGCGGTGAGAAAGAAAATAATTTTTTTTTTATTTTTTGTTCGCATTCAAATTCTGCAAAAAGTATATGTATGCATAAAAAGAGAAATTAAAAATAATTTTTTTATTTATTTATTTATAAGAAAACAGCCTTGTGAATAAGAACACTCGTTTATTTTATTTTAAATTGAAATTAACTTTTATTTATAAATATTTACTTAACTCATATATATGTATATCAACAAGAAAATAAAGAATGAGTAGTAAGTAAATTAATAAAAATAACTTTTCTAAGAAATTACATTGATTTATTTTAATATTATTTATTATGTACAGGTGTTAAATAGTTTAACGATGAGCATAGGCCTCATGTATATTTTTTTTTGTTGTTGTTGTAAATATTTATTTATATTTATTACATACTATTTTTTAGTACAACAGTTTATACACTTAAGTTGTAGTTAAAAAAATCATTTTTTTTATTTCTGATTTTGATCGTAGTACACCATACAAAGTTAAAGATTTTAATATTAATGCATGTATTTTTTTTGTCCATACATATAAAGGTTTTCTTTTTTTTTTATTAATCATTTATGTATGTATTTTTTGTTTGTTTTTATTTTGGAAATGCAGTAGGAATATAATTACATACTATTAATTAACTCGATAGCTTATGCGTTTTGTGTTTTTTGTTTTGTTTTTATTTTACAACCATAGAAAAGTAAATATTATTTACGTTATTTTTATGTTTTTTTTTTAACTTTAGGTACCTAAAATGTTTTTGAAAAGAGGTTTCATATACATACGTATATTTAAATATGTATATATATATAATTTTTCTTTACATCACGTTTAAGTTCCCTACATATATATATATATATTTTTTTCCAGAACATGTCCTTAAGATTTTAAAAAAAACTGATATGTCTAAGAGCTATTATCATTCGTTATCAATTTTTATTTGAAAGTATTTTTTTTTCATTTTTCGTTTGTTTTTGGGAAATTATAAAAGTTGTCTTTTCAAGGGCTAATTTAAATGAAATTTTAAAATGCATCACATTTTTATTTTAATAGATTGAAATAATATAATGCATTTGATACATAGTTTGAAATGTAGAAAAATGTTTCATAAAATATAGAAGGTAAAGTTGAGCGAGATTTAAGTGTTGTTGCTAAGAAGGATTGTTACTCTTAATTACTCAATATATATAAAAAAAACTAATTTTGTAAAATGATCTCATTAAAAATGAAATTTTGGTTTAAAGGAGTCTTTTTCCTTTTGCAAACATTTTGAGAAACAAATATAATGCTACGATATAAAAAACAATGGATCTGAAAAAGATAAAAGGGGACAACAAGCCAGGGATAAATTCAGGTGGTTTAAAAAAAATAAATGGATTTTTATCATTTAATCTCATCCATGTTTTTACTGCTTCATCCTCATTGTTTATCTGTGAAGTCATTTCGAAGTTTGTTCTGTATTGTATTCTTAACTTACTGACAACAGAAACTATAGGGGTATTCACGATCTGGTGCAACCAAGTATTGTAAAAGTGCGAAATTGTTTGTATTTCTTGTAGATCGTGAACTCACTTCTTCTAATCTGTAGCAAAACTCACACAAATGTCAAAATCAGGTTGACACAAATGTCAAAATCAAAAGTACAAATTTTGCACCGTTGTATTTTCCTGTTGCAATGGGGTTGAGGTATAGATAAAGTGTAAAAGTGTAACAAAATGCCAGCCAGTATATTTGTTGTTGTATTGCAAGAAAACGTAGCACTTCTCCACTTTTACAATGATGCAAGACAAGTTACACCAGATCGTGAATACCCCTATGTTTAATGCAGATTGTAGTGCTACCTTAGTAAATGTTGTGTAAAAAATCTCATGACATACAAAAGCTTGCATAAAGAAGTTATGAGAGTCCTTCAACCAGGACAAACATAAGCATTCTGCAGCTCATCGCAGTAGGTTCAACATTTTTTGCAGTTTATTGCTGCAATCTCTCCACATTTGCTGATTTTCAGTAATTTTGATTTTAATTTAAATAAATGGAGGGAGAAAGACCATCTCTTGTAAGATTTCTTATACACGTCTTTCACGCACATCTACGAGATCATTTTAGGTACTATCTATATTTGGGGATGGGCGCGGTGCCAAATGTTCCTCTTCCTATTTGTATTTTGTCCTTGATGAGCCAGAAATGTTCGTATATTACAATAAGTTTGATCCAGGCAACTTATCAAAGTAACTGAAAGTTTTCAGAATTGATTTTCCATCAAAACAAGTGCATGCTTATGCTCTTTCAGGGCAGCAATAAGTTGCGAAAATATTTGAACCATTTAAATTCCCTCGGGATAAAGCTTACAAATGACAATAAACCACACACATCTTTTTTTGCCACTATTTAAAACCTCCTAAAATTCCACAATTTTTCACTCTAACAAAACGATAAGTGCTTTGTAAAATGAAATTTTTAGAAAATGCTGTTATCATTATCATATCATGCTTCACACTAATATTATAAATGTGAAACTAAGTCTGTTTGTTTGTAAGTCAATGACGCCTTAACCACTGAACCGATTTTAAAAATTCTTTCACTTATATAAAGCTACATTATCTGTGAGTATCATAGGCTATTTTTTTAATTTCAATAAAAGATCACTACAAAAATTACAATAATGTAACGCAAGGTATCAAAATTTTTCCTTTAAAAGTAATAATTTGACGGGCGCTGCCATTTTGTTGACGTATTTGACGCGAGCGAAGCCGCGGATAAAAGCTTGTAAATACATAAAAGTAATTCCTTGCAAGCATTGTCGGTTTTTTTTTTAATGAGAAGATCGCGTGCAATTTTATTACTTGATTCACTACTTGCACATCTGCTTTTTGGGATTTTCTGTTAAAGAAATAATGTCTTTGGGATTTTAAATCTGCTTGGTTTTTCCCTGGCGATTTCTTCTTTGTTTTGGGGTCATGCATGCACTTTGATTAAAAACTCACAGAAATGGACACATAAAATGTTTAAAAATAAGGCTGTATGTACTGACTGAATAGTTGATTTCACGATAGTTGGAAGCCACTGGCACTGGGTATTGACTATGGCCACCCGGACATAACTTGGCAAAGTTATTGAACATGGAAGCACTTTTATACCTTACCGGGAACCACTACTTTGTTTAGGACCAACAATTATCGTGGTACATATATTATTTGCAGCATTAGTCATTGGGCTCTGTCATTACTAGTTAGGGTGTTAAAATTCGAATGGAAAGATTTAATGAACCCTAAAGAGACCATAGAAAATTTTCGAATCCCCGAAGTGGGTTACTCTGGACTTTTCAGCTCGTTTTTCCCAAGGGTAACAGCATAGGGCTTGGTCCTACAGGTTAGGGATTGCGCTTGGAGGTAACTTTCCTGCCGTGTAAAATACATGTGTTCCAAAACAACCAAC
Source organism: Platycheirus albimanus (assembly GCA_916050605.2). Lineage (NCBI taxonomy): Eukaryota > Metazoa > Arthropoda > Insecta > Diptera > Syrphidae > Platycheirus > Platycheirus albimanus. Next base: position 8,335,873 of record OU696696.1, on the reverse strand, counting down.
TGCCTTGGGTGTATAAATACTTTGTCGACAACATTATTGCAAGAAATATTCGCTCGATCAGAGAAGCATTCGAAACTATTTTAGTACAGATGGAGAATATATGTTTGGCTGAGACTATTGTGCTGTGCTGTCTTCAATTGCAGAGCATATTCGCAGTTTCATTCCAGATATCAATTAAAGAATTACTCTTGCCAAACGGTGTTGGTTCAGGCTACTTGACATCAAAGTCCTGTCTCCAAAGACCAAGGAGACACTATACAAAACTCTTGAAGTCTCGATCCTGTCGTACGGCGCATGGGATAGAAGCGTTGACCATGACACAATCGGCTGATGGGGTCCTTCGAGGAGATGTTTTGGGTTGTATTCGGCCCTGTATGTATCAGTGGAGTGTAGAGGAGATCATTCAGACACCAGCTACACAAGCTATACAACTAAATCGACGTCTTCAAATAGCTGAAAATAAATAAGCTGCTATGCTGTTGAGGATACATAAATTAAGACTTTTTTGCAAACGTTATGAAGTGTTAGACCTCGTCCAAACAGATAGTGATGCTTTCTCAAAGTGCTGGACTTTTACAGAAAACAAGGTGTTTTTGTTTTGTGTGTACGGTTCAATCTTTTGATTTATGGTTCAATAAGAAAAGTCTAAATGACAAAATTGCCAGCCATGAAATGACAAAGCTTGAGTTAATTTACGTTTTATAAAACATACCAGTTTTCTTGCAATGTCCAACAAATATGTTGGTTCTTTGAGAGCCGTATTTTGAATGATCGTTTAGAAATCCTAATTGAATACAAAGTTCCAAATTAAAAAAAAAGAACATGAAATTTATTAAGTGAGAGCTTATGGCCGAAAAAAGTAAAAAAATATTGCCAGTAAAACTGTTCGAGTTCTGACAGTAATGGAAATAAATGCTAACCTTGTTTGGATGTATATATTCACAATTTTTTTTTAACTGGAAAAGTTATTATTAAAATTAAAATAATATCTAAAACAATATACAAAATGATGTACATACGTAATATTTGTAATGTTTGCATTGGGATAAGGTTGAAGTTTAAAAAATATTACACAAAATTTAAAATAAAGATAATACGTGTATTGCTTCGAAGTTGGATTGTCAATTTATATATCAAATATATAATAAGTTTATTTACTTAACACCAAAGGTCGGTGCAGCAAAGAATTTTGTTTTATTTCTTAGAAATATGCTAAATGTCAATTTTTTGTTGAAATTGTATTTTTTATTTATGTTTATGTGTGCGTATAAAAAGGGAAAGTATTATTTTATAAATTTAAGTTTTTTAGTTTAGTTTTTTTTTTTGAATATTACTCATTATTTTGTATTTTTATTTTTGCCAATCTGAGACAAAGAGGCAACTCTGATGATTTTTATTTAATTTCTTAAGTTTATATTGATTTTTATTATAGTTTTCAATTTTTTTGTTTTTAAATACCAAAATATAATTTTTATAAGAAAACAAAATTATACAAAAATCAGCAATAATAAATAAAATAAAATTAAGTGGTTTACATTTTTTATGTGAAGCACAAATTTATTTATTTATTTAACTATTGCACTTAATCATGAGAAACATTCAAGAGAAAGAGTTCCAAATCGTGTTATTGTAAATTTTCTTAAATTTAAATTATAAAAATATTAGCAGGAGGCATGTTGAGTTTGAAATGTAACTGATGTATTACAAATTTGAAAAATATTGAAACATGGAAAATGTAATTTGAATATGGCTCTTAAAAAAGCTTAGCCCATCTTAATTATGAATATGCTTGTGAAGATTTTGATGAATATACTGCCACTGTGCCATTTAACACGTCTTTAGTCCAATATCATATATTTTATCTGTAACTTCACTTGTGAAATATTTTTCCATCCCTCAGCCAGAGAGCACATAAAGGAGGGAAAAATCTTTCGTACGTCGTACAATTTTTAGAATTTGAATATTTCGCAATAGGATATAAATTCCATTTGTGAAAGGTTTCAATTATGATCACGCAAGACAAAAGAAGATAAAATCAACTGAAGTATGCTACCACCATCAACCAAGTATTTATAGGCGAAAGTTATTAGTTGTTTTAATTTCGTTCAAAAATTTGCAAAACCAATAAGATAGTTCAAATGCTTTTCAGCCTCTTTTGAAGGGTCCTTACAAAAAAAAACTCATTTCAATTGAAATTGAAAATCTCGACTTTTGTCAAAATCTTTCACTCCTATTCCGATTGATGATTAAATATACAGGAACACAATTGAGAAAGGGACCACATTCAGGGTAGGAAGAGTGGGTTAACTTTTAATAATGCAACGTTTTGACATTTCTTCTGACTCTTCGTAGCTGCACCTTTCTTTCCTGCGATACCCGGCATTACAATCGAAATGTTAGTGAGGCGGTTACAAACTCCAAAAAGGGCAAAGCGGTTCGGCCAGAGAGATACCTTTTGAGTTTTGAAATAAAGTTAGGTGATATCGTCGGATGGCTCGTGATTCTCATTTTAAGGCTTCAAAGACGTGATCAAATGCCTAAACATTGGAGGGAAGTTTTCTTCACCTATTAAATAAAGAGACACACGAAGGTGTTCGAGTATGTGCAAAATCCAACTGATGTTATAAACCATGAAGATCGTTGAGCGAGTTTCGCATAGCCGACTGCGAAAAATGATATGGCTTTTTGATGACCAGTTCGGGTTTAACTCGGGAAAGTCAATAACAGATTCTAATAATCATTATGGAAAAACATCAGTTAAAGGACGGGTTTTGATTAAGCACTCGATAGACAACCACAAGATCTGATAAGGGCCCTCACTCAACGAGGAGCTCGAGAATTCCAATGTGAGGATGTCCATGGACTTTGTATGAAGTAGCACTGACAAAAGTAATTGTCCAGCTGGAGTTATCACAGAATTCCAAACAACAGCTGTTCTTTTTTAATAACAGTGTACATGTAGTGTTAAAATTGTTATTTTCAGCCATTCGGATGAATAAAATCACTTTTGAGTAAGTTGCCTTAGCGAAGCAACAAAGTTGCGTGAGTCAGATTTACAAAGGAAAGGGAGTTAAAATCCTTTGACTCAAAGCGTTTAACAACAGTGTCAGTGAAATGACTTAACACCTTACAACAACTCTCGGGGAAACTCCACTGAGTAAACCAAAATCTACAAAAAATAAAAAAATGTATCCAAAATGTTAAAATCCGCACGTATCTTGCCTCTATTTCAAAATCCCCAAAAACTGCTGGTACCTACATATTTTTGTATTGTATAAGTTAAAAATTGCTCTACTTTACAGTTTCTTCTTCTAAATAAATTATTATTTCTTTGCAAAAATTAGTTTTTACAATCAACAAAAATTATAAGAGATTCATTTAACATCGGCCGTCTTTCTTTAAAAAAAAATTTGAATATTTTAAAAAGTTTTTTGATAAAAAATTCGTTTTCTTAAAGCAGTTATAGAATCTACATTAATTCTTATATGATGGATAAACGTTTTTAAACTTGATTATAAAGAAGATGTGCAAGTAGTGAAACAAGCGATAAAATCGCGAACTTAAACACACACCAGTTACGGAGTTGAATAAAGACTTTGAACGAAAATATTAGCGTTGGTGAAAAAGCTGAATTTTCATACTTGCATATCTCATTTTAATACTTTAAAATGTATTTACTTGAATGCCGCCCAAATTATATGCAACTTGAAGGATTACATCCAATTATAAATTTATTTTTGTAAATTGTGCTTCCAAACCAAACAAATCATTCAAAAGCTGAAAACAAAATCTAAAAGAAGAAAAAAAAATTATAACAAATAATTCAAAATAAAAACAAAAACATAAATTAAAAATTTATTTTATTAACATATTTTGCAACAAATACATTATGAAGTTTAGCATATCTTTTAAGGTACTTAATACAAAATCATCGTACGTATATATTTATATTTTTAAAAGATTTTTATATTATTTCTAAGAAACATATATTTTTTAAAAATTTTAAACAAATAAACATTAACAATAAAATTTTTAATTTTTACATTCTAATTCGACTAGTTTCTCTTGGCTTATATGCGAACAGAGACTGAAAGAGATAGATGATGATAGGAAATAGAGATAGATAGATAGATAGATAGGTAGAGAGAGAGAAGAGTGAGTTTTTATTTGTTTGTTTTTTTCGAAAGATGTGCACTTTATGGGATTAAATTATTTTCAATAAAATGTGGTTGTGGACGCTCGACGCTCTTAAGTTTTAAGATACAAGTACAGGTTTATTCTACGGGTATATGCATAAATATATTTAAATTTTTTAATAATTATAACAAACACTTAAAACTACAATACAACCATATTACTAAATATATTTTATATAATTTATTACCTATTAATGAGCAATGTGTGTTTTGTAAAATTATAATTTTAAAAACATTTCACTCATTTATATATATATTAGAATATTTTATAGAAAAGAAAAACTTAACAAATAAAATAATTAACAAAACAAAAAAATAGACAATAAATAATTTGTTAGTACACATACATTGATGTTTATGTTTATAAATAAAACTAATAGTTTTTATGTGCTTGTATAGATGCGTGTTATTTTTTATGATTTTTTTTTTAACTTGTAGCTAAATTAATGTCGTTTTTATCTCACTCATTATCACTTTTTTTCTAGAAAAAAAAAATAAATAAATAAATATTTTCTTTGGTTTTTTTTTTCATTTTACAACATAAATTAAAATTAAAACAAATTTTTAAAACTGAAAAAAGAAAAACATAGATTCTTATAGAAAAGAAGTAAAAGTAAAAAAAAAATATTAGGACGTTTATATGCTTGCAATTTCGCTTAGGTTTTGAAAATTTTAATGCACATTTTGTTGTTTTCTTAATTTTTTTTTTTAAATAATTTTTAAATATAATACATTTTTTCGATTGTCAATTTTATAAATTAATTTTTATATTATTTATTGTTTAATTTTATTTTTCTTCTTTTAATAATAAGTTAAAGGTATTATTAAATTTAAATTTAAGAAGTGTCTTAGCATAGCATAGATGGTTTTATACATTTTGGAGATTTCTTTGTTTTAATCAATCCATTCAAACACTTGATTTTGGTTTTCCAAATAATTGGATCATTGTAGTTAATTTGATTCAAATTGCTTTTAATTTGGCTTTTATTTTGGCTTTATAACGAATTTGTGTTTGTGTTTGGCTGCAATTGCTGTTGTAGCTGTGGTGTTGGTGGTTGTTGTAGCTGCGGTTGACTGTTTGGATCAGTTTCTTGGGGACGATGTGATTTCATATGAGCACTTCTACTTTTGACTTTGTTGAAAACTCTGGAAATACGTTTTGTTTTGATTTAACATTTTTTTGAAGTCGGTTTTTTATAAGAAATGTAAGATTATCAAAAAGGAACAAACATGCAATTTTTACAAAGTAAAAGCTTAACAGAGCTTTTAGAACTAAATTCAAATGTAGAGAACAATAGTTGAAGAAATATCTATTTTTTTTCAAAAGTGGCCTAAACTACTTTTTCGCTCAATATAAGTAAAATACAAATTAAGCAATCTAGACTCTCCTCTATTGATATTGGGATCTATCACTTGTCATCATTTGCTTTTTTTTAACACTAGTTAAAATGTTGTGTGTGAATGCACTCATTTTATACGTCATATTCTCCGATGGCCAGGCCATAGAACTCTACTTTTGACGTTTGACTGTTTTGCCCTCTGGTGTTTTAGAATTGGTTTCGTTTAAAAATGGAGGCATACATTAATTCACTTCTTATCATTAAGTGACGCTGAGTTGACGATTTTTTAGGTTTGGCGGAAGTGAAGCACAGAATATAGTTTGGCAGAGATTCAAAATCGCTTTCATCCAATTGGCGGCCATTAACAGGCAACCCGTATGACAACCAAATTAGCAAGAGATCAACGATAATCTGTTGGTGAGGATGTATGTGCTTCTCTTCTTCATCATCAGACACAGAAAACTTTGAAGAAACCGTTGTTGAGGTTTCTCTGCGTGATTGTAGCAAACATGCTGCGGTTAGTTTTGAATAACCTCCAGCACTCCAAAAAAATTTTCGGCCTCGTTCGTATTTTTGCTGCCAAATACTGGGGAAGACAAGGTACTGATTAAGGAGCCATGGACACATAAAATCAAGTTCGAAAACTAAGGACTCCTGGATATGCACTGTATGCATATGGCAAAGGTCATGCGTTATGGTGGAGAGTAGTATTCAAGTATTTTTGATTATTAATTTCAACAATAAAGATTCAACGGTCGTAAAACTGGAGACGGCCATAGGCTAGCGTCAGCGTATTTCGCCCATGGCCATCATATTCGTGGGGATAACCTAAAAAAGCTGTTGAAATAAGCTGAAACAACAAAAATTGCGTTCATAATTGAAAGCGATGCCAACAGCTAACGTTCATCACATAGTGTGGGGTACTTTAAACATCAACAAAAGAGGTGATTCACTTTTGATTACATCTTATTGTGATCAATTTTAGCCATGAACTAACATTTATAACAAAAACCGGACGGGGAATACTTGGCATTACTCTCGTCTCCAACTTCATCTACTCAACAATTAAAGATTGGTTAATGACTCCTGAACACTCGTGTTCAGACCACCGTTGTATCCCAAGAGCTATATACAAAATTTGACAATATTACTCGGGCCTTAAACAATGCTCTTGCAAACTTTTGTCCTATCATCATCATTCCAAAAGGCAAGACAAAGCCTTATTGGTGGAACGCAGAGCTGGGTCCACTTAGAATCCATATTCAATCCCATCGATGAAATGGGCTTAAACATAAGTTCTCTTTTGAGCTTCTTTATAAGCTTTAAGTGGTTCCAAGTGTGTACGTTTTTAAGGTTTAACACCCCAAACTTTGTGGTATCACAATGGTGTTCATTTGGACTAAGTTGACCAGCGCTAACCTCTGTAGCTGACCGTTACCTTTAACTAAAGCCTAACCTATGGACCCTCTACCGGTCGGGTGAAAAGCCCCTTGCAGTAATAAAGAAAAATCTTGAGTACGATTTATAATCCTGTTTTTGATCATCTAGCGAAAAATATACAACAATGAGCTACTGTATTGCTTGCTCATTGTTGCCCAGTCTGAGAAATTCGTATTCAATGGTTTAGATGGCTGGGTAATGCAGAATGAATCAATGCTCCAATGCGTAAAGTCTTCAAAGCCATATCAGATTAAGCTAGAAGTCGAGTTAGACCTTTGTTGGAGCTTCCAAGTATAGAGGGACATCTCCAACTTAGATTAGATTAGATTAGAGCGATAGCCAGTGTTCTGTGCACATCAAGGGAATCGTTTGCATAGACCTGAGACTTCATTAAAACCCACAAGAAAAAGTCTTGCGGGGTAAAATCATATGCCATTAGTGGTCAGTTCACGACACCTGCTCCCAGAGGTATCCTTACCCTCAAATCTATGCATAATGTCGATCTTGTCATCCGATATGTGGAACGTATTTGCCAGTTTGCTAGAACTACATATCGTCTAAGTCTAAGTCCAAATGGATTAAATTTAGAAAAATGAAATTGGTTATCATCGTTCTGTAGTGCTCACCACTGACGGTAAACGCCTCACCAATGTCTTATTCGAAGAAAATATGGACAATCATGCAGCTGGACCAAAATCCACAGCAAATGGAAATTTTTTGGGCTACCTTGTCACCTAGTGAACCTCTTGTAAGTTGGTTTCGTCCCAAATACGTCACTTTTGCTGCTTACCACAGCCATTAGAAGATTTTTTGGACAAAATTGAGGTTCATTCCAAACAGCCCAAAGCCCAGTCAGTTTATCATTTAACCCGCCAATGGTGAGGTGAATAACTGGCCCATATGAACTACATTGAAACCCGGTCTCACAGACAGTGGGTCAAAAATGGCGGCTGAAACATTCTGATCTCTCGTGGTAATTGCCATGGTGATTTGGCATGAGTATCTGAATAAAGAACAACAGATTTGACAGATGTCAACAAAACAACATGGACGCGGTGCGCCGCCAATCTACCCGTGCTGATTGAAAAGCTTTAATTGACACAAAGTCTCCAGATGATAAAAACATACATACATATACAGTTATAGAAGTAACATTGTTTATGAAGTTAAGATACACATAACGTTTTCTTATTTTTAGTTTATTTATTATTTATTTGACACTAGCAAGACAGTACTTTTTAGCTTGCCAATCGCTAAATAAGATAATTTCGAATCCAATGCAGTCATTGAACAAACGGAGCTTCTGTAGTTTCTGAATAACGGTACTACTTCAATTTTAGAGATCTCAAGAAACATGAACGCATTCCTCAATTTAAATATTGCTTCAAGCAAAATGGCAGATGTTTAAAATTTGCAAAAAAAAAATATCAAAAAAACTGAGACTACTACTTTTATATCTAAAGAAAAAAAATGTACTTAAAAATAAAATAGAATAAGATTATAGATAAAAAATTTAAATAAAAAAAAACGAAAAAAACTTACATATAATCCAAAAGAACATATATACGATATTACAGATGAAACGAAAATTTGGATGCAGTTGGTAGATTATATTTTGTAACTCATACACACGTACAACATTATTATAGATATGGCACTTTTGTTTAATCTCTTTATAGTACATGTATATATCGCTTGCGCTTACAACAAACGCTCTAACGGTAATTTGTGATGCTTTTTTTGTGTAAATATGGACATGTAACAGTAACAACAATATAAAGAGAAAATAATAATAACATTAACAACATTGACTCTAAGAACAAAAATGTCCAATTTAAAGAGAGGTTTTTTTTTTTTGAATATATTTTTTTATGTAACAGGTATAAAAGACGTGCGTTTGTATTTATAAGTTTATTTTTGAGCGTGTATTTGTGTGGTATGTGTTTGTGTGTCTGTAAGGATTTTTGGGGTGGTCTTACTTGCCGCACACCTTGCAGGGAAAATCATCTTTAAGATTCGATTGAGACTGCAATTGGCCATTGTTGCCCAATATTATGGAACTGTTGTTATTGTTTAATTGATTCATATTGCGACCAATACAGTGGATCCGGGTGTGTCCGTGTAAAGCAGCTTTTGAAGTGAAGCTCTTAAAAAAGCATAAAATTACATCAAAATCAATAATTCTAAGAAAAACAGTTGGAAACAAAAATATCTTACAGCTGAGCAATCCGGCATCTCGCAGACATGAGGACGATGCTCAGCAGCTTGTGATGAGAATTGCGATTGCGACACATCGTCAGCTTCGACTTTTAAATGGGTCATCTTGTAATCGACGCAGAGCTTCTTCCAGAAGTAGTACAGTTGTATACATTCACTTGTTGACTTGGTTATAATCTAGAAAATTATGTATACATTATGGAGATGTCCAAAAGAAACATTGCTTTCTTACCTCTCTTGAGATGCTATAGAAGTCCTTTCCATATTTCTCTAATCCTCGGAGGAACATCTCTACTTCTAACGAGGACCATTTCAATTGGAAAGGATTCGATTGCGATTTCAGGAGATTCAATACAGCTATTGGTGTATCACCCTGAACTTGGAGCAATGCTTTAAGGGCAACTTCTTCCGAATGATAACCAAGTGGAATGGCTGAAGACTTACTCAGCTCAATGTATCTCGTTAGAATCTTTTCATCGGTTGCTACGCTGGGATCCCACATAATTTCTTCATGATCTGTTGCTTTCACTTGTCCACCTTGTCCAACACCAATTATCGCATGATGGCGCTCATTTGTCTTTTCTAGAGCCGGTATAGTGGCTTGATATGCTGTACCGATGTTCACTTTGGATTCATCAAGGAAAGCCATTAGACTGGCAGCCTCTTCGAATTCATCATCCAAATGTAAAACATCCTGAGCAAAGGTTGGTGGTTTTGGTAGATTGGAATACAAACCGGTACCCTTTCTGCCGGGATCGAGGATGGGCTGGGGAGTGTAGTGAGTTGTAGATGGTTTTCGCAGTTTTGACTTATACAACTCATATTTACGAGGAACACTACTTGAGTGGGTGCTACTATCACCACCACAGATTGATCCTTGACGCAATCTTCTTTTTAAGATTGAGCTTGTCAATGGTGAGGCAGTTGCAGCTGCCGCTAGAATGTTTTGCGGTTGTTGATTGCTTTGGCCTTGCTGTGCAGGGATCTCATTTCCTGCAAAAAAATGTGACGTTGATTTTATCGGAGCTGAAGTTTCTTGCTTGAACGGTGGGGGTGGCAGTTGTGGTACTGCCAGCTGATTGTCCACACACATCTGGCCAGTAGATAAATCTGGCTTAATATCTTTTTCGTTGTCTTGCTTAATGTCTTGCTGTTGAATGGTGAAATGGAATTCGGTATTTCCATCTCTGGACGTAGTAGTGGCCATTAATAGAGGATAACTTGGATCTGGATCTTGTTTTTTGGGGAGTAATTGTGCTGGTAGGGTTGATGACTGATCCATGCGTAGCAATGTTGTATGCTGGTGGTGTGGTTGAACATTTAATCTGTGGCCAAAGTCTCTGGGTGAGGATGACAGAAGAGGGTCTTCTGAATTTGGCATCATTTGTGATTGCAAACCTAGTCCCGGCAGGTAGTACAGATCAATATCTGTTGAGTTTTGTGGGTCACAATTCAGAGATTCATCGGGCAAAACATCACGCAGGACTTCTTTGACTTCTTCGGCAGTGCCAATGCCACTTGTGAAAAATGACTCAGATAATGGGGAAGTTGCATTGCGAGAATCATCGAGGAATCCTTGAGCATCTTCCAAAAAGGATAGATTTTGCTCGGCAAAGTCTTTGAGATCACAGTTTGCCCCGTCGTTGGATTCATTTAAGAGGTCTTCCACCTTGACAACCGATGTGTCAAATACATCATTTGAATTATCATCGCCAGATTTGAAAAATTGCCCACTATCTTCAAGGACACTCTTGAGCTTGAGGATTTTCTGACTTTCGGTGAGAGCTTCATTGGAACAGTCTTTGAAAAAAGTTCCACCGGCATCGTCAATAAAGTCAGATGTGGATTTCTCCTGGAAAAAGGAATTCGCTGCATCTGAAAAGTGGTGGGAGTCATCCAGGAATGGCGAAGATTGTGCTACCGTCTCATGGCTTGCTGGTGGGGTGGGATATGCCAGCGGTGAGGGAAGTGGAGAAATTGACTGTTTTATAACAGTGGCAAGTGTTTTGGCTGATGTGGTGGTCTGGTTTCCACCAGTATTGATAGCCTTGCATGTGCCATTATTGTACAGGACAAAATCCTTGGAATGAAGAGTTTGGAAGTCGGGCAATGCTTCTTGCAATGGGGAACTGAACACCGTTTGCATATCCTTGCTGTTTCTATTCACAACAGCGTTGGAAGAAGAGTTGGTGTCACTCTGAAAGTCACCAAGTGAATTTATTTCATCTAAGTGATCCGGTTCTTCGGACTCATTGAGCAACTGTATGGAATCCACCGTTTGCAGAAGCATGTCGGTTTCCGACACACTATAGACATCACTATCCTCAAAAAAGGACGCTGCTGAATCTGTGGAATAGGTTAGCGTATAAACGTCACCTGATCCATTCGAAGCTTGGGATATGGTAAGTGAGACGGGGGTTGTTTCTCCATTTGGGAGAGTGATTGCAAGTGGTGGGTTGGATGTTCCCGAGTTGGTGGAAAGTGATAGTTCAGAGGGCAGCATGAGGGTCCCACTGCTAGTGGTGAAAATCTGGCTGGAATCAGTATTCGATGTTTTTCTTACTGCCACTTTTGTACCACGTTTCAGGAGCTCAATCAATGTTGCGTCTTTGTGATCCATGGTAGAAGTAGCTTTGGAAGTATTGGTTGATACTGTTGCCGTTCCGACACTGACATTTGATGATTTTTGGTGGATTGACATTGGTTGCTTTTGAATTTGCAGACCCGACGGAAGAACAGCATTTCCGATATCTGGCAAAGTGTTGTTCCTTTCAGATGGTGAGCTTCCTGATTGAAGTATATGGGGTGACTTGGGAGTTAAAAAACTTTCCAGGTCATTTGCTGCTCGTCTAATTGCAGCTGTTATGGGTGGGGCAGGAACTACAAAGGCACCCTGAATGGAAAAATATTTTTTTTTTAAATATTCTTAGATGTGAAAGCAACTCCCATTTAACTTACCTTCAAATCCTTACATCGCTTACTTATAATTTTTTCTTCAATCAAAGCTCGCACACCAATACTTGCCGTTTGGAGTGGTGGCCCCCCAAGGCCATCTTTTCGATCGCATTTCTTCGTTTCTGCTTCTTTTTTGAAGTACCCACCATGCAGACGCATGTGTCCGTTAAGGGCTGGAACGTTCTTAAATTTTCTATGACACAGATTGCACTCTACAGGTTTTTGTTCGATTTTGACAATATTCAAAATTTGTTGGTTTAATGCGGCGGCGCTGGATATTTGTTGTTGTTGTTGTTGCTGCTGCTGTTGTTGCTGGTGATGGGGACCACTTCCATTGAGTAACTCATTTATGGAAATCGATGTGATTGGTGTCGTGGAATTATCTATTGCTGAGGATTTTGATTGTGTCTGCTGCAATTGGGTCTGGAATATATGATTTTAATTTAAATGGCAATAATTTGAAAAGAGTGTGCAAAGATAAAGTCATACAATGTGCAAAATATTCCGAACAAGGTTACATGAGATTCTTTTAATCTTACTAAACCCTTAGTGTGCTCTACTTTATGAAACCTTCAACATGTTGTGAACGGGTGGATAAAAGGACTGTAATTGATATTGCAGGTCCTTTCCCTGAAACCAACATTAGAAACGATAGGTATATTCCCGGAATCATCTATTATAATGCATACGGTACGACGAGAGGTTTTCAAGCGGGAGATTTGGTGTTTTACAATCTTCATCGAAGAAAGTCACTGTCGCCGAAGCTACAGCAAAATTAGTTAGGGCCTAACAAAGTTGGCACCAGAATCAATAACGTTACTTACCTTGTTCAGAGAGGTTTAAGGGGCAAGATGAAAGTTGTTCAGAAGAATTGACTATGTCGCTTCTATAATGACCACGAAGGCGATGGATTTATTTGGGACGAATAATAATTCTAAAAAGGACGAGATGTGATATGATTCTCAAATTAAGTTGACGGACTTTAATGTGTTGGTCATTAGTGTACTATTGTAACACAAAATAGTTTTAGTCTTAAATTTATTATCCAATGCTGCAACCATTATTGGAGACTTGCTTTTGGAGAATTTGAAAGTTCGGAAAGTACTTGAATGTTCGGAGGTGTTCGAGAATAGGAATATTCGGGAGCTGTTTGTTTGTTTGTAAATATGTTATGTACTCCGACACCACCCATCCAATTTAGTTCAAACTTTTAAGAAATCTTTGGTGTTGTTTCAATAGTGTTTTTGTAAGGTTTGGTCAAAGTCGATCATGTAGTTTACCCACAAGCATTGTATTTATATCTTATAGTAATTTCATGGAACATTTTATTTTAGTTCTGAACGTCGTCAATGGCGGCACTAGTTGTCTTATCTAATTTACATCAAATGTCTTCTATTTTTGTTTTTGCTTCCCATAGCAGTTTAGACAAAAACCACTAAAATTACTCTACAATCAAAGCTTGTGAACGTCGTCCATAGATGCCGCACAAAACGTTCCGCTTCTTGGGAATACTATAGATTTTCAATACAATGCCACAAGGCGAAGAAAAATAAGCAGAAACCTCAACTCCGATTTAAAAAATTCGGAAGGGTAGAACAACGTCTAGTTTAGTATAAATAGGAGCATCTCAAACTCAAAAGTCGCACTTTTATTTTATACCTAGTGACAGTTTATTCATGAAAAAATAGTTCAACTCAGCAGTGGTTATTATATGTGATAATTTTTAAAAAAGAAATGAAGAGTTTGAATTTAAATTAAAGTGAGCTTGAGTTAAAGAAACAAGAGTGGTGATTTAAAAGTAAAAGAAATAAATTTTATTCTCCGAACGCAAGACTACAAAAGTACAAATATTGCAATAAGCAATATGAATTCTTGTTTAGTATGTGACTGTGAATTTACTCAAAATGGCAGAGTGTACAAAGGATCCATAGGGGGAATCAAAATGGTGTACTTGCATACAGAAAGCTCTTTAGCTTATTTTCATACAATCAACCATCTTGGATTTACTGAAACTACCATTTAAAATCTAAAAATTAAAATTTTATAAAATTGAATCGAAATTAAATTGAAAACTTTATTACTGTTCTTCCTACTATTGAATTAATATGTTAATTTTCAGAGAAAACACAGTTTTCTATTAGGCCTAATGGGCAAAATCGGTAAATTTGAATAATATCATCTGTATATAAAAAAGCTTAGAGTGAATAATAACTGACTCTATTTAGTTAATATACAATTAAAGTAACAGTGGAGCTAGTATCGATCCTTGCGGAACACCTCGTACTATGGGAAGAAAATCTGATGGAGGGCTATCAAGACCAAGGACTTGATTTCTATTGGTTAAGTAAGAGGACAACTGTTTACTTGCTTCTGGACGAAACGGTGTCTCCGTTTGCTTTAAAGAATAGAATGGTTTACCATATCACGATGGTCTTTAAGAAATCAAGGAGAACCAAAACACTGAAGCAATTATTGTGAAGTCCGACTCTTATATCTTTAATGACTTTCATAATCGCGTTTGTACAACAATGTTTGGATCGAAAACCTGATTTAATGTTAACTTGGATATTATTGCTCCTAAGCTCAGCTCACACAAAAATTTTAATTTTTGGGATAGGCATAATTTTGGCTGCTTTCCATTTTTAAGGATTAACTCTACCCATACCCAACATACACTAATAGCGAGTTGCATTCAAAGTTGGAAGATTTGCTGTCAAAATCCAGAATTGCTCTTTTCAATGAAACTTATTTGGGATATTTATGGCAATTTGACTTTTAGTCATTTGGTTTTTGTCTTTTGTCATTGGAACTGCTAACATTGGATAATTGCTAATTGATAATTAATTGGATAATTAAGGTACATATTAAGTTCTTCGTTCATTATTTGTTTATTTTTGATTTATTTATCACAGACTGGCACAATTGCACAACAAACGACAAAAAATTACAAATTATTTCTCAATTGACGTTTGACAGAAATGTATTCAGATCGATTTTCCCAATCCATCAGAGATGCAATCTTTCGTGTTGAGAATCGATCTAGAATTGCACTTTTTCTTGCAATGAAACTTGCAAAACTGAAAAAGATCAAATCTTTTGACAGAAAGAACAAATCTTTTCTCGAATTAAACTCGCTATAAAATTGACCGACACTTTTTTATATCATCTATCATCAGACGATACCTTCCCGTAAGAATGTATTAAGCGAAACTTTTTTTGAAAATTACTTTTTGATTTTTAAAACTTAAAGATAAAAACTTCTTATCTGATTAAAATTTCGGTTTTGTAATGATGCTTTGTATTTTGAAAATCTTTTTCCAAATTATAACAGGAGGAACGTTTCTTTTCGTTTCCTGAACAATTTTAGAAATGTCAACGTATCGATTAACACCATGTATATATGTACCTACCACGTGTTTGACCTGGGTTTAAAAGAGATACAAACTTGCGATTTAATTCATTGCTGTATAAAATTACAGGACGTTGTTTTCCGATTTCAAGTTCCCTAAGGTTTTTCTAAAGTTTTCGGTTGGCGTTGAGGCGGGTGGAGTAAAGTTATCGATTGTTTCCAGTTCTTAACCTTATTCCTAGGCTAACCAGATTTTCAATAAACAAAGGAAATTTTGTCTATAAGTGGATGGTTTTAGTAAAATATAAAACCCCAACAACATTTAATAATCAATATTTTAATCTTTTAAATACTGCGGTAGTGATGCATAAAATTCAATTGGCCTAAAGATTCTAAATCTAAAAAATATGCAGAGATGGATTCAAGTATCTGCACAGACTGAATATATTAATAAATATGTAAATCCTATGATACGAGTACACCATGTGTGATAAGACTGGATTGTCATTTTATTGCATTATTATCATATATATTTAATGCAGGATTGCTTTTGATCTCAAGGATGCATTTACCTAAACTTCATGGGCCTACTCTTCACAACTACGGCCTTGCGCTTGCATGTTTTTTAAAATTAATCTTGAAATGGATTTCTTGATTTTACAGAGAGAAAAAGTGTCCGGAAATATTGCACTTTTTCTTTGCCTCACACCAACAGCAATTCCTATACATTATACAACAGTGTTGAAAATAAAAAAAAAACTACTCACTTGCATATTCCATGTCCTTGGTCTCTGCAGTTGCTGCTGGGGACTTTGGGCCTGGCTTTGATGGGGTGACGGTGGTTGATTTGTAATTTTCAAATTCGCTGTCGTGGAACCGACATTCACTTGGGTGTTGCCCTGCTTCGTCTGCTGCATAATTTGACTAATGAGATCTAGCTGCTGCCTGGTGAGTCCATCACCAGTAGCAACCGATTTTATTGAAGCATTTGACGAAGGTGAAGAAGCAGGTGAAGACGTCGCTGAATAGCATTGTGAAGAAGAGCTGGCTTGTGTCGATGATGACACAACTGACACATTCACAGCTGATGAGGATTGTTTCACTGAGCTGTTGCTATTACTGCCACTACCATCATCGCCACCACCCATGGTTGTGTACTGAATACAGTTTGCTCCGTGGGGTGAACTTGCGTCTCCTTGAAGAAGATGAAGAAGAAAAAAAAAGTCAAAAGAAAATATTAGTCAATAAAGTTTTGTAATAAAAAGTTTATGTTTTATATTATTTTATTTTACCACTGGCAGTTGCTGGTGACAAACTAAGACCTGTAGGCGGTCCTGTTGACGGCGAGAGGGATGATGATTGATTTTGAGGGGTGGTTGCAGCCGCCGCTAGTCCACTATGGTGATTCTCAGTGTGTCGTCTCAACGATCTTGCGTCACAATAAGATTTGCCGCAACCTTCAGCCTTGCATTCGTATGGTTTCTTATTTCTATGAGTCATCATATGACCATTTCTATTTAAAAAAAAATTGTTATTAATTTGTGCTATATGACGTCACTGGCTCTGCACGTGGCACTCACAAATGGTCCTGTCTTTTGAACGCTTTTGAACACATCACACAGACATACTTTCTCTCATCGCTATGCGTTAATTTGTGCTTCGCCAAGGCAGATGCATTTCCGAATACTTTACTGCAAACCTGAAAATAGTTGAAAGATACAATTTTAAAATGGATGGATTGAATTCAACGCGGGATGGATTGGCGCGAGAACGCTTTTAAATGGCAGCGCTTTGTACTGCTACTGCACCAAATTGCCATCACTATTTTTGGCTCAATAATTTTGTTTGAACTTTTAATTTTTTATATCCTTTCCTCAACCAGCAACCTCTACGTCAATTGTAAATTTTTATTAAATTTATGAATTCAAATTCGAAATATGATTAGATGCAGATGGGGATGAATTTGAACGGAAGCGGACAAAATGGTGTTCGATGAAAGCGCTCTGAGTGGCAACCAATTTGTTTGTTTTCAAATGGACATTCACACGAGCAGGAGCACCACATGTCAGTTTAGATTTTAAAAGACGCGTAAAGTCTTTTTGAGTAGTTCGATTAAATTCAAAGAAAACACCATCCAGAGATCATGAAGGAACTATACAACGTTCTTAGTTCTTAATAGTTGTTTGATTAAAGTTCGTGTAAACAGTCGACATGGTCATTAAATTGGGAATTAAAAACAAAGTAATGCGGAATAAATGGGGCTTCTCCAAACATAAAATGATTTATGGCTAGCAAAGGACAATTAATGGATGAGAAGTAAACATTCAGATGTTTTCGCATCTTTTTTCGTTCGTTTTAGGCGCGCTTCAAAAAAATCTGTATTTTACATATTGAAGCTTTAGAATTAATTGCTTCGAATAAAAGTTGTAAATGTGCTTAACTTGAAGGTCTTTTTTTTACAATAACAAAAAATGACTAACATTATAAATAGAATGCTTTACAATGTAATGGGCACGTGGATTACCCCCGAAAACTTGCAGTGGATGTAACGGGCAATTTGGAATGTGTTTTAATGGCGTCTTTATCAAAATTCGAAAAGTCTCAACGTCATCAACGAAAGAAATTTCGTACTGCAAGTCTAGAGCCGCGACCATTGACATTGAAGTACAAAATCTCGCCAGTCTTCTCGAGAATTTGCAGTAATGAATTGGAAAATACTTCGACAACATTACATGCTCTTTGAAAAAAAAAAATCAATCCGGGTACTATAACCGAATTCGAAGACAAAGACAATTCTGAAGACTACATAAATTGGACGTAAGCTGCGCTCGCTATCGCACTTTACGGACGAAAATTTGACATCTCATTGTGAATACATATGAGAGTGAGAGGTATGCTAACTTTGTGTTTGACATTTCATGTTTTGAACGGCAACGTTTCGTTCGGTTTTGTCACTAGCTTCCGTTTGTTTCCGTCCATTATAGTTCAGCCTTAATACGCGAAAGAAAATGGAAGCAAGTGTCAAAACCGAAAGAAAAATTTCTTTTCGACCTTTGAAATACATCAGTTGCCCAAACTTATCATAGAGTCATTTCGGGTTGGGTATACAAACCACATATATTTCGACTGTTTCGTAAGGCAACGTATGTATGTACCCATTCTTCAGTTATGTTTGGACCTTAAGTCGCATCACATAATCAATTTTTGTTTTTTACTTCAAAATTTGTATAGTGCTTCCAAGATTTAAAAGCGCTCCATTAGACCGATTTATGGTTGAATGTTGTATATAGCTTGAATAGCAAAATTTTACTTTGCTGAGAAAGTGTTTGGTCATTGTGACTGTCGGTATATTTTTATGTAACTCACCTACCTTTATCCGAAACTGTTTAAATTAAAGGTTTGAATTTCAGTTTTAGAATCAGTTTGCACATTCCTTGGAGATATGGTCAGTATTGCAATTATAAAAAAATGAAAACTGTTCGCCGTGAACAGAAAAGTGATTGCTACGAATTGTCACATCTCACACGGCTAACTTCAAAATATCATTGATATAAGAAATATAAGAAAATAGACGATTATTTGTTTATTAGTTGTTCACCTCATGTGAATAAGTCCTTAAGGATTTTGTTACTACTTTCTTGTGCTTCTCCATAATCCATAGTTTAAAACGAAAAATTTTTTAAGCTCTGCGTTATAACAAACATTTTGTCTAGGATGGTAGAAACGATGAGTTGCGAGTCAGAAACACATATAGGTAAATAATCGCTAGAGAGTGCGTCGGAGTCGTTCTGTAACCATAACTTACATACGTGTCCTGAAAGGAACGTGTTATGTAGGTACTGTTAGAGTGGTTGGTCCCGCAAATTGCAGACAATCAACCGGACAATCTGTGCGACAAAGACTCCTTTCTTCAGAGAGTTCGTTCAGTTTACGGATCGATTAAAGTATTCCCATTTTAAATGTCAAATTTAATCACGTGCATCTGACTAGGCGATAAAAACAAAGCTTTTGAAGGCGCGTTTCCTCCATATGCTGTCTACTCAGTCGATGTATGTATAGTTCCAGTAATTTTTCTTCAGGCATATCAAATTGGTTGTACTGTACCTCGCTTTATGCTAGCGGATAAATATTACTTTTTGATGTTTTGGTTAATGACACCGTAAGTAAAAATTTATGAAAAAACCAACGAAAAAAATGTTATAGCAAAACCTTCACAGATACCATCCCTGGACTAAATTATATTTTCCCTGAACATTTCATTAAACTCCGTTGGGTAGTTTTGGAGTCCATACCGGACACACTAACAAACATATATTTAAATCCATTTATATATGAATAAATTTTTCTAAGAAATATTTGTTATATTTTAAGTGTCAAAGTGACAGTTCAACTTATCGACCTCCATTGGAAGTTTCATTAAAAAAAAGATTGACATTAAAGAGTATCGCATGTGATTGCTTACCGAACCCGCATCATTTCCAGATACGATAGTTACAAAACAGGGGTCCAGTCCAGGCTCCAGGCCTCCAGGATTTATACATCCGAGGCAGGTTGCTGGTTGGTTAAGGAACATTTGATTTGTCATTAAGCCTTTGATCTCCTTCTGGGAAAGTTCCCTTAGGTTTTTTTGTTCGGCATTTTTTGTGATCGGACACCTTCATATATCTTAAGGTATTTCCACACTATCCCACAGTGTAGTACGACATATCAAAAAAAGTGTGAAGGAATGTGTGATGGTTTTACATTCAATCCTAAAAAAATATTTCAGATCTAAACACATGTCAAATCGTATGAGATCGGTGCTGTCATATTCTGTTTCCACACTATTATAAACTTGTTTCATCACACATTTTTGACATGTCGTATTACACTGTGGGTGGGATAGAGATAGTGTGGAAATACCTTTATTAGACATGATGCAGTGAGGAAAATACTGGGGGCTATAAATCGTTAAACTGCGAGAGTATGAGTATGTTTGGTACACAAAACTCTGGTGTTTATGAAGCACCACGCAGAGAAAAAAAAAATAATAGGACTGTGCAGTGCAGGCTAAGGGGCTAGTTATAGCTTTCATTAAAATGCATCCGTGAAAATTTTTCTTTGTGATTTTAAGACGATTTAACAAACAGAACTGTGGTTTAGTGGTACCAAACTAAAGATAATGAGTTTTAGAATTGTTTGCATGCAAAAAATATTTTATATTTATTAACATTTCTCTTAAAATCCAATTTTATTATTTCACTGACAGAAATCGATTTCAGTGTACAGCTGAATTTCGTTCCTGACATATGGAACACTATCGTTCCACTGAATGTGTTCAATTCTCATTGTGTTTTCATACATCAGTTTTACTTTCAATGATCAACTCTAACCTCAATATCTTGATTTTCTTGTGAACTAAATTGCTTTCAATGATGACTAATTTAATGATTGCTATAATCGACCTGTCAGTGAAAATATAAAGCGTATCACTGATTTGTGTTTCAATGATAGCTATAACTGGCCCCTAAGTAATAGAGATGTACTCGTATACATACAAATATACTATATATTTGTCTCTTTTTAGTGTCACTTTCTCGTTTGATTGAATTTTAAATCACAGTGTCGTTAGAAAAGTTTTCACTTCAAAAACAAAATGAAATAGAAATAATAAAAGAATATTTTGAAATATTAAATTACCTGACATTGTTGGGGTCCGTGTCGTGTGGGGGATGATGTTTTGGGTCTTTGTTTCTTTACAATCGGTGGATTAGATCCAGGAACTGATACATTTGATATACTCTCATTACTGCTACTACTACAACTGCTATTACTGGTTGTACTACAATTACTGCTACTACCACTGCTTCCACTACTACTACCGGTAATGCTGATTATTTGTCCACTAATAGGACTGTTCAGCGATATATTACTGCTACAGCTAATAAGGCTGTTATTGTTGAAGGTCTTACTGTTGTTGTTTTTGTTATTGTTGTTGGTATTGCTATTGCTCTTGCCGCCATTATTATTATTATTATTACTGTTATTGGGGGTGGTACTTATTGTTGAACCGATATCATTGAGTTTACTACCATCCAAACTCTCCAAAGTAATGGCACTAATCATTGTGTTATTACTATTTGAATTATTATTAAGGGCTGCAAATCAATAAAATATTAATTAAAATATTGTATTATATTGTATAATGGATGTATTTCTATACTTACAGGCCGTTTGTAGCGAACCAAGAACATCGGCTAGCATGTCCGGATCGGGATAACCAATTGTGAGGGCATTGTCTAGAGATGAATAACCATCGACCGATGAAGAATCTGACGAATGGATAGCTTCCCTTAATTGCAATGTAACTGATCCTTCTGCACCCATAGAGGCACTACACATCAAAACTCTGGGCGGTGAGAGTCCAGCCAATGGCAAATGAAGGCCACTTTGAACCTAGAGATACATCAAAAACAAACATACATAAATATTTTGTATACACAAGAGATTGTAAATTAATTAAATTTCGCATGTAAGACACTTTTACTTGGAAATAAAAATATAAAAAAAAATATTTCTGAAATAAAATCTAAATTTGTTGTATTTTTTTCATCTCGCATACAGATACAGATGAAAAAAAAATACAACATGGATGTTTTGCATTAATTAAAGTGAAATTTCATTAGTGTTGTTACATGTGTGCAACGAGCATAATCTAGAAGCAAACACAAAATCCGAGAATCGAGGGGTCTAGCTGGGTGCTCCCGTGCCGTGCGTCGCGTCTGTCCGTCGCTTCATGGAGCGTCACATCAAGCCAACGAACATGAAACTAATAAAAGTTGTTAAAGGAATGGTGTTTGCTTTGTAAATTAAATAAATTTGTTAAAGCGAAACGTTCTTTGAATGGAATTTTGATTGCTCATTTGATAAAAGTGTACAGTTTTTACAAAAAACAAAAAATCAATGCACCTAAAAAAAGTCCTTTAAAATTTATTTAAAAAGTTTTCTAGTGTAATTTTATTCTAAGAAGAGCAATATTTTTATTTTAACATAAATATATTAAAACTTTATGTCTGCTCATGCGGTAGAACAGAAACATTGATTCATGCGTGGCAAAAGTAAGTGGAAGTACATATTTGGTAGAGCTTTCAAAGCAAGCGAAGCCAAAAAGAAACCCCTGAATTCACCATTTTTACTTGCGATTATAGGTTCTATATAAGATGATAGAAAAGCCTTAAAAAGTGGGTCCGACAATTCTGTCTGCCTGTCTGTCTGTCTGTATGTCTGTCTGTTCGTCCGTCTGTATCGGCACCTACAACCTAAACGGCTGAACCGATTTGCTTCAAACTTTGTACATAGTATCATTATGACGTCCTACAGAGGTGTTTTTGGAATTAGCATTCTAGCTCTAAGACTAACGGTACCTGCTATACTATTTTTAGGGGAAAATTGATTTTTCTCAAAAACGGCTCCTACGATTTTGATAAAACTTTCTGAATAGTGTTTTCTGTGCAAACTTTATGTTTCCGTTGAAATAGAATTGTCAGAAAAAGTCTTATAACGAATTTCGATGATATTTTTAATGTAGAAGACCCTTTATAAACGAAATAATGTAAATTCCTAAATTTTTCAAAAAAAGTTTATTTTTTGAGTTTTTTAAAAAAGTTTTTCAAAAAAAACTGTTTTTTGATAAAAGTGGTCGAACGGTTTTTTGCACTTGAAAATAAAAATTCTTAAAATTCGAAACAGTAAACGAAATCAGATGGCTTACATCATTTTTTTTTTCCAAAAAAAACATTTTAACTAGTGATTTTTAAGTGATCAATAAAATTTCATATCATTATTTTGTCCCTGTTTTTGTTTCCAAAATCTCAAACCAACCATAAGACCAATGTTACACATTAGAGCAAGTTCATCCGACCCAGTCGTGCACTTTATTTTTTGTTGAATATACAGGGTATCCCAAAATTTAGTTTGTTTTTATATAATGTAGGTAGTTGTAATAGAATATAGGAGCCATCTTTTGTGAAAACCTTTATTTATTCTTAAAACACACATTTTAAGGGAAAGAGTTTTTGCAAGTTATATAACCTTAATATCGTTCGAAGTCTCGGCAGTTGTCTAAACGAATTGCAAAATCTAAGCACCTTTCGGCAATATGTATCTACAATTCAATTTTTTGACAAAAATCTCGGGTCAAAATTTGGTTTAAGAAGAAACCAGTTTGCGTCTTCTCTTAACCAGAATTCAAGACATATAACAGAATTGCTTTAACACCAACTACGGTCGCTAACTTGAAGCGTTTCGGGGAATTACGATAAAAGATTAGATAAGATAAGGAATTGGATGAATTCCAAAAGTTGTTTAATTGTCAAAATTAATGTGTGCTTCTTTAGTGCTTCAGAGCATAGCATTTCTTTTTTACTCAATTATTTAAAAAGACAGACTGCGTAAAAAGCTGATCAAAAAGCGATGAACTGACTTCGCGTGGTCGTTTTCCTGATATCTGGAACCCATAGAAGAGTTATTTTCGTGTCGATGCTAAGATCATCCAGCTCATTCTTGTTATATAAGTAGCTTAAAGCTCAAAGAATGGGGTAGCCAAATGTGTGTCAATATAGCGATATCACGGGTTTGATTTGAATGTTTATAAGTCAGACCAAAAGTTTCTCTAATTGCAAAAAAAACTCGACCTAGAATATTCTAGCGAAATTTGGAAGCAGACCTTTGTAAACTTTTTTAGCACGCATATACATATTAAAGACTTTGTTGAGTGCGGGCCACCGGACAATCGAGACATGGGTGTTATTTGGTCGATCCACGGCATTATAAACCTATACTTCGAAGGAATAATCTTCGAGTGAAGATCGCGTTGTCTACAGAATGTTTTGCTGCAGATGGAGTAGCTTATGCAAGATTTTTTTATTCCCGATCTTCAATAATTATTTTTCTTATACATCGGTGTTGTCTTATAGGTGTAGGAATTTGTTTTTTCCCTCCTTTAAAAATTTCGAAAAGTTGATTTTGTATATACGTATGTATGTAATGAATAAACTATATTTCACTGATCTATCTTCCAAATTTAAGAGCACTTTCCATTCTGAAACCGTTCCATTGGTAAGCAAATTACACTTCTGGCGATTCTGAGAAGAAGATTTTAAGTCAGAATCAACTCAAGAAGTATACAAATAACACAAACATATGTAGCTCAAATTTCACCCATAGAATATGCATTAGAAGGTCTGTTCGCATGCAGCAAAGCGGAAAGTTTAGATAATGTCGACACAGTAAAATACAGAAATCTGATAATAAAGGCGTCGAAGGACAGCAACAAAATCGAGTGAGTGGTATTTAATACGATTAACCAGTAAAAATCCCTTAATACCCCGAATCGGCCTGCGCACACCACTTTGAAATAGGCAAAACTTGTGAAACTGATGCGTGCGGTTATTACATATTGTGTTAAAATTGAACAGAAGCGATTTTGCTTGTCCTATTGTTTTTCAAAATAAGTAGTTCCTCGAGTTAAGCCAACGGAAAAAGCTGTAAGTGTATTTGAATTGGTGCGGTCAGAGTTTGGCGGCCTGTGGTGGCCATGTTGTTTTGGTGACATCTGTCAAATATATTGTTTATCATTCAGTTACTGATGTCAATTACCATGGAAAGTGACACGATTGAACAGTACGTCCAAATGATAAGACTTTTGTACCAAAATGATTGTTAGTAAGTGTAAAACGTTGCTAGCGTTTCAAATTTGGCACGACTGGTTCAGCCAACACTCGTACGTTAAAGGAACGCCAGATCGGACGAAAATATCGCCGCGGTCCGTAAAATATTGCCGCAGTCCGTAGAAGAGAAAATTAAAACCCGAGTCATTCGATTTCTCGGAACTTCCAGAAGATCCCATTAGACAGGGCTTAAAGTTAATGAGTAATGACTATACCAATAGGACTTCGATGCGTTCGGAAATAGGACACTGATTTCGGGTGAAAAATAATCTTAAGCGACGTTGCGCATTTTTGGATGAATGATGAATGTAAAACACCGTTTGTGAGACGAACCAAACACACATGACAATGCATCCTCAAAAAGTTACCGTCTGGTGCAGAATTTAGGCCCGCGTCGATTTGTCCGTACTTTCTTAAAACAATCGTCAATGGCAACGGCTACAGTCTACAGAATGATGCTAACCAATTTTTTATTGTTCAAATTGAACCATATGGAACTAGATGGCATTTAATTCCAGCAGTATAGCTCTACGTGCGACACAGCGGAAGCCACGTTTTGTATTTTGCATGAACTATTTAAGGGTAAAGAAATATCTCGCAGTTTTGAAGTGAATTGGCCACCAAGGTCATGTGATTTGACTCCACTAGGTTTTTTTCTCGTGGGGTTATCTGAAGTCACATATCTAAGCAAATAAACCGCAATCAACAGGTGCCCTTAAGGTGATCATAACACAGGCCATCGCTAAAATTCAGTTGAATCTATGCGGAAGAGTCAATGAAGTTTTGAGCTCTCGTATCCCTGCCAACGTTAGAGGCCCAGGCGCGTATTGGAATAATGTCATGTTTCATACTTATATATGGCATATATTGGCCTTTCAAATAAAAAAAGAATTTTGTTAATTCCTTAAATTCAGCTTGCTTTATTGTATTTCAAGATCTACCCGCTCTTACTGAAAAACCTTTTATAATATAAACAATATCCGGTTTCAACTCACAAACTTGTGAACTGAATCCTACTGATGGGACCTATTTCATAATTGCAAGGAGAATCTAACTCGTTTGGAAACTGGCAATTTATTTTATCATTAACTACGGATCTACATATATACTGTAGCTCTAGCCCATTTTCTTCAAGAGACGAAGCC
The DNA here is from genome assembly GCA_916050605.2 of Platycheirus albimanus. Classification (NCBI taxonomy): domain Eukaryota; kingdom Metazoa; phylum Arthropoda; class Insecta; order Diptera; family Syrphidae; genus Platycheirus; species Platycheirus albimanus. The sequence goes on along the minus strand of OU696696.1, from coordinate 8,309,524 downwards.
TAAAGGATATCTGCTTAAAAAAAAAAACTAGGTGAAAATAAAGAAAGACAAAAGTTGATCCAAAAATAAATTCTTCCTTCAAGCTTCATTTTAATTTATATATAAAAATAAAGACGATTAAACCAACATTTACAGTAAAATTTAAATAGAATACATTAAACAAACAGTCATGTCACATCAATTTGACTTCCTGTTTCTGAGTTCTTCAACAAAATAACTAAATATACAAAAAAAGAATCAAAAAATCCTTATCGGCAGACCCAAGGCATGACACAAAGAAATAAATTCAACAACCATTGCCAAAAATTTCTCATCGTTACTTTCCTAAAGCAAATTTTAGTTTTGGCAAAAACATCCAAAGTCAGTCAGCTTTCGGATGCCATGTCAAATTTGCCTTTTGTATACTCAGCTCATAGTATTAACGCCATGTTTTAAATTGAATTAAGCATAATTCACTCTCTCAATGCTACATACGAGTATATTTGTATGTATATGTTTTAACCAAATTACAAAAGACAAACAAAATTGAAAAATTATAAAAATGAAAAATAAACCAAAAACTATCTCTCGACTCGACTCGACAACATGCATTCAAATTCAAATTCAAAATCAGTGAAATGAACAACAACCCAAAAGAACTAAAAGACAAAACTTTCAATTTTTCATCTCGCAAACTGCCAACATTAACATTCTAGTTCCGCCGCCATTGTAAAGTTTAGTTTTATTTTTTTTTTTTTAATTATTTGTATTTTGTGTTTTTGTCTGGCAGGGACATGATTCATGTTTGCAGCCAAAGGATAGCCGGTGTAATGGCCTACTTTACATATACACTTGGTGTATGTACATAATTCTTTATTTTTTCTAGTTTTAATTTAAAGAATTTTGAATTTAAAATATTTATAAAGATAAACTAAAGATGACACACTCGGGAGTCGGGAGGGTATAGGGATGAGAGTGAAGTGAATCACTTAAAACGATTTACAAATGATTAATGTTTAAGATACCGTAAAACCGCTAAATTAAAACAATCGCATCACTTGTTTTGATAAAGAGCTTTTGATGTGGTTTAAGCAACACAAACAAGGCCGAATTATATTTTATTTTTTTTCAGCTAAGTTTCTGTGACTGACCACAAAGATTAGGTTCGAACTAACACGTACAGAAATCTTATGTTTTAAAACCTCTTCTTTTAAGTAGAATGCGGTGTTCAAATTAACATTTCCTTGTTGTTGCTATACCAGTTCAATGTATTTAAATAATTTTATAAATTTATTTAATAATAATGGCTACCAACTTTATATATTGTGAAATGTAAAGTACCTAAAATAGATATGCAAAACTAAGAATGCAAAATTTAGCTTAGAAAAGTGAAGAAAGGATAGTATTCAAAAATAGTTTTTTTTAAATTTATTGTAACATATTTATAGAATAAAATCAACTTTTCTTTGTTTTTGGCTATCAAATTTTGTATTGATTTCATCAAAATTGATTTATATTTTCTCGCAGGCACGTTTTAAGTCGACAGTTAAAGATAGTGAAGCTAATATTTTCAATATTACACTTACATATGTGTTGATAGAACGTAATGTCAGAAATATTTAACATTTCTGGAAGACACTCTGAAAGTAACCAAATCTGACTGAAATAATGCCGCAGCACATCTATGGAAAGACCATCATCCAAGTCTGTCAACACAAATTCCAGAAGGAGTATATAGACAGCCCTTTCGAAAAAACTCTCCTGCAGAATCGCAGAATGATTTGGCTGAGTGTTTATTCGATGAATTTGCTTTGATACAATTCTAAATACTCAACAATCTCCTTTGCTTCTGCAAAAAGTTTTTTGAAGCGAGTCTCTACATTTCTTCTCTTTTCCTCCAGGACGCCCACAATTGTAATGTATTTACATCAATTATGTACACTATTACTTTCGATAACTTACTATATGACATTTCAGACTTGCTTCTATCTCTTTTTTCTGTAACCTCAACGCTGAAACTTGTGCTTTTCTTTAGCTAATAAGATTTATATATAATTTTGAATAAACGATTTCAAGTAACCAAGTGTTTTATGTGGCTCTTTTTTAATCCAAAGACGACTTTTATGATTCAGTTAAGCGCCTGAAAATACGACAGAAATATGTATCATGATATGGAATATTCAAAAATATGTCCATTTTCCTACAGTTTTGAAATAAATTATTGAAAATAGTTTCTCCAAATAATTTGTAAGCCTTCTTCGTTAGAGAAATAAAATCGTATATTTTGACAGTTTGAAATGTCAAAGTTTTCAATTCTCACTTGGTAATCCCTTTATAAGTTATTATTATTATCACACAACAACATTTAAAATGTTGACTAAGTTAATGCCCTGTTTCATCCATGGTTATGAATCGACTTAAAAACTCTGCTTTTTGCTGTGAAACTTCACCAAAAACTCGATTGAAACATCCTCACTACGCTGTTTTTGTTCCATTGTGAGTAATCGGCACCCATCTTGCGCACATCTTTCTCATGTCCAAATTTTCAGTCAATATGCGATGTACAGCACTTTTTGAAATGCCTACCATGTCTGCTAGCTCACGCACTTTTAGTCGACGGTCACCCAATACGATTTTGTGGATTTTCTTCAACAATTCTGGCGTGGTCAGCTCATTTGGTCGGCCACTGCGATGTTCGTCTTGGCAGCTCGTACGACCTCGTTTAAACTTTGTCACCCAATATTTTACTATTGTAAACGAAGGAGCAGACTCCCACAGAGTAGAATCTAGCTCCGCTTTGATATTGGTTGGACTGAGGCCTTTCAAATGAAAGTATTATATCACATAACGATGACCAAATTTGTCCATGTTTACAAATTCACTGAGAGCGTTCACTATTGATGGCTGCTAAACAAATAATGAACAACGGTGCGTCGTCAAACTTCAAACTTAAGCTTTATAAAGTTTGTACTCTCTACCATAGTCATTCTTTCAAACAACAACCGCCATCTATACGTCAGGTCGAGTACTTCTGTGACTACCCTCGTACTTTTTAAAACCGTCTCTTCAAGTTATTGCTATAAAACTGTGTCGTTTTGAAAAAGAGGGGTAATCCTGTTTATTTATTAAAGGAGGACCTATTAAAAACAAGCTTGGATCAAAACTTGCCTCGCACATTGAGGAGTAAGTCAAAAGCATTTTCTCACTTGGTCTAAAGGGTTATGTGTTAGTTGGTATTGCAGACAAAAATCGAGGTTTCAATCAAACATGACATTACGATGATAGAGAAATCCAAAAAATTGTTTTTAGCCATACTGCCCGCCCACCGGTCTGTCTGCGCAGATGTGCGCTACAGCTTTAACGACTTAACGGAATTTCTTCAAACTTCATGTGCAGTGTCATCGAGCCATCACGCAACGGCGCGGCGGCGTTGGATGGTAAAGAAAAACATAACGAAACGTCAAATTATCCGAGAAAATGATTTCCGGGATATTCCCTTGCAAAAATGTTTGATTCAGAGAAAAGAAAAAAGAACATTCAAGAACACACCTTTCCACGACGATGACAGAGTAAAATTCTATACCTATATAAGTTAAAATAATTATACTTTTGTTCCTTTGACTTTTAGCAAATAAAATTCAATCTCAAATCTTGTAAAAAGAAAATACGGATGTTTATTTTGGGAAAAAGATTTTACGAGGAAGGAAAAAGGCTCTAACGATTTTGGTTAATCTTTGTTTGTAATAATCTTTATGTATTCCAAAGAAAACTGCGTTTTTAGTTTTTGGTTAAGAATACTCTTAACGGCTCTTTTCAAATAAATATAAGTTGGCAATGGTTGTACCAAATTCACTCAAACTTTGTTCGGTATAGATACTCTTTTTTAAATCGTTGCTTCCATACAACTAGCCTCTAAGTTTTAGCATAATTTTTTTTCTGTTTTTCTAATTTATTCAAAAAGGGCTCTAAATATTTTTATTAAATTTCCTTTTGTATCAAACGTAATTTTGAAGGGAACTGAATTTTTAGTTTTTTTTTTTTTGCTATAAATGATAATAACAGAAATCTGGTTTAAACGGTTTTATTAAGTTGGCTATAAGTAGACAAAAATATTGTTCAGACTTCCTTAGGTATATATCATACTTTCTACGTTTAAAGGTTAAAGTTTTCTGAACTGTTGCTCCGTCGAGCATTTCAGTTTTAGCTAACACTCTTTAGTTTTCACCGAATTTCATCAATTTTGATTTACTTTGTGGATATTTTTTGGAAGCATTTCAAAAATAACTGTTTGCTAAAATTTTAAGTAATGAACATCTCTAAACAACCTAATCAAATTGGAGGTCTTAGTAATTTTTTTTTTAAATTTTTAACACACTGCTATAACTGCACCGCCCACAAGTCGTTATAATCGGTAATAATCAATCAACCAGCGAAAACGCGACCTTTCGTCGACTTTAACTTGGCGAAGCCTACACCCATCCAAGATCCAACTGACCCTGCAGTTCGAAGTTCATGACCCCAGATAATGCCGTTAAGTTCGCTGAGTGGGCTTCGAACCGGTTTAAGAAGAGGACTTGAATTTTGTCATCATATAAGCGACAAGGCGCATTTTTGGATGAATGGTTTTGTTAAAAAACAAAATTTAATCCCCAGTTAGAAGGAGGGAACGAATTCATTTCACCTTATTTTTGAGGAACAGCACAAAACTGAATAATTTTTATATTTCACTGTTCTCAGAGGCTGGGATATATTTGCTTCTTCCAACGTATGCTTTTTAAAATCACCTATATTTCTGTGTGACACCAACTCAAGCGGGGACAATACATCCTCAAAAAGCTATCTTTTGATGTGGATTTTAGGCAAGATCATCATTGGCCCATACCTTCTTTTCGAAAACGACGTTGGTGAGACCGTTACCGTCAATGGAGAGTGCTAAAGAACGATGATAACATTTCTGATGGTCGAAATTAAGCCATATCAACCCAGACGATGAGGGGTTTTCTGAAGTCGCAGGTCTTTGCGAATACCCTACGATTGACCGTTGCCCTTAAGGCGGACATAACACAGCCCATCGCTCAAATTTAGCCGGATCTTCCCGAAGAGCCATTGAAAAATGGACCACTCGGATCCGCGCCACAGTATGAAGCTAAGGCGGACATTTGAACGATATTATATTTCATACATAATGGCATTCATGGGTTTTCTTTTTAATTGTATCAACAAAAATGCAGGAACTACCTTATTTTTAGAATATGTACATATATTAATAAAATTAATGAATAAAGCTTAAATGTTTTACATACATGTATTGTACCACAACCGCATATACAGGGTATGCCAAAAGAAATCACCCTATTGGAGGATGCTCTCATTTTTGCAAATGGCCGCCAATGTCAAATCTGTTTTGAAATTTGTGGACTAGACAGATGCAGAATACAAGTAAAAAAGCCATGGAACGTTACATGAACCGACTTGAACCGATATTCTGAAGGCGGCCTTCCCGGGTCGCCTCATCTCTCGTTTTGGCAATTTGCACTGGCCCGAAAGATCGACCGATTTAAATGTTTCAGACTTTTTTTGTGGGGTTTTTTGAAGTCCCATGTTTACGTGAACAAGCCCGAGACTCTGAAGCCCTCAAGGACAACATTCGACACGAGTGCGAGAATCTGTCGCCCGAAGTTCTCGCTGAAGTTATGAAAAATGCCATAAAACGAGCAATCAATTGTGACGGCGCCCATTTAGCCGATGATTAATACAATTCTAGAGGTTCAAATAAACATAATCTATACACATAAATAAAAATGAAGTGTCTGTTTGTAATTTCAAAATATCAATTTTTTCCTAAATGCGTATGAAAGTACATACGGTACTTAGAACAACAACGCAATTTTTAAAATTTTTGTGTCTGTCTGTCTGTTTGTTCCGGCTAATCTCGGAAACGGCTAAACCGATTTTGACTGGATTTTTACTGGCGGATAGCTGATATTGTAATTGTAAGGTATGACTAAGGCTATTTTAATTACTCCTCTAATTGGCGCTGCGGTCGCAATTTTCAAAAATTCTTATTTATGGGCCGATTTTGACGGGATTTTCACAGGCAGATGGCTGATAAGCCGAATTAACTTAAAATTACACAGTATCTATACACATAAATAAAAAGTGCAAAATATCAGCTATTTTCTGAATGCATATGAAAGAATTATTATTTTCAATACATTGATGATTTTTGGCGAAACGAAGTTCGCGGGTTAGCTAGTCAAAAAATAAAATCGAAGTTTTTTATTTAGAAAAAAAGAGAGCCAAACAACATCGGATGGATGACTTCTTTTAACCCACCGAGTAGGTATATGCACAGAGAACAAAGGGAGACAATTGTGTAAAGTGTAGTCGTTATCCTAGTGCAATTAACGGTGATCGCAAAATTAATTATAATTTATTATTTTTATTCTGCATTTCGAACAATGCGTGTATTGTTTAGTTTCAAAAACAACTAAATTCAACGGCGAAACGCTGTCAATATAATTAATTTTAGTTGTAGAAGGACATTTATTGTATATTCACCCTGAAACCAAACATTTTTTTCCACCTAAAACTTGATGGCCCCATCAAGGTCGTCCATAAAAAAAATAATGTCCCATCAAGTCACCGAAACCATTCAATTTTTTAATAACACTCTGACAGTAGGATTTTATGTCGCCCCCCTCCCCCCTCCGAACTCAACAAAAAACAACAAAACATCGAATACTGTTAGATGTATATAGGTAGTTGTAGTAGATCGTATACTCCCTCTATTAAGATAGTAAAATTCCTCGATAGGCTTGAAAAAAAGGGGCTATATAAGCATTTTGTCGGTTCAATGGATAACGCCAGAAAATAAAAAAAAATGTCTAACGACGACGGACAGAACGGATGCGTAGGCGTCACAATGCAAAGTGGTTGAAACGCTGACATTTTATTTTAAGTGTTTTTACAAAAAATTCCAATTGTTTTTTTTTCAAAAAATTTATTCGGTTTTTCAAGTTTCCAACAAACACCAATCAAAGTGGCATGCATAAACTATATAGACTCGTATAAACTAACACAAACAAATATTTAAGTTTATTTTTTTTTTGCTGCTCTTAATGTTAATGAAAATATTTTAGGTTCATAAAAACATGCGTGGGGGGCCGCGTCAGCGTCAGCGTCGCGGTCGCGGTCGCACGATGAGCAAACTATACTACAAAAAGCCAATTTAAATTGGTTAATTATAAATTCAATTATAATATTTTACATGGCTATAAGATCGATGATATTTATAGCCAGAGTATAGTATATTTTTCTTTTTCAATCATTAATTTATAGGTAGAATGTTTATTTTTATAGAAAAATAGTTTGTTGAATTATTTAAGGCACATATAATTGAAATATTATTTCCGTCGCTGTATATGAAGCTTCTAGTATTAAGCAGAGACTTTTATGTGTTGTTTTTACTATATGAAATTGAAAAGATGATTTATAATAGAGACCGACGCTCAACGCCGGCCGCCGCACCACCCCTATGGGGGTAAATGAGTACAAGTACAAGTATACATAATGGTAATAAGATAGAGCCCATTTAATCCAGATCTGCTTTGTAGTTGTCAAGAGCACGTGGATTTATTTTATTTTTCACCTGTGCCATAAGGTATACATAATATTCTTCGTTCGGGTCGTGTCCTCGAGAGTGGACGATTAATTGCTTTTAATTTGTGTTTACACTTACTACAGCCACCCGGCATTGACATATAAAAATATATATACATAAGCCTTATAAAACATAGATACAGCATTAATAAAAATGTGTTAAATGAATTTTTAATTATAAACATTCCATTAAAAGAAAAAAAAAAAACAAACATAAAAACAGAGAGACAATAAAATGCCAATTTTATAAAAGCTTAAGGGTAACACACAAGGAAACAAAAGGCAAAAAGGGTTCACATACAATTCAAAGGGAACAGAGATTTTTTTTATTTTTTTGAACATCAAAACACAGATAAAATTATATTGTATCCATACCTTTTTACAAGGATATTGATTTCCAAATGTGCGAGGATTCTGCGCGATTTGAAGTTATTTTTGTGTGTGTGTGTTTTTTTTTTTATTATTTTGGTTCAACTAACTGATTTAAGTTTGATGCTTTTTACACTTTATTTGTAGGTTGCTATCATGTTTAAGCCAGTGTCGAAGTCTTTGCTGACGACTTTCAGTCAGTTTAGACACTGAAAAATTCAAAAAAATTAAATTTAAGGAAAAACATTTTTTAGCATTAGTTTTAAGAGCAAGAGTTAAAAGTTGTGAGATTATTTACATATAATGTAATACGTGTATTGAATTTCTATGATTAAAAGTTTTGATGATGATGTTACTAGTTTTTGTTCGTAAGTGGATTTTTGAACTTAGAGTTAGACATTTTGAAAATGGATTTTAATTATCTGTGTTTTTTTTATGAATCAGAAATACATCACAAAACTGCAATTCAGGCAAAGCGGTTGGGAGAGACGAGGGTTTGAGTTTTGAAAAAAGATGGGTGATATCGGGGTCAAATAACTCATAATTTTCATCTCCAAGCTTAGAAGAGGTGATCGGATGTTACCTTCCCCAATAAATGCAGGTTGCTTGGGAGAAGGAAACCTATACCAAAGTGGCTGGAAGAATAAGGTTATTGTAAAACTGCAAAAGAAAAGAAACCTCATGATCTAGTACTACGATAACGGTTCTTTCCGTTTTTTTCAAAGTTAATGGCAACCATTAGATAAAGTCTAGGAACGAATCTGCGTTCAGCAGGTATGAGAAATGATGATCCAAAAGGACAAGAAGTATCAAACCAAAAGAGAGTTCATGGTTTAACTTGAGCGACAAAGAATCTATAGAAGTAAGAATTAATTTTCTGATGTCACAAAGCCAACCCATCTGAAGAATACCGGAATCAGTTCAAACAAACCAGAAAAACCTGCAATGCTTTCATTCAAAGTACCAAATTTTTGCACAATCTAACATTTAGGTAAAAAATTCTACAATGTCCCAAAGGTAGTCAAAATTGTTGGACATTTGTGAACAACGTACCTACCAAACTGCACTTAGTCTTCGGTTTTAACGCTCATTGATCATTGTCTTCGGTGGTAAGATCTCAAACTTATTTGCAGCACAGTTTAATGCCAATTCAACACTACCACATCAGAGTGACAAAATTCCTTCTGTTCTGCAAAATGTAATGGGACAAATCTTTTTTCGCACTCGTACAGTTGCAAGAGTACTAAAAGGTCTTGATATACACAAACCAGCTGGCTTGAATCGTATCCCCAAAATAGTTCTGAAGAGGTGTGTGCTTCCATGTTGGCAGAACCACTGTGTATACATTTTTCTATCTGTTCTATTGTACAGATCTCTTTCCGAGTGGTTGGATTATATTTCTATAAAAGCGTATCTTCATCCCCTTCAAACTACCCACCTATTGCACTAACGTTCCTTCTTTCCAAGGTCATGGAAACTCTGATAAACTATCAGAATAATAAATATCTTGAGAAACGGAAAATGCTTAATGACCGGCAGTACGGTTTTCGCAGTAATAGGTTCACTGGTGATATATGATGATGTACATATCTTACCGATCAGTAGAACCAATCTTAACATAGTTTTATAGAAAGTAAAGTTATTGAACTTGATATTTTGAAAGCATTTGGTAAAGTTTGGTGTCAAGCCATCATATCGAGAATACATGCGTTTGGTGTCGACGAACCTTTTGTTCGGCATCTATCGGTCGATGTTACTTTCTGGACCGATCAATTCATATATTATCTTGGACGGTTTTCAGTCTAATCTGCTATCCACAAAATAAATGCTGGTGAGACCCAAGGTTCCGTTCTGTCTCCGACCTCTCTTTCTAATTTGTATTAATGACCTCTGCTCCTGTTATACCTTTGCATCTCCTGGATATAGGATTCAGAATAGGGACTTAAAATTGATAGGTGAAAAGACCATTACGTAACGTATACAATTGATTTACTTGAACATCTTGCTGTAATCTTTCTTCTCTCACATTGTTTTATTTCTACTTCAAGCAGTGGTTCAGCCAAATAGCAAGATGAAAACCTTCTCTTAAACAACTTTACCGTTCACTCGCGTCGCTAGGAATGAACATTAACCTACCCTCGGTCTTATTTTTGGACGTGTCTCCTTTTATTTCCTTTTCAAATTTTGTAAAAGCTCGCACTGTGTTAATTCAAACATGGGCAAGCAAAACACAGTCAATCTCATAGATATACAATCAGAGCAAACAAGGAGACTATAAAAGATCCAACTTCTGTAACTCTGCGTATTTTGCAAAGAGGACGAGGAGGCACCGGATTGCATGTAAGGTACATGTAGTGCGTTAATGCACAAAAGACTAAATCATATGGGCAGCTACCAGACAAAGTAGGACAGGCTTCTTAAAATACGTCAAATAGTTGCGCTTCTAATAGAAACTTATAAGCTGGAAAATGTGCTGTAAGATGCAGCGACGCCGCCCCTATTGACCCCATCATCATCATTTTATTTACATAATTTTTTTTATTTTCTGAAAACCAAAGACGATCGCGATATTTTTAGGTCCCAGGAAGCCTATTTTCAATGAGACGTCCGCATGTATGTGTGTAACTAATATTGTCATACGATATCTCTAGAACAAACAGAGCGATTGAAACAATCAAATCATTTTTTGTGGACATGAGCAGCTCACAAACGTGCAAGCTTTGAGTTTGAAATTATTGGAAACTTTCAGGATTGACCTTGTAAGAGTAGTCTATAGCTGAGGTAGCTTCAGCAGTTCCAGGGTCAGCCGAAGAAAAGACGTAAAACTCCGGTTAAGGAAAATAACACTTTATTTATTACCTTTAATTCAATAGGTTTAGGTTACTAACAGAAGTTAATTATTTATTACAAATATAAGTTATATAATTCAAATAATGTACATAGATTCGGTATAGCAAATATACATTATATAATCCAAATAATACTTTACAGTAATTCTTTAATTTTAAATCTTAACTTATAATTATATTCACGGAACCAATGTCCGGCTGTTACACGGAACCAATGTCTGGTCAATGCCCAGTTAGTTACCATACGGAACCAATGTCCGGTTAGTTACACGGAACCAATGCCTGGTTAGTTACACGGAACCAATGTCCGGTCAATGCCCGGTTAGTTACACGGAACCAATGTCCGGTTAGTTACACGCACAAATGGACGGCTACAAGTAAGGTATTTAATCGGTAGGAATTTAGGAACGGTAAGGAAAAAAACGGACAGGAGGAATATTCTGCTGAACTCGTGAAAGCACAGCTTCAAAATATTAGGAATCTCTCGGTACACTGCGTACCCTGGTTTTCCGGTAGTGGAGAAAAGTCTTTGGCTCTAAATAGTATTCCTATATATCACCATCGAGATTTTCCTCGAATTTCAATGTGCTAAATCACTTTCCTTTATGGAATATATCCACAATAACTGAGTGTGACTTATAAACACCAAATACAAATTCACATATAAAACGCTACTGGTTAGCGTATACATAGTCATGTGACCTCAGAGCCTTTATTGTTGGGGAATGCCTTCGTCACTGTGGCTATGAACGACTGTGTATATAATAAATGAAAGCGGTGGTGGGAGAAGAAAAGGGTGACTTCGTCACAACCTGCAGGGTTTTTTAGTTTTTTAAGATAACTTTGAGATTTTGTATCCAAACGATTTTCATCCTAACATAAAAAATGTTCTAATCGAAAATCAAGGTTGAATGTTGCAAAGCGAATCAAAACTGAGCTAGAAATTATGGGGTAGTTTCAGAGATAACTTGCATGGTCAATCGTTTTTCAGATTTTTGTCAATGAAATTACAACTTTACTCATAATTTGTGCATAATTGTCCTCATTACATCGTCATGTTCTTAGCACGATTGTGAACTAGGGGTTCCTTGTGTTAGTTCCTAGATCTTGATTTTTTCCTGTCCTAAGAAAAGCTAATGCATTTGGTTTCTCTTGACTTAAAGTAGATCGTAGAAAGTTTTCAAAATTATGTTTTAGCAGGAACAAGGACAGAATTTTTAATGATACCGAATTTGGTTCTACCGGAATTTGTTCTCCCTGTATAATTATTTTTGTATAAGGCAAACAATTTATTTTTACCGAATTCGCCGGCAGCTAAAATATACCGCTCCAGCCTTCAGTCTGCTGGTAAATCCATCACTGGTAGGATAATTTTCTTATCCAGCGGCTAAATGGTTAAAAAATCGATCTTTGAGGTTATAGTGCAAGTGCACTTATCCCAAAAAATGATTAATTCATTCGTCAATCACTCGAAAACCTTAGCTTCTAGCGAACAATTTCCAATCAGAAGTGAAACTAAACGATCCATTAAAGCAAAACTTAGGAAACTTGTGAAGTGTCGAAATCACGACCTTCCCACTGTAATCAAAACTAGTCACGGCTCACTAGGCGGAGAAATATAAACCTCCAAAAGAAATTTATTTCCAAATACCTAGCGTGTGGGACTCTAACATACATTGGCTAAAAACATCTCAAAAATTCTCTTATCCATTGTTAAAAAAAAAAAAAAAAAAAAAAAAACAATCATATAATTAAATAAACTTTAATGTTTCACCACATTGTTCATCCTGATTTCAAAAAATTAGCTCATTTATATAAAACAAACCACTTGACCATAAATTTCATCAAAATTATAATGTCCTTGACTCGAGAGAAACGTGTTTGAAAAACTACGCGTTTTCTTCCTCCAAAAAAAAAAAAAAAATATATACATTGCTCATAATATCACACACATAAATTAAAAATGTATTAATAAAATGCAAAATAAAAAATAACTCATTCTATAAATTGCAATGTATGATAAAATACAAAATATATATAAAAAAATTTATTATTTCAATCTTGCTAGAATAGTTTAAAAAAAAAATAAAAAAAAAAATTAAAAACATTTCACAAACATGAGAGTTGACAATCAGCTGTTAATTGTTTTATATGATTTTAAAAGCTGCTGCCTCCGAAAAATTTATATTTTATTTATTTTTATAAATAAACATAAAAAAAAGATGTCATCGCACACGAATTTTATGCGTGGTTGCTATTCTTGACTTCTATTTCATTTTTAATTATATTTTACTCTGGCGCAACCTTTGGTGACAAGTTCCGCAGTGAAGTAGGTTGGAACCGAAGAATTCGAATTTCCGTTCTTCCATGATTCATAAGAAAATGTGGTATAGCTTTCGAAGCACGGACGTGTCGTCGTCCGCTTATGCAATGCTTCTACTAGACCTTGAACAGAAGAATCATATAGGTATTGAAAGAATTGTCCTAATTTTGCTGGAAAGGAGAACCCTATACCTACCTACATAAAATGTCAAAATTTATGCTTGAGTCACATGCTGTGTGCGGTGAACATAATTACGGTCCGGTCCAACGAACCACCAAAACAAATGTTTCAAATTAAATCAAATGAGAAAGTATATTTCCCTTTGTAGTTGTGAGTACGTGTACCTATGCCAATTTGAGGCGACGAAATCAGTTATAATTAAAAACAGAACTATGAATTTACACAAGAACTTTGTGACACAACACACACCAGACACCACGCCATTTCTTCCTCTTGATGATCTCGATCTCGGAAGCAACTTGGCAATTTGGACTTTCTTATTCGGTACTTTTTCCTTCCATATATACAAATCTCAAATCATATGCTTGGATTGAAGAAACTTTGGTTTTGGTTATGGTTCCACCACATCAACCGCATTCATTTATGCACGAATAGTGCGTCAGAAGTCAAATGTAATTTTAGAAAAATTTTAGTCTTACGCGCTGTTCCTTCTGAAAATGAAAAATAAAATGACATTTGATTGATGTGTCGGACAGATGGAGACCTAGAGAATAGGAAATTCTTTTTCCTAAAAAAAAATGAAACTGGAACATATTAGACATTTTTTTTTAGCAGACATCTCGAAAACACAACGCCCACCCTCGATGTTTACCACACAAAAAAAAACACAATCTTCAAAATTCATTTGCACTTTATCATTGCGGAATTGAAAATACCTTTTTGTTTTGAATTTTAAACTGGAAGAGAATAATTTTGATTGGATTTTGAGCTGGTTTTTGAAATTTTACGCTAGGTAGGGCAATATTCAATTTCAATTTCACCTGTCAAAAGCAGTACAAAAACATGATTTCATAGTAAATTTAACATAAATAAAATGCAAATTCAAACAATCCAAAGTTTTTAATTAATTTATTTCTTGCTGCCAATTGGTTTGGAAAGATAATTAAATATTACAAATGAAAACAGTCAGGGTCAGACAAATCATTTAAATATTAAAATTAAAATTAAATAAAAATGTCATCCAGTTTATTTGAAAAAGAAGATATATGGTCGTGGTTTTTGTTCGTAATTTTGTCAAGAACAAGTTAAAGATGAAATCGTTTTAATGAGTGAACCAAATCTTGAGGAGAAGATGTAAATCTTTTACAAAATTATTGGAATGTTATCTTGCGCGAATGTAAAGTACTTGCAAGTCGAATGAAAGATACTTCGACCACATAACCTACTCTTCGGAAAAAAGACACCTGGTTCTGAAGAAAAAATGAGATAAGAGAGATATGCTTTCAAATTGACTATCGATTCTGTAATATCAGGAATCGACTTTCTGCGGTTACAAATGTTGTAGATGTTGTTGAAGGTTTCCAAAATTGACAGAAGGTTGTAGACATTTTATGTAGAAATATTCTATTGGCGACACTCAAGAATTATCGACTGAAATTTATCACCTGAAACACATTTATGTAGCATTGTCTACCTCCATTCGAATTGTGGAATCATAGTAAAGGACGTGTTTATCGCCGCCGCGCTAATATTACTATTTGTATTGTTTGAGTTAAATAAAGTTTCTTGATAAATCAGTGTTTTCCCGACTCTAATTAGCACGTGTTTCATTTCTCCTGATTTAATAAATAATACAGTCACTGCTATACATTATGGTCCTTCGAGCCGGATGTAACCTATGTTATCGCCAATATTTCCGCTTGGAAAGTGCTACAATGGTTAAAATGGAATGAGAAACTAAGATTTAGATAACTTCTGTATTAAGGAAGTGGATAATAATGTTGGGATATGTCCCGTTTCTTTGTATGGCCTTTTTACAGAAAAATGGAATCACTGTACGGATACCGAAATGGCATATAAAAATACAGTTATTTTGAAGCCCTCTGCTGCCAGGTCAACTAACCGATCTTTTTACGGAGAAGCCGGTTCCTTAGCTTGACTTGATTATTCTACTTTTGAACATGTGTTTTATAGTTCTACCAAAAAGTACATCATTCGCCAGGAGTACAAAGCCTGGGTACAGGCTAGCAGAGACTAGGGTCAGAATGTCGTATAATAGATGCACAGTCAGTGTTGAGAAATGGGAAATAACATTTCTGTAGGTGAAGACTAATTTCTGTCAGGCAGAATCATCCTTGCGATTTGGACGATGATCGAAGAATCTTCTGTCCACCCGACCAGGAGTAAGTTCTGGCAGCGATATATAGTATGTATAAACTATGGTCCAACAAGGCTACCCCTTGACAGATTTAAGGAAATAAAATGCACGATGCAAATTCTGAAATAAATACTTAAGCTCATTTGACTTGAAAAAAGTATGCCATTTTATTTCTTGGATAAATTTGACTTATGAGAATAAATTTATAAAAATCTGTGGAGCGGTTTTTGAGAAAAACAGTTTTTTGGAAAAACTTTTTGAAAATACAAAAAAAAATGTTTTAAAAATATTGCTATGCAGTATAAATTGAGCTACCTACACCTATATGTGTGTGGAATTTCGAAAGTATCGGTTTAGCCGTTTTCGAGATAGTCGAAAGCAAAAACAAAAGAAAGGTCCTATGGAAAGTACCGTTCTTATACATTTTTTAAAACTTTTTTTTAGAAATTTGATTGGTCGTAGCTGAATTTCTTCACTGATTTTTTTAAATCAAAATCGTAAGAGCCGTTTTTGATAAAAATAAGCTTTACGTTACGGAAACTAGTGCCATAAGAACAACATCATGTGCAGCCTAAGAATCATTCTTTTCACTAGTCCTATTAGATCTGTTTACGAAAGGGATGGCAAGAACAAAATTGAACTTCACTGACATTGACATTCAAATAATTTACATAAATTACACCGTACATAGACTTGAGCCTTGAGCAAGGTGGCCCGAAAGGCTAACCATACAAGAGGATGCTAAAAGGAGAACCGGGTCATTAACGAAGATCATGTATTGGTGCTTAAAGACGGAGCCAACATGTATGATTTGATTATGCCGCAAAGCATCTTGCCAGCTATGAATAAGCCAATAAAAACATTGATATCTCCATAGACAGTCATTTAAACCATCTTAAGACTTCTTAATCTAACTAACTCAGTTATTTTTTGCTGGGTTCCAAAGCACTGTAGTGTTTAAAAAATATCATTCAAATGGCCGCCTCGGGAAGATTCGCAGCAGCAGTTATTCTTTTGAGGTAAATTTTAACCACTTTTTCGCACTTCTCGATCGGTAATCGGCCATTACTTGAGTAATATTGGATTTTAATGCGTCTAGAGTTCAGGGATTATTTATGTAAGCACGGTCTTTTGCGTGGTTCCACAGAAAAAAATCTAACGGTGTCAAATCGCATTATCTTGGTGGCCATTTGACGATGTCAAAACGTGAAATTTCGCGACCAGGAAACTTCTCATGAAGTATCGTCCAAGTCATGATCTTCAAACGCCGCGCCGGCCAAAAAAGCTGTTAACAACGCGAACGCCGGGAAAACGATTAGAGTTTTCAGCAACACTTGCACTTCCACTTACCGATTGCTAGAGTAGTAGGTGGTATAGTGGCTTACGTTGGAATCACCACTTTTGTAGTAAGTTTTAATAATTTGAATGCGTTGTAATTTTAAATTCAAATAACAACTGAGTTTGACATATGTCAAATGCTAGCGCTATCAACTTGAAACCACGAAATGAATGACCCTTTAAAACTGTATAGCTGGAGAAAAATTGAATTCACCAGAATTTCCTTAAATCTGCAAAAGGTGAGCCAAAAGAAGTCATCCATCCGATGTTGTTTGGCTCTCTTTTTTTTTCTAAATGAAAAACTTCGATTCTGTTTTCTGATTATGTTTATTGGAACCTATAGAATTGTATTGGTCAAGTCGAGAAGATGATATCGGCCAAATGAGAGCCGTCACAATTGATTGCTCGTTTTATGGCATTTTTCATCACTTTAGAGAGAACTTCGGGCGACAGATTCTCGCACTCGTGTCGAATGTTGTCCTTGAAGACTTCCGGAGTCTCGGGCTTGTTCACGTAAACACGGGACTTCAAAAAGCCCAGCAAAAAAGTCTGAAACGGTTAAATCGGGCGATCTTAAGGGCTCTCAGAATATCGGTTCATGTCGGTTCATGTATCGCTCCATGGCTTGTTCACTTGTATTCTACGTTTGTCTAGTCCAAAAAAGTCAAAACAGATTTGACATTGGCGGCCATTTGCAAAAATAAGAGCATCTTCCAATATGGTGATTTCTTTTGGCCCACCTTGTATTAATAATAATAATAATTCCATAATCATTGGCCGGACCTTTAAAAGAAAAAAAAAAACAGAGTTTTTGATCAGGCCACAACTATCCCTGTTTTTTGGAATATTGAGGGTTCACAATCACAATTCAATGCGTATCCAAATGAGCGAAATGGGCATCAGCAGTGGGCAGGCAAATAGGCCGAAGAGGTCACTTCAATGTTTATGCCCGTTCTAGTAAAATAAGGAATTACAATTATTCCGTTCCGATCAATTGAATCACTCGTTTACAATATTTTGCAGTGGTATTTTTTTGGAACAAAAACTGCAATATCTTAAGAACTAGTAATTCGACTTATCTTAAATTTATTTTTTCCCTGCTTGGTCTTTTATTAGTACATGCTGGACTGCGGACTGCGCACCGCACAGTTACTGATCCATTAGAAAAGGTTCCTGGAAATCTATGATGGAATGGTCTTAAACCGTTTCAGGTGGCGTTTCATCATCTTTTACGCCACTTTCTGTTCTAGAAAATATTATAACTCTGTACGAAGGAACTAAGTCTCTAATTCAATGAATAGCAAAAAAAAAAAGTAGTTTAAGTAAGTATATTTAGAAATACGCAGAATTAAAAATAAAAATTTTGAAAACTTGATAATAATGAACTGACAACGTGGTCTCAGGCATTTATTAGAACATTGGTAACAAGGAATCCTAGGAGAGATAATAGAATATTTATTTGATCCCTAAGTATTTGAATTGATGATTTTTTTTTGCGAAAACATAATTATAATAACAAATTTTGAGACCACTATTTGACCAGTAGATTTCGCAGTAAATCAAGTAGTTAAACGAAGCTTAACTTTAGTGTTGAAGTGGAACAATCCCGTTATAAAAGAACTAAATCCGTTAACATTATAGATACAAACTGGAAACGAATACGAGAACATTTTTTTTCCTTTATCTTTCTTTTCCATTGACGTTGATACTGTCATGCTACGATTTGAAACTAAAAGTACGAATATACAGGGTGATTCTCATGAAAATGAAATGTGACAAAGACTTATTGTAAAGGTTTGCGGTCGAAGCAGGAAAGGTAAAACGAACATGGGATGTCCTTTTTGATTCACAGCACTTGGATGAAATTTTCTAAATATGTCTTTGAAAAGAAAATTACTCCGAAGAACTGAACTGGGCTATTGTTTCAGCGATAGAATTTTGAAACAAAATATTCCTTCGAAAATATTTCGGTTTTGCTTTATGTCTAGCAAATATTTAAAATGGAACTTTTTTGTATTCAAAGGAGAATGCCCAACAAGAACCCAGTGTCGATTATTCACATTGCACAATATGTGTCTTGTCTTAGTAGGTTACTCAAACCAATTGTTATTAACATGGAGAAATGCATAAATATTAAAGTTGGAAAAATTGTGATGACGAGTTCTTGGAAAGATAGTAATTTAATTACATATTTGAAATCTACAATGTATGTATGCCCTTTTGAACCATATATGTTTTATTTCAATCAACTTTAAGGTATTCACGCATACATGTTTGATCATTCTCTTTTTAATACAATTCTTGTGAAAATAAAGAGATGAAAGTAATTTCAAGTAATTTAAAATTTGTATTCGAGAAGTCATATTTATCTCTCCTTTGAAATAAAAAGAAATCAGCCCAGTTAAACCTGTTTTATTCTCCCTTTTTTAAACTTTCATGAAGCACCCTGCATGGGAAAAAAATATAAAAGGCATAAGAAGGTTGACCCATAAATGGAGCCTGTTTTAATACATATTCCATCCAGTGGACTTATGCCTGCCAGCACTGATAAAGTCATCGTTACGCTAAACTGTTTAAACGTACGTGACCCGACTATCAAAATGATGATTGTGTCACATTCGTTATGGATTCATTTATGCCCTGCAGGGTATTTCATTATCTATACACTTGTACCCATGTCCTCCTGTGTATAATATACCTTATGTACATAATAATATCCTTATATGAGATGACGACATCGACATCACCTTTATGTGCATTTATTTCTTCTTTTTTTTTTACAATAATAAAACCGCCCAGAGAATTGGAGTAATTCTCGTAAATTTATCGCTGACCTATTCGCAATTTCCTTTCCATTGAAAATCAGTGGAACGTGTATAGATTTTTATTTATTGTGGTTTTCATACAAAAAAAAAAATAAGAAAGAAAAGTCCTTACACGTTCTCCGCAGCAATATGTAAGTAGATCCATTTTTGTTTTCCTTTTTCATCTCAAAAAAAAAAAAAAAAAAGAAGAAAAATACTTCAAAAATTTGAGAAACTTATTTAAATTTACTTTCACGCTCTGCTTCTTACTGAGAAGGATGAGCAATAAAATATAAAGGAGGATGAGGACAAGGACGAAGCTAAGAAGTAGATGTTTTAGCTCGTTCCCATAACGACTGCCAATCCCGAAGGAGCATTCAATCATTTTATCTGAAAGATAATGTGCACAAACATGTTTCCATTTCGAGCAGAATTTTAAACATTCTGAAACAACTCATTAGGGAGCAAAATGGCGGTGCCGGGACTTGTGTGTCGAAATGAAAAATCCCTCCAGCGAAATTCAAGAAATTCAAAAAAACAAAAAACAAAAAAAAAAGAGAACAGCAGCAAACTTATTATGATTTTATGGAGGCACAAGCAAGTTGTGTTTATGGTTTGTGCCATGCTTTTTGAGCTCTCCGGCATTAAACCAATTTAATTTGGAAAATGCTTGTTTATAGCCGACCTTTATTTTTTTTTTCTTAAACTTCTTTTTGATTAATAAAATATGGTGGTTTATGTGAAAGCAAAAAAAGTAAAAAAAAAAAAAAACATCAACATCATCCGTACTTACAGAATTTACAGCAGCCATATTAATATTTGGATAAATATCTGAAAATAAGCAAACAAAAAAGGTTAATTAATTTAAATGGTTAATGAAAGACTTTCCTGAGTATCTACAATATTAAAGTTAAAAAGGCTGCCAACTTTATAGCAACGTTAGAAATCAAATATCTTCCGGAAGTTTCTTTTTTGATAACCACATAGCAATAAAAGTAATTTTTTTACAGAAATGGTTGCCGCTTAAGGGTTTTGATTTTAATTTTAAGTTAAAGTGCCCATTAAAAATGTTTGTGGTTTTTTTTAACAACAGCTGATGTCTATATAAAACCAAGGACTGGGTTTACTTTTACAAACCACTCTTTTAATATTGGTGTTAAAATATTAATACAAATGAAAGGCAACTAAAATTGTAGATTTGGCTGTAATGCGTGATTCTGCCCCTTTGTAACACCAACGTTAGTTTATATTTTACTGACTTGTATTTTACATGAGCTGTCATTTACTCAGTAAGAATTTTCACTTGATTTTGCGTTAATCTAACATTAAATTACTTTATAAAGCATTTGGTACTTCTAATAGGAATCTCAATTCTCAAATATACGAGTACATGTTTGCTCTAATATTTATGACAAAGTAACTTATGAAATTTTCAATAATTGTGCTCAAGTACATTATTCCCTCTTGTATTTGTACACTTCATATCATGTAGGTATTCATATTTTAAAAAAAGATATACTGTAAAGTTCAGAAATTCTAATCTTTTCACAGCAAAATAAGGAATCCCACAAGGTAGCCATCTGGGTCCGATACTTTTTATACTTGCTATCAATGATGTCTTACGTTACCGTGTTATATGACATTTTTTTTAAACTATTAACTCTGCTAATGACCGCTTGGTTCAAACCTGAATCTTTCGAAATGTCAAACAATAACTTTTTTTTAGGAAACGGGTGCCTTAGTTCTTATATGACTTTAATAAATTATTTAACAACAAGTTTTGCCTCGCATTCTTAGTTCAGGGCGCCGCGCCGGCCGTCACAATTGATTGCTCGTTTTATGGCATTTTTCATCACTTCAGCGAGAACTTCGGGCGACAGATTCTCGCACTCATGTCTAATGTTGTCCTTGAGGGCTTCCAGAAGAGTCTCGGGTTTATTCACATAAATACGGGACTTCAAAAAAAAGTTTGAAACGGTTAAATCGGGCGATCTTGCGGGCCAGTGCAAATGCCAAAACGAGAGATGAGGCGACCCGGGAACGCCGCCACGCCGCCTTCGGAATATCGGTTCATGTCGGTTCATGTATCGCTCCATGGCTTGTTCACTTGTATTCTGCATCTGTCTAGTCCACAAATGTCAAAACAGATTTGACATTGGAGGCCATTTGCAAAAATGAGAGCATCTTCCAATAGGGTGATTTATTTTTGCTCACCTTGTAGTATTGAGGTACATCGGAATTAACATTGTTAGTAGTACATAATAAGCTCAGAAATACAGGGTGTCTCTTCATTGGTTATTATGTCAATAATATATGTTATTACTTGATTTTTGGATATGTTCTAAAACTAAAATTCTTTTATTTTTTTTAATTAGTTTAAGAGTTTTCTCAGAAATACTCATTAATTAAATGTCTACCTATCCAGTTTTTTTTAAATGCTTTTTTTTGAAAAACTTTTTGAAGAAATATTTGAAATTTTTTTTTGAGTACCTATGTATGTCATTTTGAAAAAATCTGTAGTTTTTATCTTGGAAAATAGCTTAAAAATTCAATCCACCCGTTTTCAAAATAAAATAAAAAAAAACTTTTTAAGAAAGTTCTTTATCAAAAGGGTATTTGATGATTTGATGATTTCCGACTTTAAGTCTGCCGCAGCTATACGAGTTTCATAGTCAATTTAATCAGTCCAATTTTCACTTTTTCTAATAAATCTGGCTGTATAGCGTAAACGGTAGCTTAAATATTGGCTTCCATTGGCTTAAGCTCTCCATTCACCGTAATGGCAACTCCTTCCTCATTTTGAAAGAAGTAAGGACCGATGAAGCCGCCAGGGTGTAAGCTGCACCAAACAGTAAACTTTAATGGATGTAATCGTGATTCTTTAATGGCTTGAAGATTGTCTTCCCTCCATATACCTACATTGAAGACATTTAACCAGAAATAATCTTCATCATTTAACACAATTCACCGGTAAAAAATGGACGAAGTGCTCTATGAACTCAGCCAATAGATTTATTTTTTCAAAGTAAATTTCCAGAATTTGGAAGCGTTGTTCCGGCGTTAAACGATTCACAATGAATTGTCAGGCTTATACTGAACAGAAATGTCAACACAGTTTTACATTCTCAACTGTCAAACCACAACAACCATCGAAACTAAACACCTAAAAAAATAATTATAGAAAGCTAAGCCCATTCTTTTGAAGGATTTTTTTCTCACAATTATAATCAAAAAAACATGTCCGAAATTTTTTTATATTCACAACCCTCTAATGGGTAAGACCGTCTCAAGACTGGCTTCAGTTTTTTTTGCTTTAGTGTAAAACTTAACATTTGTTTTTGGTTTAAACAACGGAAAGTTGTTTTGCTTTCTTTTATGAATATTTTGATATCTTCTTCATTTCATTTCGACCACGTGATTGAGAGCTGTCATCAATTGTTGAATCTCGAATTTCATTGAATTTAGCGCGGAAATTTGTTTTTATTTTTTTTCAGTTTTCAACTGTGCAAAAAACTTATTTAGAGCCAAAAATATCCAAATTTTAATTTTGCTGTATATTATACTATTATAATATATATGTATGTGTCATAATTAAATTGAAGTGAAAAAACAGTGTTATGTGCCTGGTAGAAAGTGCTTGTCTTTTGTTTGGTTCTTGTTTTGTGTGTTTTGTGTTAAAAAAACATGATTGTTGAAACAATATTGGTATATTTAATGATAAAATTAAATTATAATGTATTAGATGGATCTCCGAAAACGTGAAATCTCAAAAAAAAAAAAAAAAAAAAAAAATTAACTTGGAACAATTGACTGATGACCAAGTGGATGATGAATATAGTTGCGATGACACCATTTGTGATCCTGACTTCGTTTTTGATAACATCGAGCCAGATAATTTTGGTGACTTATCAGAAAATGAAGCACAGGCCATGGAAGAATGCTGGAGCCATGTACTTCATCTGGCATTTCAAAGTCTGGCGTCAAATAATTGAAAAGGCCGAGATCACCCCTACCGTCAATTGAGGCTTTTGGAGGATTCTCTGGTCCACTTAGTACAATAACTAAGGATCTGAAAAAGCTTGCGAAATTGGTCTGGCGTAAACACTCAATGCGTCTCCACGTCAATGAAGTTGCATTTCGTGGCAATGCATCACTGCCATTGAGTGTTAGAAACCTCAAAACGCCAATGCAATTATTTAATCATAACTGAGGAGACAAATCGTTGTGCATTGACGGAAAATATAAACTCCGGCTTCAAAACTTCTGCCGCAGAAATACGAAATTATATTGGTATAATGATGTACATACAATCATACATGTCCATATACCGTTATCCTAATATGGAGAGCTACTGGGGGAAAAATGGTTTTCCTTCGATTCAAAATGCCGGTAAAACGGTTTGCTGCAATCAAGAGATTCTTATGTTTTCAAGATGAATACAAAAGAAGATAAAAAGGTGAACCTGGCTTGTACCTTTTATTTCGAATTCAACAAACGAATTTAACAAACTAAACGAGCGGTTTGATTCAATCCCTAAAACAGCTAGACTCTGTGTTGACGAACAAATGTGCAGCACCAAGACGAAACACCATCTTCGTCAGTATATGCCAAACAAGCCGCACAAGTGGGGTGTCAAATTGTTTGTGCTTTGCGATTCGAACGGATTTGCATACCGTTTTGAAGTATACAATGGTGCAGGTGATAATATCATCTTAACTGGTAAGCCAAATCTAGGAGCAACGTCCAATGTTGTTGTTCGGTTATCAGAAACAGTTCCCGAGTTTGCTAATCACATATTTTACTTCGATAACTTTTACACATCGCTCCCTCTCTTAGTCTATTTACGGGCCTTAGGAATTTCCAGCTTAGGAACAGTGAGAGGTGATTTTGTATTTCTCTGTTTGTTTGTGGGCGAAAAAATAAACATTTGTTTTATATTCCAGCAAATCGTATACCTGCATGTAAGTTGCCGACCAACAGTGAAGTTTGCAAGGAAAGTAGAGGATATTCCATAGAGTATATGGCTTCAGTGGATGGAGTGGATCTCACTACGGTTCTTTGGAAAGACAATAAGTGTGTACGTTTGGCATCGACATATATATGTAGGCATTAAACACTTTCAAAGAGTCAGTCGTGATCGAAATACTGCTAAAGCTTGTCGATGTGACAGAAAAAAGAAAACATTTTTGGAAATCGACTGCCCCCAAATTATCCGGGACTATAACGCTCATATGGGTGGAGTTAACCTAATTAATGGGCTTATGGGTCGGTATCATATCCGAGCTAAAAGCAGACATATCATGACAAGGCTCTTTTACCATTTTATTGATATGGCCGCAACGAACAACTACATTTTATACAAACGAATCTGTGCAGAAAACCGCATAATGACAGCTCCGAACAACCTCTACTTCTCCAGCTTCCAAACTTCCGAGAAGAAATAGCCGCTGGAACGACCAGCATCACCAATGCCGAGCACATCAAACGTTGGAAAAAGAGCAATTAATCCCGTTGCAGATGTTTGGTTTGATTGAGAAAACCATTTTCCAATATGGGGTTCCAGAAGCGAGAAAAAAAGTGCAAACATTGTAAAGAATCGGACACTCAAGTAAAGTGTTGCAAATGCAATATTCATTAGTGCTGTTCAGCGGGTAAAAATTGTTTCTGGGATTATCACCACAGAAACTAAAAAATTGTTTTCTTCTTTTTACATAATAAAAAAAAATTTTATTCATATCCATCATCTCACTATTTTTACTTGCGATTATAGGTACTATAAGGCAAGTTATGCATTCGTAAAAAAAAAAAAAAAAATTCTAACAATCAAACATGACATAACGATGATAGAGAAGTCGAAAAAAGTGGGTCCGACAATTCTGTCTGTCTGTCTGTCCGTGTGTCTGTCTGTGTGTATAGTTAACTACAGCCTAAACGGCTGGACCGATTTGCTTCAAACTCGGTACATAATATTATTATGACGTCCTACAGAGGGGTTTTTGGAAATAGCATTCTAGCTCCAAAACTAACGGTACCTGCCATACGATTTTTTGTGAAAAATTAATTTTTCTCAAAAACGGCTCCTACGATTTTGATAAAACTTTCTGAATTGTGTTTTCTGTGCAAACTTTATATTTTGGTTGGAATAGATTTTTCAAGAAAAGTCTTATAACGGTACCTCCCATAGGACCGGTTTTTTGAAATCCGATTTTCTCGTAAGCCACTTAACGGATTTCGATGAAATTTTTAATGTAGAAGCCCTTTTATAAAAGAAATAATATAAATTCTTAAATTTTTCAAACAAAGTTTTTTTGAGTTTTTTAAAAAAGTTTAAAAATTTTTTTTTAATTTTTATTTTTTCCAAAAACGGCATAATATATATTTTTTTAATTTTATTTTTCTGATAAAAACTACAAAGTACTAGAAGTTGGCATACTCAAAAAAAATTTGGAATATATTTTCGAAAAGTTTTTCAAAAAAAAACAGTTTTTTGAAAAAACTGGTCCAACGATTTTGAAAAAAAATTTCTGAAAAATTCAAAAACATAAAAGAAACCTGATGGCTTACTTCATTTTCTCCAAAAAACGTTTTGTGTATTGATTTTTAAGTGATTTATAAAATTTCATATGATTTTTTCAACGCTTTTTTCCCAAAATCTCAAGCACCCAAGACCATTTTAACACATTAGAGCAAGTTCGTACGACCCAGTCGTGCACTTTATTTTACACGCAAACTGGCAAGACCGTCTTGAGACGGTCTCCATTATTTTTACTTGCGGTTATAGGTAAAAAAAAAAAAAAAAAATTCTAACATTCAAACATGACATTACGATGATAGCGAAGACGAAAAAAGATGGTCTAAAAATTCTGTCCGTTTGCATGTCTGTCTGTCTGTATGTATAGAGACCTAAACAGCCCAAACGGGTGGGCCGAATTGCTTCAAACTTGGTATATAGAGATTTTTAGGTATTGTACAGAGAGGATATTGAAATTTTTTTTTTAGCTCAAAAAATAACGGTACCTGCCATATCACCGTTATGTTAAAGCTTATTTTTCTCAAAAACGGCTCTAACGATTTCGATTTAAAAAATCAGTTTTGCTTTTTAGGTACGACCAATGATATGACTGAAATTTTTTTTTTTAAAGTGGCTAAGAACGGTACTTTCCATAGGACCGTTTTTTTTGCTTTCGACTATCTCGAAAACGACTCAACTGATTCTTTCGAAATTTCACGCATATATAGTTGTAGGTAGCTCAATTTGTACTGCATACCAATATTTTTGAAAAAAAAATGTTTGTATTCTTAAAAGCATTTTAAAAAAAAAAATTAAAAAATTAATATTTTGAAAACTGCTTGTTAAATTTTTTTCTAAAAATTATAAATAAATGTATTTACGGAATACCTATGAAATGGCGTTTTTGAATTTTTTCAAAAAGTTTTTCAAAATAAACTTTTTTTCTCAAAAACTGCTTCACAGATTTTTTTAAATTTATTATCATTAATTTATCTAAATTTATCCAAGAAATAGAATGGCGTACTTTTTTTCATAGCTCAAATTAGTTTAAGTATTTATTTAAGAATTTTGAAAAATTTATTTTTATCAAAATCTCAAGCCCCTAGACCACTGTCACACATTAGAGCAAGTTCGTGCAACCCAGTCGTGCATTTTATTTTTACACGCGTAAACCGGCAAGACCGTCTTGAGACGGTCTCCATTATTTTGTACTTGGCGCTCGATGTGGACACAATTTTTAACCATTTTTACCATTTTGCCCGTTAGAGGTTATCGTTCAGTTAATTGGTAAAAAGCATGTTTTTACTTGCGATTATAGGTACTATAAGGCAAGTTATGCATTCGTAAAAAAAAAAAAATTCCAACAATCAAACATGACATTACGATGATAGAGAAGTCGAAAAAAGTGGGTCCGACAATTCTGTCTGTCTGTCTGTCTGTCCGTATGTCTGTCTGTGTGTATAGTTACCTACAGCCTAAACGGCTGGACGGATTTGCTTCAAACTTGGTACATAGTATTATTATGACGTCCTACAGAGGAATTTTTGGAATTAGCATCCTAGCTAAAAAACTAACGGTACCTGCCATACGATTTTTTGTCAAAAATTAAATTTTCTCAAAATCGGCTCCTACGATTTTGATAAAACTTTCTGAATGATGTTTTCTGTGCAAACTTTATGTTTTGGTTGGAATAGATTTTTCAGGAAAAGTCTTATAACGGTACCTCCCATAGGACCGGTTTTTGGAAATCCGATTTTCTCGTAAGCCACTGGACGAATTCCGATGAAATTTTTAATGTAGAAGCCCCATTACAAACGAAATAATAAAAAATCTTTAATTTTTCAAAAAAAGTTTTTTTGAGTTTTTTAAAAAAGTTTTAATTTTTTTTTTATTTTTTGATTTTTTCAAAAACGGTTTAATCAATTTTTATTAAATTTTATTTTTCTGATAAAATCTACAAAGTTCTAGAAGTTGGCATACTCAAAAAAATTCGGAATATGTTTTCGAAAAGTTTTTCAAAAAAACCGTTTTTTGAAAAAATTGGTCGAACGATTTTGAAAAAAAAAAATGTCCTTAAATTTTAGAAAAGCAAAAGAAATCTGATGGCTTACTTCATTTTCCCCAAAAAACGTTTTAACTATTGATTTTTAAGTGATTAATAAAATTTCATATGATTTTTTCAATGCCTTTTTCCGAAAATCTCAAGCCCCAAGACCATTTGAACACATTAGAGCAAGTTCGTACGACCCAGTCGTGCACTTTATTTATTTTTGAAGTTCTAGTAACTCACATCGGGTATCCAATGGTCTAGTATTCAGTCGATACAAGTATTCATCAAAAAGTACTATTAAAATCAGGCATTAGAAGGGTTTAAGATATAACAATGCAAAATAAAGTGTTTTTCTAGCTCAAATTAACCTTCAACACAAGTTGATAATCTTATTTAAAACCAGCTTTATCGATTTAGCAACCCTAAAAACCAATAATATTTTCAAAAAGTTTTAGTTTACGAGTTGGAAACATTTTACTAACTTCAATGAAAGCCCATTATACATTATGCTCATTGTATAAAATCGAGTAGCAGTGCTTATTCAATAATTAAAAAACAAATCAAAATAAAATCTTATAAAAGGTTAACTGTTCGTCAACATGCATAAATACAAAATTGAAAATCGGCTTTCCTTAGAAATAGAAACTATGCTTAAGCAAGCCAATATAAACATCGTCTACATCCTTTGTACCAGTTGGCAATTACTCACGCACGCTGCATGAATTCTTCATAATTTGAAATTAAACTATTTTTTAAATTAATTATTGGACATAAGTCTCTTAAAATGGTTGGTACTTTAAATTTCTTTCCTCACTATACTGCAAGAACCATTGCGTATCTTTAAGTTTTTTTTTTTTTTTTAAATGAAAGATTGTTTTCTAGCGAGATGAAATCATGTTATTTCACACCCGCGCTTCAAAGCGAATGGCATATTGACAACACCGATTTGTAAACATAAAGTCTCCCCATACTCGTGTTGACTTAACACAATGTAACCAAAGTGAAATACGAAAAGAATTCGCTACCCCTCTGTCTCTGACATACCCTATCTATATCTACTGTGCTGCTGCCTCAAGAATGGCAATAAAAACGTTCTGATTATGCTATAGCTGCACACTATAGTGCTATAGCATAGGTACAGTGTATAATATAGGTACCTACTATACCTTCCTACTTCTTCGTGTCTGTTTTTTTTTGTGTTTGTTTTTATTTTATATTGTTTTGTAAAAAATTCTTGCATACAATACAATGGTTTTTTTTTTTTTTTTTATTGTGTACATTCAATTGTTCGGTTAACATTTTTTGGCAAGCAGCCAGGTGATAAAACATTTCATCGTAACCCTGATATGGCCTCTTGAATGACGATCAAATAGTTCATATCGTTCTACCTCTTAGTTTATGTGTTTTTTTTTTGTTCTTGTTTTAAAAGCATTTTTTATGCTTTATTTTTTAAATTATTTAAGTATGAATGACTTTGGTGTCCAGGGAAACTAGTAAAAATTATTACTATCTGAAGGGAATGTATTGGTTCGGCGATGTAATTGTCAAGTAGAGTGAATGTGAATTATTAATTTAAATGAAAATATACATGCAAGTACAGCGGAAGCCGGCTAAAGCTTTATTGTTTTTAGATCAGGGAAGGATTTCCGTTCGAAAATAAATCTCTGTAGTTTTTCACTGGCATGAACATAATTTAAAATATAAAATATTTTTTACTACCAATATTGACGTGCAAATATGAATATGGTGGACCCTTAAAAGTTGAACTATAGTAGAACCGTTGAATATTTGTGCAATTCTAATTTATACAATAACCGGTATTTTTGTTTTAAATTGTTTACACAAATACATTCCAGTTCTGAAAAAAGCTCCCACTTGGGAAAGTATCTCCAATAACTCAGAAAATACAGGAAATAAGAAAAAAGGGAACGCTCAAGGAAGTGAATTATCATGGAATCTACAATCAGAACAAATCTTGAACAGTCTACATAAAACTTTTTGGACCTGAACTAGAATGTGTGGGAAACTGGGGAATAAATTCTAAAATGATCTATAACCTCTAAGCTTTGTAGTGAAGTCTATGCAGCGTTGATGTGATGGCAAAAAACGAATTAAAAAACAGCAGTCCATTAGTTAGAGACACTATACAAAGACTAGGAAAGACAATAATAACGGGATGCATTTGGAGCAAATCAACTTTTGCGCTTAACGTCATTTCATTACTACCTCGAGGCAACGCATTCATAAAAATGGAAGTAAGACTGAGAGGAAGTAATAGGACTTTTCTTTCAAAAAATTTAGCAACCCCCAACCCGAATCCAAGGGGTCATTTTTTACAGCTTTTGAGTAGCTAGAACAATTTTGAACCATAAAGTATGTTTCGATCACACTTTAAAGGTTATGTTTTCAAGGGAGAACTAGAAAAACTACAAGCGACATCTTTCTAGCTCGGGTCTGATATACATATACTGACAGTTCAAGAATGGAAACAGGTACTGGTTTCGGAATTTTTGATGGATCACCTTGTACGAACTTTTCAGTCAGCCTTGATCACCAGTCGTCTATATTCCAGGCAAAGGTATTCACTGTTATCCAGCAATCAAGAATGATATGTCACTCGAACACCAAAGTTAGAACAATATTCATATTTTTAGGCAACCGCTTTTAAAACTTCGGATTCAGGAGACTTTGATATTGCTCTCTGAACTTGCGAGGAACAAGTTTGTAAACCTCTATTGGAAGCCAGTCCGTAAGGGATTGTTGCAAAAGAGGGTCCCTCATTAACATTAACTGGTTTTAATCTCTTCTGCAGAGCAAATAAAAAACACTTTAGAAACAATGCCAAGAACATCCATCTCATAGAGTCCAATCGAAAACGGTAAATAACTCCTGGTCAAATCTGCTTCAAACAATTGAAACCAGAATAATCTTCTAAATCCCAAAAATTCCTACTAGAATCTATAGAAAGGTGAGCTCTCAAAACAGTCAGTGATTGAAAAAAAAAACTAACAACTCGATAAACATCAGACCTGGAGGACTCTGTCTCAAAAGTGAAGAAACATTTTTGCACACCCTCACAGAATTTAGAAAAAAAACTCACAACTATCCAGCATCCACACACAGAATACCTTTAAGTTTTGTTTTCAATCAGTAGCAATATACATATGTATATCCTCTAGGAAATTATATGCGAAAGACATTAAGATTCATCTAGATATCGCATTGCCTGAGCTGCATAAGCTCTCCCTAACCTTGAAATCTATTTTAAACTAAAATATCTCCGGGGTAAACATTTTCCCAACCAATCCAATTCAGACGTTAGCTATTAGATTACGACTCTGTCCGCACAAATTTTTTTTTTTTTAAAGATAAGCAAGACCAGGAAACTGTTAAAGCCAAGATCAAGGGCATCATAAGTCATGTGTTGAAGAAGAACAACCTTCTAGTTTGTATTAGATGAGAAAAATGAAAATTTTATTATATCTTTCGTTAATTAAAAAAAAGTTATGAATCTACAGTCTGAAGACAATGATCTCGAGGTCATGGATGATTCCAAGGTCATGTAGAGACACAATTTTGTTTCTTGCCTTTTCATCTGATTACAGAAACAAAAGCACTCGATTCATAATCGGGGTCTGGGCACTTTGAGCAGCTGATGGTTTTTTTCTATTCAATATTGGTACCTTAAAACGTCAGATTTCAAACTTTTTTTCTGAAAAAAAACCGCTCTAAATCCAGCTGCGACAGAAATGCTGGGCTTCTTTCACAAGACTCAAAACTGCATGCAGAACAGTTCAAACTCGCCGGAGATGACTTGAAATGAGGATTTTACACCAACTTATCAATAAATATGGCCAACGAAATGTAACTATAACCGTCAATCGGAGTTTCTTGGATCCTGTCAAGCATTTTATGTGAGCGTCTTAAGATATTTTCTGACGATCTAATCGTTCCTTACCAATGCATATTCAAAATTGAAAAGTATACGACTGACCAAATCTTCATTCTTCACATTGCACCAAATCCCCGAGAAAAACTTAGATTTAAAAATCGAGACCCACCACCTGTTCATCGATTTCAAAGCAGAAGCAGCTTAACATGGTGGAAATAGGAAAGACTATTTCGTATAATGATCCGATCAGCTTAAGAACTACTGCTTTACAGTTACGTTGCAGAATACTCGATGTTCCGTTAAAGTTTGTGTCGATTCTTCTGAAAACCTCGAAACCACTAGAGAGTTGCTCAAGACATCGACGTGATGGGAGAACGATATTGAGACAAAGAGATCCTGTACGGAACACTCATCATCTCAATCCTAGTACTATAATAGTGTAGAAAATAAGAAGTGAAGAAAACAGCTGGAACTAAACGTGCTGTGCATCGACACAAACCAAGTCACAAAAATCGTGTTTAACGGTGAAGATGGATAGATCATGTAGAGCGAATAAACATAAAAACTTATGGCTTCAACGCCATACCAAATGAAGTCAGAAGCCAAGGTAGACCTTATTTTCGATGGATCGACCGGGTAGAGGGAGATCTCTTTCAACTTGGAGAAGGAGGCTCTAGAACACCACGCTTTTTAGCGCCAACGAAAATAAAGTAAGTAAGTAGGAGTAAGCACCTGTTTTGCTTAAATCATATACTTTGATTGTAATGACACATCATCGAATTTTGTATCTCAATGTCTTACTCATTTTGCGTTTCCTGTATATGACATAGTTTAGTTATGCCTAAGCTTAGTAAGCTTCATGACGAAAAATACATAGTACCTCACTTGGACTCACAGAGATATAATTTTTATTTTTTGAACAAAAATAAAATTGAATTCAGTCCAAAGGACTGTCTCTCAATGCAAAATGAATAAATTTCATCAATCCTATTTTGTAGTTTCTTGTCACAATGGGTATGAAGAAAAAAAATAATAATAATTGCATCTTAACATTCTTAGTAATGCCGAATTAATTAAACAAATTAATGAGCCTCAAAAAACAAAGTACATTCGAAATGCAAGAAAAATAATGCATAGCTTTCAAACAGCCACTTGCATAGAACAATGGAATTAAAATTATTCAAAGGATCTATTCTCGTGTAATAAAGTTCTTCGTCTTCGTTTTCGACGTCGCCATCGTCGGTGGCGTCGTAGATTTGTTGGGATTGTTTTTTTTTTTTTTTGTCTATTTGCATCGACAGTGTCTGCTTCTAATTTCAGCACATGCTGCTGTTCTTCTTCCTCTAAATTGAAATTTTTCCTCAAAGTATGTATATTTACTAAAAGCATTTGCAAAGTGCAATATGTATCTAAAAAAAAAAAATTATAACTATGAGTGTCAGGCACAGTCGTTGGATTGAAACTTGTGTTGCATCCATCAGCGATGCCACTAATAATAACATGTTCCTATAGCAATAAAAAAAATATAAATAAGAAGAAATATTTCGGAAATTTTCGGAATCAACGATTCATTTATGAAGATGGTCAACTAAAAACACTGGTCCATGGGCAAGGCAGCCATACAATTTAAGTAGTTTTTTTTTTTACACAGACAGTGTCTACTAAAAGTTTGTACATGATTCTTGGAATATTTTTTTTCGAAGACAACATTTCTTAAACTTAGTTTATTATTATTTTTCCACTTTAATTTGAATAAATGCAAAAAAGGAACTAGTCAGAGGTATTTTAATTTTGTTCTAATGGATGTATAAGAAGGTTTTGTTTAGATTACCATGGGAAGCAACAACAATTTTATTTTACGTTCCACCATTTTAATTGTTGTTGTTGATTCCCAAGGTGATCTAGACAAAAACCTCTAAAATCAAGAGTTTAGTTTTCCGTCGATAGATGGCGCACATCAAGTGGTAATACTAGAGTATATACATATATATTCAATGGATGAACTTACCTACACGGAAAGAATTTTTAGATCAGATCAAGAAAAATGAGCTGCAAATCACGAAAATCTTATGCAGTTTCTCACCCTAGCTCGGGGTTTTGTAAATTACGACTCCTTGTTCGCAATTTTCAAAATTGAACGAAATGAAGATATTGACACTCAAAAATAGCAAATTAGCACTTTTTTGGGTCAATAATTTGATCCTGAGAAATAAAACATTGCCATCGCGAATCAAAAATTGATCCAAATTTGTATCAATTTTATATTTACTCGTTTGTAAATTGCAAACAGCGAGTCGTAGATTTCCATCTTTTTGTTTTGAATCAAAAATATGTTTTTGAAAAAATGAGTGGTAAAAGTCATAAATTGCAACTCCATTTTACTCAATTTGTAACAAATTATATCGCTTTGAGAGAAGCAACGTTTTCTATTTATTGAAAAGCATTATTTATTATTATTTATTACTTACTTGGCTGATTCTAGGAATCGAACTCGAGACCCTCTGCATACCAACCTAGCACACATATACTAGGCCATGGTGATATATCCAAGTCGGATATCAAAATTAAAAATAAGAAGCAACCTGAATATGAGTTACATTTTAGGGGTGTTTTGAATTAAGATTATGTTTTATTGGCGAGAAAAATATACCTAGTCGTCTTATTTTGGTTGTCTAACCTCTAACCTCTAATGTACATTTTTTTGTGATGATCATTTAAGTAAAGGTAAGAAATTGTATATAATGAGTAGTTGAAATTCAACCTTGTACTCCCTATGTACATAATAGAACTACAAAAAAAGGCATTTTTGGAGACACAAGCGGGGCCCAGGCCTAATTACTTATATTCTGAACGATTCCTGTATGTGCGTTGATATTCTGGTGGAATATAATTTCCCGCTGAATCCGAATGGCTTACAAAGATCCACTTTTAATATTAACCAGATTTATTTTTCGAGGATTTTACATTTCCTCAAAAGAGACAGTACCAAAAAAAAAAAAAAGATAATTATTAGTTGGAGGCAGGGATCGAACTCCGGACCTTCGACGTAGCCGTCAGACACACTTGAGTTGATTTTAATACTCAGTGATTGTAAATCACGAAAAAATTTTAGCAAATCCAGATTGGTAAAAAGTATAAATGGAATTATTCCCTTGAAGTAGTAAATTGCGACAAAAAGGTTGTAATTTACTTTGAAGGGCACAAGCTTGAATTATAACTTTTAATTGTAAATCTCAACTTAGGAATTGTTGTAATTTGAGATGAATTGAAAGTTAAATTGCCAATTGTTCTATTAGTTTCGAATCAAAGCGCCGTGATTTACAAAAAAACATGTTTTGTAAATTGCAACTGAATATTTCGCAATTGGTGATTTTTCAATTCTTTCCGTGTAGTATAGGAATGCCGAATAGTATGACATGGCTCCTTAAAGCTCGTCCCTACTTACACTCTCAAAGGCGACTATAAAGTCGATAAAAAGATAGTGAATATCGATCTGGAATTTTTGGGTATTTTCCAAAATCTGTTGAACTGAATATTTCTTTTTCATAAATGAAAAAGAGCTAAAGGATCATTGTCGTCACAAAATAAGAAGCAAACATTTGTTTCATACAAAAAAATTTGTATCACTCAATCAGGCAATGTCATCGCTTCGTTGGTTGACCTTATTTGGAGGCATGATTCATTTTTGCAAAATTAATGTTTTGTACTTAACTCTTAAAATAGATCCAGTTTTTAGGTTTCAGAATTATTAAGATTGAAGTCCTTTTTGCATTAAATAAATTCAAGAATTCATTTGCTTTATTTTGATAAATGGCAATAAAACCAATTTCGGTTTGCTAAATCGTCTTAACTTGGTTAATTTTCACGGATGCAGTTTAATGATAGCTATATAACACCACAGCGTAATCCCCAAACAAGGAGTTTCTACCAAAATTTTAATACAAGTTAAAACAAGTTGAACTTGAATGTCCTAGATGCAAGGTTAAATTCAATTTCAATTCAATTTTGATATTAAGATTTATTTATTAATTCACTATGAAATTTAGTTTAAAATTCTTTCCACTCTCAGCAGTTATGTTTAATTTATGTTTTGTATTTAGGAAAATTGTATTGGTTAGGAACTGTGAATTATTAAAAATATCAAAACAGAAACACCCTCACAAATAATAACTTGAATTAATAATTAAGGGTTGATAGACAATTTGCTAAAAGACAATTTACGAATGTCATCTTATCGATTTTACTTCTACATTATTTTTAAGGAATTTCCACATAGCTATAATAGAAAAAATTCCAGACATTGATTTGTTGAAATTAACGGATTCGAGCAACGATATAATAAAGGCATACCTCTTGGGCCAGGTATACAACTTTCATTCAATTAAGATATAAAATTCAATGTATATCTTCAACAAATATACAGATATAAAAATTGTAGGTACATGTTTGTTAAGTCAAGAAAGGGTCTATTATTATAAGAGCTAACTGGTATGTTCACCGCCAGTTCATACGATATTGAGGAATGCTTAAGACAAGGTGACACACTATCATGTAACTTCTTCAACATTCTTCTTGAAGAAGCAATCGTACGCAACTCGGTCCTGTTTCTATCAATGGAGTATGGAGGAGGTAGATTAATTGACACAATGGACACTTCACCACCTTATGTTCAGTTAAGTCAATTCAATTTAATCACAGTTTGAAGCAAAGCTTTTTAATTTATTAAAGTTGGGGTTATCACACGCGAAGATACAACAATTTAAGACATATTGAAAAAGTCTTCTAAAAGTATTGCGACAAAGGGGTAATATACATAAATAAAAGCGAAGTGTCTGTTTGTTTTTTTAAATATCAGCTTTTTTACTATACATATGAAAGAATTATTATTTTCAATACATTTAAGAATTTTGGTGAAACGAAGTTTGTAGGGTCAGCTAGTTGTAAATACATTTACAAAAATATCTATAATTAAGATTCCTCAAACTCAATTCCCTATTCTAATAATCTTCAGCTTGGAAGTGAATTACGAAGTGGATTTTTTTTTTTTTTTTTTTTTTTTTTAACTTTAACAAATTATTACTCCTTGATTTAGGGGCTAGTTATAGCGATACGGAAAACCAAACCGAAAAAAATTTCAAATGGAAAATTTTGTATGTTCTGATCCGATTTTTAAGACAAATGCTACACTGATCGATGGCAATCAATGCAGAGAAAGTTTTTTGTTCATAATAATTTTAATTGAACAAATACTTTTTGTTAAAAATGTATTTTTTTATTTTTCTTTTATACGTATAACAAAAAGTACAAGTTTAATTCAAATTTTTATTTGCAAAATAAATTCTCTGAGTTGGTTGCCATCGATCGATCAGTGTATGATTTGTGTTTTAAATCTGATTATATTATACCAAATTTTCCATTTGAAATTTTTTTCGGTTTGGTTTTCCGTATCGCTATAACTGGCCCCTTAAAATACTATTGCCAGATCACAAGTTGTTATAATTTGAAGAAATTATCAATAATGTTCTTGTTCCATTGATCAATTTTTGTATAATTTTATTTTGAAGTAGTATAATCAAGAGACTATACAAATCCCCATGCCATTTGATCAAACTTAGAAAATCCAGTTTAAAATTATATGTTTTAGGTACATCATGATTCTAGTTCGATATAGAAAAAATACCTATGATTCACAATATTCTGCTAATTGGAAATGAAAAAAGTTGTTTTTGATCCTAAAATTTTTGGGTAAACATGTTAGCTCAAAAAAATATATAATGTTGAACAATTGCAATTTAACATTCACAACTCAAGGAATGCCCATTAATTTAACCTCAAGCCTTACTTTGGAAGTACTGTTTAGTTAAGAGACCAATTTCTTAACTGCACTACAAGAATGTGGAATACTTTATCGAGGAAGATTTTTGCCTCACATTGTGATTCACAGACTTAAAATCAATTTGCATCGGTATCTTTTTTATCTCCTATTCATATTTCTTAAATGCTCGTTAATTTAAGTTAAGGGTATTAATAACCCCTTGATGTGGTCAAATTATAAAAAGAGGTTAAAAAAAACATTTACTGTCGTAGTAAAAAACCAGATCACAAATTATTGTTTACATTAAAAGAAATTAAATATTTTAAAACAAACTGTAGGTAAACTTTTAGCCTTCACTGTGTTGTACATTCTATTTTTGATATTTACATGAGTGTTTCTGTTTTTGTTCTGAAATAATTTAGTAGGTCTGAACTGATGGACTATCTTGTGCTTGTTCAGCGTGCATGTGGGGCCACCTGTCGCTGTCCGTTGAGAGCTTCGCATCATAAGTACTTTATGTGGAATGGTCGGGTCGTGTGGTTCGGCAATTTGATTAGTTTCCTTGAGTCGGTTGCAATGCTGCAATAATTTCGCCAGCCGGCTGGCTGGCGATGCCGATGGCAGACTACGACGGCGACGTATTAGAGATGACGCACCGAACACTCGCTGCTCGCTGCAGTATCTATATATTTTTGCCAAGCATCTACAAATTGCATTCTTGCAGCAAAAAAAGTAAAAAAAAAGTCACAGAATCACACAGTGCGAAGTTTTCAAATGAACTGGCGGGCAACGATTTGTAACAATCTGATTCGGGGCCATTACAGAAGCGATAGAGAAGCATACAGTACTCCCAGCAGACCCAAGACACCATCTCGGGATGGGATATGTATAATTCTGTTCAAAATGTTTGGCAATAGGTGACGTCTCACGTAAAATATTTTGCTCCAAATGCTTAATTATAAGTCTTGGCGTGCTGGGTGCTGTAGTAGTTATAGGTTGTTTTGCTGATGGGACTGTTCCTGCGTCTCTACCGATATCTACCGTACCGGCTTCGGCTTCTGATGGACGATAGCGATGGCGATGGCGATGGCACACCGACCGCACCGTCCGTTTTGTTGTAACAAACACGAAACGTGGCTTGTAATTTGCGTCATTGTGTGTCAGTAGTTGCGGAGCAAGGATGTTGGGCCTTGTTTCTGTGTCAGTTCAGTTCAGTTCTTCGGTCTCGGTCGGTGGGGGATGGCAATATTGTATTCATAATTTTATTAATGAATGAATTGCGGAAGAATAGCGCGTTGTAGGTTCCCATTTTGATTTTATTTTTAATGGTTTTATTTTTATTTGAAATCGAAAAACCACAGCTGAAGAAAAACAAAAAAAAAAAAAAAAAATGCAAGCTAGCCATCTTGTTTTTGTGGTGGTGTATAGGTTGTAGGTTTATATAGGATGGCGATAGCAAAAATAATAATTAATTGTTTTATGATCCCTAATTGAATCAGTGAATCTTTTATGGGGTAGATAGGTAAATCGAACATGACACGTTCTTAATTTAATTACCAATTCTATTGAGTTCGATCGGAAAGCTAATTTAATCAGACACGCTCGCATATATTACATACATGATTTTATGTACCTTACTCTGTACTATACGTAGGTATATGAATGTATTATGTTCCTTTATTGTTTATTTGTATTTGTATATGCCAATTTTGTATTTGATTTGAATATATAATTGTATTTAGATGCAATTGATGGACGGTGATTTTGAAAATTAGTGCAAAACGTGCTCGAGGTGGTGACATTAATGAGGTTTATTTTTGAGTCATATCGATTGGTTATTTCGGGCATGGGAATAACTTTAGGAAGTGTAAGCGTAATTTTATCATTTTAGAAGTGAAATGGATGACATTTGAAAATGTCCTTACGTTAAAATATATTTTGATTTATCAAAGAAATTGAAATAGGAAGATTGCACTGTTTCAAACTGATCTAGTTTTAATCAATAAGTGATGGTGTTATAAAAAAAGTTGGTGAAACGATTTTCTTAACTTTAACAC
The DNA here is from genome assembly GCA_916050605.2 of Platycheirus albimanus. Classification (NCBI taxonomy): domain Eukaryota; kingdom Metazoa; phylum Arthropoda; class Insecta; order Diptera; family Syrphidae; genus Platycheirus; species Platycheirus albimanus. The sequence goes on along the minus strand of OU696696.1, from coordinate 8,269,537 downwards.
ATGAGTGATGAAATTTTGAATTCTCTCTAAAAACTGAAAATAGCCAAAAATAGAGAAAAGTTAAAAGCTGCTCCTTGAGCATAGGGTTGCAACCAGACCCTTCCATCTCTCTCTTTTCTTAGCACGATACCATAGCTGTGAAAACCACTGCAAGTTTATGGACTAAGCTTCCTTCATGACAGTTGAACTCCATGCCTCCTTTGGTCTTAAAACCTGGCTTGCACCTTGAAAATTCTATTCAAAACACTGCTTTGCTATGTTGTCATCAATTTTCCTCAGGGTAAAGCCAATCCATCACCATTTTCTTTTTTTGATGTCATTATTCACTTTTGTTTGACCCATCCCAAGCCACCGTTCATTGTTGGATATGGTTTGTGACCCCTGTAACGCAGACAGCGGTTAAGTTGGAGTTTACTTCTCTAACATACACACTAAATACCTATCTATAGATCATAGATGATATAGAAATTTCCTATCGATTTTATCCGCTAACTAATTCCAAGCCAGGCAACGGATTTTAAAATGGTTTCCAACATTATGCAGTTAATTTTTGGTGACGTGAAATAAGGCCAAACGAAATAAGGCCAAATTTCAGATTTTGGCCTTATTTCGTTTTCCAAAACGAAATAAGGTCAATTTGGTCTTATTTCCATGCACTAATTGAAATAAGAGCGAAAAAATAATGGAAATAAGACCGAAAATAAAAAATTAGGAATTCGGCTTTGGTTCACGGTTCTAATTGTTAAGTGCTTAAAGTTTTGAAAAAATAAAATGAGGAACAACCAAAATGTTCAAAGAATTTTTCAAAAAATTTTTGCGCTTCCGTTGTTGAGCGCACAAAACATGATAACTGCATTTGATTTGATTAAAGCGGAAATCGGTCAACAAGCGTGGTCACGAAACGCAACAAATGCTTTTAACGAGTTCATTATCTATTTTCAAACGCAATGGATTGAAAAGGTATTTATTTAATTATCTTTCTTTTATGTATTAGAAAAATATTTTCTGTGCATGAGTAAAATCGCTCGATTTTTAGGAATTAAGGTTTATCTGATTTTTTTTTAATTTTCAAAAACGAATATTGGTGATATGAGATTACGTTTGTGTGGGAATGAATCTCATGGGTATTGCAAGTATCTGTTTTCGGAAATTTTAAAGAATCAGATAAAATATTTTATCTGAAAAAAATTTTATCTGATTCTTTAAAATTTCCGAAAACAGATACTTGCAATACCCATGAGATTCATTCCCACACAAACGTAATCTCATATCACCAATATCCGTTTTTGAAAATTTACCATTCCTAAAAATCGAGCGATTTTACTCATGCACAGAAAATATTTTTCTAATACATAAAAGAAAGACAATTGTAAGGAAAATAAAGTTCACCATACTCTTCACACTCCCTACCCTCCGAATTTTCATTATAATTTCCACAATTATAATGTACACATGGCGATTCTGGTTCTCAATCATCAGAAAGAGGACAACCTACCTAAAGAAAAATTCTTGTCGTAAATGCTTGCTATTTCATTAGTATTAATTCATAAAACAATACTTGCAAGCAAATTTGCAGAACGAAACTTCATGCGTACCGCATAACTTGAAACACTCAACACTCATTTACATCTCTGTGTCGAGTCTCTGCAATTTTAGTTTTAGTCAACAAAGTGACAGATCGAAAATCGCAGAATGAAAAGGAAACTGTCGGCCAGTTTAGTACAGACAGCCATCTTTTATTAAAATCAGAAGCTGCCTGCAAGTAAAAAAGTTAGCTTCGGCAGCGACAGAAATGGTAATTCCTTTTTACATCTGCCCACCAACCTGATAGGACCAGCTCCTTACCTGGAATATTGGAGCAAAACTCCACCCAAGGATTTCTCATCCATTCCACAAGGTAAGCACACCAATTTGCATTCATCTTGCCACTGGCCATACATACAATTTGTAAGTAGAGCCAGTAATTTTTTTTTGACGCCCAATTTTTCATTCTTGGGACAATAAGTGCGCTACCAACTAAAATTTTTGCGTTGTATATATAGATTCGTGACGAGCTGGAATAAAGATTTTCTGTCGCGCGGTGTGAACATCATCTCACTGTCACCTGGCGAAATATATGACAGCGTGTTTTCCAAAGGAAGAGCTGATTACTAGCTAGGACTTAAGGAATCTCTACAAATTGAGGATCAAAAGAACGCAAGAAAAAAAAAAACTCAACAAAACCAATGTAGTGAATCCTATTCCAAAAGAACTTAGAGAAGGTACTTCAATTCAAGTCTCGTCGATCGTCTTTTTTCGGAATATATATATATAGCCATAGACCTAAAGGAATTTTTTTTTTGGTTAGATTCCCTTGGCGACACGCTGCATCCTTTTTTTTGTGCACCAGGAATTTTTATTGGTGAAGCTACAGTCGATACACAGGATTACGTGCGAGATATCAGCTCGCCACAAATTTTCTGCAGCAGCTGCATGCAATTTGTAGCACACGACATCACAGTGCGACAGATTCGGTCTTCTTTTTTTTTTTTACATCACGTACGTCACAAATCGATGGCAAAGTGCTCATTGTATTTATAAAGTCTCCAGCTAAGAAATCTCTTGCCACTAACGTATTGGCACCACGAAAGTCAGGACGATACATCGAGAGCAATTTCTTATGTTCAGGATTATCAGAAGCACCACAGCATTCAGTCGGAGTGAGGTTCGTAGTAGCGGCGCTACGGACTTAGTGGCAACCGACGTGATGACTTCTGACGCACCCGGACGATGAACTCAAGGACAAACAAAAAGATGAAACACAACCGTAAATCTATCAGGACCTAAAAAGCAAAAAAATAAAACAAAAAAAAAAATGTTATAAGTATTATATACACTTTTAAGTATTTTTAGAGAAAATTTAATCATCAGTTTGTTTCAACTAATAAGTAGCATTTTCATTAGGGAATTTCTTTTTTTTATGTAGCATATTTTGTTGAGGGTATACTTCCGAACAGTTGAGTAGCCAAAGACTGCGACAAGTAAAAGTTTTCAACTGGAGTGGACACAACTTAAAAGAACATCAAAATCAAAAATTGAAGAATTTCAGTGAAAATAAGTTAATAGAAGTGTTAAAGTAAATCAAATCCGGTAATTACAAATCCGGTAGTTTTGAGTCTTTACAAAGTTTGATATCCGCGTTTAAAACCGAAGAAAAGTTTTTTTTTTTGTTAAAGTAAAATTTCAATATATGGTCATATGGTCAACCATACAGTGAACGAAATAAATGGATATATTTTTATTCCCTCCAACCAGAATCATCGATCCAGAAATCATCATCATGGTATCATATATAAATCACCGGAACAGTGCACTATTTCGAGGATAATATTTGGTGAGTCTTTCAGTTACCCATTCTTTTTACAAAATATATCTTTATTATTACGATCACTGATATCGATGAAATTATTTTTTTTGAAATCATACACAAAGGGTGTGTTTTTATTTGATTGATTTTTTTTTTTTAACGAATTCAATTTATATAAAAGCGGTTATAAAACATTAAAAACATATAATCACATCCAGATTTGGTAACAAATACCGAGATATTTCCAAAAGACGAAAAGTTCTTTTGAGAAGCATCGAATTTATTATTTTTTTTTTGAATCTATAAGAGAAGCTAGTTACAAAGTGAACGCTGAGCTGCCCCACCGGTCCCGTGTTACCTGGGCGTCTACGTTAGCTCCATATTTGATTTTTTTTTGTTGTTGTGTCGACTTAGTTACAAGATTTTGTAGCAACGTTTACTGTAGCGAGTTGAAATAAAGTAAAAGCTAGATATATAAAAAGAAATAAGAATTCTTGAGAGAGCAAATCTTATAGAACCCTTCAATATTGATGCGAGATATTGCTTTCAGTTTTTGTTCGTAAAGTATTTAAAGTTTAAGTATTCTTCAGGGATTTGAAGTAGCCTTAACAAGTTTTAAGATAGTGTTAAGTTTCTTTTTTTTTGTTGATTTATGAATAAATATGGTTTGATTATAACGATTAAGAAAAAAAAAACCTTATTTTTTTTTTATTACTGAAAATTTTTTTTTGTTATGAAAGAAGAAGTTCTAAGTTTCATGTTTCAAATTATGATACGTTTGCCGAATATGGAGTAAGTTTCTTTTAGGTTCGAAGGAGAGTTGGCTATGAGTTAAGGACAACAGCAGTGATGGTAACATAAGGTAGATAAAGGTTGGACTTTGTCTGCCATGGTCGTTTTAGGGGGATTCATAATATTTTTTTTTTGGTCGTTTGAATCCAAAGGTGTGCGGCAGGGACGAACTAGCTGCACCAATGGGTGGGTACAGAGACCGAGAGGATATCTACACCTTGTTCCTCTCCACCTATTTTGGTTCCGGTTTTCTTTTGAATAAGGGTGTTAAGAAATCATGGAAGTAAAACTATAGCCCTAGGGTCTTCACTACCTATGACTCGCTCTTTAATGATTTTTAAGCGTTATGCGAAAGACGAAGTTAATGTTTTCAATTCTTCTTTAGTGTAAGCGTAGGGTGATCACATAAATTATGTTTTCTAAAAATTATCTTTTCATTTAGAGTCCTCAATCCATTTCTCAATTATTCGGGCCTCAGCAACAACCCGACAACCAACTTCAGTCAACTTCATCTGACAGGTCTGCTTATTAAAAATTCTGTAACACCGCCTTAGAACCCAGCACAAGATCCCCCCCTCATTCGGCGAGCGAAGCAAAGGCTACCAGAAGCAGACCGCTGCTGCCAGGGTACTAAGGCCCCCAACTTCGATGTGGGCGTGGATAGGCTACGGAGTATAGTGGTCTTAAATGTCCTCGTTGGAGGTGGTGGAGGAAAGGATATAGGTTATGTGTTAGTTTCGGTTTGGTTTAGTGAATGGATGTAGGTAGTTCAGAGTGAACTAACTAGAACATTGATCTTTTAACTTACTCGTGTTATGATATTTCGTGAGGGCTCACAGGACAACGACGTGAGTCTATTTAAAGTGGAAGTCGTAGGGTTAGACTTTCACAGTCTGTGGTGTATTAACTTTGGAAGAAGTGATAGTTAGTGATTGGTTACATTTTTCTCTCGTAAGGCTCTTCCGTTAGCTGGAGACGTAAGGCATACTCTAGCCACTTGTATGAGACTCAACAAATACAGCTAAAGGAAAGTCGAAATCAGGGGTAGAAAACAAGGGTTGAAGGGGTTGGATTACTCCCACTATTAGACATCCTGTTGTAGGAGAATTTTATTTTCTTTGCTGCGGAGTGTAACGGCCGCTGATCGAGAACGAGAAGGACGTACCAGGACATAACATCACTATCTCTCTCTCTTTAATTTTGATGAATCCTTAGATTCATAATATACATATATGTATAAAAAAGTTACGTTACAGATAATGGCGCCCAACGTGGGGCCCGAATTTTGAGAAACCTGAGGAGTTTGTTTTGAGAATTTAAGTTTTAGAAAAATTGTGAGAATTTTGCAAAATTTTTTTTTTGCTAGAAATTTTTTTTTGAAGTTATGTTATCTCAGGGGAAGTCCTCTTGTAGAACTAGGTTTGTCGTTTTACTGTCCGGGTTTTCAATGATGTTAGTCTAGAACTCCGTCTGTTGCGGTATACGGTCCTTTTTCTACTCGACTTCGACCCGTTTTCTGGTAGGTGAAGCTGTTCTTGTCCGAACTGGGCAAAGTTGCTTAGTTGTCAGTAGCGAGGAAGTTTCCCAAGAAGATGAGATGAGGGTTGTAGGGAGGGGTAACTGACTTTCGACCGGTGGTTGAAGATCGTTTTCGACGCACGTCTGTAGCGAGGGCAGCTGACCTTCCCGAAGGCTCTCCATCAATTTCAAAATTTTCGTAACACCAAATACAACATAAGTGATTTTTTTTGTTTAGTGACTTACCGATTGAGTTTCTTGTCAGTTGGATACACTATCCGGTGGCTGGTGATAAGTCCTAGCTCACGTCTGATGTAGTGAGTCAACTGGTAAGTTCTTTCAGGTGGTATCTCAAGAATTATTGTTGAAGAGTAAAACTAGTCCACATCCACTAAAAGTTTAAAAGTTTTTTTTTGTGTTCTTGGTGTTCTAACTTTTAAAGTGCAAGTAGCACCAATGTTGTCTCCTGCTGTTGTCGACGATAGTCAACTCTCCGAACCATCTTAATGATTTTTGTTTTATTAGAATTTTTCAGTTTATTTTTTTTATTTATGACATATTTTTCTATTTACATTACATACATATATATATTTTTTTTTTTTTTTTTTTTGAGTAGGTATTGTCTAGTGGTAAGAAGTCAGACATTTCATTTCCTTAGCATTTTCGTTCATTCCTCTTTGCTTAGTCAAATTTTGGTATTTTATTTTTGCCTGGTGGCATTGGTAGAAAATAATTTTTTTTGAAGTTTTTTTTTTAGTTTTATTCCTTTAGTAGTATTCCATAGGAATAAGTATTTCTTTATATCTTTTTCTCGTTCCTGATTTTTGTTTTTTTTTAAACATCAGTATAAAGTTTATATATTTCAACTGAAATTTTATAGTTTATAGTCCAATAAAGAACTATCAAATTTGTTCTTTTTGAGTATAGCTTCAAAAGTCTTAGATCCAGTCTAAGAAGTTTCTCTGGTAGAGCTTAAGTTTTATTAACTTTTTTTTAGGAATTTAAGGATACTGCAGGTAATTTCGGAAGAGTATTTAAGTAGGTAAAGTATAAGTTAAGTAAGTATATAGTTATCTACAAGAATTTCAATAGAAGTTATTGCTGTTTATACCCTTAGTTTAAGCGCTAAAAGTTTCTTTTTTGGATCTGCTGTTTTCCTTTGGTAATGCCAAACCGTGAACCGTATATCGACCCGGGGAACTCTTTAAGTCCAATCGACGAAGAAATGGAGCAAGAAGCTCTAAATGCCTTGTTGGAGGAAAGTTGTCCCCATCACGAACCTTTAGTAACCGCTCCTAGCCCGTCGAGGGATATATTAGTGACTGATTCGGAAGTGTGGTCTAGCTACGTGCAAGACGTGGTTACTTCCTCAATTAAGTCTCAATTGGCGGAAGAAAGGCAGTTCTTTCAGCAAGAGCTAGCCAAAAGTCAAAACGAAATGTTAGGTAAAGTGGCACTTCTGTTGAATACTTCGAGAGCTCAGCCAAGTAATAGTAATGTGGCACCCAAGACTAATACCAGTCCTAATCAACCAACGAACCTTTTTGAACCTCAAACACCTGGAGGTAGCTCACCCATTGATCTTCAAAGAGCAAATTCGCGTACTCCTGGCGCACCAGTAGTGACCCAGCAAATTCAGATTAAGCCTCCTATTATACCATTACCAGTAAGACCAAGCGGTTCAAAAGTAACTTTACAAAGCCAACAACAAAGAAGGGGGTCTAATGGCATTCCATTATTCGGTGGTTCCTCTAGTGGTAATGTACTATCAGACGACTCAGTTGAACGGACCGTTCACCCCGTAGATATGGCACAAGCATCGGATGTGGATGCTTATCTTTCAAAAATAGGGAGGATGCATTTCGACAATGTATCTGTGCCGAATTCTCCGCCGCGTCAGTCGACTTCATCAAACAAATTCGTATTATATCACAAATGGGGTATATCCTTCGATGGTAGAAACATATTGGTGGACGATTTTCTGTTTCGTTTAGAGGTAATGAAAAACAGTTATGGAGTATCCTGGGACGATGTGATGATGAATTTTCATCACTTCGTTTCTGGACAGGCTGAAAGCTGGTATTGGAGATACCTGAAGGGTAACCCGAACGTACCATGGTTGACTCTGAAGTCGGCCTTGGTAGAACAATACAGAAGCTTGGAATCCGACAGCGAAATTTCTCGTAGGATTAATGACAGAAAGCAACTACCTGGTGAGACTTTTAACGAGTTCTATGATGCGCTGATGACCCTTAATTCCAGACTTCAAACTCCTAAGTCAGCTAGCGAGATGGTGGATACCATAAAAGCTAATGTAAGTCGACGCATGGGGGAGTTACTCATAACCTTCAACACTAGCAGCCTGCCTCAGATGGCGTATGTCTGTAGGACCATAGAGAAGTTTTTCGACAAGTCCAGTCGCCCAGAATATGCTAAGCCGAAGCCAGCCGTCAACCAATGGAATCCGAATTCCAGAAGACAAATCAACGAAATCGAGTTGCCAAACGAGAGCCCTGTCGAAGCCACGACTGCCCAGTTGGAAGCTTTAAGACGTGACCCTACTTCGATACGTTGTTGGAAATGCAAGGGGGTTGGACATGGTTTTCGGGAGTGTGCAGAGAAAAGCGTCGTCTTTTGTTTTAGGTGTGGGTTACCTGATTTTAAGACCTTTAATTGTCCGAAATGTTCGGAAAACCTCAACAGGAACAATCTTCTGTCCGGGGGGGTTCGTTCAGGGATTCAAAACCCGGAACCATAGATCAAGTTAGTAGACCAGAAACTCCTATTGCTATCTCAAAACCAGAAACTCCTATTGCTATCCCAAAACCAGAAACTCCTATCTCTATTTTGAAACCGAACAGAACTGAATTATCTAATGAACTTAAACCTGAAGTAAATAAAAACACTTTCAGTGAATTACCTCGAAAATCGTTTCATGAACGATTAAGGAATTACTATGAAGTCAGAAGAAGAATAATGACGTTCCCAACTGTATCACGGAAGATATTGAAGACCAGGGAACGATTTCAAGCCAAAAGAAAAACCCACCGAATTATAGCTACAGCTACATTGAGGGAACACTCCAATGATCCACGACCTTATGTCACAGTGAACATTTTCGATGAACACTGGTTAGGTCTTTTAGACTCAGGTGCTAGCATCAGCTGTATTGGCACCAATTCGGTGGAGTTCATTAAAAACAAGAATATTCCTATACGGAAAGTTGCATCTTCAGTGTCTACCGCGGACGGGAAGAAGCAAGATATAGTTGGGATCGTCACTACAGACGTTCTCTATAAGGGTATGTTGAGGAGCATGGATTTTTACTTAGTGCCAACACTTTCTCAACGCCTTTATTTGGGAGTTGATTTTTGGAAGAAATTCCAACTGGCTCCTCATATAATTTCAGGGATGGGTGTAAGTCCTTCTCCAAACGAAAATGAGGATTATAAAAATCAATGCAAGCTTTCTCTTACCGAGGCCAGAGAATTAAAGGAGGTTATTGATGGATTTCCATCATTCGAATCCAAAGGGCTAGGGAGGACGAGCTTGCTGGAACATTCGATTGATACAGGAGACGCAATGCCCATTAAACAGAGGCATTATCCTGTCTCTCCAGCGGTACAAACCATGATGTATGCGGAACTGGATCGGATGATCGAGTTAGGAGTCATCGAAGAAAGTTCAAGTGCATGGAGTTCTCCGGTGGTGCTAGTTCGCAAACCGGGGAAGAATCGCCTGTGCTTGGACTTTCGGAAAGTGAACTCTGTGACGAAGAAAAATGCCGGTCCAATTGCGCATATTGAAGGTCTGCTAGCGCGTCTTACTGATACACACTACATTTCAAGTGTGGATCTGAAGGACGCTTACTGGCAGATACCGTTGGAGAAGGGATCCAGGGAGAAGACAGCATTCACCGTACCTGGACGCCCCCTGTATCAGTTCAAAGTTATGCCATTCGGCTTATGTAACGCAGCTCAGAGTCTTACGTACCTCATGAGTCGTGTGATACCTACGGCCTTAAGAGATCAAGTTTTCGTGTACCTCGATGATCTCCTGGTCGTATCGAAGACGTTTAACGAACACATTAAGATATTGAAGGTCATTAGCGACAGATTGTGCGACGCAGGACTGACAATTAATGTAGGTAAGTCCAAATTTTGCTTTAACGAGCTACATTATTTGGGATACAAAGTCGGTCAAGGCTGTCTGAAAGCGGATCCTGCCAAAATCTCCGCTATCGTAGATTTTCCGGTGCCAACAACCCAACGTCAGGTTCGACGATTTCTGGGTATGGCGGGTTGGTACCGAAGATTCGTCAAGGATTTCTCAACTTTGGCAGCTCCCTTGACAGACACTCTCAAAAAGGGTAAGAAATTCGAATTCAACGCGGACGCGTTAAAGGCTTTACAAAACATTAAGTCAGCCCTGACGTCTGCACCAATCTTAGTTAACCCAGATTTTTCGAAAGAATTCATAATCTTATGCGATGCATCCGCGTCCGGTATAGGGTGTGTTCTTTGCCAGCGAGACGAAAACGGAGCTGAACGCCCCATCTTTTACTTCTCGCAAAAGCTGAACGCTGCGCAAAGAAACTACTCTGTCACCGAACGCGAATGCCTCGCTGCGTTCCAGGGGATTCAGAAGTTCCGCGCTTATGTGGAAGGATACAAATTCAGAGTCATCACTGACCACTCGAGTCTTAAGTGGCTGATGAGTCTGAAAGACCCAACCGGCAGATTGGCGAGATGGAGTATGCGACTCCAAGGTTTCGACTTCGTAGTCGAACATCGTAAGGGAACGCTAAACGTGGTACCTGACGCTCTTTCAAGAGTATATGAGAACGACGCAGTAAATTTCTCACGTCATATATCGAGTGTAGCCGAAGTCGATTCCGCGGAGGTACTCCATATCGACTTAGAAAGCTCACACTTCCAGTCTGACGAGTATCAGCAACTCATCAGCCACATACAGAAGAATCAAGAAAGACTACCCGAGCTAAAGATTTCAGACGGTTTCGTCTACAAGAAAACAAGGCATGTAGTGGGAGATCCTCTACAAGACGACCTAGTTTGGAAGCTCTGGGTACCGTCGGTGATGACAGATGAATTGGTAGCTCTTGCACATAATCCACCGCGAGCTTCACATGGAGGTATCACGAAAACTTTGTATCGCCTCCGTAACCAATTCTACTGGCCAAACATGTTCACGCAAGTGAAAACATATATAAATCGGTGCGAAACTTGCAAAACTAGCAAGGCTTCAAACATAACTCTCCGAGCGGAGATGGGTCAGGCATTCAAGGTAGAGAGGCCATTCCAGCACCTCTACATTGATTTCCTGGGGCCCTACCCCCGTTCAAAGAGCGGGAATACGTTCATTATAATAGTGTTGGATCAGCTCACCAAATTCGTAATAATCAAGCCGTTGCGAAAGGCTACCGCCTCGAACGCGGTGAGATTTTTACAGGAGGAGGTGTTCCTGATCTTCGGTGTACCGGAAAGTATTTTGTCCGACAACGGGACTCAATTCGTGGGGCACGAATTTGTAAAAATGTTAGAGGTGTATGGGATTAAACAGTACCGAACAGCAGTGTATTCTCCACAGCCGAACGCGTCGGAAAGAGTAAACAGGTCGATATTAGCAGCAATACGATCTTACGTCGACCCCAAACAATCTAACTGGGATCAGTACCTGTCATCAATAAGTAGCGCTTTACGCACAACGGTCCACTCTGCACTTTCGATGTCCCCATACGAAGCACTTTTCGGTCACCGAATGATTGAGCACGGACATGATTATCGGCTGTTGAGGAAACTGGGAGGCTTGAATCATTCGGAAATTGATTGGCTGCCCAAGGTAGCTCGGATGAATATTCTCCACTCCTACCTCAAAACAACCTTGGAAAGTGCTCATGATCAATACGAAAAGACTTACAATCTCAGAAGCAGAGTTATACGATTTAATGTAGGTGATCATATTTACAAAAGGAACATAGTGTTGAGCGACGCGACTAAACATCTCAGCGCCAAGCTCAGCCCTAAATTCATTAAAGTTCAAGTTTTAAAATTGATAGGAAACAACTTGTATGAGGTGATAGACAAAAAGGGACACAAATCAGTAACCCATACAAAAGACCTTAAAAGATAACTGAACACAACTACCCTTCAAATATCTGTTTTTTTTTTTTTTTTTTTTGTGTGACACAGAATTTCTTTAAACTCTTAGCTGAAATGAAACTTTTCCTGAGCCCGGCTGCAGCTGTGCATGAGACTCTGGGGAAGTACTAAGCAATCACACGTCAGCCTGGCGATATTTCCAAAACGTTAACTAAAACCATTTTCTCTTTCTTGTTCGTTGAGAATTGTTGGGAACTAGTCATAAACGAACAAGTTTTGTAAGGAAAATAAAGTTCACCATACTCTTCACACTCCCTACCCTCCGAATTTTCATTATAATTTCCACAATTATAATGTACACATGGCGATTCTGGTTCTCAATCATCAGAAAGAGGACAACCTACCTAAAGAAAAATTCTTGTCGTAAATGCTTGCTATTTCATTAGTATTAATTCATAAAACAATACTTGCAAGCAAATTTGCAGAACGAAACTTCATGCGTACCGCATAACTTGAAACACTCAACACTCATTTACATCTCTGTGTCGAGTCTCTGCAATTTTAGTTTTAGTCAACAAAGTGACAGATCGAAAATCGCAGAATGAAAAGGAAACTGTCGGCCAGTTTAGTACAGACAGCCATCTTTTATTAAAATCAGAAGCTGCCTGCAAGTAAAAAAGTTAGCTTCGGCAGCGACAGAAATGGTAATTCCTTTTTACATCTGCCCACCAACCTGATAGGACCAGCTCCTTACCTGGAATATTGGAGCAAAACTCCACCCAAGGATTTCTCATCCATTCCACAAGGTAAGCACACCAATTTGCATTCATCTTGCCACTGGCCATACATACAATTTGTAAGTAGAGCCAGTAATTTTTTTTTGACGCCCAATTTTTCATTCTTGGGACAATAAGTGCGCTACCAACTAAAATTTTTGCGTTGTATATATAGATTCGTGACGAGCTGGAATAAAGATTTTCTGTCGCGCGGTGTGAACATCATCTCACTGTCACCTGGCGAAATATATGACAGCGTGTTTTCCAAAGGAAGAGCTGATTACTAGCTAGGACTTAAGGAATCTCTACAAATTGAGGATCAAAAGAACGCAAGAAAAAAAAAAACTCAACAAAACCAATGTAGTGAATCCTATTCCAAAAGAACTTAGAGAAGGTACTTCAATTCAAGTCTCGTCGATCGTCTTTTTTCGGAATATATATATATAGCCATAGACCTAAAGGAATTTTTTTTTTGGTTAGATTCCCTTGGCGACACGCTGCATCCTTTTTTTTGTGCACCAGGAATTTTTATTGGTGAAGCTACAGTCGATACACAGGATTACGTGCGAGATATCAGCTCGCCACAAATTTTCTGCAGCAGCTGCATGCAATTTGTAGCACACGACATCACAGTGCGACAGATTCGGTCTTCTTTTTTTTTTTTACATCACGTACGTCACAAATCGATGGCAAAGTGCTCATTGTATTTATAAAGTCTCCAGCTAAGAAATCTCTTGCCACTAACGTATTGGCACCACGAAAGTCAGGACGATACATCGAGAGCAATTTCTTATGTTCAGGATTATCAGAAGCACCACAGCATTCAGTCGGAGTGAGGTTCGTAGTAGCGGCGCTACGGACTTAGTGGCAACCGACGTGATGACTTCTGACGCACCCGGACGATGAACTCAAGGACAAACAAAAAGATGAAACACAACCGTAAATCTATCAGGACCTAAAAAGCAAAAAAATAAAACAAAAAAAAAAATGTTATAAGTATTATATACACTTTTAAGTATTTTTAGAGAAAATTTAATCATCAGTTTGTTTCAACTAATAAGTAGCATTTTCATTAGGGAATTTCTTTTTTTTATGTAGCATATTTTGTTGAGGGTATACTTCCGAACAGTTGAGTAGCCAAAGACTGCGACAAGTAAAAGTTTTCAACTGGAGTGGACACAACTTAAAAGAACATCAAAATCAAAAATTGAAGAATTTCAGTGAAAATAAGTTAATAGAAGTGTTAAAGTAAATCAAATCCGGTAATTACAAATCCGGTAGTTTTGAGTCTTTACAAAGTTTGATATCCGCGTTTAAAACCGAAGAAAAGTTTTTTTTTTTGTTAAAGTAAAATTTCAATATATGGTCATATGGTCAACCATACAGTGAACGAAATAAATGGATATATTTTTATTCCCTCCAACCAGAATCATCGATCCAGAAATCATCATCATGGTATCATATATAAATCACCGGAACAGTGCACTATTTCGAGGATAATATTTGGTGAGTCTTTCAGTTACCCATTCTTTTTACAAAATATATCTTTATTATTACGATCACTGATATCGATGAAATTATTTTTTTTGAAATCATACACAAAGGGTGTGTTTTTATTTGATTGATTTTTTTTTTTTAACGAATTCAATTTATATAAAAGCGGTTATAAAACATTAAAAACATATAATCACATCCAGATTTGGTAACAAATACCGAGATATTTCCAAAAGACGAAAAGTTCTTTTGAGAAGCATCGAATTTATTATTTTTTTTTTGAATCTATAAGAGAAGCTAGTTACAAAGTGAACGCTGAGCTGCCCCACAGGTCCCGTGTTACCTGGGCGTCTACGTTAGCTCCATATTTGATTTTTTTTTGTTGTTGTGTCGACTTAGTTACAAGATTTTGTAGCAACGTTTACTGTAGCGAGTTGAAATAAAGTAAAAGCTAGATATATAAAAAGAAATAAGAATTCTTGAGAGAGCAAATCTTATAGAACCCTTCAATATTGATGCGAGATATTGCTTTCAGTTTTTGTTCGTAAAGTATTTAAAGTTTAAGTATTCTTCAGGGATTTGAAGTAGCCTTAACAAGTTTTAAGATAGTGTTAAGTTTCTTTTTTTTTGTTGATTTATGAATAAATATGGTTTGATTATAACGATTAAGAAAAAAAAAACCTTATTTTTTTTTTATTACTGAAAATTTTTTTTTGTTATGAAAGAAGAAGTTCTAAGTTTCATGTTTCAAATTATGATACGTTTGCCGAATATGGAGTAAGTTTCTTTTAGGTTCGAAGGAGAGTTGGCTATGAGTTAAGGACAACAGCAGTGATGGTAACATAAGGTAGATAAAGGTTGGACTTTGTCTGCCATGGTCGTTTTAGGGGGATTCATAATATTTTTTTTTTGGTCGTTTGAATCCAAAGGTGTGCGGCAGGGACGAACTAGCTGCACCAATGGGTGGGTACAGAGACCGAGAGGATATCTACACCTTGTTCCTCTCCACCTATTTTGGTTCCGGTTTTCTTTTGAATAAGGGTGTTAAGAAATCATGGAAGTAAAACTATAGCCCTAGGGTCTTCACTACCTATGACTCGCTCTTTAATGATTTTTAAGCGTTATGCGAAAGACGAAGTTAATGTTTTCAATTCTTCTTTAGTGTAAGCGTAGGGTGATCACATAAATTATGTTTTCTAAAAATTATCTTTTCATTTAGAGTCCTCAATCCATTTCTCAATTATTCGGGCCTCAGCAACAACCCGACAACCAACTTCAGTCAACTTCATCTGACAGGTCTGCTTATTAAAAATTCTGTAACACCGCCTTAGAACCCAGCACAAGATCCCCCCCTCATTCGGCGAGCGAAGCAAAGGCTACCAGAAGCAGACCGCTGCTGCCAGGGTACTAAGGCCCCCAACTTCGATGTGGGCGTGGATAGGCTACGGAGTATAGTGGTCTTAAATGTCCTCGTTGGAGGTGGTGGAGGAAAGGATATAGGTTATGTGTTAGTTTCGGTTTGGTTTAGTGAATGGATGTAGGTAGTTCAGAGTGAACTAACTAGAACATTGATCTTTTAACTTACTCGTGTTATGATATTTCGTGAGGGCTCACAGGACAACGACGTGAGTCTATTTAAAGTGGAAGTCGTAGGGTTAGACTTTCACAGTCTGTGGTGTATTAACTTTGGAAGAAGTGATAGTTAGTGATTGGTTACATTTTTCTCTCGTAAGGCTCTTCCGTTAGCTGGAGACGTAAGGCATACTCTAGCCACTTGTATGAGACTCAACAAATACAGCTAAAGGAAAGTCGAAATCAGGGGTAGAAAACAAGGGTTGAAGGGGTTGGATTACTCCCACTATTAGACATCCTGTTGTAGGAGAATTTTATTTTCTTTGCTGCGGAGTGTAACGGCCGCTGATCGAGAACGAGAAGGACGTACCAGGACATAACATCACTATCTCTCTCTCTTTAATTTTGATGAATCCTTAGATTCATAATATACATATATGTATAAAAAAGTTACGTTACACAATCAAATAAATACCTTTTCAATCCATTGCGTTTGAAAATAGATAATGAACCTCAATACCGTATCATCTTAGAGGTGTGAAAATTGATATTGAAATAATGCCAAATTGGCCTTATTTCGTTTTCGAAAACGAAATTAAGCCAAACTAAAATTTCGGCCTTATTTCGTTTTGGAAAACGAAATAAGGCCAAATTTTCGGAATTTGGCCTTATTTCGTTTGGCCTTATTTCACGTCACCTTAATTTTTCCCGGAAGGTTTAAAAGTACTTTTTATTCCGAAAAAATACTGAAAACCTCAGGAGTGCACTATACAGGGTGATTCACGAGCGTTGTGCCAAAAAGCTAGAGCGTGTAGGTTGAGTTGAGACAAGAAAAAAATCGTATAGGAGAGGGGTCTATTCCCCCCCGTTTATCCGGGAGGGGAAATTTTCTGAAAAATTGACTTATTTTGTAAACAAAAATATTAAAAATCAACGGCTTCGTTTACAACACCGTGTTATACTTTTTTGGAAAGCCAAAAACTTCTTCTTTCATTTTGTTTTTAAATTAAATTGTTTTAACGAATAGTTTAAAAAATATAAATTTTCAAACTCCAAATTTTGAAAAAAAAATTTGAAAAAATAATTTTAAAACTAATTTTTTTCCAAATTTTACGTAATTAAGTATAATTTTTGTTCTCAGAATTCAATGCTCCTATTAATCTTTAATCCAACATTGAAAACGGTATGGCTCTACAACTTTTTGTTGCCTAGGTATTCAAAAATAACCGAACCTACTTCTTCACAAAAACAAGAAAATCTAGCCTTACGGGCTAGCACAAGTGATCATTTAGCCAATTTTTTCGTGTTTTTTTGAAGAAGTAGGTTCGGTTATTTTTGAATACCTTGGCAACAAAAAGTTGTAGAGCCATACGGTTTCCAGTGTTGGATTAAAGATTAATGGGAGCCTTGAATTCTTAGAACAAAAATTATACTTCAATACGTAAAATTTTGAAAAAAATTAGTTTTAAAATTATTTTTTCAAATTTTTTTTCAAAATTTTGAGTTTGAAAATTTATATTTTTTAAACTATTCGTTAAAACAATTTAATTTAAAAACGAAATGGAAGAAAAAGTTTTTGGCTTTCCAAAAAAGTATAACACGGTGTTGTAAATGAAGCCGTTGGTTTTTAATATTTTTTTTTTACAAAATAAGTCAATTTTTCAGAAAATTGCCCCTCCCGGCTAAACGGGGGGGAATAGACCCCCCCTCCCATACGATTTTTTTTTGTTTCAACTCAACCTACACGCTCTAGCTTTTTGGCACAGCGCTCGTGAATCACCCTGTATAATAGCGAACGTTGATGTACACTCCTGAATTTATGCATACATTTTGTAAACTGATGAGCATTCTTAACAAGACAAGTCTTACAGGGGAAATGTTTAAGGGGTGGAAAGCAGCTGGCTAGGGCTACCTCGAGTGAACATTTTTTGTAGAGGAATTGGTAAAATAAGGAAAGACAAGAACGTTGTTCAAGGGATGGAAATGTTTCAATAATGCTTCTCTCTCCTATCAATTTTAACGCTTTTTTGTGAAATCTATCGAAAAGATGTACAAAAGTTTGAGAAACACTTGCCCAGAGATAGGAGCTATACTCAAGGCGTAAATATGCTTTGTAAATTTTAGCCAGATCAGAAGGGGTGAAAAACTTCTTGCATTTATTAAGGAAGCCTAAGCATCGGGCAGCATTCTTCGCAATCTCAAGTATGTGGTCATTCCAACGAAGGTTGTCACTGATACACACATACCAAGTACTGATAGCTTTTCGGCCTCCTCGATGCAAGTACCATTCACGGATAATGGCGTAGGGGGTATGTTAAGCTTTAACGACAAAAGACAGCATTGAGTTTTCGACGCATTAAATCCACACGATTTCTGATACCCCAATACGCAATACTGTTTTAATCGGAGTTTAATGAGCTTATCATACGGTATCTTTATTGTAATAACACGTCCGAAGGCGAATGCCGTGAATTATCAAACGTATATGAAAAGCTATAAGGATTGAGTCGTCAGCAAAACAATTTAATGGATTAGAAGTCACAGCAAAGAGATCATTTTTATAAAAAATAAAGAGAGTCGGAGACAGAACGGATCCCTGGGGCACCCCCGAAAATCAGCATTTATTTTGTGGAGATCAGACTTAAAACCGTCTAATACAACTTGTATTGAACGGTCCAGAATATAACTTGTAATCCAACGAATAAGAGTATCATCGATACCAAATGCACGCATTTTCGATAAAAGAGCTTCATGCCAAACTCTATCAAATGCCTTTGAAATATCAAGCGCAATAATCTTGCTTTCGCCAAAGCGATGCAAAGATTTGTTCCACTGTTCGGTGAGATATGCCATCAGATCACCAGTGAAACGATTGCTGCGAAAGCTGATGTTCGGGATATTTCTTGAGCTGACGATTTATCAGTGTTTTCATGACCTTGCATAGAAGTTCAATGTGAAGTTCGTATTAGTCTAGACAAATAACGTTTTCGTTAACAGTTATTGCAAGGAATTTCAGCCCAAGAGCTAGAATGCTCGTCTATAAACACTAAATATTAAGCTAATAGTTTATTGTATTACACAGTTTGTTTGGCTTTTTTATATTCCAAAAAAGGTATTTTCTCCATGTATAGGTACAACATGGCGTCCACGGGTTCCAGAAATAAAATTCTTCTTTAACAGATAGGGCATACAATTTAAAGATCGCAGCTTAGTTTAAACTACAAAGCAACACATAATTTGAGTTTTGAAAAATTTGATTTGATTGAAAATGGCGATTATTAACAATTCGTGAACTAAACCCTAATCATCTACGATAAGTAACTAAGAATTACATACACAATTTTTTCATCTCCTTACTTCGAAACTACTGCCGATATCTAGTAAATGTTGGAACATTAATTCAGATCCAGACTTCTAACGAAAGCGCATCTCCTACAACTTTGCTTAAAATCTATTAAGCTTTGTGCTTAAAATTACAGCTAAATCAAGTCATCTTTTAACAATTTTTATTTATTATTTATTTTTTTACAGGTATTTTATGAAAATCACGCCCACGTGGGCACATTATAAAAATTGCTACAAAAAACTTAATCTAGAAAAACTTCAATTTTGAATGCACTTAGAAATCACAAAATGTTTGTATTCATCGACCTAACCTCAAACCTATAGTAACTTGCACTTGTGTGTGCGTTAATATTCTGCAGGAATGAAAGGGACATAGAACTTATGGCTGAATTCTAACGGCGCTGCTAGATGACCTTTTCTCGGTAAGTTTTACTCTTCGGATTTGTCACTTCCTCGCAAAAGATAGTAATTAGAACCTTCGGCATAGCCGTCCGACATACTAACCACTACTCATCAATTAGTTCCAACAAACCCTTATATAACCAGATAAATTGCATGGCACAAAGTTTTACCCATCACTCCTCAGCTGATCACCCTTATTAGCAGAATGAACTTAAGTTTTCCTAGATTTCTATCCTCTAACTTTTAAGGACACTTAACCATATCCTTTTAAATTCCTTGACTGAAATATTGGAAAGCTCATTACAGCTAAAAAAAAATCGGCTTCTAGAAAGTTATTTTATTTTAAATTATTATTGCCTTAGCTCCATCTCACTAAACCTCCATGTTTTTTTTTCATTCCTTCTTAGCTAAAATATAAATCTCTTGTTCCAATAAAAAAAATGAAAAGAAAAGTATTTTTACAAATGCCATTCCTCGCTAAACGATTAATAAATCACAATGACAGAAAAATATTTCAAAAGAAAATAAATTCAAGCCAAAATCATACAATACACTCAAAGAAAAACTAATGTCCCTAAATCAAGCCCAATTGTGCAAGGTTAACAATAATAAATACACACAATAAAAGAACTTGAATGGCGGTAAAATTCCTTTGCCTTGTTGTAAGTCTCTATGTCTCTATATAAACGAACACAAACACACATACTGCATTTATAATTCAGGAAGAACAAAAAAAATCCCTGTGAAAATACTGAAAACCCCATAGCTTACGAGAGTTTGGGGGGTCATACATTTTATTTTTCTAAAACATTCATGCACAACGAATTCCATATTTCATCCTTCGATTTTTTTTTTGTGTAGGTACACTTTTATACTTTTATCCTTAAAGAAAGACATATATAATATTGGTGTTTTTGATATACTGTTTGCCAATTCGCAATATTTGCAAGGTGGAGCTACATATTTTGAGAATTAATGGCTTTGGTTTTGGACGGTTTAATATTTTGCTCCTCTAGAGAGTTTGGGCAGGCAGGAGGAAATTAAATTCGTTTTGACTTTATATTGATTCATAGGCATGTAGAATTGCCAAAATGTAGCCACTTGTCACCATGGACAATTTCATTATGTAAATTGTCTTATGGATCCCTGTTGAGAATAGAAATACCTTAATGCCATGCCGTCGATGCTGCCGTTGCCGTGTGTTCTTTTTCATGTTTTACTGACAGGATTTCTCCTTAGACATGATTCAGGGACTTCGTTTCCCTGTAACGTTTTATTTTTGATCTTTTTTTTTTTTGTTAAAGATGTTTACGAAAATATTAAATGATGAAATTTTATATTTTTGTTCTTTGGATACTGGATTATGCAAAACAGTAATTTATTCTTACAGCTGGTAAATTATATCAACCGTAAAACACGCAATACCTATTAACATGGAATATAAAGTTCCTGAATTTGAAACAAGGTGTTCCAATGTAGGTAGGGGGAGACGGGGAACATTGATACATGAGGCACATAGATACAGTCGACATTATTTGAAAATTGAACGAAGCAATCCACTCAAATGCGCACACTTCGCAAGGCATCAGATAAATATTATTTGAAACTGGCTTCCCTTTAACATAGAATCGAAAAAAAGAAGAAGAGAGAAGTTGTATACGTAAGTTTTTCATCTAAGTGGCGGATTACATAAAGTATTTACACAGGAAAAATAGGAGCTGCAATGAATACAATGCAGTAAAATGCATCATGGACTGTATTTATCTCAAGTACTACAGCTTATGCTTACCAATTCA
Source organism: Platycheirus albimanus (assembly GCA_916050605.2). Classification (NCBI taxonomy): domain Eukaryota; kingdom Metazoa; phylum Arthropoda; class Insecta; order Diptera; family Syrphidae; genus Platycheirus; species Platycheirus albimanus. The sequence goes on along the minus strand of OU696696.1, from coordinate 8,248,377 downwards.
CCAAATAACTGAACTATAGTTACTCAATATCTTGGGATGTTAATAAATGTGCCGGCTTAGAATCGTTATATGGCTACCGTAAGAGAAAGCTATAGCAGCTTGAAATATATTTTTCTTTTATTTTGTAATTATCATTATGTTCTGAAATAATAATAACCCTTCTGGCAACACTAATATACTTGTAAAAGAATGTTGTATTAAATAAGAAATAAATTTAGATCCTGGCAATACCTTATTATATTATTATTATTATTATTATTATTACAACAACTCCGTCGATGAATCGAACGGAGTAGACACACTTACAAGCACTGGCAACTTAGGCCTTCGGCTCAAGACAACACACAGTAATACGACAGAGAGAGACAGACAGAACAGAAGATAGAAGAACACACAAACGAATGCCAACAGCTCGCAGTTATTAGTTTGACGGTCCTCCATCTTACTACTAAAAACTCGCAATGATGCTTGATTTCGCTGAATCTATTGGGAAGCGATGCTTTATCAGAGCCCAGGCTGAACTATAATAGTCGGAACGGCGCGGACGGGCCCGTCCGTAAATGTGCGAAAACAAGCAATTTGTATCTCACACCTGAAATAGCGGATTGCTCCGTTTCGTCAAGTTTCGATCAGTTTAATTTACGCTATCGCACTTTACGGAAGTAAATTTGCATCTGACTGTGAATGGATATGAGAGTGAGAGAGGCATGCTGACTTTGTGTGTGACTTCACAGCAGAGAGAATATATGCATTTTTTTATGTACGAGTATGTCCTCTCTGCTTCACAGTCATCTTATTGTTCAGAGGAAAACACATGTTTTTCTTCCGCCGCAATCCGTCCCATTATGGGTAGCGTCTAGCGTGTTCATTTCACAGGTTGGACGGCAACGTTTCGTTCGGTTTTGACACTAGCTTCCGTTTGTTTCCGACTATTATAGTCCAGCCTTAAAAGAATATCAAAAAAGCTCTTTTCATGAAATTACGAAAAGCTCTATAAACATTATGTATAAAAGCAGAAGTGAATTGCTCAATAAACTACAAGCATCTTAATTCTCAATCAGTACGGTAGAGCTCCTCCGCCTCTGATTCATTAAGAAAAGAATTGTTTTCATTTAATTAAAGTAAATTGTTGGTTATTTTGTTTTCAGTTTGCTCTTTATCCTCTGCGACTCTGAGCACCCAGGACCCGTTCCTCACTCTAAGAAAACTTGCTAATCTTTCTTGTCTCTACATTGATCAATCACAGTACGGTAGAGCTACCTCATCCTCTATGAATTGACTGAAACACATAGACAGTAAGAACAACCTATTTGCGAATATAGGGAAAGACATCAGTAGTAAACACATTACCAGAAACTCCCTTGTTACAAACCCTAATATGAGCTTAAGGAAACCTGAAAGCACAAGTATTGCTCGATCATTCTCGTTCAGTAAGGCTGTTGCAATTGAATTCTTCAAAAATTTAAATGTTCTTTTAAGGATTATTTTTGTACCTGGGATAATTTATTTCGATGGAACCGGCATCACATCACTATGGTTTAGAACTCTCCAAAAGTATTGGAAGAAAAATCACGGCGGCGTCAAGTTGGTCAAATTGTTTCAGCGGAGAGAGGAGAGTTATTGACTTTTGGAGGAATTATAACAACCTGTGGTAATACCATTTCATGAGTTTATGTGTTTCCCAGAGTTCACTATTGAATTTATTTTTTGACTGGTACTTCAAAGGGATATCATCTAGAACTGGATAGATAAATACTGAACTATTCTTGGAAGTCTAAGCACATTCAAAAATATACAAACAGTACAAACAAAATCCAATTCTTCTTGTTTATGATAATCATGAGTCCCATGTTTCAGTCGATGCAATTATTTATTCCGGTGACTATGGATAAGTCCATCTATCATTTCCAGCAGACACATCCTACAAACTACAACCTCTTGATGTTGGTGTCTTCGGTCCGTTCAAGGCTAAGTTTAAGGTAGCATTTAATGACTGGCACGTTACTAAGATGGCTTTTTTTGAATCTTTCACGTCAAAAAATATTACAAGCGCATTTGATCATCCTGGAATTGTACGATTTAATAAGTTGGCGTTATCTGATTATAAGTTTTTACCTTGTGTAATTTAAAGCAACCAAAAATCACAAGATGCTTTTGAGGACAATTTAAGTTCTGCCAATCTTGTTGATGAACCTGTATACAATTCAAGCTCAGTTAATCCAGCTGTGCCTGAAGAGGAGTCTACAGAGGAGTCAAATGTTAAAGCCCGATGGATACTTTAGTTTCGGGCTTTGACCGATGAGTTTTTAGTCAAACCTAGGTTTGACTAAACTGGTCGGTCAAAGTCCGAAACGAAATTATGAGATTCGGACTTTGACCAAGGCACTGATGGTCAAAGTTAGAGGGAAAATATTGTTTGTATGGTGTGAGAGAGAGGGAATTCTCTCAATTGAGATAACAATCAAATCAACCATTATATTACAACAACAACAAAATGTTTTTTTTTTTTTTTACATTTAACAAAAGTGTAGTGTATTCACAATAGAATATTAAGCCTCACCTCTATTAGAAATATTTATTTCGGGCATGACAGATATTATTTCTAAAGTTTTATATGTTTATCTAATTGGAATTGCTATTGTGTATACACTTTTGTTAAATGTCAAAAAAAACATGGTTGATTTGATTGTTATCTCAATTGAGAGAATTCCCTCTCTCTCACACCATACAAACAATATTTTCCCTCTAACTTTGACCAGGGCCTTGGTCAAAGTCTGAATCTCATAATTTTGTTTCGGAATTTGACCGACCAGTTTAGTGAAAAATTAGGTTTGACTAAAAACTCATAAGTCAAAGCCCGAACCTAAAGTATCCATCGGGCTTTGACCAACGCTGCTGGTCAATGTTGAGCATTGACTAGTCAATCCTAGGTTTGACTAGATATCGGGCTTTGACCGTAACATATACAATTGAAATCACATGTTACAACTATTTCATTATGAGAATAACAAGAAACCATTTTTTGGATGGAGTTAGATAGCGCGTCAACAAATTGTCCATAAACACTGAATTCAAAAGACATTAACTTTAAGTCAGTTTTTGAATATTTACACACGTTTTTGTAGATCATAATATTTTATGTATACGGTGAGACCGTGATCAGGAAAGTATATGATGGGAACCGTACGACCCCAACTGTGAACTGTTGACATGTGTAATCTATTATGTTCTGTCTGTCTCTCTGTAGTGTTTAATTTTTCTTGATCCGATGGCCTTAGTTGCTAGTGCTTGTAACTCACTGGTCACTGCTTCTAAAGTCTTTGTTAGTGAAATCAAATGGAATTTTTCACAATTTTGTAGACTCATGAAGTGGGGTATTTCCATGTTAAGTACAATGTCGTAGCTTTTTATTATGATTAAGGTCGGAATCTGTCTTTCTGTCGTGTTTCATTTGTTTTGTCTTGACCCGATGGCCTTAGTTGCTAGTGCTTGTAACTCACTGGTCACCGCTTCTAAAGGGATTTTTATTAAAATAAAATGACATGCACTTTTCACAATTTTTATTTTATTTTATTATGGTCGAAATAGGTGATTAAGATTATTTCAAATATAAGCGATTAAGTGTGTGCCAGGTGTAGCAATTGGAATAGTCAACAATTGAACATAAATCATAGTGTGCGGTGGAAGACCAGAGATCGTTGCTATGTACGAATTTCTGCTGAAAACCTGTACAAAAAATCTTCATACCTATAGAACCACTTTCCTGCGTTTAGAAGAGCGAGAAGATTTCCGTTTTTCTGTTCCGAAAGGTTGTATGTAACGATTTGAGTCCAGCTCTGGTGAGGACATGACAGTGAGAAGGAAAATAGATGTATATAACAGGGCGAGGGCGCCATGTTCACAAATGGACCAATGCCACGTGATAACATCAATAACCCTGGCTGAAGCTATGCTTGGCTGGGTCTCGCATACAAGTTAGTTAATAATATGAGATCTCTCATAAGTGTTTTTAACAAATGTTTTCGTTCATTTTTCGTATGTCGTAATATGGCGGCGCCGCCGATGGCTCACATCAGTCGACCGTGTAGCATTTATAATCTCACTCATTTGTGCACTTGCTCCAAGGTATGTGTGTGTTTTGATCAGTGTTTTGACGTATTTGTTGTTGTTCACCTGATCGTGTTGGACACTGATATAGCTAGTGAGTCAAATAAACCGGTAAATAAGGGAAAAACCAAGAATAGTGCGAAAAGCCAATGACCCGAAAAAAAGTTGCCCTTTCATAAAATCACATTTTATTTTTATTTCTTTCAACAAGCTCATAACCAAAGGTTAGTTATTAAAACTCTATCATGAATTAGCAGAGAGAAAGATAGTCGGAGACAAGATGGAACCTTGTGGCACTGGAACACCAGCATTCTCAATGCCCCCCGTCATATTTTGTTTTTGGGAAACTGACACAATTCGCTCTAACGACGATTTGCCAATATGGGTTTATACTTTGGTAGAAAAACTGCAACTTTTTCATTTATATTTGTTAATTAGGTAGATAGTATTGAATTTATAAAAAAAGAGTCTTCAAACTGAAATCATTTTCACCGACTTTGCCAAAGCGTTTGATGGGGTCAAACACACCTCCATAAATTGACCTGTCTACGTTTTAATCTCAATAGCTTAAGTTGATTGAATCTCATTTTTCTGGCCGTGTGCAAATTCGAAACATTTATAGAATTGTATGTACTCCTTTGCATGTGCCTTCTGGGGTTCCTCATGGTAGCCATATTCGACCGTTGTTATTCCTTTTATTCATTAGGCGTGTTCCTTTTTTGATTCACAGCAGAGCCTGAGTTGTAAAAAAAATTAATGTTTCTTTTCTCCTTCAGACCTTCAGAGTGTGTTCAGAGTGCGCTCTACGAGCCCCATATAAATAGATGGTGCAGACTGAGCTAAAAGCTGAGCAAAAATATAAACGTCAAAAGTGATATGCTTCCCAAATCCCAACCAATTCAATTGATAAATAGAAGTTTTTAGCGGCGGCGGCTGGAAATGAAAACAATTAAAATAGCCACCAAAGATATTTTAAATGTTGAAAAAAGGAAATTAATGGGATATTAAATTCGTTTCATAAATAGTTCAGAGCGCCTCTGAACACAATTGATTCAGAAGACTTTCAGAGCGAGCTCGACATACTAGAACTCTGTTCAGAGCTCATTTCTGAATGAAAAAAGAAAAACGCATATTCGAAATTTTCATTCATTATCTACAAACAAACTGACGCTGAACGATACATTTCCTCATCATTTTGATCCTTGTTGTAATTTTTGATTAGAATCTCACTTTATTTCTCACATGAAACCCAATTCCTGGTCCAAGTGCAAATAGAAAGAAGGTTATCACTTGAAAAATAAATTATTTTTTACGAAATAGTCCTCTCCAGGAGGAAGTTGTTTACAATATTCTAATTAGAGTAAACATTTTCAAGTGCATATAACAACTATCCTGATTTGCATTTCATTGTGGTACACCATCAATCAAACTTAAGTAAATAAAATAAATTTGCTTCAGGATCTAGATTTGCTACATGTACTTGTCTATGAAATGTGTCATATCCACCAAGGCATTAACTACTAGGCAATGTTTATTGTCAGTTCACCTTTGTGGGGCGTGTGTCGCCATCGCATCGCTTAGTTGTCCCGCTGAGATACTGAGAACTGAGATTCAAGATATTATACAATTATCTGCATCTGACAAACCGCAACACCAACGCCACTTTTTTTTGCTTACATATTTGTTTTGCGTAACTCAGCGTCAGCAGTCAGGAGCAAGAATTGATGCTTTTTGTTTTCTAATTTGACAGATAGATGCGGAAAATCTTCTTTGCACAGCTGGTTCTCTTATAATTTCTGAGTAAGTTGATGATTTTTGCGTGGGTTGTTATTTGGAATTGTCATTTTAGCAGAAGGAATAAATCAACATGGTTTTTTGTGACATAATGTTGTTATAAATTTAATACAATAGAAGGGGGGACTGTTGACAGCGTAAAATTAAAAACAAAGCAAGGATTTACAGTTGAAATGGATAGGATTGGATTGTAGTGGCGCTTGCTGTCTAAAAAATGTCTTACACAGCGTTAATGGTTGTTTTTGTAAATGGATGTCTTTATAATTGCATTGCATTCATCATTTCTAGAATTTTTTTTGTTTAATAGTGTGATGGTGTGGGATGGGAAGGATGCTGACAAATGGGCTTGGGGTTTGGATAATCAAAGAATAAGATTTAGGGATCACAAATTCAAAAAAAGTAGATATGTATACTTAAGGCTTTTGTTGAAAAAAAATTCTTTGATTAATTTGAAAGTAGCAATTGTATACCGATTAAAGAAGCTGTTATCCTTATCAGTAGGTCATTGTGTGCAAAGTCTAATTTCTATTGAGCCTTATAGGCTTTTCACATTGGATCAAAAACTCGGTTTTTGTCTAAAACCCCAAAACCTACACCAAAACCACAAGGCTTCCCATAAATGTTTCCCTTTCATAAACTAGTAGTTTTTGATAAAACTCCTCAAAACCTACTTGCAATCGCAAGTATGTGAAAACAAACTGATCTTTTGGCACCATCAACTTGTCGATAAAACAGTGTAGTGTTCTCAGAGTATGGGATTTTTACCGACAAAAGAGAGAAAAAGCGAGGTGTATTTCTTATTTTAGTGGAATTTTCACTAAATGTCAAGGGATTTTTTGGAAAAAGTACCTTCAACTACTCACATATTCATGAAACGTCAAACAAAACCTAGTTTTTGTTCAGTGTGAATGCTCCAACTAGGTTTCGTAAACTTTTTAAGTCTGCAATCTGTTAATTTAAAATGACATAAATTGTGTTTGTATTTTAAATCATCTACAAGGAGTAACTTTTAGTGATTCGTTGAGTGGCGGTTATAGAGGGTTGGCCTGATACGCGTAAGGTTTTGGATTTAATCCCTCATTCCACCTCAGTTTTTTTTTGTTAAATCCTGCAATGCTGCAATATCAAAACTTTCTGAGGATAGTGCATTTCTAACAGCCGTTCAGATCCAGCGGTATAGATTGTGGGTACCTTCTGAAAGGTTGAGCGTGTAAGTCACTAGGCAATGGGTACTCGTAGCTGTTCGTTTAAATGACGAAACTTGTCATCTCTCTTAAGGTAGTGTTTAGTGTAGCGGACTACCACTCCAAGGGTTCTGTGTTGGATCCCCGAAACCACCAAAGCTTTTTCCAGGGTACTGCCACGAATTGTCATGAAAAAGTGCTTATCTGCTAGCCGTTTAAAATCGGTGGTACATTGTAGGCCTTTTGCATTCTTGCAGAATATCAACGCATACACAGGAACAGTTGAGAGTGTGAGTCAGAGTCCCCCGCCCACTGCAGCTTTTGCGTCAACAAATTTTTTTTTTAAAGAAAAAACTTAATCTTTGTGTTGCTAGCTTCCAATCTGTGTTGTATTTTCGGTCTATAGAAAAACACTGATATAAGAAATAATAAAATTATCGAAAAATCTCATGCACGATCGTAGTGGTAAAACTTTTTTTAAATGCCCAGAAAAAAACTTACACTATGTTCGTCGCTTTTAAGGCTGCATTTGATACCGTGAATCGTTTCTAATTTTTTACAAACACTCACAACTTAACCTTTAAAGTTAATGAATTTGGTAGAAATATGCAATGCAAATTGATATCAACATTCAACAGTCTACGATGGTTCACATCAATAAATGGTTCACAATGATAATCGATGCATTCTAAATAAGAAATAAAATGAACTTCTTACTTACTGACTACATTGTTCAAGTTTCGACGATACCTCCCTGAAAAAATTTTTTTTTCGAGACAAGGTACTTTATTTTAACTGTTTCAAAAATTACACAAGGTTAGGTTAGTGTGGTTATTAAACGAAGTTCAGACTTTGACAAAAAAAGTTTCATTGTGATATCAATTTATCCAATTGGAGCTGTCAATAAAGCAATGGGGACCGTGGATGATTGTTGTACGTTAGATTGATCATATTGTTGATAGTTTTGGATAGTCTCCCCTTCACCCTCGTTCATGCAATTTCTGCAGAACTCGGTTAGGAAAGCGCTAAGGTTGTTTCATGTCTTTCCGTTGGCAGTGTTTGTTCAGTTATGATCTGTTTAGTCCTTAGACAAGAAGTTATGAGTTTGTCCATTTTAAATTTGTTATGCTCACGGTATTTTGTTAAAGCACAAGTAGCTATAGTTATACCAATATTCATCTCTGGTAAAATTGATTGTCTTCGCAGTTTTCCCGAATATTTCTGTATACTGAGCTTCTAAGAACAGCATTGATTTATTTAAAAGCAGCTTGGATGTCTGAGAAGATTCTGATATCCTGTGTTTATATTACGGTTGCCTTGAGTATAAATAATGACTCTATGATCGACAGAGTTTCCAGCAGGAACATGCTGAAAGGGATACGGAAGGAGAGACCCACCACAGCTTCGGGTTTTGACCCATCATTATAAAAAGGAACTGAATCATCTGGGTTTACCACGATATCTAGAAAAAAAAATCTAGATCCAAAAAATCTATAAAGAGAAAATCTAGAAAACAAAATCTAGAATTACCAAAATCGAGAAAACCCAAAATCTAGAAAAATTTAATCTCAAAAACCAAAAATCGAGAAAAAAAAATCTAGAATGGACAAAATCTAGAATTAATATTATTTTTTGAGACAACCATTGTCTCAAAAAATAATATTAATTCTAGAATTAGAACTCCTCTAAAAAAATCTACAACCCTATTCTTCTAGATTATTCTAGATTTCCATCTTTCTAGATTTTTATACATTCTAGATTTTTACTACTTCTAGATTTTGTCTTTCTATATATATATTTTTTTTTTATAGATTTTGTCCTTTCTAGATTCTATCACTCTGGATAACGCCGTGATCCCGAATCATCTCTATAGAATTCTTTTTCGTTTCATGTTAATCTTGATAGAATTAGCTACTATCGAAGGCCGGCCAGTAGTCGGAGTTACTTGGGATTGATCTGAATGAATGCAGAACGATGGTAAATCGAGAGATGGCTTGAGACGAATGCCTGAAATCAAGGCCGATTCTTAGATGAAAATGCAGTTATCTTATGCTGTGTAAGCCCAGTAGATTATGTTATATGTAAGATATGCCCAATTTTCTCCCACGGGCTTTTTCTGTAAGACAAAGAAGTCACTGTGGCTCAACTGCCTGTTCTTTTTATGTTAGATTTTTAGGCTAGAAAAAATCTTCATCTGAGAATGTTGAAGCAGTTCCATTTATGAAGGTGGAGCTTGCAGTTGTAGAATTTAGTAATTCCTTGTGCTGAGAATAAGTTCAGACTTTTTTGTGTCTAAAGTCTAACACATGCTTTAACGATACCACAATGGTAAAGCGCGTCGGTCTTCAGCGTATATAGTCACTTTAAATTTATATTGCTTCCAGTTGAAATAGGAGTTTGTTGAAAATTAAATGAAATGGAAGTGGGGTTAGGACTGCGGCGTACCTCTATTAAGACTAGAAATATGTGCAGGAATGTAGAAATTGTAGAAATTAAAAAAAAGTGAATAGGGGTTGTTGTGGATTGCATTTCATATAACCAAAGTGCAACGGACCCCTCATCAGGGTCAATTTTATTTTGTGCTCTTGATATAATATTAATTTCTAATATAAACATTGCTTGGAGCAATTCATAGAAGTATTCGATACATCACGTGATTAGGTCATCACTTTCGCTGGACTTGAAGGTTTTTAAAAAAATTACTATACCAACGCCTTCAACGACGCGTCTCAAAAATAATTACTTAAAAGAATTATTCACTATTTCTCGCCTTAAAAGTCAAGGTTACTATAATAATTTTGTAACTCTAAACTTTTATTGAAACTAAAGGCTGTTTTTTAGCTGCATGAGAATGCAAAACTGTGTTAACATTTCTGTACAGCAAGGTTTGGCAATTCATCGTGAATCGTTAAACGCCGGAACAACGCTTCCAAATTGTGGAAATTTACTTTGAACAAAATAAATCCATCCCCTTTAAGGTCAACATCATAATCGGCCTAGTGAGTGAGCTATTCGTTTAATTATTGATCGTTAGCGATTGTTGACGCGAGCAAAGACAATACCTATTCAACCCATTCAAGAATCACCATGAAACATATTAAAATTGACTCTTTGATGCGGTATACACGCTGGTGGTGTCATTGGTCCATATTTCTTTCAAAATGAGGAAGAAACTGCCGTTACTTTTCAAAAAATTAATCAGTTAACATCCACTACATTTGGTTGCAACAAGATGGCACAACTTGCCATACAGCGATCAATTTATTGCAAAATTAATTTCGTGACAACTTATTTCCAGAAGTGGTCCTGACTACAGGCCCCCTCGTTCGTGCGACTTTACCTTTACGCCTCTTGATTATTTTTTATGGAGCTATGATAGTTCATTGGATTATGCCAACAAACCAGCAACTCTTGAAGCATTTGAAGCCAATATTCATGCCACCATTGACGACATACGGCAAGATTTATTGGAAAAAGAACTGAAAAATTGGACTAATCATTATTTAAACATAAGCGAGAGCTACAGTACTTTTGCAACGATTTGTTGGATACCCTATTCCCTATATTTTTGTATGTGCATGCGTTCGCCTTCTGCAGCCAGCTTCAGAAACAAAATTCTTCTTTAGCAGACAGAAAAAAATTCAATAACATTCATTTTGTGTGGTGGTGTGATGTTCAATTAGTGCTGGCACAATAAAAAAAAGGGGTGTGCCACGCCCAAAGTTAAGACTTTTTATTGCCAAGGCAATTAGTATCAGTTCAGTGACATTCAATTTTATTCTTGCAGATCGATTTGAACAAAACAAGACAAACCTGAAATTTTTAAAAATTAGATTTTGAATGGAAATAGTGATTATGGGTGTTTTTAACACTTCTTGAACCATACTCTGCTACGTAACCAGTGAATACAATTCTAAGTGTTCATCTTCTTACTTCAAAACTAAGACCGGTAGTTAAAAAACGTTAAAAAATTAATGCATTATACAACTTTTGACGGAAACGTGTCTTAAAAATTTGAAGCACTAACTCAGCTTTGATCAGTATTTAGGCATATGTGTGAAACTACAGCTGAATCGGGTAGTTTTTAAACGATCTTACCTGAACACAGGTATTTTATCAAAATCACTCCTTTAAAACTGGGCGTATTTAAAAAACTTACAAAAGAAAATGTAAAGATATATTTTTTTATAAAACGAACGGAAGGGAAAAAGGTTTAAATTAAATATTGGTAGTATACCTTAAATTTTTAAAACTACGTTTTTCGTTCTTTCATGAAAAGAGGGCGAAAGCCACGCCTTAAATTCAAAAATTTCTTTTCATAAATAAACTTTTTAGTTTCTACTAAGAGACGCAAAATGTTGGCTTACAGATTCATTATAAATACCGATTATCTACAAAACAATTTTTTTATTAATTCTAGTGAAAAGTAAGCGTCAGCCACTCCTAAAATCAATTTTTTTGATTTCATACATAAGATGTTTATGTGCAAGTAGTACCAACAAAATTTCATGTTTTTCGCTTTAATATAACAATTGTTATTTTATAAAAACAATATTGATGGTTTTGTATGAAAAATGGGCGTCAGCCACACCCAAACTGAAATATTTTTATTTAGTTTTAAGAAGGTTTACCTAAAGCTAACGTGTGCAAAATTTTAGCGTTATGCTTTTATCGTACCTGTACAAAAAACATAATTTAATTTTACCAAATTGAGGTTATTCATCAAAAATGGCGATTGTGGGCGTGTTTGTGTTCGGATTTTACCGGTTCAAGAACTTAGCCTTACTCTTGAACCAAAGATTATATGTACCAAATTTCAGCTTTATAGCTCAAAAATGGCGACCTCTAGAAAGTATACATAGGCACGGATGGACATGGCTAAATCGACTAGGCTTTTGATTCTGAGTCAGAATATTTATATACTTTTCTATACCTAACGGTATTATTTCTCTATGTTACAAACTCCACACCAAATACGATATACCCATTCTATGGAATAGGATATACAAAATAAATGCCATGAAATAATAATAAAATAAAGTGCACGACTGGGTCGTACGAACTTGCTCTAATGTGTTCAAATGGTCTTGGGGCTTGAGATTTTCGGAAAAAGGCATTGAAAAAATCATATGAAATTTTATTAATCACTTAAAAATCAATAGTTAAAACGTTTTTTGGAGAAAATGAAGTAAGCCATCAGATTTCTTTTGCTTTTTCAAAATTTAAGGAAATTTTTTTTCAAAATCGTTCGACCAGTTTTTTCAAAAAACGGTTTTTTTTGAAAAACTTTTCCAAAATATATACCAATTTTTTTTTGAGTATGCCAACTTCTAGAACTTTGTAGTTTTTATCAGAAAAATAAAATTAAAAAAAATTGATTAAACCGTTTTTGGAAAAAACAAAAAATAAAAAAAAAATTTTAAACTTTTTTAAAAAACTCAAAAAAACTTTTTTTGAAAAATTAAAGATTTTTATTTTTTGCGTTTGAAATAGGGCTTCTTCATTAAAAATTTCATCGGAATTCGTCCTGTGGCTTACGAGAAAATCGGATTTCAAAAAACCGGTCCTATGGGAGGTACCGTTATAAGACTTTTCCTGAAAAATGTATTCCAACCAAAACATTAAGTTTGCGGAGAAAACATCATTCAGAAAGTTTTATCAAAATCGTAGGAGCCGTTTTCGAGAAAAATTGAATTTTCACTAAAAGTCGTATGGCAGGTACCGTTAGTTTTAAAGCTAGAATACTAATTCCAAAAACCCCTCTGTAGGACGTCATAATAATACTATCTACCAAGTTTGAAGCAAATCGGTCCAGCCGTTTAGGCTGTAGGTACCGATACAGACGGACGGACAGACAGACAGACAGACAGACAGACAGACAGACAGACAGACAGACAGAATTGTCGGACCCACTTTTTAAGGCTTCTCTACCATCGTAATGTTATGTTTGATTGTCCAAAAAAAAAATTTTTTTTTTACGAATGCATAACTTGCCTTATAGTACCTATAATCGCAAGTAAAAATGTATTTCAACAAAATTTCTGGCTTGTATTATTATATATAATGATCTCAAACTCTTAAAGAAACACCCGTTACTTCTTGTATGTACTTCCTTCATAACCAATACCATGGTATTTAACAACAGTTTAAATACTCTGCCCTTTTAAGAGGCAAAAGTAACTAAATAATGTGTATTTATAACTTAACAAATGTTTCTAATTTGTAAAAAATCACCGTGAGCTATTTCAAATGAAGACACTTTTTGTTTTGTTTAAAGTTCAATAGATGGCGCTAAATATTAATAAGAATATATTTGAAAATTGTTGATAAAGTAAAAAATATTGCACGTTAAATAAAATACCTAGACTACATTGATTAAAAAGATAATTTTCTGACATACCTTTGCTTTTCTTATATACACACTGTTTGCTAAGCTTATTCCTTATATCCTTTTGATTTCAACATTGAAGTCAATCAGGGTCTTAATTCTGTTGCTGATAAATCCAAATGTGATGTATTTTATACGAAACATTTAATGAAAATTATGTAACATGAGCACTACTGTTGTTGTATCTACAGTTTCTTTTAATTATTTTTACACACATATGAAATATATATTATTTATTTAATTTTGTTTGTTTGTATTTTTGTAAACATTTACTTCTAGATTTAGGTTATTAAGAATATTTTTTTATTATAGAAAATGAGACTTTTGTTTTATTTGCATTATTATTAGTAACGTTGTCTGCCATTAAATAACTTGATTTTTTTTTTGTCAAAAATTAAACACTTTGTATAGAGGACGGTTGATTGAGATGTTTTTTTTTTTAATTTTATTTTTTTAAAACTATTACTTCAACAACAATTCGATTTTATTTTTTTAAGTACTATTCTATAATCATGGAGCAGTTAGAGCACATGGTAATATTACATACGTATATAACACTTCTTATAGTTTCATTTTTCTCTATATGTATATATATATATATTTATATGTATAATAAAATTTTATGACTGCTTTTAAAAATATATATATATATATTTTAAATGTTTTTTTATTTTTTAATTTATATTATTTGTTAGTAATATGTATTTTGTATTATTTAGCTATACAACTTATTTTCACAACCACACGAGAGATTCAGAATTTTTATTTATATATTTTATTTTTGTTATTATTCAAAGACAGTAAGTAAAAGATTAGTTTTGGAGTGTGTGTTTATTTAATATACATTTAAATCTATGTTTTATAGAACTAATTTTTTGTAATTTAGTTTTTTGTTTGTTTGTTAATTTCACTTATAAAAAGGTGGATTTGCTTTTCACTTTTAGTGCAACGAAATTATTTTTTTCTTTGTATCTTTAGATACACTATGATTAAAAACACATAATATTTTTTTTTTTTAACTTAATTTTCAATTCTTTTGTCGTCATGAATAAATAAACATTCTTAAATCGTTTTTGCTTGTAAGACACAACCACTGTTATTTGATTTTTTTTTGAATATTTTGATTTGGGATTAAGTTTTTCTTTCAAGTTCTTATCATTTTTTTTTTTTTTGGTTAAGTAATTTGAATTTATTTAAGATGGAAGCGATAATCCCCGTTGAGTGCTGCAAAAAAGGAAGAACATTTTTTAAAGTTTGCAAAAACTTAGGGGAGAAAATATTACTCAGCAGTAAAATGGAAAAAGAAAAATGAAAAAAAGATAAAAAGAACTTGAAAATTTTAAGTAAAACTGAAACTTGAACTAAAAAGGAGTTGTTTGCAACTCAAAAAGCGATGACAAGACAAAAGTTTTAAAAGTTATCTGTTATCTCAAAAGCATTCGAAAAAGATATTGGTTTTGGTATGGTCACTAAATGACTTTCTACAATATAATGAGTTAAATATGACTAAAGTAGATTCAAAGTTTTAACTTCCTCTAAGAATACGATGATGCTCCCTTTTCGAAAGTACGTGAATGTATATGCATGCTTACAAAGAAAACTAAAATGCAAAAAAAAAAAAACTTTTTTTAAGTACTTTTGCTCCTTCACAAAGAAAAATACTGCGTTTCTTAAAAAAAGATTCAAATGTTATTTCTTCAAAAGAATCAAAATACATTGTATCAAGTTGCAGATAAATGGATTTAAATGGTCATTCCTCCAGGTCCATGGTTTCAGGACCTTGGAAGCCCTCAAAGACAACATTTCTGGAAAGTTTTCATGAAAACTTAAAAAAGGATAAGACAATGTTTGGAGTGCGAAGGCCGATACAACTCCCTTTGATCATTTTATATCAATGCGTTTATCACGCACCATAATATACATTTCTTCTTTTTAAAATAAAATAAATTAAAGGAGCCCAATTAAGCTAACTAAGCTTGTATAAAGGCACCTTAAGTGGAAAGCCCCGTTTGATCATTTTATGATAACCGGGCCAAAACCACACCCAAAATTAAAAAAATTTCTTTCATATACAAGATATTTATTTTCTACCAATAGACATAAAATTTGTTTTCTATAGTGGCTTTATTGGAAGTACCGTTAATTTGCAAGAATAGGGTTTTATAGTTTATTATGAAAAGTGGGCGTCAGACACGCTCAAAATTAAAAAAAATGTCTTTCTTACACAAAATGTTTACTTACACTAATAGCCCAAAAATATTAGGGGTTTCGCTCGAATATTAGAATCATTAGGCGTTAGCCACGTCCAAATTAACATGTTTATATTTAATTTAGAGACAATTTACCTTAAGCTTGTATTTGCGAAATTTTGTATTAGGTATAGGTAGGTATGGTTCAAAAACTTAGTTTTACGTTTGAACCAAATATTATATTTATTAAGTTTAGCCTTTTAGTTGTACAAATTGCGACCTCTAATGAGAAGGTATACGTTCTGATGGATTGATGGAAATTGCTTGCTTTTGGATTCTGAGTAAAAAATATTCTTTTCTATAACCCACGGTATCATTTCTCTATATGCTACAAACTCCACACCATATACAGTACAACCATTCTATGGAATAGGGTTTACAAAATAAAAATATCTAAAGGAGTTTACAAAACATTTATATCTCGAAATCACAGGGCAACTGGTGGGTTGTAATAGCATACAACTTGTAGGTATAGGGAATCCGACATTAGTGTAAACGTTTTGATTTAACCTTTTATTATATTTTTTATTTTTTTCATCAATTAGAGTTTCACATCATCATTCACAAAAAAAAATTATAAAAATTAGATAACAATAATAAATAAGGTAGTAATAAATTATATAAATAAATAATAAATTAAGTTAACTCATTAATAAACCAAGTTAAATATTTTTCTTAATCTCTAGAATGAAATTGGAAAATATCAATTAAATGTAAAATAACATTAGTTTCCTTGATACAAGGAGATACTGGGTTATTCCGACCGTAATTTCTCCTTGAAAAATTCTCCTGCAGGTGAAAACCAATACGAAAACTTCTGAGGAGATAATAAAAGTTTATACACTCAAGCAAGTACAAACAGTTCACATGGTTATTAATTATATCTCTAATTATCACGAAAGAATAGTATCTTCATCTAATCTCAAACATTTGCATATCAAAGAGCTGGCATCTTACAATATAAGGAGCTCTGTTCATATTTCAATCAAATTTGTTAAAAAACATTTCTGAACTTTTTCTATCCTTATACTAAAGTATTCTGGGTTGGATCTAACAAAAGCAGAATAAAGACACTTAAACTTGCATGGATCAGAGAATTATTTTGTGTTCCTTCTTACAAATCCTAGTGTTTGACATGCTTTAATTATTACATAATCCATATAGTCATTGAAAGATAGCTTTTATGGTCAAATATGACACATAAGTCTTTTTTTTTTTTTGAATAACTTTATCATTATTGAAAGAGTATTCAAATGATATCGGACAATATCTCCAAAAACACGTAAAACTTTGACACTTTGAGACATTCAAAAAAAGTAAGTTTTTACTACACCATGCGTTTAATTTATCAAAGTAAGAGACAGTCATAAAAAGATTTGATGACTTTGAAAATTTTTACATCATTAGCATGTAAAAAGTATTTTGATAAATAAAAAGCATTAAGAATATCGTTGATAAGAAAAATAAAATGTGTGCGTGTACTAGTGTACACATGTAAGAAGTGAAACTTCTTTGGCAAACTAATTTTTATTTTCTTGCACTGCATTAACCGACCAGTGCAGCTTCTTAAGACCGCTTACCCGCCTAACACATTTAATATTATACACATCACATTTTTCATATCAACCTTCCAGCGCTCATTTAACCACATACCAAGTCACATCCCTGCTACCCGCCAATTTAAAACCATCAACAACCTGCCTGCCAATGATTCCAGATGAAATATAAGAAATCTCACCGAATTCGAAATAAAATCCCACTAATTTTGTACTGTAGGAAAAAAAAACACCATATTTTGTTTAAAAGAAAGTTTAACACTAAAAGCCTACTCAATGCATTTTTCAAAAAAAAAAAAAAAACCTTAGACCCGCACGTTTGCACTTGTGTCAAAAATTTGATATCCCAATTTCAAACCGTAGTCAATTTGATCGCATTAAAGTCAACTCGTTAAGTTTGCGCATGTAATTAAGTATTGAAAGTACACTATTCAGCTTAACTTCAATCGATTTAGCACCAGTTTGAAACTGGAATTGAAAAATAGTTTATTAGAGTAGGGATAGCCTTTAGAAATGAAATTAAAGTCTTGTATTTTTTCATTACTTACCTAGACTATAAAAATAACAATTGTCATTATTCGGTTTTCGGGAAACAACAAAAAATTCTTAGTTTTTTTTGTAAAACATGCTCGCTGAGCTCAATTACTATTTTTTTGTAAATCAAACTTTAAGCCTTAATTGTACAAATTTTTATTTTTGGTGATAAAATAGTTTTTTAATATTTATGTATTTGGGTACATATGTACCTATGTCGTACTGAATTATCCTTAAAATAATATCACCCCATAAAACAACAACCCAATCGCAAATTTTCCAACCATAAAAACCACCAAGAATGTTTTTCCCACTACTTTACCCACCAAATAGTTTTTCCAACCATTTTGGCGGGAAAAACAACCAATCTGGGAACAATGCGGTGACTGCCTACAGTGGTTATACGAAACAGTTTTGTCTGCTACGACACAAATAATGCATACCGTCTCTGCTACCCACCATTCTATTTTTAACAATCAGCCGCCGACCTTCCTACAGCTGATATGCAGAACCAGTTTGTGCTATTATAAAACAAACCTAACCTAACCTAACCTAACCTATAGTTCTCTCCCCATGGCACTGTGCGTGATGCGACGTTAGCTCTATATCACTCTCTCTCTCTCTCTCTCGGTCTTTCTGACTCGCTTGCTCCCTACTCTCGCTCCATGGCTATGTGCAGTGATGGAATCAAAACAAGAAAAAGATTGCGCGTAACGAAAAAATGTGACGCGTAACCGAAAAATGTGACGATAAATTTTTTTCCAACGCCGATAAAGAAGTTTCACTTCAATAAAAAGCAAAGGACCAATACGGCTTCCTTGTGGGATGCCTGTGGTTACTTTTATAGCTTTGGATTCAAAATTCCATTTCTCTACAAACTGAATCTGTCATTTCAAATATATCCTAAATTTTTAAACGTATGTAAACTGTCCCGATGCCTCTCAAATTTTGATTCTTCAGAGCATTTTGGATATTGTCAACCTTTAGAATGCCAGTTTGAATTTGGATCACTCTTGGAATCAAATCATAGTTGAGCGAAACATCCATCTATCTATTCGAAACTTTGTTAATTGCACCAGGCCTATTGATTAATGATTTATCAATATTTAACTTCTCTTCAATTTATTTATCAATGAAACTTGGTCTTATTGCAAATTTTTGCGTCATATTTTTTAACCTTCAGAGAAAAACCATTTTTATATTTAAACTGTTAAAAATACATACAATAAAATTTAAATAATTTAATTAAAAATACAAAAAGCAATTTATATGCGAAGTTCGAGTGCTTAGATAAAAAAAAAACAAACATTTTACGGTTCTGATAAAATTTATTTGATTAAGCATAAATGCATCATACAATTTGGGCAAATGACTTGCTTTCCAATGATATGAGTTCAAGACATTTAATACTGAGCCCTCGTTCTTAGTCCTGTTTCAAACAATTTCAATCTCTATTTCGAAACAATTTCGAAACTTTTGATATTATTTTGTTTGCATTTCTTCGAGTTTTTGAAAATCAAAAAATTCACTATCACAATTTTCGACACGTGAAATTTATATTAAATCAAGAGCTTCATGAAAGATTTAAGAACATAAATCGTACAAAAAATATTTTTTATTGATGTAAAGATGACATAAAAAAGGTTTACATTATTTTATAAATAACTAACTCCAAAAAGTTAAGTTTATTTAAAATTCAACTACCTTTTGTACTACATCTGTGATTCAGGTAGATAATATTTCTTCAAAGTTTCAAAGAATAAACATTTCTAACAAATTGAACTTGCTCATAAAAACTATTTTAGTATCCTTGTACAAAATGGGGAGTGATTCTTTAGAATTTACTTCATTGGTGGCATATTCCTTTCATGATTGAATCAATTTTTAAGAATTTTAATTTGACCTGAAAACTTGAATTCAAAGTAAATGCTTTTGAAATTAATTTATTATTCTTCAGATACTGTTAAAATTTTGAATTATGAAATCGGTCATTTTCCAAGAAACATAAATATTTTCCAGACACAATACCATCAACCATTTTCTTAGATGAAATAGACAAAATTAAATATTTGTTTCTATATTTTTTGGTACTGTTAAAAAATGTAGTCATTTAAGAATTCCTTGAATTTATCATTTCTTATTGGAGAATGATGACTAAAAAATATTAGCCTAGTTTAAGTATTAAAGTCATTGTAAGCGGATCGATTATTATATAGCGTTAATTGAATGTACAAAACACTTGTTTATCACTTTTCAATCAATTGAACTTTGGTTCATTCCCTATGTTCAGAGTTCTTAAATAGGAATAAATTAGCAACCTTGAACGCCATGTTCTCAATGAAACACAATCAATTGTCTAAAGTTTCTGATATGCATTCTTAAATAAACGTTATTAACACAAGTCGCATTCGTGATCTTAATTTAATTTCAAATTGAATTTTTCGCTTGAAAAACTACAACTAAAACTATAAAATTATCTTTGCGATTGGCGTTTTTAATTTTTTGGCAGCCCAAGCATTATAAATCATTACTCTTCAAATGATTTGGTTACACAAAATGTCGCTTTGATGAAATTAAGCGAAAAACTTCACTTTAATAGTGTGATTCATTTAAACTTGCTTCTACAATAGGTTTTTATTTTTTGACAGATTATTCTCTCGAAACAGTGTCTTTATTGAGAAACAATTTATGTGGAGGGCTTATTTAGCAATTAAGACTTTTGTTTTTTGGGGTTATGTGAAGTCAAAAGTCTTTGCCGACTACCCAGCTGCGAAACAAAATTTGGAAGCCAACACTACTCACGTATTCTGCAATTACCGGCCGCATATGTTTATCGTGATCTAACATTTGACCTTCCACGTAATTGTGAGCAACCGAAATTAAATCTAAAAAGTATGTGCCAGACACTGTTTTTACAGTTCATAAGGTTTCTAATATCCAAATTAATTGTATATGTACGTGCATACCTTGAAATTAACAGTCGTACGAGAATCTTAGGCTAACATATTAGAAGACAAAAAAAGAGTGCTGTTTGAAGAAGATTTAAGGAAGGCAACTAACTCAAGTTCCTGCTGTTATTATGCATCCTGCTTAGAAAACATACATCAGGTACCAGAATATAAGCCGGCTCCCTACTTGAATAAATTTTTAAAACCGTCTGTACATAAAGTCATGGCACAAATACGATGCGCCAACAGTTATGCCCATAGGTTCTTGTTGCACGGTGATAGGCACAGTTTTGATCCAATGAACATATGTACGATTTGTAACACGCATGAAGATGACACAATAGAACACTTCCTCTTAAGATGCCCAATATTCAATGCAATGAGAAACCACTACCTAATTTCTAACAGATTGTTCGACTTAAACAGCATAATGGCTTCTGAAAATGAAAACATTACAATTGACATTTATAAATATGTAGTTAACTCGCTCAAACTAAGAGCCTTTATATTAAATGAATAACTAACCCAGGTTTCATATTAACTAATCAATTTACACATACATATGTACATACCTTCCTTTTTTGTTATTAAGATATCAATTCAAAAACTAACTTTAATATAAAAATATTTTATGAGTATCTGATAATGACATATATATAATTATACTGCCAATCAATTTGTAAAAGCAAAGCTTATAAACAAATAAATATATCTATCTACATATCTATCTACTTTGAAATTAAAAAAAAAGGTCTTAAAAAACCACACTTTTAATGGTTCTATGGCTCAATAAGTCAAAAGTTCATAAATAAACCATCATCTAATTAAATTCTTTAATTTTCCAAAAATGTATAAGTTTTTCATAATATAGTACGTAGTTTAACTAAGCTGGATTATAGGTCTACCTCTACATACACCATCTTTTATAATTCGAATTAATGCATAAACTTTTAAATCCTCTCAATGCTCTGAAGTGCGAAAATTGTAGTTGAATTTAAAATGAAACGCATTAAATTATAATGGTGTTCTCTAGTCTTTATGATGCTCATTAGGCCTTAATGTTTTAAATCGGATTTCTAAGAACTTGCATAAGACATCAAAAAGATTCGGCTTCCAAATATTTTAAATTGCAATTCATTTGAGATAATTTTCTCAAATCAGTTTCATTGTTAAATAATAACTTTATTGAAAAACGGTTTTTAGTAGACAAACATAAAGCGATGACTTTTTAATGAATGTTATTTTTATTCCATGAGTTTTGTGATATGTGATACTATCATTTGCCAGTTAGAAGTAAGTTCAGCCATTTTCTATTTTCAATTTTGAGCTTTACAGTAACGGATATTCGAAATGATTTTTTGCTCTAGATTGTAGTTTTGGTAAAACTAGTTTTTGACTTCTTGAAGTTCCAAATACAAAACAATTAAGATAACATTTAAATTGTATGATACGTTTGATTATGAAAACTTGCATTAAAGATTTGATTTGATAAATTGAATCAAATTGGAAATGCCGGAGAGCAAAATGAAAGTGAAAGTGGTGGAAGTACGAAGCATGTCAAAAGTGTCTTAATTTCTTAATTGTTCTTATAACAATTTGGTTTTTCGTAGCAATCATCCACCTGACAAAGTACTGACCATTCGCATATGAGAATTTGTTCTAACTTTAAGTTTAACAAATATTTTTCGGGAAAGATAGGATCTCTATTCTTTGAATAATTTGTTGGAGTCCAACCATTTAAAAAAAATGGGTTGGGTTCGGGAGCCCGTTTTTCAGAATCCTGTTTTTTTAAATCCTGTCTTTAAAATCCCGTTTTTTAAAATACTGTTTTTAAAAATCCCGCTTTTAAAATCCTGTTTTTTACCATCCCGTTTATTAAATTCCCGTTTTTATAAGCCCGCTTTTGGAATCAACACAAGGTGTTTTATTTTAAAAATCGCGGCGATTTTTAAAATAAAACACCTTGTGTTGATTCCAAAAGCGGGATTGAATTTATTTTACAGCCCAATGCTGATGATGATGAGGTGACATAATGTTCATGGGCGTTATGTCGTATGAAAAGAGACAAAAAGAAAACAAAAAACAAATATTTGGAGAAGTTTTTTCTATTGATTTTGTAACTTAACAAATAAAAAAATAAAGAACATAGAACATAACAAAAATGAAGCTTCAAGATTTTAGATATTTTTTCGAAATATTAAGATTAAAGTTTTATATTGTGAGCTATACGGCGCAAAAAATCTGTTTTAGTCATTGATTTTCTATCTTTAATTATTTTAGATATTGCTCTAGAAACGGGCTAAGCGGGATTAAACGGGATTTTAAAAAGCGGGCTCACGAGAAACGGGATTCTGTTTAAACAATATTATTAAAAGCGGGATTTTAAAAAAGCGGTACTTTAGAATCGGGATTTTAATTTTTGTTTTGCGGGATTATAAAAAACGGGATTTTAAAAAAACGGGCTTCCGAACCGCTCCCAAAAAAAATATGTATGGAATAGTTGATTTTCCTAGCAATTATCGTTTGTTGCAAAACCAGACCATAAGTATCCAATAAAGGCAAATATTTTTATACTAGATTTTTTTTATTAAGGGCTATTCAAAAAACTTATATAAATTTCTTTGTTATTTATTAAATTAAAGTAAAATGTTCTTGTATTTATCAAGCAAAATTTTTTGTTAAAATCGAGAATTATTATTCTGAGTTCTAATAAAAAGTCTAATAAGCTTAGCGATTAAGTCGCTGGGATCGAATTTTAATATTTACTGAAATTTTAAAATAATAAAGTAAAAGCATCCCCTATACGATTAAGATCTTGAGAAGTGAAGAAAGAATTTATGAATGCAATATTAAAAGAAAGCTCATTCAATCAAATTTATTTTAAACTTCAAAACATCGGTACAGCACTGTGTTTCTATTTAAATTTTGAATATTTCAACTTATTTAAATCTTTGTTTATGATTAAAATTCATACATAGCTTTTATTTTTATACTTTTCGATTGTTGAAAAGTTTCTTTACAAACTGCGAGTTAGTGATAAATATATATTTATTCGGTTAAGTTTAAATTTAAACGAATGAAGATCTAAATAATGTTTCAATAATTACTGATGAGTTCAGGGAGCTTTAAATTAACTATTTAAATAAAACAAAATATTTAACCTCGAGCGAACAGAAACAATGCTCAAATCTATAATTAAAAAAAAAAAACTGTCAATACAATGCTTCTTGCAATTTGAAATAACAACAGATCCAAGCTTACATTTCAAATGGTTATGTGTCTTTCAAAACAAGTTCAATCCGACAAAAATTGTTCACTCATAAAGCACTTCAAAGCAGATGATTGAATTTTTTTTTTTTTTTAAATATTTGAACATGTCACAACCTTGCCATTAAAGAACAACGTAAACATTCAATTCGGAATAGTACAAAAACAGTTGTTTTCCAGAAGTGATCAGAATATGGAAACATACTCTTCGACGGCGATAATTTAAGATCTAACACATCACCTTAAAGAAGTGCATCTTTAAGCATTCAAAATACCGAATGGATGAGTCAAACATGCTATACAAATCTCACTTTTCATCCAATGATTTTAAATTCCCGCAAATCAAACAGTTAATCTACGCCTTCGATCATCAGTTATTGAAAACAAAATTTTTAAATACAAAGTAGCCATTTTCGATTGTGAATATTTATTTTTACTTTTCTATCTTAAGAGTTGAATAGCAACCTTCACAATAATTTTAAAAAAAGAATAGAGAGAATAGTAGTGTTCCATTTGGTATGACTTTAGTTCAATACTCCTAGCATTGCTGCAATTTCGACCCTACCAAAGAGTTAAATGATTCCTCCTGTTCTCGAAAGCGTAAATAGTTTCATCGGACAAATCTACTTTCGCACTCTTTTAGTTGCAAAACCACTTATTGATCTTGATTTAGAGAAACCGGTTTTTTGGATAGTATCCCTCGAATAGTTCTGAATAGTGTTTTTATGCTGGCAAATCTTGCTGCAGCTTCCACTGTCTTTTTCTACAGATATTATTTCGAGATGATGGGAAAACAGCATTTGTCCAGCTTTTCCTAAAAATGGTGTTTCTTCATCCCACTCAAGCTACTGACCAATTTATTGCACTTACGTCCATTTTTGCAAATCAAGAAATATCTTGAGGAACGGAAACTTCTTAACCAACAGCAGTATGGTTTATGTAGATTTATGTTTATGGCAGAGTAAGTTCTTTAATTCCGATCTTGATAGCATTGTCCCATGGCGAATTATCAACTGTTTGGAATTTAATGCTTTAAAACACAAGTTATAACGAAATCTGAGTGGCATTTAAATTGAGGAAACAACCTTGAGTACTTGGTATTTGTATTACAAACCACCTTCTGCCAAATGAGAACATATTTGATACCCCCAAAAATGTCACATAATGCTAAGGTTTCCTCAATCGACGTAAGAAATACTTTCCTGCTTCTAATCTAGCTTCAATCGCAAGACAAACATTTGCCCGGAGCTTGTATTAATTCATGAAAAGGGGTATTAATAACCCCTTAAGTGCACGTAAATTATAACAAAAATATTTTTATATTTTTTCTCTCTTAAAAAACAAACCAATTTAAAATAATTGCATGCGATAAAGTCTAAAGAAAATTAAGTCGGATTTCCATCTATCAGTTAATTAAATTTATAAAAGTTACCAAAATCTGACAATAAATTCAAATACGACCTCTCAATTTTACCAAAAAGAAAAAAAAAACTTCCATTTATATTTCCTTCACACCCGACGTTCATTAAAAATATGAATTTTCTATATCCATCGATAAAAGGTGCTAGATACATTTAATTAAATATGATACCATCATAATCACATCCTCTTCCAGTTCAAAGTATATAAAATATCCCGTATCAAACCGTGTCGTTGTTGTTCGGCAAGAAAATGAAGTCAATTGGAAAATTTAACGACACGTGAAGATAAACTGAGAGTTCAATTTCTTATACGTGAGCACCAAAAATTAATGAAAAAAAAAAGAATTTATTCCTCAAAAAAAATTTTTGCCTAACCAGAATGCTTAAAAAAGCCTTACCACACACACACACAAACACACATAATCATCGCTTTCCAATTATTAACCATGAATACGAAAAAATAAATAAACTTCAATGATCATAATTTTCTGAATGAAAAATGATAAAGAAAATTAATTTATTGATTATCGCTCACTCGGGCGTATGTGGAATATTTTTTTTTTTTTTTTTTTTGAAATTGAACCAAAAAATTATTATGGCACAAAAAATAAATAATTTCAGGTGTTTGGTCAAATAAAATGGATTGGTGGTATTATTTATTAAATGTTCATTTCATAATAATTTAAATGAAAAATTGTCGAACATGTGTGTCTCGACAAGAAGCGAGCGCCATCAAAAAAAAAATTATATTTTTTTTCATTAAATTCATTTTGCGAAGAAAAAAGACAAAAAAAAAAAATAGACCTTCCCCTTGCGTGCATGAAATTTAATTTAATTTTTATTATCATTATTATTTCTCTTCTTGTTATGCATTCATTATCCCCATTTTGATAGCCTCCCTATTTCGAAACCCCCCTCTTTCCTAAACAACCACCATCATCTTCATCAGTCGCTTTTGCAAGTCTTAAGTAAATACATCAATTAATTGGCAGCATGCCCATGGCTGGTTTTACAATGGATAAAATTACATCTTTTTATGTTGTTGTTGTTGTTGACGTTCATGTTGTTGTAGTAGAAATGGTATAGCATGATGGTATAGAAATAAAAAGAACAACAAAAATCGTTAATTGATGATGCTGATGATGATGGTTGCGAAAGATGTACACTTGTGTACACACATAAAATAAAAAATCAATAACTTCCCCAAACTACATGTTATCTCAGGTAGACAGACAGGCTCTATTTCTCTTTCTCGCTCACCAATTCACTCTCTTTCTCTGTTATGACATGTGCACACTCTCTACCATCAAGGTAGTTCCTTAACAAAATCACAAAAAAAAAAAACCTAAAAAAAAAAACACCAAAAAAAAAAAAAAAAAAAACTCAAGTATAAATTATTTAATAAACATTCTCAATTGGTCCATTATTCCATCCATCATCAGTAACAGTGGCAGCACCAGCACCAACATCACAAATCACTCATCTCATCATCATAACATCCCCATTATCCCCATCATCTCCTTTTTGGCACACAGACTCTCATGTTTGAATTGGTTAATTCATTATAGTTGAACATCGATTGCACTTTCAGCACATACAATCAAAGGTAACATAGTGTCACAACTCACAGAGTAATACTCTGGTGAATTGGATATATGATTCTCTGGTTCTAAGGATGTGCAAGTGCGAAAAAGATGGCGCGCAAAAACCATACTATGGATCTCATTCTAAAAAGGATATACACATCGTGCATGAAAACGAAAACCCAAAATCTTTTCTTATTTTTTTTTTCTTTTTCTTGTTTTCATATTATTATTGAGTTGGCTCAATGTCAAATTCATTTTTAAATGATGTTAGTCCTTTTTTGAGGATAATGATTGATGTTTAACAATATAAAAGATTTGCTTCTTGCAGCTAGAAAAGGAACAAAAAAAAAATGGGAAAGGACTATAAGAGATATATTTAAGTGTGCGCATACACATGCACCAGAACAGAATACAGCACAGCAATGCCACCCAAGGAAACAAAAATAGGTGAAGGTCGGATTTTTAATACATCGCATACAATGGTGTCCTGTGTTGTCCTCTTCATTCGCCAACCCTCTCTTCATCATCCCCAACCCCAACCCCCTCTCGACCTTTTTATATTGATGTTGCAATATTAAATTGCGACATCCTTTTTTGTTTGAACTTTTCTTTTACTATACATACCTCGATTTATCCATGTATGCATATTAAAATCGTTATCCATATCCATGATGTTTGATGTTAAATAAAATTTTCTCTCTGTACTTTTTTTTTTTTTTTAATGAATTGATACAGTATCCTGAATAAACCAATCTCAAGGATTTAATTGCTGCTTTCAGGTATCCACATCCACCAACACATATCTTCGTCGCATCGGTCGTCAAACTATATTTTTTTTTCTTCACATTTTCCTTATTTTTGGGCTAAGAAAAATTAAATGCAAAAAATACTTCCGTTTTGATTTTTTGGTATTTTTTCTATATTTTTTTTTTTCAAGGATTGAAAATTAAAAACTACCGACGGATCACGACGACGACGACGACGGCAACAACGGTGACAACGGGAGAAAAAATTTAAGTTTTAACAACAAAAAACTTCTGCAGGACGATTTAAAGCATTTTGTCTTATTTTTTCTTTTCTTTTTTTTTATCTTTATTGCTTGATCCTTTTTTCTTTAAGGAAATTTATTTTTTAGATATTTTTCACTTTTGCATATTATTGCTTTTTCATTTGCAAAATTTTTTATTTTCAAAGACTTTAACACAAATAAGACACGAAAATCGACGATAAAGAGCACTGTTGGGTGTTAATTTTTTTTTTTTTTTTAATAAATATTTGTATTATTATTTTTCATTACATATACAACTAAGTTGAAAGAAAATTTTTTAAAATTTGCAAATAAATTTTAAATTAACATTTATACATATAATTTATTTTGATAGTAAAAAAAATAAAATAAAACGCGCCGTGCAAAAAATGTTGGTATGTTGCGTATGCATGCGAACCAACTGCGATAGGACACTAGACCATGGCAGCACAACAATCGAGAGAGATTCTCATTTTGCGAGAAGCTGTATTCTGTGGACCGTTTTCTTCGTTGTCGTGCTGAATGGGAGGAAAAACTAAATTTTCTGTTGTGAATTTTCATTTCATACGAAACGAATTGGACTCTCTTGTTGTGATTGGGGAGCGACGAGCGAGTTGAGATTCAGCTTAGTATATTGGCAAGAAAATGTATCTTTGCGGTGTGTTTTTATCTCAAAATTCGTGCAGTTTCGAGCAGTAGATTCTGAATATCTCAATGTTGTACCTTTGAGATAACACGAGGAAAGTATCTTTTTTATTTTTTGTTTTTTTTTTTTTGTTTGTGTACTCTCGCTCTCTCGTGTATCTTTTAGATATAAAGATATAAATAGGTTACACGGTTTGTTGTCGAAATATTGTGCTATTGTAAAATGTATAGAATTCCCTTGGGACGAAGAATAAGGGCGGAGGGTGTTGTTTTGGGGAGGGGGAGTTGTGATGCTTCATGAATCGTGATGTGCGCGCTTGTAATTGAAAGAGAAACTAAAAAAGAGAGTGAGAGGAAATTCATTTTATAATTTTTGATAGCACACGATTAAAACATGTTAAAGTGTTTTTAAAGAGCTTTTGATGTGAATATTTTCTTGTTAGGTATATATATTTTTTTTTTTAATATTATAGAGAACTGAGGTAAGGATATTTCAAACTAGATTTTACTTTAGAGGATACATTTATAAGATACATTTTTTTTTAAAACTTATTATTAGAAAAAAATGTATTGTTCCATCACATTTAGTTTTAATAGTCCATTTGACAAATTTATAGTGCTTCATTATATAAAATTCGTACTCAATTTCAATAAAATTTAAAAATATTTTCTTTGTTTTTTTTTTCTTAATAGAGAAATATCTATTTTTTAATGATTTATTTTTTAACAATATTGTCAAATTAATCAAAACAATATGTCGTAGTTATTTTAAAATTAAAGAATTTAAAATTGTTGAAGTAAATCAAATAAAAACCACAATAAATGTCAAACTAACATATTTTTAACAAGTTCAGTGAACAAAAATTGCTTGTTGTTAATTTATGATTGTTTTAATTTTATTTTAGGTTTAGTTTAGTAATAACAAAAAAAAAAAAAAAAAAAAAAAACAATAGGAAAGAATAAATTCTTTTGGAACATAAAAACATTTTTTGTTAAGTGTTTTATGAGTCGAAGGTTAAGTAGGTTATTTGTCATTAAACATGCGCCTTGAACGATAAGAATAGAGGATAAGAGGTTTAACTTGATAGTTTAATATTATTAGAACGACATAATGGGCATCCAATTTTGCCTTTTAACAAGACTCATTGAAAGTAAAATGATGAAGAGTGAAGTTAACTTGTGGATAGTTTGTGAAAGGTTCACCTGAGTCCTCGTTTGTCATAAAACAGTATTTGTTTTCTAAAAGGGATCAAAAACTACTTTCCTTCAAATTAAATATAAGCTACTTCCAATGAAGACATAGAAGAATAACGACTTAAAAGCAAATGATCAAAATTGTTGCTAAAAGATGCATAACAATCAAGTACTTAGGATTTTATTTAATGGAAAACTGTTTGTTCGATGTCATGAAGATTTAGAATTACAAGTTTTATTTTAAAACAAAAACTGTTCCTCCTTGCTATTAATATGCATTTAAGATGTGAGTGAACATTTTTAGAAATAATTATATAGAAAACAGTTTCTGCATTTATTTAATAAATATTTCATTATACATTTTAAGGTCATTAATTTTTGATTTTGAAAGTAAATCTTTCCATTATCGTAAATGACAAACATTCAACTAATATGATGACACTTCAGATGACGGCTGAATTTGACATGTGTCAAATTCCAGTGCTAAAATAGTGAAACCAATATATATAACTTGAAATATATATGCTGAACGAAAATATAAAACTAGTTCTTCTAGCCCTTGAAAACAGGATTTTTTAGATATAATGAATTCTTTGTCCGTTTCTCTACACACGACAATGGAGGTGCAAAATTTGAGGATGATTGGTTGATTGGTTAAGGCGTGAGAGCCTTACAAAGAAATACACAAAACCACTCATTCGCGTTCATAACATCATAGCTAGGACATTATTTTGTACCTATAAATTAATGTTAAGGGTTGGGTACGATTAACCAACTTTTGAAATGTCGATTTAAAAAATCGATCGTCACAATGCTGGCTTTCGAAAAGTCGATTGGTAAAAATACCGACTGATCAAAATGACAACTTTTATAAAGGCGTTTTTGAAAATATGAATCGTCAATATTGCGACCGTCGATCAGTGAGATGCTTTTAATCATAGGCTGAGGTACAATCAGCGGGTCCAGGGTTTACTAGAGAAGCAAGAAACTTTAGTTTATAAATGTTGTTTTTATATACACAGATTCTTAATATTATTCCTTATACAATTCTTTATATAAATCCAATACTACAAAACAATTAACAAAACCTCGTTAAATATTATAATCTTAAACTAGGTACTTTAACCCTGAGATAGCGGGGCTTTCTTAAACTCTCGACTGAGATAACAGCGGGCACTAAAACTCTCGACTGAGATAGCAGTGGACACTTATTATTAAACCTGGAACCCCATGTCAACTCTGGGTTCTAAGCTTGTTAAAATAATTGAGATCGGCACTGTACACTAGATTATTGGTACACAGTCACTGGTGCAATCGAACGATTTATTTATTGAAAAGTATAATATTTACAATTGATTCTTATTCTATTTTACTTACTCGTATGATACTTAAAATTATTTGTTGGCACATTAGGGGCCTAACTATAAATACATTGATGTTTTATAATACATTTTGTCATTGTCAAACTGGCTCTCTTATGCATATTTTGGATACAAGATAGTGGTAATTATAAAACAAACAACAAAAATTTATGGAAAATTCCATTCCATGGAATCGCAAGTAATTGTTGCTGAAATAAGTTGTTGTTTGTATTACTTGACTATGGTGTAAAACTGGTTTGATTGGTATGGGCATAATATGCTACGGTCGGTGAGTAGCGAACGAAATGCTCTGTTTTGATGACTGCTTGGGTGCAATGGAATTGTACAACGGTGAGAATTGCTATATACCAATATATACGGTCGGGGAGGTGTAAAATCCTCAATTAAAAGGCGGTGGACGGACGGATATGCTTATTTTGCAATTATATAATGCGGCGGTAGAGGCGTTTCATTACACCCTGCTACTATGGTTTAAAAATAATTTAAAAATTTTAACTGTCGATGCAATCAAAAGAACAACATTTTTTTCAGGATAAAAGTTGTCAATTTTACTGACTTTTTTTCTGGATTTTAAACTGTCAACTTTTTTATTTGTCGATCAAACATCAGTCGACATTTTGACAGTCGATGGAATTTGTATTTTTATTCAGTCAACATTTCCTTGTTGACCATTCGTACGCTTCCCGAATGTTATTTTAGAGGACACAAAGTTCATTGCAATGTGCTAAGCTTTTCGAATAATAAATAAAACACTTTTTTTAAACATTTAATTCTAGAGCACAGTTCATAGGACTGGATTAATTTCAATAAAAAAAAAAAAACCACTCAACATGATGTGTCTATTTTGCATTATTTTAGAATTCAATGGCGCCAAAAAATAAATAATTTCTTTTTGTTGCTCGAAATAAATGACAATATTTAACATTTCAAAATATTCATGTTAAAAATGAAAGAGATTCATTATATTTTGATGTATTTTATGTCCACCCAGGAAGTATCACCTAAATTTTGGTTTCGATTTCTATTTAAAAATTATTTTTCATTTTCAGTGATGGTTTTGGTACAATGTGTTTAGTTTCTTTAAATATTGTCATATTTTGGATTTCAGTTTTTTTAAGAACTTAATTTGTTTCAAATACGTAAATGAATTTATCTTTATTTTGAAATACAATTATTGTTCTTTAAATAAACTTTGTGGATATGGATAGTTTTGTTAACATTTTTTGATATTTTTGTACCTATTCTTATCAATTCTTGAAACACAAATCTAGTTTTCAATAAATACACAACTGGATCAATCTTTTGCTAGTACATAGCCTGACTCTATTTTGAGAAAAGATGATAATTCGATTAAAAAGAGTATAATTATTGTGCAACCAGGAAATAATAGTTAGTGTTTTTTGTAAAAAAATTTTTTAAATAAATTTTTCAAAAAAAGTTTCAACCAATGTACATTGTTTTGTAAAAAATTATCCAAACTAATCGAAATTATTTCAAAAAAAAAATTGTTAAGGCAATATTTATGTTATTCATCAGAACTTTTTAAATAAAGTTTTTTTATAAAAATCGCTTAAATCATTAACGAGATGGATCTTATTTTCTGAACAATTTTTTTCGTCTTCGCTATGATTGCTCGCACAAAAATTTAACCAAATGGCATCAATACGAATTTGATTTATCAGTTTAATTTGTAACTCATTGCTGGAGGAGAGCTTGAATGACAAAAGGATAATTACAATTTTTAAACCAGATGCTAGGTCCTTGGACTTAAAGGAGCACCACACAATGGAAATTTTGATCAGTTTTGCACTTTGTGTAACCTTAAATCAAAGGAAGACTGCTTTCACCTAGTTGGAGTGTGTCCAACTTGTGCCACAAAAAGCCAACAATATGTAGGAGCAAGAACTCTAACGGTGCAGGATACTGTGGATCTTCTTAATGGCCCAAATCAGAAAAATCTTTATTTCTTTGTACAAAAAAAAGATTGTATAAATATCGAATGTTATTGATAACTGAATTTGATTAGGAAAATAAATATTTCATGTTATATTAATTTCTTAAACCAACATTTTAAATTGCTTAAATTATTTATTGCCAAATGAGCTGACGGCTTGAAATTAATATTTTTATCATGTAAATTCAATTCCTTTATGAGATCAATAAATGAATATTACATACTTACTGATTTTTAATGCAAAATTTCTGTATCTTGGAAAATTGCTCCTACGATTTTAGTAAAATGTTTTTTATAGAGTTTTTTATGTAAACTTAATGTTCTGCATGGTTATAAAAATTTTTTCAGAAAATCCTAAAGAACCGTTTTTTTAAATCAGATTTCCTCGGAAACTACTTGACGAATATCGATGAAATTTTTAACGTGGAAACTCTTTTATAAACGAAATAATATTAATTTTGGAATTTTTCAAAAACAGTTTTTTTGAGTTTTTTTTAAGTTAAGTTTTTTGTTTATTTTTCTCAAAAACGGTTTGTTAAATAATTTTTTAAATTGTATTGTTCTGATAAAAGCTACCAAGTGCTAGTAATTGGGGTGTTCAAAAAAAAAATTTGAATATGTTTTCGAGAAATTTAAGTAAAAATCGTTTCTTGAAAAAAACTGGTCCCACGATTTTGAAAATATTGTTTCTTAAAATTCAAAACAGGAAAAGAAATCAGTTGGCCAACCTCATTTTTTCAAAAAAAAAAAAAAAACTTAACTGTGATTTTTAAGTGACTAATGAAATTTCATATTTTTTCAAAATCTTAAGCCCCAAAACCTCTGTCACACAACAGAGCAGGTTCGTGGGACAAAGTCGTGCATTATTGAATAACTGATAAAGTATTGTATATTGTATTGTGAATGTGGGGGTGGCCAGAATGCTTTTACTATCAAATGGGTCGCATACTCAAAAAGTTTGAAAAACACTGGTATATAACATAGCTCTTCGCATCTGTTTTTGTCAATTTTTCTGCCAACTTCAAACAAATAATAATCATTTATGTTGCAAATTGATCAACTTTTGGTTGGTGAGTGAAGAAATGTTCCGCCCTATGTTTGTTAAATTATAGTTTTATCAAAAATGTTAGAGCCATTTTCAACAAAATTCATGTTGAAAAAAAACCACTTTCTTTTTGATTAAAACCTCAATTTAATTTTTCTGTTTCTTGTCCTGTAGAACATATTATGTATAAAATGAGTTGATCATAAATGATTATGGCGTAGTAGGTACCATATGATATGTAAAATCCGAAGATAAGTTACAATCAAAGCACTGATTCCAACTTCGAAGCGAAGCTGAGCAATTTAGGCCATAAGTACGACTACCGATTGACAGACAGGCAGAACTGCCTAGCCGTAGCCATTGTATATAAAAGGGTTGGTAACGTTTGCCCCAAAACACACGCCCCAAACGGAAATCCCCAAACGCAAAATCACCATAGTAAAATCCCCATCCCTGAAATCCCCAGAGAAAATCTACGAGTCTAAGATCCCCAAACCAATATCCCCAAAACAAATATGTTCAAGTAGCGAATCATGTGATCAAATCGCGCGCGGGATTTGATCGCATAATCTACAACAACAATTCAAATGGTGGAAGGTAAAAAATATTGTGGTTGTTGCTTCCCATGGTAATCTAGACAAAAACCTCTAAAATAAAAGAGCTTAGTTTACCGTCGATAGATGGCGCACCTCAAGTGGTAGAACTAAAGTTTATATATGTATACAATGCCTTAGCTCACATTTTCAGTCTTTCCTGTCTGATTTTACTATTATATGAAAGCATTACAATTATATAAAATCATATGAGTTCAATATCATCCCAATTGATTTAAAATAAAATTTAATAAAATATTGGTTAATTTGTTTTCGTAATGTTATCCTTTTAGTTTTATAATTTGGTTTCTATTTTTGATTGAGTAATGTTAACATCATACAATGTGATATCTGACTGTTCTTTTTTTTAGAAATAAAAATATATCACTACCAAATACAGTCCACCCACAGTATTTTTTTGATTCAAATAACCAAAAGGAATTTCCTAATCAAAAAGAGTGACTCCGCAAAATATGCAATAACTTTGGTGTCAATAACAAATGAGTACCAGCTACTGACATTTGGACTGATTTGTGAAGCTATGTTTTTCTTTCGTCCCATGACCCATTAAGCTCCTCCCAAGACAAATAACTGGTTCCGCTGAAGTTTTCCCATCTTATATTTTAAATTTTTTTTGATAACCTAAGTAAAAGGTTGATTGATAGCTGAAACCATTTCCAGAATCGTGGTAGTAAAATACTTTCTAACTGACCTTAATCTATTTTCCACAAAATGATTTATTAACTTTTTCAATTTCGATCCTTAAAACAAAAAACAAAAAAATATAAAAAACCAAAAAAAAAAAAAAAATTAAAAACCTTTTAAAGAGATATTATTATCATTTTGTTTTTGTTTTTAATGTTTTATTTATTTTCAATTTAATGCCACCCACACACAGCCACAGCACAATACAGCACACAGGACCAAGAAGAGCCTTAACAAAATTTAGACCACAAATTACAAACTCAATAAAAATCTATTATGCAACACCCTGCCACTTCTTAAATGATAGGAAAAATATAGGTTTAAATAAAAAATTGAAGACCATTCAAGAAGGCCATAAGAAAACCGAAGATGTTGTTGGTGTTGGTGTTGGTTGGTTTTTTTGGTGGGTTGGCAAAACTTTTAGCTCTAAACTGAATGAAACCGAGGCCGAAGCTGTATATAGCTATGGATATTGGAGCTGAAGCAACAAACAAAAACACCAAAAATGTCAGTCAGGCCAAACTCAAACTAAACAAATCGAGCACGTTCCGAAGGAAAACTTTTTAATAGACGTGACGAAGCTCCAGCGAAGACGTTACCTGAAAACCAAATGTGCACAAAACAAAATGTTATCCTGAATTTACATTAGCCCAAGTGAAGCAAATTCGTGCATGCAATAAAGGATATAATATTGTTTTATTTGCTCTCTTCTGCTGCCAGACGTTGGTTGCTTTGCTGCTCCTCCTCATCTTAAGAGGAATGGTATATGGTATGGAAAAAAAAAACATACAAAAAATACCATTCTTCAACGTGTTGTATACCTTTAACACAGCAAAAAAAAAAAAAAAAAAAAACGAAAAAAAATATGAAAATAAAAGAAAAGATAAGGTAAAGAAAATTCTTAAGGATTTGGGATCAGGCAGAAGGAATGAGAAGAATTTTGTCGAGGAAAATCAATACCGAACACAAAAAGTGTCATCATAGAGCAAATTATGGGAAAGGATTCAGCACACCGTTGGTATATTTTTTTTGGTGTGTTCATATTATTATTTATTGTATTTTTTTCTTGCCCAGCTATCCTTGAAGTGAAATATCATCCACCCCCAACCATGAGCAGCAACAACAACAGCAACATCCACGACCTCCCACATTTTGTATAGTGTACCCAAGGAGTAAATATTTCCATTAAAGTCATTCACTTGTGAAAAGCCATTGGAGTGGAAAAATGTTCAACTCTTTCGAAATCATAACAAAATCTCAAAGAACGTTCGTTGTTCCCATCATCACAGAGATAGTCCGAGCTCCGAGTCCGCCTTCCTTTGCTTATAGAGAAGCTTCAAAAGGGGATTGTTGGTTGTTGGTAGATAGATGGATGGATGGCTTAGATGTGCTGTGTTGTGTTTTGCTGTTTTCTGATGCTGTCCTGTGCTGTTCTATACTGTGTTCGGGGCGTTGAATGCTTTGTTTGGTCTTGCCATTCGAAGGGCATTAAAAATCAAAAAGACAAGTACCACTATGTCTATTAGGATGAGAATGACCCACGCCTCATAGCCTTTCCTTACACTGCTGATGCTCTCTGCTTTCTCTGTTGAAGGACATCAACAGGAAAGATGTTTATTTTTTCTTTAAATATTTTTTTTTTTTTACCTTAAAGTGTGTTTGGCTTTAAAATGTCAACTGCTCACTTTCCATTAGCGTTCACATTCTTTTCGATTGTGAATGTTAGCAATTACAGACGTTATTTATGGCTAAGGATTGATAGATACACAAAAAGAAAAGAACACACAAAAAAAATCATCATCCACCACCTACCGACACGACATTAACTTAATTGTTTGAATTTTTTTTTTAAGACGCTTTTCCAAAGTTTTTCAAATTAAGTTTAAATTTTTTTTTTGTCAAACATTGTAATAAATTAGTTGCACCTACGCATGGTTCTATTTTTGCATGTTGACAGTGGGCATTTAATTTTTTTTTCTTCTCAAGATAACATGGAGAACATTCCAAAATGCGAAATAGAACAGATAAAAAATATAAAAATAAATTAAACAAAAAAACAAACAAAAAAATACATAAAAAAACTCCAAAAACACTATCACCCAAGGGCACCCAAAATCAAAAAAAAAAAAAACTTTTATAAAAATCAAACGACCGTGTGTCATACTTTGTGGTCGTTATTTTAAATTCTAATTTATCTCACAGATGTTGTTTTAAGTTTTAAGATAAAAAGTGTGCGTGTGTTTTTTTTTTTTGAATTTTTTTTTTATTTTTGAAATCCAATCCGAAACGGTTAGGTTATTAATTTTCAAACAAATTACGTTGAAAGAATTTTTTAATTGTCATTTCGCCAGGTAGACTTTGTGGTTTCATTAGTTTATAATTGATGTCATCATATTTTTAAAATTTTTCATTTTTGTAATAAAACAAACAAAAATAGAAAGAATGAAAATAAAT
Organism: Platycheirus albimanus; assembly: GCA_916050605.2. Lineage (NCBI taxonomy): Eukaryota > Metazoa > Arthropoda > Insecta > Diptera > Syrphidae > Platycheirus > Platycheirus albimanus. The sequence continues at coordinate 8,210,344 of OU696696.1, read as the reverse complement.
TCAAAGCAAATAAAAATGCCAATGTTATTAACACAAATTGAATAATCTACTTAAATACAGTAGAATAGACGTAGAGCAATAATTGTAATTAATTTGAACATTATTTACTTCACCCTAACCTCTATAGCTCTACTACAGCTACAGCAGTCCTGTACCCTATGCTTTAGTAATAGTTTCAGTTGGCTAAGGCTAAGGACGACACTTTTAATGTAGTTAAACTGTGAATTTCGTGCTCTATTTGGTATTGATTTTAGTTGAATGAGGTTGTTTGTATAGAGAAAGGGACATATTTGATTGTTGTTGTATTGGAGCGGGTGGTGGTTGGAGTTGGGTGATGATTTTAATTTTCAATTTTAATGAAAATGTGTAGGGCGTTCTGAACGAGCTTGGCAATTAGTTTGGGAAAAACAAATAAAACGATTGGAACCAGCATTCCTTTCCTTCCAATCAAATGACCTTTGAATTCGAGGAATCGGGTATGTATTTGCTTTGATGTTTGGAATTTTGAAGTGAGGGTTTTTTCTTTTATTATTTGGTTTGTTGGCATAGACCCTACTCTACTCAGAGATGGAATAGTTTGGTCTGGTTGAAAATGGCTTGATATGAAATTCAAAGTAAAAACATAGTTTTTGAAACATAAGATGCATTTTAAATACACAAATTCAAATTCTGCAACTGAAGGTGCATACAAAATCACAGTTTTTTTTTAATTTAAATGATATTTTGACAACAAACTATCTGTCAGACCTAATTAGCTATTTATTTTGTAAATCCTATTCCATAGAATGGGTAGATATTTTGTATTTGAAAAGTATAGAAATTAAACTGTTCGATATTTTTAAAGGTTGAAACAATTGAGTGATGTCCGTCCGTTCATATAGCAAATTTAAATTATATTTTTTGTACAACTACGATCAAAGCACAATATTTAGATACATTTTGCACACAAAGTAGAGGTGAACTTTGTCTCTAAGCGGGGCCAAGGAATGTGAATTACACTCTCAACTATTCCTGTGTGTGCGTTGATATTCTGCAGGAATAGAAGGAACATACATTTTACCGCCGATTCCGTACGGCTAACAGAGAAGCACTTCCATGACATGATTTACTCTTGGAGAATTTATCACTTCCTCTAAAGAGGCAGTTCTCCGGAAAAGAACTTATGTGGGGGAACTTAGGTCAGGGATCGAACCCAGAACCTTCGGCGTGACAGTCCAACACACTAACCACTACTCCGCTACTATTTTAGCGAAAACCCTAAAATTGTTAACATCTTGTGTAGGAATGAAATTTGTTTTTGATTTTGGGCGTTGCTGACGCCCACATTTCATAAGAAGTCATAGAAAGTTATTTTTGCAAATTATTGGTATAATAAATGTGTGTGTTTCGAAAGTTGAAACCAAATATATTTTTATAATTTTACGCATATTCTTAAATAAAGTGCACGAATGGATCGTACGAACTTGCTCTAATGTGTTACAGTGGTCTTGGGGCTTGAAATTTTGGAAAAAAGCAATGAAAAAATCATTTGAAATTTTATTAATCATTTAAAAATCAATAGTAAAAACGTTTTTTGGAGAAAATGAAGTAAGCCAAGAGATTTCTTTTACTTTTTTGAATTTTAAGGAATTTTTTTTTAAACTTTTCGAAAACATGTTCCAAATTTTTTTGAGTATGTCAACATCTAGCGGCTTAAAGTTCTTATTAGAGAACACAACCAAAACATAAAGTTTACTCAAAAAACACCATTCAGAAAGTTTTATTAAAATCGTAGGAGCCGTTTTCGAGATAATTGAGTTTTTCATAAAAAATCATATGGCAGGTACCGTTAGTTTTGGAGTTAGAATACTAATTCCAAAAATTTCTCTATAGGATGTCATAATAAAACTATGTAAGTTTGGAGCAAATCGCTTCAGCCATTTAGACTGTGTAAGTGCCTATACAGACAGACGGATAGACAGAAAAAATTGTCGGACCCACTTTTTTCGGCTTCTCTATGATCGTAATATGTTAGATTGTCCTAACATTTTTTTTTTACGAATGCATAACTTGCCTTATAGTACCTATAATCGCAAGTAAAAATTGAGATACAAATCATAAATGACATTACGATGAATGAAAAGTCAAAATAAGTGGTTCTGGAAATTCAGTCCGTCTATCTGTCTGTTCGCACCTCTACAGCCTAAACGGATGGGCCGATTCGCTTCAAACTTAGTACTTAGGAGTTATTTGGAATTCATTCGGGGAACTTTTTTCATTTTTGCTCTAAGTCGAAGAATATCGGTACCTGCCAACTGCCTGATTATTTTGATAAAGCTTTCAGGATACTAATTTTTTGACGACAGTTTAACTTTTGGTTAGAATAGATTTTTCGAAAATTGTCTCATAACGGTACCTCTCATAGAACTGGTTTTTTTTTTCAAATGAGGCTTTCTCGTAAGCTGTTCTTCCGAATTCAATGAAAAAATTTACGTAGGAAGCCATTTATAATTGAATTTGTATTACAGTTCAAAATTTTCAAAAACTTTTTTTTTCAAATTTTTAGTAAAGTTTGAATATTTTGAAAACGAATGGATTGAATTTTTTTCAAATAATTTCCCCAGGTGAAGACTTCAGATTTTCTTATAATGACAGACTTAAAAAAATTCTAAAATATTTTCTCAAATAGTTTTTCAAAAAAAATTATTTCATTTTTTTTTTTCTGTTATCACAAACGAACTCATGTTAATAGGGTATTCACCATCAAGTTGCAAATGTACTGTAGTTTGCTTATGTTTTAATAAAATTTTAATTCGCTTGAACGTTTTTCGGCCCAAATTTTCTTAAGAGACTTTATTATGTTGGAAACAAGGAAACATCAAACAACGGATTTCGTGCATTCTAAGAAAAATCCATTTAAATCTCAAATCTTCAACCTCATCTTTGCGACGATAATATATCCAGATAAAATCTGTACACATAAGTGAAAATGAAGTGTCTATTTGTATTTTTAAAAATATCAGCATTTTACTAAATGCATATGAAAGAATTATTATTTTTAATACATTAATGAATTTTGGTGGAACGAAGTTCGCCGGGTCAGATAGTTTTTTTTATAAATAATGTTTTTTTTTAGAGGTATATAATTTTAAAATGGTAGTGTTTTTATTGACAGCCATTTTGATATCTGCCATATAATTTATGTTTAGTTTAGCTGGCCATTCCATCATGACCGACGCGACGCCTGAACAACGCATGCAAATTGTGCAGACTTATTTTGAAAAACATGGTTCTGTTCGTGAAATGAAAGTCAATAAGCAAAACTGCTGAATTTGGAGTGCAATCAAGCCATTGTTTGTTGAGACGCTGCCGTTGCCTACAGAAAAACAAACAGACAATTTGGTGGGTTTTATTAGCTGGAGGAGTTTTTGGTCCACATCCTTAATAACGATGTCAGATACAGAGTTACAATGGAGACCATTATATAGACGGCACAATATGTCACACAGAGTATGCCATTTTTAATTTGTTGATGAAAACGTTTGGTGAGTTCATAATTACGCGTTTTGGACCTGGAAATTGGCTTCCAAGATCGTGCGATTCACCAACGCTAGACTATTTTCTAGCAAAGCTTTCTTTCAAAGGACCAAGGCGACACTATATAAGACCAAAAGTCAGAAGCGTGGACATTGACACAATCGGATGAAAAAAGGCTGAGGTGATTTGAGAGAAAGATTCTTCTTGTGATTATCAGATATCAGTGATTATGAACTGTAAAGGCTATACAGCGACATTGACCAGGTCAAATGGCTGTGGCATATGGAGCGTATGAATGAATAACCATCAGATCTCCTAGTCCCTAATTCCAACCACTCTGAGGGCTGACGCAGTACTGGCAGACCCCATTTGTGGCGCGATCAAATAGGGGACAAACTTGTTGTGCTGAACTGGAGGCCACAGGCTAAAGCAGGGTTACCTCTAAAATTTTTTTGAAGGAGTAAAAAAAAGAGTCCTGGCTGAAAAAAGAGTCCCATAAAAATAACATTTTTCATAACCATTTATTTTTTTATAATCATAAGAAAACAAAGATAAATTATTTCATATTAAACAAAAACAAATAATAAGTTAAAAACTTAAACAAATTCAGTTCTTTTTCAATTTAAAAGTAATTAAAAGTAAATAATAAATAAATAAAGCTCTATAAACTATATAAGTATTAATTATAAGGAACACTTTGCCTGTACTTTTGAATCAAATTTGAGCCAGGAACCCAATTTTCGACCAGTTTGTCTTCTAATAAGTTCAATTCAGAAAACATTGAATGACAAGATTCGACTTTAAGTCGGTTGGTAAGTTTATTTTTTGTCAACGTCAGTTTAGAAAACATTCGTTCAGCACAAGCGCTACTATGGGGCAATGTTAAAATTTTTGTGGTAAAATCATACAAATGTTTAAATAAATACTCTTCTAAATGGTTCTTCAAATTACCAACTTCAAACCAAAACTTTTCAACGTCTTTAATTTCAAAAAAAAATTTAAAACTATCGTCTTGAGACTTTATTTCAAGTAGTTTGTATTCATCTATTATTTTTTCTGGATCTAAAGCAAAGTTTCGGAACTTCGGATATTAAAGAAGAATAATTAAAATTTTGTTTCATTTTAATCACATTTAGATCTAGATATTGAAGTGTAGATAGCTTTCTGTCGTTAATATTTATCCGCAAGATAAGTTGGTCACAGATTGTGTGATAATATTTAAGAGCATTGCTTTTGATAACATTTTTATTTCTTCCTCAGATATACTTTCTGTCCTAATAACATTTTCTGCACTATGTCCAACATAAATATCACAGTAGTTTTTTATATGTGACATGGTTTTATAGTCGACATTGTGGAGTTCTATATTGAAGAGGAATTGTTTTTTAGACGAACCACACAGTCACAGAGACAAACCTGATTGTTGATGTTGACTCAGTATGCTTAATACAAAATGTAGATTGTAGCTATAGCGCTGTAGGTGTAGGCATATCTCATTTCTCATATGTCATATCTATTATAAGCAAAGAATATAGATGCACTTACCCACATTGACATTGAGTTAAATGACTGAATTCAGAATAAAATGTGAACAAAAGCAAAAGAAAAGTATTCAACGAAATTTTGTATTGAACAAATTATTTCAGTTCTTAAAGAGTCCTGAATTTGTAAAAGGAGTCCGATTTCGATGATTTTTAAATAGTGGCGTCCTGGAGTCCAGACCTTAAAAAAGAGTCAAAAGGACGCAAAAGAGTCCCAAAGGTAACCCTGGGCTAAAGACTTACCAAACTGCCGGTTATGTTGGTTGAGGCCGTGTTCAATGGATTTCTACTCCACCTTAAGCAAATAAGTGAGATAGGCTATTTTCTGTATGTAAAATTGCAAGTCTATTGTCGATATATATATATATGCTGCAAAGAGTGGTCGAAAGTTGGACCTCGAGTTTGGACTATAAAAATGTCAAAGAATTATCTTTCAAATAAAGTTAATTTTATGGCAATTAATAGATACAATTTATCTGTGTTTTGTTTCATTTTGTAGTGCCACCTTTAGAACGGGTTTACCACGATATCTAGACAAAAAAAATCTAAAGCCAAAAAATCTAGAAAGAGAAAATCGTGATCCCCTTTAGAACACATAACATTACATTTTAATATACTCCGTCCATGAATCAAATCAACGAAGCATACACACAAGCACTGGCAACTGATACCATAGGCATAGAGAAAATACTATAAAGAGGCCAATCTTGTGCCTTCTTTTGCTTTTGCCTAGAAGCTGCTGCTCGTAGTAGGTGAGCATGTATGCGTAAAAAACGAACACATATGTACCTACTGTGAGCATAAAGTCGAGATAACACTTCGAAAATAAAATTTTTTTTGTTTTAAGGTACATATTTTATTTTTGTTCACAAATTATATTAACAGGCGAATTCAATAATTGTTTTTGAAACTACTGAAAATGTATCATAAAAACCTAAAAACGGACTGTACGCAAACAAAAATATGAATGATTAACTAGTTGCGCATAATGGTGTAGTTGCAACATTAGCACGTAGGAATGTCAAAGTTGATGTCAAAAAAAGTAGCGCACCAAGCAGTATACACGAATACAATGTGTAGCACTGAACTCAAACAAAAATCGTGTCTGCCATTTCGTTTGTTGCTGTTTTTGGTTTATATTTCAGCTACTTTCTGTGCTGCAGCTGCAACTTCACATTGTAAGTGCTACGTACTACTGCTGCAGCTACACCATTCTGCTCAGGCAGTTAGTTAGAAAACTTCATGAGGGTAAAACAAAAGTAACTTGGTAACGCGTATGGAAATTTAGCATCGAGAATTGAGTTCCGAGTGTAAACCTACACAATCATGAAATTTCAACTTATACAGATATTGGCGTGCGGTCTGTTCTTAAAGGCGTAAGCCCGCCATTATTGAATTTCGAGAATAAAAGTTTATATTCTAACCAATTTTAAAAATTCATCCTTAATTTTAAAGCAGATGAGCTGTGAAATAGCATTCTAAAGAATAAACTTCGATCACTTTTCCATGGAGATTAATCGCCTTTTAGTGCATTCCTTCATTAAAAAATGTTAAGTGTGTCTTCTCCATTAAGTATTTTTGTTGCCCTTTCATTTTCAGAAGATGTGAATGGAGAAATCCGACTCGTTGTTGCTTCACATGGACAATGAATACAATACAAAAGAGACCACGAAAATCGAGCTTAGTGGAGGATGGAACGTAGGAAAGATTGGACTCTTTATAGTTTATAATAATATATTCTCTTTGCCATAGGCTCAAGACAACACAAGACAATAACACGACAAAGAGAGACACACAGAACAGAAGATAGTAGAACATACAACACGTACCAACAGCAAATATAGTTATTAGTTTTTGACCATCCTCCATCTAACTACTAACCACGCCCAACGATGCTTGATTTCGATGATCTATTGTGCGTTAAGAAAAAACACCCTTTATAATAGGTTCTGATCTGATCTAAAATGCTTTTTGTTTTGGAATCTCCCTTAGTAAATGTGATCCGATATCCATTTCCATAAGAAACAATAAATTTAATAATAAATTTTTAATTCTTAATCCTTGTTTTTGAGTGATTACAATGTTCAAATACAAAAAAAAAATATTTCAAAACGTATACGTATGCATTCTACTTCTTTGTATCAAATTGTTCGAAATTTATTTAAAAACTCGGTCGAGAATTGTTTTAATTTTATATTTGCCTTTCCTTTGATTTAACTTAAAGATTGTTGCTCATTATTTTAATAAAACATCAAAATACATGTATATGCTGTATAGTGTGGACATAATGACTGCAAAAATACTGAAAGAAGTGAACAGCTTTGAAAGACAGACATTTACAATACCTACTAATTATTGTTAGGTCTATTTTAATGTCTTTCAAAAACGAAAACTTAAATGTATGTACATTTTGAAAGAGGCAGCAACAACAACAAAAAAAATTGAAACATTAAAATAAAATAATGCATTGTGTCTGCTGGGCCAGCATTAATTATGTTAGTTTATTTTCGGAACACACTATAATATTTTAAAAACATTTTGCTATACAAAAATGCCTACATACTCGTATAATTATCGTTTTTGTATTGTTCCTTGTGGTTTGCACTCTAAAGAATGACAAGTGGTTTATGGTTTTCAAAGTATTCTGTTCTTTTTCTTCATCGTTTTAAATTCACATTATATTTTGAATAAACTATAAAGTTAAGTTTTTGTGTATATAACAAAATGTGAATACAATTTAATTAAACTAGGTACCTATTATACATTAAAATGAGTCATTTAATTTGAAAACAAAATGACTGTTTCTATAGTTCCTACGAAAACAAAACAAAAATATCTCAAGAAATTGAGATGCTTCACAATAAATTGACAAAATAAAATGACTGAATCACCCTCTCAAGGCGTAGAAGCTGACTAACAGACAAAAATGTAACCCAAACTTGAAGATGTCCACAGTGCACTTGGACTAACTAACTATTCTAACTTTCATTTATGTAAGCATAATAACTTTCCAAAAGTCCTAAGGATACAGGATCAAATTAATTAATGCCCAAAGTGAAATGGGGTCCTCCAGCTTAAGGTGACAAAAACATTGGTCGAAAGCGAAATTGGATACGAGAACTAATGAGGTTGCGAAGGACTTTTTTTTTAGGGGAAAAATAAAGAAAGAATAGAAAAAAGGTCCGGCATCGGCACCGGTACTAAAATTAATTCAATTAAATTCCAGAACCGATCCTGAACTAAAGTATTAGTGACAGACGATAAAAAAGGATTTTACTTTAAATTACTCTGAGTTTAAGAAAATTGGGAAAAATACGAAATACGAAAAAATGTTAAACTTATCGTTGCTGTAGCTAGTAGCTGTAAGCTGGTACAACGATAAGGTGGGAATACCTTTGGAAAAAACAACAACAACACATTTTTAAGGGTGTTGATACTTCGCACTGGAAAACGAAGAATAATGCCCAAGATTAGTTTAACGATTGGGCTTGGAAACCTCGTAAATTGTTTGCACTTTAGCAGCTTTGGAAGCCAATAGATTTTAACTGGGAAAGGTTTTTTTTTCAGCGTTATGCTTTTTTTTAAGTTTCTTTTGGTTAGCGATAAAATAAATACCAGCTTTTTTCCAAATTTTAATTAGAAAATGATACAACCAATAAAGTTTGATCAATCCGACTGACTAATAGATTGAATGTAAATGATGGTTGTTGGTACTAATTACTGTTTGATAAAAGTTAGGATCGTTAATTTAAAGAAGTATTCCGTATTTCCAATGTTAAACTGATTAAATAATTTATTTAATATTTAATGGCGTTTGTTATGGAAACTTATGCAGCTCAGGCATTCCGGTAGGTACGTGGCTGTTGTTATGCCAATCCTAGTTGAGGTTCTAAAATATTTTTTTTTTACTCCTGACTTTGATGGAGAAGAGCTGGAAACTCCCGAGAATAAAAATTTGTTTGTTCACTTTTAAGAAGAGCTCTTAAAACGTTATATGCATCCTATGTTGTGTTTTCAAAGAAAAAATGTCGCTTATGATTCCAGTAATTGTTTTAGTTTTTGTTTCTTATATAGGTACTATAAGGCAAGTTATGCATTCGTAAAATAAAAAAAAAAAGATTCTTAATCAAACATGACATTACGATGATAGTGAAGACGAAAAAGACCTACAGCCTAAACGGCTGCACAGATTAGATTCAAACTTGGTACATAGTATTATTATGACATCCTACAGAGGGGTTTTGGGAATAAGCATTCTAGCTCTAAAACTAACTGTACCTGTCGTTGTCATACGATTTTTAGTGAAAAATTAATTTAAATCAAAAACGGCTCCTATGATTTTGATAAGACTTTCTGAATAGTGTTTTCTGTGCAAACTTTATGTTTTAATTGGAATAGATTTTTCAGGAAAAGTCTTATAACGGTACCTCCCATAAGACCGGTTTTTTGAAATCCGATTTTCTCGTAAGCAACTTTACGAATTTAGATAAAATGTTTAATGTAGAAGCCCTTTTATAAACAAAATAATATAAATTCTTAAATTTTTCAAAAAAAAAAGTTTTTTTGAGTTTTAAAAAAAAAAAAAAAATTTTTATTTTTCGTTTTTTCCAAAAACGATTCAGTCTATTTTTTTTATTTTTCTGCTAAAAACTACATACTCAAACAAAATGTATAATATATTTCCGAAAAGTTTTAAAAAAACAGTTTTTTGAAAAAAACTGATCGAATGATTTTGAAAAAAAAAATTCTTAAAATTCTAAACAGTAAACGAAATCAGATGGCTTACTTCATTTTTTCCAAAAAACGTTTTAAATATTGATTTTGAAGTGATCAATAAAATTTCATATACTTAGTTCTATGCTTTTTTTTAAAAATCTCAAACCATAAGACCACTGTCACACATTAGAGCAAGTTCGTTCGACCCAGTCGTGCTCTTTATTTTTGTGGTTTTAGATAAGTTTCTTGGCACCAAGTTGTTTGAACAGATTTGTCCAGATGTTCTAAAAATTGGATGTTCAGTTTTTGTTCACCCTACAAAAGAGTTCAGGGTTAACAAATGGAAATTAGACACCCACCTTGCCACTGCGACCATACTTATTATCACTTAGAGTCACAAAGTAGGTCCTTGGATATTTTAAGACTCCCATGTAGTGTTCTGAATAAATTTTGATTTTATACCAAGTAATAAGAGAGCCTTTAAGGAAGATTAGTTTTAACTTCGAGTTTGAGCGAGTATAATCATTGCAAACTGATTGATCTCAAAGGCTTCTGCCTAAGATTTAGACTTGTGACCAACATGAAGCTCGCAAAAAAAGATTCACCGAAAATTCTAGAATCATTACCTGTTTACATTAAATAGTCAATGCAATAGAAAAGTTTAGTTTGAAGTATATGTAGGGATCATGACATAAACAAACATACTAAATGCTTAAATTTTTTTTTCGAGCTGAGGGTCAGGTTTTTGGTGAAAGAGACGAAGACGATACAGATTTAGTGGTACCGAAAACCAGAAACGACCTCCTTACTATTTACTTATATCACCCTATTTTGAGTTTCACGGATTTAGAGGACTCAAACCTAAGGTGTGCTGCTAGGAAAACCAGACGCAAATCTCACTAACTTTTGGCTGTTTGTGGGAGTGAATTGGGGGCCGGCATAAGGCTAACCGTTTCTTTTTTTGTGTGCAGTTGCTGACCCTGGACATAACCGAGCTTACCTCAGTAAGTTCATTTCCTTATTTTCGGCCACCATATAATACTAGCGTAATTGTTTTTCTCTTCTGTTTTTTCCTTTAAACCTCAAACTATACTTCTACCTATTATATTAAACCTACTTGAAGATACACTTAAGGAAAAAGGTTTCTCCTCTGCCTAAATCAACTTGAAATTTCTATAAGCTGACGAATGTGAAAAACGTTGATCAACTTTTATTATTAAACCCTATCACTGAACCACCAAAAGAGGTGTTCCTTTTAATATGTCCTTATACGGTTCCGATTTGACAGTGGTAATCTGTGGTCGGATCAGCGCAAAGTGAGAACCTTCTGGTCTAGATATGGTGATATAATAAATGTTTGGAGTTATTTAGCTCAAATGCGGCTTAAGAAATCATCCATATCATTTACTGTTGATTAAGACAACTATTGATTAAGGTACCTGACGACTGATATACTGTAAGCGGAGCAACAAAGAAGGGGGTGGGGGTGGTCCAACTTATACACCTCTAAGCAAATAATTGATGATATTGGCGCTTGCCAGGATGAACGAAACTCACTTAAAATACAATTTTGTTAGTACTTTTCTAGAATGTAGTTAGCCAGTCGAGGCATCGATTTTAACCCAGGCAAAGATCATACCTAATTTTTAAGTTGATGTTTTCCTAAGGGAATCAGACTACTACAAAAATATAGTTGAGCGAGTATCAGAGTGCTGGCTTTTGGAAATACATTAAAATTATCACACTTTGGATTTCATTGGTACGTATAACTCAACAACAGATTTAGGCATAATATCTATAATTTAAGTGTAGATGAAGTGAAGTGTACGATGAGTCCTTGGGAACTTGCATAATTTGCTAGTTGTTGGCCTTTCAAAGGCATTGAATAGGCTTCAAATATATATCTGACATCTGACATGGTTGGTTCTGGAAAAAAAAAAAATTGAAAACTTTGGTCGAAACAACCATACAAATGAGTTGGGAATTAAAGGAAATGTAATATGACCTGTGGGATCAAAGTAGAGATATAAATCCCTTACTCATTCTCCATTTGTCTTGATTATATTCTTCACAAAAAGTGACGAGCCAAAAATTCTTCAGTTATTTCTTGCAATCATTCAGGGTGAACCTTTATCTTCAACTAAATGGGCGACGTCGGCGTTAAGGAAAATAAGTGTATCAATCAATTCCCAACTGACTAATCGGTGATGTCGTTGTGAATGGAAAATTTTTCAGAATTGGGAAAATGTTAAAAGTATGGAATTATGGTTATTATGAGGGCACCATTGGATGGCGATGAAGGAGTAGGGTTGATGAGGAGTGAGAGCAAAAGTCTCGAAGGAGTCTTATCCGCTTCAGAAATGTGTCCATAATTTGGACAATGCAGTAAAAGTTTGTGTGAATGTTGGGCTGTGGTACTTGAAAGTATTGTTGATGTGATTGGTTAACATCTATCTCCTTGTCTTCTTCCTTGACTTTTTCGAACTTTGAACTTTGAAGGAATAATTGGTTTCTTTTTTATTTTAATACGAAAATATTGTTGGTTTTTATTAAATTTAAAATCTGTATTGTTCTTTAACCAACTGAAAATCATTCTCTAAATCCCTTCTCAGCTTTGCTAATTTTCGATTTTGATATTACTCAGGCGACATCTGAATTTGCTTTGAATTAAGGCTCATGCTATTTATCTTAAATCACATCCAAAGTGCAGCATGTAACGAAGTTAATATTTCACCAAATAACCCATGTCATGTGCAACTTTGATTTCTTCAATTATTTAAAACGAGACCACCATCACAAGGCGATATTAAAGGAAAAACAACACCACCGCACTCCACTGAAGCAACCATCTTTGATTTGGACAGCCAGAACAAAGAATTAAAATTATATAAATAAAAGGCACATGGCAACAATATTTATTGGTAATTTTGATTTTTGTTCTTATAATTCACACTCTATTTTTGAAGGAATACTGCATAAGGATAAGTGCAATTCACCCCTAAAACCAGTGCAATGACTGTCAGTACTGCTCACTTTGGCTCGAATTGGATGTTGCTACGGAAATACCAGAAGTCTCAACGAGTAACAACCTTACCAACAACGAGATCAACGAAACCATTGGACGGTTTGAGGTGGCTCTTAACAGTGCAATAGACCGACAAAAGACACCACGCACTAACAAAGACAGGTACGGAAACCTTCCAGCACACATAATAGCTATCCACAACCACAGACAGAAGCTCAGGAAAAAACTTCAAAAGATCCTTCATCGCACCTTCAAGCTTCAACACGGCAAACGATGAATATCGGAGAACACTTTCCCAACTACAATGTATTCAGGTGATGTTCAACAGAGCAGTGAAGCACCACACAGACACATTGTTCAGGAAACGATTGGAAGCGATCAAACCTGATCCGGATGCCTTCAAAAAAATCAACTTCATTGTCGGTAGGGCAAAAACCATCCCGGAGGTGATTACTCATGGACAGCAGACAGCAAGAACTTCTTCTGAAAAAGCCGAGGCCTTTGCAACCCACTTTAAAGATAATTTAATGGACCGCCCGCCTCTCCATATGCCAGAATTCATCGAAGAAGTAGATTCCTGCGTCCAATAACTAGCGTCAACGGCAAATATGAGAACAATTACCTCTTTCAATGAAGACAATCCAGCCAGAAATCCCAATCAGAACGAAATATTCACCACCCCCGAGGAAGGTAGTGACGTTATCCTTCACGGAAACTCAAAAAAACTAGCCGGAACGGACAACATTTCTAACTTTGTTTTAAAAAAGTTACCTAATGTCGCCCTTCTACTTCTCACAACTATTTTTAATAATTGTATTAACAACAACTATTTTCCAACACACTGGAAAATTGCGAAAGTTGTGCCAGTGCCCAAGAAAACAAATCGGACAGACGTGAATGGCTACCGACCCATCTCCTTGCTCTGCTGTGTGAGCAAAGTTCTGGAGTCACTACTTCTTTCAAAGGTACGAAATTTATGTACGGATAGGAACATCATCCCGGACTTCCAGTTTGGCTTCAGGAACATGCACTCAACCGTTCACTCTCTCATGGGACTACACATTGACGTGACATCAGGACTAAACAGGAAAGAGACAACAGTCGCATGCCTTCTCGACATCGAAAAAGCCTTTGATAGCGTTTGGATCATAGGACTTATTTTTAAGATGACTAGGCTTGGGTTCCCCAGCCATTTGGTAAGAATCATTTACAGTTTCCTAACTAATAGATTGTTTTTTGTTCAGGTTATTAAGGAAAACTCGTCAACAAGAAGGAATATTATATATTTGCAGTATTTTGTAAAATCTACTGCGGTATATTGCAATCTACTGCCTTTTTTTCTCAAATATACTGCGCTCAATTGTCTATAAGGTGGCAGCACTGATAGATACTGCGACTTAGGTGATGTGGGAATATATACAAATTGCTTCCCAGGCTTTGGGGCTTGAACCTATAACTCAAGGCCTAGCCTCTAGCAACCAAGCACTTTATAAACTGTACCATTATGAATAGCTGATTCGCAGAAGAAACTAAGTGAAACTCTGAATAAAAGCAGGTATGAATTTAAATAGCATAGTTTTTCAACCACAAACAGTATATCAGCAAGAAATTTGACACTTTAAGCCAACTCAATAACCCAGGTGCATATAGGTTCATTACGACTAAAGGGTCGAAAAATTCTCAACACAATTTCGTCCCTGAGTGATCAATAATTCATTATTCTTGGGCAGTAAAAAAAATAAAACCAAAAAGGAAATTTATACCTTCAAGTCATTCTATGTGTGTTTCCAATACATAAATAAAAAAAAAACTTTTTATCCTACCAAAGCCTTGTTAAATTCTTTTTACCTGAGTTTCCACTCTATTTAAATCCCAAAGCTCCGATATCAACGAAGATGTGTGTAGGTGGTTCCTCAAAAAAGAGAGAAACAAAAAGGAAAACTTCTTCCAAAACCAATTCCAATAAGTTATTTGATAGTCCATTTTGTCACAGGCAGTTTCACAAAACTACAATCTATAAGTTCTGCCGAAGCCAACCAAAACCATTCCAAAAGGGATAACTTTCAGTGCGTATCCCTGTAGATATACAGATAGATACAGATATGACTAGGTACATACATATTATATGATAGATATGTGCACCATACACTAGCTTCATTTTTCCATTCAATTTGTCCTTTCAAATTCAATGAATATCCATGGGTCCTTCGGTCTTTGGTTCTTTTGCCTTCATTTGGCAATCCTTCTTCATAGAATTACGCTACCGATCACCCGCCTGCCGTAGCCATTTTCCTTTTTCTTGATGTGGGTGAGGGTTAAATGTACAATATTTCCAAAACTTCTTCTCTTTTCTGCTGTCATGCTTGAATTGCCAATGTCTATATACTCTACAGTATAGAATACACACCATATATAACCTTCGTGCGTAAAGGACCCTTCAATTCAATGGTTTCGAAGTCACGTACTCTGTGGGAAAGCCAACTGAACGTGATTGATTTCTTCAAAAGTTATAAGCTGTTCGATATACCGTCCTGTCCTGAACTTCTCAACAGTAATAAGTCCTCCATCACATATTGAATACACCTACCAGTACCTATCTGTATTATTCTTCATGCACTTGTCTATTTACATTGTGCAATTTTCCAAGAACAAAATTCAAAATATCGTTCGTAGTCAAGAATATTAAACGAGCTACCCGACTCCGACAAAGCATCCCAGATTTTGTGCCCAAGAATTTTGAAACCTAATTTGCTTAAGCAACTCTTTGCCAAATCAATAATAATAATAATTAATCAAATGCAAAACGCTTCTGACAAATACTTAATTATACGTAATTTTCCAATACCAATCAATTGGATTAATGCAAACGGTTCGTGTCCTGAAAAGAGCAGCTTGAAGCTTGCAGAGTGTGGGATGGGATAATGTGGAGTCCTTCACACACATTTTATGCAACTTATGTGTGTGTATTTGTTGCTGTAGAGAATGCTATTCAGCAAAATCGTGGTCGTTAAGTCAATGGTTTGCTGCATGCCAGACGACTGACCAACACCCCCCGCCCCGAAGACCAACGATGCCAATGTACAGACAGACGTACGGACTACGGAACTGAACACTGAACTTAACATAAAGGTAAAGTTAGAAATGTGATTTTGTTTTGAAGACAAAAACAGAATAACAAGCTAAATCCACCCCACATTCCCAATCCCAATTTGATTCAACAACATCCACTTTTCTATACACATAATGTTTGTGCTATGCCCTGTGCAGTGTATGGGTTGACATGAAAGCTAGTCCTCCAACCAACCTTTAGTCATTTAAAATGTCCTGTTCAACTTCAGCCACCAGACCAGACCGCCTGTAGATTAGAACAAGCAGCCGAGTTTTAGTATAGAAAACCACCACCGCACATGGCCTGCTTAGCCTGGGTCAATTTGTGAAATTCTGAATCCAAACACCTGCTGCTCCTAATCCCATTATTTATTTTTGTTGATTGGGGTAAAATGTTGTTGTGGCTACCTGACTGGTGGGTTTTAATGCTTCTCTATCCGTATATACAGAATTCTGAATCCTGAATCCTCGGTGAAGGTTAATTCAACGGTGCGTTCAATGTAGGAGCGAGTTGTTAAAGCTAAATACCCGGTGTGTTTTAAAACCACTTAACGAGTACTTATGTGTATGAAACTATAATTGCGTCATTTGATTTTTATAATAACATCAATAATTTATACCTTTTACAACTACACTCTTAATTTTTTTTTTTTTTTTAATAGGGTAGTTGATTCTGATACCCAATGACAAAATCTCGGGTACTGTCGTTAATTAAAGGACATTTTGCGTATGTTTAACATTTTTTTTTTTTTTTAATTTTTTCGTAAGATAGAAATATGTGGAACAGAAATTATTTTTGTTGTCGTTTCTAAGGCTTGAGACTCTCGAACCTCGATTCGTGGCCATCCAACAGCACCTCACAGTACGTTATGGTATAGCATTTAACTGGGTGTGCCCTCTGGGCTTCAAACTTAGTTACTAATAGCTAATATTCCTCTTCTTACTTAATAACTTGAGGTGGCGCAGACAGTCCATTGTGGACCACGGCTTCAAACTAACAATCCTCACCAGTTAAGCCGGTCCCTAGCCAGTTGACTCCAGTTGCGCACACCAAGTTGGTTAAGGTCGTTCTCCACTTGATCGTGCCATCATGGAATGGAATCTTTCAGACCTGCGTCTGCAATCTATGGTGATATTGAAGACTCGTCGGGTTGGTGTGTTTTCGTCCATACGCTCCACATGGCCTAGCCATCATAGCCACTGTATTTTCAGCTTCTTCATCAGGTCAATGTTGAATCTTCTTCTACATACTCTTTTGACACTTACGCACGATCGAATATCACCCGAAGATTGTGTCAGTTTCCAGTCCACTCTTCTGCCCCATACAGCAGGACTGGGATGATTAGGGTCTCCTTGATCCTTTGAGAGAGGGCTTTGATACTAAGATGCCTTCTTAGCCCGAAGAAACAGCAATTGGCAAGAGTGATTCTTCGATTGATCTTTTTTAAAATCTGTCGAAGTGTAAAAATTTGGTCGACGGTTAACTTATCGGGCCTGAAGCCACACCGATAGGAGCCAATCAGTTCACTTGAATGGCCGACAAGATTTCATGGGCGACATTTAGGAGACTTATTAACATGTAGTTGGCGCAGTTTAGAGTATCTCCTTTCTTGTGGATAGGGCACACAATGCTGAGGTTCCATTCGTCAGGCATACTTTCATCCGACCAGATTGTATGCAGATGAGTTAGTGTATGCTCCTCCCCAAGTCATCTCCCGCTGCTTTGAAGAGTTCAGCCGTAAGGTCACCCGCTCCAGCAGCCTTGTTGGACTTTAGTTTTGAAATTACTACCCGAAGTTCTTCTTGGTCGGGTGGATGGAGGTTTTGTTCATCATAGTTCAAATCGAATGGATCATTCTGCCTGACTGCGATTAGCTGGTTGTCTTCGCCGTTTAACAGTCTGCAGAAATTTTGTTTTCAAATTCTCACCACTGACTGCGCATCTACTACTACATTCTCACTCTCGTCTCTACAGGCTTCTGCTCGGACTTTGTAACCCTTGTACGAGTGTTTTACCCTTTGGTAGAACTTTCGAACATTGCTTCTGCCGTAGCACACCTCAATAGATTCAACCATTCATTTTTCCAGTTATCTCTTTTCCTTTGTGAACAGCCGATGTTCCTCCTTCCTCTTTTGGTGGTATACCGCACGGGAAGCTCTCTTGGCAGCCTTGGTTCTGGCCTGCAGAACTGCCTGATTATCTTCGTTTTTGGCTGTGTGTGCGAGTCTGCGCTCATTATCGAACCAGGTGTTTCGTTGTTTAAATTATTGGCAATGTGTGTCCTAACCAAAATCTATGCAATTAATTTGAAACTATAAACAATGGGAGAAATGTTAAGATGTCCTTCAACAATGGAAGAAAAAAAGACTCTAATCTACAAGGCATACATTAGCCCAAAGTTTGAGTATAATTCTTATGACTGGGCAGGTGCTTCTGTTATACATATATGCATTTCCTGGATATGATTCAGTCTCACCTTGTTTAATCGCTACTTCTATAAACAGTAGGTATTTCAACCAAATAGCCAGTTCCATTCCTTCCCTTTAAAAACTTCAACGTAACACTCGCATGTATAGGAATTTTCTCTCAGTCCATATTTCGGACGCACTGTTAAGTATCTACAGCCACAACAACGACGAGGAATTTTTAACCTCACTCGGTTTTTGGTTTCTCCCATTACTATTTGCAGACATTTGAAACCAATGTGGATCGGCATACCCCTTTATCTCCAATCCAACTTTCAATTTTGTCAATATTTTTGGCTTGTTCATCGAAGGCATACCTTGTTTTTTCAATCATGATATAGTTCCCATTTGCTATCGATTTGAGAAGCCTGTGCATGACATTGTATACTTTGATCATTTTGGAGTTGGATCTTTTGAGCGAATCTTTCTTTCGCTCCTTTTTCCTGAGAGCAGACAAATCAGATGTCTACAATCCATGGATTCGATTAGTAACCGCTAACATGGTTTTATATGCAAAGGGTCCACATATGATAAGAGGTTATAATGTCACTGAACAGTGGAGCAAATCTTAACATCGCTTTGGTGAAAGGTGGATGGTTGTTTGATAGAATTTGACATCAAGCTCTTTTGCGTACTTGTGGTTCGATAACTTCTTTCTTCGATGAATTGACTTATAAATGCTGGTATGCCAAAGGGCTCAATTTCGTGGCCGACACTCTTTCTCATTGTTATTATTCATCTCCTGTCTGAATCTAACAGAATTTTCAGGTTCCCATATTCGTGCAGCTGCAATGGATTCTTCATGTCGCCAAATGACGCTAAGTGTTTAGGTTTTTCTGGCACTTGATACTAGAACTGTTTCCATCTGTCTATCTTTCTAAGCTGGTATTGTTTACATTTACAACATACATATATATCCAAACAAAGCTTGAATATATATCATATATCTGGGCTGGTGTGCCTTTTGGACAGTATACAGAGAGACCATTTAAATCCTTGGGGATTCAAAAATCACTGAAACAGTCACTTCTCTTCAACACTGTCGCAATGTTTCCTGTCTTTCATTATTTTTTCGTTATCTTTATGAACAGTTATATTTTATACATATTTCTCCACTAAACACATTTTAACCGAAGCATTAAATTAACACGAACAAGATTACGCAGTGTTTTTGTTAGCGTGGAAGCACACTCACACCTTTCAGAAGATCAGGAGATTTGTCGCATAGAACAATTTACGCTGTCAAGAACCAGGAGGAGTCATGTCACTCTTAGTAGTGTCGAATTACTTGGCATGCCGTTAATACATGTCTTTCTAGCGTGTTTCAACTTTTCTGGTTTTTCTCAGAAGGGTTGGCTTTGCAACTTGGGAAACTAACTTCCCTCAGCTTGATAGATTCTTTACAGCTTTACAGCTCAATTCAAACCATGAAGTCTCTTTTGGTTTGATATTCTTTGACCTGGAACATATCAGCACTGGAGTTTGCGTCGCTATCTAGGAAACATAGTGATCAGTTGTTAAAGTTGTCGTATCGCCATACGGTTCTCTTGAGCATGTTTTATGTAACTGTCTTGTCGGAACATGAGAAATTGGCTTAAATAATAAATGATCCGATTTGTTCAGAGGCAATAATATATTATGGTTTCTGGTTTATTTATCAGGATGAGTAGGAAAAACTCTAACCTTTAACGAATGAACTGCAATGTCAGTGATTTTTCTTTGCTTGTCAATAAGCTAAGTTAAGTTGTTAACTTCATCGCAAATCTTCCCATATGCTGTAACGAAGTTACACATTTCCTGCCACCCCTCTGCCTTTCGACCGCCAGTGAGGCTAGAGCCAGAAAATAAACACCACCGACCGCGCGCCGCCACCGACCGCAACCATAATTCCACCAACGCCACCGAACGACAAGAGGATTCCATAAAATTATTCATATAATGAATAATAGACTCACCATCACGTAACGTAACGCCAACACTGCTTGCTATTAAGGAAATTCCGCCTCCCCTCCACCCGTACCGCTGATTTGGACTGCCGACCACTTCCGACTACCTTAACCAGAAGAGCAGTCAAATAAATTCATCGGTCAAAAAGATTTACACATTTGCAAGTATTTTTAACTTTTGACTTTAAAATTCACAGTCTCTCCTTTCAGTGAAATTCCATAAGTAGAAGTGAAATCCGCATGGCAAATCAGACTCGATCTCCCAGCCATTGGAAGAAGTTCTATTGCAAATAGAAAACCGGGATTAGAGTTCTCACTCGAAGCTCGAAGGTACGCTGCGGGGAATACCAGCAGAAGCCTCAACAAGTTTTGAAGCAACATTTTTTTTGTCAGCTTTCCGCTTTCCACTTCGCTGTTGGTGGCAGTGGATCGCTGACCGGCACTAGGTCACTCGTTTATTGTTGTGGAGCCCTTCCTTTTTAGAGGAATCTCCACAGACCTAGTATCTAAGGTATCATAAGAATTGAATTGTTATCTTTTATTGTAAGATTATCATTAGGAATATGAAATAATCTGCTAAGCAAATTAAGATTAATAAAAATATTGTTGCTTCGGAGTTCGACACTCTTCAACTCTGAGTTTTTGCTTTCTTTTGGGAACAACCCTGGACATCCATGAGCTAACATCAGTCCTCCTCCTCAGCCTGAGTATAAAAAAGCATCACAATGCCTTTCTTCGGGTGTTGGCTGTTTTGAGTCGTTCTATCTTTTCCAGACAACGACTCATTCTTAATTTTTCATTCTGTTCAAACCTCCTTTAATTTTTTACTATGGGGTTTTTCGAAACATATTATCAAGCCTGGTTTTTTAATTTTCCGAAATTAACGGAACAATCGATTTCTCAGATTAGCTGCAGTCTTTTGAGTGAACATTCATTAAAAACACTAATCTTTCCAGTCTCCCAAAATTAAATCGACCTCAATCGTGTCTGGAAGATTTTAAATGACAAAACATTAACGAGACATTGTTTCACGTCATGTGAATGGTATGCCATTAACATACATTAATTTGTATCTAAAGTTTTTTCACGATTCTAAAAAAAAAAACAATTCAAATTGAAATTTGATTTTCCAGGTCTGTAGACCTTTTAACGTTCTAATGTTAAGTTTAAAAAAGAACTGTGTCATGATTTTAAATTAGCCGACAAAAAAAAAATTCAAACAAATTCAAATTGCTGAACAAACTAAAATTAACAAAAGTTTATCTTTTATTATTATTTTTTTTGTTCTATTTTTTGAAAAGCTGTACTTATCCACATTAGAGACAAGTGAAATCCAACATGGAAGTTAATTCAAATTCTTTTGCAAGCCATTTTAGTTACGCTCGTACTTCCCTGTACCGGACACATTTTCAAAGCGCGAATGCTTTTTTTTTTGTATTCAAATTAATTTTCGAATTAAAGATAATGCCTTCTCATTGTATGGCAACGACGACGACAACGACGATGACGACAACGCCACGCCACCAGAGAGAAATCTAAAATGAAATGCACCTTAATGTTAGCGTAGCGAACAGCGATGAGTTGTCCAGTTCTAGTATCCCCGATGTATACCTTCTTATGTAGTAAGCTCAAAAGAAAAAAGAATATAAATCACTGCAGGAGGCAAAAACTTTTAACGACTTTCTCGAGAGCTAACGTTGCGGAGGACATGGGGAACACTTTATATATTTTTTTGTTGGTACGTAGTTTATTTTTTTTTTTTTTATTTTTGCTTTCGTTTTTTCCTCCGTCATCGCACGAACATCCTGAGAGGACGAAACAATTTCAAGATTTAAGTCTTCTTCACCCCCATCATGAGCATGGCTGGCTTATTGTACTCTGCGTTGAATAGCACGGGTGTTATATGGAACACCTTTATATGCACAGAAAATTATAAGGAGCATGCAAGGGTCGTTAGAAGTTGTTGATTAACAAAAATATACAAAACATGTGTCTTGCAAATCAGCTTTGATAAGGGATGAGATGTGAAAACTTTTCAAATTCAATATTTTAGGCAGCGTAAAATCGAAACAACTTCAAGTTATGAGAAGGGTGTAGTTTTGGTTGGGCATCATCTGTCATATAATTATGGCAATCGCGAAACTGTCAACCCTAAATGTTAAACTACTAGAAACTCTGGAAATCTGTCTGTCTGTTAGGGTGCAATGGTTGGAGCATAGAACGTTTGTTTTTTGTATGAACAGGAAACCTATGAATATTTGGAACCTTAAATGACTCGGCAAAACATCAGTTTTCTCAAATTGAGTGAGACAAAGTGGAAGGGTAAGGTTGTTTAAGCTCAGGACTGACCATAGAATGTTAAATGAAGGCGAATGAACAAGGTTTAACTCCAAGTTTTGCGATGGAAACTACCATCAAGGCTTACGCTATGTATTGGAGCATTGCAACACAATGTTCTAGGCTAAGCTTAACTCGGCTTACAACAATGTTCCAATCCAACATGAGGATGACTATCATCATGCGGTACCACTTTGAAATTTGGCCCGTACAACGTATTTCAGCGTGTTAAGGGTTGCCATAGCAGGCGAAATATTAATTAATAATTTTTATAACACTCGTCAGCTTGTGTAAGGTGAAACTCCGATCCCAACAAAAGATCTGCCACAAAGTCACCTCGGTCTAGCCTGGTAATGGAACAATCAAATCCATGAAATCACTTTGTGATGTAAGGAATGAGCGAAGTGCGAATCCAGGAAGCTTCCATCACATGTCACTAGCAACAATTCAGCTACTTTTAACTGCTACCCGGAATAATTATAAAAAAAAATACGGGAGGGATACGATGTAGGACAACGGATAGGGCTTTTATGGAAGTTATTGGGTTTTCAAACCGAGCTAAAACGCGGTTTTCGCGAAAAAACCCCAAAACCTGAACGAAAACACAAGTTTCACCATACGTTTTTCCTCATCACAAGTTTTACAAAACGACTGGTTTTATATAAACCTGTCGAAAACTTGTTGGAATACAAATCAAACACACCTGAGTTTGTTGTGATTCTTTCAGAACACACCTAAGTTTGTTGTGATTCTTTCAGAACACACCTAAGTTTGTTGTGATTCTTTCAGAACACACCTAAGTTTGTTGCCATTCTTTCCAAACACACCTAAAAAGCGCATAAACGTCAAAAAAAAAAAAAATCAATCGTAGCAGACGAAAATATTTTCATTTCAAAATTTGATATTCAGTTGTAAAGTAAAAATGAAGTGAAATGTCAAACGAAAACTTGAAAAGTCCGGTGTGAATGATTTTCAGGTTTTCGTAAACTTTTAGCTGAAAACCGGGTTTTCGGCTCGGTGTGAAAACACTATTAGACCTAAAATGGTGGTACCGAAGTAATCTGTAGATAGAGTCCTATGGACACCTCAACAAATCTGGAAAATAAAGAAGTGAAAGGTGTTCTTTTTTGACGTGTGGTTTTCAAGAAGAAATAAAACGATTATAATTTCATGTTATGACCAAGAATTTAGCTTTATTATAAAGATAAGGGTTCGACATCATGTTTAAAAAATGATTTCGGGCAAGTGGCCGCTGCGGCTGGTTCGAATAAATTACTGAGCTATTATGTCGACCTATGATATTGGACTCAGCCCGCGATGCATCGCGCAAACCGAACCGTTATTTTGGTAATAAATTTGCACGATTTGCAAACGTTGTTCAGGAGCAAGTCTATTTATTATGAAATGCCAAACGAAACTGAGTATAAATCAAGTGACAGCTGTCAAAAAGATCAACTCCGAAAAAAGTATTGCCAGATTGAAAACCAAACGTCTAAAAAAACACCCTTTGTGTTTTAATACCGTGTTATCCCCATTCTATGTAATTTTTTGAAGTTAATGGCAGATTTTTTTCTAGAAAGGATAAAGTCTAAGACGCTCAAGAGGCACCAAGTGAAATTTGCAGGGGTCAGCTATGTGACTGTCATTACCTTACGAATAATTCTTGAACAACCATCGGAGTATCAATAATTGCAGTTCTACATCATATTCAACGATTTCAAAAAGTCCATTAATGGCGATGGTATCTGGAGTTCCGTTGGTAGTAGAGGCATTCCAAATAAAGCTTTTACTATTATAAAAGAATGTTACAACAAAGCCAGGTCTTTTTTCTCCACATTAGACAACGAAGTAGTGAAGTACAAGGTGGGGAGACGGAATGATGTGCTGTCATTTGTGAATTTGTGATTAATGGTCCTCTATGATTGCCACGGTTGGTGAAATTGAGAGATTTGCTATAAAATGGAATCTACTGCACAAGTAAAGCCATTTTCACTTCGCTGATGACATAACTACTTTATGGCATACGGGCACTGCAGTCTTAAACAAAAATTTGTTTCACTTGCCTTAACACAATATGGAAGCCTATAAAAAATTAAAGTCAAACCAGTGCACGTTGAAAGAAAAACCCGACGACACAAAAGAAAAGCAGTACTTTGAATGCAATCCTGAATGTTAAATGTGATTTGGAAGATTAAAGGCAAATTGAAGGCGAAGCTGAGTTTCACGATTCGGAGTCGTGTTCTCAGCTTAGGTTATTGCGGAGGTAAGGTAATTATACAGCAAATAGCAGGTCCCTGTACATTCTGGAAACCAGAGAAGGAGACAAATGACCAAAGTACGATCTCGGATCGTAAGTTCCACTTGCTTGAACCCTCTTACTTTCAAGATCTGATAGTGTAAAAAAAAACCTGAATCTGCGAAAAAAAAATCCCATTAATGTAGGTGTTCACTGGAGGAGTGTATCAACTCACATTTTAATTATTCTAGATATATCGGTCACCACGAGCACGCTTGCAAAAGTCCAGACGCTGAACCCAATTTTCGATGGTTTTCAAGCATAAATCGGCCGATACTGCTGCAATTTCACGTTCGATATTCGTACGAAGTTCATCAATCGTCGCTAGCTTGTTGGCATAGAACATAGACTTGACGTAGCCCCACAGGAAATAGTCTAACGGCGTCAAATCGCACGACCGAGGCGGCCAAGCGACTGGACCATTTCGTGAGATAACATACGTTCTCCAAACTTGGTTTCCAGTAAATTGATTGTGACATTCGCTGTGTGGCTTGTGGCGGCGTCCTGTTGGAAACACATGTTCTCCAAGTCCATATCATCCAATTGGGGCCAAAAATATTCGGTTATCATTGAACGGTAGCGATCCCCATTCACAGTAACGTGCCGGTCTTGATCATCACGGAAGAAGTACGGCCCAATGACGCCGCCGGCCCATAAACCACACCAAACCGTAATTTTTGCGGGATGCAATGATGACTCATGGAGTACGTGTGGATTGCTGCCTGATCAATACCGCATATTTTGTTTATTAACGAAGCCACTCAGCCAGAAATGAGCCTCATCGCTAAAGATGATTTTTCGATGAAAATCCGAATCATTTTCAAGTTGTTGCTCAGCCCAATTCACGAACATACGACGCTTCTGGTGGTCAAGCGGCTTCAGTTCTTGCGTCAATTTAATCTTGTAAGTATGAAGGTCAAGATCTTTTCACAAAATTCGCCACAACGACGTCACAGAGATGCCTAACGCTTGAGAACCACGTGTGGGAGACACATTTGGGCTTTCTGCAACTGTAGCCTCAGCGGGAGCAATATTCTCGACACTACGGGCACTTCTTTGTCTCACTGGCACGGGAACATTTTGTACTGTGTCTGTGGATTCAAATTTTTCCACTAGACGCTCAATTGTTGATCTGCTAGGACGATTATGACGACCATAAATTGGACGTAGCGCTCTTAACGTTGAGGCCACTGACTCCGAAGTTCGACTCGTTGTTGGCTCGTATATCTTTCCATCATGAAATGGCAAACCTTACTGAAGAGAAATGCAATGAGCGGCAAGAAATATGGCGTCGTTTGCTGTTCCTGTCGCTCTACTTTTGTAGTGTCCCTGTTGAAAAACCCTTTATAATGCATTATCTTCAAGATTTGGGCCGTTCATAGAATATAAACAAAATTTTCAACAAACAAAAAAGTATTCGCGTTAAAAATTTTCAGAAATCTACTAAGTAACCCTTAGACCCAGTTGAAATTGAAATGAAAAACGAAACGCACTAAATAGTCAACAGGAAAGGCAAAAAAAAAACTTTTCTTATTTAACAGTACAACTTACCGCCATCTTGTTGATTTAAAAGTTAAGCAGCCATCCTTACCGCCACCGCGCCATCGCCATCATCACCATGCTGAATCGTCCTCTTTATACACATTTCCTGCCGCCACGCAGGCATTGTAATTATTGCTAAAAACTTTCCCGCTGTTATACCTCTTAGTTTTTTTTTTTTTAGCTTGGCGGTATATTAGTAAAATTAAGTATTAAAAAAAATCCCAATATTATTTGTAATAGCAGAAGTTTTTAAGTGCGCCCGCCATCGCCATCGCCATCGCCATCGCCATTTGGCCATACTGAAAATAATGTACTTACATTATACATAAGCCGTTGAGAAATTTAAATATTAAAAAATTTGTAAATTTATTCGTCGCTTTTTTTTTTTGTCAACAAAAAGGAGAAAACTCAATACTAAGTGCGTAGGTTTATTAACAAGTACAAATGGATGTGTACGAGTGTCCTTTAGACAAAAATCACTTGAGCATATTTGGTAGGGTATCCGTGCGTCGTCGTCTGTACAAACAAAAAAATGTAATAAAGTACAAAAGTTTGTCTTTTTTCTCTTCATTTCCAAATTAGCTTTTTTAAGGGATTTTGTTGTAGTGATAGGGATGAACATCCAATTCTTATTTCGTTGTCATTCAAAGGGAGGTTTTTTTTCATTTTGATTTTGGAAAAGGAAAAAAAACCCATCTATATGAAGTCGAGATAAATGTTTTATACCTGATGGGTGATGGTGAAGGACATATTACCTAACCATACTGAATACACTCGTTTTGGTCAATCATTTATAATTGGAGACACATTATGTATTGTTATATACATACCTACATTAATACAGAGAATGAACTTGGTCAAGTAAGTATAACGATTCTTTTTAACAAAAAAAAAAGCATAGAAGTTGGTGCGGTGTGTGGAAATAATAGCATCAAACACCATACCTAATGCTTTAAGGTTTTATACGAGTGAACACGATGAAAGAAAATAAATTTAGATACAAAAAAAAAAAAAAAAAAGATTTCATTCGTATCGTTTTTTTTTCCTTCTTTTCAAATCCTCTTATAGGTCATTTTTAAAAGGAAACAAATTATTTATGTGGATGGTTTTATTTTGTATAGGCAGAAGGGAAAAAGAATGGAAGAAATCCTGATAAGATCCTTTTGTGGAGATTTTGGTGTGGTACTTTGGTTTAAATATTAAGGCATGTGGAAGGTTTCTATTGTGTGTGCTTACAGAATTATTGCAATTTAAATTTAAAAGAATATTAAGATATATCTTCTTTTTTTTTTAAGTTACGAAAATGGAAAGAAATTCGTATTTAAAGATACCTACTCACTGATTATTATTTTAATATATTTTGTGGCGTGTTCGCATTCTTATCACTGATTAAGATATAAAGTCATTCACTTGTTGGTTTCGAAAGTAAAGCTAAATAAAACACACACAGCGATACATTTTTGATGAACATTTTATGTTATTATGACGTTTGGTTCGTGTCATTAGGTGTGAAAAACATTATCATTGAAATGGCCGCCTCGGGAAAAATCGGAGCATATGATTTTTCTGACCTAATTTTCAACCACCAGTAATGTTGGATTTTTTAATGCGTCTAGAGTTGGGGGATCATTCGAGTGAACACGGTCTTTTGCGTAGCTCTAAGGACAAAAATCTAACGGAGTCAAATCGCATGATATTGGTGGCCAATTAACGTCACCAAACCATGAAATTACACAACCAGGAAATATCATACGCAATAATGCCATAATTGGTCGTGTTGTGTGGTTTGTTGCCCCGTTTTTCTGGAATCACATCCGTCCAAGTTATGTGGTTCGCTTTTTAAGAAATCCATTATCGTAAATGGCAAACATCCAACTAATGTTATGACACTTCAGATGATAGCTGAGTTTGACAGGTGTCAAATTTCAGCAGTTCCATAAATTTTAAAGATCGAAGGTTTCTTAAGGGTAGCTTACATTTTATATTTTTTGGGAGTAAGTACATGTTTCATTGATAACTGCATTCTTAAGTTTCGGTTAAAAATACAAGTTACTGTCATCTGCATACAACAAACTCTCAATTGGAGGGATAAGTACAACGAAATAACGGGAAAATTAACGTATCCTCTAAAAATGTCAATATGTTCCAAGATGCGAGCATAAACACTTCTTTAACAAACAATTTTAAATTTTTTGCTTACAAAAAAAGAAAGTCGTGCATTTTACTTTT
This sequence comes from Platycheirus albimanus, assembly GCA_916050605.2. Lineage (NCBI taxonomy): Eukaryota > Metazoa > Arthropoda > Insecta > Diptera > Syrphidae > Platycheirus > Platycheirus albimanus. The sequence goes on along the minus strand of OU696696.1, from coordinate 8,181,622 downwards.
TCACTAATCCTTAACTTGTCGTATAGGTAGAGCAGATACATATCTAAAATGTATTTCAGGTCAATCTATTGGTAAGGCTAACGAATCAGTTACTTAACTTTTAATTAATTAAACATTAATATTAACATGTCAGAGTATTAAATTTATCCGAATTCAGTTTTGCGATAACAATGAATATTGGATGCGCAGACGGACGCAGACATTCTTCTAAGAAAAAGGAAAAACTTCGAAATTTTTTCAAAACTTGAGTTCTAAGAAGTTTTGTTGACTTAAGAAATAAAATAAACATAAAAAACAAAATACCAAGAACTCAAAACATCTGGACCAGGTACGTATCTACATATATTATGTATGCATCATGAAAACGACTAGATTCCATTCAATCCGTAGGACTGCTAATGTAGACGTAGGACCTTTTTTGACAGGCCATGTGTCTGTGGACGCAATCGCGTATTTTCTAATACATATGTACATGCATGTACATATTTGTATGTATGTTTTTCTGGAGTACATACATATATATGATTTTTATATAACACTCATTTTGATGAAAAAAAAAGTTTTATCATTTGGAGATGCGGTTCAACCGAGTCACTTGAAATGTTGATTTGGCATTTGTATCTTACTGAATGACAAACAAAAGATTTGACAGATGTCAATAATGTCCGCTAAGAATGTCATAATATGAAACGGCCACCGTTTGCTAGAAAAACAACAAATAAAAAAGATTTCCGTTTTCACGAAGATAAGAAAATGTATGACATTATGTCCAGAAAATTATATATTGATGACATTTGTGCTTTAATTATCAAGGCAAAACATTCGGTTCTAAATTAGCGATTTTTAATCCATTTTCTATCTGACTGAACTGACTTGAACTGATCTCAAGTTAGTCCAGTCAGTCTAAGTCTCCAAAATGGGAGATCACGCGTTCCAAAAATGATGCCTCAAGGATAGCACCGCATGATGAACTCGAAGGGTGTCAATGTCAGTGGTTGCAGTTCTTGGACACTGGCGTGTCCCAGCTTATAAATGCTCACAGTGCAGTGGCAAACTATAGTTCAGAGTACCCATACGTGTTGACTTTCAAATACAAATATTTTATGATAGCTATATGCTTGATTTATGTATCACCGTTTCAAAATTGTGGCTTAAGTGTGGTATTCACCAAAAACTATCAAACTGCTTGCAACTTTATAAGCCTCTTAACTAAAGTTCGAAAGTAGGGGAAAGTGTTACACATTGTATTCGTGTATGCTGCTTTGTGAGCTACTTTTTTGACATTTATGTTCTTTGACATTGCTACGTGCTACTGCTGCTTCTATTAAACGTTTAACACTAAACAAACTTAAACCTACCCAAGGCAACTGATTTTGCTAAAATAATATGAAATATTTACATACCTACACTTTTAAGAGTTTCAGAGTTTTAAAAATTTCACAAAAATAATTTTGTCATTTGTAATTTGGTGAAATACAGCTTGAAGTTGGTAACATTTTGTTTGTGTCAGTGATGTTTGACAAACTAAAGAACTGTGTTCACAAAACATGTTAATTATGTTCGATTGTAAGTTTTCTAGCAAGTGTGCCATTTTACCTAAGGGGGCCATTATAGGCCACTCTCCCCTACTTTTCACCAACCACTATTAACTTTAGCTCGAAATTTCAAAACTGTTGTCTTCTTCGTGAACACACCCTACCAAACTTCCTTTCGAAATCAATAGCCAATTGTATCGTATTTAAAAATAAAATGCACGACCGAACTTGCTCTTATGATAAGCAACTGCGTGGTGGCTGCATATATGGATATTAAAAAAAATTAAAATAATTTCGAAAATTCTTTTATTTTTTAAATTAGTTTAAGAGTTTTCTCGGGAAAACTAAGTATGCAATAAAATTTCAAATCTATATGTCAATCTAGGAAAAAAAAAATATTGAAAATCGTTGGACCAGTTTTTTTTAAAAAAAGGTTATTTTTGAAAAACTTTTCCAAAAAATATTTTGAAATTTATTTGAGTATGTTAATATTTGGCAATACGTAGTTTACATCTGAAAAAATAATATTAAAAAAAAATCAATATACCCGTTTCCAACATACATATTTCGAAAACCAAAAATTTTTTTGAAAAAATTATAAAAAATCAAAAAAAAAGTTTTTGAAAATTTTGAAACGCCATATTAATAAAATTATGAATCACTTTCTGTGCCTAAAATTTTATTGAAATCGGATGTATGGTTTACGAGAAAATTTGATTTGAAAATACTGGTTCTATGAGAGGTACCGTTATAAGACAAATTATGAAAAATATTTTCTAATCAAAAGATAGATTGTCTTAAAAAAATAGCATTCTGAAAGTATTATCAAAATCGTTAAAGCCGTTTTTGAAAAAATCAATTTTTTTCTTTACGATTGTATGGCAGGTGCCGTTATTTTTGGGTCTAGAGCAAAAATAAAAAAAAATTTCCGAAGGACGGCCAAATAAATCCTAAATACAGAATTTGGAGCAATTCGGCCCATCCGTTCAGGCTCTAGAGGCGCGAATAGACATACAGACAGACAGACGGACAGACAGACAGACGGACGGAATTCAGAGACCCACTTTTTTCGACTTCGATATCATCGTAATGTCATGTGTGATTGTTATCTCAAAAAAATTTTTCTGCACGAATCCATAACTTGCCATATAGTACCTATAATCGCAAGTAAAAAGGGTCTATATGCATGCAGCAGTCTTATTAGCGTCAACTTTTGAACGTTGCTTTAAGAGCACAGAAAGGAAAAACAAAATTTAAAACTAGCCTCAGTGCTGAACAACTATCTGATTGCCAGTCGCACCTTCAATATTGGTTCAGCACTGAGCAAAGTTTTCAAATTCTGGATCAATAGATCAGCTTAATTTAATCCGTGGAAATTGGTGGGTAAGCTCTTAAACTACCGTCCAAACTTTGATTAGATTAAGCAATCACGAGCCAAGCTAAATCGTTTTAAATTTTGATCCGAGGATGAAACACTATTGTACAGCTGGTCCACAGCATTGGCTCTGATAAAGCATAGCTTCCCTTCCACGCATTTGCATGGGACAACAGAGTTGAAAAAATGAGACTATGATAATACTGCTGTGTATGAATAGACAGCTTGTTTCGAAAAAAATTTTCAAAGACATCACTCGTATCTTAAGAGTGGTCATTGAATAGACGTACGAGGTTTTAAATTAAAAGTGATCCGTGAACACCACCCTAAGAGTGTTCAAAAGTGATTCAATTGAAGATTGACAGAATAATAATTCAAAGAAATGTCTTGCAATCTAAATCCAAATTTTTTTGATTGAATATTATAATGCTGTAAAGTTAATTGACAACGCTATAGGTATAACTTTCATTTATTTTACTTCAAATAAAATATTTTATTCTGCTGTATACTGCTTTTACTGCATTTAAATTCCAGCTGAAATTTTACATTACCAAAATGAATATACAATGTACACTGGAACACAACAATGAAAGCAAAAAGAAAATCTTTTCACCGAACACACAAAAAAACCATTCTTATGTTAATGAGTCAACTAGGCATATTTAGCTGAATTTATACAGAAGCTGACTAACAAAAAAAAAAAAAGAAAAAAAAAAGTAAATTGTCATATTCTCTGCTTTAAAGCTCAGCAATTCAGCATTATAAATCTTCAAAACCTGCTATCTTATGCAAATTTCAAATAAAAATTATTCATATCAAGCTAGAGAGATACATAATTCAAATATACAAAATTTATCCACATAATGCCTAGTGCCTACCTACCTTCTGCTACCACCACCCAGGAGCCAGGATCCCCAACCCCAAACCCCAATCCCAACCCGACCCGGCTCGATCCCCTGCTAATGTAATGCTATGCCTTACCACACACACCGACTCGACTATAGTATTTATTTATTCAGCAAACATTTTTGCAGTTATCGCATAAATTCTGTAATACCTACCTAACTTGTGGTATACTTGTATACTGACGTACCTACAACTGGTGCAAGGGAACTGGCAACTGGGAACTTCCCAAACAAGAGATTCATGTACATAATCCAATTCCAAAAACCCGCCCGTGTCGGTCGTAGTGTCGTGTCGTCTTAACATAGTGTATCAAATATTTCTCGAAATGCAGGACTGCAACAAATACAATTTTGAGACTTTGCCAAGAAATATTTGTTTTCATCGATATCAAATACGACAAATTTTGTGACTCTCCGTAACATTGAACGATGTGGATATGATTTACGAGCGAACCAATTTGGGTTGCTTACGGCCGCCTCTGGTATGGCGGAGTGCGGGGGCGGGATTAATGCGGTAACAACGGTATAGCAGCGGTAGCGGCGGGTGGTACATGCTATAGATACCTCCTCTCACTCCTCGTATCTTATCGTAAGCAAATAGCAAATTTGAATTTATATTCAGATACGAGACTACAAAATATACGACTGTGACGACCGAATCGAACTCAAACCAACAAAACATAGGGATTACGTCTTTCTTCTTATATATACGACATACGACATACGAGTATATACCGTAGTGTGCGTGTGTTTAGCTTTAAGTTGGATAGAAATTATGGAATGTGATTAATTCTATTGACTCCTTGCCAAAGTAAATAAGTCTAAGGGGCATGTAAATGTCATTTAATTTGTTCCGAGTGTAAAGTGTGTGTGAAATGATCGCTTGGGTGCAGAAATATTGATGTTTAATGTCACACCGAGTGAACTTCGGCTGCAAGTTAAGTGCTATGACGTATTTGACGCTTTTTTGAAATATTTTTTTTTTTAATTTAAATTTATGATACTATTAATACAAAAAATTAAATATAGCTACTTAAAAATATGTTCTCACTTCTATTTTGGAAAATAAAATAATAATTTATTTTTTTAAAAGACTCATGGGAAAACTATTGAAATTTTTATTAGTTTTTTGTTTAACTGTGTCCACTTTTGAAGATTTATTTGGCCTTTAGTGAATTCTTACGAATTTGACCTGGAAAGCGAACAGGGTGTGTCAAATAGAAAACAATGATTTATTTTGTTCGATTTGAAAGGAGCACGAATCAAAACGATATTTGTTAGTTTTAAATGATCTTTAAGGTTGAGAAACACATGTAACTTGTTCAGTTTCTGTTTCGCGCCAACAAAAAGCATTCTTGGCATTCCTGCTAAAGTCGTCCGATTGTGCATTGTGAATATGGATTACTTGACGGAGCAGGTCAAGGTTGGTAAGGACACCACCGACTCCTTTGATGTCGAGAAAGGCCTAACTGGCTGCGACAATGGTGTATATGCAGCAGTAGCACGTATAGCAATGTCAATTGTCAGGTCGAGGGGTTTGATGTTTTCCGATGTGACAGAGTAGGCCGAGTTGGAGGTGGTGTAGCAATTTTTACACGCAGAGGTTTATGCTGCAAACTTATCCGTAAGGCTCCACCTGGTAGTGAGATTGAGTACCTATTCATCGAAGTTAAATCTCATAATAATATTAAATTATTGATAGGATCAGTATATAGGCCTCATCGGAATATCAGTTTGTCTCCGCTTATTTCTGTTCTTGATGACTTATCATTTGTTTCACCTTTCCTTATAGTTGCTGGAGATTTCAACAATAATGTACTTCAAAGCACAGATTTGACTGATAGCATGAGAACACTGAGTTTGTTTCCAGTTAATGTTTCAACACCGACACATTTCACTAAAAACAATAGTACCCTCTTAGATATGTTTTTTGTAAGCCATTTAAGTAAAGTTCTTCTCTACAGCCAACTGCCTGCCTCAGCTTTTTCCAATCACGACCTTATTTACCTGACTTTCGAATACTCGCCAGACTTTTCTCCCTCTTATTTTACATTCAGAGATTTTAAAAATTGTAATAAACATCAGTTAGAAATTGATTTGGGATTAATTGATTGGTGTCAAATTTACTATCTACCATCGGTAGATGACCAGTTATCTTTTCTGCATACGAACATTAACTATCTCTACGATTTGCATGTCCCCCTTAAGACAGTACTACACCAAAACAAGACTCGGTATCGGTTAAATAATAATATAATTGAACTCATCAGAGAACGCGATATGGCATACAGACGATGGAAAATATTTAAGCTTGATGCATTGCATAGTAGTTATAAAAGGTTAAGAAATAGAGTAGTTTGTGCTATACGAGAATCTAAAAAGCTTTTTTATGCTCTTAAACTTGATCCTAGTCTAGCAAAAGGTAAGCTTTGGAAAAACCTCAAAGACATTGGAGTAGGTAGTAAGAATAACAATAACGTATGTAACGTTGACGGCGAAGTTCTGAACAAAAATTTCACTGAACTAAATAGTTTAGGTCGCAGGTACATAGTTGATGAGAGCGAAATGAATTTTGTTTCGGTTGACAATCAAATGTCAAAGTTTAATTTTTCGGTTGTTGAGGAAACAGATGTACTCGAAAGTTTGATAGCAATAAAATCCAACTCTGAGGGGATTGATGGCATGAATCCAGTTTTTCTTAAAGCAATTCTACCTTATATACTTAAATATATTACTTATTTGTTTAATAGTATTTTTATGATAGGCACGTTTCCATCAGCCTGGAAACAAGCTAAGGTCATTCCAATACCGAAGAATAGGAATTGTGATGAATTTCGACCAATCGCAATCTTACCTTTTCTCTCGGAAGTCTTGGAAAAAATAATGAACAAACAAATACGCTGTTTTTTATCCGATCAAAAACTGATTTGCTCTTATCAGTCTGGTTTTAGAGCTAAGCATAGCTGTACAACAGCTCTAATTGATGTTACTGAAGGAATAAGAAGTGCAGTTGATAATGATAAAGTAACCATACTTACTCTTTTAGATTTTTCAAAAGCTTTTGATACGGTAAATAAAAATATACTATGCATAAAGCTCTTAAACAAATTTAATTTTTCATCGTCCTCAGCTAAATTAATTTACTCATACCTATCTAAAAGATCGCAATCTGTCTTTGCGAACAATAAATTGTCTTCCCCTCTTCCATTGCATAGAGGTGTTCCCCAGGGTTCTATACTGGGTCCCTTGCTCTTCTCAATGTATCGATCAAGTGCTCGTCGTGTGCGGTCGCGTTGTTTCTGTGCGCGTGTGTCACCCACAAAAATAATAATAAAAAAAAAAAAAAAAGATAAACCAAACCAAATTTACATACCTACCATAAATAGTGCAATAAATCTAAAGCCGTAAACTAAATTCAGCCCTAAACTTGAAAAATAAATAGAATCAGTGCCAATTAAAAGAAAAGGAAAAAAAAAAAAAAAAAAATACACCAAATACCTCGCTCGCATTCGCAGCACAGCATCCAACAATACCCACCCTCTCCACCCGCGCCACTCATAACTGTTGCTTTCTATACAATGCAAGCCTCTTGTGGGGCTTATCGCAAGAGATTTTGCATTGGATGGTGAGCAGCATTTGATGCATATTTCTTTCGTGTTTTTTGTCTATATTAATTCCCGTTTGCAAATTGTTTTATGGGCATAACACCTAGGACAGCTTGTTTATAATTGGAATTAATATGGGCCTATACTGCACGGCTGAAATTAGTTTCGTCAAAGTTGAATCTTTTGTGTTTAGTTTTTCAAAATGGTAAGTGATTTTTGTGTTGTATATTCAAATGTTCGTGGGCTAAGAAAGAATTTCTTTTCTGTGTACGCCCATACTGTGCAATACAGGCCAGCTGTTTTGGCATTAAGTGAAACCCAGGTTGGACAGAATACTGATTTATCAGAATTTTGTTTGTTTGGATATAACTTAGTGCCATTACTTTTTTCCCACCATGGTCTTGTCGTTTATGTTAGGAATGATATTGCTTGCCAGAGCCTTCCCCAATATGGGCATTGTTCTAATACGAACTTTAACTTCCTGTGGCTCAAATTCACTGTCCGCAAGCATATCATTCATTACTGTTTTCTTTACAGGAGTCCGAATCTTGACAGCATGTCTACTTGTGATGAGTTAGATGTTTTGTCAGATTCAATTTCCCGAATTGTTTCCCATTGTCCTCACACTGAAGTCGTGATTACGGGCGACTTCAATGTACACAATTCAAGTTGGCTCCGATATTCTGGCCAGACAACACTCGAAGGAAGGTATACCGAGATCTTTGCTGAGTATAACCATCTTACCCAGCTTGTCGATGAGCCTACTCGTATACCGGATGTTGATGGGCATTCCGCCCATACTCTTGACTTGTTCCTTACTTCCCATCCTGATAAATATACTATTAAAGTAACTTCCCCATTTGGCACCTCGGACCATTGTGTCATTTCAGCTAATTTCTCGATCTCCAACCATCCAGTTAAAGAAAAAATTCCCACTAGGACCGTTTGGCAATACGAGAAAGCCAACTGGGACGGTCTGAATAATTTCTTTCGCAACTTTAACTGGTCATTATGCTTCCTCGATAATGACATTGATGCCAGTGCTGAAATGATTACAGAAGTGATTTTTCTTGGAATGAGAACTTTTGTCCCTCACAGAACAAAATGTATCAAACCAAAAGAAAAGTCTTGGTTTACCGAAGAGTGTAAAGAAGCTATCAGGTCGAAAGAAGTAAGCTTCCGATCCTACAAAGCCAACCCAACTGAGGAAAATCGGAAGAAACACAAACAAGTTAGGAACTCGTGCAACTCCGTTATACACAAAACGAAATTTTTACATGACCAGAAGTTACGGCAAAAAATTCTGCAATGTCCCAAAGGCAGTAAAAACTTCTGGTCATTTGTAAAAAATGTCAAGAACTCAACGTCATCATCAGTTCCAACGCTCATCGTCGACGATAAACCTATTGTCAGCTCTTCAGAGAAGGCAAATATGCTCGCAGCTCATTTTGCTGCAAGTTCTACGTTGCCTGCAAGCAACAATACCCCTCCTGTACTTGAGAACGTTAATTCTTCTATGGGACAGATATTTTTCCGCACTCGTACAGTAGCAAGAGTACTTCAAGATCTTGATATACACAAATCCGCTGGCCCAGATGGTATACCCCCTATTCTTCTGAAGAAGTGTTCTTCATCTCTGGCAAAACCACTGCGTAAGCTTTTCCATCGCTCCTATCGTTCAGGAATCTTTCCTAGTAGATGGAAAACAGCATTTGTCCAGCCCGTCCCAAAAAAAGGTGATTCCTCCTCCCCCTCCTCCTACCGACCAATTGCACTTACGTCCCTTCTTTCCAAGGTCATGGAAACGCTGATAAATCGTCAGCTCAAGAAATATCTCGAAGATCGGGAGCTTTTAAATGACCGGCAATACGGCTTTCGCAGCAATCGTTCCACTGGTGATCTGATGGCATATCTCACCGAACAGTGGAACAAATCTGTGCATCGCTTTGGCGAAAGCAAGATTATTGCGCTTGATATTTCAAAGGCATTTGATAGAGTTTGGCATGAAGCTCTTTTATCGAAAATGCGTGCATTTGGTATCGATGATACTCTTATTCGTTGGATTAGAAGCTATCTTCTGGACCGTTCAATACAAGTTGTATTAGACGGTTTCAAGTCTGATCTCCACAAAATAAATGCTGGTGTGCCCCAGGGCTCCGTTCTGTCTCCGACTCTCTTTCTCATTTTTATAAATGATCTCTTGTCTGTGACTTCTAATCCATTAAATTGTTTTGCTGACGACTCAACCCTCAGCTTTTCATATACGTTTGATAATTCACGGCCTTCGCCTTCGGACGTGTTATTACAACGAAATCGTATGATAAGCTCGTTAAACTCCGATTTAAACAGCATTGTGAATTGGGGTACTAGAAATCGTGTGGAGTTTAATGCGTCGAAAACTCAATGCTGTCTTTTGTCGTTGAAGCTAAACATACCCCCTATGCCATTATCCATGAATGGTACTTGCATCGAGGAGGCCGAAAAGCTATCAGTACTCGGTATGTGTATCAGTGACAATCTTCGTTGGAATGATCATATACTTGAGATTGCCAAGAATGCTGCAAGATGCTTAGGCTTTCTTAATAGATGCAAGAAGTTTTTCACCCCTTCTGATCTGGCTACAATTTACAAAGCGTTTATACGCCCTAAACTCGAGTATAACTCCCATCTCTGGGCAGGTGCTTCTCAAACTTTTCTTCACCTGCTCGACAGAGTTCAGAAAAAAGCGTTAAAATTGATAGGAGAGAGAAGCATTATGGAAACATTTCCGTCACTTGAACATCGTCGAAATGTCTCATGTCTTTCCTTATTTTACAGATTCTTTTACAAAAAATGCTCACTCGAGGTAGCCAGTTGCGTTCCACCCCTTAAACATTTCCCCCGTAATACTCGTCTTGCTAGGAACGCTCATCAGTTTACACTTGAGCCCAATTTCGGACGTACCGTGAAATATAGAGATTCTTTCTTTAGCCGTACAACACGAATGTGGAATGGATTGCCTGGCACAATTTTTCCTTGCCATTTTGATCTTCAAACATTCAAGATCAATGTTCATCGACACCTCCTTTCCCTCCCTTCCTAACTTCCTATCGCTCGCGCTGTGACTTATCATTAAAAGGGCTATAACAAACCCCTTGAGCGCGTGTGTATTATAAAAAAAAAAAAAAAAAAAAAATTAATGATCTTTCTACCTGTTCCCTAAAGTCCTCTTTGCACATGTACGCAGACGATGTACAATTATACAACAGTTTTCCTATTGGAATGCTCGAGAATGGTATTTATGAAATAAATAACGATCTTCAGAAAATTGCCATATGGTCTCAGCAAAATGATCTTTGCTTGAATGCCAAAAAATCAAAATGCATTGTTATAGCAAGAACACTCATAGATACATCTTATTTCCCTGCGGTTTACATGAGCAACACCCCGATTGAGTTTGTCGACTCTGCAAAAAACCTAGGACTTACATTTAATCGTACTCTGACCTGGAATAATCATATAAGACTAACCTTAGGAAAGGTATATGGAGGTCTACGATTACTCTGGGCTTCCCACCATATAACTCCGCTCAGAACGCGAATGATATTGGCGAAGACGTTGTTAGTTCCAATTTTACTTTTTTGTTGCGAAATCTATTGCAATTGTGACTATGCACATAAGAATAAACTTAATGTAGCTTTCAATAGTATAGCACGATATGTCTTCGGAATAAGAAGGAGTGAGCACATATCTAATTATTCGAAGTCAATGTATGATATGACGCTCGATAATCTCTTCAAATGCAAAACTTTAACCTTGCTGCATAATATCATACAACTTCGCCAACCTGAATATCTTTTTAATAGAATTCAATTCCCTCGATCTCATAGGTCTGGAAATCTTATTCCTCTTCGTTTCTCATATCTTGTATCTGAGCGCCAGTTTTATGTCAATGCTATTCGACTATGGAACTCTCTCCCAAATCATTTAAAAATGATAATCTGCACTACTCAATTCAGTAAAATGTTAAAAGAATTTTATAAAGCGACTTGATGCTTTATTTAGGGGCTAAAATATAATAATGGTGATGATCTTGATGGTGGTTGATGGTGGTGGTGGTGATGATGGTGTGTGTCATTTTCTTGAACTTTTTTTTTTTTATATATTTTTAATATTCAATTTTTATTTCCTTTAAATTATCAATTAATGAACTAATTATTTACTTAAAATGAAATGAATTGTCAATTTATGCAACATATTATAATATTTTATATTTTATAGAAAGTACTACGTACTGATATTTGCTCTAATTTAAAAGATATTGTATCTTACTGAGTAATTATAACAATAAACTGAAACTGAAACTGAAACTGAATGTTAATGGAAAAAAAAAGTAGCGCACTGAACTGAAACAAAAATCATGTCTGCCATTTTGGTTTGTTGTTGTTTTGTAGCGCAGCACCTTCATGAAGTTGGAGTAGAGTAGACTTGTACTTCAGCTACTATTTGTGCTGATGCAGCTGCTACTTCACAATGTAAACGTGCAAAACGATTAACGTACATTTAACTTTGACATTGCTACGTGCTACTGCTGCAGCTTCACGATTGTGTGCAGCCAGTAACACAATGTGAAGCGCTGTCATGTGAACTCTTCAACATCCTTCTTGAGTCAATCGTACGCAACTCGCATGTGAACACCAGCGATACGATTTTTTTATAGATTCGTTTGATAACTTGGCTTTGTTGATGCTTTTGACATAATCGGAGAAAGCGCGCTGTCAGTGCAGCATTTGCAAGTATTGAAGTGGAGGCGGCGAGTATAGGTCTGCCTGTTAATGAAGATAAAATAAAGTATATGCTGGCAGGTTTGGAGAAAAAGTCACGATGAACAGATATACCTCTGAAGTAATCAAGGACTTTGTGTATTTTGGTTCCACTATATGACTATATCCCCTTCAAAATGATATCAGTGCTGAGATTAGTCGAAGAATCACGAAGCCAATTGCTGTTTCTCCGGGCTAAGAAGGCATCTTAGTAGCAAAGCCCTCTCCCAAAAGATCAGAAATACTCCAAATAAGACCCTAATCATTATGGTCATGCTGTATGAGACCCCAACACAGTCGGATGAAGAGAGGAAGATTATTTGGGTGGTATTTGATCCAATTAAGTGTGGAAGAGAAGATTCAACCACGAACTATACGGACTATAAGGCATCATCGATCTGGCCAAAAGGCTGAAAATACAGCGGCTCAGATGGCCATGACGGGACTAGCTGGTGCGTTTTGTTAGTTGAGGCTGTGGTCCATAGTCTACTGTCTGCGCCATGTTAAATTAGTAATATTTTATACCAGTTTTTATACCCCATTTCATAGAATGGGTGTTTTGTAAATGGTGTTTTTTTATAGAGATTTAGAACTTTGAAATGAAATAAAACAAAGACGATTTTGATATGTAATTTACTTTATTCAAAAGATAATCTTCAGGTATTATAATTCAACTACGATTTCTGGCATATTACCGCCAAGGCTGGCTCGGGCGTCTAATATGGAGGTCCAATTTTCGATGACTTTTCAACATTTGTGGCAGTATGTACGAGTATATCGGCAATAACGCGGCCAATGTTGTCGTCGAAGTAGTCAATCGTTTCGGGCTTATTGGCGTAGATTAGCGACTTCACATATCCCCACAGAAAATAGTCAAGCGGAGTTAAATCGCATGATCTTGGAGTAATTCACAGTACCAAAACGCGAAATTATGCACTCACCAAACGTTTCCTTGAACAAATGAATTGTGGCGCGAGCTGTGTGACATTTTGTGCCGTATTGTTGAAACCACAGCTCCTGCACATCATGGTTGTTCAATTGATGAATGAAAAAGTCAGTAATCATGGCTCTATATCGGTCACCACTGATTGTAACGTTCTGGCCAGCATCCTTTTTAAAGAAGTACGGATCAATTATTCCACCAACTCATAAAAAACACCAAACAGTCATTTTTTGTGGATGTAACGGTGTCTCAACATACACTTGGGGATTGTCATCACTCCAAATACTGCAATTTTGTTTATTGGCGTATTACATTCAACCAAAAGTAAGCTTCATCGCTAAACAAAATTCACTCATAAAAAATATAAAAATTTTCACAATTTGGAGGCGTATTTCAGATGTCAGTCTATTCATTATATCCTGACTCAGAACCAAAAGTCGATTAAGATGTCCAGTTTAGCGATGTCCGTCCGTTTATATGTATACTCTCTAGACGCTTTACTTTTTTGTTTAACAATATTTACTATCGCGGTCTCTGTTTTGAAGTAAGAAGATGAAAATTTTGTTTTTTTTTAGTAATTTCGTTTAAAATTCTATTTTTTTTAAATTTAAGTTTGTTTTCCTTTGTTAAAATTGAGTTGTAAGCTTAAAATTGAATCTCACTTAGCTCATAGTTATGATTTTGCCTTACCAATAAAAAGTCTAAGCTTTTTATTGGACAGCGGCTGGCTGCGGGGCATACACTTTACACATATTATAGATTATGTCTATAGTTTCTAGTTTCTTATTTTAGAAAAAGTTCAGTTTTCGAAAATTTCACGTGACAACCGCCAGAAAGCCCCGACTACCAACCCATTTCGTGTCATATTTGTTTTCAAAACAAGTGTTAATTGCGTCCAACTTAATAATTTCGTGACTTTTCATGAATTTTAAAATCCACACCACTTAGTGCTAACAATATCAAAAGTTATTTCAACTTAATTAGCCCCCGAATATTTTCGCAACACTGAAAAGTTTTTCTATTCGCCCATTAGAAAAAGCATAATGATTTATAAATCTATTTATTGATAAAAATCAATACCTACCAATTCTATTTATGCAAAATTAATGGAGTTTTCCAAGAAAGAGAAAATGTCTTCAATTCAATATTTGAAAATAATTCCAATTCAAATGCAAACATAATTTTGAACCCAAAAACTTTTAAATTGATATAAATTACCTTTCAAAAAGTTGGTAAACCAAAACCAAACATTACCATTGCGCCATTTAAGCTAAACCACAATACGATATTAGCTTCTCTTCTTCTCTGGTTCGACGTTTTTGGTGTTGGTGTTGGTGACGGTGTCGGTTCTCCTTCCAATAGATCATCAGAATTTCATCATTTTGGTATGCTCCCCTCCAATCTGCCCGCTGCCACCCATTTTAGCTGATGGCAACATTCCTTACTGACGGAATTCAGTAATTAGCCGGATATATTTGTTCGCGGTCTAATTAACCACCCAAAGGATAAATGAAAGGCCTGCAAAAGAATGTTTATCTAAAACCTCTAAAGTACCACAAACTCGCTATACCTATACCTATATACTATGGCGGCCTTGCTTCAATTTATTTTATTTTTATATTTCTCACCATGACCATATTTCATAGGTTCATTTGGAAAACGCACAATTAAATAAATACAAATACCAATTAAAATATTTTAGTGCAACCAATTAATGTTACCGGATATAAGGTTATAAATCAACAATGTTTATCAATTAACGGTTGATTTATGCAAATGTTGTGCATGTGAAATTTGCAAAAGTGTTTGATACAACACATATACACACACAATCAGCAGAGACCTTGATCTGAAACTACATGTTATGAGAGTGTTATATAATCTCATATCCCCATCATAACTTTAACACACACGCAAAACAAAAAAAAAAGGATAATATTCTAAACGTTTTACAAAAGTAATTTGTCAATGTAAACGCCTAAAGGTCCTCCAGAGTGTAGTAAATGCATTTGAATAAAAGAGAGACAAAGATAGGAGCAAAAGTCCTTGGTTGATGGCTCAGCTCAGGCTCAGGCTCCTCCACTTTAAAAGACAAAAGTAAAATACAAAAACTTATACATTATTTATGTTATAAAAGGACATTTTTCTCCTGAATTGTCCTCGGACATTGTTCCTTTTGTCGTGTCGTATTCATGTAAAACTTTTGAATTGTGTTTTGTTAAAATAATTTAAATTTGTTCTTTCTTTTGTATTTCTGTTCTTTTTTTTTTGTCAATGCGCAAGCTTCAATTGTTGTTTGTATAAAAGTGTGTCCGTGTTGTGTGTCCTTGTGTCCCTTGTCCCTGTTTCAGTACGTACCAATGCCATGCTGCAAAGCAGTTTACCACAAGAAATTCCATTCAAATAATTGTTTATTATTTACAAAAAGCAATTCAAAAGTTTTTTTTTTTTCTTTAAAAAAAAATCAATCCTGCAACAAAATAAAAATTGAATTATAAAGGAACAATATTTTGATTGATATTTGAATAAAAATAAGTTGCCAGGAAGTATCGACCATTTTTTTTTTAATTTTAAAATTAAAAATTTCCATATTATGTTTTATAGGCAATAATTTTTCATTTATTGAAAAATGTTTTTAATGGCCTCGCCTGAGTTTGGGTTTTCAATATTTTGTTAGTTTGTATAAATTTTTGTGAAGGGTTTGGTTGGATTTTGTATAGCTTGTATATAAAACATAAAACATAAAAGCGAAACATTATTATTTGAGACTATGGTGACATTGTCCTCTGAAAATCCTTGGTTGGGTTTTTGGGATGAGACAAAAGAAATTTGTGTTGTTTATAACAAAACAACCTAATAGCTTTAAAGGGTTCAGCTTGGGGCTTAAATAAATTAGCTTGTATAATCTTATAGAACTTGGTGACAAAAAAAAAATAATACCAAAAGGAAAAAGGATGTTTCTATCCGGAGAATTAATTAAGTAGTTAGGCTGTTTTTGTTTTCATTTTATTTAAAGAAGATGTCTTTATAGATATTGATATTACCCCGCAGTATTAAAAGAGTTTGTCTTAATCTCAGGGTCGAGTTTAAATGGGAAGGGTCTAGAGGTAAGGTGTAAGTATGAATATAAAATCAGGGATATAAAAGAAAGGGTTTTTTTTTCTCGAGAGGAGGAGGTCCTATTTGTATATGTACGTATAGAAATGGTGATAGTTAGGTCATTAAGTTGTAAGCAAATGCTTTCATCTTTTTAGATAGTTGTTAAAAGATAAATTGCTTTTGAAGCTACACACTAATTTTATTATTTTTTGTTAATTAAAAATTTATTACGAATATTGGGGTTCACATTTGAGTTTGTTTCTAGTCAATATTTCTGTCATAGTGCGTGGTTGCCTTGTTAGTTTTGGGAGGATGTCGGTAAAAGTACTAGAAACCTATGACAAATGTATGGTCTGTCCAAGAAAAATTGTCAGCGCAGGGAACATAGGCCGTTTTCTCTCAGTCGTTATTTGTCCCTCTAAATGCTCTCCCAGCTGGTTGATGAATCCGTACAAATTGGAGAGCAGGACTGTGAGGTTGATATTTATTGTGTGATATTTTATTATAATAATTCATTGTTTTGCTGTGTAGAAATAGTGAACTAATAGCCACGGCAACTCGTAGCAGAGTATGTAGTTTCTTCTTTTAAAGTTTATAACAAATCTTTAAAGAAATTAATCTATTAAATTGTATCTCTCTTATTGTGGAATTAATAAATCTTGTGCTGCACAAGAGCACAACACAAAAAAGGTAAACAAGTATACAACCAAATATTGATTGAAAAGATTTCCTTGTTGGCCTACCGGGATGGAAGCACATCTCTTTATAACTATGTAAACAGTTAATATAATGCGGCCACCGGATCTCCATAACGTACGCAGACAACTGTTAACGAACGCCTGCAGTCTGATCTAGATGCTGGCATGAGCATATAACAGCACCTGTTTGACATTGGAATCGAAGAGCTTCAACTTGTTGCGTAGCCATTTTTTGCTGGGGTTCCACTCAGGAGAATGGATTAATAATGCACAGCGGGCTTCGTTTATTCTTTTCCTAACATCCAGGTCCGTTCCACCATCGAGTGTACAGATGATAAAACTACTAAACCTCCTCTTTAGTACCTTGACTAAGAATAACTTGTATTGTGCCTTGGCCTGTGGTCATTATTCTGGTATTATTGGCGTTGATCTTTAAGCCAGCCAAACCTCCATTCAGTTGCTGCTCACAAAATAAGTGCCTCAAACCAGCCGTTTGCCATGAGACATATTATTATATCGTCAGCCTAATGGGACATAGTTTGTCAAATGGTCTCTATTCATTGTACTGAAAGACAGATTCGTTCCAAGCAAAAACAGAATTGGTGACAAGACATCCCCATGATGCACATAAAGTAATCGGAAAGCTGTCCGTTGTGTAAAACAACACATTGTGTTGCACTCTTTTATATAAGCGGCAATTTTCTCCCTCTCTCTCTCTCTCTCTCTCTCTCTCTCTCTCTCTCTCTCTCTCTCTCTCTCTCTCTCTCTCTCTCTCTCTCTCTATCTATCTCTCTCTCTCTCGATTTTCCCGGTGTTGATGTGGTCGACCTACGATCGAACACTGCTCTGCGTAGATTCGATCCTGGACTCTAACCTTTCGAGAACAATGGTTGCCGGTAACTTCGGAAAAATGGACAGAACGGCAATACTACATGAATACATCGCAGTTTTTAAGGTTACACTTACATTTCCTTGGCAGACAACATTTCTATTTTTCCAGTCCCTTGGTTAAATTTCCATTCCTGCAGAATATCAACGCACACACATGAATGGTTGAGAGTGAAAGTCACAGGCCCCGGCCCCGATTGGAGCTTTTGTGCCAACAATTAATTTTTTTTTTTTTTTTTTTTTGTTTTTGGTTAAATTTCCGTCTCCCAAACAGCCTTTACAAAATTTGTGGAAAATATTATCAGATGCTTCAGAGTCTACTTTTAGGAATATTGCAGGTATAACATCAAGTCCAGCTGCTTTGTTTGCTTTTAGAAGATAGGTCGCATTTCTTATCTCTGTACATGTTGGGGGGCTGATGCCAATACCTTTAGAAGACCTGCTCATGTTTTTCAATTGAGGATTCAAGTCTGCGTTGTGATCGTCACTTAGCAGTACAGAAAAGTGCTTCTTCCGTCTTTGCAGCTGATCTTCTATCGGCACTAAAAAGTTGCCAATCAAATCCAACCCGGGATGGCTAGTGTTAGTGCTACTCCGCTTTCTAAAAATGTTCTTATTGATTTTATACAGCTCCCTAGCGTCTCCTTTTACCTTTTCCTGCATATTCTGCATTCCCCGAAAGTTTGTCCAACAACGCCCTATTTTCTTATGAGATGCTCCGTAATCTTCCCGTAGAATCAATTTACACTGAGCGAATTGAATTTAATCTTTTTTAAGTGACCTTCGATATGAAATTTTGTCGAAGTTAGTTTCGGACAATACAGGAATTTCTCGCTCTTATCGGTCTTGGTCCGGTTTCAGTTTCAACCTTCCATGAACCCACATAGCATCTACTAGATAGCTAGTGTTTCGTAAATTTGACGCCGAGTATTGTAGCGAAATTACACGCACATACATAAGGATCAGAAAGAAGGCTTGTGGTGATTATTGATCTCCTTGCTATACCTTCAGAGCGTCGACGTTGGACAACATCTGCGTCAACTTTTCTTTCATTTCGAACATCGCAGTCTTCCTCCATTTCTGCTTTATAATGAAATGACCATCTGGAGGATCCCATGTTATTTTTGACAGATCTTGTGGAGGAATAAAGAACCACCAATTACAAGTTGACCAGCATTGCAGAAGCCGACAAGCATATCACCTTCCAAACTTTGGGAGATATAATATCTGGGCCAGCGGATTTTATTTGTATCTACCAAGACCTTAAAGAACTTTTGCAAATGTACGAGTTCTAGAGAATATTGTAACATAAAGTCTCCTAAAAGTTTCATTAAACTCATTTCGATGTTATTCAGATGGGTTGGCTAATGGCAAGCTTACCTGGAAGCTTACTTCGCTCACCTTGATATAGCCTCTCTGCAGCCTAAGTACAACCATGAAATCTCTTTCAGTTCAATATAGTTTGGAATTATATCAGCGCTGTAGTCTTCATTACTGTCAAAGAATCGTAGTAAATAGTGGCCGCGGTTGGTACCTGAAATTCGACATGCCTTCCTTTGGGTGATGTGTGGCCACAACAGTATAGACAGAGAGAAATAACTTACAAATTCCTTCGCCTCCGTCCCCGCAAACCCTTTTGTTTACATTTTTATAACGAGTTGAGTTTCTATCGGTGTATATGTACATATACATGTTTTCACCTAGGGAATCATATATCTGTCCCTTTCTCTCTTATTTAAAGGTCTCTTGATTGTAAGATGAGTACAAAAGAATTCTTAAAAGGATCTGTTCAGAAACTATGTAATTCACATATATGAAATCCACTACATTTTGGGGAAATTGGGGTCGTAATTATCTCAGAAAAACCTTGGGTGAAATACAACTGAAACTTGGGGATTAACAAAAAGAGATGCCTAGAGGAGGCTCGAAACCAAAACCTCTAAATTAACAATCAAGTCTTATATCATGTATGAATCTTCATCTATAGGCAGGGTATACTTTAGTAAAAGTAAATAATACAAAGCAAGAAAACAAGAAGAAAGATTGAATAGGAATTTAAAAAGAAAAAGAAGGAAGATAATCATGTGTCAAACAAAATATACAAACCTAGATGAAAACACTTGTTTAGCCAATTTCCAAATTACCTTATTTCGGCTCTAATGAAAACATAGTACGAGTATAAAAACACAATCACTTTTGGTTTTCAACTTTTCGCGCCACAATAGAATACAAATAACAAGCAATGACAGCTGTCAAAAGAGCTGAGTGAGATATCGGATCTAAACATTTTTCGATTTTTGTTCCACTTACAAATCTCAGAGTTCTCAGTTGGTGGAACTAGCCTAATTTGGATAGGATTTATTTTCACGAATGTGTTCATTATCTGTTAATAATGTGTGTCCATCTGGCTTAAACTAGATTTGTTTCTGTATCTCTGTTGTAAATTAACTTAAAATAATTCATCCCAATGAAAAACTTTTTTTTAGTTAAGAGCAAATAAAAATTATTCTGAAACTCATATTTCCTGAACACATCCCAACAGCTGACTACATTTGACACTTTTCCGACAATGGTGAATTTGTACATTAACTTGCATTGTAGAGATAATAAGAAATTGTTTTTTAAATGGAGTCAGACATATAATTTAATTCTATAGAAGTTGAAATATTGTCTAAAAAGCATGTTTGGATGATTTGCTTAAATTATATTAAATGCAATTAATTTCAAACACTGTCATTAAAGCCAGAAACACCATCGAACTTATTTCATGTAAATCGGTTGAATACTTTCTGAGTTTTTACGTGACAAACTCAATAATTGTTTCCTCTTCACATAATATTAATAATAATGATTATAAAGGTAGCTTTAATTGTTCTATAGACAATTATCCGATTTGCTGGAAAACAACTTGCTATACCTACTCAATTAAGCTTAAAAAACTCAAAACGTGCCGGGGGAAAAACAATGTACGAAACCCCATGTATGAACTTTCGACGTTAATCATTACAAAAGCCAGTTGAAGAGACATAATTTTCTACTTTATCGTCGAAACGTCTCTGTCATTCATTATAAGTGAATTCGCTCAATGTCTCACATTAATTTTATCAAGGATAACTATTATATTGAGCTTGTTATGGCATATTTGTATGGTATATCATATACACTTTATGTGCATATATGAATATGTACATATAAGCACACTTATAAAGTTGGGAAAAACCCTCTTTTTGTTTATAACCTTTACCCTTTTGCTAACCACATTTTTGGTCTCGTTACTTGCTCTCTTGTTAACATGCTGCCTAATAGATTGAAAGTTTTATAGATACCTATATACAGCTATACACACAGACACAAACATACATACATAAATAAAAGTTTCCTTTTTTGATAAATTATTATGAAATATATACCTATGTGTATAAGAAAATTACGCACCAAACATCAACCAAACTTGACTCCTTGTGCCACTAAAACCACAAACCGCCATCACTAACCCCCAAAAGCCCATCCATCCCAGTTTCCATTCAATTAATTAATTTAAGTTGACAGTTTCATTGATTTCACCAGAAATACCAGTTCCTGAGAAGACTTCCAAAGCACATTTGGAACCAATCACTGGAAGAAATTAATAGTCCTTGATAAAACCAACCAAAAGAAACACTTTAGGCCTCTCTTGTCCTTTTTTTTTTTTTGTTTGTTTATTTAAAAGAAATATCTTTTCGTTTTTTTTTTCTTTTTGTCTTACTTATTAAGCTGATTGTAACTGTGAATGAGGAATGCAATACATCATCGTGAAAAATGCGAAATGTGTTATACAGACGATAATACACACAAAAATAAATAAATTATCCTTAAAGTCAACGTAGCCTCCTTTTGGTCTAGTTTTTTGTACATGCGGTCATTTTTTCTCCCAGACAAGATATATAAGCCATTGCGTGGGGAATATAATGCTGTTCGTAGACGCCTGTGAAGAGGTGAGCTTGTGGCCCACTGGCAAAGACACCCACGTCATCACCACCGTGTGTCTCTGAATCCAAGGGAACCGTAGCGGGAAATCTAAAATTCTTTACACACAAAATAAATAAGCTTTTCGAAATTAAAACTGATTTAACCTACATACCTTATCCCTCATATTTGTCTGCAAGAGGTTCCGCCGACGGCCTTGAGTCATATGGCTCTCAAATCCAGGACCGTTTGCATAGCTAAGCGTTGCATAAGGTATCTCATCGGTACCCAGCTGGCCGTTGCTAATGCCAAAAATATCATTCTTTCGACTGGAATAACCAGCCACAGACATTGTGTGGGAATGATCCGATGTTACAACAATCAAGGTGTCCGACTCACTCGTCCGCTTGCGGGCTAAATCAATGGCTTTATGAAATTCAACCGTTTCATCCAAGGCCCGGACGGCTTCGGTGTCATGGTGGGCATGATCAATGCGACCACCCTCCACAAAAAGGAAATAACCTCGGTTCTGACCTTCCAGGACGTCCAATGCTTTGTCAACCATCTCAGCAAGACTGGGTATGGTCTTATTGTCAGCATCCACATGAAATGGGATATGTGTTGTGGCAAAAAGTCCCATCATAAATTCAACGTCCTTGGGCACCTACCAAAGCACACAACATGTATGATTTTGATTACAAAAGGTACAATTCAAATGAAAACAATGAGAATGGTATAAATATATGTACTCGTATGTATGTGTTTATACTATACTATAAACCTACAGCGGACAATTCCTCTTTAGTCTGCACAAAAGCGGCTGCACCATTATGAATGCTCTTCCATTTGTCAATCAAATCCTGATTGTCCTGACGTTTCCCTTTGCCACCCAAGATGTCTTTTTGCCCTTTCGGTAGAAATTGCTCCCTTCCGCCGCCCATTATTACATTTAAATTGCGCCCCACCGTACCATATATCAATTGTTGTGCTATATCCTGACATTGTTCAGGATCCTCGCCATCTTTGCGAATTTCTCCATCGTTCTCCCAATTGCGATTCGCTGTATGAGCATAAACTCCTGCAGGGGACGCGTGTGTCACAGAGGTGGTTGTAATAAGTCCTGGAAATAAAGAAAATAGGATATAAAAATCAAAATGTAAAATATAATAAAAAATGTCCTTGCAATAAAAATTGGGACAAACACATTTCTTTATTGAAGATAAAAAAAAATATTAAAAAATTCTCATTGCGAAATTTAATTCAATAAAAATTGTTACAAAGGGATTTAATTTTTATTGAATTTGATGATATTTTATACGAAGAAAAAAAAAATGTTTTCCTGGAAAGGAAGTATGAAATTAGGAAACGAAAGCAAATCGTTAAAGGAAGATATTACTGTCGGTAAGTTTTTTTTATTCCTTTTCAATGCGAGTAATTTTGGGTATTATAATGAAAATGGTTTCACTTTTTTTAAACGTTTGAGCGTATAATTTGATTGTATTGATTTTTCTTTTTTTTTTTGAATTTTCAAATTGGTTACCGAGAATCATACTTGACACACTTGTTCACTTCAGTGGGGATTTCGAGACTCGCTGAGAGCTGTCGTAAGCCATACATTGCTAATGGAGATTATGTTTTCCATGAAATAATTTATTTTTCTTTTAACATTCTAGGACTGAGTTCTTGTTCTCTTTCTATTTGAGGCCAAGCTCAACACCAGCGGAATCATTTCGAGGATTAGAAGAATCACAGCTTTAAAATCAAAAACTTTTGTTGTGCCTTCTGTATCTGCCTGTGTTAACTTTTGATTAAAGGTGCTATAGAAATTTTTAATAATAAAAATGGTATCAAACAAGCTGAGTGTGAGGTGTTCACAAAATTATATTTTTACTTGCGATTATAGGTACTACAAGGCAAGTTATGCATTCGTAAAAAAAAATTTTTTTTTTGGACAATCAAACATAACATTCCAATGATAGAGAAGTCGAAAAAGTGGGTCTGTCTGTCTGTCTGTCTGTATCGCCACCTACATCCCAAACGGCTGGAACGATTTGCTTTAAACTTGGTAGATAGTATTATTGTGCGGTTTTTGGAATTAGCATTCTAGCTTTAAAACTAAAGGTACCTGCCACATGATTTTAAGTGAAAATTTAATTTTTCCCGAAAACGGCTCCTAAGATTTTGATAAAACTTTCTGAATTATTTTGTCTGTGCAAACTTAATGTTTTGGTTAGAATAGATTTTTCAGGAAAAGTCTTATAACGGTACCTCCAATAGGACCGGTTTTTGAAATCCGATTTTCTCGAAACCCACTTGACGGATTTCGATGAAATTTTTAATGTAGAAGCCCAAAGGAAATAATATAAATTCTTAAATTTTTTAAAAAAAAAGATTTTTTGAGTTTTTTAAAAAAGTTTTAAAATTTTTATTTTTTGTTTTTTCCAAAAACGGTTTAATCAATTTTTTTTTATATTTTATTTTTCTGATAAAAACTACAAAGTTCTAGAAGTTGTTTTCGAAAAGTTTTTCAAAAAAACCGTTTTTTGAAAAAACTGGTCGAACGATTTTGAAAAAAAATGTCCTTAAATTTTAGAAAAGCAAAAGAAATCTGATGGCTTACTTCATTTTCTCCAAAAAACGTTTCTACTATTGATTTTTAAGTGATTAATAAAATTTCATATTATTTTTTCAATGCTTTTTTCCGAAAATCTCAAGCGCCAAGACCATTTTAACACATTATAGCAAGTTCGTACGACGAAGTCGAGCACTTTATTTCTAAATGTCCATGTCGCTATGTATAAAATATGACGTGCGTCGTTTAAATGCCCGCCTTGGCTTCTTACAGTGTACAGGTACGGATCGGATTTGTCCAATTTTCACTGACTCTTCGCATAGAGCCGGCTTAATTTTAGCGATGACCTGTGTTATGGTCACCTTAAGGGAACGGTTGGCTGTAGTTTGTTTGCAACTGTGACCTCATTAAACCTCTAAAATTGTCAGATCGAACGACATTGGCGGCAATTCACTTCACCTTTGCGAAATATGACCTTCAAATCGTGCAGTATGACACCGTCCTGCTAGAACCCCATTTCGCCTAAGTCCATATGATTCCATTTGGGCTACAAAAAATTGTTGATGATCGTTCTATAAAGCTTGCCATTGACTGCAACTGAACTGCCAACGTCATAACTTTGAGTTCCATATGTGGTAATTTTGTTTGTTAACATAGCCTGTCTCCATTCATCCAATGGCCCCTCAGTCAACGAACACACGGGGTTGTCTCTGGTCCATGGTCCCGACACAAAATTTAACAAGATAAAGCCTGCTAAAGGCAGAGCTCTTGTGTACGGTGACGAATCGACATCGCCTCGGATTTTTCTGGCTGATGCTATGTGCCGATCTTGAGTTCTCTTGATGTTCGAATGCTGGCTGTTTGGGCACCGAACCGGCCGTCTCTAATTTGGCCATCAAACGTTGAAAAATCAACTGTGAAAGACAGCCCCGTCTAACGTCAACACTGGACCATTCATTTTGATGATAAACTTTTATCATTTGGACCTGTTGTTCAATCGTTTTACTTGCCATATTTATTTGAAATCAGTTACTAAATAATAAACAATAGATTTGACAGATGTCACCTAAACATCATGGCTGCCACAAACGAAATTTACCCGCTTCTATTGAAAACCCCCTTTAAAAGTCAAGTTATGATACGTGCAAAAAAAGATTGAGATAGCAATCAAACATGAAATAACGATGACATGTTTGTGAGTCTGAAATTTTTTCCGTCCGTCTGTCTTTCAGGTGTCTGCCTGTCTGTCTGTTCGCAACTCTTCACTCTGCAGCCCAAACGGATGGATCGATTTTCATCAAACTTCTTCTTTTTTACTCTAGGCCCAAGGTACCGCGATCTGGTTATTTCCGAGATGTTTTCGTCTCAATCTTAATGCACAAATCCTAATATATGACCCGGTGTTTCCTCGACCTTAATATACAGAAACCCCGTCATAATTCTCAGGTTGCTTCTACTTTAGGTTATTAAGTCTGCCTTAGCTTGAGGAGTTCCTTAAAGTTTTTTAAGTTTTAAAGTCTCTTTGTTTGTTTTGATTTCTTTTCAACGCAGCTAAAGTGAGATTCTGGTTCAATTTAGGGTTTATTTGTTCCTTTTTTCATCTTCTTTTTCTTGGATACTGACATGTTCTGGTATCCAGTGAAGAATGATTCTATCTTTGACAAGAGTGCTCAGCGTTTCCATTCAAGTATTGAATTATTCTTTGAATGCTGGCAGGACTTGGTGATACGACACACGATATTTCGAGTTGCTTTTCGCTTAAAAGGTTCTACTGGATTGTCCCATTTGGATGGAAGCTTTAGTTCTAGAAACTGAAGATAAGTTCTCGTATTCAATTCAATGGCGAAGGGTAGCATTTTATGTCATAAAGTATAGTTTTCTTTTTCTTCTTGCTGCTCAACTCCGTTAGAAAAGTTGTATTTTATTATTATGTTATCAATGAAAATGCTTGAACTATAAGGAGCTCGAAGAGATTAGCCGAAATAAATATTGCTGTCACCCGGAAACTGTTTCGATCTGCCTATCAACGTGTTGGTTGCGATAGCATTCTTTCAAATTTAGCTCAAATTTTACATCCATCGGACTTCTTTGACATGCTTTCTCGTTTGAACACTGCTTGCAATGGCGAATCTTAAAGAACTTTCCATTGGTTTCACTCGGCGACTTACTCATTCTAAAAATTTCTTGGATTCTGCTTAATTTTGACACAATTTCTATCCGCCGATGTCAAGCTTGTGGGATTTTTTTCTACTCGTTCATCGTATTCAATACCACCCACTCGACATCTTCGAAGCCGATATTATCATTAGAATTGGATTTAATATAGGATGTGTCATGTGTCTACACTACCAAACATTTTGACAATGCTGCATGCAAATAGACATAGTACATTCTAAATTCAAACAATGAATCGAAATCCTGTTCTCAGAATCGTCAGAAGTGTTTTGTTACAATGGAAAGGTTTTAAAAGACTGACGGACGCTTCTCTTTCTTCAACGGAAAGTGATATCAAATCGAACAAATTTCATGTGAAACTTGATGTACAAAATGTCACAACGAAATACCATTAAAATGACATGAGGTTTCGAATTTCGTTGAAATGACAGCAAATGTATTGCCCCCAACAATTTATTAATATTGTATATAGAATTCTCCCTTAAACACAAAATGACACTTAAATTTATAGTGCTGATCCTTGCTTGTTAAATTGAAACCCACAAATGTTTCTCCTCCCCATCAGCCCCCATTTTAATTTATGTCCCTTCTCACTTCTTCTTAATTATAAAGTAAATGTCACATAAATTCTTTTGACACAAGACACCTTATCCAATCACAAAACTATGCAATAATCTAAAACAACAACAGAAAAATGTATCCAACATAATATTTTGTATTAAATTCCACACAAAAGTTTTAAGACATAGGTTTTTATCGTTACAAAACTTTGCACGAAAGATGTGTCAAAATGAGCTCGAGCTCGAAGGCTAAATTGAGGTTTAGTTTAAAAACTTTCCGATTTCCATTCAACTTTCACACATAATAAAATAACAGTATTTTGTTTATATATGACTATTTCTTATATCATCTGATAGTGTTGTATTGATTTCTTTATGCTGTATACACATGTAAGTTGGCAATTTTATGAGAACATTCTTTATGATTCCCAAGACGTTTGTAGTAAAAAACTTTGATGGAAATTCTAACATAAATACAGGATTTTTATTGAAAGAGACGTACCGTCAAAGAGGAAAAAGTTTGATTGGAAACTGATGTTTATTTTCAATGGTTGAAGTTTTATGTTTTTGATTTTTATTTTTATTATATTTTTTATTTTTGTTTTAAACATATAAATCAATGATCGTTATTTGGGCAAATGAAACGCAAAATCCGATTGGGAAATAAAACAGGTACTCACAAATTCAATTGTGGTTGCAGCATAAAACAAATTTGAACTCTATTACAAATTGTTTCCCTTTACCTTTTACAAAAAACTACTTTTTGACAACGAAAACTTCTTTTACATCCTTTATTTTTCTTCTGTCATTTGCAAATATGTAGGGGTTTTAATAGGAGCGAAGATTTTGGCGGCCTGTGGCAGCCATGTTGCTTTGATGACATCTGTCCAATTCGTTATTTATTATTGCGTTCCTAATTTCTCACGGTTAAACAGCATGCCAAAATGATAAACTGACTGGGTTTCGGTAATTTTGGGAGGGAACTACACGAGTTTCACCATCATCAGGTGGCAATACATAATCAAAAAGTTACCGTTTGATGTGGATGTAGGCCGGTGCGGTGGCAGGCGGAGTCATTTGTCCGTACTTTTTCGAAAACAACGTTGGTGAAACGGTCACAACTGAGGTGTATTCATAAATTGTATAAGATCTGATGCAAGTCTTTAAACGATCCTGGTTAATCCTTATGTTTCCAAAGTAAGGCATTTAATGGCTTACATCAGCTAGGGGAGATAACTCCATTTCTTTTTGTTTGGCTTCTTTGTTTTTGACGTGGTTTTCTGTTACACTCTGTCATACACGACAGGTAGTGTTCTGCTCATAATTGAGGTTTATTGTTACACCAATTTGGCCAAAGAATCTGCTGTTTAAGCGAAACCGCACCAGTTTGGAGCTGTGAGTTTAATGCTTTGAGTGCAGCGTGGCTTTCTTAAATTCTGTAAATTTTTTGGTTTGTTTCTTTTGGAAAATCAGTTCCGCACATTTTTTAACTGTCATTAAATCATTCACTGTTCCGTTTATTCCTATTGGTATAAATAAGGAACAGTGAATAGAATAATCTAACTCTCAAAGCACCATAGCCGCTTTTAATTCGATTGTGTCGGGGTCCACGCTTCTGCCCATACCAAACCTAGTTGGAGCAGTCACACCGAACAAAAACTAGGTTTTGTTTGACGTTTGATGAATATGTGAGTGTTTGAAGGTACTTTTTCCAAAAAATCCCTTGGCATTTAGTGAAAATCCCACTCAAATAAGAAATTCACCTCGCTTTTTCTCTTTTTTGTCGGTAAAAATCCCATACTCTGAGAACACTACACTGTTTTATCGACGAGTTGATGGTGCCAAAAGATCAGTTTGTTTTCACATTCTTGCGATTGCAAGTAAGTTTTGAGGAGTTTTATCAAAAACTACTAGTTTATGAAAGAGAAAAATGTATTGGAAACCTTGTGGTTTTGGTGTAAGTTTTGGGGTTTTAGACAAAAACCGAGTTTTTGATCCAGTGTGAAAAGCCTATAAGGGTCTTGTTTTATTTTAAGATACCTTTTGCGAATAAGATGCCTTCGTAGTAAGAAGAAACTGCGATTAGTAAGATCACGTTTTCAACTGATCTCTACACTGATCTAATTTTGGGAAAATATATTGGAACCCAAATAAACAAAGTCCTTGACTACTTTAGGCTAGGATGTTGATGCTCTGCACTTGAGAACATCCTATACTATGACTACGCCTCATAAACAGCCATAATCATTCTCACAGCCTCCTCTTCAATACTTGCGAATGCTCCACTAAGAACGAGCGTTATTGTTCTTCTGATAATGTCAATATCTCTTTTCAAGCTGTCTTAGAAGAATTTTTAATTCGATCTAATTCCCAATTCTATACCCAGTTCAATACACGATCCGATCTCCATCTGTGTCTTAAATCTAGTAGAGAACTAGTTTTACCCGATCACTCCATTGTGTGTGGTGGTGTTAAGCTCAACTACCTAGCAAGCCTAACCAAACCTTTGGGCAAACTCATTAAAAAATGCAGTGTTGTGTAGCAAGCTTGGACAAAAATAAAAATAAATGGAGTTGTCCCCCCTCACGTGTTCACAACAATTTTGCATTGGACTGTTCTCCGATGACAATGTACAGTTAAGTAAATGGATGAACAAAATCATCACTATATCATGTCATCGGTGTCATTAAGACTGTGTCACTGTCAAACCATCACCAATTCCTCACATTTTCATGGCCGCTTCGTACGCATCAAGTTTATTAATATTCCGTCTGTCAACCTAAAAAAAAAAATCATAAGGCGGAAGGAAGCAAGTATAATAAAATTGGCAGTAGATACATAATGTTTTATTAACAATTTACTCCAACTAAAGTCAAGGTAAATAATATGTACATGATAGATGCATTTATTATAATCTAAACAATTTACATCACGTGCACGTACTTGCGGTAGTTGTGTTTGTATCTATATACTTTGCTCATTTTGTCTGCCAATAAATAGATATAATATATTTGACCATTCTCCAAGAATAATTAAGGAATATAAAACAAAAATAACAGCACAACTTGAAGGCAAATTCCTTGCATATTTGTAAAGTCTGTCGACAATTAATTTAAATTAAACTATAAAACTATCTTATTGTGCAGAATATTTTACTTTCAAATTTATTTTTGCATTTTCTTTTTCTAAAAATTTGCATGAATTAACGATATCTCTTTTTAATTCACTTAAAACCTTGAGCAGTAATGTAGTCGAACGTGCAATTGCAATTAGTATGGAAGCATTTCATTTTTGGAGTTAATTAACTAAAATTACTGTCGCGCTCCAAAATGAATGACATAACCAAAACCGTAGAGTGACGTTTGTGAATTCACTTTCAAAAGGAATTACTGGTGAACGTCACATGATGTGTCGGTTATATGCTTGTGCAAAGGTGTCTAGTGTCTATACCGCATATAAACGAAAACCTTTTTTGTCTGCTTTTTTTGATGTTGTTTTTTTCATGTGGAAATTAAATTTGAATAAAATAAAAAAGTTCGACTTTTTACTGAGATATGTGTATGTTGAAGCTCCCTATATTTTCAAGTTTGTGGAATAAAGTAGTTTTAAGTTGAAAGAATATAGATTTGGGATGAAAATTGATTGATTTTATGCATCAGGCTTATTGTGGATTATTTAGTTAAAAGAGAATCTAAATTAAATTTTGTGTTTTTAATTCAGTATTAAAAGTTTAAAATTAAATTTAAGTTAAACTCACAGATACTGCAAAAAAGATTAATCCAATCGTGTCCCTTGTCACTTTTGACAAATCAACATTCTCAACTAATGTCAGATTTTAACATTGTGACACTTCAAAAAACGTAAAACGTAAAAGGACGATGATGTTGATGTAACACATTGTCGAACTTTTAGAATACAAAAAAAAAAAAACGATAACGTTTTACTATTGGCATAGTTGACAATATTCGATATAAGAACGCTCTACAGGTTAATTAATGGCGTCGCGTCTCTAGTTTCTTGGAATTTACGGGAATTCTTCACAAACAGTTACATTGGTACGAAAATGACAATTCTGAAGATTCTGAGAAGAGAATTTTGCTTCTTGCTTTTTGAATTCTGAATCTACTCAAGAAGCACATACAAATGTGTCTCAAGTTCATACTGGCACTCAACGTTGCCGAAAGTTTTGCTATAGTGTTGATGGATATGACATAGTTGTGAATCCAAAATTTATGAAATAGACTCCAAGCCGAGCAAGGAAGTTGTGTGCGTGTACCGTGTAGTTATAATGTATAGTTAGAATTCTTTTATCCCGCTACACAATTCATCGGGTCGGAGAAACCAGTTTAGCATTTGAAAAATCGTGGAAATTGTGCTAGTGATTATAAACTGCGCCAGAATTGAGCACACATAATTTTTCTTGTTTCATTGGTTTTCAAAGTGAGTGGTATCGTGATAAAACCAAAGAACGAGTATAAAAAAGTATTAATTAGAAAAAAAAAAAAAAACGTAAAGAGCACCAGGTCCCTGCTATCCTAGTACAACTTTTTAGCAAAGATCGAAACATTTGGGAGAGAAGATAGGTACAACAAAAAACTATACGCGTCGTACATCGGCAAAAGCCTAGATAGAAAATTTTGAATTCAACGGTTAAGATGGTTGAGCTATGAAGAGCAAATGAACATACACGCTCTAGCTCATTAAGTCTTCAATGCCAAACCAGAGGGAGTCAGAAGCCCAGTTACACCAAGTTAGAAGGGGATCTCCCACTAATTGGAGTGCGAGATTGGAGACGGCAGGCTAGAGATCGAGCTAGCTGGAGAGGCATATTAAGCAAGGCCTAGGAGCGCCATGCTCTGGTTGAGCCAGTAAGTAAGCCTTGTTTATAATAAACGGGTTATTAATACCATTATCATGAACTAACACAGTAGATACGTCCGTTTAGGAAGATTGGATACGAGATACCGATGCACATTGGTTTCAAATGCCGGAATTCGCAATGGGAGGGTCAAATCGAGTCAGACAAAGCATTCCACGTTCGTGTCGTGCGGTTATAGAAAAATGTCTATATTTTAAAATATTTGGCTCATGAATAATCTGATGAGCATTCTTAGCGAAGGTGTTACAAAAAAATTGTTTTAATTAAGGATTGCAATTATTGGCTATTTCTCTAGAGTCTAGAGCATTGCTCATAAAAGTAAGGCATTAAACATGGTTGATAATAATAATTTTTTATTAGACAATGCTGTCAGGCTTAGAATATAATGAGTTAATCATATACCACCGTTGCAGTTCCGTAGCGGAAGTACGAGTACACGGTCGTGGTCCGGAAAATAATTTAGTGGATTAGAAGTCGTAAACAAAAAGTAATTTACAGAGGTGAGGAAGAGTAGAGTCGGAGACAAAACGGAACCTTTGAAGCACATCCAATTAAATGTTTCTGAAGTTTCAAGAGCATCATTAATATTACTTTCTGAAAACGTTGTAAAGATTGGTTACACTGCTAGGTGAGATATACCATTATATCACCAGTGGACTTATTGCTAAGAAAATAATATGTTCAGTCCTTAGAATTCCCAAGATCTAAATGATTATCAGAGTTTTCATGACTTGAAAATAAAGTTCCTTTTTTACATTGCAGTATTTTTTGCCTAAAAAAAACTTGAAGGGATTCTACTTAAGCCTTTTATACACGCACTAACTATCCTGTTAACGCAAGATTGGCCCTTATCGATTTGTCAAGAAATAGCTTTACAAGATGATCGTTTTTTTTTTTTTTTTGTAAAGGTATTCTTTTAAGGAAAAAGATCTAACTGCAAATTTTGACACCGTCGACGTCATCTTTAGCTTGATTTAAAAAGAGATAGTATTCGTTTTCTGTTCGTTTTGAAAACGCTGTTAAATAAATTTGATACCATGTGTATCTAATTGTATTAAAAATTAGGAACACAAGTAGTAAACAAAATGGTTCGGTTCTCTGGAAATTATTTTTTGTGTCTGTAGATTAAAAATAAAGAAGAAAAACCAAAAAAAAATTCTGTCAGCTAATACCATCTTGAGGTGTATCAGTGTTACCTGCCATGGTGTTTTTTATACCATGTTATCAATGCTTATTGCATGACGTTCATTATTCATAATTATTCAGAAATGTTCTAAATCATAAATTCTGTTTTCGTAAAATCGGTACTTTTCCGCAGCTAATATAGAATAAAGAATTCTGGCTGTTAAATCAAAACTAGATCAAAGTTCAAGACAATTAAAATCGGTGAAATAATTCACTAGAAATTCTTTATTATTTCCCTTTCAATGGGAATATTTCAACTTGAAACATTTATACTTTTTCAGGCAACAGCTCAGTTCAATAAGCTTTTGCTTTTTCGTTATCAGTTGCGGGGTTTTATGAGACCCGTTTCTGGGAATATTTGTCCGTTGCTAATGTTTTTTTTTTTACATTACAACACAGAAGCTTAACTCTGCGAGCATTTATAGAACTTCTTAAAACAATTGTAATCGTAGTAGATTTTCATGAAAATGAACTGTCAAACTTTGTATTTGAAATCTTTTACAGCAAATTTTAAATTTTCCCGCACGAATTTTCACCGAGATTTTTCTAAACTTTTCTGTACCTATAAGGTGTACGTGACAACAATTTTGCATGGTGGAGCTTTAATCAAAATTTTTTAAAGAGAAGTGTGGCAAGCCTTCTCTGGGTTGCCAGACTCTTAATGAGAAAAATTGTATACCCACTGATTCATGAACTTAATTATTTCGTGAGCTTGGTACACCTGTTCCTATCTTTGTTCTATGATAAGCCATTGTATATATAAACTATAGTATTCCCACTTGAGGTGCGCCATCTATCGACGAAAAACTAAGCTCTAGAATACCATGGGAAGCAACAACAACAATTTCCACCATTTTAATTGTGTACCAAAATTGCTGATTTTGGTACGCGAACACAGTTATATTTTCCCAGCTTCAACCTAAGTTTCTTTGACATTCGGAAGAGTTGTCAAAAAACCTGCGTTTTACAATTCTTAAAAACTACGTAAGGGCAGCCAATTAGTTTTTTCTTAAGACAGAAAAATATCTGGACTTACTCAAAGTTACTTCAGGGTGACCTGAGGTTTAAAAAAAAGAAAGAATTTCCTATAGTCAGGGCAAGTTAAGGTATTTCGAAAAAATACGAACAAAGCTGGTACATAATATTTTCTCAGGTTGTGCAATATCTAAATACCTGTTTTAAAGTAATCTGCCAGTTGAACTTGTACTATTAAAATTAAATAATTTTTGAAATGGTGTTCAAGAGGCTTCAAAAGCTTTCGTTTCAATACAATAGTCCTGGTCTCACGCCTTGAATTGTATCCATATTTTAAATGATTCAAAAATTCCTCTAAACAAAGCTTCAACTTCAAGGGTGTTACCCATGTTTCCCCAAAAAAATTTAGTTGTGATACAAGTTGACAATGCTTGGAAAAGATTCCACACTGATTCCCCTAAATTGGTGGGGGAATTAGCCGCATATCAATTGTTGCATTACGGAAGCGGAAGAAAATCTATAAGTCAATTATCCCATCCTAAAGCAACTCAAGGAAAGGTTGCACCTGCAGATGATTCTCTTTGAATGAACATGACATGTTGCAATGTTGCATGTATACATACATACATATGTAGATGATTGTGGTTTGTGGTTTCTGCTCTAAAATTATCAGCTGTGTGTCTCACCGTAATACTTTAACCTTTCCCTAGTCCAATAATATATCTCAAAACTTCAAGGCTATGGGACCACAGTGGATGTGACAGCATATTCAAGTTGCTTAAGCTCGCAGCTCTTAATCAGACACACTGACTAGTATGAACTAGTATCGGTCACATTCAAATTATAATTTTCCATATAATAACCCCCACCGCACTCGCAAATCAATTATTTTATCTCGCAGCAATTATAAAATTCACTAAATGTACGGATCGGCTGGTATAGTATCAATATATAAAACCATCCCCCTGCACTGCCGTCCTTCCCGAATAATAAATGTGGTATGCAATTAAGAGTTGACACTAACCTGTCGCCAGTCCTCGCTTCTGCGCCCACTCTGCTATCGAAGGCACATGGTGCGCTGTGTTGTTCTGTGCTCGACAGTTATTTAAATCAACGGCGGCCGACACTCCAATGGTCCCATAATTGGCCTTCACACCACCAAGATAAGCCGTAGCTGTACACGCTGAGTCCGCCACTTGGGTATTTGCACAGTAGGTCTGCAACATAATAACAACAACAAAAATTATTAAAGCCACAATAAAGTATAGAAGATACAAATTGCTTCGCTCTGCCTCTGCAATGGTGGTGGTCTTGGTCTTTCAAACCATGTGCATCGTGACTTGCCCTATCCACTTCCACAGTGCTGTACACGACCAATGGTCGTATATAAAAGAACCCACCATAAAGCCTTTCAAATTTAACCGAGGCCAACAACTGGATGCTCCAGTTTCCATATACCATCAACATAGACATAGAACAACATACCTTGCTTAGGCCAATGTAGGGAAACTTCTCGAAGGATAATTGCTGCTCCTCGCCGCCCATATAAACACGTGATGCTGTAATTGTGGGCACAGACATTCCATCGCCCAGGAACATTATGACGTTCTTGGCGATGTTCATATTAAGATCGTTCTTTTGCAGCTGATTCCGCAGGATGTCCTGGGCGGCTCCGTTCCAGTACTCCATGTACTCCTCATTAGGATTGGGAGACCGAAAACTAAGCAGTGGCATGGCACGTTTCTGGATCCTTTGCTTGGAGCTCTTTTTGAACTTTAAAACAGGATGCATGCGATGTTCATTTTCTATTTAATTATGGAAGTATTTAAAAAATTCATCCTAGGGGGAGTTAGGCTAGGTCACATACCTAATTCGTCTACTTCCGTATAGGGGTTCGTTAAACCCGGCGCCGAGGACACACACGTCACCGCGACCACACTCAGCACGACCACAACACGACAAATTAAATTAATCATTTTCGATTAAATTTTAATAATGCTAACATCTAACGAGGAGAACGACCGACAGACAGGCAGACAGCACTTGGATTAAACTCTAAACTAATGGCTAAGCGTATAAAGTGGCGATGAGGGCGCACTTTTTGTATAATTGTCGCTCATTTACTATGCCAATCGCTACCGATGAGAGTGAATTATCGACTGTTGGACGCTGGTCCAGCGTTGGTCGTATTTATAGCATGCAATTTGGTTGGAACGCTGAATCAGACGCACTACTTGTGATATTGATAGCTTGATAAGCTGTCTGTCTGCTTTTTTTTTTGGTTCGATTTTTCGATTTTGTTTTGATTCTGATACGGTTTTCGCGGGATTTTTTGTTTAATTTTTCTTTTTTTTTTGGATTATTTGATTAAAATTGGATCTGTATCTCCGTATTCTTACAAAATGACAAACACTGACATTGTTTCCGGTAAAATGGTGATCGTACCTGATGCACTCTGGAAAGACGTGAATCTGACGCATCATTGTTATCATTTTTCCTAGAATGTCATAATAATTATGTCAGTCTCTTAATATTTTGTATACATTGTGAACTATATGGCACTAGCTGACCAGTTCAATCGTCGTTTGATGTTTCAGAATTAGTTATTAAAAGTGGTTTGGCGATTTTATATTTTTGTGGTTTTAAAATATGATGAAAGCTTAATTTTATGAAAACTTTTCACTAATTCTAAATAAAACATTAATAAATGAAATCCTTCTCCTTTTTTTCTTTTTTTTTTCTTTTGGAAATCGCTATGATCTCACGTTTATTAGAACTTTCCCGATTTTCTGCTTGATCTGCCTGCAGGGTTGACCTCAAAAAGCGTCGGCATAGTATTTGAATGTTTTGTGATATTGCATTTTTGATGGGGCACTTTTTTCCTTTGAACGTGGCAATACTAGCTGAGACAGTCGTGCCTTATGTTTTGCAAGATAGTTTTTTGACGTATGTAAAGGATAAGTCGGATGTTCAAAACACATAAACGTTGGCAGCGGCCATTTTGTATTGAAATCCAAAAATTTGATTCTTAAATACTGTCATTAATTTCGTGGTTTGAAGTTGGTAACGCTGACATTTGACACCTGTCAAACTCTGTTGTAAATAAAAATCAAACAAGTAAAACAAAATAGAAACTGAAGATTTTGGGAGTTGTGACAAATATACAATGAGAAGCCCTAAATTGTTTTTCGATAACCGAAAAACCCATGTTTTTTTTGACATCATTTTCTTGGCATTGTCACTAAATCTGGGGTGACCCTGGGTAAAGTTCAACAAACAAAGTTAATATTAGTTGAATTTTTGTCATTTACGATAATGGGTCTCGTTAAAAACTTACTACAAAAGTGGGTGTTCTTTCGAACAACAGACAATAAAGACCGATTTTTCGAACAACATTTTCTTCAGCCATGAGACGCATTTGCCACATAAAAGGCTCAGAAAACCCACAAGTGATCGAAGAGGTGCCATTGCATGCACACAAAGTGACTGTTTAGTGTGCTCTATAGTCGAAACTCGAAAGGTATAATTGGGAAGACGGTTACAGTCAGTTCGGAGCGATATGGTCGAATGAAACCGATTTTTTTTTTTGATGTTGGAATAAAATCTTAATCCAAAACGTTTCGCTGTGTTTGTTCTATTTAGGTTTACTTTCGAATCCAAAAATAAATGACCCTATAAAGGGTAAGTTATGGATTCCTGCAAAAACAAATTCGAGACAACAATCACATATGACGATAATACGGAAAAGTCGAAAAACGTGGATTTGAAATTTTTGTTCGTGACGGTGACTGTATGTTCATAACTCTATAGCCTTAACGGATGGGCATGGGACAATTTAATTCAAAGCCGGTAGGTACGAGTATTTAGTATTTATTTTGAACTCTACCAAAGGTTCTTTTCATGTTTGCTTTAGGTCGAAAAATAATGGTATATCTGTCGTAGAATCATTAACGGTTAACAAAAGGTTTGATTAAGTATTTAGTTTATGAGCATGTTCTAAGAAAAGAATTTCTTGCAGTAAAGGTAAATTGCCAATTTTGACAATATTTCCAATGGACTTAAGAAAAGGCTTACTTAACCCCATTTTAAGGATAAATAGGACTTTTTTAGAGCTGTATTTCAACGAAGAACCTAATTAACTGAGCTTATAATTAATATCTATCTTGTTTGAGTTGTCAGATATAAAGTTTAAGTTATTAAAATTTTTTTGTGAATCTTTTTTTTTTCAAATTATGACCATGAATCATTTCCTAAATTACTGTCATCGAATTATGAAACACCCTGAATGAAACATTTTTCTTTAAATATGTACTTATAAGGTCACTTTTGGGCCCATAAAACCCCTATGTACCTATAATCTACGGGGTTTTACCCTGATAACCGAAAAATCCCCTGATGTAAGAATTTCGTAGTGAATGATGAGAATCTTTTCAAAGCTTGTTCAATTTCTATAACTTTTCTTGTAGTGTTAAATTTTGAAAGGAAATCATTTAACTTTGTACGATTGTTTTTTAAATTGTGGAACATTTTACGTAGGTATCCATATTTATTTTTGCATTTATTATATTCTTATAAAAAAATAAAACTACCAAAAAAATGTTTTTCCCTTCAAACTTGTCCCACCAATTAAAAAACAAAAATAATATTTTTTTTCTTTTCTTGTTAACATAGTTTAAAATTAAATTAGTTCTTGTTCTGATCTGAGTGATTAATGATTCTAAAAATTATTTTTCAAAAATATTTAAACGGTTTTTTTTTAGATTAACTTAAATGTTCGTATTGTTTCTGTGAATTATGTTGTTCACATAAATATTGAATGACAAAGTTTATATACAGTGAGTCAAAATAATCTGCTACAACAATTTTTGATAAATAATTTTGTTATTATCTCAATGGTAACTATTGCTAAGATGCTATTGAAAATATGCATCATTTGTGCGTTTGATTAATTCTTAGCAAAACCAACAACATCAGTCGAATGAATTGTGTTGGGGTGTATACAAATTGTAATGGGCGAAATTTTGATGAGAAATGTCATCCAATTAGGCATATGTGCAAAAAAACGCGATTTTATGACAGATAAAAAAGTGGCAAAAAAGTACTTTCTTCCTATATCCTGGTTGTACTTTTGAGTTGTACTAAAATCTTCTCTTTTTTATCCTCGCAATTTGTTTAAAATTGTACTAACCGTAGGCCATAATTTTTGTTTTGAGTGAAACAAAAGAAAGAGGAAATTCTAGTCGCGTCTGCGACTTGGCAAATATTGCTTCTTGAGCCGCAAAAAGTTTCATAGAGCTTTGTTTTCTGAACACACCGATTCTCACTTTGACCTAGCTTTATGATATTTTTGACAAACACATCGCCGTTTTCATTCAACAAGCTTTATTTGACAAAATTAAATTATTGATTTTGTTACGTTCAAAACACAATGATGAAATTTTTCTCACACAAGCATAGATAAATTTTCTGTAAATAAGATAAAAATATTTGAATTTGTGAGTTGCTGGCGCCCTATTTTGCAAACAAAACTATCCATTTTGTTTTAATAAATTAACGGTTCTTAAACTCGAGCGAAATCTTAAAGTTTTGTGGGTGGCTTTTAATTATAAGTACACATCTTGTGTAAGAAATTAAAAAAAAAAATTCAATTCAAGGCGTATATCTGACGCCCACTTTTCATAAGAATAAATATACCTATATAAATCATATTCTTGGATATTAACGGTACATGTGCTTTGAATTTTCTGTGAACCATGAAACTACAAAAGTACTCTTAGGCCTTGCCATATATGTCCTCCAGCCGGCTTGATCTCTAGCCTGCCGTCTCCAATTTGCACTCTAAGTTCCCTCTACCTAGTCGCTCCATCGAAGATGAGGTCTACCTTGGCTTCTGACTCCCTCCGGTTTGACGTTAAAGACTTTACGAGCTGGAGCGTCGATTTCCTTTAGCTCTACATAGTGCGGCCATCTTAGTCGTTGAATTCGATTTTTTCTGGCTAGGCTTATATCGCTGTACAGTACACGTATATAGTTCGTCGTTGTATCTTCTTCGCCAAATGTTGTCTTCTCGGTTAACGCAAACAGTACTGACCATAAATCGTACGCAGAACTTTTCTCTCGAAGACTCTAAATAACTTTTCATCCGATTGGAAGAGGGTCCATGCTTTTGCACCATATAGTACCAGAACCGATATGATGAGTGTTCTATACAGTGTCCCCTTGGTTCTTTTGGCCAGTTACTGAACGTCGCGTCGTAGCTGAGCGATTAGTTGCAAAATGCCATCGTCATCGTAGCTTTTTAGTTGAAAGTCGCGTTCATATTTATAGAGCAACTAGCAGTCCGCGGTGCTCGTTGCTACGCAAAAAAAAAATGTAAAAAAGATTACGTTGATCATTAATTCGTCAAATTTGTCAAAAATGGTGGGTGGTTGGTTGGCGGTTGTATATGTTGGTGGGAGGAAGGGATGAGCAAACAACCAAAAAAGTTGGGTGGTTGGTTGGTGGTGGAAGAGATACAACATAAACGTGAACTGTTTTGGTTATCAAGAAAAAAAATCGTCCGTAAATCGACTTTACAGACAACCAAGTTTCTTGAATATTCTTGTGGGTGTCTTACCATAGCACTGGACGGCTTTGAACAGCTGAAATCAAACTTTATGTATTCATTTTGTCTATCATATCACTTCGTCGCTCAGCGATCGACTGAAAAATTAAAACAGATTTGATTGCAGAGCAACGTCGTTCTATCGCTGAAAAAAATCGCAAGTCGCTCAGGGTTCATGTGGTCACCTACAATTGTATGTGTTTTAATTTTTTTGCGCCGCTCAGTGACTCGTCGCTCAATCGCTTAGTCGCTCGTCGCTCATTGCGTAGCCAAAGCCTTAGTCAGCGTTTGATTTCAGCGCTGATGTTGTTGCCTGTGCTTACAGCAGTACCCCAGATTCACTGAGAAGAGAACTGAATACCTGCCGCGCGGGTTACTGCTCGCTTTGTTCTTTGTATCACGTCAATGTCGTCCGCGAACCCAAGTAATTGTGTCGATTTATTAAAGATGGTGCCCGATGTGTTCCGTATGTCCAGTGTCCACCGTCATGACCTTTTATTTTTCGTGAAAAAAAAAAACTTTTAAATGTTTAAGGTATTAAGTATTAATGACATACAGTGGGTATTAATTTTTGCCATACTTTGGTACTTACCAAATATTTTGTCACAAACAAAATCATGTTGAAATAGTCTTCTAGAAATCGTAGCTCTCCTTTATGTTGTTTTCCTTGAAATTGTTAGATAATTTACGGTTTACTCTCTAAACATGACATTTTTAATAAACAAGACAGTTTCTTATTTTTATTTTGTTGACCCACTGTACTATAGAGTGCATGTGTGTTACAAAAATAATGGATCCCCTTACTATTTTTTCAAACCACACATCATACCAGACAGCGGACAGCCACGTGATTCCTTAAATCTTTTTGTGATCAAGAAACACAAAGTTCATTTTCGAAAGTTTTTCTGTGATTTCACAAATCTCATTTTTCTGCGTCAGCTATCAGCTATCACTCCAAAGTAAGTGCTTTAAACAAAAACAATGAACTCAAAAAAAAAAAAGGAAAAAAAAGAACTAACAGTTTTATAATCCAAACAAAATTATATTTCTGTATCAGAAATGTAAACTTTTATACTTTTATAGAACAAAAGGTCACAAACCCGAAGCCACAATACACACCTCCTTGGCGATAAGCGTTAAGAGTATAAACGTTTTTGTCCAACGAACCTAATCGTATTTCTGGTCTCACGTGATTACCAATTGAAAATCTCGTGCTAAAGGCGATTCCATGATGTTTTCGTTTTCGAGTTATTTGTTACGAGAGTGCGATTGCGGGGAGGGACTTATGTGATACACGCGATTAAAACAAAACAACGCCAGCAATTTATTTGCTTAATGTTTTCTGAGTCGGATGACGGAGATAAAATATGTATTTCGGTGCTGAAAACATGGTATTTTTTATTTTTATTTTCATTCATATATCATAATCTGTTGACAGATTTGTCTGGCCACGAGAGGTTTTTCAACAAACCAACAGCGACAACAAAAAAAAAAAACCAGTGAAAGGTGTGCCACTCCAGTGATAAGGGACTTGCATTTAAATGCGAACACCGTTTTTTGATTGATGGGCAATCGGATGATATATTACCAGGTCGTTGATTTGTAATCCTTTTCGGTCATGTCATTATTCTCAAATAAAAAGAATGGGGGTACTTTCTAGTACTATTGTTATCACATTTAATTGATAATCAAAGAACAAATTCAAAAAGTGAAGGTTTGAACTTAGAAAATAATGATAATTCAAAGATTATTGGGTGTTCTAAATATTTCCTGATGCATAGAATTGGACAATGGACACTGGACAGCAGCAATGAATGTGGGAAAACAAAATGAATTAAGCGACATGGGTTATTTTGTGGACACTTCAGATTATAAAACTCATTCCAGCAATAAACAATTTGTCCATAAAGTGTTCCGAAATGAAATATAATATGTATATAATTTGGTGACCTGCAATCTTCTTCATTGTGAATTACTGTGATGCCTGGAGAATGTCAAGCTATGTTGATAGTGGAGGTAGAATCGGTTCAAACACAAATGGGAAAGAAGTCTTGGAACTTCTTTGCTTTTAAAACAAAATACTTCTCGACGTTTGTTTTTGATGTGAAACATCTATTGGCGCACCTAGGCAGTAAAATCAATCGTAATTGTCACGAAAAATGGCATGACGCTCAATAAAATTTTTTAAAGTGTGGCCGGAGCGTGTTGGTGTTGGTGGTTGTAGGTTGGGTGGTCGTTGGTGAGGTGGTAGTGGTGGATTGGGTGGGGTGGTAGTGGAGGAAGGGGGATTGGGGGTTATGGGGGGGAAGAGAATTGTGATGGTTGAATGATGGTTGTAGGTGGGCTGGATAATTGGAGAAAAAAAAGGGGGGGTGGAAAAAAAATTTCAAAAATGGTGGGTAGTTGGTTGAAGGTGGGGTATGTGGTTACTGGTGGGGGGTTGATGTGGGGGTGGTGTGTGGGCTAAGTTGTTGAGGAAAATAATGGTGGGTAGTTGGTTGATGGTGGGGTGGGTGGTTGCTGCTTGGGGGAATTTGGTGTGGAGGAAAAAACTGTCAAAAATAAATGACTGCGGTGAAGGAGCAGAAAAAAGGTGAGTTCGTCACAAGATACATTTATTGAATCACCAAATATTGCCGCCATATTATTTTTGAACAAGCATCTTTTATTTTTCATGTTAAATTTGTCAGTCTAGAGTTACTAAAGTAATAAAAAACTTATTTAAATTCTCAAGAAGTGAAAGAATTCATGTCCAAAGTTATGATGGATTTCTATCATTTGTCCAAGACTTCTTATTTAATCCATTGTTTTGCCCACGACAGTAATTACATTGGCTTCAAGAAATACAGAACTCTTCGCAGCTCTACGGAAAATTTAAAATTTGACAGCATTGTTAATTTTTTCGTTAAAGCTCGAAATCCTCGAAGCTGGTGCGTATTCGTCCACACGCTCCACATGCTCCAGACACCTTAGCAACTGTGTTTTCTGCTTTTTGACCAGGGCAATGTCGCTGTATAAGCCCATGCTGTTCGTCAATCTGAATCTTCTCCTTAATACTCCATTGGCATTGATACATACATCAGGACCGAATATCACCCAAAGTTTCTTTCTCTCTGAGCACTTCCAAAATGGAAAGGGTTTTATTTGCTAGCTACTTGGTCCTTTAAGAGAGGGTTTTGCTACTAAGATGCTTTTTAAGCCTGAAGGCCAAAGAAACAGCAAATTGCAAGAGTGATTCTCTAATTGATCACTTTACTGATATTTTGTAGACATAGACAAATTCCTTGACTACTCCAAAGTAATATCTATCCATCGATCGTGACGTTTTGTCCAAGTCTATGACGATGATGTTTTTCACCCTAGAACAACATATATTTATACCTCGTAGCCAGACACATTCCCGCCGCCTCCACTTCAATATTTGCGAATGCTCAACTGACAGAGTGCGGATTGTTCTTCCAATAGTGTCAATACCATCAGCATAGTCAAGTTATTGAACGGATCTATAAAAAAGTTGTTGAGCTAGCATTCACATGCGTGAATGGCCTCAAAAAGGATGTTGAAGAACTTACATAATGGCGCGTCACCTTGCCTTTAAGCTTTCTAGACACCAAACCAGTCGGTGGTGTTCATAGCATTGATGGAGCAACCCGAGTTCTCCAAAGTCATCCTGCACAATAACACGAGTCTAGCAGGAATACTGACTAGTGACACGGCTCTGTATATTAGCTCGTCCCTATTCACGCTCTCACAGGCGAATTTAAAACCAATACGAAGGTGGTGAGTATCGATCTGGAATTCTTGCCTATAAGTTCATTTCTAAGCCTGATTTTGGATGTTCTGTTAAGTAGTTTACATCATCAGACTGCTTTCATCAATATAAAATGCTTTACCAGGTATATTCAGATTTTAAAAGGTTTTTATTATTCGATATTTTCTTTTGAATAGAAAAAAAACTGTTTAATAGATTACGAAGGATCAAAACAGTCTACCATTATACCTACAAAAAAGGGAATATTAATTAGAAGGACAAGGGAAAAATAATTATCAACCAACTGATGAACCAACGAAAAATTCTCGTTTTGAATTTTGTAAATTGAAACGGTTCTCCAAGTATTGAATCAAAGCAAAGACTCC
Source organism: Platycheirus albimanus (assembly GCA_916050605.2). NCBI lineage: Eukaryota > Metazoa > Arthropoda > Insecta > Diptera > Syrphidae > Platycheirus > Platycheirus albimanus. The sequence goes on along the minus strand of OU696696.1, from coordinate 8,136,740 downwards.
ATTTACTATATATACGTTACGATAAAATATGCACCAAACCTTATTAAAGCCCTATCCCAACCAAAAATCTAATACAAGGACATTGTTCCTGGAAATCACATCAAAGCAAAAAATTACATTTTAGAAATCTCCTTTAATCTCATTCCCATTCCTGCCTCAGTAAAAAAAAAAAAAAAACCAAATTTAATCATACTCTCAAAATTTACTAACAAAAGAAGCTTGCGTAGGCAAATTAGAGAACTCCAGAGGAGGATGGAGCATGAATTCTATAAGTTTATTGGATACCTTTCCCTGCAATTTCTAAACCACCACCCCACCGCACCGCCCACAATCACATTGCAATGCTCGTATATTTTACTTTCTGTATTTTTTTCTTGGAAACATTTTTAATACAAAATAACATAAGGCAATAACTGAACAAGCATAAAAACCAACCCTATCGTCACACAACATCAAAAAGGCTGAAACATTCCCAGGCTCAGAGTCAGACTACAGGCTGCACAGCACAGGACTCAGGCTACAGGCTACAGGCTTATACACAACAATAAACTGACTCACAATGTGATCGAAATTTCATTCAAGATTTATTATGACAAAGATTACCAATGTCAAGAGTAAATACGGCCTCCATAAAAAACCAAGAAAGAAAGCCCATGTTAAACAAGTTAAAGACAACAATTTGGGGATTGTGCTATAGTTGGGGTTAAGGGTTTGGATTTGGATTCGGATTTGGATTTGGACGAGTTAGGGTTAGGGTTATGGTTACGGGGGTACATAACCTGCCCGCAAGCAAACTAACAAAAACACATGAAATGTGTAATCCGCAGAATAGAAATAAGAACAAATTACAAACAATATACTTCGTTTTATATTATATAGCAATAGCTAGTAGAATTTGTACAGAGAAACTAAAGGAAATGAAAGGAGTAGCGCAATATGTCCTTCCAATATAAATGTCCAATCCAGACTCTTCATATGCATGTTCACTTTTCTATTACAACTCTGTATACACAAGCCAACTGAGAATTGAGAACTGGGAACAAAACAAGGATATATATGAAAGCCACCAAGAAATCCATTACGTAATGATGATGCTTTAGTTTTGTAGTAATCCTTGAGGAAACTTCCTGTTTGTGCTTTGATAAAAACTCCCCCGACTTTCCCCCTTTCGAACTAGGTCAACCATTTGTTTCAACTTTAGTCGAGTCGTCGTCATCGTCGTCATCCTTATCGTCGACGAGCGTTTATCGTACACACAGCCACATTGCTCCTCTGCTCCTCTGTTCCTGCTTATAATATTACACAGTGAAATAAATTTATGGCAATTTTATTTTCAATCACAAAAATTGTTTTACACGAGCGGAGAGAAAAAAAAGGAAAAAATTAAGTGGAGAAACACACACTCTATACAAAAAATATAAAGGGAATCCTTACCTTGTACTTGAATAGGCGGAAGCAGGTTTCGAGTTTGGATTACCAGCAGGAGGGCAATGGAGCTTCATGTAGTATAATATGTAGGTTCTGCTTATGTGCGTCAGTTAACCCACAATTTATATTGCTTTGATTTTTTTGTTGCTTCTTTCATGTAGTATGGCAAATAAAGTATTTCCTTTTTTTCTACTTGCAACAAAGAGAGACTTTAAGGGCAAGTTATGTATTCGTAAATCCAATTGAACTTGAGATTTTGATTAAACTGAATATTAATTAAGTTGCAATGTAGAGAGGTCGGAAGAATTTTCCCAGTCTGTCTCAGAATGGGTATGTATTATGTTCTTTAATTAGTCAATTCTGCCTGCTTTATCGTCTTTAACGAAACCTTGAATTCCTTGAGTTGAGAATAACTGAGCCAGTTTAACTAAAAAGGAAAATTATCTTTAATACCAAAATACATTATGGTTCTCAGATTAATCATTGGCGGTTTTGTTCCTTATTTCAACCCATCGACCAATATGCAGCGACGATTAGCACCGCCCGAGCAAGCATCGTTCGATGTTTTTCAAAAGTAATGAAGCTATTCCACTTCCCACCACACACACCATAATCAACCACCGATATCACCCGCCACCGTGCACCACTGCACCACTCGGCCATTAATATAGACCTCCAACAGCAAAACAAAATATTTATGGGTAATATACAATTTTGTCGTTATAGTTCACAGTATGTCTTTGCAGGAATAATGCATAAAGAGAAGTGAAAATTACACTGCAAATCAGATCAGGACCTGACGCCTTCAAAAACATCAACCGAATTATTGGCAAGAGGCCTCAGATGCCAGAAAAAATCACCACCAGGCACGGGGATGTCAACACAACCCAGGAAAAAGTTGAAGCATTTGCCGAATATTTTGAAGAAAATTTCGTGACAAACCCGCCCAACGACCCTGAATTTGTCGAGGAAGTGGAATCAACAATTGAGGAACTTCAAAGGATGGACACTCAGACAACTATTTTTAGTAATAGTAATCCTGCCAGTAATCCCGAGGGTTCTGAAATTTTTTCCAACCCTGAAGAAGTGGCTGAAATAATACACAACGGACGTCCAAAAAAATCATCTGGACCTGACCACATATCCAGCTACATCATAAAGAAGCTTCCCCAAGTCGTGATGATATATTTAACAATAATATTTAACAACTGCATCAACAACAGCTATTTCCCGGAAAAATGGAAGAAAGCAAAGATAGTAGCTATTCCGAAGAAAGGAGACAGCACCAGCAAAATCCTCGAAGGACTCATTTTACGAAGACTTAAGTCATACAGCGACGGCAACAACATCATCCCAAACATGCAATTCGGATTCCGTGCCAAACATTCGACTCTGCATCCTCTTCTAAGGTTCCAGAAGGACGTGGTCAGCACTCGCAACAACTATCAGGTGGTAGTTGGATGCTTTCTTGATATCGAGAAAGCATTTGACAGTATATGGATCAACGGTCTGATCCATAAACTTACTTTACTTTATTTTCCAGCAACATTGATAAAAATAATTTATAGTTTTCTTTCTTCCAGATCCTTCTTCGTCCAAATTGAAAACAGCCAGTCAACAACCAAAGCCATCAGAGCTGGAGTAGCTCAAGGATCCAAACTAGGACCATTTCTATACAGTATATTCACTTCCGATCAGCCACAGCCCGAGAACGCGATGAATCTACTGTATGCGGATGACTCACTCACATACGCCAAATTGATGTCAGCAATTATCGCAGCCAGAAAAGTTGAAAAAAAAACACGTGAGAAAACTGTGGGACTACTACGTGAAATAGGGCATCAAAGTTAATTCTGCAAAGTCGGAGTTAGCTTGCTTCAGAAGACCCGTGCGACGCCAAAATACACGTTCAGCCACTACTTGCCGCAGTATCATAGTGAATCTACCAGATGGAACCCAATTGACACCCAAGGCAATTGTGAAGTACTTGGGAATCAACTTTGAGGAAAGGTTACGCTTCAACCCACACGTATCAGCACTCCTCAAAAAAGCCAATTACGCCTTTCATCGCATTTTTCCATTAATGCGAAAAAGAAATGGCCTTAATCAAAAGACGAAGTTGCTTCTATATAAGCAACTAATAAGGCCCATAGTTACATACGGTTTCCCGGTTTGGTTCACAACATCAAAGACAAGTATGAAGAAGATCGGAGTATTTGAAAGGAAAATGTTAAGGATTTGCACGGATCTTCACTTCGATCAACGACGGAAGAAAAACCCAAGCAACAAACGACTCTACGAGGCAGCAGCGATAACACCGTTGGACAAGTATATGACGGAATCGGCTAGAAGGTTGGCGACAAATTTAGTCAACCATCCGAATCCTCTAGTGAGCACAATCAACAGTGAAGAACGGCATCCTGAACCACGATACCTGGACATTATTTGGTTTAGGTACTGTTTAGTACAAACTGATTTATTTCTCATCCGAAGGCACGTTGTATGGGAATACCAGTCAGAAGCTTCACAATTTTTGGCAGTTATTACCGTAAAGAACCTGCTCAACCGTCGTCGAAGAGGATCAAACTCGCAATAGGCCAATCTGTTTATGTCGTGAAACGTTTGTTTTTCAAAGGAAACAACGCATATTAAGTTTATGTCGTGGATATTGCTTTTTTAAGCAATACCATAGACCGAATTAAGACCCGTTTTATGCCTTGGTGCCTTCATTTACTTAAGGAGGAACTATAGGCCAAGCCCTTCTCAGTCTTTTATGGCGGCGTTGCACTTCGCTATTCGTTGAGGAGGATCGTTTGCTTTAAAGAAGGAACGAAACAGATCAGGCAATAGGCCACCCGTTTACGTCGGCTTTTCACTTAGCTCTTTATTGTAGAAGAGGATCGCTAGACCAGCCAGTAGGCCAACTCGCTTATGTATTGGCCCGTTTCTTAAAAACACCATAGACCTAGCTTTAAATAAATTAAAATTTGTATTATTGTTGAACTCTTCTGTTATATGAAATAGCTTTTAAGTTTATTTTAAGCTTGATTGATGTTAACTAAATATAAATATGAAATAAAAATAATTTGGAGTTGAAAACCTCTTAAATCCTAGGTTTTCGCTTTCTTTTGGATCAACCCTGGACATCGACGAGCTAACCTCAGCCTCGATACAACAAAGCATTTTTATAGGATTGTATTTTTGACGTGAAGGCTTCCTCGGATTTTCGTTCTCTATCTATAATTTTTACTTGCGATTATAGGTACTGGCAAGTTATGCATTCGTCGGAAAAAAAAGTTTTGAGATAATAATCAAACATGACATTACGATGATAGCGAAGACGAAAAAAGATGGTCTAAAAATTCTGTCCGTCTGTATGTCTGTCTGTCTGTCTGTCTGTCTGTATGTATAGACACCTACAGCCCAAACGGGTAGGCCGAATTGCTTCAAACTTGGTATATAGACTTTTTTTAGGTATTGTACAGAGGAGAAATTGAAATTTTTTTTTAGCTCAAAAAATAACGGTACCTGCCATACAACCGTTACGTTAAAGCTTATTTTTCTCAAAAATGGCTCTAACGATTTCGATTTAAAAAAATCAGTGTTGCTTTTTAGGTACGACCAATCATATGGCTGAAAAAAAAGTTTTAAAAAATGGCTAAGAACGGTACTTTCCATAGGACCATTTTTTTTTGCTTTCGACTATCTCGAAAACGGCTTAACCGATTCTTTCGAAATCACACATATAGCTGTAGGTAGCTTAATTTATATTGTATACCAATATTTTTGAAAAATATTTTTTTTTGTATTTTTAAAAGCATTTAAAAAAAAAAATTTAAAAATTAATATTTTGAAAACTGCTTATTAAATTTTTTTCTAAAATTTTTAAATAAATGTATTTGCTGAATACCTATGAACTGGCGTTTTTGAATTTTTTTTGAAAATTTTTTTCATAAAGTTTTTCAAAAAAAACTTTTTTTCTCAAAAACCGCTCCACAGATTTTTATAAATTTATTCTCATAAATTCAAATTTATAAAAGAAATAAAATGGCGTACTTTTTTTCAGCTCAAATTAGTTTAAGTATTTATTTAAGAATTTTAAAATTTTTATATTTATCAAAATCTCAAGCCCCTAAACCACTGTCACTATTTAGAGCAAGTTCGTGCGACCCAGTCGTGCATTTTATTTCTTCTGCTGCGCCATTAATCATAGATCTCAAATATTTGAATTTTTCGCACTTGGGAATAACTGTTCCATTCATAAATGATCATGTGTGGATTTTAAAACTTTCGTTGATATCAGGAAGTCAAAACGTGTTAAGCAAAGTTTCAGAACTTGAATTAAAAATATCTTAAAACAAATGTAAACTTTCCTACAAGGAACTCTATCGAAAATGTGATGGTTGTGTTCATATAGGTAAGTCAAGAAACCATTGTATTTATATTTTATAGTAATTTCATTTTATTTTAGTTCTGAACGTCATCAATGGCGGCACTAGTTGTCTTATCTACTTTACATCAAATGTCTTCTATTGTTGTTTTTGTTTCCCATGGCAGTTTAGACAAAAACCACTAAAATTACTCTACAATCGAAGCTTGTGAACGTCGTCCATAGATGCCGCACAAAACGTTCCGCTTCTTGGGAATACTATAGATTTTAAATACAATGAAGAAACATATTGGAAATGCTTTTAACTTCTTACGACAACAGGAATGCAACCATAAAGAAGGGCTATCATTGAGAATCAGATGATGCATCAATAACCTTAACATAATGGGTGTCAAAGCATCAAAATGCTATACAGGGGCTAATTAGGAGCGCTTTCGTGGAAGCTCGAACTGAAACATGTTGGAAAGCGGAGTAGCAAACTAAGCTAACCATCCCGTGTTGGACTTGATCAGCAAGATCAGCTTGAAGGAGCTGTTTTGTACACTGTTAAATGACAACCACAATTTAGACTCGAATCCTCTATTGAAAAAGATGGGTAGGGGTTCTTGGGGTATTGACAGTTTTTTGCAGTGGTCAATCTTACATCGATCATGCTTTTTTTTGACAGATAGCTATTATACAGATAGTCGTTTTAATACGAACAATTCGATCGATTTCTAGAAACTGGAAAGACAAGTTAGTATTTTCATTCTAATTCCCATATGCTCTGGGCCATAAGATCAAGTTCATGCGACCCTGTTGGATGCTTTATTTCTTCTGTTGGTATGCCAAAGTAAAATATATTCTTTTTTCCAAGGATAATGGACACATACCTATATACGAAAATGGAAGGAGAGACATCATGTAGTAATGTAATGAGTTTATAGCCTTAAGTGACATAAAGCATCGGAAGATTAATTACTCTGCGAATTGATTTAGTATTAAATGTTTCTTATTGGTATATTTTTGGAGCAGTTAGTAAAGTTTATAGGTATCAAGTCGTTATGGGAGCAAAGTAATCTAATATTAATTTCGGAATACATTTTATGATTTCAAGTGATGGTCAGTTGAAATGGGTGAGAAAATAATGAAACTTTTACTTTGCTTGGCTTCTTTATGAGATTTATGTTGATTATACGGTTGATTTGGTGCTTGTTCCAGGAACTGATCATATATTATTAAATTTTAAAACATGGAGCTAGGTTTGGCGTGGTGATTGGGGACTTTAAAATTGATAGTATAATATTAACCTTGTTAAGAAGGCCATATCAATGAGCCCTTCAATTCAATGTAAAGAGTTTAGTTTTTGATTGTTCACATTTATTTGGCCTCCGACATAATTTTATTGAAAATCAGTACCGTTTAAAAAGTCTTAGGTTTTTTAATCAACTCCCTTTTTATGAAAGCTTAAAATGGATGGGTTGGAGTAAATAACAACAACAAAATGTTTGGTAATTCAGGTGGTTATTTAAAGCATTCAGTAGGGACAGGTCGTTCTTGGGCAGTCTGTTGCCACCATGCTGTTTTTTTGGCGTCTAGCAAATGGTTTGTTTGGCATTGTCAAAGCTTTTAAACAAAAACGAACTTCGAGCCCATATACTTTCTTATTAATTAAAGTTTAGTAAAATACATAAGTAGTGTGCAAATAGTCGAGCCAGACGTATTTTTCGGAGTGAGAAGCCAAACTTTCCGGGTGCAGTGGTTCAGCTGGCAAGCAACGGTATTCTAGGTTCATTTTATACAGCCTTGATGTTTCTTACAGTAGCAGAGGAGGTGTTTTTATGGAAGGATGATGTTGTTTTCATGGAAGGCCCCTACGGAATATGCAACATGATAGCTCTTGTGCCAGGTTCTAGAGTCTGGTGACTGCCATGTGCTTTTGTAGATTTCAAGATGTAAAAATCTTTTGCTGGTCACCACAAAACATTTCCAGAATATTAAATTAACATGACCACACTATGGAGTTTGATTCCACTCCTCTAAGACTGCTGACAATGGTGCAGGGAACTAACTTCACGGGCACTACCTTCACATGGGAATTAACTTCACCACTGGTGGGAACTAATTTCACTTTTTTTCGATGAAGTTAATTCCCACCGAAAGTGAGAATTAATTTCACCAAAAAATCGTGTGAAATAAATTCCCATCAAAATTTTGAAAATCTCAAGAAATAAAAACTGTCGAAAAATGAAAGAAATCATATGGATTTAAGCAATTTATTATAATTTATTTATAAGCAAAAGTTTTTACAAAAAGGGATAGACCTGTTAAAGAAATATGTATGCATTGAGTTTTTAACTAAATACTAAACTAAAGTTAATCTTAGCAAACATTTTGTTTTAATTATTTTCGCTACTAATGTTTGACTTTAGTTTTAGTTAAAAATTCGCGCGAATTTTTAACTAAAACTAAAGTTGATCTTTGCAAACATTTTTTTTTTTCCAACTTGTATTATAGAATGCACAGAAACTGTATAGCAGCGAAAATAATTAAAACAAAATGTTTGCTAAGATTAACTTTAGTTTAGTTAAAAACTCAATGCATACATATTTCTTTAACAGGTCTATCCCTTTTTGTAAAAACTTAGAATTTTTAACTAAAACTAAAGTTGATCTTGGCAAACATTTTGTTTTAATTATTTTCGCTACTAATGTTTGACTTTAGTTTGTTAAAAATTCGCGCGAATTTTTAACTAAAACTAAAGTTGATCTTTTGCAAACATTTTGTTTTAATTATCTATAATACAAAGCCGGCAGAACGGGCTTAGTTTATCATGCTAAACTTAATAACACAATAACGATAATTATATCATTTACTGTAGTAAGAAGTGAAGTTATCTCTCACCCACCGAGGGAAATAACTTCATACAAAAGTGAAATCAATTCCCACAAAATAGTTAAATTAATTCCCACTTTCGGTGGGAATTAACTTCATCAAAAAAAGTGAAATTAGTTCCCACCAGTGGTGAAGTTAATTCCCATGTGAAGGTAGTGCCCGTGAAGTTAGTTCCCTGCACCGCTGACAATACGGGAAGAGGAGTGATTCAAGATGATTTCTTGATGATTTCGTATGACGTTTCAAGAAAGGATCTCAACACTAAGTAAACTCCTTCAATTTGCACTTAAAAAAACCAACCGACTGACTGGAGAAGCCCGTGTAGTTGTAGGTGTGAACCCCACTGAACTTGTCTTTCACACGTTGAACCTCCCTATTACTTGAAAAAAGTTTTGAATTCTCTGAGCAAAATGCTTGGGTCTTATTTTGGAAAGAAAATTCTGCCAAAAATCCAATAAACATGAAATATCACGGAAAAGTATACAGAAACTCTTTTTTCTTGAAAGAAATCTATTAGCAATCAGTAGAATCTAGATTTGGTGAAATTAATTCCCACTTTCGGTGGAAATTAACTTCATAAAAAAAAGTGAAATTAGTTCCCATCAGCCGTGAGATTAATTACCATGTGAAGGTAGTGCCCGTGAAGTTAGTTCCCTGCACCTTTCGTTTTGCACAATGGACAGCTTTCTCCTTCGATGTTCGTCAGAGAGTGCGACAAAGAGATGTCTTGTCACCAATGACTGCCACGCCGGTGGGTGAAGCTGAAATACATGGTATTCGATGGAGTCTGTGTTTGACAAACTTAGAAAAATAGACTATGATGATGATATATGCCTCTTGGTAAAGCAGGGACACATAGAGGTCACGCAGTTTTATTATCTGGTCAATTTTATAGCACTCGATATGGCGGAACGGACCTGCGGGTGTAAACAATAGAATAAAAAAAAGCCCGTAAGGCATTTGAAATCCTTTCACCTGTGTGAAAGTTCACTATAACCACTTGTAGAGTAGCGTGCCTCTATTGGGCAGATCGTCTTGCAGATGATACACAAGTACACCCTGCTTATCAGCATTTGGTCGATCAACTCGTCAAGTGAGCCATAGACCCTAGAATCTGGAAATCAATCAAACGTTCTAACGTTTTCACAACGAATGATATAGGTATATGCTCTTGGGTCTAGGGTGCTTTTACCTAGTTTTGGAGTGCTCCCTTCAATTACTGAGGAATTCGGACCAATCAGCTTCTTATAACATTTTTTAACACTGGCAAGATGATATCTGTTTCCACTAATTTAAGCCAAAATCAGGACTCCGATTCCACAGAAAAAACAACAATTTTTAATAGTTCTTCAACCAATGTGTTCTCTTCTTCATGCATGCATATACGCATACAAAGGTATAATATGTTAAAAAACATTCTAGAACTATATTCCATTAGAATAGATGGAAGAGCTTCATTCATTGATGCAATAAGTGAAATGTAATATTCCTGTTTTCCAGCATTAAGTAGGTACTCAAAGTCTAGAGTGATGAGAAAAAAAGCACACAAGGCCATTCAAATACGCTCCTCAAAAGCAAGTACCGAAACTAAGTGAATGCTATGTGTGTTGAGTATTGTATAGCGCCGCCCTTGTGTTTGTAAACTATTCACTTAACATTTATTAAAATGCGTCGGTATAGATACAATTCCCCAGGAGTCCATTTTATGCTATAGAAGCTCGCTCCTGATGCCCGCACTTGTTTTCAAAAAATACAAAAAAAAAAACTTTATCTAAAATATTACAATGTAGGTAGGTACCTACACATAAATGTGTGTGTGTAAGTTGATATTATAATAATTGTGCGTACATCCGGATGAAATATAAAACCTTTGTATTCAAAGCTCCAAGAGGAAAATAAAAAAAAAAACGGAATTAAATAAAATGTCCGTGTTATTTCATATTTTTTACTGCGCTCGTTATTATATCGCGTATCGATTTATCTCACAACACAATACATCTGAGAATAATGTGTGATACCGATTGCAATGGCAAAGCAAACGTTAGCATTATATTAAACGCATCGAACACAGCAGCCCGTATCCGTATCCGCCCTTGCGTCATACACACCCCCACCGCAACACTACTACAGCTCACCACTTCAGGCCTTAATGAATCCCCAAGGCCAACAGCAATTTCCAGTGTTGTGTCATAAATGACACACAGATAATAACGTACATCGCACACGATTTTGAGTACCACAACAGCCATATCCATTCGTTCAAGAGTGTTCATAAATACAAACCTATACCTACCAACTACCAACCTAACGACCTACCTATATGCTATACCAACAACAACAACAACAGAAAAAAGTAGGTATATCTGCCTGAATCAAGTGCGTTCGGTAATGTGTACATAATATGATTCCCAAAACCCAAGCTATTCAGAATCGCAAATAAAACCATCTTGCCAGGATCACATTCCAGCTCCACACCACCCCATCGCCAACCCCACCCTATGAAACTCAGCATTACTGCGGTATTTGGTGTTGTTAGCAACGAGTATGTATATCGCGGCGGGTGCACGGGGGGTGCTCACAAAGGATTTCACACATTCCACCATACAAATCCATAACATCATCCCCATCCCCTATGACATATCTCGCTATAATAGGGGGTGTGACAAAAAGCAAAATAGACAAACATTTCTCTATCGCTGAGTTAGACGACGACGCACGATGGGGAGGGTGATGGTGACTGTGACGGTGATGGTTCGGAGGTAATGAGGAAATGTGAGAAAAATTGCGAAAACTCAATGAAAATTGGATCACACAAAAGAAAAGGAAAACAATTTATGGAAAGCCTGCTGCCTCTGTAGGTACTGTACACAACTAGGTACATGCTTTTACTTTTTTTTCTTTTATTTAACGCTTTCCAAAGGCATAGAGACAAGTTACTCGCTTAATGAATGAAACCAAGCATGTACCTTTACTTTTATTGATTTTTCAAACGACAAAGATAACGGTAGTTGTAAAAAAAAGAAGGGAGAAATAAAATGTAGATTTGGTATTTGTATTTTAATCGGGATTTTGGATGTTTTTCTACCTTTTAAATTAATTTACTTAATCTACTGGAAGACCGTTTTGAAAAGATAATAAATTATACTGAAATCGTCAGAGCGGTTACCGAGAGTCCAACCCCATTTAAATGAACATTAAAAACTGATTTATTAAGGACGACGACGCTTATGAATTAAGCATCTCTACTCAAATCTGATTGCCATCAAGCAGGTTCTGTGAATAAAAAGTAAATGCAAGTACGTTTTTTTAAAGTTCCGGTAATTTATAGGATTAAGGAATATATACACTTAAATTAAATTGTGACTGTGTACAAAAATAAGTACTAGAAGTACTTAATCTCATTTAAATCACATAGTCTAATACCATGCGATCATAAATCTTAAATACAAACATTTAAAAATAAGAGTCTCACTGGGTCGTACGTACTTGCACTGTTGGTGTTATAGCATACACAAGTATTATAATTCACACTCTCTTTTTGTTAGTATGTTGCATAAGCATAAATGTTATTTGCACCTTAAACCAGAGGTATGGACAACCTGATTTGAACAACCCGAGATGAACACCCCCACTTGACTATTATTATACGAGTACGTACCAATTTATAACAATTTTTACTTGCTCTATATAGTCTAAGAGCCGAGAGCAAATTTTGGGAGTGGAGGTATAACCAAAATTGGTATACGTGTATGTGTAGATATACGCGACAATATATCAAATCGAAAAGTCTGGCAGGGTTATTTTTCAGCCGGGGCAGTAGACGTTCGAAAACGGTAATTTTTCCGATTTTTGTGTGGAAGGTATAACCACTTCAAATCATACAGAAACGATAGAGAATTGCTCACTGATTTTAAAAATCTCGGTGCCAGACATAGTTGCAAAAAGGCTTACTATTGTACTGAATTCGGTACTATTGGACCTTGCCGAGTACGCAAGTACCACTTCTCAATTTTCAGTACGATTTGTACTATTTTTAATTTTTGAAAAGGTTGACTATGGACGAGCTTGTTTTTATTGTAATTTTGAATGCATTTATTATTCATCGTGATCGAGTTTATGTACTCGTATTGTGGTTACTGGTTTGAAAATTAAGTTTTTGAGCAATGTAACTGGCAAAATACGTCTGGCTTTGTCTTTTGAACTACAGTACAGGGTTTCCGTAGGTTTTCTTGGCAACTCCCAAAGTTGTCAAACGAACCTGGATTTTGGTTCTCAAAAAACACATTAGGGATGCTGATTTTAGGCACCTTTAAGCTTCCATTTTGCTTTATTTGTTTGATTTGTTTTGATTAACTTGTATTAAAAAAAAAAACATTCACTTGCATCTCTCTTCGTTTCTTTCAAAAAATTAAATGAAAAAGTAAATATAGCTACAGAAAAATAAAGTGCACGACTTTGTCGCACGAATTTGCATGAAGTGATTAATAATAGGAGCATTATACTTAATAAAGAGTAATATTGCCGCGTTGCCGCCTTTTCTGATTCAAAGCGGTTACGCAGAGGTTCGAAAATTATACCCGCGCTACTAAATAATTGTTCGCTAGGAACACTGCCTGGTGGAGTGGATAAAAATCTGCATTCTATCGGTAAAATCTTAAATTCCTCTCAATGAACACTCCACCATTTAAGAGGATTTTCATTAACATTGGCTCTTTTCTTAGTGCGGTAAGAGAGTAATTCCTTTTTTAGTACAGCTTCAGTGCTACCATTTTCTGGTATTTCTTCTCTCATCTTCACTTGACGAATCTAACATCATAGCAAGGTCGTTTTTTAGGCATGGTTTTCTGACGAAACTTGATGCCCGTGGTCCTTGTTGTTCCATATACTTTTCCGTGGAATCACTCGTTCTTAAGCCAGTTCGGAATTGGCATTAAGAGAACCGAAGAAGTCATTCTTAGTATTTTGTAATTGTATCATCAAAATGTCGTCTTTAATCTTTTCCACAGTCACCGGTGTAAAAAAAACTATGCTTGTAGCGAGGATCTAAGTAGGTGTCGATGATAAATAAACGTGCGAACGGCACGCGCCATTCGCTAGCCCCGTCCAACTTCTTTCTTGTCGCAACTTGTATTATATTCGCATCCGCATGAAAATCCGCATTGATTATTGCGGATGCGGATGCAGATGTCCAAATCTATGCTCCGCATTTGCGAATGCGGATGCGAATATTCGCAACATCCCTGAACTATACAGACAGACAGACACACGGACAGACAGACAGAATTGTTGGACCCACTTTTTTCGACTTCTCTATCATCGTATGTCATGTTTGATTGTTAGAATTTTTTTTACGATTGCATAACTTGGTATAATCGCAAATAAAAATACAAAAGAAATATTTGACAGCACACGTCCTTCAACAGCTGATTCATTAACTCAACTCGCCCCGGCAAAATATCCAGATCGACTTCAGGGTGACTTCCGGGCGAACCCGTTTTTAAAAACAGAGAATTTTCTCGTTAGGCGAGTTGAGATTTTTCAATAAACGAGTTGTGGCGACCCCAGGGCGGCATCAGGGCTCAACAAACAAAGTTGTATGTAAGAACGTTGACGTATTTCTGACAGCCAAATAATTGCCCGTTTGTAACATCGATGATTTCAATATACATCGGGATCGGAATCGGTCATTTCTTAAATAATAAAACGATGTTTTTGTTTAACCTTTGTTACAGTAGGTGTTCTTCAGCGATGGCACCCTCTCTGATGCTACTTTAAACTTGGAGATTTCGAAACCAATTACCAGCTTTAAAAACAATACATATCATTAAAAATTATATTTCAAGTTTTTATCTTAAACGCCTATTATCGAAATGAACGTCGAGATCCAATCAGAATAGGTTCGGGTTCATAAAACCTTCCTGTCAAGATTGCGGGACCGAAAGTGAAAGATGTGAACAAAGTTTTAATTTAAGAGACCTAAAAGAAAGATTGTTACCTGAATATAGATTTAAATGCAAACAACAGACTTATTAAGGTATTTCCACACTATCCCACAGTGTAGTACGACATGTTAAAAAAAAAGTGTGAAGGAATGTGTGATGGTTTTACATTCAATCCTAAAAAATTATTTCAGATCTAAACACCTCATGTCAAATCGTATGAGATCTGCTTTGTCATATATTCTGTTTCCACACTATTATAACCTACACTTGTTTCATCACACATTTTAGACATGTCGTATTACACTGTGGGATAGTGTGGAAATGCCTTTATTAATGCATTTGTGTCAAAGTTCCTATCCGTCCATATGACTTATTTTAGATTTTACCAAGGAAATGCATGAACTTATGTACATACTATGTACACATAAGTAGATATATACACATATGCACATTTTTAATAATAATATGTATTTGCACTGTTTGCGTTGATTTATAATTTTAAGAAGTTCTGTACTATTTTGTCTGTTTCAGTACTATTTGTTTCTCAGTTTTCAGTACAATCGACAAAAGTGAATTTTCATCACTGGTGCCAGACGTTTTACTTTCAGCTTTCCCCTTGCCAGACGCCCACCAAAAGGAGCGAAAAATCAGTTTTTGGTGTCAGAGGTATAACCAAATGAGTGATACGTCAAAAAATCAGAAAAATTCTCCTGATTACAGATATGTGTGTCCCAGACATTTTACTTTCAGCTAACCCACCGCCAGACGCCCCTAAAGTATGCCCAAAAATCAACTTTTTTTCTTTAAGGTATAACCAAATGAATGATACACCAAAAAATCAGAAAAATTCTCCTGATTACAGGTATGTGTGTCCCAGACGTTTTACTTTCAGCCTTCACCCCGCCAGACGTCCTTAAAGTATCCTGTTTTGCATTTTCTTATGAAAATTCAATTAAAACTTTTTTTAAAAGCTATAACCATATGAAGATCATACTATAGATTGTTTTTTTCAATATAGGACATTCTTTTTTAATTTTTAAAATAAATTTAACAGTTCGTATATACTCGTAAATGAAATATTCTAATTACAAAAAAATTAACGTGATTCGGAGACGGGTTGATCTAATAATATTAGGTTTTTTGAAATTGCAGTAAATTGCCTGTATAGCAACCACTGTGATAACCACTAACACTATCTGTTTTAGTAGGAAGGTTAAAGTCCGCAAATTTATATTTTCGATATTTTCTTATACTTAGTATCTTTTGACATTTTTCTAAAGTTTATTCATTGAACAAAACTATTTTTTCACTTTGATTTGTACTATCACTGCAATGAAGGCAACATTTAACACTCATGGTATTTGATAAATTTATAGCACCAAACACAATAGTTTATATCAATATTAAATTGATTTTTTAAAACGTTTATTTAACGAAACACTTTTTATTCAATATAATTAATCAACATAAACGCAGGAGAGATACTTTATATAGAGAACAACTGACTTATAAAAACAGCATAAGTCACAGATACAATAAATGTGTAAGAGACTACTATAATTTGGCGTATTAGATAATAGCAGGTAGAAAATAAACCATTTTTTTTTTCATTCGACTATTAAAATGGTAATATAATAATTTATTGTTTTGGCGAAAATGCTGTTACTGATTTGATATTATGTCGCGTATATCTACACATACACGTATACCAATTTTGGTTATACCTCCACTCTCAAAATTTGCTCTCGGCTCTTGGTCTAATAGGGCAAGTATTGGTTTCGTGCAGAAAAAAAAAATCGAGGTTTTAATCAAACATGACATTACGATGATAGAGAAGCCCAAAAAAGTGGTTTTCGCCATACCGTCCGTCGGTCTGTCTGTGCGGATGTGCGTATGTGCGGATGTGCGAATGTGCGTATGTGCGTCTGTGCGCTTTTTCACGTCATTCTACAGCCTAAACGGCTTGACGGATTTTCTTCAAACTTCGTATATAGCAGTTTCAAGAAAAACGGTTGTCGAGATATTTTTTATTTTGTCTTAGCCCGGCTCAAACTTGTACCTTTCAAGTAACGTTTTTTTTCAATTTGGATTTTCTCGAAAACGGCTCTAACGATTTTGATTAAACTTAAAATTTAGCTAACTTTAAGCATTTCTAATAAAACTGCGTTTTTTGTTTTTGGCTCAAATGGTCGTAACGAAAATCAGGTTTTAACGGCTTTTTTTCAAATAGCCATAAGTTCACAACGGCTTGATTGAATCAACTAAAACTTTGTTTGACATAGTTTTTAATAGTGTTCTATAGGATGGCTTAGTAAATTTTTCACTGAAGCCTTTCTAAACGGTGGCTTCCATACAACGAGCCGTTGAGTTTTAGCCAACTTTTTTTGGTTTTTTCTAATTTTCTCGAAAATGGCTCTAACGATTTTGATTAAAATTTGTGTGTTATATTCTTTTAGTGTTTTTAAGAGAACTGCGTTTTTAGTGTTTGGCTAAAAATGCAAATAACGGAGATATGCTCTTAACGGCTTTTTTTCAAATGGCCATAAGTTGTCAACGGTTGCATCGAATTTACTCAAACTTTGTTTGGTATAGTTCCTTATAGCTTCCTATCAGATGGCATTGATTTTTTTTCAGTTTTTCTTTTTTAAATGGTGGCTCCTATACAAAGAGCCACTAGATTTTGGCCAATTTTTTCATTTTTCTAATTTACTCAAAAAAGGCTCCCCCGATTTTTATGAAACTTTGTATGTAACATACATAGAATACTTTAAACAAAACAGCATTTTTAGTTTTTGGCTATACATGATAATAGTGGAAATAGCTTTTAACAGTATTATTAATTTGGCCATAAGTGGACATTTGTATCATTTATAACACCCAAAAGATAACGTCTTAATTTTAAATATTAAAGGTTTCTTAACGTTAGCTCCCGTATATCGGTTTTTCCAGTTTCAGTAAAATTTTTTTAGGTTTTACCAAATTTTTCAAAAATGATTTGTTCTCATTGATCTAAAAGTTTGTTTTCATCGTACTATTGCACCCACAGAGCAAGTAGGTACGTGCGACCCAGTCGTGCATTTTATTTTAAATGTATTATACAACATCAATGTATATATAGTTAGGCCCCTAATGTGCCAACAAATAATTTTAAGTATCATAAGTAAAATAGAATAAGAATCAATTGTAAATATTATACTGTTCAATAAATAATCGTTAAATGGTTAAAACCTTAAACCAGACACTGGAAACTGGATTATAGATTTAAAAATTAAAAATAAGAAAACGACGCCTCTTTTGAGTCGGAATTATTTTTAAATGACTAAGCTAATTCTTAAGTCAATTGTATGTCTATACAAATTCTGCACCTAATAAAAAAACACTTATCTAAAAAAAAAACCTTAAACGAAAAGAGTTCATGGGAATAGTCACTACTAGCCAGGAATCTTTGAAACTAAAATTTGATGTTAGATTTTTACTTCGTCTAGGTGGATTGCAGTCCGGCAGATATATAAGACCACCCGCATTTTCGCGTTAGGAAAACTTCACAGATCACCTTCACCACAATCTTAAAGCAAATATAAAATGAAGCGCAGGTAAATTTATTCTGTAATATGTTTATCTCACTTTATAAGAAAGTAAATAAACCGTTATAAGTATAATGTCATTTCCGTTTCGATTGAGGCGTTTTCTAGTAGGAAATTGTCAAAAGTAGTACATATATCGGATTTAACAGTAGTTAACCAATTTGAATGTTTTTTAATAATATTCAAAAAGAAGTAATTTCTTAGAAATTGCTGCTTAAGAAGCATAGTGATTGGGCAGTGCAGTGAAGAAGATAGTGCGGAATATCATCATGCACATCAGAAATACGTAGCCACGTAGCCTGATCATATGCACAAGTTGTGCGATCTAATTGATCTAACTATAGTACGAGTGTTTCTGAGTAAAAACCTGAACCTTCCACCTTTACGACGAAGTTTTACACTTTCAGTGACTACATAGTTATACTAAGGGTAAATTTTAGGTACAATAGTGGTTTATCCTCGGATCAAAATTTAAAAACGATTTACATCGGTTCGTTTTTGGATAATTAATGTTAAGACGGTGCCGGTGGTTCAAGTGTGGTTCAAGAGAAGTTGACCAACTGATCAAGAAGTTAAACACGAGATTCAGTGCTGAACTGCTATTAGACAACTGGTACTAACTCATCTTCGAGATAGATAACTCATTTAGTATAGGATTGGCTTAAGGTGTTTTTAGTGGCGTTAAAATCTCAAACTACTATTGTAGGAATTTGAGGACTACATAGTGTCTTTTGAGATTTTCACCTTAAAAACCAAACAAAAAAAAAATGTCTTTCTCAGGGGGAGTTGATGTGATTTCATCTATTTTAAAGAAAAGTCAATGATCACCATCCTTATTACTGTCCGCCACCTTTCAGTGCAAGCTATCCGAACCTTAATAAAAGTAGGCGCCATAAATCACCATCGTTTACGACTGGTTTCCTGCTAGTTGTATATATGTATGTATAAATTATAGTACTCTTAAAAAACAAAACATCAGGTGCGCCATCTATGGACAAAGTTCATAAGCGCTTTATTAAAGAGTTAGGAGTGATTTTTGTCTAGATTGCCATGGGAAGCAAAAACAACAATAGAAGACATTTGATGTAAACTAGATAGGTAAGACACCTAGCGTCGACATTGACGAAGTTCACATCTAAAAAAACATGTTCCATGAAATTACTATAAAAAATATATATATGTACAATGTTACAGGCAGTAAATGCTAATCATTGCCATATGGCCCTACGTCCTAGCTCCCAAATCGACTAACTCCCAATGAACCAATTCCCACCGAATTATGGGACTTGGTTCATGTGAACTAACTCCCATATTTTTAAGGAACTATGTCCCAAATGTAGAATGAACTTAGTCCCATAAATATGAATTAAATCCCATATAATTTTTGTTCCCTTTAAATTGTTTGGTATGCGATTTTTTACCAAAATAATTTTCCAAACACTGCACGAATTTTATTTTATTCGTCTCTCTGTTAGGTTACTTAAGTTTCAATTCTTTTTTAAAAATTTAATTTCTTACAGGTTTATCCTATTTTGCCTATACAAACATTCAGCACGAAAACAGCGCCACTTCTTCTTTGTGCACAATATGAACTAACTCCCACTGGTTGATGGGTTGGGCCTAGTTCATTGGGAATAAGTTCGTAATGAACTATGTCCCAACTGAATTTTCTCCTAATATTATGAACTAAATCCCACTACAAAATTTGGTAGGAGTTAGTTCATTTTGCCTTCTGGGAGTTAGTCGATTTGGGAGCTAGGACGTAGGGCCTTGCCATATAAGCTCTTTCTTCGACTTATTGTCTGAAACACTCAAACTCACTTCTGCCATCTCTCTATCGTCTTTTGTTCTATCCATCTATTTTTATAGGTAGGTGCATAAAATTCAATATGTGCATGTAATGTTCCCTATGGACTTAATAATGACTGTGTTGCCCTCTGTTGTTTTAAAACTTTGTTTCTAATAGCTCATATACAATGCAATTTGAACTAACATCTTCGCCTAGCGGCCACTGATTGCAACCGTAAAACTACTCAGTTAGGTATTCAGTCACGTCAATAGGTTTTATTTAAATTCATATATTAACAGTTATATCGGCAATCTTCCTAACATAACAACGTCCTTGATTGTTTTTTACAACTAACTAGAACTTCAAAACTCAACTTAAACTTTTAGCAAAGATGTGTATGGACTCATTTATAGAAATTAAATTAAGTTCAACTTGAACTGAATATGAATATGTACTAGGCTCAGCCGACAGATGGTGATGTACAGTACTGACCGACACAATGTATTTTTGCTTTGCCTTATCATGATAGTAATGCTGTTTTGTTGTGACCAGAATCTTAATTATTTCAAAACACTGTGCGTTAAAAAGAAGACTTTCCAAGCACTTCAATCCACCTTCGAGAATTACTGAAAAATTTAAAACTTGAAGTTTTTCAAAAACTTGGTAGCTTTACCTCCCACAAATTAAAAAAAAAAAAAAAAAAAAACTATTCCACACTCATAAATACAAAAACACGAATACAAGTATACGAGTACCTAACAACCCTAGGTACCTATACCTACTACTTAACATTTATATCGATTTTTCAAACGGGAGAAATAACTACTGAAAGTTTTAACTGTAATAGGCAATGGAATGGAAAAGCAGTTATTTCCCTTTTCAGCAAATGCAAAGTTCTTTTTCTATTTCGAATTTAATATAGGAAGAAAATTTTAAAACTAAAAATATTTAAAAAATTTACTGCTCCAGGTGAGGCTCGAACTCACAACCCCGGCATAGCTCAAACTAATACTGATTATAAGTACCGTGCGCTAACCAATTGCGCCACTGGAGCTCGGCAACGAGATTGTCCAAATACCAATAAGAATCCAAATACTCATAACTACCCAAGGAAGACCCAATATCGTATACGGTCACAGGAATAATAAAATAATTGACCTTATTCAAAAGAAATGCAATCATTTTGTGTCAGGAATTGGGATGGAAAAACTCACAGAAAAGACAGTAAACGAAAGCATTTGTTTGACATTGAATACTACATCTTGTCGCACTTGTCACTAATTGAAGCTAATGTCAAAGTCTACATCTACATCTGTTCAAACACTTATCAATTTTCTCGACATGAGAACAAGCGTTTTAAATTTGTGGATACCTACGTATATACATTGCATAATATACTTTCCTACACTCGGTCGTAAGTATCTACAACAAGGTTTATGGCTCATCCAGCAGTGAGGCGTTAGTTATTCTGAAAGCCTGATAATTGGATGTGATAAGGGAGATTTAAAATGTGCGTAGCGATAACGTGGTATGGTATGGTAGATGGTGGTATCTGGATCTGGAATGAGCGTATCAAATTCTTTGAAAACATTTCTAATCAATTGAGAACAAAAAATGAACTTGTTAGTGTTTTATGTTTTTTGTTCGAGGTATGTTTTCGTTGTGGGCGGATGTTGGAAAGGGGGTTTTTATAATTCAATTTGAGATCAAAATAATTCCAAATGATTCTCGCATTCATTTGATGTGAACAAAAATCCTTTTGATTTATAATTAAATTAAAAACTTATTCAATGTTGTGCTCGCTCTTTTAATTTGTTTCATTCAATAATAGGGGGCTGATTTGTTTTTACTATGAACTCTATATTATACTTTGTGTATAAACTAAAAGTAGGTACTTTATTGGTTTTCGAGTTCCATGAAAACAAAATAGCGATTTTAAATTAAAAGCTTGCATCAATTTTCGTAGTGCTTTATTCTGAAAATCAAATAAATACCTACTCGTATCTACTGGGAAAATTTAATTATCTAACAATGTGAACCTCTGCATCTCTGAAATAGTCTGATTATTGCTTTTAAAAACACCTTTTAAATACCTTGGTCTAAATCATATAATATTTCTAGTTGCGACTTACAGTAGCACAACTTTTGCATTTCTAAATAATATATAGTCCTACTGGAACAACAGGTCTCTTAGGTCTATATGGTTCAAGTTTAGCAAAAAGAAATTTTGCATCATTATCATCCATTGGTATCTTTCTCCATTGACGGTGACCTCCTCACAAACTTCATTTTCGAAAAAGTGCACACCAATGACGCCGCCGCCAGCCGGCCGGTCCAAAATCTACACTGAACGGTAACTTTTTGATAATGCATTGGCGCACCGGGTGGACCTCGTGTGGGTTGGTGTAGTCCCATTTTCAGAGCCATTTATATATCAAATAATGCGCCTCGTTGCTAAAGATGATTTTTCTGTCAGAATTGGGAATTTTTCGACAAGTGGAAAAGGGTAGATTCTTGTAACCTAAACGGCGAGGAATCAACTGCTTCGAGTCCTACTGTACACTATCATGATTCATAAACCTTGGCCGGTTTTGCGTTTATTTAAAGTATGAATGTTGGCTAATTGATTACCGAACCGATCGTTTTAAATTTGCCACCATTAGTTGAACTGTGAAGGGCCACCACTTACTACTTATTTACTTACTTAAGGCGGTGTAGAACATGTCCGCGACTAACAAAATCCGCCGGCTATTCCGTAACTTAGCCAGATGTATCCAATAACGCACGCCAAGTTGGTCGAGATCGTTCTCCGTTCTCAAGCATGAGGTGGTTCCAGTGCAGGGTTGAAATTAAAGATTTGGCGAGCCGGTGATGCGTATTCGGTCATAACGCTCTATTTGAACCATCGACTCGTAAGCCACTGTATTTTATACTTTGTGACCAGGTCAATGTCGCTGATTAGCCCGTACAGATCGTCATTGGATCTTCTCCTCAATTTTGTTTTTTCTGAAAGCAACCCAGCCGATTTTCATCGGATTGTATCAGTGTCCACGCTTATGCCCTATACACCAGGACTGGGATGATTAAGGTCGTGCATAGTCTTTGGAGTGTGCTTTGCTGTTAAAATGCCTTCTTAGCCCGTGAAACAGCGATTGGCATGATTGATTATTCTACTGATTTCTTCACTGATATTGTTTTGAGAGGTTATGCACCAAATCCTCCCCCAAATCCAACCACCCACTCCACCTACAACCACCTGCTACTCACCCACCATTTTTGACAATTTTGTCTCTTACTGACACTACCCCCCCCCCCTAAACCAACACCACCCTCTCCACCACCACTTACAATCACCAATCACCTCCACCCTCCACTTCCACTTTATCGACTTTCTATGATATCAAAGCAGATATATGTATAACGTGACTGTGACTATATGACTGTGACTGTGACACTTTTTCGTGCGCGCTGCCCATATATTCCGATTTATTAAAGTGGCTTTACATGGAGCTGCAACAAATTATGGTGCAAGCAAAAAACCAACAACAACAATCATGGCGCAAAAGAAGAAGAAGAACATGTTCGTCTTCACTATAATTTTCAAGCTGCATCCATAATTTTCCTATAATCTGCATCCATGAAGACGTCTGCATTTTTGGCCTTCAATCTCTTTCACACAAATATGATTTATATATTTTGCATCTTCTTTTTTGCAGATCATGGCTTGCAGCTTCATGTAAAGCCACCTTAAGGCGTTATCACTTCAATAATTGTGGAATTATGTCCCTGAACTGTTTTGATTTCAAAAAGAAGTGCTTTACTTTGAAAGTTTCTTAATATATACGTATATCGATATATACATACGTGGATCGTAGATGCATTTAAAAATAGTGATGTGGGTAGGGGGTAGCTGCCGCGCAGTCCCCTGATTATGCTTAATGTTGGAGTGGGAGTGCTCGAGGTACGCAAAGTTTATTTTTTAAATCCAAAGAAAACTTGGCATTCACCCAACCACGCACTTACTCCAAATCCAAAAGCGAACCCGAACAGGGAATTGCAGGGGACAGCAAGCCCCCTACCCTTTAACCTCACTGTTTAGACTCATTAAGCTATATTTAGGTACTTATCTAATTTACTTTTTTTGTTTTGCAAACTGACCATAAAAATTGCGGATTTATTTCCCACATTTGCATAAATAAGCTATATACGTATGTCCCCTTTGGGTGGGACATATAAGTTCACACAATGGACTTACGGGCTGAAGAGTTATGTAAATTCGCCAATTTCTACCTACTCTAGCAAATCTGGGCTTAAGGCGACCATTACGATGATAGAAGAGACCAACAAATTGATTTTCGCGAAACCGGTCAGTTCACGTTATTAACCTTAAGTTCGATCTAGAGGGGGCGCAAAGGGGGACACTTGAACCGGGCGTCAGCCTTTGGGGCGGGAGATGAAGAAAGAAAAGAAACAAAAAATAAAGTGAAGAGCAAAAAAGAAATGAAATTATGAAATGGTGGTAGGCACCAAATCCAGCCCTGCCTTAAGTCAATCTTCAACTGATAATCTCCAAATAACCGTTTTTTCTGGATCTGCTCGGAAACGGTTCTACCAATTTTGATTCAATTTATTTTGTAACAAATGTGGAAATCGGTTGTTAAGGGTTTGTTTATTTTTTTTTTTTTTTTTTTAAACGGCACACGCGCTCAAGGGGTTTGCTATAGCCCTTTTAATGATAAGTCACAGCGCGAGCGATAGGAAGTTAGGGGAGAAGGGGAAAGGAGGTGTCGATGAACATTGATCTTGAATGTCTGCAGATCAAAATGGTAAGGAAAAATTGTGCCAGGCAATTCATTCCACATTCGTGTTGTACGGCTAAAGAAAGAATCCCTATATTTCACGGTACGTCCGAAATTGGGCTCAAGTGTAAACTGATGAGCGTTCCTAGCAAGACGAGTATCAATTTTAACGCTTTTTTCTGAACTCTGTCGAGCAGATGAAGAAAAGTTTGAGAAGCACCTGCCCCAGAGATGGGAGTTATACTCGAGTTTAGGGCGTATAAACGCCTTGTAAATTGTAGCCAGATCAGAAGGGGTGAAAAACTTCTTGCATCTATTAAGAAAGCCTAAGCATCTTGCAGCATTCTTAGCAATCTCAAGTATATGATCATTCCAACGAAGGTTGTCACTGATACACATACCGAGTACTGATAGCTTTTCGGCCTCTTCGATGCAAGTACATTTCTAAAGAACGAAAAGTTAACTTACATTGAATCCACTTAAAATTGGTTTAATCCGGTTGCAAATATGATGTATATAAAGAGCCGTTTAATGTGGATTAAGTTTTTGAAATATTTATGAAAACGGTGTGGATTAAAATTTTCAAATCATGATTTTAAAATTTTTCAATAAAATATTGTAGTTTTGTATCAAACTTTAGCTTTCAAAGCAGGGTTATCCCAAAAAATATCATTTTCATGTCCTCGTACCCAGCAAAGCAATAACGTATGACCCAGTCCTGCATTTTATTTTATCGAGACTGTAGTGCGGCTAAAACAAAATAAAGGTCTAAATCCAAAATCCATAAATACAAGGCAAATTTAATTCACATCTTAGTTTTGGGTTTTTAAGTTTAACGGTACCAACGAAATATAATGTCAAACCGGAAACGTGTAAACACGCTTTATATGGTTATTTTAAGATTAGGTACCTACCTTTTCTAAATCCCTGTCTCGGTGGCTTAGCAAAATAATAGAAATTTAAGTTATATTTCATTCAATAAAAATGTCCTTTACACACACACAAACAAAATATAAATTATATTTTAAGTTGCAATGTCTTATGTATAGTAGAGAGAAGATCTGATGTCACCTAACTACCTCTAGAGCTCCCATTTCGACCCGGCATGTGACTAGGAGCATATTCTTATTTTACATTATTACTAGCAGCTCGCAGGTTTACCAAAATACTTTTATTATCCTTTTTTTCCATTCCGAAGCCGAAGCTGGTAGGTAGAAAGCTGCAAAAACACTTAACTAGCCCCATAAAAGCAAACAACAAACATTCCCGATTATTTATTTAAATGCGAAATGGCTGCCAAAGAGAGTAGAAAGATGTGGTTACGTATGCATGGGACCGACCTTTTCTCCCATCATCCGACATCCGCATGTCCTGGCAATATAGAAACGAGATCCGTCCCTCAGCTGGAGGTTTTTTTTTGGTTAGGCGGGGGGTAATTTCCACTTTCGACAAGGAGCTTGATGGTGACCATTAATCTTCTCTTTCGCCCAAAATGCTGTACTTTATTTGTATTTTGGTGCGTAACAAACTCTTCACGTGAACCCATTTCAAACACCTGTTACCAGTTACACTGAAATATTATATTTACAAATATAAAGGAAGGTTACTCTTGGCGAATTGGAATATTATAAACATGGGGATATATATGTAGGTATATGGCGACGAATAACAAGGATGACGACCAACGACGATGCTGGCGCCCTCTTGGTGAGTTTTGTCGTGTTGTGTTCGTTGCTTTAATACTATGACTAATGGTATTGAGATTTTTGATTGTTTATTCAGCTTATACTTTCGTGATATATTAATGTGGAAATGGAAATCTGCTAAAAGCATTGCTTTGGACGTTTTGGTTGGTTTTGGTTGGATGGCATTAAGCCATTCTTAAACTGATTATAGTGATTGACTGGATAATCAAGGGATCGCGATTGCGATTCGTATAAATGTAAAATGTCCAAAGGATTTAAGGGCTTAGTGCGATATTATGTTTTAGTCCGTAATTAATGTTTTTCGACTGACTTTTGTTGTTGTTTATGATTATGATAAATCTATACGAAATTTTAAAGGTACTGTTGGAATGGATTAGTTGCAAGGACTTCAACCTTCTTGTTAAACATTTTAAACTTTCTTCAAGCAGGTTACTCTAAGGAAACGTAAAAATTAAATACATAAATATCTAATCGGAAATAAGGAAAGAAGCTGAAATTAAGTTCACGGATCACGGATGATGAATAAAATTAATTGAAAAGTCAGATTTCGGAGACGCCTTTCTATAAAATTTGATGTGAGACATTTTGGATCCCATATTTTCTGTTCCACTCTGTTCTATATTGCTTTTGTAAGAGTTTCACTTTTTTTATTTTACGGTGGTAAATTTTTTTCAGAAAGTTTAGAACCAATTTCGATAGATTTTGTAGGTTTTGATAGATTTTGTAGGTTGGAAGACGTTGGTTGTTGTGATGAATTTTAACTTAAGTACAGATATACAACACACTTCACATATCTACACATTGCGTATCAATTGTTTCGTGAAAATATATTGTTTCTTTCATACTGTGTGGTTTTTCAATGAAATATTTCACTTTATTTCGAATTGATTTCTTCCTGTTCAACGCACTTACCTAACTAAAGTAGCTACATTTATTTCCCTGCTCAGGGACGGGATAGAGTATTCCTGCAGCATCTCTACGCTTGTCGTAAGAGGTGAATCAAGGATAAATCACATCTAGACAATTAAAAGCCAGGCGAGCCTACCGACATATTAACATCTTAGGACTTTTCCTAGATCAAGAGATCATGGAAACGTTTTGAGCATTATAGAAGAACTTAGCAGTGGTTCTTTTTATGGATTGAACAGAAATGCTTTGGTCAGAGCTATACGGATCCAAAGTAATGCAATGATAGAAGTATGAACGGTCGAAGCTGCGACTTTGAAGAGATGATAAGGAGAAAGCCGAGTAGATATCCTATGTGCCCAAGAAACGAAATGACAAAACAGCGGAAATAGGGCCCGGGTGTTTAGGATATTAAGACACAAAAACTTGAAAGGTATTTTACTACGTAACGGAATATAGTCTAAGAATAGAACTGATGTCATCTTTGGAAGAAGAGCTCCTTTGTAGTGTTTTGGCATTTTGAAGTCCATCAAACAAATCCAGCACCTGGTGGTCACTATGATACCCAAATTAATTACCAATTTATTACGATTTTCGTCAAGCCACGGGTAAAAGATTGATAAAGTGATTGGCTGTCCCCCAACATCACCGCCACACCAACGCTTCGAGGAGCATCAAATGGTTTAATCTGGACAAAGAAAAGGCGAAATATTCACTCCGAATATGTAAAATTATAGTTTATAGTATAAATGAGACAAATCAAGACAAGAGAGTTATTGGTAGGGAGAGCTTATACAGCTCAGGCACTGCGGTATCTTGATGATGCCTACTATGCCTACCCGTGTGAGATTCTAGAACATCAGTTCTGTTGCTCCAGACTGAGACCAGAAATTTAAGATAATCTGTGGATGGAAGGTTTTGAGTTTTTCCAAAGGAACGATCTCGACATCAAGTGTCCGCTTTCTGAGGCGGAGGAGTGCCTGGCATTCCGTGAAAATATACAAAGATGTTTCTTCACTTTCGAGGCAGAGTCGGCAAACGGGGTCTGTCTCATGTTATGAATATGTTTTTTTAGAGAACAGTTATGATTCCAGTCATTGTTTTGAGAGTTTTCCTATATAGGTTAGGTAGGAATTTTTTGGTTTTGTTTGAATATACTGGTTCAAATTGTTTGGAGCAGATTTGGCCAGGAGTTGTTTGCCAAGCTGCATTGGATTCCCTGAGAAAGATCACAACTGAGAGAGTTATGATCCACTTGAGATTATTACAACGCGGCGCCGAAAAGAAAAAGAAGAAAATTTAAATTTACTTATTTTTTTATTGATATCGGGTATTGAAATAGGACATAGGGCTAGTATAATTTAAAATGCATGTTCCTAATGCAATCAAAGCAGCTTACTAGAATGCTTCCAGCAGACAAGGAATTTTTGATAAACCATTAGATCGAGAAATATGTTGAGAGCGAAAACTGCTTAATGACTTGAAGTACGGTTTTGTAACAATATGACCACTCTGGTGTGTATATCCATTGTATATATAAACTATAGTACTACCACTTGAGGTGCGCCATCTATCGGCGAAAAACTAAGCTCTAGAATACCATGGGAAGCAACAACAACAACAATTAAAATGGTGGAAATTGTTGTTGTTGCTTCCCATGGTATTCTAGAGCTTAGTTTTTCGTCGATAGATGGCGCACCTCAAGTGGGAATACTATAGCTTACATATATGCAATGGTATATCCCACCCACCAGTCAAACCAACTTTCCTTAGCTCGATACATTTTCAAATACGATAAGGGTCTTAACTCCGGGTTTATTACAACGCACAAATTAAAATTTCTTAGAAACAAAAATAACTGAAAAAGTTTTTTTTTTTGTTTGAATAAAAACTCAAAAAAAAGTACGCATACGCCCACCACAATTATTTGAAAATTTGAAAGCAAAACAAAAATGAAGCGTGTCATAAATATTTAAATATCTGTAAATCGAAACGGGAGGGAAAATCGATAGCGGTAAAGCATTTTACATTCGTTCAGTGCGGTAAAAAAAGGAGCGAAAGCCCAATCTTGTAGACTTTTCTTGCAACGACCTAGGAAACCTAAATATTTCGCGTCATTTTAAGCGACGTAAAATTTATGTTCATTTTAAAGAAGGAAGATTGTGATACACAGACAGCATTGTGTTTTTGAAGCATTCTATACCTACAATACGGCGTACAACTCCAATGAGGATAATCATGATCGGATCGGATTTTAATGAGCTCAGCATAAACTACCGTTGCAGTTCCAAATCTTAAGAACAGAGGATTATGAATCTGAAAACGGATATTAAGGCTGAGGGTGGTTTACTATTTATAAAGATAAGGAAGAGTTGGAGACTAAGACCCGTCTAAAACAATGCCGATGAATTGTTCCAAAAGGTAATTTTAAATTCAGGATAAAAGTGGTTTGTCGATAGCGAATGCAAGCGTTTTTAAATAGGGAGCTGGTTCAAAACATTTTCCAATGATTTCGAATGTAAGCGAGTAAGGAACTAATATACAAGCCTGACTCGATATCATGGGATGTCACTTCTGTCAGTAGTTAATACAAATCAGGCGTTATTCCAATTGTACATCTAAATTAAATGTATAACAAAACCAACACACATAGACATAAGGTCCTTTTTCAGTCAGTCCAATTTTTACATTTATTTTAAGCTTTATTCAATAATTCCCAGAAACCCAAAAGTCCTTATATCATCTTCAATTTTTCACACTAGATACAATTTTAAGAAATCAACTATATTACTGTAGTTACAGTATACAAAATGTAGTATTTTATATTGAAATATTTATTCCTGTTTATTCCTGTGCAAATATACACTGACTAAATTAAAAACACGAGGCACAGGTGAAAATTAGGGGATTTGTGGATATCCAATTGATTTTTTTTTTTCTTGTGAACGCCCGCAGGGAAAATACATACTAGTATCCAATCTACATAGAGAACAAAAAACACATAATATTGAATTATGTTGAAGTTGACTTCCAAATTGTTTTTTTTTTATTCTTTGGAGAAAAGGACACACACAATACCATATATACCACAGCCTATACAACACAGAACATTTAAATCCCAAAATTGTCGGTGCCTATACAATATGCCTGCGGCTCATACATCCTTATATCCACACAGAGCATGCATAAATCCTTTAGATTTTCAATCATTTGAAACAAAAAAAAATATTCAACTCGAATGATTTTCACACAAATTGGGTATAGCCGAAGGCAAATAAAGAAAAGGACTACAAAAAATATCGTTCCACTGCTACTCTCGTAAACAATCGATGATGGAACATGGAACAAGAGTAACAGCCACAAAGCTTTTAATCCAATTTCATCCTTAAATGAAATTAAATTCACGTCTAACAATAAGTCGCAGGGTATGTGTGTGTGTGTATATATAGCTTCATAAAAAAGGGAATATTTTGTTGAATCAACTCATGTCATAAAAAAAAAGAAAAATATTTCAGACAAACAATACAAAAGATAAATTAAAATATCAAAAGACTTTCTTGGAGAATAATATCAGCTGACCGATCTCAGGATACAATATAAGCCATTGCCTGCCAACTGCTAGGACTCTATTTTAGGGATTTTATTTATAGCTTCACACTATTTAATCTATTTGCTTCTGATAATATTCTAAAATAAAACGATTTTTCGAACTAGCCATACAATCATTTTCGAACTCAGTTACATACAAAATGTCTTCGACGAGATATGTACCTACTAATAAAACTTTGAAAATATAAATATCTTTCATAAAAGCTGGGCATGTCAAAAATATTTCCAAATCAGCTTGTCTTACTCTGCAACTTTGACAAAGTATACTTATAAAAAATTTCATGATGATCGGTGCTGGAGTACCTAGTAATAAATCAAACAACCAAAATAAATATACCTATACACTTTCACTACAATTTTAGTTTTTGAAGAGTTAATTTTCAAATTTAAATTTCAAAGAAAATTTTATGATAACAAGTTTTTCAAAATTTTACGTTTGTAAGTAAGTACCTACCATTTTTGTTTTTAAAAATTCGATGTTCTTTTAAAGTCCAAAACAGAACACTGGATGCTTAAATGTCTTCTAGGGGAGGACGGGACACAGGGGACCACTTAACGTTTGCCGGTTTATTAAAATTTAATGAACGGAGAAAAAAGCTCACATTTCTTCACCACTTAATATTAACTATAATTAAATAATGGTTAACGCAATCTTATCACTTTTGTTTTTAAAATTAAATGTGCAAAAAAAAGTGCCCCGTCTTCGGGACACATAGGAGCTAGGTGGGCCTATGTGCCTCCTATGAAAAATCTTCTTCTCAAAAAGTAATAAGATTGTATAAACTCTTATCTAGGTAGGTATTTATTTTATTCTTTTTGATCAAAACATAACTTGAAACTTTGATTAACTTCAGTTTTGGTTGGGTACCATCTACAACAAAAATATCAAAAATTAAACAGGGGGCACAAGGGACCACCTAATTCCTCTGTGCCCCAACAAGAATGCCTGTAAAAAATAATATCGACGTGTTTGACAGCGAATATTTCGCAAAACTAAAATTGCACAAAACACCACTAAACTCACTGTTTTCGATATAAGAACTTAAAATTATTATTACATAGCCTTAACATTGTAAGCACACAAACTTTAATAGACTTTTTTTTATATACTTACTTACCTTAAAAAACAATAAATTTTAATTTATTCAGTCTCAAAGCACTTGTACAGTACACACAAAAAACAATAACTAACTGAGGAGATAGATGGGCGCTTTTATTATTTTATATAAGTTTTTGGCTAAGTCACTTACTTATCGTTTTAAACAGAAAGTCCTCTGTGCCCTGGTTGTCCTCTGTGCCCCGTCCTCCCCTACCTACTTTTTGAAAAAATTAAAAATAACAAAAATAACTTTTGTAAGTACATACTTATAGACACGGTTTTTTGAAACTGGTTATATTTCTTAAGTAGCATAACGGTTCTTAATGAAATCTTATGCAAAATATGTAGGTATAGGTATTTTGTTGATTCAAAATTTTTTTTTGTAAAAAATATTTTCAGATGATGACTTCAGATTTCTAAGTATTGAACATAGGTACTTTTACAAACATCAAAATATTTTTTCGAAAAGTTTTTCGACAGACAAACGCGAAGGACATAATTTCCCGACAAACTTTTTTTGGCTTTTCATACATCGTGACGTCATGTGTGATTAATCTGAATTTTTACTTGCGATTATAGGTACTATAAGGCAAATTATGGATTCGTGCAAAAAACAAATTTGAGATAACAGTCACGGCGCAGGGACCAGTTGTCCCGAAGTCTAATGAATGATTAGTCCCGAATGTCAAATTCGGTGAGTCATAAGCCCCTAATCTTGATTTGGGACTTTTAACCCACCTGGTAACTTTTTTCAGAAAAAAAAAATTGTTGGACAGTTTTTAGTTTCATGGTTTTTGCTGTCATAACTGTTAAAATAGAAAGAAATAGCAATTGAAAGAAACTCAATCCTTCGGTAGCTTTCAACGCTAACATATAATGTCTGTTCGGCCAAATTTCACGTCATCAGAAAGTCATCCAACTAGATTTAACATTTTTAGGAACGCAACAACAAAATCTTAGGCTTCACATTTTTTTTTATCAAACCAAAATATTTCAAATCAAATAATTTTTGGTATGTATGTATGTACATATGTATATGTCTATGATTTAGTATTTTGAGCTTGAAAAACAATGAAAATGCAGCATGATAGCTAGCAAAAGTAGCGAGCAAACGAAATTTTGTCCAACGGAGAATCAGTTTGAGGTATGAAAAAGCAAAAATTCGAGCGAATTTTTGATTTAAATTTTTTTTTTCAATTTCATTTTCATTTTGGTAGAAAGAACTCAACTAACCTCTGGCTGAACAGCCCATTTAAAGTTAACACAAAACAATAAACAAATTCTCATAAAAGACAGTATACCTACGTGAAAGTAGAACAATATTATTTTAACAGAAAATATGTCCTTTTTTAGATAAGGTAACAATAACTGTGTCAACAAAACTTGAAGCAGAAGGAAGTTATATTCCAATCTTTATTTTTATTCAATATGCCCAGCTCATACCAATCGTTTGAATTCAAATAAAGTTTCTCCATTTTCTCCAATAAAATATTAAAGTCATTATATACGTAAATGTCAGTTGCGTCGGTGGTGTAATGGTTAGCATAGTTGCCTTCCAAGCAGTTGATCCGGGTTCGATTCCCGGCCGACGCACACTTTTTTTTTGTTTTTATTTTCCAAAAAATGGCCGATTTTTGTATCTAACTATTTCTTCCTTCAGCAGTGGGATTTATGTATATAAAAATGTTAATTTATTTCGGATGGAACCAAACCAACAGTTGTTTTGCACTTATGTCGTGAAATGGGTTAGTATCTACCCAATAGGGTTCTAATCCTGTATAGGTATCTTTGATTAATAAGTCTGCTTCC
The DNA here is from genome assembly GCA_916050605.2 of Platycheirus albimanus. Lineage (NCBI taxonomy): Eukaryota > Metazoa > Arthropoda > Insecta > Diptera > Syrphidae > Platycheirus > Platycheirus albimanus. The sequence continues at coordinate 8,102,805 of OU696696.1, read as the reverse complement.
TAGTATCAGTAGAGTAGATTTGGTCCAGTTTGCAGGGGACTAGCGTACAAGGTGACAAGGGAGCGAGTAGGTTGGGATAGGACAAGAAAAAAATCATATAGGAGGGGGGTCTATTTATCTCCGTTTAGCAAGGAGCGGGGCTATTGACTTTCATTTAACCGGGTTAAAAAATGCTTAAATTGACAAACAAATTATCAAAAAATATATACATATATATGTACATGCTAAACCTACCTTTTAGTAAAGAGAGAAATCTCTTCTTTTATTGCGTTTTTAAATTGAGTTATTCTAGTGAACCGTTTTTGAAAAATTTACTTTCAAACTAAAAATTTGGAAAAACAAATTAAAAATATACCTACATACATACATACATATTTGGAAACTATGTACTATATTATTTGCTGTCAAAATTTAATGCTCTCACTAGTTTTAAGTCCAACGCGGAAAACCGTATGACTGTATGACTTTTTTATTACCAAGCTATTCAAAAATATCCGCACCTTCTTCACAAAACAAGAAAATCTAGCCATACAATCATCACAGATTGCATCACAGGTGATCATTTAGCCAATCGTATTCTTCCTGCGTAGTCGGACGGAGACGGTAGTCTTCAGGCGATTCCGTTTTTCGATGCCCTAGTAGAGTACAGGACGGGTCAAAAAGTCGAGGTTACTGGAATTCTCTTACAACGTGACATCCACAAGATTCAAAAGCATTGAAAATTAACTTCCGGAAATGCGAAACTACATTTTTTGAACACCATTGTCTGGGGCTTCTAATGATACCTACGAGAAAGAAAAATGAAGAATCTGGTGGCTCTGGCGGCTCTGGCGGGGCAAACATAAAAAGGATATAATATAAGCTTCTTGTTGTATAGCTTACCATAGTTGAAGAATGGGTACGTACATTGCCTTACGGTTACGAAACAGCAGAAATACATGTGATTGGTGTAGCCAACCCGAAATGACTTTTTGATAAGTTTCGTTCACTTTTCTTTCCGTACGTAATGTCAGACATTTCCTTTTCTTAACAGGTTATTCTTCTTCTTTCTTTCTCCTTATTTCTAAGGGCTATTTTGGCCAACTGATGTATTTAACAGATCGGATAGAAACTTTCTTCCTTTTTTCGCGTATTATGGTTGGGCCTTTTATTCTTGTAATTGACTTATTTTTGGGGCTTTAGGGGTTACCATAATTGAAGAATGGTACGTACGTTGACTTACGAAACAGTAGAAATACATGTGATTTGTATACCCAACCCGAAATGACTTTTTGTTCAGTTTCGGCAAGTTTCGTTCACTTGCGTTTTCGTACGTAATGTACGCTTTGTGTCGTACATTACGTACGAAAATCTGACATTCCATTTTTTCTAAAGGGTATTCTTCTTCTTTCTTTCTTCTTATTTTTAAAGGCTATTATGGGCAACTGATATACTTTACAAATCAGAAGGAAACTTTTCGTTCGGTTTTGACACTTGTTACTTTTTCTTTCACGTATTATGGTTGGGCCTTGATTCCTACCTACCCCACTTTATACTTATATTCGAGCGAAATGCCTAAAATTATTATAAATTACCTTTATGTAGTTAAGCTCTACTGTTTAAAAAAGAAACAAGATTTATTTGTAATTTGACCAATTATCCTTTCCAAAAATTTCCTGCAACCAAAGCTCAGTTAATGTATAATTTTTTTAGTTTAAGAACATGCCCACTTTTTGGGGGAGTGTTTTGATTTGAAGTTAAAAAAAATTACTTCTGCATTATGGCGGACGCCATCTTTGTAAACCTATACAAATAGAAAAAAAAACCTTATCAAAAATGAAGGCGTTTTTGAAAAAAAGTATTTGTACACTAACTATAGATAGAAAAGTATGACACGCCCACTGCTTTGTTATACAAACTATAGTACTATGAATATGAAGTAACTACTGATGCAATCAGTGGGTACTAGGCGCCACTGCTATCTGGTATAAAGCTTTTTAAAAAAATGTTGATGCACTAGATGGCGACACATTCAATCGCCATCTCCGGAGTACTTTATATTTTATATACAATGCGCACTTTAAGGGCGTGAATTTTTTGTAAGAACAATTTAGTATCTTTCAAACAGTTTGTCACAAGCAAGCTCACGTTGGTAAAGCCTATAATATTACTCATTATTATGGTGAAATCAATTTTGTTTGATCAATTCGTGTTCTAAATTCAATTAGCTCATCTCAAACTAAATGCTGTTACTTTCCCTGCAACAAAAATCAATCAAATCAAATAATTATGTTTCACGACACGGAATTCCACACATTCGTAATTTTTACTCTTACTGTACCCACAATTTTCATTTTTAGTGGTCGATTTTTCAATTTTTGACAACTCTCTGTGTTCCAAAGTGACGTTTCATCTTTGACGTGCCCACATCATCGACTCATCTCTTTCTCGCTCAATGTGTACGTATGATAAAAACAAAGGCTAAAAAATTCATACCCGTCGTCGGAGCTGAGAAACGAGTCACAAAAACTTTTTAGTCTTCGTGTTAGTTTTTTTTCTAATAAATTTATTTTGTAGAAAAAACAATAAATAATTTACAATAAAATTAAATAAATTCTAACAGTTGATTCATTATCCATCGAATCATAAAACTGCATCGAATGCATACTAAATTCAAGTGAGAGATCTCTTGCAAAATAAAATTCTATTTTACGTAAGTATAAAAGATACCAAGAAAAAGAGATACAAATTCCAAAATTCCAAATGTATATTGTTGTACCCATCAGGGGCTATTAAATGAAATACACGTTTTCATCTATAATTCCTTGCCGAATCACCACACCGACCGAGCACCAACTAGATTGTATGCTAAAATTAATCAAACTAGCTACGTTTTTTTCTTTTTTTTTTTTTTGTGGTTCAATTAATTCCGTGAGTTTAGGTATTCCAATTTCCAAGTTGTATTTTGCTTAGAACGTCAATTTTGTAGGTACTTTTCCATAAAAGATAGAAAGTGTGCTGGAATTCCTGGGATTCGACTAGCAATGTGATTTCATTGTTTACATTTAAATGAATCCACTAGCGGCCCGGACTGAGATGAGTTTTGCGAAAATTCCTTCTAGTTCGACATAAATGGACAAATCTTTGAGAACCAGTTGCACAAGTTTTGTTATTTTTCACTTGTTTTCGTTCCTCTTTTGGGAGTTGTTCTGCTAAGACCCCACTGCCCTCTTATCAAGAAGTTGCTTCTCTAAAATCTTTTGTGCTAGCGCTAGCCAAGCGCTCCACGCACACACTAAGTAGGTAGGTAGGTACATACTTTGGATTTGGATACTGATGTGTTCTTGTTCGTCACTTGCATTTACTTGTTTTCAAGCTACGAAAGGACTTTGAACTGATCGTGTAGCCTTTTGTCATGTCATTGCCAGATAGGTACGTACGTTGGTCATCAACCTACTTACATATTAAATGGGAACGTTCTTCTTTTTTTTGAAGAAAAAGATAAACATCATTGAACTTTCCAATTTGGGTTCGATAATGACAGTCAAGCTTCATAATTCCGTTTCCGATTGATTGCCGCCAGATGATCGCCCATAAAAATTCAATTTGAATGAGTTGTTTTTGTTTTAAAATTCATTTATCCGGGTGTGGAAATGACGACACTGTATTGTAGTTGAGGTCATGTTTTTTGTAATATACTGCGTATTATGCAGTCTGTGCGATATTATTCGTTCTGCACGCTCTCGACCTTGAATTGGCTTTAGTAACTATGTTGGAAAATAGATTGCGTGCGGAATTGTTTTTTTTTTTTTTTTTTGTATTGCTTGCTGTCTAGGTCTGCATATAGACTCATAAAATATAAAGCAGCAAGTTGAGTTGGTGAAGCCAAAATATAAACAAAAAAAGATAAGCTAAAGTACTAAAAAAATGCCGATACATTAAAATGGGATGACAGCTTGCTAACAGGTCAAGTCTGAGTTCTCAAACAATTGACCTGCAAAATGTAACAAAAATACTTCGTGGCAAGGAACTACAGTTTCTAGAAAATCTTGAAAATTTCTTTGTTATCACAACAAAAATACTTATTTAGGTCGTTAGAACCAATTTCTGTTAGATATTTCAACAGAAGCTGGCATCATTACCAATATCTTTGAACTTTACTCAGAAACGACCTTCTTTTATGTGATTGGACTTGAGTGAGCCCAGTTGTTTTGGAAACTTGGAGAAGAGATAAAAAGAAACACCGATGCCAGTTGGTTTAAAATGCCTGTAAATCGTAGTGGGGTGGAACAATCGAGCGGAGTAAAAGATTCTAGTAGTGCGGCTAAAGAATGATTCTTGATACCTTGCAGTGTACTTAAAATTTGGCTCAATTTTTTTCTATTTATTTGTTTGATTCTCCTTTACTTTTAAAAAAGTAGATTTCATATGTAAAAGTTAAATGTTTTTAAAAATGTTGGTGTATTTTTGGACAGATTAATGCAAACTGTGATTTTTGTTTAAGCCTGGTCCTTGGAAAGTTTCCTATAGAAATAGATTCCACTCGTAAAAACTTTCTGTCTATCTTCTTAAATGTTTTTTCGACCCAACAAAAAATATGCTATCAAGGTAGGAAATTTTACTTATTTACTTAAGGTAGCGCGGCCTCAACCAACATAACCCGCCAACCAGTCCGGTCCAAAGCCAGTTGCATCAAGTTACGCACGTCAGGTTGGTTGGGGTGATCTGGCGGTATATTTTGGTTGAGTCTTCCTCAACTTGATCGCACCACCTAAGATGGGGTCTTCCAATACAGCGTTGGCCTTCAATGTTGGAATGTCCGCTGTATAACATTGGCCTGGTCAAAAAACGTACGAACGAATACGCACAAGCCCGCCAAGTCTTCATGTCATACAGTTCGTCATTGAAACTTCTCCTTACTCCATTGATAAATAGAGAACCGAATATCAGCCGAAGAATCTTTCTCTCAAAGCACCCCAGCCTGTATTCATCCGATTGTGTCAGTGTCCACGCTTCTGCCCCATGCAGCAGGACTGTGACGATTAAGGTGTTTTATAGTGTCTCCTTTGCCCTTTGAGAGGGCTTTGCTACTAAAATGCCTTCTAATCCCGAAGATGCAGCGATTGGCAAGACTGATTCTTCGACTGATCTCTTCACTGATGTTGTTCTGAGAGGTTAAATTAAAACTTTTACGTCCACCGTGACGTTTTGTCCAAGCCTGTTATCATAATACTTAACAGCCACGCGGATCTATAAAAAATCGTATCGCTGGTGTTTACATGCTAGGTGCATAATAGTGCTTCGTCCTGTCTTAAGCCTCTCTTGACATTAAAAGAGTCGGTGGTGTTCTTACCCACCTTGACGGAGCAGCGCGAGTTCTCCATAGTCATCCTGCACAATCGAACGAGTTTAGCAGGGATGCCAAGAAGTGACATGGCTCTTTATAGCTCGTTCGTATTCACGCTGTCATATGCGACTTTAAAATCGATAAAGAGGTGGTGAGTATCGATCTGGAATCCCTGGGTCGAAGTGTTAAACGTTTGACTTACCGGGCCTGAAACCAAACTGATAGGAGCCATTCAGCTCACGTTCGAAAGGGTTTAGGCGTTCACACAGAATGGCCGTCAAGATTTTAAGGATGAGACATACCTCTGTAGTTGGCACAGTTCAGAGTAAATCCTTGTAGATAGGGCACACAATTCCGAAGTTATATTCGTCAGGCATAATTTAATCCGACCAGATTGTACAGATGAGTTGCATGAGTGCATGCTCCTCATCAAGTCATCTCCCGTTGCTTTTTTTTTTAATAATGCACACGCGCTCAAGGGGTTTGTTATAGCCCTTTTAATGATAAGTCACAGCGCGAGCGATAGGAATTTAGGGAGGAAGGGAAAGGAGGTGTCGATGAACATTGATCTTGAATGTCTGCAGATCAAAATAGTAAGGAAAAATTGTGCCAGGCAATTCATTCCACATTCGTGTTGTACGGCTAAAGAAAAAATCCCTATATTTCACTGTACGTCGGAAATTGGGCTCAAGTGTAAACTGATGAGCGTTCCTACCGCTGGCTACCTCAAGTAAGCATTTTTTGTAGAAGAACCGGTAAAATAAGGAAAGACATGAAACATTTCGATGATGTTCAAGGGATGGAAATGTTTCCATAATGCTTCTCTCTCATATCAATGAACTCCGTCAAGCAGGTGAAGAAAAGTTTGAGAAGCACCTGTCCAGAGATGGGAGTTATGCTCGGGATTTTAGGTCGTATAAACGCTTTGTAAATTGTAGCCAGATCAGAAGGGGTGAAAAACTTCTTGTATCTATTAAGAAAGCCTAAGCACCTTGCAGCATTCTTGGCAATCTCAAGTATATGATAATTCCAACGAAAGTTGTCACTGATACACATACCGAGTACTGATAGCTTTTCGGCCTCCTCTATGCAAGTACCATTCATGGATAATGGCATAGGGGTAGGGGGTATGTTTAGCTTTAACGACAAAAGACAGCATTGAGTTTTCGACACATTAAACTCCACACGATTTCTAATACCCCAGTTCACAAAGCTGTTTAAATCGGAGTTTATTGAGCTTATCATACGATGTCGTTGTAATAACACGTCCGAGAGGTTATAGTGGAACCCAAATAGACAAAGTCCTTGACAACATCAAAGTTATATCTGTCCATCGTGAAGTTTTGTTCGACCCTACCTGTGATGATGTTCTGCACCCGCAGACAGCATGTACGTTGTTTTACCTTCATTAACAGCCACCCCCATTTCACCGCTTCACTTCAATACTTGCAAATGTTCCAATGACAGCTCGCATCGTTCTTCCGAAGATGTCAATATCATCAGCAAAGTCAAGTAACTGATCTATAAAAAACCGAAGAGCTCGTGTTTACATACTCAACTCGTACGATTGCCTCAAAAAGGATGTTGAAGAGATTACTTGATTGCGCTTGAGCGTGTCTTAAGCCTTTCTTGTTGGTTGTATGCTCCTCACCAAGTCATCTCCCGCTGTTTTTTTCGGAAGAGCGGCCATTTACAAGCCTTGTTGGACTTTAGTTTAGATATCGCTTAAAAAAACTTTTGATAGTATTTGTATATCAATACTTGTTCAAAAACTTAATAAATTTGGAATTCACTCAACACTTCTTAAGTGGATTTCTAGTTATTTGGTGAATAGAAGACAAGTAGTGAAAATTTTCAACTGTAAGTCATAAAAAGTAATATTTGTCCCATCTGGCGTTCCGCAAGGAAGCCATCTTGGCCCATTACTGTTTTTAATATATATAAATGAACTTCCGTTGATGTTAAAAAATACAACTGGTTCATTATTTGCAGATGATTTTAAAATATATTCAACAGTTAAAAGCATGAATGATTGTCTTAAGGTTCAAAATGATATTAATGCAGTCGTGGATTGGTGTAATCGTAATTTTCTTTCACTTTATTTAAAGAAATGTAATATTTTATCTTTGTGTCGATCTCAAAATATTATTTTATATGAATATAGTATTTCAAATACAAATTTAGATAGACTTTTCGAAGTTAAAGATCTCGGGATTGTTTTCGATGAAAAGTTGAATTTCTCCCTACATATCGATTTTATTGTCGCAAAAGCAAACTCTTTGTTAGGTTTTCTTAAAAGGAATTGCTCAGAATTTTCGAAACCTTATGCAATTAAAGTAGTTTATACCTCACTTGTACGTCGTCATTTAGAATATGCTTCAGTTGTATGGGATCCACACTATACAGTTTCAAAGAATCGAATCGAAAAAGTTCAAAAATCTTTTACGAGGTTCTAGTTAAACAATTAAATTGGAACTTATTTGAAATTCCGTGCTACTCTACAAGATGCGCTTTAATAGGTTTAAATTCTTTTGAAAATCGTCGGCTTCTAAATTGTGTGATATTTGTTCATGATATATTGTCTTACCATATTAAATGCCCGAGTTTGCTTAATCTTTTGAATATTTATGTTCCAAGTAGAAGTATTCGAGACAGACAATTGTTTTATATTCCTTTCCTTAGATGTAATTATGGTTCTAATGAACCATTCTCAAGATGTATGAGATTGTTCAATGAACTTAAATTTAATTTAGATATAAGTCTTGAAAAAAAAAATGTATTTAAATTATTATTGATTGAAAATGTAAATATAGGTTAAGCCAAGCAATCTGTAAGAGGATAACTCGATAGATGAAGTAAATAAATAAATAAACTTCTTCCTGGTTGGGTAGAAGGAAGTTTTGTTAATCATAGTCCAAATCGATAGAATCAATTTTCCTGAAAACGATTAGTTGGTTGACTTCGGTAGGCACAACAAAACAATTGATCCATTTAAAAACCCGAAATAAGAATTTTAGCAGTTTTTATAGAAATTATTTAAAATTTATTTTTCCTTTTAACTTACTTATTTCATTCAAACGTAGAAACATTTGTTTCCTAATTTTAAGAGCTAGAAGACCATATCTGATGATGCCTCTAGCTTGTGAAAGGTGCAATAAAAGTAAATTTATGGATTCGTGGAAATGATGACAGGAAAGTCGAAAGCAAAGATGAGACAAATCTGTCCTTTCGTCTGTTTATTCGCCCCCTTTAAAGCCTGAGCAGGTCGGCCGATTTGCTTTAAACTTGTCTATTTTTGTAGCAAAAATATTCATATTCGATGACTATGTTAAAAATGTCTGAGTTTGAAGAACGGCAGCCTAGCCGTTTGGGCTGTATATTCATAAGTATAGTCGGGCAAAATTTGCTTTGTTCCCTGAAGTCGCCCTGGGGTCGTTACAAATGATGTTATCGCCCTGAAGTTCTCCCAGGTTTTTTGTTGGTTGGTATGAGTTAAGGTAACAAACAGCCGTCGATGTGATGTGTCTTGATAAGCATTTCGTGTGGGCTAAGGCGCTGGAACGTTTTATTAAATGTTTCCGAAATACCTATACAAAAAGAAATACAAACGAATGTATTTATTTTAATAAAAGTAAATTAAAAATCAAACCAAAAAAAAACCCTTTGATGTTGTGGGTTGCAAAAGGTACACAATTAGCGGCAATAAAGTGTTTTTGTGAAACGAAATTCCATGTATTATTGACAATTTTTGGGGTTGTCAAAAAAACCTGGGTATGGGCAAGGTTCAAAGAAAAAAGCTTGCTATGATCAAAGTGTTCTTTGAACTTTTCCCAAAAGTTATCAAAAAAAAAAAACTTGTGTTTTTCAATTCTCCAAAAAAAACTTTAGGACTTCGTTTGATTTTTGTTTTTCTTCAACAAAAAAAAAAGCATCCAATTTCGAAAAAAATGAAAACACATCATGCAGCGCGTGAGTCCACAAGAAATGCTTTTCAACGAACGTCACTTTAAAAACTGATTCGTTACCTCGACCCCAGCAAAATACCCTTGGCTTCTTCAGTCCGAACGACGCAACGCCCCGCCAGTTAAAAGAAAAACAAATCAGAACTTTCTCGTCAGGGCGTATTAAGGTCTTTGAAAAAGACGATTGGTACCGTTCCATGGCGACTTCTGTGCTCTACGAATAAGTCTTATGACTCCCACAATTCAGTATGCGTCTTGTTTGTCTTACTTCTGCCTGTAGCTCAACGGCTGGACTGCTTTTTTTTCAAATTTTGTATCGATAATATGTACTTTAAAAAATTTCCAAAACTCCCAATATAACTTGTATAATTATTCAATTTAAACAAAATGAAACTTTCCCTTTTGTTTCATATTCTTCCTTCCTTTCATAATTCCTTCGGAAGAATGTACAACAGCTAATCTTTTTAATTCTGATTTGGATTTAAATCGGATGTTGTTTTAGAGATAAGCAAATTCATACTTGAGCAATCATCATCGATAAATCTTCGGACTTTCTAATGTCAAATCGATAAACTTCTTGAATCTTCGTTATTCCATCCGATCGGCGAGGCAATCAAAATAGAATTTCATGTTATTTTGTTCCCTTCACCTCAGAAATGACGACACTACATTATTTTATAGCTGAGGTCATGTTTTCAAGATACTGCGTATACAATGCGGTCAGTAATTTTCTTATTTCGCACGCTTTTAACCTTGAATTGGTTTCGGTTGCATAGTTAGGTATTGTGACAAATGATCGACTGCCAGAAGCACACCACAAAATACCTGGCCTGGCCACGTTATGAAATGTTTCAATTTAAAAAAAAAAATAGAGAAGAAGAAAACATCGAAAACATTTTCTAATTGCCGCTAAGACATTTTATCTTCGTAATAGGTACATGCGGCTGCTCTTGAAACCAAAAGAAGAAAAATATAATAAATAAGTCAAAAATTTAAGGAGGAAGATAGGCGCAAGCGGAGAGAAATACAGCCGCCGCACCGCATCATAGTTCACAGCTACAGCGAGAGCGGGAGCAAAATCAAAGCAAAAAAGACCTCAGATTTATTTTTGGAATCGCGCTGTTGTGCAAAATGTGTTTTTGAGTGTCTACCGCTCCGCTCCGGCTGCTGGCGGGGTTCCTCTTCAAACAAAAAATAATTCTAATAATTGTGGGCAGAAAACAACACAAAAATATTCTTTTGCAATTACGGCGCGGTGATCGTCGCTGTGCTCTGTGTTGTCTTGTGTACCTGCTTTTCTCTAAAAATGTATCTTAAGCTCAAACAGCTGTGAAGATTTTTTTTTTAAATTAGTAACATTGATTGTGCAAAGTGCAGAGAATAGGATTCCGACGCACCAGGCCATGAAATACCCTTTGTCAAGGGTTTTTTGGTATTCAATCAGTTTCAGTTTTTATTCAAAATTTTATTTCTCTTAGACTTTAAATTAAATTGCTTTTTTTGTTTTATTTTACAGATTCACAAAAAAATTCACTGTATTTATCAAACAGCAAAATATAATCGACCAAAATGCCAGCCGAAGCGCTGCATATAATCACAACAGCCGAAGATCACACATTTATCCTAAACGATGATGCACTTGCTGAAGCACTTAATAAGGATGAAATTAAGGATCGATTTGTGTGTGTTGTGTCTGTGGCAGGAGCATTCCGTAAAGGAAAGAGTTTCCTCTTGGATTTCTTTCTAAGATACATGTACTCAAAGGTAAGTAGGTCTAGAGAGAGAGTGTGATTGTGTGATTTTTTTCTTTTTGATGATTAATGCGCTAAAATTATTCATAAAACGGATTCTTGCAGGCAAATGTGTTTATGTAACCATTTTAAATAATTGCAATGTCGCGTATTTCCTGTTTGTTTTTTAATTTTCAAAGGGCGTTGAATTATTGTTCTATGAGTCATGATATTGAAATGGTTTACTTTCTTACAAAGACATCATCATCGGATCTCTGGTATCCAGGCTATTATCTGTTTCTTACTCTCTCCAACGATGTTATGATTTAGTCTAAGGAATAAGAACTGTCACAGTTACTGCGCCACTTCTTATCCAGTTTTAATGGCTGGCGTCAGTTAATTTACCAAGAACTCACTGTTTTTGACGATATTCTCGAGATCTTTTTGTGCGAATGACTTAATTTCAGAAGGTTTTCTTTCATCAATAAGCTAATCATTTCCTCAAGTTTAACCACTTTCCTTGGACCTGTTAATCTCAGCAATTCTAAATTCTCTCAAAATTGTGAACTGCATTTAAATGCTGGAAGCTTGAAGGGCATTTTTATTGCCTTACATCTCTAATCTTCCATCTTTAACTAGTAAACAAAATATTCATCTCTTACATTTGTCATTCCTCTTAATAAATCATGCTTGAATGAGAAAATATGAGTCATTTTCAATAACGACACATTCTTGATTAGCGGTTTGATTAATTTTTTTTTGTCTGAAGTCGGTTTATAATTACTTTGTCTTTGTCTGACTTGACAGTGTAAAGTAAGAAATCTTTATTAGGTCCCTTGATGTTGATTATGTCCTTTCCATATTACTCTTCAAACATCACCTTAAAACAGTACCAATTTGGTCTTTCGTCTGTCTCTGTTGTCATGTGAACTATGATTATCTTTGCTGCCGATGATTAACGATTAGTTCTGTTCACAGTTCTAGATGCACTTCGGTGTAGAGCATTTCTTTCAGCTTATAGGTTCTTTGCGTTGGTTGATCTTACTAGCAATCAAGAACATGATATCAGACTCTGGAGCTCACTTAACTCACTTTTTAAAATAGTGTTTCTCTTTTTAGATAGCATATTTAAAGAGATTGCAGCCAAACGTAATTTCTTACAGTGATATTATTCCCTTGATTTCCCTTTTATTAGCGCAAAGCATTGTTTGACATTATGCTTATATCATAGTGTGTGGCGTAATACTTTTTTAACTTTCGAAGCTTTAAACCACTGTGATTGGTGATTCTTATCTTCATATTTTAAGAGATAAGCACCAGATGGAAACATAGGGCACTTGGTTAAAAAGTGGACCATACCGAAACAGTCTTTATATTCCTACTATTCTTATAATTTAGCTTATATAGTCAGCTTACTATTGCCTCGCGGACTGGCGGGAGATGCACTCCGCGAAAAAAGGAACTCTCACACCTTTCCTCAATACTTTGAATACTTTGAATTGCTTATTCTGAGCGTGATTCATTCTGAAAGTCCTAGCCACAAGGTTTTTCGACCATTGTTCATCAAACCAAACTTTCGTTCTTCAGTATGGTTCTATCACTATCACAGTTTTTGTCCACAAATATTTGTTAGGATTTTGAAGTCTCGTGTTTCGGTCATAATGTATGAATCCCAAGATTTTAAAGCTTCGAGATCCATTATTTTTGAAAAACCACAGGGACCATAAATCGTACGATAAAATTTGTCGGGATGATGAGTAATGAACCCCAAAAAAAACAGCTGCTTTTTCTTGTTGACAGCTCCTCTTGGAGCATAGGACGGAACTGGGACTAAGCTTCCTTAATGAGCTTTTGCACGTTTCACAACCAAATAGCAATACCGACTTCAGTACGAAGCGATAATGCACCGTGGCAGTCCTAACATCATCTATCGCAAGTACGAACAAAATCGGTGAGAGAACATTACCCTGTCTCACACACCTTGTCACTCTTCGAATGCATCGACTTTGCGTTGTTGTACGATTCTTTTTTTTTCTCAAGAGATCTCCAGATGTCCACGCTGTTAATTATACTTCGATTATTCGTAATGTGTTAATGTGACCCGCTTGGTGCGGACTTTGGACTTTACCCTCTCGAGAATAATAGTTGCCATTAGCTTTGGGAATACGGACAAAATGGTGATACCACGCCAATTGGTACAATTCTTGAGATCACCTTTCTTCGATAGCTTGACTATTACTCCGTCCTTCCATTCCCTAACAGCCTTAACCAGTAACAAAATATTTGCTGTCAAGTCGGGGTATACTTTCAGAAATTCTATCAAGTCCAACTGCTTTGTTGTTTCTTAAAATTAAGGTCGCAGTCCTTATTTCTGCACTCTTGAGTTTCCTCTTCTTGTAGCTTCTTCAGCACTCTCACACATCTCTGCATTCTTTGAATAAGGTCTTGCAATAGCTATTTGAACCTATTATGGGTGAGGGCCCGAAACTCCTAGTTGTCATCTCAACCTGATCTTTGTTAAGGGATCAGAATTTGTTTTGTTTCTTTTTAAACAATATTTATGTATTTCTATCCAGCTAGTCCTATTTCGAGGTAAATGCGTCCAGTATCGCTATTTAGGTTGTTACAAATCTTGTCGTTTCAAAACCTTCACTTTGAAAGGCACCAAGTAAAACTATTCAGAAGACTTTCTCCCAACAGTTGAACAATAAACTAAATTTCCCTATTTTTTAATATTTTCAGTATGTGAAACATGACATCACAGATTGGCTCGGAGATGAGAATGAGCCACTGTCGGGATTCTCATGGCGTGGAGGCTCCGAACGTGATACAACTGGCATTCTTATGTGGTCGGAAATATTCTTACACGACTATCCAAATGGAGAAAAAGTTGCCATTATCTTGCTAGACACCCAGGGTGCATTTGATAGCCAGAGTACAGTACGTGATTGTGCAACAGTGTTCGCGCTTAGCACAATGGTTTCTTCTGTACAAATATACAATCTTTCACAAAACATCCAAGAGGATGACTTGCAGCATTTGCAGTTATTCACTGAATATGGTCGCTTGGCGTTAGCCGATTCTGGCAAAAAGCCTTTCCAGCGATTGCAATTTTTGGTGCGTGACTGGAGTTTCCCCTATGAAGCCGAATATGGACCAGAAGGTGGAGAGAAAATATTAAAACGGAGATTAGAATTGTCAGATAAACAACATCCCGAATTGCAATCACTGCGAAAGCACATTAGTTCATGTTTTACTGAAATTGCATGCTTCTTGATGCCACATCCTGGTCTAACAGTGGCCACAAATCCCAACTTCGATGGAAGACTCAAGGACATAACGCCAGAATTTAAACAGTCTTTGAGAAATCTTGTACCGATGCTTTTAGCGCCCGACAACTTGATAACTAAAGAAATTAGTGGCCAAAAGGTGAGGGCAAGAGATCTGGTCCAGTACTTTAAGTCGTATATGACAATTTACAAAGGCAATGAGCTCCCAGAACCCAAGAGCATGCTTGTGGTAAGTTTTTAAATTGTTCTAAATAAAAATCAAACAATAACTATCACAATTTTTACTCAAAGGCAACTGCAGAGGCAAACAACTTGACAGCAGTTGCAGCAGCAAAAGAGCTGTATTCTCAATTGATGGAGGACATTTGTGGTGGAACTAGGCCATACTTAAGTACAGGACACTTGGATGCGGAACACTTACGAATTAAAGACAAAGCATTGTTTAGTGTATGTTATAGATATTTTTTTTTATTTTGCTTGGACCTTTTGTTAAAATGTTTGTTCGGTTTTTCTTTTTTGTAGTTTGCTTCGAAGAGAAAAATGGGCGGGGATGAGTTCTCTGAAAAATACCGCGAACAACTTGATTCGGACTTGGAAGATACATTCAATAATTTCAAATCGCACAACGAGAGTAAAAACATATTCAAAGCAGCAAGAACGCCAGCCGTATACTTTGCCATTGCTGTTATAATGTACATTTTAAGTGGAATATTTGGATTGATTGGCCTTTATACATTTGCAAATTTCTGTAACCTCCTTATGGGTGTATCTTTGCTCACACTTGCATTATGGGCATATATAAGGTTTGATGATTAACTTAAGTGGTTTTTTTTCTGGATTTCATAATAACAGCTTCTTTTTTATTAATTTTTTATAGATATAGCGGCGAATTTACTGATATCGGTTTGAAATTGGATGAGTTTGCATCGTTCTTATGGGAAAATGTAAGTTAAAATTTAATTTTTGTTTACCAAAAGAAAAAACAAATTGAATGTCTATCTCTCTGTGTATAGAAGAGTGTCAAAGCAAATCGTGAAAGATTGAAGAAACAATAAGTATTACCAAAGTAAATCATATATTTTAATTTCTTTTACAAACTGAGTCATTCCAGCGTTGATTCAGACTTTTGATAGGGATACATCTAGGAGCGTTAACATAGTCATTAGTTTGTTGATTTATAAGTGTGGGGGCTTTTTTGGTCAATTTGGTTTTAAATGCAAATAAAAACTAATTTATTTCATCTTCTTTCAGTCATTAGTTGTTGGTGGTCTGTGACTAATGCGGTTTGTCTTCTTTTTTAACTTCTTTTGATAGATTTTCTGAAGGCTCTAGAAAAAATGTTCAAGTCTTGGTCGGAACCTTACATTGTACTTACCACCAACCTTCCCTTCACCAACTAGGTAACATTATGATAGATTCAAAAGTCGCTTCAAACCTTATCTCATTCGTGTGAACTTTTGAAAACTTCTTCCAGAAACCAAAATATTCTGATTATTGCAATTTATGACTGTCAGAAAGGGTTCAATATCCACAGCATCCGTGACGTTTCTAAGAACCACCAAGTCGCTCAGACGAAAGTGATCAATTCTTTGTGCATATTTTCCGAAAGTTCACTAAATGCTTTGTCTGGTTTTTTTTTTTTTTTTAAGAGTGGGCCTTTATTCTGGTTAATCATCAACAAGGAACATAAAATCCTTTTTCCTTGATCTTTGCATGAACCGCGATAATATTTGTGGCTACATACTCTGGAGGCAGTGTATGACATTGTATGACCGGTTTTCGCACACCCAAATGCCGCTGAATCCGAAACCCATAAACGAGTTGTCTTCCGGTTGATTAAAAGGCTAGCAGTTGGATGTAGTTGCCGAAAATATGGATTTCATAGCAGCATTGCTATTGGCTACATAGACTGCCACGTTCAATGTGCCTGAAAAACCTTCTGTCCCTTACCCATACTGATTCAAAAACTGAATTTAAAAGTCAAATATCAAATTCTTGCCTTCTACTACTCAAAATAGCGTCCTTATAAGTTCATCATCAAAAATCTTTTAAAGATCAGCCACAGACTCAGTAACTTGTTTGCTGCTCTCATTATACCCTATTCCATAGAATGGGTATATTGTATTTGGTGTGGAGTTTGTAACATGGAGAAATAATACCGTTAGGTATAGAAAAGTATATACAGGGTGATTCACGAGCGTTGTGCCAAAAAGCTAGAGCGTGTAGGTTGAGTTGAGACAAGAAAAAAATCGTATGGGAGGGGGGGTCTATTCCCCCCCCCCCCCCCCCCCGTTTAGCCAGGAGGGGCAATTTTCTGAAAAATTGACTTATTTTGTTAAAAAATTATTAAAAATCAACGGCTTCGTTTACAACACCGTGTTATACCTTTTTGGAAAGGAATTTTTTGGGTATTACTGGCACATAAACATCTTGTGTATGAAATCAAAAAAATTGATTTTGGGCGTAGCTGACGCCCACTTTTCATAAGAAACTATAAAAAAATCGTTTTTGTAAATAAACGGTATTTATAATGAATCCGCAAGTCAAAATATTGCGTCTCTTAAGAGAAACTAAACAGTTTGTGTATGAAAAGAAATTTTTGAATTTTGGGCGTGGCTTACGCCCACTTTTCATGAAAGAACGAAAAACGTAGTCTCAAAAATTTAAGGTACCTCCAATATTCAATTTATAACTTTTCTTTCCGTTCGTTATTTGAAAAATATATCTCTACATTTTCTTGTGTAAATTTTTTCAATACGCCCACTTTTAAAGGCGTGATTTTGATAAAATATCTTTGTTTAAGTAAGATTGTTTAAAAACTACTCGATTCAGCTGTAGTTTTACACATATGCCTAAATACTGATCAAAGCTGAGTTAGTGCTTCAAATTTTTAAGACACGCCCACTTTTAAGGGGTGTTTCCGTCAAAAGTCGTATAATGCATTAATTTTTTTAACGTTTTTTAACTATCGGTCGCAGTTTTGAAGTAAAAAGATGAACACTTAGATCTATATTCCTTGGTTACGTAGAAGAGTCCAAGAATTGTTAAAAACACCCATAATAGCTATTTCCATTCCAAATCTAATTTTTAAAAATTTAAGTTTTGTCTTGTTTTGCTCAAATCGATCTGCAAGAATAAAATTGAATGTCACTGAGCCCGTAACAATTGCCTTGGCAATAAAAAGTCTTAACTTTGGGCGTGGCACACGCCTTTTTTATCGTGCCAGCACTAATGGAACTAATCACACCACACAAAATTAATGTTATTGAATTTGTTTCTGTCTGCTAAAGAAGAATTTTGTTTATGAAACTGGAACATCTGCTGGCTGCGGGAGGCGAACGCATACACATACAAAAATATAGGGAATAGGGTATCCAACAGTTCGTTGCAAACGTACTGTGTGTAGCTCTCGCTTATGTTTTTACATTGGTTTGGTCTGTCTGATCTCCATCGATGTTTAAATTAATTTTAAAAATCTGCAAGTACGAACTTTAATTCGCTTTTAGGATTTTTTCTAGGTTGAGTTTAGAAAATATCAACAATCATTGTTTTGAATTGTCAAATAATTTTGTAGCCTTTACCTTTGATTGTACGAAAAAAGCCTAGGCCCGCTTGACTTCCAGCAATGAAGTTTATATTTCCCATTTAAAATTGATTCCTGGCCAACCTCTATTGTTGTTAGATAAACGATGATGTGAAGGCTTTTTCAGAAACACATCCATTCTTTTTTTGTTTGATGCGATACCCTTTTCCCTCCAAATAACATCAAATGGACTTTGCAAGTGTAAAAGATTTACGTTAATGATCACTCAATAGGCATTGAAGGTGTCAAATACTCGTCTGTGATTAGCTTTGAGATAATTGTTTTAATGAAATAACTAGCTTTATTTAACGCATGAGAAGACAAAGCTCCATTTGGTCTGTACTATCATCGTAAACAAGATACAAATTTCGAATTATTTGGGTCTGAACAGCGAAATAGTCGCATTCTCTTTTTTATTTGTAGTAACTGGAACTATTTTTTACACAAAGCTCCTCTTAGAAAAACAAATAGTCAAATCCTCCGGATTTTAACCAAACATCAATTAAATTATTCTGTGAATAGTTTTCCATAGGCATCTCCGAGAAGAATTGTTCTTGCTATCATGCTCTGATAAGTCAGACTTGTTCGGATGTGCCAGAAAAACGATTTAAAATCTGTCTTTCTTTTCAAATTTCTTGTCTTTGATCCCGTGGAATGGCATCACAAATAAAATAATTATCTTTTATAATCTATTTAGCTAACAATACTGATAAACTTTCTTAACAGTTCATGAAGCCAATCTACCAAGGATGTATGGAAAAGGGTATACAACATGTTGCCACACATGCTGCCGAAGCTGCTGTTGGTGGCCGATCAGCTGGATCAATAAATGGCAAAGTGAAGAAATCATGAGAATACGCCTATCCAAGGCAAAAAGCAATACAATCACAAAACCAACAGCCGCAACAACCGATTAGAAAACCCAATCAGCAGCCCTCATCGTCTTTGTCGTCTCAGCAGCTAATTAAAAAGATACAATTAAAAATAAGCAATAATCATAATAACAACAATAACAACAACAACAGCAACAATTGGAACAAAGGTCCACAAGAAGAATCACCATCATCGACAAATCCTTTAACATCAATGTTTGGAGGTTTCTTTGGAATATTTCAACGAAATGCTCCCATCATTTCAACTCAAGCTGCTTCTTATACAGCAGTTTCAGCAGCAGCAATCAATGCTAAAAACAATAACAACAACAACAACAACAATTCTGTCAGCTCTGCTGCTTCAACTCGCAAGGCAAAGAGAAGACAAAACAAAAAGAGCCCACCGTTAAAAAAATAATTTTAAAAAATTACTGAACTATGACAAAAGAAAAAAAAACAATGAGAAACGGTTTGCTCGTGTTGTGTGTGCGGTGTATGCGCTTTCCATCCAAAAGTATACAAGTCGGCTGCTAATTCTAATTCTTTTTATTGGTTTATTTTTTTTTTACAATATTAGCCTTAAATTTAGTAAAAAAAAAGAAAATATATATATTAAACATTATAATTGAAAACTTTAAAAAAAAATTTCCATCTCTTGTTAACTGTGAAGTTTTTTTTTTATTATTATTAATATTATTAAAAAAAATATATATGTATATGAATTTTTTGTAAAACAAAAGAAAATATCCCTCGGAATACTGTAATAATAACATACATAGTGTGAAATTTTCTGTTCTATATTTTCATAGATAAAATGTTAAAGAAAAACAAAACAAAACGAGAATGGATCTCAGAATGATCCTTGGTCTCAAAATTCATTTTCCAGATTCATACTAAAGTACGTTCTAACATATCTCGCCCGGATAAGGTCTGTCATTTTGGTCTCATTTCTTTTGTTTTGTTTAGTTTATTTTGCAATTCTATATCTCATAATTATATTATGTTTTGCTAAAGTGGAATGTTAAGGTTTATGCAAATTAAAAAAAAAAAGAAAAAAATGAAGAGAGTAACCAATTTGTGTAAGAGAAAAAGAAAAATTTATTAAATTATAAAGTGATAGCATTCTCTAAGTGTCAATAATCTTCCCAATTTGTTTTTACTTTTTTTTATACATTTTATTTGGGTTTGGGTTTTCCGCGTTGATAAGAACGTTGTGTATAATTTTTTTTATATTTAAACTATGAATGTCGAAAGTTTTGGCTTGTGGTTGCTTCGATTAATACCTACAAAATAAAAAAAAAGGAGATTCTTAAATTTTCTTTAATTTTTTTTAAATCTTTTTTTGAAGTTATACAAAAATAAAAAACAAAAAAAAATCATTCTCAAAAAATCTACTTTTGCATTATTATTTTCTTTTATTTCTAAGTGCCTTCCATCGGAATTATTTTGGGCGTTGATCTTACATTGGGTATTGACAATGGCCTCCAAACAAGTAGATCACGTCACAAAACACATTATTAAAGATATTCCCACACGAAAAGGTTAGGAAAACATTTTTGAAAATATGGGCTTAAGAACTCGGAATAGGACAACTTTTAATCGAATCCAATAAAATTATGCAATATATATATTGTTTTAATTTACTGCAACCAATATAACTCAGTTAATAAAAACGTTATGGCGCGACAGTACAATAAAATACTAAAAGTAGTTACTGCTTGCGTTGATTCTCTACAGGAATAGAACAGACCTTCAATTTTCCCCTGAACTCGAACATCCAACGGAGCTGTGTGGAGCTCGGTCATTTTATTTAAGACAACATTCATTACCTATCCATATCCGTTTTTCAAAATATGCAATTAAAAGCTATCCTACGAGTGTTATACCGATTCAACCTAAGCAAAATGTAGGCCCCTGCTCCACTTAAAGCGGTCTCACCCACTCTCTGGGCAAATTTGTACGGAATGAAAAATTTCGAAGAGGGGTCGGTGTAAGAAAATCTTTACTCAGAAAATACTTCCTATAAGAAACATGTTTTAATGGACTTTCCCATACCAGTCATCTACTCTCTACTGTAATCTCAAAAAATAAACTTCGTAAAGTTCAGCTGACCTTACACGACCCAGTATTGCGCGATATTTTGAGCATGTAATCAGTGATTTGTTCGTGTACTTTGTTCTTGAGTGCACCTGTGTTGAATAAATTATTGCATTATTTTTAATATAGAAGCCCTTTAATAGACGAAATAATATTGATTTTTTGAGCAAAAGTTTATTTTTTTTTAATTTTTGGTTCTTTTACTTGCGATTATAGTAGGCAAGTAGTATAAGCAAGTTATGCATTTGTAAAAAAAGTCGAAAAAAGTGGGTCCGACAATTCTGTCTGTCTGTCTGTCTGTCTGTCTGTCCGTATATCTATCTGCCTGTATAGTTACCTTCAGCCTAAACTGCTGGACCGATTTGCTTCAAACTTGGCACATAGTATTATTTTGAAGGGGTTGGGTTCGGGAGCCCGTTTTTCAGAATCCTGTTTTTTAAAATCCTGTCTTTAAAATCCCGTTTTTTAAAATACTGTTTTTAAAAATCCCGTTTTTATAAAATCCCGCTTTTAAAATCCTGTTTTTTACCATCCCGTTTATTAAATTCCCGTTTTTATAAGCCCGCTTTTGGAATCAACACAAGGTGTTTTATTTTAAAAATCGCCGCGATTCCAAAAGCGGGATTGAATTCTTTGGTGCCAGGTAGAAAGGGGTTAAGTCAGAAATAGTAGTTTTCCACAAAATGAGATTGAATTTTGAAAACTTGTTTCTTTATCTAGATATTCTTTTTTAGAAAGGTGAATGATGCAAAACAGTCATTAAAACGGTTGTTTGTAATGGCATAAGGCTATTGACAAAAAAAAATTGGTACTTACCGGGTTTTTGGATGACTTATCCCCTTAGAGCCAATGGTTTTTTTGTAACTTGTTGAAATAAAGTTTTGTTTGAGGAGTTAAGTCAAGAAAAAAATCTTTGCATACAAAAATCTCAGTTTAATTTTTATAAAATTCATGGAAAACCGTTTTCAAAGCAATAAAGAAGTTCGTTGTGTAAATACTTTTGACCTACCTCTTATTATGAATTAATAGCAAACACATGCCCGCTTCGCTGAGCAAATTTCAATTTTCAAATAGCCTGTTGCCTCTAAAAAAAATGCAGTTTAGCCAAGAGGTGTATACAATTCTTTCAATTTGTCAGGCTTGAGAAATGCTAAAATTAAAGGGTATAGAAAGAAAACTTTGAATAAAATTGTTTTTTTTTTTAAATTTCTTACATTTTATTCTAATGCTTTCTTATAAACAACATTTTTTTATTTTACCATCTTTTACATAAATAAAAAGTGCGGTCGGTTTCCATACTCTAGAACACCCAACATACAGTTGACCATTAGAAAACACCTGATAGTGTAAAAATCAATACCGCAAATTTTCAAAGACTGACCTTGGGCTTTATTTTTAGTGTCGGCAAAAGCAAGGCGAACAGGAAATTGAAGACGTTTAAAATCAAATGGCAAATCAGATGGAATGATTGGAATTCTGGGGATCAAAACACATCTTCCCATCATCACATCTTCTTCTAAAATAGATGCATTAATTTCAGCGACATCTTTATTTTTGCCAGCCAATATAGCTCTTTCACTTAACAAAGTGACCCGCCAACATTATCATGGCACCGCCAAATAAAACTTGGCTACCTCGCAAATCTTTCACGGTTCGATCTAAAGCTTCAAGTGACTTTTTGTGTGCCATTGTAAACTCATCCCATACAATAATCTTACACATTACACAGTTATTGAATTACATGTAGGCGTTAACCTGGATGTTTAAAGGCAATTTAAGTGCCAGAATGCGCTGTACGACCACCATCTAATAACGTAGCTCCGCTGATCTTTGAGTATCATTTTCAGGCGTAAAATACACGCGTTGGCCGTTCTTAAGATGAACCGTAAAATGAACCACTGCTGGATATCTCGAATGTATCGGAAACGACAAAATACGCCACATTGCTTCGATACTGCTTATATAGCGTCCCATTTGATATTTAGTGATTTCATTGTTCCTATTGTCAGAAACTACTGCAATATAAGCCATGTCGCCTCCCTTCGTTACCTACATATTTGCAGATGTACTTTATCGATTTTACGAAGTTTCAATACTTGACGATATAATGATTTATCCATCGTTTCTGGTAATTGTCTCCGATACAAATTCTCTTGGGAAACGCTTCGAGCACTTCCCATTAATACATGGTGAACTGGTATTTATTGTACAACACGGACCATGAATCAATCAATTTTTTGCGACAGCTTCGTACAATTCTAGATCAATAGTTCGATCAGCGATCTCCGATGATTTGACTTCATCAATCTGATTTGTCGTGATTTTAGTCACCAATCAATTTAAAATGTGTGCATGAGGTAGACCTCTTTTCTGCCACTCGATAGAATACATCAAACATCTTTTTATTTATAAAAATTACACAGAATTTTATAATGTTGCGTTTTTTGCAAATGTTGCATAATGATTCATAATTATACACACTGTGCAGTTATGATCAATTATTGAATTTGCTGATTAATTGATTACATGGTGGCAAATGCATTTGCAACATATGCAACATACGTAACATACATGATATTATGTTTTTTACATACAAACCTGGTGCAAACAAATATCTTTCCAGCGAAAAAAGAATCTTCAAATTCTGTGTTGTCAAATTCGAGATATAAATGGTCAAACATAAATCAAACTCATTTTTATTTATATCAATAAGAAGAAGATTAAAGTTTTTAGTAAAAATTTTAGTATTTCAGAATATATTCTAATATATTCGTAAACACTTTTTCATATGTATCTCAACACAATTTGGTTTACGTGGTATCACTGAGAGATTTATGTCATTATCTTTTGAAAACTTTTGTTATATTGCGTTTGGTACTATAGGGCTAAGATGACTTAATCCCTTAGGAGCATCTTATTTGTTTCAAAATACAGAATTAGAATAAATACAAAAGAGTTAAGTCCACTTACGCCCTTAATACCGAACGGTTTTGAAAAATTACTGACTTATACCCTTTGTACATAATAATTTACATATGAAGGAGTTAAGATTGACTTATGCCAATAGGACCAAACGAAAGAGAAAAAAAAAGGGACTTAAATCCAATAAAAACCACAAAACGGATTTTTTTGACTTAACCCCTTTCTACCTGGCACCAGAGAATTTATCTAACAGCCCAATGCTGATGATGATGAGGTGACATAATGTTCATGGGCGTTATGTCGTATGAAAGGAGACAAAAAGAAAACAAAAAACAAATATTTGGAGAAGTTTTTTTTATTGATTTTGTAACTTAACAAATAAAAAAATAAAGAACATAGAACATAACAAAAATGAGGTTTCAAGATTTTAGATATTTTTTCGAAATATTAAGATTAAAGTTTTATGTTGTGAGCTATACGGCGCAAAAAATCTGTTCTAGTCATTGATTTTCTATCTTTAATTATTTTAGAAATTGCTCTAGATTTCAAAACATTAATTTTTTTGAAAAGCTTTTCAGCTCCATTTTTAATTTTTTCAATTTCTGTTTTAACAACTATGTTTTCTTTAGCTAAATTTTCAATAAGTTTGTATTTATCAAAATACGAAACGGGCTAAGCGGGATTAAACGGGATTTTAAAAAGCGGGCTCACGAGAAACGGGATTCTGTTTAAACAGGATTATTAAAAGCGGGATTTTAAAAAACGGACTTCCGAACCGCTCCCATTTTGAAGTCCTACAGAGGGGCTTTTGGAATTAGCATTCTAGCTTTAAAACTAACGGTACCTGCCATACGATTTTTAGTGGAAAATTAATTTTTCTCAAAAAAGGCTCCAACGATTTTGATAAAACTTTCTGAATAGTGTTTTCTGTTCAAACGTTATATTTTGGTTGGAATAGATTTTTCAGGAAAAGTCTTATAACTGTACCTGACATAGCACCGATTTTTTTGAAATCCGATTTTCTCGTAAGCCGTAAGCCACTTGATGCATTTCGATTAAATTTTCAAACAAAATAATATAAATTCTTAAATTTTTCAAAAAAAGTTTTTTAAAAAAGTTTTAAAATTTTTTATTTTTTTGTTTTTTCCAAAAATGTTTTGATCTATTTTTTGAAAATTTATTTTTCTGATAAAAACTACAAAGTGCTAGAAATTGGCATACTCAAAAAATTTGGAATATATTTTCGAAAAGTTTTTCAAAAAAAAAACTGTTTTTTGAAAAAAAAACTGGTCGAACGATTTTGAAAAAAAATTTCTTAAAATTCTAAACAGTAAACGAAATCAGATGGCTTACTTAATTTTTTCCAAAAAACGTTTTAACTAGTGATTTTTAAGTGATCAATAAAATTCATATAATTTTTTCCCCAAAATCTCAAAATACTCGTATAAAGACCACTGTCGCACATAAGAGCAAGTTCGTGCGACCCAGTCTTGCTCTTTATTTTATTTTATTTTCAGTTGGATTTAAATTAATATTTTAAAGCAAGTTCAAAGTATTTTTTCAAGTTGGTGTGCTTTATACTCTGAATTTTACACAAACCAGTCTTAACATATTTACACTTCATTGACCAAAATATTAAAAGACTGTAATCTCAAAAAAATCAAATGGTGGTACTACTCTCAACCGTAATTTAAGCGGAATGGAACTCTTACACGTTCATTATTTTTGAGCGATATGGATCACTGCGCAATATTATTGCGTGGTGTGAGGGTGTTGCATAAAATAACATGTTGCAAAAAAATAGCTCACAATTTTTTGTATTTCAAAAGTAAATCTAAAAAGCACTTTTTTGGGCCTTAACGTTCAAAAGGGAAAATAATTTTGATCCCATAAGATTTTTGTTTTTGTGCATTTAGACAGTAAACGAACTTGTTTTACAGTTCTTGAATGTTTATACGACAAATAGCTCTTTGAATCTTAAAAAAAATAAGTTATCGATCAATATCTTAAAAAAGACAGTAAAAAGGGACCAGTTAATTGGTTTTTAATTTTTAAAAAATTATGAATAATAAATACATCATTTTTACACAGAGTGCCCCAAAATTAATTTCCCAAACTGAAACTTTCAAATTATCATTTTTTTTTTTACCTCTCATTCTGCCTTTTTTATTCCAAAGTATAATCGTAAACGGCTATTTCTTTGAAAATTTCGAGAGTCGAATAATTGCTCCCTTTTTTTAAAAAAGGCTTGTTTTTTTGTCTTAAATTTTTTGGTTAAAAAGTTAGGCAAATATGAAATATTTTTGATCTCCTTCGCTGCAAAACAATGAATAAGATACGATGGCCAGCCTAAAATTCTGACTTCAATATTTTAAATAGAACCCGAAAAAATATTATGCATCACTAATCTCTAGTTGGTCTTTAAAGAGAATTTTGAGTCACCCTGTATACACATGTAACTTCATTTTCAACTTTTAATGTATCTTTTTTATTTAACTACATACTTTCAAACTTTTATTAACGAGAAAATATGAAAAAAAAAAAATTACGCATACGCCCGAGTGTACATAATATAAAATTATGTATTAATTTATTTGTAAACATTTTGAATACTCTTTAAGGCGGTTTTCGAAAACTTTTTTGTTTGTACTTAACAAAAAGTATATGTGCATTGGAGTTATGAGAATTTTAAGCTCGGTGTTCACTTAAGTAAAATGTTGTAGACTCAATCTGAGTAGATTAATAAAGGAAAAGGAACTATGAAATCCACTTACTGCTAAGAAGTCGGCACCAAAAGTTTAATGATAGAAATTGCATTGATGGGATAGCGATACGATTATGGGATTGTTGCCGTATGTTTGGGCATTGGCCTTGATTATTTGTTATTTGAATTATAATCGGAACTGGTGTTCACAAAAGCCTCCTACTTTTACTTTACGCATTATTGATTAGGTTGCACTTCTATAAAAAAAAAAGGTTTCCCATCTTTGTATATACATAAATGTACATAGTAATTATGATTGAAGAAAATCAGAATGCTAGTGCAGGAGCTTTAATTTGTACGAGTCATGAAGTTTTTTAGATCTGCCTCATATTTTTCTTGACACAGCTATTTAGAACTTCTTCTTATTTTGGATTTTACGGAGCGATTAGTATGCACATCATTAACTAAATAAAACCCTGATTACCAATCAACTTACTTGAACCTTTCGATTTCATTGTATGGAATTTTACATTGATATCACCTAAATAAGGCTCCGAAGGACACATTCATCTACTTTTCTACCCAACAGAACAAGGAATTCAGTTTTTTTTTTAACGGATGGACCATATTGAATGCCGGTACTAGCTGCTACCAAACACTAAGGAATTTCAATTAAATTCGTGGATTCGCATTCCCCTTCCTTAAAAAAAAAAGAAGAAGCAAATAATAAACGAATCGAATATTGCCTTGCATTCCAAATAACTTCGCCGTGCGCAGTACGCAGTTGCCTTTTGTCTCATAAAATCAGCAAAACTTTGCGAAATAGAGTACGTTTTATAATGTCATCATTTAGTTTATCAGAGACTTCAGTAGGTTACAGTTCGCTATCCACAACAAGACAGTCGAGTTTCCGTGAGATAAATCTTCTTTATTGAATCAATTTATTTCAATCTAAGCAAATTATATCTATCACTCAAGATGCCTTGTGGGGGATGTGGTTCTGGTAAGATAAAAGATCAAATCAAAAGAATATATGGGAAATTCGCTTATTTTTACAACTTCAAAGATTGATTGATTTTTCAAAAATGCACTCGAATATTTTACAGATTGTAAATGTACTGCTGAAAAGTGCGATGAACGCTGCAAGTGTGACCAAGCTTCCAAGTGTTGCTGCAGCAGCACTGAAAAGAAGGAACCATGTTGCAAGGAAAAGTCCAAGTGAATAGAGTTCTCCACGAATCGCGACCAATAAATAATCAAAATATTGTATAATGAATGGCTCAAGGAGTTAGTCTTGCATTTTTTTTTTTAATAAAAGTATTTATTGGATGGAGTTGTGTTTCTTATGACTTTATTTTGAAATTAGAGCTTTGTATCATATTTTAGTGGGAAATTAAAGTGGCAATTCTTCAATATATTCTCCTTCCAAATAGCTAAGTTTGAAATTTAGTTAGAAACTTTTCACAGCGTGTGTTTTTTTCCTATTTCGTCACTAATATCCGACATTTTTTTTTACAAAACTGAATGTTTCAGACAATAGAATTTATCTTTGAAATGATTTTTAATGTGAGACCACTAAGCAAATCAATTACCTTCGTGTTAGTTATGATAGGTGCGGGAATTGTAATTTAGCAAAGTGAAGTGGGTATATACAGACATACAGTCAGCACCAAACGAAAGTTTAAGGTTTATTAATTTTTTCTTAAATAATTCAATAAAAAACTTAATTTAATTTCAAATGGAAAAATGCATATGGGTAGATCATGTTTGTAGCACATATTTTTGGGTACCTTTCAGAATGAAATATGTGATTTTAATTGATTTTTATATAATCTGTTGATGCATGATTGGGTCGCATTAAAATGTCTCTATGGGTGGAAGTGGAATCATAATAGTATCACATTTTTTGATTAAAACATTTGTAGCTTGAGAAGTAGGTATATGCATGCCCCGAATTTGAAACTAATTAACATTTTTGCAATTTTGTTATACTTACTAAGTTCTTTAGTAAAGTTTAGTTGTTAACATATCATTGTGATAGTTTTTGAGGCAATTCTCGAATAAATAAAACGCACGACTGGGTCGCACGTGTGTGTGTAATAGCACAATATTATAAAACATTTTTTTTTAAATAATTTGCCATAAACTTAGAACGTAGTTTTTTTTTAAATACTGAGCATATTATCAAGGTTTAATAAAAATCGTTAGAGCCGTTTTTGGCAAATAATGAAAACCCCAAAAAAGTTTGGCTAACACTGAGTAGCTTTTTGTACTTAGAAAGGAGTTACTTAAAAATAAAGTAATGCCATTTTATAGGAAACTAGGTAGAACAAAGCTTGAGTGAATTCGATCAAGCCATTGCCAACTTAAGATCGTAAAAAAACAACAACGGTAATGCCAGATTTTCATTATAACCATGCAAAAAAGCTGTTTTGTCGAAAAAACCTTTGTTCATTAAATTATAAGTTTTATTTCAATCATAAAGAGTCGCTCTCAAGCAACTTCAAAACGAAAAAAAACCGTTACTGTTGAACTATATCCGGCTCCAAGCGGGGCCGGGGCCTGTGACTTACACTCTCAACTCTTGGAGGATTTTTCACTTCCTCGCAAGAGGCAGTACCCCGGAAAAAAACTTAGGTGGCAACGTCAGGGATCGAACCCTGAACCTTCGGCGCAGTAGTCCGAAACACTAACCACTATGCCACGGGGTACTACAGAAAATAAGTCCACTTCTCGGTGGACTTAGTACCCGGGGACTAATTTCCCTGCACCCACCACCACTATTTACAACCACCAACCACCCTTCCCACTTTATCGACTTTCTATGCTATCAAAGCATATGAAACGTGACTGTGACATTTTTTCGTGCGTGCTGCCCATATATTCCGATTTATTTGACGTTATCACGTCAAAAACTCTATGTAGACATTTTGGTTTTGGTCATCCGCATTTGTTTATGAAAATTTATAAATTAAACTTTTGATTAACGCATCTGTATCGAAGAAAACTTTCCCATACTTTAAAAAGTATTTGCGTATACACAAGGTTATTCCTAATTCATTGACAATTTATTATAATATAATTTGGAAAATAATTCATTAATTCTGTGGTGGAATCGGGTAAGGTGATTTGTGATAAGTTATAATCAAAAAGTTAACATTTTGTCTGTACAAAGTGATTTTCACATGTGAAAATCACATTTTTGTGTTAGGTATCTAGTATCATAATTTTGAGAAATATCATTATATTTGTAAGGGGCCAGTTAAAGCGATCAGAAACACCAAATCGAAAATTTTGTGTTATGATTCGATTTAAATAGAAATGCTACACTGATCGATGGCAACCAACTCAAACAATTTATTTTGCAAATAAAAATTTAAAGTTAACTTATAGTTCTAGAAAAATAGCTTTTTGCAGGAAAAACAGGGAGAGTTCCGCATCGATCTTATTACAGCTAGGTCAGTTACGGTGGGTCAAAGGTCACGAAAATGAGTTCTTTTTTTAATTTACTCGAAATCGATTTGTTTTAGAGACAAACATTGTTCCACAAACGTGTAGCTTAGGCAATTTAAAACACAAATGGTTATAAGACTTTCGTCCGTAGCATTTACAGTTAAAAAGTTATAGCAATTCTATCGTATCGTACTAATCGAACCAATTTTTAGAACTATTTCGGAACCAAAAATTTAAATTAATTACCCGTATGATACTTCCGATGCTTTAAATTGCTATACATTTTTAACTCTATGCTAGGGACAAAACTCTGATGACTATTGGTGTTGGAAATAGCTTCAGCTACAATGTGAAGAAACCGTTTTTGAGTAAATTAAAAAAAAACGCATTTTCGTGACCTTTGACCCCTCGTGAGTGAAATAGCGGTCATCGGATCGGTGAGGAATTTTCTCGGTTTATTAAGAGCCAAATACCAATGATCGTGCCAATTTTCAGCCAGAATCTAATTTTTTCCTTTCTTTGGCATTTGTATACCCTATTCTGTATAATAGGTACATTTAGGTAAATTGTAATTGGTGTGGAGTTTGTAACATAGAGAAATAATACAGTTAGATATATAGAAAAGTTAGAAAAGTATATAGCTAAATTCTGACTCAGAGTCAAAAGCCTAGTCGATTTAGAGATGTCCGTCTGTCCTTATGAATACTCTCTAAAGGTCGCAATTTTAGAGCTAGAAAGCTGAAATTTACTATACATAATCCTTTGTTCAAGAGTAAGGCTAAGTTCTTGAACCGGTGAAATCCACGAACAAATACGTGCACAATCGCCAGTTTTGTTCAATAACCTATTTTTGGCAAAATTAAATTGTTTTTTGTACTGTTACGATCAGAGTACAACGCTTAAACGCGGGGGGGAGGGGGGTTGTAGCTGATTTGGGTGGTGAGACAAAAATTGTCAAAGCTAATGGGTGTTTGGTGTTGGGGGATTTGGTATGATTCGGGGGAGGGGGGTGAATTGTCAAATATGGTGGGTCGTTGGTTGGCAGTTGTAGGAGGGTCGGGTGGTTGGCGGTTTCGGTGGTGGGCATGGTTGATTTGATGGGGTGCGATGAGAAAGTTGTCAAAAATGGTGGGTGAGTGGAAGGTGGAGTAGGTGGTTGGATTTGGGGGATATGGTGTTGGGAGGGGGTGAGGAAAAAATGTAAAAAATGGTTGGTGGTTGGTTGGTGGCTGTAGGTGTGATGGGTGGTTGGCGGTGTTGGGTGAGTGGCAAGTTGTAGGTTTAATGGGTGGTTGGATTTGGGGGGGGAGGGTGTAGTGGAGGGAATTGTCAAAGATAGTTGTACTGGGGGGGGGGGGGGAGGAAAAAATTATCAAAAATGGTGGATGAGTAGCAGGTGGTAGTAGGTGGAGATGGTGTTTGAATTTGGTGTAGGGGCGGGGGGGATATTATCAAAAATAGTGGATTGTTGCTTGTAAGTGATGAGGGTGATTGGTAATGGTTAGGAAGGGTGGATTTACTGTGTGGGGGAGGAAGAAACAATTTTCAAAAACGGCGGACAGTTGGTTGGTGGTTGTATGTGGGGGTGGTAGGTTGGTGTTTGGGTTAAGAGGTGAAAAAATTCAAAAATGGTGGGTGGCTGTAGCTGGGTTGGGTGATTGTTGATTGGAGAGATACCTTCACATATGAACTGTTTTGTGAACTGGTTATCACGTAAAATTATCGTCCGTAAACCGACTTTACAGAGAACCATGTTTTTTTTTTTTTTTACTTGCGATTATAGGTACCTACTATAAGGCAAGTTATGCATTCGTCGAAAAAAAAAGTTTTTAAATAACAATCAAACATGACATTACGATGATAGCGAAGACGAAAAAAGATGGTCTAAAAATTCTGTCCGTCTGTATGTCTGTCTGTCTGTATGTATAGAGACCTACAGCCCAAACGGGTGGGCCAAATTGCTTCAAACTTGGTATATAGACTTTTTTAGGTATTGTACAGAGGGGAAATTGAAATTTTTTTTTAGCTCAAAAAATAACGGTACCTGCCATACAACCGTTACGTTAAAGCTTATTTTTCTCAAAAATGGCTCTAACGATTTCGATTTAAAAAAAATCAGTGTTGGTTTTAAGGTACGACCAATCATATGGCTGAAAAAAAATTTTTTTTTAAATGGCTAAGAACGGTACTTTCCATAGGACCGTTTTTTTTGCTTTCGACTAACTCGAAAACGACTCAACCGATTCTTTCGAAATTTCACACACATATAGCTGTAGGTAGCTCAATTTGTATTGCATACCAATATTTTTGAAAAATATTTTTTTGTATTTTTGAAAGCATTTTTTTTTTAATTTAAAAAATTAATATTTTGAAAACTGCTTATTAAATTTTTTTCTAAAAATTTTAAATAAATGTATTCGCTGAATACCTATAAACAGGCGTTTTTGAATTTTTTTTAAAAATTTTTTTCAAAAAGTTTTTCAAAGAAACTTTTTTTCTCAAAAACCGCTCCACAGATTTTTATAAATTTATTCTCATAAATTCAAATTTATCCAAGAAATAAAATGGCGTACTTTTTTTCAGCTCAAATTAGTTTAAGTATTTATTTAAGAATTTTGAAAAATTTATTTTTATCAAAATCCCAAACCCTTAGACCACTGTCACACATTAGAGCAAGTTCGTGCGACCCAGTCGTGCATTTTAGTTTTTTTTAATTTCGATTTTGAAAATAAATTTTTCATAAAAAGTTGTATAGAATAACTTAATTTAAAAATACAATAAAAGAAGAGATTTGTGGCTTTAGAAAAAGGTGTAGCATTTCATTGTAGAAGTTGCTGTTATTTTTTAATATTTTTTTTTTTCCAATATTAGTTATTTTTCCAGGGAATTGCCCATCTAGACTAAAAGAAGGGGACTAGACCCCTCCCTCCTATATGATTTTTTGATTTTTTCTTTATCTTAACACAACCGAGTAGGTTATTACAAAAGTACCTAAATGAGTCAATTTTTTTTTTAATTTTCGTCACACCAAAATGCTGCCAGACAAACTTTTTCTTGTCTAACTCTTGAGTGTGGGGTGTCGTTATACACATCCTACTCGCCAAATTCATATTTTGTTGTGTCCTGTAAGTATGCTCACAACAGAGTTGCGATTTCTTGTTTGGTTCTAGATTTTTGGTTTGTTAAAGCAATGACACAATTCCCTTTGTCCAAGCGAGTTCTATCTCTCCTCTGGTGCTGCGAGAATAAGGCCAAACCAAAGTTCGATCTTAATTTAAGCTTAGGACTAAGTTGTTATTTCGTTCCATCCACAAAAAAAAAACTATACAAACAATAACAGACCATGGAAACACACGGTTCCCGATCTTAGCAAAGCGTTTATACCTGAAAGAATCTTCGTTGATTGTGACAACAAAACAGCACACACTAAAATTCGGTTGAATAGTTCCACCTTAAAAAACCATTTTCCCACTACACAAACTCAACTTTTGATGGAACAGAATTTTGTCCTGAAAGTTACACTTTCATGGAATAAAGCCTTTGCAAATTTAAGTTTTCTTCTCGAAACAAATAAATTGTCAATTGGTAACATCGGAAACGATTAATGCATTTTTATGTTTTATTCCTTAAATTATAAATATCTTTACAAAATGTTTCAGTGTTTATAGTAAATAATTTTCATAACATTTTACATAGTTGAAGAAGGTTTTTTGTTTTTCTTTCATTCTTTTCATTTCTATTTGTTTCTTTGTATATAATCTTATAAATTTCTTTTATTTAAATAATAATCAAATTTCTTTTAAATTAACAAAAAAATAAAAAAAAAAAATAAACGCAAGCTCATAAGAAAAATAACGTAACATTTTTATATTGTTTTAATTCCAAACGCAACAAAGACCAAACAATAGAATAAATAAAAATTTGTTTTTGCGGAAGGAATGCGAAACTTTTTTAATGTGGTTCTGGTTGTTTGTATTAGAAAAAAAAATAATCGTAAATTCCGCAAACAGGAAACTTATATTCTAAACAATTATTTAGGGGGTAGACCGTTGCGGACGCATTAATCGTAGAATGCCCCTTTTTGCGAAGGGGCCATGTGACTGATTCGTGCTCTAAAGGCGCGAGGAAAAGTTTTCATAGAGTGATGAGAGCAGTACAGCTGTTGTGGGATTGTAATGCTCTTGTCATTGGGTTAAGTCTTTTCCGTAGGCAAGTGGTGATGTGTTTGCATTGTGATTGCTGTTTGTAAATGAAGATAAGTCTGGCACATAATTGCCAGTTTGTTGTAGCTCCTAGAAAATAAGAAGTTTGTATATAAGAAGGATTATTCACTAAAACAAAAAAAAAAAACAAACCTCAAGCTCTTTGAGAGCCTTCATTATTTTATTTACATCCAAGTCTGTACATTCGAGGGTTTTTTTTGGAGCAGCAGCGGCAGTCTTTAGTTTGTCATGCAAACCTGGTGAATCGCTTCGACTTCCATGATGACTTGATTTCTTGTATTTGTTTTTGTTTACAACAGGCAGTGAGGGCACAGAACTTCGATTCTGATAGACGCCTACTATTTCAACACCATCTGATTCGCTGCTACTATCACGACGAATATATTCTGACTTTAACGACGACAACGAGGGATGGTGGGTGTGCGAATGAACATCCATTGCTGACGAACGTCCTTTCGAACGCTCATTCGAATGCGAATGCGATTTATGGTTGATGAGCTGGTTGGACGTATTAATTATCTCCGTGGCGGACTTGAAGTTGTCAATATTAATCACATGAGTATTGTTGTCCATCATAAGTGTGTTACCCATAGAACCAGCGGAATGTTGCGGCTGAGGAGTAGTGGATACCGATGAGGAGGTTGACGATGGAGATGACATGATACTGTTTATACTGTGATCAGTGCGTTTCGAGGGAGAAACCAGATCAATAACGTTTTTGGAATTATTTACATTGCCACTCGAACTGGATCTATTGCTATTTAAATTTTGATTTGGATTGGCGCTGTTATTGTTATTGATTATGGATCCACTTGAAGACTTTTCAATTTTCGGAACAATTTGACTCTGGCTACTGCATAGATTCAGGGGACTATTTGTAGATGAACGATGTGCTTTACCAGAAGACGAGGAATATGCTTTTGATGAATGCAAATGCTCAGCAGAAGCATTACTGTGTGCCGGCAACAGTTTCGTCGTCGTCGTCAAATCATTTGGTTTAAGATTTGCGCTTATGTGCTCACTGGATGATGCCATTGCATGATTATCTGTTGTTTTGATGCTTAATTTGCTACCAGAACTTATAGCTGCATCTTGACTACTTAGCAAATGTGACTTTGCGTTCGAGCTAGATTCTTCAGGTTTTTTGTTTTCCTTCAGTTTCTTGGGAGCATTCTTCCTTTTCTCGATTTCTCGTTTAATTTCTTCCAACTTCACCCAACCAGTTGGCCAGATGTTCATGACTTTGTCTTTTAGAAAATTGTGAACAAAATCTTCAAATGATTCTTTTCTCGTGCGTAGGACCGTAAAGGACATCCAACGAACTTGATAGAGGTCATACAGGTGTGTCCTGAAAAAATATACAAAGGTTTAAACATTTATTTAAAGTGATTATTGTGAAAGACTTACCGCACATTGTCGTTCCATTGGAATCTCTTCTTAGGCATTTTAGGAGCATTTTCTAATTTATGCATATCCATACCCGGGTTGAGAGATCTAAAAGATAAACGAAGTTGGTGTTATGAATAAATATTTGCACATTGAACGATAAAAGTAATTATGCTCCGATATGTAAATTCTTAAGCAATTAAAGAGACATTTTGTCGGTTTTTGTTTAATAATCCACTCCAGATGACGAAATTCTCGAGGTTCGATGTTCATTTCTAGTGGAGCAAGTATTATGGGGATAATTATTCGTACGGGATTTTCGACGGAGTATTGTAAAATAAGGTAAGGCAGGAAACCTTACAACAGTGTTCAAGTCAAACAAATGTTTCCGTTATGATTCGTTCACCAATCAATTTTAAGGGTTCAGAAAGAATTCTATACAGGAGCGCATGCCTAGACATCCTTTGTAGAATGTAGATAGATCACATGGGGAAGATAATTTTTTGCAACTAACTAGGAAGCCCAAACATTACCCGGAATTTTTGGAATAGAAATTAAATAGAAAGCAAGCAAGTATCATTCAAGTATACTGGCATTTGGGGATGGCTGTAATTTAACGAGAGGACAGCATTGATTTTTTGAAGCATTACGATCGACTGAGATTTAATGAGCTTTCTAAAGATCACGGTTTTGAGTCTGGAAACGAACATAAAAAGTCGAGAGAACTGTCGTCAACAATTAAGTGGATTGGAAGTCTTAGACAAGAGATCATTTAAAAAAATGAGGAAGAGATTCAGAGACCGAAGTAGGACTAAGGGGAAGGTACATAAGTAATTATTTTGTGAATATCAGACTGAAAACCGTCGAAAACAACCAAAATGGAACAGTTCAAAATGAAGCTTCTAATTAACCAAAGAAAGCGTTCGTCGTTACGAGATACATAAAACTTCAACTTTGACAATTTATCTACAATCCCTGCTGCTGTCTGCCATGAAGGCAAATGAGTAACTTGTTCAGTTAAAAATTTGCAGATATCTTAGATATTGGTACTTCAATTATGAAGTAAGCTTAAATAATAAAACTAATAGATCGATTATAAAACTTAGATTAAATGTACTTTCTATCTTATTTAAAAGCTGTTGCAGTATGCTGTGATACCCAGCAACTAGTCCAACACTCCCTTGAAAAGCTGTTTAGAATGGCATTTGAGCAGTGTAATTGTGTTGGAGGACTATTTTGTGTGACGGCCTAGCAGAGCATGTTGCCACGTGGATATAGTGATCGATTAGACATTATTATATAATTAAAATGAAGACTCAAGTTTAAGATTTGTCAGCATAGCTTCCAATTCAAGCAATTAAGTATTAGCACGTCAAACTAATGTCCATTGATGCTTGGTGTACAAAAGAGACACGTTTTTATTTTGCAAGACATGGAAAACGTTTTAAGCATAAATCTGTTGTTTTAGTGAAAAAGTTTAAAAATTGTTGTTACTATTGATGAAATATATTGGCAACACGGGTTGGATACATCTGTATCTTTCCTTGTATCTTTTCATGTATCTTTATTGAACCTTTTCTGTCTCTTTCTTATTCATAACTATCCTTCTCTTATATCCTTTTTCTTTTGTTTTATCATTCCTACTTGAATAAAGATCCTGGCTAGACGCGCCAAATAAGAAACTGCGTATATTATTATAATTAAGTGTTTAATAACTCTTCTTTTAAAACCAACAGGTTATGGGCCCAGACCCTAACTGCACAGTTATTAAACAATTATCCTTAAAGTTTAATTTAAAATAAAAATTTTGAAAAGAAAAGAAACTGAAAAGTGAAAAAGCTAATTGCGTCGTAAAAATGGCGGGACATATAGTGCATATAGAAAAACTTAACAAAGACAATTTTGATACGTGGAAATTGCAGATGTGTGCCATATTAATAAAAAATGACTACTGGAATTTTGTAAATGGCACTAGCCAAAAACCAAAAGATGTTATTGCAAACGGGGTTGTTACAAACCAAGCAGAAATAAATACGTGGGTCACCAGTGACCAAAAAGCAAGGGCAGATATTATTTTATCGATGTCGCCCTCTGAATTGTGTCATGTAAAGCATTGCTGCACGGCAAACGAAGTTTGGGTGAAACTTGACCAAGTCTACCACTCGAAAGGGCCAGCTCGTAAGGCCACTTTGCTGAAGCAATTGCTGTTCACGAAAATGAAAGAGAGTGAAAGCATGATGGACCACCTCAATAACTTTTTTGGGACAATCGACAAGCTTGCTGAAATGGAGATAGGCGTAGCTGAAGATCTCCTCACCATTTTATTGCTTTACAGCATTCCAGATAGTTACGAAAATTTTCGATGCGCTATAGAGGCAAGAGATGATTTGCCGACACCAGAGTCTCTAAAAATAAAACTGCTGGAAGAATATAATGCCAGGAAAGAAAAATTTGTCCAAGCAAGGCAGCAGCAACAAGACGCAGATGCATTCTTTGCAAAATCCTTTGGAAAACAGAATCGTTTTTTCAAGCGCAGGACGGATACACAAACAAATCCAAGCAATACTGCAGGTGGTTCCAGCAATGGCAACAGGAAGCTCTACAAATGCAACTTCTGCAAAAAGCCTGGACATAAGGCAGCTGACTGTTGGAGCAAAAATAAAACCAAGTCAAACAAGCAGAGTGTGTCAAACGCAGAGGAGGATGCATTTACAGTCGTTGAAAAAGAAAATCGCACAGAAAAAGTATCTTTTGGAACAGCACTTCAGGCTGGTTTAATTTCGATGGGCACTTCTTATTGGTGCATCGATAGCGGGGCGACTTCCCATATGTGCCACGATAAGAAACTTTTCATAGATTTTGTTAAACTGCAAAATCAGACTGTGCGACTTGCTGTTGATAAGACCACTGACATACTTGGAAAGGGTACAGTTCGTTTGATGGTTAAATGCGAAAACAATACTAAACCTATTCGTTTAGATAATGTTCTGTATGTACCAGAACTAAAGACAAATTTGTTATCTATTGCAAAAACTGTCTCACAAGGGTACATGATACGTTTTGATCAAAACGGTGCTGTTTTCAAAAACAATAAGTATGAAACCATTGTAACAGCAGCAAGGAAAGGAGATCTCTATTTCATCGAATCCTGTGCAGAGTCTACATCAGCTGTTAGCGACAAACCAAACCAACTTGACGAATGGCATCAGCGTTATGGACATCTCAATGAAAAAGATCTCAAGAAGGTCGTCTCTGAAGGAATGGCAAAAGGAATCCCACATTTAGCTGCTGGTCTACGTGCGAAGTTTGCATACGGGGTAAGCAGAGTGCTGAACCATTTCCCAGAGAATCACAGACAAGAACCACAAAATTACTTGAGTTAGTTCATTCTGACGTGTGTGGGCCAATGAGGAGCAAAACAATTGGTGGAGCTTCGTTTTTCGCAACATTTATTGACGACAAGTCAAGATTTGTAGACGTGTATTTCCTGAAAGCAAAAAGTGATGTTAAGGAATCGTTTATAAATTACAAGAAGTTAATCGAAAACCAGACAGAACTTAAAATAAAAACCTTACGAACAGACAACGGCCTAGAATATAGTGGACAGGAATTCACAGAGTTCATTGTACAAGCAGGAATCAGAAGAGAACATACAGTAGCGTATACACCTCAGCAAAATGGGATCGCGGAGAGGATGAATAGAACGCTGGTAGAAATGGCAAGATGTATGATGCTTCAATCAAACGTTCCACCTAGCTTTTGGGGCGAAGCTATTGCAACTGCTGCTTATATTAGAAACCGATGTCCAACGAAGAATCTTAACAACATGACGCCGTTTGAAGTGAGGTACGGATATAAGCCAGACGTTTCACATTTCAAAACATTTGGCTGTAAAGCATTTGCCCTCAACAAAAAACCAGGCAAAGGCAAATTTGAACCAAGATCAACGGAATGCATATTCATCGGATATTCACAAACATCAAAGGCTTATCGTCTATGGGATCCAGCTGCGAGAAGAGTAATTGTAAGCAGAGATGTCAAATTCATCGAGCAGTCAATGTGTATTGAAGCTGTGGAAAATCGAAAAGAGTTTTTTGATTTCGATATAATAACAGAAAAACCAGCAGATACTAAAAACAAAATCTTCAAAAACGAAAAACAAACTGAGGAAATCGATCCAAATGACAGCAAAGGCGAGGAGCAAACATTTTTTGAACCTCTAAATGAACACAAATATGATGAATCTGAAACTAAAAATGACATCGATGAAACTCCACTTAAGAGGGGGCCTGGAAGGCCAACATTTGAAAGGACTGGCAGAAGGGGCAGACCACGCAAATTATTCAAAATGCTGGAAGCGAAAATGAAAAATGAAGCTGAGCTGGCAGAAGAAGCAAATTTTGCGAATGTCCTGATCAACCCCACAGTAAAAGAGGCAATGGAGAGTTCAAGTGCATACCAGTGGAGAGCTGCAATGGAACTAGAGTTTAATGCTCTACGTGATACAAAGGCTTGGGAACTTGTTGAACGTCCAAAGAACAAAAAGGTCATAGGCTGCAGATGGGTTCTGAGAACAAAGTTTAACGCCGATGGGAGTGTCGAAAGACATAAAGCCAGATTGGTTGCAAAGGGCTGCTCACAACAGCCAGGTATTGATTTTCAAGATACTTTTGCACCAGTGGCGAGGCAGAGCTCGATACGGGTTCTCATGGCGCTTGCAGCAGAGTTCGATTTAGAATTGTTTCAACTAGATGTCGAGATGGCCTACATAAATGGAGACCTGGAAGAAGAACTATTTATGGAACAGGCTGAAGGTTTTGTAAAGTCTGGAGAAGAAAATCTTGTTTGTTCGCTCAAGAAGGCTCTATATGGGCTTAAACAATCTGGACGAAGATGGTACATAAAATTGGATCAAGAACTTTTGGAACTTGGACTGAAACCGTTGAACACCGAAAAGTGCATATACATAATGGAAACTGAAGACACCTACATGATCGTCGTCATCTATGTGGACGATCTCATAATCGGAACCAACAACATAGAAGCATATCAAAGACTAAAGATACACTTGTCACAGAAATTCAAAATGAAAGACCTTGGTAAGTTACATTACTGCCTTGGAATTGAATTTAAGCAAGACATTTCTCAAAATATTGTGACAATGAATCAATCCAAATATACCCAAACCATTTTAAATGACTATGGTATGAGTGAGTCAAAAGTTATGGCAACCCCATTAGACGCAAACGTAAAGCTAAGTAAGCAGATGGGACCAAAGACTGAAGAAGAAAAATCCGAGATGGCAAATACACCTTATGCGTCATTGATTGGGTCACTGATGTACCTTGCCGTCTCAACACGCCCCGACATAGCTCATACAGTTAGTGTGTTAAGTCAGTACAATGCTGATCCTGGGAAGGAGCATTGGAAAGCTGCAAAACGGGTCTTAAGATATTTGCAAGGTACTCAAAATCTTGGGTTAGTGTACAAGAAATCCGATAGACCACAATTAATCGGATATGTCGATTCAGATTGGGGTGGCAACATTGACGATCGAAAATCGTACACAGGATTTGTTTTCAAATTGGCCAACGCAGCTGTAACTTGGGAATCAAGGAAGCAGAAATTAGTCGCACTGTCAAGTACAGAAGCAGAGTACATGGCACTCACCGAAGCAGCTAAGGAAACCATTTATCTGCGAAATCTCCTGAAAGAACTTGGTTTTCTCAACGAAGATGCAAAACCGACAACTATTTACTGCGACAACCAGGGAGCACAAAAGCTTATGAAAAATCCAACTTTTCATTCAAGAACCAAGCATGTGGACATTCGACACCATTTCATCAGGGAAGTTTACCAGCGAGGTGAAATAGAAGTCAAATATATGCCAACTAATGAGATGATTGCTGACGTCCTGACCAAGAGCTTATTTGGACCATCGCATCGTAAATGCATCCAAGGATTTGGTATTCTGAATGAAGGAGAATAACCCGCGTTGAGAGGGGGTGTTGTTACTATTGATGAACCTTTTCTGTCTCTTTCTTATTCATAACTATCCTTCTCTTATATCCTTTTTCTTTTGTTTTATCATTCCTACTTGAATAAAGATCCTGGCTAGACGCGCCAAATAAGAAACTGCGTATATTATTATAATTAAGTGTTTAATAACTCTTCTTTTAAAACCAACAAAAATGTCTTCAAATAAATATGGCAATAAAAACGTTTTTTTTTCCATATTAACGTCTATTGAGCTTATGATTTTAATGAGTCCGTGTGTAAAATGAAATAATTGAAAAACGTTTCCAACTTAAAAATAAAAAGTTATACAAAATAATAAATACTTACTGAAACTCTTCGTATTTTGATAAATTCGTCTGATACTGTTGGCCAATAATAAGCATAATTTCAGACACTGCCTTTCGAAGCTTGACAAAAGCCTTTTTAGTTTTAGTCTTTTCCTGGTTGATTCGCAATTGTTTAGCTTTTCGTAATAAGAAATATTTTGGCAGTAAAAGCTGATATTCCAAATGCGCAAAAACACTATTCCTAATATTTTTATCCAGACATAAGCAACCATCATCAACTCTGTAAAAAAAAACATACATATATCAATGATTATAAATATTATAATGTAAGTAAGTTAAATGTAAAACCTCAAAAATATTTCGGTGAGTTTTTCATCGAATTGGAATTTCTTTCCAGTGCGGTTGCTGGTTTTGGCAGTGTCTTTAATATCTTGTACGTCCCGCAGAATTTCATCACTAAGGTCTGGCAATACTGTATCGCTATGTCGTAATTCTTAAATAGCAAAAGAAAAATATAAGATTAACGACAAGAACAATTGGATTATTAACTTCACTTACTATCACTATCTTCTTCAGAAGTCTTCTTTAACTTCTTTGCGCTTGGTTCTTGATTTAAATCACTTTCGTCACTGGACGAATCAGACTCGGACACATCTTCGGTAGAATTGGAGGCCTTAGCTTCACCATTGGATGTCTTTATCTTCAGTTCTTCCTCTTGCATTTTAAGGAAATTATCTCTCTTTGCCTTGAGCATGTCCTTAACAGTTGTTGTTTTGACCGTTGATCGATCGACACGCGCTTTGTCTTTAACACTAGATTCTGAAACATTGTCATCATCCTTAGGTGAAGCAGAGGCCAATGAAGCCGCCGAAGAAGGAGCAGCCGAAGTTGGTGCGGAAGATTTACTCTTTGTTGATTTCTCTTTGTCACTGCTCTCCTTATCAGAAGAGGTTTTATGGCGTTTTTCCATTGGAAGGGCAGTCTTTTGTTTACTACTACTAGTGCTCGACTTGGGTATTGCATTCTGTTGAGCATTGGTAACTGCAGATACTGTTGATGATGTTGTTTTTGGTCCATCAGTTTCTTTGCCACCACCACTAGCACCTTTCTCATCATCAGAAGATTCTGATTCTTCTGAAGATGTTGATAGTGCTCTTTTTTTTGTTTTGTTTGGCATTTTGATTATTTCATCTGTTTTTTCTGTACATGATAGCTGCTTGAACTCTAGAGCACCGGAGTTGATATAAAAACCTCCATACGTAGCCTCGACTTCCTCGGGTATAATTTCATCATACTTAAAAAAAAAACATAAATTTTTGTTTGAAAATTATTTAAAATATAAAAGTAATTTTACTTACTGCCTCTGTATTATCAATAAAGGAATCGTTTTCATCATAACCAAGTCCAATGTCACATAAATCGTCCTTTTTGCTTCGCCCTCTTCCGCTGGCATAGGTAGTTCCATATTTCTTTTCTAATTCTTTAGCTATT
Organism: Platycheirus albimanus; assembly: GCA_916050605.2. NCBI lineage: Eukaryota > Metazoa > Arthropoda > Insecta > Diptera > Syrphidae > Platycheirus > Platycheirus albimanus. The sequence continues at coordinate 8,059,461 of OU696696.1, read as the reverse complement.
CGAGCAACATCATCGTCATTTTCTTCAAATGGATCAGAGAAACCATTTTGTTTGCTTTTGAGCTTTTTAAGCTTTTTCTGAAAAAAAAAAAAATGAACAATTATCGGATAAAGTTCAAAATTTGAAATCGATGTTGAGCCTCAAGGATTTGGAACACAAAACATTTTAAATAATTTTGACCATAAAAGCGATACTTAACATAAACGTAATTCTTCAGAAGCTTTTGCGACATGTTATAGCATATTTTGCGGACAGAATAGAACCACGAGCACCATTTTATATTTCGAAGAGACTATTTACGGACAAAAAGTGTATCTTGGACAGGTCCCACTTCGCTGCACTTGGCGATACAAGAAATTTAGAATCAAACATTTTCTGGGTACTCATTTTACATTAGGTAACTTCGTCTAAATAAAAAGAATAAAAGTGTCGTTGTTTTAATCATCTTTTGTGATCCGACGCTGGGCGCCAACTAAAAACATTTGTAATTAAATTGCTCAAAAAACAACGCGATTTTGAATGATCGGGATTATATTTTTTCTGGGTTTGAAGTTTCCAGGAATTCTGAGTTTGGAATGTTGAGTTTTTGTGGTTTTGAACTATGAAATATTTCCTGCTTCCTATATACCCCGGATAGGTAAATTATGTTAAAAGCTACAGCTGAACAATTAAAGGTACTTATTAAGAAAGTAAAAGTTGTTTACACACTAATCATATTTTACGCGTTTTGGTTTGGTTTTTACTTAGTAAGGTAGGTATGTTATTCCAAAATGTTTAAGTATGTCCCAAAAGAAAGTGTTTGGATGTGGTGTCTAACTTTGGCAAGAAATTAACTACTTTTGTGTGTAAAATGACTTACAGATCAAGGGTTACGATCTTGCGCTCCTTTGCCTTACGAATGTTGGCAGTCTCAAACCCAACAGATGAAGGATCGACTAATAAGGGCCACCAGCACTCACGTCTACCGTAGAAAAGCGTAACGACCGCTACATTTGCACAAACGAACACTCATTTTGACTTATACTTTATTTGCATTTTTAGCCAAAAACTAGGAATGTATGTAGTACAATGTTGGTAAAAAATCGTTGGAGCCGTTTTTGAGCAAATTATAGAAAAACAAAAAAAATTACTAAAACTGAGCGACTAGTTACATGGGTGCTACCGTTTAAGTAGTACCTAGTTACTCAAAAAATTATAATGTCATCTTATAGAACACAATAAAGAACAATGCCCAAGCAAGTTTGAGAGAATTCAATAAGGCCGTTTCCTACTTATGGGCATTCGAAAAAAGCTGTTAAAACCTGATTTCCGTTGGGACTATTTGAGCAAGAAGCGGACCATTTTTTTTTTTTTTTTCAAAAAATGTTTTGGGTTTGTTAAATAATAAGTTTAATTTAAACCGTAATGGCCTAAATATAACGAAAAAGAGAACTTCCTTCTTGGTAGGAATCAGTTTGACCCGGACTTAAACAAAACAAAAAAAGATCGATAGCGCTTTTCTTGCTCCTAAACAGGGTGTCCCTCAAAATCTTTCAATATTAAGGGCCTATCTTTAATTTTGATATATTTTTCGGTTAAGAAAAGTCTTACTTTGGTGTACACTGACCCATGTTAACGGTAATTGCGCTGTTAGTACTAATGATATAAAGTTTTCGTTAAGACCTTAATTTTATAAAGAAATAATCCCTTCAATTACATTTAAATAAATTTGATGTCTTGTCTCAAGAAATGCAGTTCTTGGCCGTTTTATTTTCTGTCCATGGTAATTTTTTGACTTTGGAGTAAATTTTCTTCAGATAAAGCGTAATAAACATGACTTTATACTACTTTTGTTTTTAAATGAACGTTATAAAAACTACAAATCGATGAATTTGAGGAAACCCCATGACCTTATGATACTTGGGAATTTTTTACTTGCTCTATAGGGCAAGTATTGGTTTCGTGCAGAAAAAAAAATCGAGGTTTTAACCAAACATGACATTACGATGATAGAGAAGCCCAAAAAAGTGGTTTTCGCCATACCGTCCGTCGGTCTGTCTATGCGGATGTGCGCATGTGCGGATGTGCGGATGTGCGCTTTTTCACGTCATGCTACAGCCTAAACGGCTTGACGGATTTTCTTCAAACTTGGTATATAGCAGTTTGAAGAAAAACCATTGTCGAGGTTTTTTTTATTTTGTTTTAGCACGGCTCAAACTGGTACCTTTCAAGTAACGGTTTTTTTCAATTTGGATTTTCTCGAAAACGGCTCTAACGATTTTGATTAAATTTATAATTTAGCTTACTTTAAGCATTTCTAACAAAACTGCGTTTTTTGTTTTTGCCTCAAATGGTCGTAACGAAAATCAGGTTTTAACGGCTTTTTTTCAAATAGCCATAAGTCCACAACGGCTTGATTGAATCAACTAAAACTTTGTTTGACACAGTTTTTAATAGTGTTCTATAGGATGGTTTAGTAAATTTTTCACTGAAGCCTTTCTAAACGGTGGCTTCCATACAACGAGCCGTTGAGTTTTAGCCAACTTTTTTTGTTTTTTTCTAATTCTCTCGAAAATGGCTCTAACGATTTTGATTAAACTTTGTGTGTTATATTCTTTTAGTGTTTTTAAGAGAACTGCGTTTTTAGTTTTTGGCTAAAAATGCAAATAACGGAGATCTGCTCTTAACGGCTTTTTTTCAAATGGCCATAAGTTGTCAACGGTTGCATCGAATTCACTCAAACTTTGTTTGGTATAGTTCCTTACAGCTTCCTATCAGATGGAATTGATTTTTTTTCATTTTCTCTTTTTTAAATGGTGGCTCCAATACAAAGTGCCACTAGATTTTGGCCATTTTTTTCATTTTTTCTAATTTACTCAAAAAAGGCTCCCCCGATTTTTATGAAACTTTTTATGTAACATACATAGAATACTTCAAACAAAACTGCATTTTTAGTTTTTGGCTATACATGATAATAGCGGAAATTGCTTTTAACAGTATTATTAATTTGGCCATAAGTGGACATTTGTATCATTTATAACACCCAAAAGATAACGTCTTAATTTTAAATATTAAAGGTTTCTTAACGTTAGCTCCCGTATATCGGTTTTTCCAGTTTCAGTCAATTTTGTTTAGGTTTTACCAAATTTTTCAAAAATGAGTTGTTCTCATTGATCGAAAAGTTTGTTTTCATCGTACTATTGCACCCACAGAGCAAGTACGTGCGACCCAGTCGTGCATTTTATTTTTTCCTGCTGCGGGTCTTCCCAAGTAAGATATGATCGATGGGGTTTTCGCAAATTAAAATACCTAAAAATTTTTTAATGTAAGCATTGTATATGAAATCTATAGTAGTCTGGGGAACGAGCAAGAGATAACGGGGTTTGGAGACACATAGATGTCGCTGATAATTATCACATATTTAAACCTTTCCACCTACATTTTCTCTCCAAAACGAGAAATTTGAAAAAAAGGTTTGGAGGCTCACGGTGTCGCCACAGTCGATCCTGCTATCCATATTACTATAGATTTCATATACAATGATGTAAGGTAATTTTTCTTTACAAAAAGTTATAGATTCCTGTAGAACGATACAAAATAATCGGGTATGGTACAACTCGCTCAATTTTTCTCGCATTTTGATATTTCGCTGCAGTCAACACGCAATTTATTATTTTGCATATCAACAATTCACATCTTGTTACTTCGCAGTTCTTATTTGGCAAACTTTTACTTCATTTTGCGTACATCTGGCTGAAAGATTAATTCGCATTTATTATTTCGCGTTTCCTTATTTCGCTTTATTTTTCTTTTTTCTTATTTATTTGGCTTTAATTTTATCACATGTAAAGAAATTTCGCGCGAAATTGCGGAATAACTTGTGCGAGCTAATATTTAAACGAGATGAACAAAAATTCGAAATTAATTATAAAAGTTTGGCTTCTTCTAACACTAAATGCTTTCTGAACTAAATTGAGTAAACCATTTATTTGAAATATCTTCTAATGTGTAGGTAATCGATTTTAAAAATTCGACTTTGTAAAAAAAATACTCAAACAAAATTCAAAACCTATATTTCACAAATGTTAACGTTATTTATTGCAAACCATTTTTGATAATTGATTTATTTATATACCTACTTGATATATAGGTATACATATAATTGATTTATAATATATTGTTTGATTTATAATTGATAATAATATAATGTTATCAATTTCATGTGAAACAATGAAAACCAGATGGTTTTAGGTCTTTTAGTTTCCGAGATATTCAAATGAAGTTCTATTCTAACCAATATGCAGGGCCGGATTAACCACACCAGCATCAAGGGCGCACAAAAGAAATTGAAAATGATTCTTGGAGTGAAAATTTGTATCCTCAATCACAATAGGATATTTTTCGACGCATGTTGTCAGTTGATGAATACTTAATACTTATTATACTTATGGAACATTCTTAAAAGTTGAAAATCTTGACCAAATTGCAAAATCCTGTTCCCTATGAAACATTTCTCAAAATTAACAAAGAGTCGACTCTCATTTTAAAATTATATTCAAGAGTTGACTCCCATTCTAAAACAAGATTAGAGCAATAGGTTTTAATGTTTAAACATTTGCTCCAATATTTTTAAAACATGTTTTGAAACATTTTCAAAGGGCTTTTCATAATTTTCGTTTTAAAATTCTAAAAGACTACCTCAAAAACAATTCACCTACTTTTCTTTAAGAAGCTTTTCCGGTAGTTTCGATTCTCTACTTGACAAATTTGGGGAACAAAATTTCTTCTTCTTACCATATCTATCCCATGGTAGAGATAACCATGTTGCTTTCACAACATATCATAATGTCACCAACAAATTTAGAGTCGATCAGACCTCTGGAAGTTACTTCCATCCCTTCATCAACAAAAGATTCCCACGAATTGCAATGCCTAGGGGCCCGACATTGTTAATCCGGCCCTGCCCATGTGTACATACATCATTTAACTTATTGAGAATTGAGTTGATGTAAGCTTTTCTGTGTAAACTTCTTATCATTTGATATCATATTAATTACTCAATTTAATAATTATTAGCGGATTTATTTCATGGCAACTACAAGAACTCAAAAGGGGAAAACTATAAAAAATTTAGCTTTCCGGAAATACATATGTACATTCACACGTCAATATACATAAATGTACATACGTTACCAACCATTAGCTTTATGACTTACACTGGTATAAAAATTAATTGTGTGAATTTTTTTGATACCTATCCATTGTATATATAAACTATAGTACTACCACTTGAGGTGCGCCATCTATCGACGAAAAACTAAGCTCTAGAATACCATGGGAAACAACAACAACAATTAAAATGGTGGAAATTGTTGTTGTTGCTTCCCATGTTATTCTAGAGCTTAGTTTTTCGTCGATAGATGGCGCACCTCATGTGGGAATACTATAGTTTATATATGCAATGACCTATCTAATTGGTAGAAAAATTTATTTCGATTTGAGTTAAAGTGCTTTGAAGCGTTATTACGAGATTAATTAAAAAATTAAATGTGTGTTGCAGCTTGTTCGTGATTCGAGTATGAAATAGATTATGTTTGTAGACCGGGTGATTGACATAAGGTGCGACAAAATGCTAGAGCGTGAGGTTTTGTCGAGGCAAGAAAACTATGAGAGGAAGGGGTCTAGTTCCCAACGTTTGGCTGGGAGGTGCAATTTTCTTTAAGAAATAAAATGCACGACTGGGTCGCACGAACTTGCTCTAATGTGTTGCAGTGGTCTTGGGGCGTGAGATTTTGGAAAAAAAAGCATTTAAAAAACCATACGAAATTTTATTAAACACTTAAAAATCAATTGTTAAAACGTTTTTTAGGAAAATGAAGTAAGCCATCAGATTTTTTTTACTTTTTTGAATTTTAAGAATTTTTTTTCGTTGGACCAGTTTAAAAAGAAAAAACGGTTTTTTTCAACTTTTTGAAAACATTCTCTAATTTTTTTTAATATGCAAATGTCTATCAGTTTTTAGGTCTTATCAGAAAACAAACATTTTAAAATGTTTGATATACCTAAACTGTTAAAAAAAAAAAACAAAAATTAAAAAAAAATTAACTTTTTTTTTAATCAGTGTTTTTGAAAAATTTAAGAATTAATATTATTTCGTCTATTAAAATTTCATCGAAATCTGTCAAGTGGTTTTAAAGAAAATCTGATTTAAAAAACCAGTCCTATTTTAGGTACCGTTATAAGACTTTTACTGAAAAATCTATTTAATCAAAACATAGAGTTTATACAAAACAACACCATTCAGAACTTTCAATCAAAATCGTAGGAGCCGTTTTTTTTTTTTTAGAAAAATGCGGTTTTCATCAAATATCATATGGCAGGTGCAGTTATTTTTAGAGATAGAATGTTTATTTCAAAAGCGAATCTTTAGGATGTCATAATAATACTATGTACCAAGTTTGAAGCAAATCAGTCAGGCCGTTTAGGCTGTAGGTGCCGATACAGACAGACGGACAGACAGACAGTACCTAAGAATTTTCGATTGGGTTACACGAACTCTAATGTGTGACAGTGGTCTTGGGGCTTGAGATTTTGATAAAAAACATTTTTCAAAATTCTTAAATAAATACTTAAACTAATTTGAGCTGAAAAAAAGTACGCCATTTTATTTCTTGGATAAATTTGAATTTATGAGAATAAATTTATAAAAATCTGTGGAGCGGTTTTTGAGAAAAAAAGTTTTTTTTTTTAAACTTTTTGAAAAAAATTTCAAAAAAAATTCAAAAACGCCAGTTCATAGGTATTCGGCAAATAAAAAATTTAATAAGCAGTTTTCCAAATATTAATTTTTTAAATTTTTTTTTAAAATGCTTTTAAAAATACAAACAAATATTTTTCAAAAATATTGGTACGCAGTACAAATTGAGCTACCTACACCTATTTATGTATGTGTGAAATTTCGAAAGAATCGGTTGAGTCGTTTTCGAGATAGTCGAAAGCAAAAATAACGGTCCTATGGAAAGTACTGTCCTAGACATTTTTTAAAACTTTTTTTTCAGCCATATGATTGGTCGTACCTTAAAAGCAAGAGTGATTTTTTTTTTAATCGTTTTGGAGGGGGGTCTATTCCCCTCCGTTTAGCCGGGAGGGCAATTTTCTAAAAACATGACTTATTTTGGAAAAAAAACTATTAAAAAATAACGGTTACTACTACAATGCTTTCTATATCTTTTTGTAATGCCAAAAACCTATTCTTTTATTGTAATTTTAAATAAAGTTATTTAAGTGAACCGTTTTCAAAATATTAACTTTGAAACTTAAAATTTTGAAAAATAAAAAAAAATAAAACTAGGTAATTTTTTTCAAAATTTTACGCAATTAAGTATCATTTTTGTTCTCAAAATTCAATGCTCTCATTAATTTAAAATCCAACACTGAAAACTGTATGGTTCTATGACATTTTGTTGCCAAGCTATTGAAAAATAACCGAACCTACTTCTTTACAAAAACACGAAAAAATTGGCTAAATGATCACTTGTGCCATCCCTAATACCAATCACCCTGTTATGTATATATACTCTGTCCAACATAAATTGGCAGTACACGTGTTATGGGGAAGCTTTTTCAAAATCAGTAGCATGCCATATTTTCGCACCATATTTTATTTAAAGAAACCCCCATAAAAAGTGGTAACCGGGCAGTGAATTTACAATTGCATTTGATGTACATATATCCAACGACTCCTGTTCAGCATACATCAGCCTGTGGCTGCTGCTGTTCAACCCCCATTTAATTGATGTGCATTCAGAGTTACCAGTGTCCGTTTGGTAACTTTTTCAGTTTTTTTTCCATTGGGTTTCTGTTGAGGAGCTTTTGGTTTTAGATATTTGAAAAATAACAACTGGGGCGCACGAACTTGCTCTTATGATAAGCCATTGCTTAGTGGCTGCATATATGGATATTAAAAAAAAAATTTAATTTCGAAAGTTCTTTTATTTTTTAAATTAGTTTAAGAGTTTTCTCGGTAAAACTAAGTATGCAATAAAATTTCAAAGCTATATGTTAATCTAGGAAAAAAAATATTAAAAATCGTTCGACCAGTTTTTTTTTTAAAGGTTATTTTTGAAAAACTTTTCGAAAAAATATTTTGAAATTTATTTGAGTATGTAAATACATATATGGCAATCTGTAGTTTACATTTGAAAAAATAATTTAAAAATAAAATCAATATACCCGTTTCCAACATATTTCGAAAACCAATTTTTTTTTTGAAAAAATTATTAAAAATCAAAAAAAAAAATGTTTGAACATTTTGACTTCCTGTGTCCAACATTTTATTGAAATCAAAAGTATAGTTTACGATTGATTTGATTTGAAAATACTGGTTCTGTGATACCTCTTATCTCTACCGTTATAAGACAAGTTTTGAAAAAAAATTTCTAACCAAAAGATAAACTGTCTTAATAAAATAATCGTCAGAGCCGTTTTTAAGAAAATCTATTTTTCTTTTTTGAAAAAAGACCCCCCAGGGAATTCCAAATAATTACTATACATACCTATGTACATATATCAAATTTGAATCAAATCGGCCCATCCGTTCAGGCTGTGGAGGTGCGAACAGACAGACAGAGAGACAGACGGACGAAACTTCCAAACCCCCATTTTTCGACTTCTCCATCATCGTAATGTCATGTGTGATTGTTATCTCAAAACTTTTTTTTACACGAATCTATAGGCGCAGGGACATAAGTCCCAGGGACATAAGTCCCAAATTTTTTTTTGTGAAGATGGGACATAAGTCCCAAATTTTCAAAATGATTTAGAAAATTAAACACACAATCCGATAGAATAATACAACAATTATAATCATTTATTATTTTATATATAACAAAAATGAAAAAAACAACAGTTCAATGCAATATAACCAAAAAAAAAAAAAAAAAGAAACAAACGGCAACAATTTGGAAGTTGAAAAATGAAACAATTTCAAGACAAAATCGCGCGATTTTTTTATTTGGTTTTCTCAAATACTAAATTTTCTGAAGTTTCTGACTCATCAGCAAGTGATAACGAAGAAAATGATTCGAACGACCCTGGACAACAACAAAATAACGAAACCATAACCTGCGGTATTTGATTCGAAAATCCAAGGAACGTATTACTTCAACCCTGCAACCATTGCAAGATTGCGAAGATATACTATTGAAAATTGTTCTAAAACTAAGTGAAACATTATAATTTTAAAAACTTAGTGAGGAAATTCTCTAAGCTTATACACAAAAAATTTATTCGGTGGGACATAAGTCCCAACTTTTATTTTTGGGACTTATGTCCCACTCAAGTGGGACATAAGTCCCAAAATCCAATTTGGGATTTATGTCCCACTTGAGTGGGACATAAGTCACAAAAATAAAGTTTGGGACTTATGTCCCTGGGACTTATGTCCCTGCGCCAATCTATAACTTACCTTATAGTACCTAGTATAATCGCAAGTAAAAATATCTTATTCATAACTCATATTAAAGTAGTCGTAAAGATCTTGTTTTGATCTTTTGCATTTCTTTTAATGTTTGGAAACTTCGTTAAAAAGCAGTTGCAAAATTGTGAGCTGTTTTAGAATGTGTATTGTTTTTTTAAATCGCTTAATCTACTGGGAATACCCTTTAAAAACCCTCCTCTTATCATACCTCTTAGTGATGTTGAAAAGATAAATTTGTTTTGTGTAAATAAAACAAATTATAAATGAAATTTTGTTGCTAATTTGAAATGCCTACTACGGAAACTCTGTAAGAGCAAAACAAACTAGTGCGAATGAAAGAAACATCCATATCTGCCCTGTACGTACTGCCAATTTATGTTGGACAGAGTATAGATATTGGAAAAAGTTATCCTGTATTTTTACTTACTACTTACTCTATAGGGCAAGTATTGGTTTCGTGCAGAAAAAAAATCGCGGTTTTAATCAAATATGACTTTACGATGATAGAGAAACCAAAAAAGGGGTTTTTGCCATAAATGCCGTCCCGGTGTCTGTCTGTGCGTCAAGCTACAGCCTAAACGGCTTGACGGATTTTCTTCAAACTTTGTATACCTATAGCAGTTTAAAAAAAATGGTTATCGAGGTTTTTTTATTTCGTTTTATAGGTACCGACTCAAACTGTATCTAATTGGCCATAAGTGGACCACGACTCGGACGAAATGGTTCAGACTTGCTAAGGTAGGTACCTATATGTATGTAATTTTTAAAATTATTGGTAGGTATGTACTTTTGGAAGTTTGGCTAAAAACACGAGTAACGGACAATAGTTTATAAACGACTTAATTAAATTGGATGTCTTAGTTTATCGAAATAACTGGCAAAATTAACATAGGTATGCCTATCTTATAACACTGTCAATATGCTCAAAATGCGGGACATAGACTTCATAAACAAAGAATTTGAACTCCTTTGCTCTTTTATACAACAAAAGGTAGATAGGTAGGTATTTGTTATTGCTCGAAAAATGTGTTATCATCGTGCTATTGCACCCACAGAATAAGTACGAGCGACCCAGTCGTGCAAAATACATTTAATCTACAAAATTGTTGTACATAGGTAGGTATGTATATTTATTTTACTTTTAAATCACCACTTTTGTCACTTTAAATCTACTTCAATTTAACTCCTAATCTCGATCGTAATACTTCACAATTCAGCTGGATGCCACCCGTGGGATTTTTGTGAGATATCACCTTAACTAGGTAGTTGAAGTTCAATTTAACTCAACTTCAGCTGCAGCTGAAATCCCAAGGCAGTACCTATATGCTTACGATAGAACATACCTAGTTAAAGTTAGTATACCTACCTAACCCTAACCTATACAAACTTCCCATTCAGTTTGTCGCACACTTCCGAGGCCATCTTTCATCTCTAGGCGCCTTTTTAAAAACAACACCAACAACTGACATTGGATAAATTCGAGACGAGAAGTAAGCCAACCATCTGTCTTATTGCATACCTACCTACTTCTTCCACAAATTCCTTTTCTGAAGCCGAAGCGACGAAGAGGATCTTATCAATTGAATAAAATAAAATCTTTTTCCCTTTTGTCCTCCTTCTACTGTAGCCACCTACCTGTCTTTTTATACACAAGACACAACACATACCTACCTATATCGGATTTCCGATTTCCTTTTATCGAAGTCAAAATTATGAAACTAAGTTTCAACTTAACGCTGATCTAATTTATAAACTTGGTGTGAAGGTCAGATTTAATGAGTGCATCTTAGATATTGGATTAAAGATACATTTTTGAGTAAAGTTCACAACTTATCCCCACTCTGATGTGCATAAGTGCATCATATTATCATGTGGATACCTAACGCACACCTAATTGCTATAATTCCAAGCACTTTCACTTTCATAGTTACCTACCAACTTAAGCTTATGTACCTACACATGGATAAAACAAGAATGTATACTACATAACTAGCTAATTATATAAAATTGATTTTACACACAAAAATACGATACCTTAAACTAAACTTAATTATTTTATTATCTGAAAAAAAAACAAGTTATTTTTGAAACAATAGGTACCTACAATCTGCCATCGATGAACGAGATTTGACTAATTAACATTTTATTTCATTTTCAACAAACCACCGCATCGCATCGTTTCAATTTTATAGCCAATCACTTCAGATACATTTTTATGAATGTGTAAGTATACCTATCTAAAAAGAAAATCAAACAAATAAATCTCCACACACAAAACGACAAAAGTAATGAATAACTAAATCATCCACCAACCAAGCACCAACGACGAACGACCCCAAAAAAGCACACACGAAACACACAACCAAAAAGCAAGGAAACATTGCAAAATGCACTTAAAAAATAAGCAAACGTCGTCGTGTACCAACGGTGTACCTACCTACCTACCGCTCTGATACCGAGTACCGTGGACATTCGATATAAAAATCTACCTAAAAAGGTTTCCCTCCCTCATACCTTAACTGAGGCTGACGCATCATCATTCATAACATAACATCAACATCATACCAATCCATCCACTACCACTCGAGAGTCGGGAATCTTCATGATATCAAATATCAAAATATATCCTCAAACTCAACCTCAACCATCACCATGCTACTCTTCTCCCCAATGACCGTGTCGTGTACGCGCGTGCACATAAAGAACACAAACAAAATTCAAAAGTACTCCACGTCCACATCACCATTCAGATTCACCATCGTCTTCGCTCCACAAAATAATGATATCTGCCTCTCTACTTACTTGCTCTTCTCTTCTCCTTCTTTTGTAATTATATTTGTTTCCATATTTTTCTTGTCAATTCCAATTTAATTAAAAATTGGAAAAAAAACGTTCCCCATTGCACGTAGCACGTACAGCACACCTAAGAAAACAAAGCGATCCAAAACTAGCGACAACTTAGCCACACCATCGAATGCGAATATACTTCTCGATAACTTGATTTCGTCCAGGACCAGGCCAGGCGACCACCCTCAACCTAAATTCACCGTCTTCCTTTTCTCCGACTTTGGTTTTCTTTTCCTCCAACCTCCAACTTAACAACCCACCACCACCCCCTACCACACAGCGACAGCACACACTAACCATACAAGAACAACAACACTATCCAACACGCGAAAAGCGAAAACATCAAAAATAGAATAAAACACGAAAGACAAAGTGCATATCAAAAGAAAGATAGATAACAAAACCGAAAATAATAGAAACAGAGAACAGACGCAGCAAACTCTGCGAGGAGGCGCGCACAAAACCGAGAATCGACAACCGAACCGAAGACCGAACCAAACCGACCCAACGACCAACGACGACCTAAAAGCTGAAATTCTGAAACAACAGATGGAAAAGAAGGCAAAGGCAAAGTAAAAGGCAACAAAACAAACCTTTTCCAAATGAATCAACTTGGAGTAGTTGAATTCCGGGAAGGAGTTCGAATTAGAAGCGAACAGTTCCATATTGAGGCGGATGGTCTTGGTTGGTTTTGATGTTGATGATGGTGTAGATCCAGTGCTGGACTTTTGTGACGTCACTGGATCAGGCACACCAAACCGATGGAGCGCCGCACTCGAAGTTGCCATCGCTGTAATCGCACCATTTCCTCCTGCGGCTCCAGTTCCGGATCCAGAAACCGACATCGACGACAATGCACCAGGGGCGGCACTGCCAATGTTGCTGCTGCTATTGCCACTACTGCTGATGGTCGTAAAGGCGACTCGTTTGATTTCAGACATTTTTGCTGTCGTCACTACACTACGTAGTCGTTGTCGTTGTCGTAGCTCGTAGCTCGTCGATGGCAAAGATGGTGGGAATCACGAGGTCGTCGAAGCTGATGCACGCATTGACAAGCGTTTATTGGAGTGTGGTGCTGCTGCTGCTGCTGCCCAGAAAGGAGCACCACGACGACGATGATGATGACGATAAAGAAGATGAGGGCTGCCAGAGGCACTCACACGGAAACACAAATCCTCACACACTCGCGACACCAATATGACAACGACGTCGACTCTCGACGACGACGACAACGACAACGACGACGACTATGAATGCAGAAGAAAATTTTCGCAACAATTTTTCCTTTTTTCGATTGAAAAAATCCGAAAATCAAATTATAATAAATTTATTATTTTAAACAGGAATCTTCAGTTTTCCCGCGGAACGGGAGTTATTAAATTTTAAAACCGATTTGTTTATTATTTTTTGGAGCTCGTTTTAAGTTATTTTTTCTATGGTTTTCGATTAATTTTTTTCCATGAAAATAAAATTTATATATGTATGCTTGGTGCCTCTGCCGCCGAGAATTTAACACATAATTTTTTGCTTTTTGGTTCGAGGTACAATTCGAATAAATCCACGGAGTCACTTTTCTTCGCGAGACGAATTTTGTTTTCAAACACGATTTGCAAATAAATGTTCGATAGTTTTTGATTGATTTAGACTTTGTATCGATAGGAATTGTAGATTTGTTCTTTAAATTTATATTCTTGGTATTTTTTGATGATGTTGAATATGGAAAAGAATTAATTTTTTGCGAAAAATATTATTTTCATGTTAATTGATGGGGGAGACAAGTAGTTGCAGAACGCAATCTTTTTTTTTTGACAGACGATTGGCAGCGGCGAAGAAAAATAGCCGCTGGAGCGCGTTTTGTGGATGCTTTGACAGTCCTGTCAGTCGATTTCGCATTGGCAGAGTTCAGTGAGATAAAAGGACGTGTTCAAATTGTATAAGGTGTTGGTTACATCTACGAACGAAAAATTGGATACCTATTAGAATTTCATAACATAACACTCGGTACACATGAATCATGAATTTATTACTTCCGGTCATTATTTCTCTCAAAAGTGTGTTGTGGAGGTCGAAAAAAATATGTTTCATAAAATTCTATATTTCTAAAATCAGACCTATCAACCTTTTAAATTTAAATACCTACATCTCTATGAAGAAACAACCCGACATCATCCATTGGCAAGAAAACTGTCGTACCTTCTGTTCTGTCTGTTAAACTGTTCAATGGAGACCACCTCACTGCAGACAGAAAATCTGTTGAAACAGAATTGTCCGGCTTTCTGTCTAGTCTTCTCCGTGGACAGAAACTCAGACAGATTTTCACATTTCGTTTGTCAAAGTTGGGTGACAACTAAAAATAGTCAAAAAAATTAAATTATTTTGTTATTTGTTCCACTGCGTCATGTCTCAAAAAGAAACAATCGTGTTAATTAATTGTAATAGAAAATTTGAGTGTTTGTGGAACTACAAAAGTAGTTCTTGTAAGAAGATTGACTTGGAAATAAGCAGCATGGGCTGAAATCTCCCAATTGTCATTGGTCTGCCATGACAGAAATGTGTTCACCTTAAAAATGTGGACAGATTTTTGACAGAATGGAAAACAGAAACAGGGAAAGTTTTCTGTCCAATGGAGACACCGTGTATTGAAACACAAAGTTTCGCACAATACACATATTAATAATACGTCGTTTTTTCATTATTTTCAGTATACCCACGTGGCACGACGTATTAACACTAGCATACAAATGCTTAGTTGACAAGGTAAGGAGCTCTACTAAGCATTGCACAAAGATGAGGGTATAGAAACTACAGGAATAATCATCAAGCAGTAAATTCTTAAGATATTGCTGCCAGTTAGATGCCGTTTTCATCTTTTCTGTGTATTATATATTAGCTTTTAAAAAATAAAAATGGATTCTTGTACACCAGAGGGCACAGTCAAACTAGAACATGACCTTAAAGATTTTATAAAATACAGTGGTAAAATATAAAATAATGTTTAATTACTCTCCGGTTGAATCATTGAATCAACATTTATGTTTCAAATCAAATATTCAAAAGAAGTCAATAATCAATACTGATGACGAAACATGCTAAATACTGGCAAGCAAGTTACTGCATGTATTAATTGTCAGATACCTATCTGTGTTCCAGTTGGCTAGAAGTTTTTCTGTGTGAGTAAAAAAGGTTAGTGTATTGGAACTATCTTGCATGTGTTGCGTCCGTGTTAACACTTCGAAAGTTGGTACTTCAAAACTATTTCTTTGATGCGCTACTTCCGGGAGCGCTGCGAATGTACAACAACGAAAATTAATGTACTACTGAAGAAGTAGTTGGTTCGACCGAAAAAAAGTAAGGATCGAGTTACAAACACTTTATACTAGATTTCTTCCTCGGACAGTTCAAAAAGGAACCGATATTTTTTCAGGAGAAACTTCTTCATTAGAAGTATATACTTTATCGCTGATTATCTTACATCTTTCTTTGCAAGTTTTAGTTTGTCCGGCCTTAGCCGGGATGAAGGAACTCAAACGAAAGAAGTTAGCTTTTACCCTGTGCCCGAAAATGCTAGCTATATAGTTGGGTAGACTACCAACCATGCCGTTTACTGCCACTGAAGTGCAGTTCCACTTCAGCGTTTTGCGAATTAAAAAATAAAATTTCGTACAAAGAATATGTACAACTGCACATTTGCAGTGCAGTTCCGCCTATAGTGTGGTCTTGTCTTTGGCATCCACGAGCAACTTCAAAATTTGATTAGTTTATTAAACGTCCAAGAGCTACAGAAAAATCGGAAGGCTCAAGAAAAAATAAAATATTTGTCTGCAGAGCATCTCTTAAAACTTCAATCAAGTTACAAATAAACTGCGGTGCTGGGGAGTTGATGTCATACCGAAGCACACACACACGCCTGTGTTTTCTTTAAAGTGGCTTTACATGGAGCTGCAACAAATTATAGTGCAGACGAAAATGCAACAACGTTAATCATGGCGCAGACGATGAAGATGAACATGTTCGTCTTCACTATAATTTTCAAGCTGCATCCATAACTTTTCTATAATCTGCATCCATGAAGACGTCTGCATTTTGGCCTTCCCTCTCTATCACACAAATATGATTTATATATTTTGCATCCTCTTTTTTTGCAGATCATGGCTTGCATCTTCATGTAAAGCCACCTTTGAGCACGGTAATGTTATGATCATATATCTCTGCTTATGAATTTTTGTGTGTGTATTCCTATATAAAATGCCATCAATTTTGTGGCCCACACTAAAAACATATAAACTGCGCAAGTTTTCTGTCCAAGGGAAACAGCCGCTCTATTCGTAAATTTAATTGAAAATACTTTTTAACATCCCTGTTATAAAAAAATTAAACCAGCTGTCATTATTCGAAAAGCGAATTCGAACTGACAACAACAACAACTGCCAAATTTCTAACCTCACTTTTGCAAATCAACAACAACTTATTTGTAATTGTTCACTGTTCCTTCCTTAACCGCCAAAAATACAACAAAATATAATATTTAACTTAATTTGAAATAAATAATTTATAATGGATAAATCGCTTCACAATCAACTGTTTGGTGGAGTATCCCGCAGTCCGTTTGGATCTAGAACGCGTCAAAGCTCGGCAAGTTCAATCGTTTCAGGCCGCAAATCCATGGGTGGTAGCGGCGGCGGCGGCGGCATGAAAAAAGGTTCCATTACCGGGTATGAGATGACGCTTTTATTAAACATTTTGAAAATACTTTAAAGGAACACCCAACTTGCAGGCGTTTTAGTGTTTCAGGTCGCTCAACTCAATCTCTAGCTGGAATACGATCTGAATGCAACGTAGTTGAAAATTTCGGCTTCCAATTGCCCGTGCTGGTGAATGAGGCGCTCACATTTTCCGAGAGGAACTGTGGTGTTTCTATCAACTGTTCCAGCAACGGATGGGCTTGGGTAAGGTCCCTCACGTTTCCTTATTCATAAATATTGTAAAAGTATTCCTCCTTAGGCTCTCCATGGAAGACGTCTTCTTGTATGGCAATTCAAGGATAACCGGCAGGGTTCCCCTAAGTACAAAGACCTTTCGCGAACCCCTCAGCGTCGCACAACAACTGCACAATGTCGAGAACTAACCTTGCCTCATTGTGACATTGGACACAAGGCATCTTTAGTCACTGTCTTCCAGCCAGATGGCCAGCAAATGGCCTCGTGCTTGGCTGTGTCACCAACTGGAGACGTTCGTTATTGGCCCTCAATAGCCCATGATGGGTCATCGATTGACTCAAACGGAATTCTAGACGGTCAGGAATTTGATTATTTGCTTGCCATTCCCCCGCAGGGATATCTTCTAGTCACAACAACATGTAATTTGCTGTTCCTCCAATTACAAGTTGTGAATGGACGGCATGTGATTCATCACAGAAGTGTAAAAGCCCCGTCTGGGTTCTTTGGTGGAATTGGAAAGAAGTTTGCTTCCATTATAATTGGAATGAACAGTGGACACGATAAAGAGAATGTAAGATCCTCCGTACTTACCGATGTTCCACATTTTATTTGCTTTTTTCCAGAAATTCGTCAAAGTGGACGGTGAGAAGATCTCTGACAGCAAGTGGAATGTCATAATATTGGCCGATCGATGGGTTCAAAAGTGGACTTTTTCAAACAACGGCAACGAGCAGCTTGTTTTTGAAGAAAACGATGTTATAAGGAAAATTCAAGATGAGTTCCATCAAAAGTTTTGGAATGGAAGAGGTTGTTGTTTTAAAATTAAAAAAAAATTGGTTTTGAAACTTTTTATAATTTATTTCGTTTTTGCAGCTGAGAGCACTGAAATCGAAATCAACTTGCTTGACATGCAAATCTGGGACGGAAAAGTATATGTCTTTGCTGGAGCTGCAAATACGTCGCACACTCCTCAAATGCATTATGCGATAGGTATGTTTATTTAAAGGTTTTATTTGATGTAGTCGTTGGAAAACACTCCAGTATAGTTAAATAATTACACAGAATGAAGGACGTAATTTAAAAAGAAGGAAATCTCTGGATTGTTAGATGTTCGGTCACTGCTTGTGACAAGCTGGTTAAAGTCCAGCGTACTGCTTGTATGTGCTTATGTGGTCCATTGCGTGCTACGGCCTTTGAATGACTCGACTTTTTAATTAATCTCACCTTCTAGATATAAGCAACTCCCCTAAATGCGATCTCACATTGGAAGAATAGTAACTACGGCCACGCTTACATATTGAATGTTTTACGTGTTGCTCAAGGTAACATGGACTACTCCACGTCTCACTACATTTTGACCAAAAACTTACAAATCAGCATACCCTCTAGATCTAGATCACTCTTTGACTAAAATGCTTTCTTGGAAGATGAGCAAATCCGTTTGTTTTACTGATGGTTCAAAATCAAATGATAAAGTGTTGGGGTGATGATTACTCTTAACAGACTAAATCTAAGTCTCTCCTTCCGCCTTCAAACCCATTGTAGCGTGTTCCAGGCAGAATTAATGGAGATAAAGGCTTAAAGATAACTTGATGTCCTCCAACGATATCATCATTTTCTCGGATAGCCAGGATGAGCTGAAATCCTTGGATTCCATCTCCACTTACCCAAAAACAGCTCTCGACAGTCGACCATCTCTCAGAGAGATGACAGCACAGATTAACATTAATCTCTAGTGCGTATCAGAACATAAAGATTTTCCAGAGAACTGCAAAGCCGATGAACTTGCCCAACAAGGAACAACTTTACCCATTTTAACTAGGCACAACTTTCAGGGTATTCCCATTGCTACATGTATGATGCCAGTAAGAGGAAAAATATTAGGTTGTGGCCAAAGCTTGATACGAATACTTTGATTTATCTCCATTATATGTGTCATTACAGGACACTTTCTCATAGGTAGACAAGCCGCAAGACTTGACGTGTTCAAAAACGAATTTCGCAGATGCTTTACGGTCGAAGAAGGATAGGATACAATTCTCCATCTCCTATGTACATTCCCTGCAACTGTTCATAGATGGAAACTCTTGTTAGGAGAATCCTTTTTCGATGATATTGATGAACTGATGGGTTAAGACATCAACTCTCATCTGCGCTTTGTTAGAAGCTCTAATTAGTTTTAAGTGTTTGAGTTTCTGGAAGATGACAGCACAAACTTTGTGGTACATCAATGGTTGTCTTTTGGACTAAGTATGTCAGCTTATACCTTTCAAGCTGACAGCCACCTTAACCTTATTTAACCTATCCTAATCGACAATGACCTTGGTTTCTCAACGCGTTTTCATTCCGAACGCAAGCAAAATATTCAAGTGCAAAAAATAAAGCAACAAAATTACAAAAAAAAATTCCACTGCGTTCTCTGTTCCTCTGTACTCCTGCGGGTACGTCACATGGAAATCTGTTTGTTGCAGCTTAGTTCGCGTTTGATCCTCTATATGGCAAATCTTCTTTCGTGCTCATACACTTGCAAGGACACTACCAGTACCAGTTGTCCAATCGTGGTTCAGCACTGAACCTCGTTTTTAAATTCTTGATTATTGGGTCAACTTTATTTAATCCACCGAAATTGGTGGGTTAACTCTAACCGTCAAAACTTTAATTATTTACACAGGAACCGAGGTGAATTGATTTTAAATTTCGATTCGAGGATGAACCACGGTTGTACAACTAACCCTTTAAGATCTTTTCCACCTTTCCTATTCTAAAAGTCTCTTCCCAAGTGAATTGCAATTTTTACGGCTCGCACCTGAAATAAGCGTACCTTTATCGCCCTTTTGTGTGAGCAGAAGTCGAATTTAAAGACTGGACAACAGATATACCATGTGTTTGGAGCTTAGTTTTAAGTGAACTGCTGAAATGCTTTAAAATCCCGGCTGTATATATTGCCTTAGCCGTGAACACGTTTTAATTTCATGTACCATCTTGTATTCGGTATTTTGAAACACCTTTCACCTTTCGACGGACTCGTCTGTAGTCGTCTGGTTACCTTTGATTATGCCTAATTTTTGGAGTATGATGGCACGAATTGTTGAAGAAACATCTCTTGACTCATCTAACGAAGACCTCACCGTAGTTCGACCAAATCCAAAACTATCTTAGGAAACTTGGTGTGAATCTAGATAGAGAGGCTTGAGACATCACTGCAAGAGCCACCAAAAGCAAGTACTTACTTACTTAAGGTGGCGCAGACAGTCCATTGTGGACCACGGCCTCAACCAACATTCCTCGCCAGCTAGGCCGGTCCCTAGCCAGTGGCCTCCAGTTGCGCACACCAAGTTGGTTGAGGTCGTTTACCACTTGATCGCGCCACCTTAGATGGGGTCTTCCAGAACTGCGTCGGCCCTCCGGGTTGGAATTGAAGACTCGTCGGGCAGGAGCGTTTTCGTCCATACGCTCCACATGACCCAGCCATCTAAGCCGCTGAATTTTCAGCTTCTTAACCAAGTCAATGTCGCTGTATAGCCCGTACAGTTCGTCATTGAATCTTCTCCTCCATACTCCATTGATACATACAGGCCCGAATATCACCCGAAGAATCTTTCTCTCAAAGCACCCCAGCCTGTATTCATCCGATTGTGTCAGTGTCCACGCTTCTGCCCCATACAGCAGGACTGGAATGATAAGGGTCTTGTATAGTGTCTCCTTGGTCCTTTGAGAGAGGGCTTTACTACTAAGATGCCTTCTTAGCCCGAAGAAACAGCGATTGGCAAGAGTGATTCTTCGACTGATCTCTTCACTGATGTTGTTCTGAGAGGTTATAGTGGAACCCAAATAGACAAAGTCCTTGACAACCTCAAAGTTATATCTGTCCATTGTGACGTTTTGTCCGAGCCTACGGTGATGGTCTACTTCACCCGAGGACAGCATATACTTTGTTTTATCTTCATTTACAGCCAGACCCATTCGAGCCGCTTCCACTTCAATACTTGCGAATGCTCCACTGACAGCGCGCTTCGTTCTTCCAATAATGTCAATATCATCAGCATAGCCAAGTAGTTGAACGGATCTAAAAAAAATCGTACCGCTGGTGTTGACATGCGAGTTGCGTACGATTGCCTCAAGAATGATGTTGAAGAGGTTACATGACAGCGCGTCACCCTGTCGTAAGCCTTTCTCGACATTAAATGAGTCGGTGGTGTTCTTACCAATCTTGACGGAGCAGCGCGAGTTCTCCATAGTCATCCTGCACAATCGAACGAGTTTGGCAGGGATGCCAAGAAGCGACATGGCTCTGTATAGCTCGTTCCTGTTTACGCTGTCATAGGCGACTTTAAAATCGATAAAGAGGTGGTGAGTATCGATCTGGAATTCTTGGGTCTTTTCCAAAATCTGCCGAAGTGTGAAAATTTGGTCGACGGTTGACTTACCGGGTCTGAAACCACACTGATAGGGGCCAATCAGTTCACGTGCGAAAGGGTTCAGACGTTCACACAGAATGGCCGACAAGATTTTATAGGCGACATTTAGGAGACTTATACCTCTGTAGTTGGCGCAGCTTAGAGTATCTCCTTTCTTGTGGATAGGGCACACAATGCTGAGGTTCCATTCGTCAGGCATACTTTCATCCGACCAGATTGTACAGATGAGTTGGTGTATGCTCCTCACCAAGTCATCTCCCGCTGCTTTGAAGAGTTCAGCCGTAAGGCCATCAGCTCCAGCAGCCTTGTTGGACTTTAGTTTAGATATTGCTATCCGAACTTCTTCTTGGTCGGGAGGACGGAAATTTTGTTCATCATCATCCAAATCGAATGGATCATTCTGCCTGACAGCGATTAGTTGGTTGTCTTCGCCGTTTAACAGTCTGCAGAAGTGTTCTTTCCAAATTCTCAGCACCGACTGTGTATCTACAACGACATTCCCACCCTCGTCTCTACATGCTTCCGCTCGGGCTTTGTAACCCTTGGACGAATGCTTTACCCTTTGGTAGAACTTTCGAACATTGCTTCTGCCGTAGCATCCCTCAATAGATTCAACCATTCGTTTTTCCAGTTCTCTTTTTTTTCTTCTGAAAAGCCGATGTTCCTCTTTCCTCTTTTGCTGGTACACCGCACGGAAAGCGCTCTTGGCAGCTCTAGTTCTGGCATTCAGAACTGCATGATAGGCTTCGTCTTTGGCCAAGTGTGCGAGCCTGCACTCATCATCAAACCAGGTGTTTCGTTGTGGTCGCCTAATGAAACCCAAAACATCCGTGGCAGCGGTTTTGATGGCCATTTTGCAATGTTGCCACTGGGCCTCTGGGTTTGGCGCAGGCGCCGGGCTTGTCAAGAGATAAGAGGAGACATGATTGGCAAAGGTTGTGGCGGTCTCTTGCGATTGTAACTTAGCAACATCAAACTTTCTCACAGTGGATGTTCGGTTCTGCGGTCTGGTGGAGATCCGCATTCGCACTTTAGCTACAACAAGGTAGTGGTCCGAGTCTATGTTGGCCCCTCGGAAAGTGCGGACATCCATGACATTGGAGGCATGTCTGCTATCAATCGCAATGTGATCAATTTGGTTGACGGTATTTTGATCAGGAGACCGCCAGGTCCCCTTGTGTATATTGAGGTGTGGGAAGTATGTGCTAGCTAAGATGACACTTCGCCCCGCAGCAAAGTCGATTAGCCTGTGTCCGTTACCGGAAGTGTTGTCGTGCAGGCTATGCTTTCCGACTGTCGAGCCAAAGTTACCCTCCTTTCCGATTTTGGCGTTGAAGTCACCAAGAATAAACTTAGTGTCGTACTTCGGGCTTTCATCATACGTCTTCTCGAGAAGATCGTAGAATTCTTCTTTGGTCGTGTCATCTTTTTCCTCAGTGGGGGCGTGGACGCAGATCAGCGAGATGTTGTTGAATTTGGATTTAATGCGGATTGTGACAATGCGTTCGCTTATGCCACGAAACCCCAAGACTTCTTGCCTAAGCCTTCCTCTTACCACAAATCCGCATCCAAATAGCCGCTGGTTTCTTGTCCTGTAGCACTTGCCGTACCAAAAGCAAGTAACAGGCTACAATTATAGACCTTCGTCTTAAGCGACAGTTCGTATTAACATGTATAGTAAAACAAATCCTTTTTCCAAACCAATTAAGATCTTATTGCTCGTTTAATCGAATTACCGGAAAAATGTCTCCTCGTTATCATAAAGGATAACACGAAAATTACCTTAGAACATATGCCCTCAGGAGCTGCTCTCCACCTTCTTTGTACGTGACCAGTTCACTCGCAAAAACTAAAACATTATTAATGGCCTGGCTTTTTATTCTCATCCAACTAATACATACACATTTTTCTTTTCAATTTACTTTCAGTTATTTTGGACCAAGAACTAGAGTACCTTCGTCTTGCTTCCTTTATTCCATTAAAACTTTCACTTTTCTACATCGCCGGAACGGAGCTTAGTTGCTTGCAGCTTCGTTTTATCATCTGTCGATCGTATGCCTATATCTATGGTGACAAGACCATTTATCCAATGAATCTTCTCAATCCAAATGGCGGTGATATGGAAGCAGAAAAAGTTGAATTCCAACTGCAAGATGATCACATTCTTAGCGCAGCTGTTTGTGGCAATATCCCACTTTTCTTCAGTCGCAACCATGGGCTGGTGTGCGTTTCACCATCGGACTTTGATAATAGTGATTTCTTGAATTCTTCATACTCTCCCGATGTCTTCACACCACCGTTCTCTGATTCTTTGAATAACACTGTTATAAATCAAAGTGTCAATCTGAATAGTCTGTCGATGTATGAACTGGATCCAGATGAGATCTTGACCGACAACAAAGATGAAGTCAGTCAGCTGAAGGCTGCGTTTATCTATCACATTAAGCGCAATAACGTCATGTGTAGCTCAATTTTGAAGGACCTTGTACCGGATGATATAGGGTTGGATGAGCTGGACAGTCAGCTTGATAAGTAACTCACTTTTGATTCCAAGGAGTTTCCGTATTGTAATCAAAACTATTTTTTTATTGAACAGAACTGTTGTGGCCATAGCTGAAGATTTGGCTGAGGACATACCAGCTGCTGATCCTCGTTGGGAACAAGTAGAAAGAAACCTCAAACATTCATTGGGCAGTTCGTCATCCCTACAAATCATTAGTCAGCTCAAAGAAAAGAATATGGCTCTGAATCATTTTGTTGATTTCCTACACTCCACAGGGCTCTGGGATAAGGTAAGAAGACGTACAAAAGTTGATAACTGACCTTCAATGGACTTTTCCTTTCAGTTAAATGCTGTTTCATATCGTGGCTTAGTGAAGCCAACGTGCTATGTGGTTTCTGATATCAATGAAAAAATCATCGCTGGCATTGCTTTAAAGCTGGCTCATAACAAGTAAGTGACTCAAACCTAAATCTGCAGAACGTTACCTATTCCTTAACAATTTCCAGGCACAACAAAATCATCGATGAAGCCTTAGATCTTGTTATATCCAAATGGAAAGAGTATCCCTCGGGAAATCTTACCTCACAGGATCTGTTCTACGTCAAATTGACACGATTCCAAGATATCATTCACGCTCTTTGTGAAGTAGCCGTTGCAAAGATAGAATCCCACCATCCATCCTCAGCTATTGCTGCATTATTATGCGACTTAAATACTGTCATACTATCGGTCTTGAATGAAGTGATATCCTTCAGGGAACAAAATATGGCCAAATATATTTTGTCAGCGGACAAGAGTAACTCGTACGAGTATCTGCCTTGGACGGCAATGTCAGGCAAGAACGGATTACGTGACTCACTGACACATTTGATTGGAATCACAGTTAAGTACGGTGCCAAGTCGACCGGAGAACCAGAATTAAAATACAAGCTTTATCAACAAATAATGGAACTTATTGACTTTGTGCTCGACGGCAGGAAGAACTATTTGGAGAGCATCAAAGACAATGAGAAATATGGTGTGCTTCTGCAGCAATATGAGTCACAGCGGAGAGAATTGATTCTCATTCTGAGTAAGGGGTTTCGCGTTTTATGTTTTGAAAATATCATTTTGTGTTTAATTTTTCAGTTGAAGAAGGCCAGTATGAGTTGGCAGCTAAGCTTGCGGAAAAGTATCTAGATTTCCAGAGTTTGGTGGTCATTTGTGATCAGACGGGAAATCAAGAACGTTTAGATGGATACATTGAAAAGTATCAGGAGTATGATTTTTCACAGTTTGCTATCAACTGGCATCTTAGACAGAATCGACAAGGTGATGTGTTTGAACGTTTTAAGGGAAATCAAGCAGCGTTGTCGCAGTTCTTGCGAGATCATCCATCACTCGGTTGGATTCAATTAATTTTCAATGGAGATTTCGATAAAGCGGCTGGTCTTCTGTTTCAATTGGGCCAGGACGAGACGGAGTTTGTTCAGAGAAAAAAGGTAATTAGTATAATTACAAAGTAATTTCTACTTTTTTTTTTAAGTGTGTGTCATGATGCTTCCCAAGAATTTATCGTACAGTCCGAAACGATTGAAGTTAGAGGCAGGAATGTTGAAATTTCTTTAAAAAAATCACTGCTCCTTCGGAGTTGTTTGATTTAAATTTTGAGCTCGCTGAGCAGGAAAACCAAGAAAGACAAAGAAAGAGACAGAAGTTTAATGATAAGGTTGCGCAATTTAGACGTTTAAAACGTAAATAAGAGCTTAAAAATATAATAGCTCTGAAAAAAGCTCATACAAAATATGTAAGGCTCAAACTGTAAAAATACCATAGTAAAACAGGATTTTTTAAGAGTACTGCATGCGTCCTTGTAAGGACTGACTGAAGTGATATTTTTCCTTCTAATCTGGTATTTTTCCGAACTCGTTCAGTAGCAAGAGTTCTTCAAGATCTTGATATACACAAATCCACTGGCCCGGATGGTATACCCCCTATTCTTCTGAAGAAGTGTTCTTCATCTCTGGCAAAACCACTGCGTAAGCTTTTTCATCGCTCATCGTTCAGTAATCTTTCCTAGTAGATGGAAAACAGCATTTGTCCAGCCCGTCCCAAAAAAAGGTGACTCCTCCTCCCCCTCCTCCTACCGACCAATTGCACTTACGTCCCTTCTTTCCAAGGTCATGGAAACACTGATAAATCGTCAGTTCAAGAAATACCTGGAAGATCGGGAGCTTTTAAATGACTGACAGTACTGCTTTCGCAGCAATCGTTTCACTGGTGATCCGATGGCATATCTCACCGAACAGTGGAACAAATCTTTGCATCGCTTTGGCGAAAGCAAGATTATTGCGCTTGATATTTCAAAGGCATTTGATAGAGTTTGGCATGAAGCTCTTTTATCGAAAATGCGTGCATTTGGGATCGATGATACTCTTGTTCGTTGGATTACAAGCAGGACCGTTCAATACAAGTTGTATTATACAGTTTCAAGTCTGATCTCCACAAAATAAATGCTGGTGTGCTCCAGGGCTCCGTTCTCCGACTCTCTTTCTCATTTTTATAAATGATCTCTTGTCTGTGACTTCTAATCCATTAAATTGTTTTGCTGACGACTCAACCCTCAGCTTTTCATATACGTTTGATAATTCACGGCCTTCGCCTTCGGACGTGTTATTACAACGAAATCGTATGATAAGCTCATTAAACTCCGATTTAAACAGCATTGTGAATTGGGGTACTAGAAATCGTGTGGCGTTTAATGCGTCGAAAACTCAATGCTGTCTTTTGTCGTTGAAGCTAAACATCCCCTCTATGCCATCATCCATGAATGGTACTTGCATCGAAGAGGCCGAAAAGCTATCAGTACTCGGTATGTGTATCAGTGATAACCTTCGTTGGAATGACCACGTACTTGAGATTGCGAAGAATGCTGCACGATGTTTAGGCTTCCTTAATAAATGCAAGAAGTTTTTCACCCCTTCTGATCTGGCTACAATTCACAAAGCATTTATACGCCCTAAACTCAAGTATAACTCCCGTCTTGGGCAGGTGTTTCTCAAACTTTTTTACACCTTTTCGATAGAGTTTAGAAAAAAGCATTAAAATTGATAGGAGTGAGAAGCATTATTGAAACATTTCCATCCCTTGCACATCTTCGATATGTTTCATGTCTTTTCTTATATTACCGGTTTTTCTATAAAAAAAAATGCTCCTTCGAGGTGACCAGCTGCTTTCCACCCCATAAACATTTCCCTCGTAACACTCGTTTTGCTAGGAACGCTCATCAGTTTACACTTGAGCCCAATTTCGGACGTACCGTGAAATATAGGGATTCTTTCTTTAGTCGTACAACACGAATATGATATGAATTGTCTGGCACAATTTTCCCTTGCCATTTTGATCTTCAAACATTCAAGAACAATGTTCATCGACACCTCCTTTGTAGTGCTACTAATACACTCATGCCTTTACTGGAAAGAATTCAAAAGCATGTGTCTGTGAAAAGTTATAGGGGTATGACCACGAATTCGTTAGCTCAAACAACATTAAACTTCTTCCTGTCTCGCTTTCTTCTATCGGTTTTTATAAACAATCTACCAGCGAAATAGCCAGTTTAATTCCTCCACGGGAACAGTTTCCCTGTTACACTCGCTTAACTAGGATTGTCACTCAGTTGATCCTTCTGAATAATTTCGGACGCACTTTTAAGTATAGAAACTTTTTAATTACCTCTCCTTCCAAGTTTATCACCTTTCCAACTATCCTCAACACTCGCATTGGATTAATTCATGGAAAAGGTATTAATTTCCCCATAATTGCACGCAAACTATTAGAAAAACAAACGGTCTGCAGTCGTACAAATTGTTCTTTAACAAGAAGAAATGCTATTTTTATTTAATTCACAAAAACCTAATTAATTTCTATTATTCATTTCCAGTCGATATTGTCCCTAGCGAAACTAGCATCATTGGCTGCCGACTCAGACCTATCCAACCAAGTTACCGAAATAAATGCGGAATTAAACTTAGTGGACTATCAGGAGCAACTAAACGAACAACTGATGTTATCATTTGGCTATGATGTGGAGAATCCAAAAGTATTAAGAGCCGAAGAAATCATAAATGTAAGACCTAAACTTTTGTTTTTATTAATTTCAAAAATAAATACTGTTTTTTTTATAAAGCTTTTTATATCGGAAGAAAATGAGACAGCAAATGAATTTGATTTCCGAAAGGCCATTGAACTTCTTAACTACGTTGATGATCCATGTGACGTTCGTCACAAAATATGGTGTTCTGCGATTCTGAGAGACTCCTGGACCAATTACGATATGAATTCAGCTTTGGATCATCTGCAAAACACACTCTTTTTCAAATTAATTGAAGTTTGTTATTTAATGGGTACGTTTGCCTTTCACTATTTCCGAATTTCCTTATAAATGAATCACAAACTTCTTTAATTTTCATTTAAGATGGAGATTTTGAAGAATTTTTACCATCAATTGAAGAATTCTTAAACAGTCCTGATTTGGGAGATTTAACGCAAAACAAATCATTCCAATATCTGATGAAGTTAACATACGAGCATATAGCAGACTCCTTTCAGAAGAGCATGGAGCAGGAGTAAATAGAGTTGGAAGACTTGAGTGTGTATCTATTAAGTGAACTTTTTTTGTTATGTCAACCTATCTTTAAATCTATTAAAAAAAAAAACAAATTCACATCAATTAAGGTATTGTCACTTGAATTGAACCCCGATGAACCAGGAAAATGCTGTCTGTGTGATTCTACAACCCTTGAGTTTATTGTCAGATATGTGTGTCTTCTTCAACCACCAAAGTCTTCAATCACCAAAGTCATTGACTTGGTTCGATAGTTTCTTTCTAGCGGGTGCATGTGCATCAAGTTTTTTTTTTTTCTTTAATATTTTTGTTTGAATTCTCGCATTCCATATCTTTGGTTGGAAAATTGTATGCCCGTATCAGAGTAATCCTATATGCAATCTTGACTTCACAGACATCACCGCACATCACCTACAGCTGAGGTGAAACCTTAGAAATGATCAGAGACTGATGCAAACATTATTTTTTATTCATTTTGAGTATTAAAGATTGTTACTTCTCGCGATACGGTCGTCGGTTGTTGTCGTCGATGTCGGGCTGGCAGTACTGAAACGGATGTCTTATTATTTGGTTTGTGAACACTTTTTTTTGTGGTTTGTTAAATTTAAAAATATAAAGCATTTCACTTTACAACAAAAATTATAAAAATTAAAATTTGTTTTTGAGAAGTGTAAAAAGTGAACCTTTCCATTCCCATGCTCTTAAATCAGATTCTGGTGTAAAGTAAACTTTATGATCCATCTGAACCAAACCAAATTTAAACCAGTTACATAATTTCTTTTATTGCGGTTTCGTAATATTGAATTTCTTGGCTTTGGTTTGAAAAAACTTTTCTGGTGAGAAATAAAAAAGGCGCATACCTATCTTCGGCTTAGAATTCCCGAACAGGGAGCTACTTTACTAAATCTGATTTATTTAAAACCGGAAAATACTTATGGACATACTGAAGTTAGTAAATTTTTGAAAAACATTTTTAACGATCAGTAATATGAGTCTGTAGGTGATCGATGATCGATGCAGTTCACTGAATATGAATCAAAATCAATGAAATCGCAACAAACTCGTTCATTTAAAGCAACACGAAAACCATTAGGTTACCAATACCTTTGATTGATTTCGTGTTTTCTAGCCCTAACGCTGTTGCGTTTACATGAACAAATGTCTCGGAGTATGAATTCAAGTGATGGTTATGTTTCAGCCACATAGCAACTTTGTGGAAGTATTATACATTATGTGGCAAAAGTATCATATTTCGTGGATGTGATATATCACGAATGCCTATGAAGTGACGACATATATGTGTGCATTGTTATGAAATGAATAATATTCAGATTTTTGTTTCCTTATACAGAAAAGCCTGTGGTTTTTGGTTTATTTTCAAAAATTTCATTCATAAAATGTGTTTACCTACTTTATTCTTCCGTTTGTGGCTTCTTTTGCACGAAATTTGGATTTACTTAATTAAGTTCTCTAGCAGCTTTGGCATTTCTCGACTTATCCCAGTATTCTTGTGATCACTATTAAGTTGAGCTAAAAACATTTCAAAAGAATATCATAGAGATTAGTTTTTGAAACATACCTACATGGCGTCGAAAATAGCAAAAACGAGTGTTCAACAACTCAGTCACTACAGATCATGATATACATAAAAGTAAAAAATACATAGGTTCCTGTCCTAAACCGCAAAGCTTTTCGGTTTCCTCAATGAAAGTGCCATTTTGGATATAGGCATAGGTGTAAATTATGCTTTAACGAAGGAAAACAGCGTTGAGTTTTTGAAGCATTAAAATCCACACAGTTGATAATTCTCCATTGATCTATGCAGTCAAGATTCCAAATTTAATAAATTTATATGCTACTTTTGCAGGGAAAGCTTTTTAAACCGCCCAAAATATTGTCTTAAAACAAGAGCTAAACTGTAATGGTTGTTAAGAGACCAAGACCGAAGAAGAAGCAACTAGCTCTTCGAGAAGAGGCGAATGAGCTTTGAAATTGGAAATTGGATTGGATAAACTTCAGTTCGATCCCTTAGCAAGAAGGAACTTACGGATAATGATGTTGCTGCAACACTACAAACATAAATATAAGGAATAATAATAATTTTAACTACAATAATAATTTTAACTATATGCCTGTAAGACCCAAGGTCTTTTGAATGCAAATTGCACGGCATTAGTTAGAAGGAATAGAAAGATAGGAAAGAATTTTTGTTGGTGCAATGGACTGAGAATAAGGTGATATTTATCTCACGAAATCCCACGGATGGCGTCCAGTTGAAGCTGGGGAAACATTGAAAAACTGCTGCCCAGGCTGGGGCTCGAACCCACAACTCTAGGTTAGCAACCAAGCACTACATCCACTGTACCATTGCACAGGAATAGTGCTTTCAGGAAGATGAAATTCCGGCTGAAGAATACAAAATGAATATC
The DNA here is from genome assembly GCA_916050605.2 of Platycheirus albimanus. Taxonomy (NCBI): domain Eukaryota; kingdom Metazoa; phylum Arthropoda; class Insecta; order Diptera; family Syrphidae; genus Platycheirus; species Platycheirus albimanus. The sequence goes on along the minus strand of OU696696.1, from coordinate 8,028,267 downwards.
AGCAATCAGGACTATCTCTCTGATGCAACCCTTTAAAAAATGTCGCTTGAAATGCTTTCTTCAGAAATTTGGGGTTTTTGGTCGAGAAAATGGTTTTAATCTGGAACAGATCAAAAGTGAACTCTTAACAGATGGTCATGTTCTATCGAATAAAGAAGTAAATGCACATTGTAAAGTCCTATAGAGGATAAATAATTGCTTTTAACAGTGGCAATTAGAAGTCTTCATACAAAATTTGCCGTCATATGTATATCATTCATAAAAGTAGGTACTTTTCAACCTATCTTCACGATTATATGGTCCAGACTCAGATCTTAAGCACCTTAAAGACCGACATCATTATCTCGCAACCTAACTATATCACTGCTATCATAAAGTTATAAAGAATTCCAAATTAAGCCCATCAAACACTTCGCCGACACGATATACAACAGCTTGACATTGTACTTAGTTGATTTGAAAATCAGGTGCGTACGGAGTTGTTAAGATCGGTGCGATAGTTTTATGAGCACATCTTCAGTATTTAAACTTTCCATACTTTAAGTATGTTGAAATATGTTAAAGCTTTAAAAAAAGTAAGGCTAGTCAATAAAAAAAAAATTGCTTAATTTTATAAACTCAATGAATGTTGCTATATAAACTAAGTTAAGGTGAATAAAGAAATCAGTAATTAAGTACATATATACAAGTTTTTTATGTGCAAAATAATAAAATAGCAAAAAGGTACGGATACGATTTAAAAGTTAAACCGATGTGTATTAAGCATTCTCATCGCTTAAACTTTTGTCCTGAGGCTTTGTAGTAAATCTGTTCTTATATAACTGGGAGGAGTCAAGCGGTGGTTATAGGAAATCAAGTTTTTGAGCTACTATCATTAGAATCCGGAGCGGAGTTCCACCGGGACCCATCCGTTGACCGCTTATTTTTACTTGCGATTATATACTTATAAAATTAAGATAACAATCACACATGACATAACGATGACGGAGAAGTCGAAAAAAGTGGGTCTGGGAATTCCGTCAGTCTGTCTGTCTGTCTCTTCGCACCTCTACAGCTAAACGGATGGGCCGATATGCTTCAAATTTTGAACTTTGGAATTATTTTGAATTTCCAAGGCTGGCGTCTTTTTTCATTTTTGCTCTTAGTCCAAAAATAACGTTACTTGCCATACAATCACAAACGCAAAATTTGATTTTCTCAAAAACGGCCTTAACGATTTTGAATAAACTATCAGGGTAGGTACTATTTTTGTACACAATCTATCTTTTAGTGCGAATAGATTTTTCAAAATTTGTGTTATAACGGTCGTATCTCTCATAGAACGAGTTTTTTCAAATAGTTTTTTAGTAAACCTTTTTCCGATTTGAATTTAATTTTTTACGCAAGAAGTAATTAATAATTGAATTGAAATATTTTTTTAAAGGTTTTTCAAAAAAAAAAAAAAATATAATGCACGACTGGGTCGCACGTACTTGCTCTGTGGCACTGTGGGTGCAATAGTACGATGAAAACAAACTTTTCGACCAATAAGAACAACTCATTGTTGAAACTAAAAAAAATTTGGCTGAAACTGGAAAACTCGATATACGGGAGCTTACGTTAAGTGACCTTTAGTATATATCACGCTTATGGCCAAATTAATAAAACTGATATTACCAATTTCCGCTATCATCATGTATAGCCTAAAACTAAAAATGCAGTTTTCTTTGAAGTGTTCTATATAAATGTTACATACAAAGTTTCATACAAATCGGGGGAGCCTTTTTTGAGTAAATTAGAAAAAGCGAACAAATTGGTGGCTCTTTGTACCTATAGGACCATTTAAAAAAGAGAAACTTAAAAAAAATCAATGCCATCTGATAGGAAGCTGTAAGAAACTATGCAAACAAAGTTTGAGTGAATTCGATGCAATCGTTGACAACTTATGGGCATTTGAAAAAAAGCCGTTAAGAGCAGATCTCTGTTATTTGCATTTTTAGCCAAAAACTAAAAACGCAGTTCTCTTAAAAACACTAAAGAAATATAACACAACACAGAAAGTTTAATCAAAATCTTTAGAACCATTTTCGAGCAAATTAGAAAAAATCCAAAAAAAGTTGGCTAAAACTCAACGGCTCGTTGTATGGAAGCCACCGTTTAGAAAGGCTTCAGTGAAAAATTTATTAAACATTCCTATAGAAAACGATGAAAAACTGTGTCAAACGAAATTTGAGTCGATTCAATCAAGCCGTTGTGAACTTATGGCTATTTGAAAAAAGCCGTTAAAACATGATTTTCGTTACGACTATTTGAGCCAAAAACAAAAAACGCAGTTTTGTTAGAAATGCTTAAAGTAAGCTTAATTTTGTGTTTATTCAAAATCGTTAGAGCCGTTTTCGAGAAAATCCAAATTGAAAAAAACCGTTACTTGAAAGGTACCAGTTTGAGCCGGGCTAAAACGAAATAAAAAAACCTCGACAATCGTTTTTCTTCAAACTATTATATATCAAGTTTGAAGAAAATCCGTCAAGCGGCTTAGGCTGTAGCATGACGTGAAAAAGCTCACATCCGCACAGACGCACAGACTGACCGACGGACGGTATGGCGAAAACCACTTTTTTGAGCTTCTCTATCATCGTAATGTCATGTTTGATTAAAACCTCGATTTTTTTTTCTGCACGAAACCAATATAGGTACTTGTCCTATTGAGCAAGTAAAAATTATTTCTTGAAAAAAAAACTTTTGAACGAATTTCCATATTTTTTTTCATGGATAGATATTTAGCAAACAAATATTATTGCATACTTAGTTTATCCAAGAAAACTCTTAAAAAAATTGAATTAAAATCAATTATTTTTTTGTTTCCAAAATACATTGCCCTAAGGAAATATCTAGCATAAGAGCTAGTTCGTGCGACCCAGTCGTGCATTTTTTTTTTAATCTGTTAACGAAATTTGGTCTGGTTTGAGTTATTGCAAAACAATCCATGTTTTCTAATGATGTTCAGCTTGTAAAACATTGCCGCATCGTTTTTATCAAATATTGCTTTATTATAATCATCCAGGATCTGGATGACATTTGGTGGATTTTTCTTATTTTCCTGTTCTTAACCCTTCAGTGCACACCTCAAAAAAAAAAAAAAATCACACCATTGCACACGTGGGGTCTGAGAGGCCCGTAAACACAATTTTATGAGCAAATGTAGAAATAATTGAGGAAACTGAAATTTTATACATTCGTTTATAATATTTATTCAAAATCAATCTTAAAACTAATAAAAACAGAGAATAAAACATAAATATTTTGTACAGTAATATCAAATAGAGCAAGTTGGGCAACAATAGTGCGCATGTTGAAGGCAAATGCATTTGCCGCATTTGTCGCAGAAGTATCGACTCTTCCTTCGTTTTGTACAGAATGCACAATCTCTTCTTCAACAGGCAGCAATCCAGCAAATTTTCTCGCATTTGAACGAGTTTCAAGTGGCAAATGTGAATGTATACCTTGGGCCTTTTAGGCCCGAAGCTCTATTTAGTGAAAATCTACTGAACTTATTACAGTTATTTTTGTGTTCGAAGATACATATCGACGTTGTAGGAAGGTAGATGGAAGATTATTTTATTTCCAAAGACGGTTCCAATTTTATACGTATTTTAATTTTCACTTGGGCCTGTCAGGCCCCACGTGTGCACTGAAGGGTTAAGATAGGTAACCCCAAAGTGAAGTACGTAGAGAGCTATTAGGAGGGTTCTTCAATAGGAACCTACTTGGAACGATCATATTAATGCAGCGATAGAAATACCAAATTGTGTTTCGGTCTCCAAAAACTTTACTCCACTAAACACAAAACAAATCCTTTTCACCCTTTCTCTACAACGATACCCTGTTCTCCCTCGGTTTTTCATCAACGGTGTTCGCTTGTGGAACTCATTGCCGCCTGATTTGCTTGTTTAGCTTAACAGAAATTTGGTTTTAAATTTTAAGGCCATCTACATAAGTGTTGTACTTAGTTAGATAATTTTAAGTCATAGAACTTTTTGCTGCTCAAACTCGAATAAAATTAAGGTAGGGTTTGCGGGCTTATCAAAGGAAGCCAGTTCCATCCAACACAACTCAGTTGCATGCAGGCAGACCCACAGCGATATCCATCTCAAAGTTAATCAATTCCTCAGCATACTGTGCTCGGTTCCTTATGAAATTTCCAGCCATCCGGTCCCTCTTTAAAACCCTGTAAAGATGGGTTATTTATGACTAAGAAACTAGATTGTCTGATCCCGACTATTAATAAAATTTTGTAAAAATAGTTTTTTTTCGCAGCCCATACATAATCACGCCGAATAATGTCAACTGAATCTACACCTCTGACCGCAGCGGCTGCTATGGCGGCAGTTCCTCCAGCCGGTCCATCTTATGTATTCCCTGGAGTCTCACCACGTTCCCGTCGCAGTCAAATGAGAAGATTTCAGTGCTTCATGTGGACAGTTTTTCTGTATGCAATTTCCCATTAACCAATGAGTTTCAATTCACCCGTTTATTTCTTTTAGCGGTATTATTATCCTAGCACTTGTCATTGCAACAAATTTCAGCAACTATGAACCTGATACGAACTCCACAACAATTCATTTAAATGTTGAATCTAATGATACTCCATTAAATGCATCAGATTTGTTTCTTTTACTTATGGATATCACAGATCCACTACCTGATGAGAAACCTGTTGAATGGAAGTTCCCTGCAATCAATGCTGCTCTATCAGCTGAAGCAGAAGAATTTGCTATCAAAGCGCTTGGAGATCGAGAGCTTTTGGAAGAGAACCTTTCTCTGACACCTGTTAACAGTCCAGCATTTCGTCACTATCGTTCAATCAGCACAACACCAGAATCTAGAAAACTATCTCGACGTGGTTACGTTGAATACCATGCTACAATACTAGTGGCAAAGAAGTTCAACTACACAAAGCGACCTGGTCGAAGTAATATCGGCAATGGGCCTTCAATGAATCTGACAGATCCTACCCACATTGTTAAATGTAATCCCAAAGAGAAATACCGTCGAGCGAACGGCACATGTAACAACAAACAACATCCAAGGAGGTATGGAGCCGCTTATATTCCCTACCGACGTCAAGTTGCTCCAGATTACAGCGACGGAATATCAGCACCGAGGAAATCTCATTCCAATAAAGAACTTCCATCAGCTCGTCAGGTTTCGCTTCAGGTGCACCGAGCCTCATATCCAACAGATTCAAATTTCACGGTTATGTTGGCAGTTTTTGGGCAGTTCTTAGACCATGATATCACTGCAACTGCTTTGACAACCTCTCAAGATGGAGAATCAATCAATTGCTGTACAGTTCCATTGAGTACTCATCCAGAATGTTTTCCAGTGCCATTAGGACCGGGTGATCCATATTTTACCTTATACAATGCAACATGTATGAATTTTGTAAGATCTGCAGCTGCACCAACTGGGATCTACGGTCCACGGCAGCAGCTTAACCAAGCCACAGCATTTATAGATGGTTCTGTAGTTTACGGAAACAGTGAGAAGAGGCAAATGTCACTGCGCACAAGAAAAAATGGAACTCTGCGGATGTATATCACCAGCGATGGAAGGGAACTTCTCCCACTATCCACCAATCCATACGATGGCTGTAACCAGGAAGAGATGAATTCAATCGGGAAGTATTGTTTTGAGTCTGGTGATGACCGATCCAATGAAAATCTTTTGCTAACGTCCATGCACTTGCTGTTCGCAAGACATCACAATTACCTGGCTCATGGTCTGCAAGCTGTGAATCCACACTGGGATGATGAGACTGTTTACCAAGAAGCCCGAAAGATTCTTGGGGCACAAATGCAACACATTGCGTACAATGAATTTCTACCCATCCTCTTTGGTAAGGATCTGGCAAAGAAAATTGGAATCACATCAGATCCACGCTCCAAGGCTGACACCTATGATCCAAAAGTGGATGCAAGTATTGCCAATAATTTCGCAAGTGCAGCGTTTCGATTTGCACATACTCTCTTACCGGTAAGCTAATATTTTGTTCGAAACGGTGCTTATAAAGACTTACCCATTTATTGTTCTTAGGGTTTATTTCAAGCGACGAAGGATAACAGCACTCAAGGATCAATAGAACTACACAAGATGCTCTTCAACCCATTTTCCCTGTGGGCCGAACGTGGTATCGATAGAGCTATTGAGCTGAGCATAAATAACCCCGTGTCTCGGGTTGATCGTTTCTTCACTGTTGAGCTGACTGAAAAACTGTTCGAAAACACAGCTGAGGATCATCTTCCCATATGTGGCTTGGATTTGGTTTCCTTGAATATTCAAAGAGGGCGAGATCATGGGCTACCAAGCTATCCTGTATTTCGAAAACATTGTGGATTTCCCGAAATCAAGACATGGCAACAAATGGAAGCAGCTATTGAACCAGAATCTCTAAAGTCCATTCGGGAAATTTATAAGTGTGTTTCATAACAAGATAAAAAAAGGTTTTGGTTTAAGCATTTTAAAATATTATTCCAGCACTCCAGATGATGTGGACTTTTACACAGGTGCCTTGAGTGAACCGCCAATAGAAGGTGCAATCTTTGGACCAGTTCTAACTTGTATCGTTACCGATCAGTTTCTTCGTCTCAAGAAAGGTGACTCACATTGGTATGAGCGTAAAGAGGGAATTCAAACATTTTCTCCACGTAAGTTAAACAATTTTTTAAAGACTGTCGCAATTTTTATAAAAAAAAAAATATTTCAGGACAACTGAAGGAAATATACAAAACTACGTTGGCTGGAATCATATGCCGGAACTCGGATGCCATTGATCAAACAAGGAAGTTTGTGATGGAACGCCAAACCGTAGATGAAAACATATTCACGAATTGTACAGAGTTGAAAAACTTTAACTTTTCTCCGTGGAAGGAAAAAGTCCGAGCTAAGAATCCGACCAGTGTAGCTGTTGGAACTAGTGAAACTCTAGTTAGAGTTTTGACAGTGGTGAATTCTACGATGCCACCTAATTTTCGATTGTAAGTTAGAATAATTAGTGTTTTTTTGTTTTTGTGTTCAATTATTTATTATGCCAAGATTCTAAATAAATGATTTTGATTTAAACCTGAGACTTTGAGAACATGGTTAAATAAAATGCATAAGTTATATTTTTTATTGAGAGCTTCCCGTATACAATGGTTGCGAATGTATTGTCTTATTTACAATGCGTTGCAGCCGTATGTTTAAATTTTCTGGTTTCTTCTTTTCTCAACTATTCCACTTATGTAATTAAATATCCATATTTACTTTGAATCTGAATCCTGTTTGCAAACATGAAGAAAAGTGCTCGATCATTGTTCAACGTGTCATTGCTAGCTACAGTGACCATAACACAAATAAGATCAGTCTGTCATTATTGTCCCAAAGTGCCAGTGACCAGCAAAGTGGGCCATTTCTATTTTCGCGACTTGCTGTCATCGCAATGACATAGATAAAAATGACCACAACCCGACTTGACAACTTTCAACACTTTTAAAGTTGATGGTGATTTGAAACCGAGCTGTGACCATCACTCGACATTCATAAATTGAGTCATCGTGGCTTTTATTTCATGAACATTTTTACGTGAGTTTGTGAAGTTATAACTATGTAATTCCAATACAGTCATGATACAACTAATAAAGATATGGCATTGCGCATAATACAATGCAAAACGTCAAACTCCATTGCGCACCGATGACGTAGAGCACACAACACATTGACATACTATATGTATGGATAGTATGTCATTGTGTAGAACGTATAGAGCGTAGAACGAAACAAAAATTAAAACGGGAAGGCGAAAACGAGAAGACGAAAACTCCATTGCGTGCCTATGACGTATGTGCGCAAACCGAAGAGAAATGAGAATTTAAATGTGCTATCTTGTTTATTTGTATAATGCAATACAGTGATGAAATGACAAGTGAATCTAAATCAAAAATATTGTAGAGATGTATTCGCAGCAATTATCATGGAGAGTTGCACAGACAACGATAGTTATGACAACCAAAAGCCGCTTCGAAAAGTTCATTTATGAAGTATGAGTAAAGTTCTCACACTATGGAGAGGCTTCGTCGTTGCAATCGATACTCAAAATATGTAGTCCGTATATAACAGGACTTCCAAACTTTGGCAGTTGATAGCGGCTACATTTTGGAAGCTTCATAATATCAAATCGCATGTCATTTATTCAGTCTGTTTTGCCAAGTAACCCTTTTTACGGTAGCCATAGTGGTAGATAAATTTGAGTAAACTGGTTCAATAATTGACCATCCAACATCCGTACGCTGACCCAAGATCTGCTGAAAACATCGCGTCTGTCCGCGAGAGGGCGCAGGGAAATCCGAGGCAGTCGATTTCACTTCGCTAATAAGAATTTGCCCATTCACAGACCACAACTTGGTGAATTTTGCATTTTTAGTTGAGCCAGGAAATGCTGGTTAGGGACCATAAATAACGACGTGTTTTTGCTGAATGGGCTCTGGAGAAGTTGGAAACTGACCCTAATTTTCATATTAAAATCATGTTAAGCGATGAGGCATCAACCAATCCACATGAGATCCAAGAGCGTCCATCTTTCATCGGTCTATATTTTTTTGAGAACAACGTTGGCCAGTCCAACTTTGAAAAACTCTTCCAAAAAATGTGTTGAAATTTGTTTGAGTACCTATGTGACTATGGAAACTCGTTATTTTTATCTGTTAAAGTAATTAATTTTTTTTGGAACATAACTTTTGATGATTTTGAAATGTGATATCAATAAAGTTATAAATAACTTCCTTGGTCCAAAATTTTATAAAAATCGGAAGAATAGTTTATGAAAAAACCTGATTACAAAAAAAATTGTTCTATAATGATATCTTAATAAGACGAATAGTTTTAAAAAACAAGAAAACAATAATACAGACATGAAACAATATGTGGGCTTAACGTGAGTACCTGACATTGAAGTCTTAACCTCTCGGTGTGTCTACACACTTTTTGCGGGGTCTCGAAGACCAGACCAACGGTCATCATGTATCATATTCTGGTATGATATACTTCTAAGTTGCTTGACCGAAGTAAAGCAACTTGTCTTACTATCTAGGTCCACGCACAATCACTACGATGCTGTCCGAAGACGCCATCCTCAGCATTACAGCACCTCTTGAGCCAAAAGATGCGCCCGAAGATCACACAATTTGAAGACAGTGGTGGGCTTCTGTAACCCCGTAGTAGCTTTTACGTAGCCGAAACGTCTACGCAGCTGCCAATGACAGCAACGATTTGAGGTTCGGCCAGAAACCAAGGGCCCCCCTATCCCTTTTTCATTATTTGCAATTACTCAACAGGCCGAAGAGGCTATTGATTCATAAACAAATATTGAATAATAGCTCCTCGGAAGCGTCACTAAAATGACGATCATTTGGAGACTATTACTCATGTTACAAGGCCTCATTCTTGAACGTTAATGAGTTGTCGTTCCAGTGTCTTTCGACTTTCTGTACAATTTTCCTGAAGATTCCTCTTCAAACTTTAATGGGAAAAGTTTGTATCTCTTTCGAATATTACTCGCCAACTTATTAATGAATAATGTCTTCATAGCATTACCACTGCTATGACAAGGCGGTTATACATTAAATTTTCTCAGGTAAATGCCGCGGCTAGAACATTTGCCCTAGGATTGTTTTGGTTGTCCGACCTCTCAGCCAAGACCAAGAAATCGGACGTAAGCCCCCCACCCCGACAAGGTACAATCCAAGGGTGGAAGACATACAGACAGACGGACAGACAGACTGAATTTCCAGACCCACATTTTTCGACTTCTACAATACCTCCATTTATTTTTTGCACGAATCCATAACAAGCCTTATGTAGTACCTATAATTACAAGTAAAATGTGGATGGTATCTCATCCACACTTTAGGTTATTTAAATTTGAAGATGGGAAGTCCTTAACGAAAGACCCTTTATGTATTTGAGTAGTCCATTATATTTATAATTAATAGTATTCCCAATCAGAGGAACGTTTGGTGCGTCATTCAGTGTTGGATAGTTACGCGTAACTTTGAAATTTTAATTAGTTACACGTAACTAATGTAACTTATGTAACTAATGTAACTAAATGTAACTAATTGTAACTAAATGTAACTAACTATAACTAATAGAATTTTTAAAATACAAAAACTCACATTTTATGTTAAATTGAAATTAAGAAGTTCCGTCCACAAACCCGTTCGAATGACGATTGGCTATACTGCTTTATGTCAAAGCTGGATGATTGAGATTGCCGTCGCATTCCTGGCAAGGAAAACATTTTTAAATTACTATATTTCTGAAAAAAAAATTTAAAAATAATAAAACAAAATAGATCTCGTTTGATTTCCTTTATACGAGCCAAATCTGAAATTTGAGACCAAATCTGAGATAAAATCTGAATTTACCATACAAAAATAAATCACAATAAACAAAGAAATGTCCAGGAATCTCAAGAAAGAAGGGAAAACTTTAAATGTAAGTAAAAATCTATTGTATGCTCCAAGAATATAATATTTTATTAGATTTCCTTTTCATCAGAAACATAGTAATTTCAATATGTATTCCTTGCCAGGTTGCCGTTGCCCTTGCTAATAAAAGAATTTTGTCAATAGTCGATTGGGATTCAGGATGAAATGTAATTTTTTACTTGCTCAATAGGGCAAGTATTGGTTTCGTGCAGAAAAAAAAAATCGAGGTTTTAATCAAACATGACATTACGATGATAGAGAAGCCCAAAAAAGTGGTTTTCGTCATACCGTCCGTCGGTCTGTCTGTGCGTCTGTGCGTCTGTGCGTCTGTGCGTCTGTGCGTCTGTGCGGATGTGCGCTTTTTCACGTCATGCTACAGCCTAAACCACTTGACGGATTTTCTTCAAACTTGATATATAGTAGTTTGAAGAAAAACGGTTGTCGAGGTTTTTTTTATTTCGTTTTAGCCCGGCTCAAACTGGTACCTTTCAAGTAACGGTTTTTTTCAAATTGAATTTTCTCGAAAACGGCTCTAACGATTTTGATTAAACTCAAAATTTTGCTTAATTTAAGCATTTCTAACAAAACTGCGTTTTTCATTTTTGGCTCAAATAGTCTTAATGAAAATCAGGTTTTAACGGCTTTTTTTCAAATAGCCATAAGTTCACAACGGCTTGATTGAATCGACTCAAATTTCGTTTGACATAGTTTTGTATAGTTTTCTATACGATGGCTTTGTAAATTTTTCACTGAAGCCTTTCTAAACGGTGGCTTCCATACAACGAGCCGATATGTTTTAGCCAACATTTTTTGGTTTTTTCTTATTTGCTCGAAAACGGCTCTAACGATTTTGATTAAACTTTGTGTGTTATATTCTTTTAGTGTTTTTAAGAGAACTGCGTTTTCAGTTTTTGGCTAAAAATGCAAATAACGGAGATCTGCTCTTAACGGCTTTTTTTCAAATGGCCATAAGTTGTCAACGGTTGCATCGAATTCCCTCAAACTTTGTTTGGTATAGTTTTTTTAGCTTCCTTTCAGATGGCATTGATTTTTTTTCATTTTCTTTTTTTTAAATGGAGGCTCCTATACAAAGAGCCATTAGAATTTGGCCAATTTTTTCGTTTTTTCTAATTTACTCAAAAAAGGCTCCCCCATTTTTATGAAACTTTTTATATAACATATATAGAATACTTCAAAGTAAACTGCATTTTTAGTTTTTGGCTACACATGATAATAGCGGAAATTGGTAATATCAGTTTTATTAATTTGGCTATAAGCGGATTTTATTTATATCATTTATATCACCCAAAAGACGACATCTGAATTTGATATACTAAAGGTTACTTAACGTTAGCTCCCGTATATCGAGTCTTCCAGTTTTAGCCAAATTTTTTTTAGTTTTTACCAATTTTTTCAAAAATGATTTGTTCTTATTGATCGAAAAGTTTGTTTTCGTCTTACTATTGCACCCACAGAGCAAGTACGTGCGACCCAGTCGTGCATTTTATTTTATTTTGTACTATTAAGTTAGAGTTAGTTTTATTTAGTTACAGTTAGTTACATTTAGTTACATTAGTTACATTAGTTACGCCAAATATTGGGCGTAACTAATTCATATTAGTTACGCGTAACTAAACGAGTAACTTACTTCATGTAACTTACTTGCCAACACTCTCATCTATGGACGAAGTTCACAAACGCTTATTGGAGAATTATGTGGTTTTTGTCTAAACTGCCATGGGAAGCAAAAACAACAATAGAAGACATTTGATGTAAGCAATCATGTAAGCTTTGTATATGAAATCTAAAGTAATATGGATAGCACGATCGACTGTGGCGAGACCGTGAGTGTCCAAACTTTTTTTTTCTAAATTTCTCGTTTTGGAGAGAAAATGTAGGTGGAAAAGTTTAAATATGTGATAATTATCAGCGACATCTGTGTCTCCAAACCCGGTTATCTTTTACTCGTTCTCTAGACTACTATTCCATATACAATGATGTTATGTAGATTAGACAACCAGCGCCGCCATTGACGAAGTTCAGAACTAAAATAAAATGTTCCATGAAATTACTATAAAAATGTATATACAATGGTGTAGTCTTTATAAACATGACACTGAGCCATTTCATTGTTACCAATCGGTGAAATATTCAACCCGGTTAACTTCCCTGCAAGTTCATTTTATTAAAATCGTGTACTTGACTGGTCTCCTTTTAAATGCACAGGAGAGCGTAATCATACCTATTTCATATTTAAATGTACATCATCTTGTAGACAGAAAGAGAGAATCAAACTTCTACTTCGGTCGCTGGGCTGTTTTGAATATCTGTTATCGGGAACTTTCTCTCATATTGTAGGTTTCTCTCAACAGATTCAAAGATATAGGCCTTAATAAATTAAAGGCAAGCTTTTTCATCAGGTTTAAGCCTTCCTGAAGATTATTTTGGACAGTTTTTAAATTTTGAAGGATTTGATGATCAATTTTACATTTTTTACATTGGAGCAAAATTTTATTGAAAAATAACCCAATAAGTAGATTTTCTTTAAAGAGCAGATTAAAACTCAATCTTTGTGAACATGTTATATGTGCATATAATATACAATATCTAAAATTTAAAAATATCAAAATGTAGTACCTACCTGCCTCAATTATTATGAAAACAAATATAACAGGAATCAAATCGCTTTGATTTGCTTATTAATAATTTTCTCTGTCGACCTTTATTAGGTCTTGTACTACAAAACAAATATTTACTTCACAGAGACGCCTATTCCCAAATTAACACAAATTTCTCATCGCTATAATATTTGTTATGGAATAACACAAAAATGGAATAATACTATGGAGTTTGCTTAAGTGTTTTTTGATTATCCTTGACCGATTTCCTATTTTATTTACACTGCCATTGATTATTCCAGTTGACCAAGTAAATAATGTCTGAACGTATGGAATGGAATCATTATTTTCTGTTTTAATCTTGGATTGTGGATTAGGTTTCCTTGTATTTTTTTTCCAATGACTGATTATACATTCGATGATGCAATAATTTTTACAATTAGGACAGATTTCAACTAACATACTCGTACTTGAAAGAATAAAAATGCATTCAAGTACGATGCACTTCCAAAAAGATTAAACTTCCCATATTCTCTTACTTTGAAAAGGAAATGAAAAACACGTAATTTTTATTTTTTGAATTTTGTTTTAAGAATATCAATTTGATTGTAAATTTTTATCACATTTTTGAGAAATATTTTTAATTAATATTCCCACATATCACTGGCAGCTAAAGTAGACTATTCGTAAATGATGTTGGAAACGCTATAATTGGAATCATCATTGTTGTTGTTTTGGGAGTTTCATTTTTCATTTCCGCACATGAGCCATGCTGCAACACAGAAAGTACACAGGCACTAGTGAATACTAATATCAGGGTAATCCAAAAAGAAAAGAAAAATGTTCTTCGGACATTTTGCCACCAAGGATCATTCTGAAATGGCATGAGCTCTTCGAGACTAAGGCTTTTTAGTTTTCTGCAAATAAAATATTGTTAAATATTATTGCTAATTTTATTTTTATTTTATTAAACAGTCAAAAAAAAAGAGTTAAGAAAAAAACCTTTTTTCAGTACCTTCCTAGATACTTAGATACACAAAAAGATTCCACATACGCCATAGTGCACGGAAGCAATACCTACCAAAATAATTTTGCATGAAAAAACATATTTCGTTATAATTTTAATAGAAAAGCAGAAACTAGATCTATTTGAAAAGGTCAATTATTTTAATAAGTTAATAAGTAAGACTATACTGCAACTCGAGAACTGTCCTCGAGTAATAGTAGGAGCACCTGTCCGAATGTGAGAAATATCCTCGAGCTCCTTCTGAATGTAAGCCTTGTAGATTGTGGCCAGACCAGAAGGGAAACAAATATTTTTACATCGATTAAGGAAACTTCAAATATGTGATCGCTCCACAAAAGGTGGCTCCCAATATACATTGTACCTAGAACGCACAGCTGTTCGGTTTCCTCAATGCAACTGCCACTCATGGATAGTGGCTTTTATAGGAAGTATAGGTTATGCTTTATCGACAGAAGACAGTATTGAGTTTCTTAAGCATTATGCATTGGACATTGCTGTGAAGATTGGAATTTAATGAACTCTTCATAATGCTATCGTTACAATTCCACATCCGAAGAACAGGGCTGTGAATTAGGAAACGAATATGAAAAGTTGAGGGTTCTGACGGCAAAAAAAAACAGTCAAGTGGATTAGAATAGAAGTCTTAGACAAAATATCATTTATAAAGGTCATGAAGATATTTGGACACAGAGCAGAGTCTTGGGACACACCAGAATTATTTTGTGGAAAACAGACTGAAAACCGTCCAAAACAACGAGTCTAAATGGTTAATTCTGATCCATCGAAAACGACGGTGTTCGCAGATCCATTTTCGAGATCTGATGCCAAGCTATATCAAATGCTTTTGAAATAACAAACGCAATAATCTCCAAAAAGATGTTAAGATTAGTAGTTGCACCGATTGGAAATATGCCAAATGCCACCATATCACCAATGGACCTATTGCAATGAAAACCGTACTGTTGGTTATTTAAGGAATCTTGGAAAGAAGGGAAGTTACAGAAATTGGTCGGTAGTTTAAGGGGGATGAAGATACGCTTTTTTTTGGGACGAGATCGACAAACACTGTTTTTGATCCAATCGGAAAGTTCCTGTAAAATAGGAGAGTCATTCACTCTCTGGAACTGTCAAGTTAGTATAAAACTGTGATGCAATTAAGTCAGTTTTCCCATAGAGCTTACCACATGAGCTCGTTGACAATTTAACTCCTGCGGTTAACGATTTCTCTTTGGGATGTTTTTCTTGAATTGCTATGCGGAAGCATAAGATATGAGCTGAGATAAAACAACGGTTTGACGTGCTATATATATACATAAATCGTGTATTTAGAGGCAATAAAGGCAATTAAGGGTGAATGACCTGCCATGTCCAAAAATTGTGTTGGCTTGTCAACGAGCTGAGTCAAGTTGTTAAACTCAGCGAAGAGCTCGGTTTACTTTCCTACGGCTTTTGCCTTTCCAGAAAAAGCACGTACGTAGAAATAAATACATTGAAAACGCCTGTAACAACGATTTCAGTGAGAGAATAATAGGATTCGCAATCAATGGCAATTTTTTAGAGAGATCTCGGTTTACATTATAGCATAAATCAGCGATCGGTCGAAACGTGTTAGAAAGGGTTCAACATTGCTCACAACGTGCATTAAGATCAATAATTTATTTAATAAATAATTCTTTGATCGCATTGTTTCTTATATACATAGTATGAGTTTGACTTAAAATTAAGTTTATTTCCTCCTAAAAAATACTATAGTGGACAAGGAACCTGAAATTATATATTAGAGCTGCCAAGTTTTGGGTGTATTTATCAGTTGTAGAATCAATTTCTATAGTAGATTGACTTATCTCAGGTAAAAACGTATTATCCCCACTTTTTCTATTTATCCAAAGACATAATAGAGGATCCATCTGGGAAAAAATCATTTAGGTAGCCGTCTATAACTTTAACATATTAACATTCAAGTTCAAAGGCTTATTCCATCGCAAATTTATTTTACGCAATTTTGTTTTACCGCATTTTTTTACCTTAAAGATTTTAAATTATTTTATGCTTTATCCATTCCATTCAAATAATTTTGTTTTAAGATAGGTGGTGTCGATTTTTGATTGGGGCTCCAAAACTAAGACTGTAATTTCAAAAAAAAAAAAAAAAAAAAAACTAAATAGCTTTTAGGCTTTAAAGTAGGAGGGGAATAATTGTTTACCCTTTTGAGGCCACCGAATGTAAGTCTCGGTTTTGCAAATTTATTTTGGAAACCGAAAATCTGATAAAAATTTCAATAACTCTAATAGCGAACCTAATTAATTACACCCTTTCACAGATTCAAAGGGAAGTTTGGTGAGTTTAAGAAATTAGCTTGTTCTTAAGTTTTTCTAAACTAAATCCTATTGGACAAGAAAAACAATAAGTAAAATCAATCAGGCGTCCCCTTTGCAAAATCAAACCAAAATTCATTTTTTTCTTAACAAAAAAGGAAAGGACCACAAAATGCCAATATATTTCCTTACCATAAACTTGATTTGTTGGTTTGGGCACCGCTTACAAAATGCAACATGCGCTTCCTTGGTCTTTGAAATTTACATTTCAGTACACCCTGCACTCAGATGTTTTCCAAATCCAAAGACCTACATACGTAAGTAATCCATACTTTATCAGTTCTCGACAATTATTTTATTTTTTTCCACAACAATTTTTGTTTCTACGTCAACCTCACCTTTATTATTCTTATCTTCGTATACATTTATTCTAAAGCCAAGAGAAAACGATTACATATGAGCTCGATTATTTAAGGCTCGCAGCTCGATTCTAACTTCAAAATAATAAAAATAATAATTTGAATTTTGAAAAAGAAAGATTTTGAATGAAAATGGCGATTGAAGGTGTGTATCTTTACAATTCTTGAATCGCACCTTGCTACGTAACCAAAAATTAAATACAAACAATTTGCATTTTCTTACTTGATAACTGCTGCCGCAAGTTAGTAAACATTGCAGCATTAATGCATATTTAGACTTTCAACGAAAAACGCCTCTTTAAAGAGGGCGTGTCCTAAAACTTTGTTCGAAAGTATAAAGCAATTACTGAGATGCGAAGATAAGAACTGATTCGAGTCGTTACAAAAAAAAAAATTTACTGAATTTTAAAAATCACGCCTCTAAAAGTGGGCGTATTGGAAATTGTTGAAGAAAAAATTTTCATATTGCGAACTTATTATGGGTACTTATAGTTACCTATAATTTTTAACAACTATGCTTTGTGCTTTTATAAAAAGTGGGCGTAAGCCGCGCCCGAAATTTTAAAATACAATACAGAGAACTCGAGTTTCAAAATTGTTTTTGAATTCAATAGCCAAATCAGATTCATTTTTATCACGGCTTCGAAAAAATAATTTGCTTTCTATATTAAAATTATTATTATGTTGATTTGTTGTAAATTATTTCCCAACACTTTTCAAACTAAATTGCAGGTACACTAAGATACTTTTTTAACTTACTGGCTTTCATTTAAGACATCAAAAGTATCATCATCCTGTGAAATATGAACAACACATCCTGACAAAAGTCCAGTTGTTTCAGTAGCCATTCAAATCTTTTGAAATATTTTTTTTGTTTTCTCTAAAATTCACCTTAAAAAAAAAAAAAAAAAACTCGATTTCCACTGAAGAATTGTCTTATGATAATTTAGTATCTTTATGATATGGATATCCTTATCTATCTGGCAGATTGTGTTCATTATCACTCATAAAGACGCACTCTTAAAGAAACACTCTCTAGATAAGCTTTTCAAAACACAATTTATACGACAAGCAATGTGAACTAAAGTATCTTTTTTTCAAAAAAGCAACCCGTATGCCGCCGTAGCCGTATCTATTCAACCCCAAGAACAGAGATACTTATTTGCAAGGTAGAACAAAAGCGCTCATCTTTAAGTACTCACTGACACTCGGGAGTCGGGATGATACTGGCTGTGGATGTTGAATGTAGATGTAGGTATGTCTTCTGCACTTCTGTTCCAGCTCAGTTTGGGTTGCTGAAAATGTCATTTGGTGATTTTAATTCCTGTAAACAACCTTATCTCTGCATGTCTCTGAATATGTGTACACAATTATATGATCCAACACTGTAGGTACTGTACCGATTCGATACACTGCCATCGTCATCGTCATCATCACCGTCGTCGTCGTTGTCGTTGAAGACAAAACAATAAAGCAGTCTTCCACAGATGTTACCCATCCATCCGTGCCATCAGAGTTATAAAGTTTCGGTTTTCGGAGTGTGATGAAATAAAACTGATAATGTGACTAGGAAATTCCTTGTGCTACATGGACTTGATAATTTGTCTATATATGAACAAAACGACAAAGTCCCAAGATTGAGGAGTCGGATAACCCCTTTCATACGAGTATACGGGCTGGTGACTATGGTGATGGTGAGCAAAGGATAACTACGACTATATGTCGACGACATGAAGACGTAACTTTTGACAAGTTCCCTTGGGGCATGTCACAGCCAACACCCATGTACCCATGTGTGCCCCAATATGCTTCACAACCGCCAAAATGCTAATTGAAAACTCCCAAACCTTAAATGGCGTCGTCATTTTCGTCGCCGTCACCGTCGTCGTCGTCATCATCATCATCAGCAGGATCCCTATTTCGTTATGACTGTCTTCTGCATTATAAAGCCGTTATTTTTTTCGAAGCATTATTCCATTTGCCGTTTTTATGTACACAATACTCAGCACAATATAATGCATATATTACATACACCCCGTGTCACTTGATTAAGAACAGGTTACATTTTACGATTATTTTTAAATCTTTCGATGATCTAAAAAAAAAAAAAAAAATAGAATTTGAAAGAAGGTTATACTATGCTTCTGATATAAACGTAAATTTGGATTAAGATGATAAATTCAATTTCGTTGACGGTTTTCCCAATAAGGTCATACAATCAGTCTTTTTTTTTTGTCTCACTTGATTACGAACGGTTACGAAATCTACCTGATAATTGCTCAAAAGATAGTGAAAGAACACATAATTTCTTGGAATAGTTTAATTTGGATTGTTAGTTTTTAATAATGTGTACTACCACCCGAACGCTGTATCACTTCTAGGAGCACCTGCTATGAAGAGATGTATAGAGTTCTTACAAGTAATTTAGTGAAACGTTGCAGCATGCTTGTTTTATTGCTTCATTAATATCTTCGGTATTAGAGTATTGCTTTCATCATTCGTAGTCTTTTCTTGAAAGCCATCCCAACAGGTCTTCCATGGTGTTAAGAGTCGCTGCACTTTCCAGCATAGATTTTAGAATGCAATCATTTTTAAGCTTTGAAAATAAAGCTCTGTAGGTGCTTCCGTAAAAGCTTCCTGTTCTTTATACCCTTATTATTTGTTGTTAGGGAGAGCTTATACAGCTCAGGCACTGCGGTAACTCGAAAATTCCTATTGTGCCAATCCTACTTATACCCTTACTCCACCTCCTTTGCTGTGTCGCATCTGAATTTCATCCTTTCTCAAAGTGTGGAAATAACAGTATCCCATCAAGTCTGTCCACGTTTAGTTAGCCTTCTTACAAAAAGACGACGGTATGTCATTCTCGACTCCACCTGATGTGACTTATTCCAAAATCAAGTCAATCAATGGTGTTTTTTATTCATTTTTTGGTGTCCAAAGGTGCGTCAATATAATGTCGAATGATGCCGTTTGGATAAGCCAAATAAGAATGAAAGTCCTAATCGGCTTTAGGTTTGTACCGAAAGCCAGGCTGAACCGACCGAATTCAAACTGAATCAAATGGGTACTTATACCGCTCGACATAGACTGATCGGCATCATTTGGTATTATATGGACGATATGACTGGCCAGCTGTATCTGTACTTGCTTAAACTCCAGTTTCAGCCTTAAGATTATGAGTGCATTGTGTGTCACATCTTACATTATATAGATTTGCCTTGATCGTTGTAAGCTTGGATTGCATATTTCCTCCTTGGTTAACAAATTCTTTCACCTTTAGTTATTGTTCTGATGAAGTTTAGCCTTAAAATTAGGTCCCTTATATTCGAAATGCTCTTATATTTTTGATTTAAAATATGATAACAGATTTTATGACCTTATTGGGAAAATCATCAACAAAATTGATTTTATCATTATTCCAAATTTTCGTTTTGGTATCATAAACATAACATTATCCTTCTTTCATATTCCATTTCCCCAGACGAGCGGATCGTAATATTAACCTAAAAACTAAATGTTTGTAATCAAGTGACACAGAGTGTACATTTGGAGGATGATATGATGACGATGACTTTCATGGATTTGGTACGAGTAGGTGGAAATGTAAATGTTTACAATTCGTACGGAGCCTTGAAAAAAGGAAACAATATTCGTTTTTATGGAATGAAAGGATTAACACGTTTGGAGTCACATATTATTATATTGTGGCTTATGTGTGGTTTTGTACAGAGTATTTTATTGAAATTAATTACATGTTTTTTTTTCATGTTTAAGGTTTTGTCGAAGTTGTAAGGTTTGTGGTTGAAAATCTGAACAAATTTGGGTTGTTTTGGGAAACGTGAAGCACATGGAAACACTTCTAGTTATAGCTGCTTCGTGCTAGACGTTTTAAAATGAGTTAAAGATTATAAACAAGGTGTTTTTTTTTATATTTTTTGAACTATTTGGACATATTGAGGTTCATCTTACCACGTTTGGTGTTTGCACAATCAAAGTATAGGGCGTGGTTAAATTGGGTTTAAGAGGGTTAACCCACGTTATTAGACGGACAATTAAATCTTATACGATCAAGATTTTGAAACAAACCGTAGTTTAGTGTTGTACAATGTACTACAACAACTGGTCCTTAGAATTTTATAAACCCACAACAACAACCTTCCAACCGGTTAAAGGGTTATTAAATAAGGGAAGATTGAAGGTAGATGTTGAAATGGAAGGAAACAAGCTGGGTGTGAGATATTAACAAAAGTGGTGGTTTATTTGAAAGGCCCAATATTGCCATTATGTTATGAAATATGACATATCGTTTCAATTCTTCTTTTTTTTTCTTTACTCTTCTGCATAGACCCGGCTGAATTTGAGCGATGGCATGTGTTATGTTCACCTAAGCCATCGGTCGAGTGTGCGACTTCAGAAAACTACATATAAACAAGTCACCCCGCTAGAATCTGCATGATTTTGATGGCCAATTTGCGTCACCGCTGCGAACTGCGAGAGAAAACCTTACCTTCAAATATATCATGGCTTCCGCCCGCTGTGTTACACGTAGCCATTTTTTTGCTGGAACAACATGTCTTCAATGACCATATGGTACAACTTGGGCTATAATGTATTGCCTATCATCGTTATGTAGCACTCGCCATTGAGGGCGACCGGTTCAATGACTACATCGGCTGAAATTTACCGAAATTCACATCAAACGGTCGGTTTTTTCGAGTGTGCTGTACATTGTCACCTGGTGAGCTTCGTGTGCATGGGTTGTTGGCTAGTTTTTGCAGCCAAGTCCCGACGCGAAATCCGCCAACATTTACCCGTGACAATTGTGAAACCTTTTTGTAAGCATAGAATATACTATATATATAATTCTAAGGAGCGTAAAATAGATTTTTGAGAGGGGAAAGACGTGTGCACTTATATTTAAAAGCCATAATTTCACTCTCGATGCAAGCAGATCCACTGGCCCAGAGAGTATCTCTCTCATAGTTCTAAACAAAAGTGCTTCCACGTTTTGGTAAAACTAGAGCGTAAGTTTTTCCATCGTCCTTGTTCTATACGTATGTCTTTCCGGTGAATGGAAAACAACATTGGTCAGCCCGTTCATAAAAATTATTAATCTTCATTCCCCTCAAACTACTGACCAATTGCATTTACTTCTCTTTTTTCCAAAATCATGTTAGACGCTGAAAAATTATTAAATACAAATATCTTGAGAAAAGGAAACTTATTAATAGGTCCACTGGTGAAATGATGGTTTATCTCAGCGAACAGTATGGTACCAACCCTTACATAGTTTTGCAGAAGGAACACTTTGGGTATCGACGAATACTTACTTCGATTGATTAGAAATGACCTATCAGACTTTTCACATAGTTCTGGACGATTCAATGTTTACAAATAAAAGCTAGTGTACCTCAAAGCTACATTTTATATTCCTTATGTTTATATTTTAATGATCTGTTGGTTGACACTTCTAGTCTACTTAATTGTTTTGCTGGTGATATAGTACACTCAGTTTTTAATACTTGTTTCCAGATTAGCAACGGCAGCGTATGATATCATATTATATAGGATGTACTTTAAATTAAGGAGACTTATTCCTTTAACGTACTGAACGTATGTCCAATCTCTTACCCGGCTCGATTTTTCCCTTCCGCTTTGCGATTCACAGGCATTCAAAGCTATTGTTAATCGGTGTCTCCTTTTATTTCCTCTCGTAGTGTGTTTTTTCGTGATAAGGGTTTTAATAACCCCTTTAGTATCAGAGGTGACATAGTACACCCTCTTTTTCGACAGAATCTCAGCTCATAGTTTATAGTATGGCAGCGTGTGTCGCAAGAAAAAAATAAAAGATTTTTTAAGAAAAAACAAGTATCGAATTCGATTTTTGAAACAAAAACAATTACTTTAATGTATTACTTCTCATTTCCAATTAAACACGGACTGTGTATAAATTGATACATAAATCTTGGTATTGACTTAAATTTAAAATATTGAAATACATATACATTTTATGCAATTTACAAATCAACATGTAAACATTTTTTTTTTGTATATAATAACGATGCTATAGATTTTACAGATCAAAAATATATATATATCATACTGTTTTACTTATAGTTTAAAAACTAAATAAATATAAATATATATATATCAATTAATTTTTTTTTTCAATACAATATCATTTTACTTATATGGCTGGTTTAGGACGTTTGTTTTTTTAATATTTCACTTTTTTTTTTTAAATTGCTTTTTGCTATGGTTTTTATATTCTTATATATTTAATTATTTTTTATGTATGATCAAAAATTTAAACCAAAAAAACGAAAGCAAATTTAATTTTTAATTCATTCACATCTCGAGGTTACTGCTTTTTTGAAAAAATATAAATAAAATTATTTTTGTTTAGGTATTAGAAAACAAATTGATTTATGTTATACAATTAATATTTTCTAGTTTTGTTTTAAATACCAATTATGCTTTGTTAACAAATGTTTAGCGTTTAGGAATCATTGAGTTAATGATTGAAAGAGTTTTGTAGGGTGAAAAAAGTTTTTTCTTTTTTTGGTTTTGGTTTTGTTTTTGAAAATAAATATTCACAATGATAATTTGGAAGCTCTATCTAATAAAATTCAAAATATATATATACACATTTGCTAAAGGATATATTTTGCATGTATTTTTTTTTTAATAATTTTCCTAAAACTTATGCTCGAAGACTTTAATAGATTTTTTTTTAAATAATTTTTCATAAAACAAAATAATATTAACTTAAATAAGAATTATATTTATCTTACTTATTGACTAGAGTTAACTTAAAGAACGTTTTATTTTATAAATATAAACTTATACAATTAAAAAAAAAAAGATGTTTTATTTATTTTTGCTGTTTTTCTTTTAACGGTTGTATAAATGATTCAATCCATTTTGTATTTGTTTATATATTTTTTTTTTACCATTTTTGATTTGTATTGTCTTTTCCGTTTATATTTTAGTTAATGAAGGTGTTAAATTTATTTGTTTTTATGTACAAAGGGACGTGGTATTTTTAATGAGTATTCTGGCATTTTTTTGTTTTCTTTTTTACTATATAATGTTCTAAGTTAATATTTATGATCTCAATGAATCAGACTTTAATGAAAATATATATACTTTTTTTTTTACTGTAAGATCTATCTTACTCGGTTGAATGAGATGAAAGTTTTTGGATACAATTAAATAGGTTTTTTTTTGTTGTTGTTGTTAAAATGTTATGTTGTATAAATATTTATTTAAGGAACACACTCACCTTGTTTTTTTTTTTTTTTAATTTTTAGATTTAAAGTTACATGACATTACAGAAAGATTTAAAAAGTGTTTTTTTTTTTTAGTTTTAATAGTTTGTTATAATACTATAGTATTGAAATGTGATCAACTTTGGCTCTTTAAGTGTATATAAGTTTTTTTAAGGTGTTTTTTCTTAGATAATAATTTATTTACACCAATGCTTCGATTTTGTTTTTGATAATTTTAAATTAAATAAATAAAAAAGTTTTACAAATTGTGAGTAACTCCTTTTGGGTTCATGTCCCTACTAAAAAAAATCATTTCCCAAAAAACTTTGCTACGAGATCCCTTTCGAAACATACAAACAATGCTAACGGAAGTAGCCTTTTCATGGGGAAACTTTTTTTTCGAAACTCTACAAAACTGGACGTTTTTGGTAGGTAAATCTATTTGAAAAGCTGAGCTTGCGCAAAGTTACCTCCGAGTTAAGGCTCGCAATAGTCAGTAAAAGTGCCCAGTCTAGCTATATACAAAATTCTATAAGGTAGAATTTCCAACCAATCCAAAAATGGGAACAGGAGGTCATCTAGAAGGGCTGAATCTCAAATTTAAGAAATCTAGAATTTTCAAAAATCTGAAGAAAAACATCGAAAAATAAAAAGATAATTTTATATTCTTCGAATCTGGATTGATTGACTGCAGGTGTCCTGGCAAAGCTATAAGTAGAGGTGTCTTCGTAGTCATCTTTAAGTTTCATACTTCTTGGAACTTAGTGCTGTCTGATTTATTTAAGTTTTTATTTTCTCTATTTGGAATAGGCTATTAACAGCATTCAAGTGTACTGAGTTTCCGGAATTTCCAAGAATGCTTCATCGACAAGCAGGTAAGGGTATCAAGCTGTGAGAAATACCCAGCAAAAGTCTTAAAAGATGACTCGAGGAAAACCAGTGGAAGAATTGCAAGAAAAAATCCGAAATACTTCATCACAAAAGTTAGACTTCTCACACTCACTTCCTCGAAAATTCTTGATTTGAATCAAATGTCCGTATATATTTTTAGAAACATTTTGTAAGGAAGAAAAATACCGAAGGGGGAGTTTTTCTACAGAAAAGAGAAGCAACGCACATCATAATTGATGAGGACTCTGGTTATAGTGCTCGCAGAGATAGTGATAGGAGCACCAGAAACGATAAATTCAGTTCTAGGGGTACCCCAACCCAGTGAAAGCTTTTGTACAGTAGTTGATTAGGATGACAATTACTTGACATCAAAAAAGATTACCCGATGATTGGAGGTGCATCAGTTCGATTCACAAGGAAGAAAATTCTTTAAAATTGGCAACTTACATTGTTTTACCTTTAAGAAACGCCAATCCTGCACAACGCTTGATGTTAACATCTACAGTAATTTCCTGATAATTCATCCAGCTTTCATCCTTTTTAATTTTGGCCCTCAAATTTCTTGTATTCACTAAATCTTTTCATTATAAGTTAAGCTGAAAGTGATCCAAGAATTGGGTAGCGCTATCCATCACTTGTGCATCGACCTTATAGCTGCTGATATGAACATAACTGTCAAGCTTTGGTAATCCTGTGCTGAAGTGATATGTTTTATCAATATGACGTTTGAAAATGCCCACAGCTGATTCAAAATCTTACTGAATTCAGTGACACTCCCAGAGTACAATGATGCATGGTGACACTGTCTATCGTACAAGGGTTTTAAGATAGTGTTCCAAAAGACAATGGGAATGTCCCAGGCCAGTTAGAATAGAATAGTTGAAATGAGTAGTCACTGGTAATTTTGTGGACACCAAATCAGCAACGATCAAAATGGAACCTGGAAATGCTACCACCAGTGCAGAATAGGTCAAACAATTCCTTTTGAAAGCTGTTGCTTTGAAGAAGTCAATCAATTTCCCCATTCACAGGTAAGGAATCGTGCTTCAATCATGAAGAAAAGCAGGGGGATTAAGAAAAGCTAGAGTTTTACCAATATCTGCTTCTGGAATCAAGGAATTAGAAGAAATCAAAAGCAGTTTTAGTCTTGTTAATTTAATGCTAGGGTATGCTTGCTTCACAACCAAGACACAATTTAAAAACTGTTAATGAAAGCGTACATTTAATATTTGGAAGAAGAAGTCCTACGAATGAATTATAGTCCAGAGATGAACAATGAACAAGAAGGAACAATGTGATAGTAGTGTCATAACTCTTTTAAAAAATATATTCAACGTTTGAGAGGGCTTATCCATGAAAAGATGATCCAGCCAGATAAATATTTATTGCCATATCTCTCGGGAGTACAGTATGCATGGAGGGAGATATGCAAAGAGCTGAAAAGCAAGACCCAGTAGAATACATTTTGTTGAATTGGTTAATCAAAATTTGTTGAATCTGTTAACATGTGAAGAAGTGGCAAGTGCGGGGAAGTTAGAACACATTTATTCACTAACCTATATATGTAGCAACCCAAGAAACTTATAAATAGAATATCTAGGTAACTTAGAGATCGGTAACTCTATATCCACATCCATAATATTGAATACAATTTTCAATATAAGCCGAGAACATAAAAGAAATAAAAAAATTCTACCGAAATAAAAATAAAAACAAAAATAAATACTACAATAATTATAAAAACACATATTTTTTTTTTAAGTTTATAGTAATAAAGTTATACTTAAATTAATGCATTTCTCTTGCTTTAAAATATTTTTACACTTAATTTTATCAAAAATGTTTTGTAAGGTGTCAAAACTCTTTGATTTTTTCAAATTCAAGAAAGTTTATGATAACCTTATATTGTTGTTTGTTTTTTTTTATCTTTTATTTATATGTAAAAAATTCTTAAAATAAGATCAAAAAAAAAAAATTAAATAAAAACTTGAGTTGACGCATTTTGTTGAAATAATTATTTTTTTTTCTCGATTTTTATGACAAAAAAAAAAGATAAATAAATTAAAATAATATAAAAAAACATTATCGTAGACTTAATGTTAAATTAATTTATTATTAAATTACTTAAGCAAAAAATTAAGAACAAAAATTTAGCACTTAAAGTATTTTAAATTAAAAATTACATTTAATAATACAAAGTCATAATATTGATGGTTTTTTTTTTCTTTTTTTTAGGTATAATGCGGGCAACACCATAATGTTTTAATTTCGTTGTTTGTTGCTTCAATACAAAATTTTATATTAATTTGCCTTAGAATCCTTCTATAACACCATAAGCCTCTAAACTGCCAAGGACTACATAGATGACCCAAAGTGAGAAAAGTATTCCACTGCTTATGTATTTACATGTAGATGGTCCACCAAGTTCTCCACCAAAGGCATTATTTCGCCTTATCATAAGGATAGCTATTGCTATAAGTGCTTCTGTGCAAAATAGTGTCACAGAAAACGCTAGACTAAAATTATGATTTGGAAAAATAAATTGGATAACAGTTAATAAATAAAAATTAATTCTAATACCTTCCGGGTTGAACTTCAAAGCTGTTTCCGTGGGATTCGTGATATATCGCAGCGATTGTCCACGCGACACCAATTCCAAGAAATACGTTGACCGCATTACTTCCGGTGACGTTGCCCACACTTGCGTCGGCATGTTTGTCCTGAATAGCTGCAACTTTACTAGCAAACGTATCTAAAGGATAAAGTTAATTGTGCATAAGTATTATCTTTTTCAGCGAAAATGTTTTGAGTTTCTATCTAAAACATAAGCGAGAGCTACAGTACGATTGCAACGAACTGTGTGGATACTCTATTCCATATTTTTTTATGTGTATGCATTCCCCCCCCCCATTTTCAGTAAAAAAAATTCTTCTTTAGCAGACGGGAAAAAATTCAATAGCATTAATTTAAATTTTGTGTGGCCGATTTTCAATAACTGATATCTCAATAAATAAAATGCACGACTGGGTCGCACGTACTTGCTCTGTGGGTGCAATATGTAGTACGATGAAAACAAACTTTTCGATCAATGAGAACAACTCATTTTTGAAAAATTTGGTAAAACCTAAAAAAAATTTGACTGAAACTGGAAAAACCGATTTACGGGAGCTATCGTTAAGAAACCTTTAATATTTAAAATTAAAACGTTATCTTTTGGGTGTTATAAATGATACAAATGTCCACTTATGGCCAAATTAATAATACTGTTAAAAGCTGTTATCATGTGTAGCCAAAAACTAAAAATGCAGTTTTCTTTGAAGTATTCTATGTATATTACATACAAAGTTTCATAAAAATTGGGCAAGCCGTTTTTGAGTAAATTAGAAAAAACGAAAAAATTGGCCAAAATCTAGTGGCTCTTTGTATAGGAGCCACCATTTAAAAAAGAGAAACCGAAAAAAAATCAATGCCATCTGGTAGGAAGCTGTAAGGAACTATACCAAACTATGTTTGAGTGAATTCGATGCAACCGTTGACAACTTATGGCCATTTGAAAAAAAGCCGTTAAGAGCAGATCTCCGTTATTTGCATTTTTAGCCAAAAACTAAAAACGCAGTTCTCTTAAAAACACTAAAAGAATATAACACACAAAGTTTAATCAAAATCGTTAGAGCCATTTTTGAGCAAATTAGAAAAAACCAAAAAAAGTTGCCTAAAACTGAACGACTCGTTGTATGAGAGCTACCATTTAGAAAGGCTTCACTGAAAAATGTATAAAGCCATCATATCGAAGACTTGAAAGAACTATGCCAAACGAAGTTTGAGTCAAATCAATCGAGCCGTTGCGAACTTATGGCCATTTGAAAAAAAGCCGTTTAAACCTGATTTTCGTTACGACCATTTGAGCCAAAAGCAAAAAACGCAGTTTTGTTCGAAATGCTTAAAGTTAGCTAAATTTTAAGTTTAATCAAAATCGTTAAGGCCGTTTTCGAGAAAATCCAAATTGAAAAAAACCGTTACTTGAAAGGTACAAGTTTGAGCCGGGCTAAGACGAAATAAAAAAAATCTCGACAACCGTTTTTCTTGAAACTGCTATATATCAAGTTTGAAGAAAATCCGTCAAGCCGTTTAGACTGTAGCATGACGTGAAAAAGCGCACAGACGCACATACGCACATCCGCACATCCGCACATCCGCACAGACAGACCGACGGACGGTATGGCGAAAACCACTTTTTTGGGCTTTTCTATCATTGTAATGTCATGTTTGATTAAAACCTCGATTTTTTTTTTCTGCACGAAACCAATACTTGCCCTATAGAGCAAGTAAAAAAGGCGTGTATCACTCACAAAGTTGAGACTTTTAATTGCCATAAAAAAGGGCGTGTCCTAAAAATTTTTAAAAAAAAGTTTGAAGCACTAACTGAGCTTTGATCGTTAGTCGATTTTTAGACATATGCGTAAAACTACAGCTGAATCGAATAGTTTTTTAACGATCTTACTCGAGTAGAGGTATTTTATAAAAATCACGCTCTTAACAGGTGGGCGTATTGAACAAATGTACATACAAAAATGTAGTTGTATATTTTCCAACCAAGGCCGAAATTCAAAAATTTATTTTCATACACAAGCTTCTTAGTTTCGACCAAAAGAAGTACAAATTGGGGTTTTAGGGACCGTTTATTTGCAAATTAAGTTTTTTATAATTTCTACTGAAAATTGGGCGTCAGCCACACCCAAAACCAATTTTTTTTTGTTTTCATACACAAGATGTGTACGTCAAACTAATACCTACAAAATTAAAGGTTTCTTGCTTGTATACAAGCAGTTGTCTTAAAAATAATATTGAAGGTTTTGTATGAAAAGTGGGCGTCAGCCACTCCCAAACTGAAATATTTTTATTTATTTAGAGAAGATTTACCTTACCTTGCATGTGCAAAATTTAAGTGTTGTGCTTTGTTCATAACTGTACTAAAACCAATTTTATTTTGCTAAAAAGAGGTATTGAACAAAAATGGCAATTGTGGGCGTGTTTGTGGGCGGATTTCACCGGCCTTATTCTTGAACCAAAGTTTATATACACCAAATTTCAGATTTCTAGCTCAAAAGTTGCGACCCCCTAGAGAGTATACTTATACATACGGACGGACGGACATACATAAAAAGACCATAGGCTTTTGATTCCGAGTCAGAGTACCTATATACTTTTCTATACCAAACGGTATTATTTCTCTATGTTACAAACTCCACACCAAATACAATATACCCATTCTAATTGAATAGGGTATTAAAATAAGAATACGATACCACTATTTTGAAATAATGTATATCATAATATTTTTTTTTGTGTGTCCAAAAAGAAAATGGCGAAACACCGGATAAAGGTATTTTAAGGCGACGCGACGGCATCATTCGTGCGTGTTGACGTAACATATTTCGAAGTTTAGTGACCGTTTGGTGTCTCTTAAATTGGTGAAGCCAGGAAAGGTTTGGAATATTGTCCAAAATTGAGTGTGAGCAGGTAGAAACAGATGCGTTCTACTTAAGAACTTAAGAAAGAATTTTCTCTTGCAGGCGGAGATTTGAAACCCTTTAAAGTCATACGGTCTTATTGTGTTAAAAACAATCTTCCTTAAAAAAAAAAAACGCCGGCACAATTAAGCAGATGTCACACTACATGAAGATCGTTGAGCGAGTTTTTGATAACCGACTGTGAAATACAATACTGCCGTAGTGCCGTCTGATGACCTTAGTGTGGGCTTGTCGTGGGGAAGTCAACAACATCGGGATGTCTACGAACATTTTCATGAGTGGCACTCATGCAATGGGAAGTTTGCTAGAAACCTTTGTGCGGTTGGCCATGAAAAGGAAATGTACCAGGGTGCAGTGACAAATCTTAGTAGGTGTACACCAGGGAAGCATATTGAGTCCCCTGCTATTTATAGCAGGTTGTGACGAAGTTCAAAGTGCTAAAGGTATCCTTCGCTGACGAAGGTAACGAGCACTAAAACGAGAGACGATGTGGATGTTTCAGTCTTTTCGTATAGGTCCGAAAAGACTGAATAGTTGTGATGCCTGTTTCTTGATACATTTATGTCAATTCCAGACCTTTATTTGAGTGCAACAATGATTCCTATATATGTTGAAATCGAGTAGAATAAGAAGTACGAATATCCAAGGAAGCTTCCACGTCAAAAATATGATCTTGGAAAAAATAGAACACTCCCGACACAGCTAGTTTTGTAACGTTCAAAGGGGATACCCTAAAACCCCGCCAAAAAGTTAATGTCATTGAAAGCTTCGAGCTACATCATAATTAATCTAAAAAACAATAATCTCATCATAAGACTCTATCAGGAATACAAATTAAACAAATTTGAACTTGAGTTGAACTTTACACATCAGGCCATCGCTCAAATTCAGCGAATATATGCGGAAGAGTCATTGAATATTGGACTACCCGCAACCTTGCCACCGTGAGGAGCCAAGGCCGGCATTTGTACGATTTAATATTCTATACGTAATGAGGTCCTCTTCTAATCTTGCGTCCCATTTTGCGCGAGTTACTTTACATATTCAATTGTTAAAATTTAAATAAGAATATTACTCACCAGGTATACTTGTTCCTAAAGCAACAAAGCATATGGCAGTGACTGCGTCCTTAATTCCCAAAGTACAGCCAAAATGTGACGCTACATCGCCAATAATGGCTGTAACTAAACCTATACACGTAATTGATACGACGAAACATAAATATCCTCCGGCAATATCTAAAAAAAAAAATATAAAAAGTCAGCAAAGATTATACGATATACATTCTTACAACAACAACCTTAATGCAAAGGATAGTGTTTATAAAAAAAATAAAAAAGTCACGAAGAGCTTGTTGCCCAGCAAGAAGATGCCATGTTATTGTCCTAGCAACGTTTTAAGTTTTTTTTTTTTATAATAAAATGTTTTTTTTTAACGTCCTGCACTTAAGGATGTACTACACATTGTAGAACAAGTCTTATATCTTACCTGTTGGTGGGATGAATGCAAAAAGTAATTTCCAAAAGACCGTTAGAAAATGCATAATATAATCGCCCGTTGTTGGGGTAGCCTCCTCGCCGCCTTCTTCGCCACCACCGCCGCCACCTTCATCATCATCGTCTCCTGAATTTTATCGCAGAATTAGTCCATGCTGTTTTAAAATGTTTAAAACTTTCTTACCCGCACTAACAGTGAGTGCCTCCGTGAATTGTTCCTTCCAACTTGAGGTTCCTAGGAGTAGCGACGCATTAGCCTTCTGGACAAGTTTGTCTACGGTATTCTAAAAAAAAAAAACGACAACATTTATATGAAACTAGCAGAAAGAAAGTTTAAAAAATAGTATACAAAAACACAATACGACCCTTAACCCCGAAGAGAGAAATTGTATTTGAAATCCCCAAACAACCAACTGAACCATAAACAGTTAAGTGAACGCATATCCTTTTGCTCGCTTAAGTGTATGTGGGATAACTTTTAAGTTACATTATTATACACTTAAAAGGAGGCATCAGGATGGGAAAGTTTGTGAGGACAGTCCGAGCTGGCTTAACGTTTTGCTGAATTAAAAAAAAAAAAAAAACAACAACAAGAAAATCTATCTGCAAAGTGATCCCATTATACAGAATACCAAAGAAGTTAGGTACTGTTAACTAGCCCCAAGAATATAACCCTTACCCTTATAGCCGAGCGCCAACCAGAGAACACCTTTTAATTTGTATTCTTTTTGTTATTGTGGGAGTTAACTTGTTGGTTAATGGCTGGGCTAGAAGCCCATTTTACACCTTTTTGTTTTTCGTTGTTTCGTAGTTTCGTAGTTTCTAGAATAAGAGCCCTTGAGAGCTTGAGCATGTCATTTAACTAGTTGTTATGTTCATAAAACCAGGAATTGAAATTTAAAACGTTAAATGCTTTTATAGCTATAAAAAGTGTAAAAGGAGTAGGTAACTAGGGGGTACCTTACGTTCCTATTTTTATT
Organism: Platycheirus albimanus; assembly: GCA_916050605.2. Lineage (NCBI taxonomy): Eukaryota > Metazoa > Arthropoda > Insecta > Diptera > Syrphidae > Platycheirus > Platycheirus albimanus. The sequence continues at coordinate 7,995,211 of OU696696.1, read as the reverse complement.
TCAAAAGAATGAAGAAAGTTTGTGGTTAAAAAAAAAAGTTAGTACAACACAAAGGCTCATGCATGAGAAGTTGTGTAAAATGAGTGCGGCCTAGACATTAAGGATGAATGGATGGTGAAATTTGTAATTCCAAGTATAAACAGCTAGAGTGATGATGATGATGGGCTTTTGTTGCAAAGTGGCAATTAATTCTAGTGTTTGTTTAGCATTTAAGCATCGGCTTCCAAGAAAGGCATTATAAAGGATAGGATCTTTTTCACTTTTTCACGCATCCGTGAACCATAGTGAAAATGAACCTAAATTATAATTTGCTTTTCTTGTACTTAAGGTTAGACGTCAATGATACTATACAAAACTTGAAGCGTGGATGAATGCAAAAAGAAGTTTTTTCCCAAGGACGTATTTTAATTCATGTTTTGTTGAATAATTCAGATAAAAAGATTATGAATTTTGTTTCAAGTCTAAAAAAATCCTACAATTTTAAGTTGTCAGGTTCAGATTTCGACAACGAAACACCTAATTCGATGATGAAAGCTAGCACAAACAGCATAAGAATAAGGAGGGACATCGGCTGAAAGTTCTATCAAAGAGTAAAACAGGCGTCCAAGGGATATAAAATATATAGCTACTGATGAAAAACGAAACAAGAACAACAAATTTTGGTTCTACGCGTGGAATGTCCGGACCTTAAACCGGCCACGTGCATCCAAACAATAAACTATAGCTCTCAGAAAGTTAGATGGGATGGCGAAATCACAAAGAGTATGAAAAACAATACAGGACAAAGAGGTAGCTAAAGTGCGAGTACGGAAACCCACTTGGTTGCAGCATCAAGTCAGCTACTGTTAGAAAGCTGCACTTGCAAGAGACCCAAGAAGTTTTACCAACCCCATCTCCTCTAACATCTTGACATGTCCTGCTTCAGAGCCAAACCCAGACGATCAGAGGCAACATTGCAAACTGGCTATTAGAAAAGCTCTACTTATGTTTGGGGTTTCACTAGACAACCACAAAGAATCACCTGGTTCGGTTATGAGTGCTATATACCAGAAGTTACGAACTCTTACATCAAAAAGAAAATGCAATGCCTATGCCTATAAGAAAATTGCACATGACATTACGATGCATGATGTACCGGGTTTTTTTTTTAGAGGTATAGAACTTTAAGTTGGCAACACTTTCTATTTTAACTGGCGGCCATTTTGTCAGCTGTCAAGTGATTTATTTTTAGTTTGGCTTGGCATTTCAACATGAACCATGTTGTTCAAATTTATTTTGAAAATCATGGTTCTGTTTGAAATACGTATCCCAATTTTCATAAGCGAATTTTGTTTAGAAGTCGAAAAAAGAGGGTCTGTAAATTCCGTCCATCTGTCTTTCTTCAGACTGTGATGTTCAAATCCATACAAAAAACTATTTTTTAACTTTTGCATCTAAAAAAGCGTAAATAAGTGTTAAAAGGTAAAAATTCCGTGAAAACGCAAAAAAATTCGTAAAAAACGGTAAAAAAGAAGGTTAATAAAGTAAACACTACTGAAGCTAAGTGTACACGATTGCCAGGTCTGCAAATATTGCCGGATCTGTCAGTGGAAAATTTGTCTCGAATGGCGTGTACACACCAAATTAATTTGCAGACAAATTGTTTGGCTCCTAATTTGTAGACAAATATCTGCCAATTAATTTGTAGATGTCTGGCAATCTTTTACACACAAGCTGACAACCGTGTACACACCAAATTAATTTGCAGAAAAATTTGTTCATCAATCATTTTGAAGACAAATTAATTTGCGGATGTGGCAATCGTGTGTACACAAAATTCATTGGGAGATCACCAATTTTTTTTCATTTTCTGACCTTTCTGCAAATGTCTGGCAATGAATAAACTTGCAGGTGCAGTTTAAGTAACATTTGCAAATACCAACGAATTTTTTTTCACACCCCAAATTGGTTCTCTCTTGGGCAAAATTTGTATCTCCTTTTGATGCTTTTAAAAAAGTGTCATTGGAGCATATGGCTAAAAGTTGCAGAAAAATATGGCCAAATGACACTTTGACAAAGCGACACATGGCCATATTTTGAAATATGGCCACATGACATATTTTGAAAGTGTCATTGAGAAACGCCAAACGAAATGACGTCTTGTCTGTCGTTTGTGCTTGGAGGACAAACAAGAAAATTCAACTTCGTTTGCGCCTTCATTCTATAAAAAAGCGCCAATTATAAAACATCTTCCTGTGTAATAAATAAAAAGTATTAATTTATTAAATTAAATAGTTTCAGAGTATTTTGCTGTGCTTTTCTTTATCTTTTTTGTTTCTTGTTTGTGTAAACAATGTCCAAAAACTGTCTTCTAGGTGCTGTTGTTTGTATCAAAATAGCACTTTCAGTTTTTTTTTCGCTTCCCGGCCGCGCCGTCCACAAAAAGCCAACCGAGATTGAAATCCTTAGAGAAAGGAGAGCAGCAGGGCTAAATGCCATTAAAAGAAAAGATTTAAAGGAGAGCTCACTAAAGACAACAAGAATTATGTTCTCAACATTTTATACCTACAAGGCTACAAGTAAGATCGTTTTTAGTGATGTAGTAAAAATAAAGCACATTTTTTGAAGGTCGTCCAGCTAAGCTTAAAGACAAGCTACATTCAGATTGGATACCATCTTTAATCATGGAATATCCTCAATTTTCGAATACCATAGTGGGACGTCACCAAAGATTGCAAAATCGAACGAAATTGGAAGATGGGTTATCCCTGCAGTGGAATTAGAATTTAGTGAGCTGTAATTAAAATCTATCAGAATATCACTGATTTTGAAAACAAAGACTAAGGTTCTGTAAGCAGGAACATTGAAGAACATTATACTCTCTGATCGAGGAATGCAGGTGAATCCTGTAATTATGGAAAAAAAGCAAAACTTTAAATGCCAGCATTCCGAGACGGTAGACCAAAGGGATGCTGATGACCTTGAGGGGACAAGAAACCTTGCCAAGGTAAGGGTTTATGTTGAGAGAGTGATTGGTCTTCTCGGACAAAAGTACCTGATTTTAACAAAGCATCACAAATAAACGGCGACGAAATGTATTTTGACTACATTGTCAAAATATGCTGTGCTTTGACTAATTTAAGTCCATAATAAATATATTTAACATAAACAAATGCTTTGATTAGTGATTTTTTTTATTAAATCATAAATTCAAAAACGAACAGAAAAAAAAATCTAGTTATTAATGGAAACAAATTCATATTTAAATCAATAATAATGTAATTTATTAAAAAACCAACAACAGCAAAATAAGATCGACGAAAGAAAAGTTCATACAAAATACCCATAAGCTTATCAACTAAAAAAAACTTTATTAAATATAATTTATTAAGAAATATTTAAATTTTTATTTGAAATTGCAGGCAAATTAGCTTTTGTTTGCCCTCCACGTTCGATAAATGATACTCGAGATTTGGCAGCTGTCAAAAGGTATAGAGCCCCATTGTCATATTTCAAAATATGGCCATATGACTCATGTGTAAAATGTCACGGTATCGTGTTGCTAGTCATCTTTAACTTAAAGTGCTGATATTAATTTATTGGTATTTACAATTATAATTTGAAAATTATGATCACATTTTAATCTCATTTCTGTTTGATTATAAAAATGCAAACTTTATTGACAACACTAAACAATCATTAGGTCATAAGGTTATTAAATGTATATTACCTTGGAGAGCTTATTTAGTTCAGAAAAAAATCATTTTCATCACACACTTTACAGCTCTGAAGTAAAAATCCCATAATAAAGGATTCATTTAGAATTCATTCCCCGTTTTCTTTATGATCGATCTCGTTTTAATGGTGATCGCGCTCTTTTGCTTCACGTATGAAGCAAACTAAACCTCTGTGGGCATTTTCACAAGGATCAGTTCCCTGGGATTCTTTGTTGCACTTGTCGAGTACGAAATCAATTTCCGGAGAAGAGGGAGCATGACTATGTGCGAGTAATTTACTTTTGATCTGTTTCAGATTAAATCCATTTTGCTTGTCGAAAATTTTAAATTTTTCAAAAACACATTTTATAATGCATTTTAAAATGGAAGCGTCAGATAAGTTTTCAGTCATATGGTAAATAATTTTGTACATGTTAATGAAGTCGGTTGTAATTTTGAATTCCTCTGCGCATTCTTTCAAATATTTGTTTTTTAAATTCACAGCTTTGTAAGCCGTTGCTTGGGGTTCTTCAGAAGAAAGCTGATCTTCAGCCGATGCATCAACAGTTTGTGGGGCTATTTCAGCTGATGCCTGTCAAAAATAATTCTAGACCATGTCATGGAACTTTTAGATAGAACATTTAGTTAAATCCTTACCAAAGCTACTGCACTTAATAAGAGTACAACACATAGTTTCATTTTGGGTTGTAGAATATTCTCAGGCTTGATCTTTTACGGAATAGAAGTTTCAACTGCTTGCAAACTTAAAGAGTACATTGCTTTATAGCTCAGTCTATGTTAAAAATAGCAATATCATTCCTAATCTCCCACGAAACATTTTCAAGAATCTTCGTTCAAAAGGTCAAAAAAGCTATCGACAATTTTAAAGGGTGTTTTTTTAAGCTATAGATCACAGATAAATTGTATTGACTTTATTTGAAATATAATTAAACCTTAAGGTCCAATTTCTCAATATTTACAGGATTTTGTCGTATCGGCAATAATGCTGCGAATGCTGTTTTGGCAGTTGTCAATCAAAGAAATTCATTTCAGGAACGAAAAAGTCATTGATCATGGCTCTATATAACGCCCTTCTTTTATTTTAACCCTGTTGCCTGCATTGAATGATCGATGAACCATAAAGCAACCCAAACTGGATTCTGGATCTAGAAGTGTCCAAAAACGACTTGAGGATTATCAACACTCCAAATGCAGCAATTTTGCTTATTGACGTAGCCGTAGTGCTTCAACGCTGAACAAAAGTTATCACCCAGAGTAATCGTGGTGGGAAAAGTTTCATAGTTGATAGAATACATGACGTGTTAATGGAAGGTTGTGTTGATCATAAAATGGACGTAGTGCGCTAAGCGTTTCATAAACAGAATTATTTTTTTCGAAATAAATCTTCTTGATGAAATGTGCAAACCAAACTACCCAAAACAGTGCTACCAACATAAATTTGTATACCTAAGAAAAACACCCTTTAATTAAACAGGTTTTGAAGCATTCACTCTGTCAGAAGAATAGTAGACAAGTGTGTTGTTTATTAAGTGCCAAAAATGTTTAATACTTTCAATAATAACCTTATCATTATTTAGCACAGTACAAGCGCAATTAGGAAGGTTGGATAGAGATAGTTTAATGGTTTCGAGTCTATAAATCGTAATGCGATGGACAAATCAAGACGGTTAATGCATTTGACATTCGTCTAGTGCGTCTGAAGAATGAGTATGTGGGATTTAATACAGCGAACTTGATTGGAATATGCCAAATCACTGCTAGGGATTTTAAAAGCACACTACCAAAAACCAAATTAAACCTAGTAGAGGAATGAAGCTAAGGAAGCGATAAGTAAGAAGAAAGCAGCTTAGACTGCTTAGACCATATAGATGAAAAGGCAAGAAGATAAAGTGCGCCCAACTTCAAGGGAAGAGTAAAAAGAGCCTGTGTATCCGGAGCTGGAAGCAATTTCTCCCCTTGCTGCTGATGCAAGCGGAGCCCACGCCAGGATAAGAAGTGACAAGTGAAACGAATAATGCTTCTAGACTTCTTAAACTTAAAGTGCTATCAAGGTCATACGATAGCCTGACACCTTACTTTGTGAGAATTTTGTCTAATGTTATTGGTATTCACAACACTATTATAATTTGAAAATAATGATCACTTTTTAATCACTTTTTAATCTCATTTTTGTTTGATTGTAAAAATTGAATTTTTAATGACAACACGTTTATATTCAACAACAAACCATCATAAGGTCAATAGGTTATTATAAGTTATCTTATGAAGAGCTCACTAAATTCAGAAAATTTTTCATCACACACTTAACAGCCCCGAATTCAAAAGCTTAAAAGAATTCATTACTCCTTTTTTATATGTTTGAGCTCCTGTTGCTCGCGCTCCTTTACTTCACGTATGAAGCAAACTAAGCCTCGGTGGGCATTTTCACAAGGATCAGTGCCCTGGGATTCTTTGTTGCACTTGTCGAGTACAAAATCAATTTCCGGAGAAGATGGAGCATGAACATGTTCGAGTAATTTAGTTCTAATTTCGTTTAAGTTGAATCCGTTCTGCTTGTCGAAAAATTTAAACTTTTCCAAAATACATTTCACAACGCATTGGAAGTTGGAAGCGTCAGGTAAGGTGCCAGTCCCGCTAAAGATCGCTTTGTATTTTTCAATATTATCGGCTGGAATATTGAGTTCCTCAGCGCACTCTCCCAAATATTTGTCTTTTAAATCCACAGCTTTGGCAGCCGTTGCTTGTGGTTCTTCAGTAGATTGCTTATCTTCAATCGATGCATCCACAGTTTGTGGGGCTATTCCAGCTGATGCCTGTCAAAAATAATTCTTAATGATGTCATGGAACTTTTAGATAGAACATTAAGTTAAATCCTTACCAAAGCAGCTGCAATTAATAAGAGTACAACGGATCGTTTCATTTTGGGTTGTAGAATATTCTCAGGCTTGATCTTCTACGGAATAGAAGTTTCAACTGCTTGCAAACTTATAGCGTACGCTGTTTTATACCTAGCGCAGTCTGTGCTAAAAAACAATAACATTCCTAATCTCCCACGAAATTTTTTTAGGAATTCTTGTTCGGAAAGTCAAAAAGCTATCGACAGTTTTAAAGGGTGTTTTTTTTTTTGGAAATATAGAACTATTAAATGAAGCAAAACACAAATAATTGTATTGGGATCAGCAGCTATTCCGTAACGCGCGCCAGTGCTGTTCCCGGTACCCGGTGGTCAACCGGCTTCAATATTTGCAAGAGTTGGATTTTGTAAGCCAGTGTACACAGATCCAATTGTAGTGCACGATGGCGGATGGACTCATTCGGGTCATCTTCGATGTTTCGCTCTACGAAAGCATTAGCTTTCTCGGAACGTATTGAACGACCGACAGTGGGGTATTCTACTTCAAAACATGGCATAAACCCAATTTTGTGATTTTTCAGGAAAAGTCTTATAACGGTACCTCCAATTAGACCGGTTTTTCTCGTAAACCACTTGACGGATGGCGATGAAGTTTTTAATTTAGGAGCCTTAATAGATGAAATTATATTAATTCTTAAATTTTTCAAAAAAAAAATTGTTTGAGTTTAAAAAAAAAAATGAACAATTTTTTTTATTGTTTGTTTTTTCCAAATACGGTTTGATCTATTTTTTTAAAATTTTATTTTTTTATAAAAACTTCAAATAGCTAGAAGTTGGCATACTCAAGAAATATTTGGAATATTTTTTTCGAAAATTTAAAAAAAAAAACTGTTTTTTGAAAAAAACTGGTCGAACGATTTTGGAAAAAAATAAAAATTTTAAATTCTAAACAGTAAACGAAATCAGATGGCTTACTTCATTTTTTCCAAAAAAACGTTTTAACTAGTGATTTTTAAGTGATCAATAAATTTCATATCATTTTTTCCCTGCTTTTTTTCCAAAATCTCAAACGCCAAGACCACTGACACACATTAGAGCAAGTTCGTCCGACCCAGTCGTGCATTTTATTTAGTGTAGATCATATCTTATTTGTCTAATAGAACTTAATGTGTGAGATTTTGTGATGCTATTTCCCGTAAAATAAATATTACTTCAGGTGTACTCCAAGGTAGCCATCTGGGTCCTCTCCTATTTTTGATTTTTATAAATGTCTTCCCCTTATTTCATATCATTTCATATCATTTTTTCCCTGCTTTTTTTCCAAAATCTCAAACGCCAAGACCACTGACACACATTAGAGCAAGTTCGTCCGACCCAGTCGTGCATTTTATTTAATGTAGATCATATCTTATTTGTCTAATAGAACTTAATGTGTGAGATTTTGTGATGCTATTTCCCGTAAAATAAATATTACTTCAGGTGTACTCCAAGGTAGCCATCTGGGTCCTCTCCTATTTTTGATTTTTATAAATGTCTTCCCCTTATTGTTTATAGGGTGCAGATATTTGTTATGTGCCGATGACCTCAAGTTGTTTCATATTGTAAATACTGATCATGACGGTTTATTCTTACAACAAACCTTAGAAACTCTTGTAAACTGGTGTAAATTTAACGGAATGTCCCTTGCCAATACTATTAGACTATAACATTGAAGATAAAAAGTTATAGTTCGAAAAGCTGTGATGAAAGATTTATGTACATATGTAGGTACATATCTTAATTGACAATAAACTGACTTTTAAACATCATATTGACAAAATACACTCTAATACTTGAGCTTGTAAAGCGAAGGTCCTGTGATTTCGATGATCCTTATATAACAAAAGCAATTTATTGTTCTTTAGTCCCGTCCTTGTTAGAGTATTGTAGTGTTATTTTGTGCAATTTTTGTTGTCTGCTTTGAGAGGTCTTGGGTGGAGTTCTGAGAGTTTTTTGTTGCCTCGATATTCTCATCGTTTGAAGCTTATAAATATATCTGAAGCCCTACTTGCGTTTGACCTTTTTAAAGGAAATATTGACTCGTCTTATTTGTAAGAAGTTCAAGAACAAATTATGCCAATTATTGTTTTAAAATGTTCAATAAATATTCATTGAAAAGTTTTCAAATTTATAATCATACAAACGCATAATAAATAAATGAATGTTCACTATGATCTAATTTTTAATTTTTAAAGTTAAAGTGGGAAACAGAAGAATACAATTATCCTGTTCAAAGTGATAGCTTCAATTGTCGGATTTATGTTATTCATTACATAGAGAGTATTCTCAATGGAATGGTTTCCTGCATCAGCCCCATTAATCCAAATGCTGAGCGAGAAGTATTGAATTGAAACATGAAATACTCATTAGTTCATTAGATGTTTCGGATACTCTTTGCCTATATTGTGGTCGTGATGAGGCCTACAATGTCAACCAAACCTGGTGTCAATGCTATACTTGCAAAAAATGGGCTGAATTCCGATGTCTTCACTATTTGAACAGGAAGAAATACAAGACAAATATTTCCTTTTTAACTGTGACTGTTGTTTGAGGTGGCTGACATCACATAAAAGATAAGTCTCCAAATCTTAAGGTACATTAATTTGTCGAATTCATAATGACATCTTTATTCAATCTTGTTTCTTAATTCTTATCACAGACCATTGAAGTCGAACTAAACTGGAAACCAAAGCAAAAACGGCCTTAGTACATAATTATACTATATTGAATTTACATGGGAGACTGACACAATTCTGTTAATCAAAATCCCGAAAATCCCAGATCCCGAAAACCTAAAATATAGAAAGGCCAAAATCCCCAAAATAAAACAGAAAAAAAACCACTTTTCAAAATTGTCTGTTCAATGAAATATTCATTCTAGCTATGAAACATAAAATAAAACACCATTTAAATAAAAATTTAAACATAAAATTATAACTTAAATATTTAGACTCTTAATTTGATTGATTTTAACTCAACGATTTTATCTCACTTAATTCAATCACAACACAACGCTACAGAAAGCACAATAACAACTTGAAATCATGTTCAAAGAGATATTAACGGAACTAAACAGTTGTATTAGTTTGTATGCCTTAACCAACCTTACACTTAGAATTATTTTTCCGAAATTGAAATTCCGAAAAATTATATTAAATGAAAAATTTGCGGACATTTTTCATTTTATATAATTTTTCGGGATTTCGGGATCACATTCGTTATTTCGGGATCACATTCGGGATTCTGGGTTTTCGGGATTTTGGTTTTCGGGATTTTGGATCTTGGGTTTTCGGGATTTCGATTTATGGGATTTTGACCCCAACCCCATTTACATACACACCTATAAGTACAAATAAAAACATTCACAATATTTTGCTAGTTTTTAAACACCAAAGCATAAAATTCGAAATAAAAAAAAATAAAAAAAGGTCACGTTAAGAGATATGAAATCCAAAGAGTTAAGATTTATGAGATACGAAATTCAAGAGATATGAAATTCAAAAATGCTTTCCTTTTCACCCAAACATTTTTGAACTTGAAGTTATAAAGGTCCGAAGATATGTTTTAAATTATCCTAAATCATGGTACAAAAATATAATGGTATAACATAAAAAAAAATAAAAATCATCACGTCTGCAGTTTTAGATTTTGTCTAGACTTCTTAAATTTAAAGTGCTATCAAAGCCACGATAGCCTGATACCTTTGTGAGAATTTTGTCTAATGTTATTGGTATTCACAATTACTATCACTTTTTAATCTCATTTTTGTTTGATTAAAAAAAAAATTTAATTTTTATTTCCAACACTTTTATGTTAAAAAACAAACCATCATTATTTCAATAGGTTATTATCTTGAAGAGCTTATTAAATTCAGACAAGAAAAAAATTATTTCCATCATACACTTAACAGCTCAGAAGTAAAAATCCAATAATTTAAGATTTATATAGAATTCATTCCTCGTCTTCTTTACTGTCGATCTCATGTTCCTGTTGCATGCGCTCAATTGCTTCACGTAAGATGCAAACTACACCTCTGTGGGCATTTTCACAAGGATCAGTTCCCTGGGATTCTTTGTTGCACTTGTCGAGTACGAAATCAATTTCCGCAGAAGCTGGAGCATGATGCTGGCTATGTGCGAGTAATTTCGTTTTAATTTCTTTTAGATTGAATCCGTTCTGCTTGTCGAAAAAATTAAACTTTTCCAAAATACATTTCACAACACATTGAAAATTGGAAGCGTCAGGTAATTTTCCAGTCTCACGGAAGATCAATTTGTATTTTTCAATAGTATCGGCAGAAATTTTGAATTCCTCAGCGCACTCTTCCAAATATTTGTCTTTTAAATCCACAGCTTTGTCAGCCATTACTTGTGGTTCTTCAGTAGATTGCTGAACTTTAGCCGATGTATCAACAGTTTGTGGTGCTATTCCAGCTGATGCCTGTCAAAAATAATTCTAGATCATGTCATGGAACTTTTAGATAGACCATTAAGTTAAATCCTTACCAAAGCAGCTGCACTTAATAAGAGTACAACAGATAGTTTCATTTTGGGTTGTACAATATTGACGGGCTCTATTTTTTACGGAATATAAGTTAAAATTGCTTGCAAACTTAGAGAGTACGCTGTTTTATAGCTCAGTCTGTGCTAAAAAACAATAACATTCCTAATCTCACACAATTTTTGGCATCTTCGTTTGAAAGGTCAAAAAGCTATCGACCGTTTTAAAGGGTGTTTTTTTTAGAGATATAGAACTATAAAATTAAATAAAACACAGATAATATTATTGGGATCAGCATCAATTCCGTAAGGCTGTGTCCGGTGGTCGGTCAACCAACTTAAATTTTGGCACGATTTGAATTTTGTAAGCCAGTGGATAGACACAGATCCAATTGTAGTGCACGATGGCGGATGGACTCATGCGGGTCATCTTCGATGTTTCGCTCTACAACAGCAATAGCTTCTTTGGCACGTACTATGCGAAAACGTTTCATCGTTAATCGAATTAAAGTTGCTTTGATATACTATCGTGACGACCATAAGAAAGACATATAGTGCAGAGTGCGTTTCATGAACAAAACCATGTTTTTTTTAAATAAATCTGCACAATTGCATGCGTTGTTCAGGCATCAGTTGATTCATGATGAAATGTGCAAACCAAACTAAAGATAATCACATGGCAGATGACAAATTAGCTGTCAATGAAAACATTGCTACCAACTTAAAGTTTTATACCTCTAAAAAAACACCCTTTAGTTGAAGCAGGTTTTTATGTTAAACGCTTCATAGGAATTGGAGACAAGTATTTTATTTATTCAAAAATATTTAATACTTAGAGTATCAATAAAATTCTCATGAATTAACAGACAATTCTACAATTCTCATGAATTAACAGATTATGAGCACTTAGGAAGGTTAGATAGGAGATATTATGATGATACTGAGTCTGTAAATAGTAAAATTGAGACGGATAATGAATTTGTCATTCGTCTAGTGCGGTTGAGGGACGAGTATGTGGGATTTCCTACAGTGAATTTGATTAGAAAGTGAAAAATCAGTTTTCAAAGCACACTAACAAAAAGCAAATGAAACCTTGTGGTGGAATGATGAGCCTAAGGTAGCGATAAGTAAGAAGAAAGTGTCTTTTAAAACTTGGTCATTTCTATTCTTTTTTACGATTTTTGAATGCTTTGGGAATATGTATGAATAATCATGGGAAAACTGACTATATTTCGATATATTGATTTTTTTTCACCCGATAATTATCGATACTGTTAAAGAATATCGATACGATAAATATCGATTTTTTTTTTCACTTGCCAATCTCTACATTGATCAAAACACACACAAATGCCATGAAACACGTGGTGCACGAATAAGTAAGATTATAGTATTTATATTCTAACTCGTTCGTGCACACGGTGAGCTGATGCAAACCATCGGTGCCGCCATATTGGAATACAGAGCGTTACTTCCGTCAGACAAAAAATCTGAGTTACCTCCTAGTCGCGCCCAAAGAAGTTTTACTTCAAAAATTTTCGAACCAATTTATTTTTTGCGGGGTTTCGTATTATCGGAAATTTAAGGTCACAAGTAAAAAACAAAGTTAAAGAAAAATTTGAAAATCTACCAGTTCAAGAAAAATGTAGTTCACCAGTATGTGAACATAAACCAAATCTAAGTGAAATAAAATACGCCTTTAAATATGTTGACACTATTCTAATTCATTCAGAAAACATCACAGTGAATTCAAAACTTTTAGCGGATCGTTTTCATTTTTATGTAAGGTCTTCTTTGCTGAAGAATGGTGTTTAAGTTTTTAACAGTTTGAAACGTAGAGGAAATGAAATGTGTATAGATTATGCAAGTTGCAAACAGTTGAACTGTGGATGTGGAAGAAAATTTAAATTTGAGATCCATATAATGGGACTTTCAACTGAAGTCACAGTGTGTGCTTCAGCAAAGAAAAATTTAGGATGCCACACAGGACCTTTGGTATATCAATTAAGAGGTCAAGAAGGACCAAGGCGAGTGAGTGATATGTATACGGAAAGGCTGTAACACAATTAAGCTCCGCGAAAATTCATAATTTTCTTGTTAAATTCTCATTGTTAAAAAATTTCAAATTGAATACTTTGTTGTGAATTCCCTACGAATTTTTTTGATATAAAAATCAAGTATTATCACATGCACATTCAGTGAAATTATTAAAAAAGAAAAAGTCGAAATTGATAATTTTTGTTTTTACATAAATAGTTCATTTACATACAACTGTAATGCCAAAAACAAATTCAAACTCAGCAGAGCGAAAAAAAACGCTGAGATCAAATGATAAACACTTGCCATCTATCTCTCTCACACCATCATCATGCACTCCCGATAAAATAACATCACTTTCACTGTCATCAAAAAGCTTTTGGAACAAAATTGAGGTTCGATTTGCAGAGTTTTCTAGCACAATAACAACGAAAATAAAAATTGAATTTGATCTTCTTCGCCCAGAACTTAACTAGCCTCATTGCGGAAATTGAAAAAGATTTTAAAAGTAGACTCTACAGCGTTGTAATTGATTTTGATAACCGGTTGGCTACTCTATCAAACTCCGTAACCTTAAGTAGACAAGCAACTGAGAATGTTAAAATGGCTCAAGACGAAAATATTTCACTTTTAAAACAACAAATTGACGCACTAGCACGAAGAAATATAGCAGACGAGATAGTCTTACATGCGATTCCTATATTTGCCGATGAAAGTCTTGTTGAAGTCTTCAAATTGTTTTGTGAAAAAATAAACTATGAAATAACACTGATCTCATTTACGCGCACGAAACCAGCAAAAAATTCAACCAAAAGTGCGGTTATAATTAAACCCAATGAAAACAACATTTTTAAAGAGAGCTGGCGAATATTATAAACAAAACTCCAAAGCAGTTACTCTGAGAAATCTTGGTTTTCATTCTACAGAGTTTGTAAGAGTTTATGAAAGTTTGACAAAACAAAACCACGAACTGGTTAGAAAAGCAAATGCAATGCGTCGTGATAACTTTCTCTTTTCTGTGCAAACTTGAAGTGGGAGAGTATTTGTCAAAAAAACTGCACACGATAAACCAACATACATTGCTGATATAAGATAAACTTTTTATTAAATAAAAGCGTAAAAAAAAATTTTATTGGAGGCGAACCTCTTTATTCCCGAATCAACTTAAAACTGAAGATATAAATTGTTGCTGAACGAGAATTATTTCTCGCTGACGCTGCGTCTGGCGAAACAACAACAGCCAGGCAAAAGCTACATTCCATCACGTAGCAGGCGTAACATAACACCCACAATTGGAAATGGATGAAAAAAAGCAACATGCCAACTGTGGGAACGGAAGGTAGCATTAGGCAGATAATTTTAACTGAGTTTAACTTATACCTTCGTTGAATTCAGTATATAATAGCAAAGGGGCCGGTGCTTTTACTTTGACACCTGCTAATGTTGCTGCCGCTGAAAATGTTGCTGAAAATGAAAATGTTGCTGCTGGTGCTGGTTTATCTTCTCTTGTTTCTTCAAATTTGTCCATTGCAAGAGCTGATGTGGATGTGGGTGCTGCTCTGTTTTGATTTTTGATCTTTGATTAATTTCGTTTTCTCTTAATATTTGTATTATGCATAGTTTATTATGAAATCGACAAAGTTTCCACTTTGTTCATTGTCATTACTTTAACTAGTTTCTTGTTTTTTAATTATCAAATGTTCTTTTCCTTCAGTATTACTGAAAATATATAGTTATGTTTATGTTATTTATATTTATACTAGCAAACCCATGCCCGCTTCGCTGAGCAGATTTCCTATGGGCTGTTGCCTCTAAAAAAAATTCAGTTTAACCAAGAGGCGTATAAATTGAGAAATGCTAAAATTAAAGAGTATAGAAAGAAAACTTTGAATAAAATTCGTTTTTTAAATATCTTACATTTTATTCAAATGCTTTCTTATAAACCATTTATATCAAACTCATTTTTAATATTTTTTTATTATATAAGATAAGAAAAGATAAGATTAAATCAAAGAAATATTTATTCAATGAAAAAAGTAAGCCATTTTATTGCTTGAATTTATTTTAGTTTTAAAGAAAAAAATTATCGAAATCTGCGAAGCGGTTTTTTTTAAATGGCAGAAGACATTTTACATCCAATTCGTGTCAGTTCAAGAAATCCTGATCTTGGGGCTAATGAGGAGATGCATAACCAGGCTTTGCTCTTGATCGAAGATATGTGTTACCTCATATGTGCGGCAGTTTATTAGTCAGGTTAGGAGTGCCAGCGCCAGATCGCGGAGTGAATGACTCATTTAATAGAGAATTGGAACGTAAACGTGAATATGATCGATATGAATTAGACCAATCAGTTCAAACGAATGAACTGTTGAACCCAAAATAGAAGAAAGTTTATGATAAATTAATTAATACAATTGATGATGGAAATGGTGGCTTATTTTTAATGGATGCCCCTGGTGGAACAGGAAAGACATTCCTCATGTCATTGATTTTGGTCACTATTCGTGCGAGATCCGAAATTGCGATAGAAATTGCTCATTCAGCGTTGAAATTGCCATTAAATCTTCAAACTACTGAACAACCGACATGTAACATTGCAAAACACTCTGCAATAGAAAAAGTTTTAGTAGCCTCACAAATCACATCTGGGATGAATGCACAATAACGCATTGGAAGCTCTTTATCGAACCTTAAAAGATCTGCCCAATTTCGGCGGCTAAGAATAGAGGTGTGAATGACTTAAACTTTATAATTGAGAATCAAATCGTTGGTACTCTGCATTCATTCATATTGACTGTGTAACAAACGAAGATGAAGCCACTAATTATCCAACCTCATCTAAAACAACCAAAACTATGCGATGGAACGCGCTTGGTTAAAAAAAAACTGATAAGTCATGTGATGCCCGCGACCATACTCAACGGAAAATTTAAAGATGAGTTAGTTCTCATTCCGGGGATTCCAATTATCCCAACAGATATGCCCTTTGAGTTTAAACGAATTCAATTCCTAATTCATCTTGCCTTCGCCATGACGATTAACAAATCTCAATTCCAATACTTGACTGTTTGTTTTCTCAACCCATGCCCACTTCGCTGAGCAGATTTTACAATCAAAAAAAGTCGTACAATTTTTCAATTCGTCAGGCTGGAGAAATGCTAATACTTAAGGAAGCAGAAAGAAAATATTTGAATAAAATGCGTTTTTAAAATGTCTAACATTTTATTCTAATGCTTTCTTATAAACAACATTTTTTGTATTACCATCTTTAACATAAATAAAAAGTGCGAACGGTTTCCCTACTCTAGAACACCCAACATACAGTTGACCATGAGAAATCAATACCGCAAATTTTCAAAAACTGAACTCGGGCTTTATTTATAGTGATGGCAAAAGCAAGGCGAATAGGAAATTGATGACGTTTAAAATCAAATGGCAAATCAGGTGGAATGATTGGAATTCTGGAGATTAAAACATCTTCCCCTTTATATTTGCCACTAATGATCCTAGCTTCAATTAGATTGTTCATTCACTTTTTTCCAGCTATTCTAGTACCATTGCAAAGTTGAGGTTGATTTATATTACTCAGCATTATAATCGGGGCTCCAATTTTAAGAGCTAAATAATGAGGTGGCAGTCCCGGTAAATCAATCGAATTCAAAAGTTCCGTCTGATAATTCACTACGTCATCCTCATTTATTAATGCATCAACTCATTTGTTGGCAACAAATTGTGCATCTATTTCTTCTAAAATAGATGCATTAATTTCAGCGACATCTTTATTTTTGCCTTTAGCTCTTTCACTTAACCAAGTACGATTTTTATTGTTCTCCGAAATACTTGGAAACACACTTTGAATCAATTCTTTCTTTGAATTCCTTATACTATAGACATTTGCAGTGTTATTTGGCCATTTGAACTATCAACGTCAACGGACATTTTTCCATTTCCAATATCCAACAGCTGCTTTGAAAATTCTGCAGCAGATGGATCACTTTAGTGAGTGTTTTAACAATATATCCACAAAGGAGAACATTTAAGGCATTGACATCCGCAGTAGTCGATCGGGGTATCACCGGCAAAGTTTGTCTGAAGTCACCCACCAACAATATCATGGCGCCGCCAAATATTACTTGGCTACCTCGCAAATCTTTCAGAGTTCGATCTAAAGCTTCAAGTGACTTTTTGTGTGCCATTGTACACTCATCCCATACAATAATCCTACACTGTTGCAAGACTTTGGCCATTGCCGACGTTTTAGAAATATTACGTGTAGGCGCTTCGTTAACCTGGATGTTTAAAGACAATTTAAGTGCAGAGTGCCCTGTACGACTACCATTAATTGATTGCATACTGGAAAGTGCATTTGCAACATACGTAGCATACATGGCATTATTTTTTTTACAGACAAACCTGGTGCAAATAAATACCTTTTCAGCAAACAAAGAATCATCAAATTCGGTGTTGTCAAACTCGAGATATACATAAATGGTCAAACATAAATCAAACTCATTTTTATATAATAGAAGAAGAAGAAGATAATTATTACTTGAATCCACTCAATCATTTATATTTATATTTTTAATTTATTTTCTACTTCTTTGTATTTCTGTGTGAGAGCAGCTTCCTTTGATTGTTTACTTGTTCTTTGGTTTTTCTATCTTTATTATTGTTTTTTAATGGTTTTTGGTTGTGATCCTGACATTATAAGGTCTGTCCTTAATGTGCTAGGCGGTGCGCATAATGGGCTTAACGTCTGCCATGTTAATGCTGGTAGCCTTCGTTCCAAATACACTGTGTTATACCAAATGTTTAGTATGTACTTCTAAAATTGACATTTTAATGATCTCTGAATCATGGCTTAATGAATCAGCTTGTAATTTTTCCAGGATATGGTGCAAACCAAACTAAAGATAATCACATGGCAGATGACAAACTAGCTGTCAATGAAAACATTGCTACCAACTTAAAGTTTTATACGTCTAAAAAAAACACCCTTTAGTTGAAGCAGGTTTTGATGTATTCACTCTGTCAGAGGAATTGGAGACAATTATTTTATTTATTAAGTGCCAAAAATATTTAATAATAAGAGTATCAATACAATTCTCATGAATTAACAGACAATTCTACAATTCTCATGAATTAACAGATTATGAGCACTTAGGAAGGTTAGATAGGAGATATTATGATGATACTGAGTCTGTAAATAGTAAAATTGAGACGGATAATGAATTTGTCATTCGTCTAGTGCGGTTGAGGGATGAGTATGTGGGATTTCCTACAGTGAATTTGATTAGAAAGTGCCAAATCAGTTTTCAAAGCACACTAACAAAAAGCAAATGAAACCTTGTGGTGGAATGATGAGCCTAAGTTAAGTAAGAAGAAAATGGCTTTTAAAACTTTGTCAAAGTCCCCTCAGGTCATAGAGATGAAAAGGCATGTCTTTAATTCTATGAAGTGGAATACAGAAGCTGTAAGAAAGAAGAGAAGATGAAGTGTGGCCAGCTTCAAGCGAAGATTAAGGAGAGTCTGTATATAGGGAGCCGAAAACATTTCTTCCCCAGCTGCTTATACAAGCCAAGCTATTTAAGAACTAACGCAAAACAGTGTGAATTAGAGCGCAACCATCTTAAAAATAGGTTCTCAAAAAAGGATAAATGCTCAAGACTCATTCACATTGCTCAAGGCCAACTTCTTGTAGAAGACGAAAAAATTCGTAACAGTCGGCAACAGTGTTGTGATATGCTATATGGTACTTTCCAATTGTTGAACTTACTTTACTATCATACCCAGCGTAAGTAAGTGAGGTTGTTGAAAACTCCAAAAAAGGCAAAGTGGTTGGGCCGGACGAGATACCATCTCATAGCTTTGGAAAAACATGTATGATATCAGGGTCATATCATATGGCTCATGATTCTAATCTTCAAGTTTCAAAGAGGTGATCGGATGCCTCAACAATGGAGTGAAAGTAACCTCCTTCCAATGTATAAATGGAGGATAAAACACGAACCTGTGATAATAACCGTTAAATTATGCTGAAACACTATTAAGATCATTTAGGATGCCGCCCGGAAGTCAACTACATATGCAAATTTTTAGGAACATTATGGAACAACATCGGGATTCCTTAGAGACTTTGCGTATTGTGTTTGGTGATTTTGAAAAAAGCATTCGATAGAAAACCACGAGGTCTGATATAAGAGTCATTTAAACAACGACGAGTTCCATGAACCTACATGCGGATGATCATGGACATGTACGAGGGATCAGTGAGAAAAGAAAGATGTCTAGCTGGAGTCACCAAAGAATTCCAAATCACAGTAGGTGTACACCAGGGAAGCTTCTAATTGCCTACTTGAAGGTAAAATGACGGACCACAAAATGCATCAGTTATTCTTTGCTGACGATGGAGATCATAACTTCCTGCAACGAGCTTTTGACGCATTGGTTGACGTTTTGGAGTGAAATGGGTACCGTTTAAGTCCAAAAACTACATCACAATTATCATTCTTGTACTGTCCATTGTCTGATACACACATGCCTATCCCAGACGTTTATTTTAATGGAACAGTGGCGTGACAGGCTCAGCTGATATTTTCACGTTCAATGGAGAGACCCTTATCAAAAAAAAGCCAATATCATACAATGGTACAATACGATAGTAGGGGATAAAGAGAAGAGGCAGGCCTAAGAACTCCAGATTCTGGTACAAACAAATGCCATAGTTCCATAGACCATAGTGTCATATAGAACCATATTTTAAACAATGGCCATAATTCGCATTGCAAAGCGACACAAGACCCAAAATGTACGTTATAGCTTTAAGTCTAATCTTTGCAAAAGTGGCATGAGACACTAAAGCTAGCACAAAAGTATCTTAGTGTTTTCCCCAATAATGGCGTTATGACACTTTGGTAAAGCGACGTAGGGCCATCATTTCAAATATGGCCTTATGATACTTCGTAATGCGTCATAAGGCCATATTTCGAAATATGACCTTATGACACTATTGCCTTATGTCATGACACCATCGAAAACAGCACTTAGTTGGCATCAGAAATGGAATGATCCAAAACCAGTAGTCTTCCCGAAGCTTTCTGAGGTCAACCCGGCGAACCCGTATCATAAGTGTGGAGCAGACAGACAAGTACGAGAATTGACATTTATTATCCACGTGAGATAATAACGGCGCGGTGTAAGAATGAGAAAAGGAAGAACTCTTTGTAATTTGCAAAGTTCTTGATTTTAATTTATTTTCAGAACTGTTTACTGTACCAACCTTAAAACAATCCCTTTGACCAATTTGTATCACATTTTACAATAAAAAAAAAAGTATATTTCAAACAAATCCATCTTAAAAATTGAGTGTATCTGTGACAGTGCGACAGTGCTTTAAATTTTTTGAAGACATTCACACAATTTAAAATTTAAAATAGTCCTTTCTAATTGCTATATCGCTCACCCTTTTTCGTTTCTTCCATTTTCTATTAATTATTACCTTAATCTCAGAGAACAGAGAGCTCTTTTAATAAAATTAAATTTTCAAAGTATCATGTCTTAATGCATATCCTACCTTGAACTCCTTACTTTCTTTGATCCGTAGTGCTGCACGAACACAATCTCCAGGTTTGGGCCGTCCTAAGAGAGCCAATTTATCCTCTTCTGTCAGCTCCTCAGGGGGTTTAGCTTCTGCTGCTTGTATAAGTCCTGCCAGTTCATCGTCTTGGGTTTTGTTTTTGTTTTTGTTTTGAATTTTTTAATTTTCATCGTGTCATTTAAATTTTGAATAATTTTGTTAGAAAATAATAAAGAAAGAGAAAAATCTTAATTAATTTTAAAATTTTAAGGAATTCATTTTATTTTTTTGTGAAAAGAAAACATCTTGTGATTGCAAATTTTTTTTTTTTAAAGAAAAAAAGCTGTGAGTTGCACTAATGCTGGAAGCAAAAAGTGATGAGATTTACCGCATTTTAGGAGTTTTTCAAATCCCATGTTTTTATTTTTTTTTTTTCAAATGCAAGCTGTGCATCGAAAAGGTGCGTGTTGCATTTAATTTTTAATTTTTTTATATTAACTTCAACAATTCAAACGCTCACGCAATCAATTAAAGCCTGCTAACAAGGACTATTATAAACAATGCCATACACATATTAACATATGGCATGCACTTACACTTAGATGAATATTGTGTATGTTATGGGGGAATGAGTTCATTGATTGCATGCGGAGGCGGACATTGAATGCTTAACACAATAACATATTTCAACAACGATGTGAGTGAGTGATTGAGGTGATTCTCTAAATCCTTTCCAGGTGGACTAAAACACTTAAAGCATATAATTTAAACTACAGGACGTGATGGGGACTACACAAAACATTTAATAAAATTATTTTTGAAGATTGAATTCTTCTTGATTTATGGAACTTGGCATTCTATACACAAATATTCTAAAAATTGCTTTTGAAGATGCTTGTGAAGAGGATATCCTTTTTAACGGATTTGATTGAGTGACAAAATGTGCATATAGAATTTGTTTGAGTGTTTAAAACGAGACAAAAATGGTAAAATTCAAATCTGCACTTTAATAAATAGGTTTTTCTGATACCTCAACAGAGAAGTTTTTTTTTAATTTAAGCACTTTTCAAGGTTGCTCTTAAAATATTTGGAACTTTTTTGAAAGGCATCATTGGGGCTATAAATCTAACATCATAATGGTGGGACGAGAGATATTTATAAGAAAAAGGATGCGAAGGTAACATGTCATTCATTTCGTGGTTTCAAGATGGTAGCGCTGGCATTTGACACCACCTGTCAAACCCAGCTGTCATCTGAAGTGTCATAATATTTGTTGAAACTTACTACAAAAGTGGATATTCGAACAACATAAGTGGCTATGTAAATAAACATAGTTGCCGCATATGGGGTTCAAAAAATCCACAAGTGATAGAAGAGGTGCTGTTACATCCAGAAAAAAGACTGTTTCTTGTGCTTTATGGTCGAAAGGTGTCATAGGTGCGCATTTCTTTGAAGATTCCAATGTCAATGAAGAAGTTAATTCGGAGCGATATGGTCGAATGATAACCAATTTTTATTTTGGCTGGCGATTGTAGATTTTGACTTGGACGATATGTGATTCCAATAAGACCGGAAAACAAGCCACACAACAAGACCAAATATGACTTTATTCACATTTCGGCGACGTTAATTGGCCACCAAGAGCATGCGATTTGACAACGTTAGATTTTTTTCTGTCGTGCAAAAGATCTCGAATAATCACCAAACTCTTGAGTCTAGACAAATTAAAAACCAATTTAACTCGAAATATGGCCGATGTACCTCGCGAAATGTGCAAAAAGTGGTTAAAAATAACCTCAAAAGATTCGCAGCATGCGAGGCCGAAGCGGCCACTTTAATGATATTCTTTTACACATACTTAATGGAAAAGTCCATTAAAGCTAATCGACAAAAAACGATGGGTTTTTAATTTATGTTTCTAGAATTATTTACCAAGAATTTCTGGTATTAAAATGTATTTTTAGAATGAAAACAATCGTTTTATTAAAAAATGGGATAAACTCTGTGATCCTCTTCCTGTACCTTATCTCTAATGTTCCTTAGTCTAAGCTCTCAGGAGCACATTGATAACAATTGTAGGGGTCTCCTAGATGCTGGGGTAAACGCATTTATTTTGTAAATTTCAGACTGCTAACTGTTGGGTTCGTCGACACCAAATGCCCGATCAAAGAGCTTGATGCAAAACTCCACAAAATGCTTTTGAAATATAGAGAACAATAATCTTTCTTTCTTTTAAACGATTTCTACTTTTGCTATACGAAAAACTGCCCGTGATTGAGAATATTCCGTTTCTCTATATGTTTTTAGAACTGATAATTTTGGAATAAGACTACGGAAAAAAAGAAGTTAGAGCATTTGATGGGCAGGGATGAAATTTCGCCAATTTCAAGGTACGGGCTGGACGATGAATGCTGCTTTCTATCTACTCAGAAAGTGACTAGTAGAATAGGACAGATTAAAAAACTTACGCAGTGGTTTCGTCAGTTTGGAAGCACCAGAACTATTAAAGAGTTGGGCCAGTGCATTTGTGTTTATCGAGATCTTCCGATTTGTCCCATGCATGAAACCGTTTACGCATGTAACTCTGTTTTAGCGTTGAGCATGCAGAAAATTCTGCAAAGAAATCAGCTTTCGGTTCTGAGCTAAACACAGGAATGTGATTGGAAACAATTTTGGAAACCTACGACTTCGTGGAGCTTCGAACGATTTTTAAAAATGACCAATAAAAATCTACTATATTTTGAGCATCGTAACAGTCCTTTTTGCTATATTTTTGTTCATACAAAAATTTTGTTCTTTTAATGTGATCTTAGTCAGAAGAGGGTAGAAAGTTTTCAGTGGATGTATTTAAATGGTACATTTATTTGGCTCAAAGTTCTTGCTGGAGAATTTCAACCACCTCGTCTCTTACGAAGCAACATTGACTTAAAAATGCACGCCTGGGTCATACACGTGATTGTTTTGTTGGTGCAATAGCACAATAAATTAAAATTTTATTTGAAAAATACTTTTGTACTTGCTAATGTGTATTAAATAAGCGAAGAAGTTTTTTAAGAATTATTTTTAATTAATTGCTAATATTATAAGAAAGAATAATTTTTTTTAAGCGTTATTTCGCTACTGGGTATTTAATTGAATTTAATATAATTTTTTTGACGTGATAACGTCTAACAAATCGGTTTGGATTATATGGGCAGCACGCACGAAAAAATGTCAGTCACGAAAAAATGGGGTTGAATTGGAAAATATGGTGGATGGTTGGTTGGCGGTTGTAGGTGGGTAAGGTGGTCGGCGGTTTAGGTGTGAAGGTGGTTATGGGGGGGGGGGGGGAAGAAAATATGATAAAAAATGGTGGGTGAGTAACAGGTGATTTTAGGTGAAGTGGGTGGTTGGATTTGGTGTTTGGGAGGGAATTGTCAAAAATAGTGGGTGGTTGGTTGATGATGGTGATGGAGGGGGGGGGGGGTGTAAACAATTGTCAGAAATGGTGGACTGTTGGTTGTATGTTGGGGTAACAGGTTGATGTTTGGGGGGAAGGGGTGAGAACAAAATTCCAAAAATGTGGGTGGTTGTAAGTGGGGTGGGTTGTTGGTGGTTAAAGAGATACAACCTACACATAAACTGTTTTGTTAACTGGTTATCACGTAAAATTATCGTCCGTAAGCCGAATTTACAGACAACCAATTTTTTTTTATATAGAAATAAGTACCTAAAGTAATTTTAAAGACAATTAATGATCATGTGAGGTAAACCGAAAATGCCTAGGATTGAACTATACGAGCCGTTCTTAGCTTCTACCGTTTGAAGTGTGTAAAAATAGAAAAGTGGAACCACTCATGGAAAACAGTCTCTTGGTTCATGCACATTTGATTTCCTTATCAAATTATGCAAACCAGACTCTAATACCTAAAGTGTAAAGCAGAACTCCAATATATCACACCAGGAAGTTTGAACAAAATCGATGCAGCCGTTTTTGAGGAAATAAAAAAAAAAACAAATTTAAATTTTGATCAGGAAAATTGTAATGCCCTAAACGAGGTTTAATCAAAATCTTTGGAGCCGTTTTCCAGCAATTTTGAAAGCTCTGAGCGGCTCGGATCCATCGTGTAAAAAGAAGTAATTGACAAAGCTGCACTGTCATCTTATTGCAAACTACGATAAATTATGCCAAACGAAATTTGAGTGAATTCGATCACGCCACGCCCGTTGCCAACTTGGAACTTTGGAACAAAAAGCTTATGACCATTTAAGTAAAAAAAAAAAATAGTTTTGTCAAAAATGCTTTCTGATTGATAAGTTATGGGTTTCATCAAAATCGTTAAAGCTATTTTCGAGAAAATAGAACACAAAAAAGCGTTTCTTGGAAGGTTTCAGTTCGATCACAGCCTTAACGAAATAAAAGAACCACAGACAACTTTTTTTTTTTTTTAAACTGCAACAAGGAAGATGTTTGACGAAAACACTTAAAGACGTTCAAGCTGTTGACGTGAAAAGCGTACAGCGTTTAGCCTCACAGACGCACAAATAAATCAAGGGACGGCCGTCATCGGCAGGGCAAATCCACTTTTTTGGCTTCTCTCATTATATTAATGTCGTGTTTGATTAAAACTTTGATTTTTGTCTGCAGAAATATCTAATAATTGGCCTATCGATCAAATTTAAAAAAAAAAAATTTGTTAAAAAAAAGTTAATTTATCTTTCAAATTCCACATCATTTACTTCTGATAATACTTTTCGCTATATTTCTGGACTACAGCATTTATTTAGATTGATAAAATTTTTTGACTATTAGATACAAATTTGTATTTAAAAAACTCCTGGCAAAAAATTCAGTCTACCAACTATTACGCAGGTGTTGGGAAAATAATAAAATACTTATTAAGACAAGACAAAAGCCCTTCTATGTATACGTGTTGAACGAAAAATGCACAGTCTTGAGGTATGGACTGGACGTCTTTAAAAAATCCTAATCTCTTGTGAACTAAAGTGACTACAGTCTAAAAGCATTTTTGTGGTGTGTGGTTTTGAATTTGCAGCATTGTTTATTTTCAATTGAATTTAAACTTACAAAGAAATAAATTTACCTCTTAAAGTTTAAAATTTTAATAATCATTTTTGCTAAGGACAACGACCATTAAAAACGTAAAATTTGTTTTGATAATAAATCCATACCATAAAAGATTAGATACACTTACTTTTTTTTGTTAATAATAATAAATATTGTTTTAACCTTAAATTTAAATCACACATTATTATCCTATAAAAGAATCTATTTAATTTCACTCTGCCATAGAAATATAGCATCAACGGAAGGAACAAGGCAACGACGATGTAATGTTAGTTTGATGAGGATAAACCAAAGCCATTAACTCTAAGCCATTAACATGTAACAAAACTGTTTGGTTAATATTATACATAAGTATCTGTATCTATACATTAAGATAGATATTTTTGTTGTTTTTTTTAGTAGATATGAGAGTGTATAGAACGGAAAACAGTCGATGAAACGCTCACCAATAACATAAAATATTTTAATAATGCATTAACGATCAACAAAACTCTAAATTTATTGAAAATTTCTTTCTAAGAAATTTACTTACAAATCGATTTTTACGAGTACGAAGAAGCGTACGTATACATATACGAATTGTAGTAGACATGGAAAATTGCGTTTTATTGATTTGTTTTTGATTTTTGATGATGTTTTTTTTTTGATACGAGTAGGTTATACACAAATATACAAATTATGTTGAAACGCAATTATGTAGGTATTACATTAGTGTGCCATATACAAGATAAAGAGATTTAATAATAATTATAAAATGTTTAATTAACCATTACGATGAGTATATAAAGTAATCATTTATATTTATATATGTACGAAAAGTATATAGTAAATGTAGTCGGAAGCCCATAGTGAAACAAGCGCAACAAGCATTCACAGTCCGAAAATGTTCCAAAAATGTTAATTTCAGTTAAAAAATTAAATGTTTTTATTTTTTAATTTTAATTTTGTATAATTTTGTTTGGTTTAAAAAATTAAAACAAGTTGTTGTTGTTGTTGGACAAAAAGGACGAAAAAGCGCAATGCAATTTAGAAAACTTTTCATACAGTTAGATATATTTTTTTTTTATAAAAATATTTTGTATGTAGGTTATGTATAATTTTATAAAGATATATGTAACAGAAAATTAAAATATTAAAACAATAAAAAAGACAAACAAATATACATTTAAATGAGGCGATTGCTTTTGTACGAAAATGTGAGTGTGGAAAACGGTATATGAATTCATAGTTAAAATTTTAAATTTTTTTTTATAAATAGTGATATTCCATTTTTATAATAAAGACACTGTTTTTTAGTGGAATAAACGTCAACAAACATATACATTTTTACGACACAGGAGATTTTTTGTGTGTGTTTAAATGAACGAAAACTAACACTACGTACCAAAATATTTAGTCAAAAATTTAAAGGGATCCGATTTTTTATCCGGGTCTGTGGGGTTTAAAAATTTAGTATGTCACTTTTTTTATTTATTTATTTTCTTAATATGTATATGTATTAGGTTTTTCTTATTTTTAATTACCGACACCAAAATTTTTAAAAGATAGAAAATATTTTTTTTTATGATTAAAATTGTTGATCAAGAAATTCTTAAAGATATGTATATTCTAAGGTGCGGTTCTGGAAATTATAAATATAAAATTTTGCTATAAAAAAGCGAAAGCCTATGTGCATTTGGAATCAATTTATATTCTTGAGCAAGTGTTTTAATTTTTTTAAGAATACCGACTTCCTTGAGCACGTGTTAAAACCTAGCAACACTTAAAAAAAATATGTGTTGCGTTCTACTTCCCCTTATAAAAACTTCAGAAAACTATTCTGCGAGAGAATGAGACTATCCTTGGTAATAATGAAAAGTTACGAAGAAAAAATACTGTATATCCTTATTCTTTCTAATTCTGTCAAAATTTAGATCCATAAATTGCATTCGATTTCAAATGAAAACTTTGTTGGTGAAGAAGGTTTTATTTCAAAAATGTGTGCCTCCGTACTGGCTCTGTCACGCTCTGTAATTTTTACAAGTGGGTAATCATCGACCAAACATTTTGCGTCTTAGAAGGGTACAACAGCATCTAGCTGATGAGCTCAACTGTTGTACTTGGGCGAAACGCATTTGGACTAAAGGTCACAATATCTTTTCAGTTGGTGCTTTATGATAATGAGCCTAAGGAACCTTAACTTGACAATAGTTGAAACGCTTTTATGGACATATCCAATGAATATACACGAGGAAAGCCTTCTGCGGATGGTATATTGAACGGGTTTACCACGATATCTAAAAAAAAATCTGGACCAACAAAATCTAGAAAGAGAAAATCTAGAATTAGCAAAATCCAGAAAACCCAAAATCTAGAAAACCTTAATATCGAAAATCAAAAATCGAGAAAAAAAAATCTGGAATGGAAATGGATTTCCTCGCGCGAATTTCCATCTTTCTAGATTTTTATACATTCTCGATTTTTACTAGATACTTCTAGATTTTATCTTTCTACATTTTTTTTAATAGATTTTGTCCTTTCTAGATTCTGTCACTCTGAATAACGTCGTGATCCCATATTGAACATATTACAAACGGTAAAATGAACGAATACTCAGAAACCCTCAGTTTATTTGTCCTACATATTTGTGAAATCACGTTTCTCTTATGGGATATTGACTTAGGCCAGAGGCAGAGTGAGCTTGGAAATGATTGAATCACTTGCATTTCTAAAAATTGGTCGATTCAAACGAAAGATCTTTGCTTTTCGTGATTGCAAGAAGTTCTATCGGTAAAAACTATACAATACTTGGGGGAACAAGAGTTAAATGAACAGGGTCTAGTAATAAACTATTAAGTTTGGCATATCAAATCATGAGAATCAACAAGAACAAATCCTTTTAACATGAATTTGGCAATTTTGTTGGAACGAAATGAATCCAAAATGTATTTATACCGAGCATTTCAAAACGACTTCAAAATAAAGTATCTGTATTTTCATTTAAGGAGAAAGTTGAAAAGTTAAACCAATAAAAAGGAATTGAAACAAGTAGGTGAATAAGAAGTGTTTACTTTTGAGCAAAATGGAAAAACAAAAACTATATATTTTCATATAAACCTACAACATTTGAACATTAATCATCTGAGCTAGTGACCCGTGAGCATGTGAGCAAGCAACATACTATTTGTCCATGTGAGAAACAGTTCGTCCTGATCTCGAATTGAAATGTCTGACTTGGCGATGGCCATAGCAAAAATACGCTCACCGGAATCTGAACGCGAATGTTGGGAATGAAGAGTATGCTTAGTATGAAAACTATTTCACCAGCTCCACCGCCCGCAAGAATTTTCATTTCTTACTATTATACTATTAATTTCGAAGCGACCGACATTACTTTACCACTTCTGTTACAAAGGGTATTTTTTTAGACGTGTAGTTTTCAATCTGGCAATAATTTTTTCGAAATTGGGCTTTTTGACAGCTGTCACTTAATTTATGCTCCGTTTGGTTTGCCATTTCATAATGAATAGACTTACTCCTGAACAACGTTTGCAAATCGTGCAAATTTATTACCAAAATAATGGTTCGGTTCGCGCAACGTATCGCGCGCTGCGTCCAATATTCGGTCGACATAATCGCCCAGGAACTTATTCGAGCCAGCCGCGGGGGCCACTTTCCCGAAATCATTTTTTAAACATAATGACAAACCCTTATCTCTATATATAAATAGGCAAGCAGTTTTTTTGTGGTACCAATTGCGAGGTGGTTACCAAACTTATTGAGATGATATATACATATATGGAATATTTTGTTTTGTGATTTTTGTTTTGTTTTGGAAAATACAGGTGAAAATGTCTTGGTGTGTTTTTTTAACATTTTTTTTCGTATAAATTCGCTGTGAATTTTCTTCCCACAGTTTGGGCATTTTAATGGCCAAATTTTGGCCACTGGCGATTCTAGTCTTTATAATAAAGCTGAATCCTTGGCCATAACATAAAATCATATGCGTTATATTTCTTCTAGAAAACTACACTTAAAAAAAAAAAAAAAAAAAACACCCTTTACTTGGCGAGTCCAGGTGCAGATATTAGCTCTTTTTAGCGTATAAGTGAAAACATCAGTTTGGTTTTAGTTATATGATCTTTATAGACGCGCAAAGCACCTCATCTCCTTTTGTCCTAAATCCAGTGATTTATAGAAGCTAAGAAACAATCTTACAAAGATTCTCTGCTTGAGTTGCTCACCCGAAAATTTGAGCACGGGGGTGGCTACCTTAATAAGCCCTTATTTTCTGCGTCAGACTCAATTTTTGTACCCGGGGCATTGTATATACGATCTTATGGTGGCATTTGACAGTGGTGACTTATAGTGCACCAAAAGTGTGTTTATAATAGCTACAGGGAAGACATCAGCACCACCTAGCATGCAGACGCTACTGCGTCATAGTCTATCCCGAGGCTAGAGCACGGAGAATTTTAGATATGAGTTCACCTCATCAACTCCAGTTCCTCTGGTTATAAGGGGTTGAGTCTGGCGGAAATCCAAACTAAATAAATCAGTAAACACTTACAAAAACAAAACAGACAAAAGTTCTAACAACTGTTGTTACGAGTATGTCTTTTGTTGTTCTAATCAAAACCTCATATTTCAATATCTATAATGTACAGAAATCGGCCCGGTAATTATAATGTAGGTATAATAATTTGTCTATCAATATTATTTTTAAAAATCCAACAGCAATAACACTGCTGTAGTGTATTTTTGTTGTCGCAATAAATGTCAAAGGTGTAATATGATGAATCAAACGAATCAAAACTTTCTATATTCTAAATTAAACCAAAACATTAATAAATTATAATAATTAGTGACTGGGGAAACACAAAAAAAAAAAACACAAAAAAAATTAATAAAAAACTACCCCCTTTAATATTATTTACATGTAAAAAATAAAAACTTAAGCGATATAAAAAAATTTAAATGGAATCAAACCAAAAATGGGATAGTATTCTAAGTCTAACGAAAAAAAGAAAAGATAAATCAATAAAGAAGAAAAAAATAAAAGTTTGCACTTTTTGGTCGCACTCTATTTATAGTTTATAAATATTTTTGTGAGACTGTGTCATGTTTGATTTTTTTTTAAATAATACGTTCTTTCAATCATAATTTGTGTTTTTTTTTTATATAAAAAAATTTATAAAAATTTAATTTTTACTGAAATTTGTGGTAGAGACTAGAAGCAAAATATAAAAATAATTGTATTTACTTTAGATAAGAAAGATATCGAAATTTGTTCTTTAAATTTAACAAATTTTATAAAATTAATAATTTTAATGGAATTAATTTTTATTTACCTGCTGCAATCTGGGGCTCGCCGATATTTACATAGAGCACAACATCCTTCTCGTAGCTGCCCTCTTCAATGATACCAATGTTGAGAAATTTTCTGAAAAAAAAGGAGAAAAACTATTTTTTCAATTCATTCGAAATGGAAAATATTTAATTTTAATTTAATAATTGCAAGTTTGAATTGAGGTTCCAATAAAAGTTTAATTTTTTATGTAAATCTAAGAAAAGTATGGGGCTTCGACTCATACGAACACCATCACCGCAGGCTAGGACAAAACCTATAATCTCTCAAATTAATATCAGTGAAGCGATCAGTCAAAGAATCACTCTTGCCAATCGCTGTTTCTCCAGGCTTTGAAGACATCTTCTCCTCTGCATATATCAATGAAGTATGGAGGAGGAGATTCAATGACGAACTGTACGGACTATACAGCGGAATTCACCTGTTCAAAAAACAAAAAATACGCACCAACCTGCCGAGTCTTCAAATCCAACCCTGAGGGCCATCGCAGCACTGGAAGACCCCATATTAGGTGTACCAATCAAGTGGACGACAACGACCTTAAAAGATGACGTAGACACCACACAGAGAAAGTGGCGCTGGTTTGGCCATACACCGAGTAGTCTTGTGAATGGAATCCTCAAGGGAAAAGGCGTGTTGAAAGATCAACAAAAACCTCTTCAATTGAGTGAAGCTAAGTCCTATAGAAATTGGAGTCTGTGCTAAAGTTTCATGCTAGAATAGAGGCAGATAGAAGGATCTGGTTGCAGTTCTATGCAAAATTTTTGCAATTACAGTTTACAGTACCCGACATCATTCAAGAAACTTTAGAATTGACCAAGAACACTTGTCATGGTCAAGAACAAACAGAACAATATACATTAATCCTTGAATCAACTCTTTGTGTGCATGTTTTTACTTGCGATTATAGGTACTATAAGGCAAGTTATGGATTCGTGCAGAAAAAAAAATTTGAGATAACAATCACACATGACATTACGATGATGGAGAAGTCGAAAAAAGTGGGTCTGGGAATTCCGTCCGTCTGTCTGTCTGTCTGTCTGTCTGTATGTCTGTTCGCGCCTCTGGAGGCTGAACGGGTGGGCCGATTTGCTTCAAATTTGGTATTTAGGATTTATTTGGCCGTCCCTCGGAACATATTTTTACTTGCGATTATAGGTATACTAACGGGTGATTTTTTAGCTGGTTTGGTTTTGGCAACACTGGTTTTGACAGCTGACGTGTGTTTAGTACCTTGTGTCACTGTCAAACAGCTTCAGTTTGGTTTGCAATTTAACCATGGATCGTCTTACAAATGAACAACGCTTGCAAATTATTGAATTTTACTATCAAAATTCGTGCTCGGTTCGAAATGTTCATCTGGCCGAGGATCCGCTTTTTTATCGAAAAATTGTGTTCAGCGATGAGGCTCATTTTTGGTTGAATGGGTACGTAAATAAGCAAAATTGCCGCATTTGGAGTGAAGATCAGCCAGAAGCATTGCAACAGCTACCAATGCATCCCGAAAAAGCCACTGTTTGGTGCGGTTTATGGGCCGGCGGCATTATTGGGCCATATTTCTTCAAAGATGATGCGAATCGCAGCGTTACTGTCAATGGTGAACGCTACCGAGCGATGATAACAAACTTTTTTTTTGCCCGAAATGGAAGTTCTTGACTTGCATGATATGTGGTTTCAACAAGACGGTGCCACATGCCACACAGCACGCGAAACAATGGCGCAATTGCGAGGCGAGTTTGGTGAACAGTTAATTTCACGTTTCCGGCCGGTCAATTGGCCGCCTAGATCGTGCGATTTGACACCATTAGACTATTTTTTGTGGGGGTATGTCAAGGCTAATGTCTATAGGGACAAGCCCGCTTCGATTGACGCACTGGAAGCCAACATCCATGCATTCATTCGTGAGATACCGGCCGATATGTGTGAAAGAGTATGCCAAAATTGGACTCAGCGGATGGGCTACCTGAGACGCAGCCGCGGTCAACATTTGCATGAAATTATCTTTAAACATTAAATTGCAAGGTTCAAACTATCGATTCAAATAAATATTTCATTCATTTTTTCGAATTTTTTGTGTTTTTTTTTTTTTTAAAGTTCTAAACCTCTTAAAAAATCACCCGTTATTATTATGATGTTCTTCAGAGGGGTTTTTGAAATTAGCATTTTAGCTCCAAAACTAACGGTACCTGCCATATGATTTTTTATGAAAAACTCATTTATCTCAAAAACGGAGCCTTCGATTTTGATAAAAATTTTTCAATGGTGTGTTTTGAGTAATTTTTATGTTTTGGTTGGAATTAATTTTTCAGGAAAAGTCTTGTAACATTACCGCCCATAGTACCGGTTTTTTCATACCTCAAAGATTTTCTCGTAAACCACTTCACGGATTTCGATGAAAATTTTAATGTGAAAGCTTTTTGATAAATATGTAAAATAATATTAATTCGTTAATTTTTCAAAAAAGAAATGTTTGAGTTTTAAAAAAAGTTTAATTTTTTTATGTTTGTTCTTTTTCAAAAACGGTTTGTTCAAAAATTTTTAAATTTTTGTTTTGATAAGAACTTTAAAGTGCTAGATGTTGACATACTCAAAACAAATTTGGAATATTTTTTCGAAAAGTTTAAAACAAAAAACCGTTTTTTGAAAAAAACTGGTCGAACGATTTAAAAAAAATCCTTAAAATTCAAAAAGTAAAAGCAGATTTCTTTTACTTTTTGAATTTTAAGGATTTTTTTTAAATCTTCTTTTTTGGCTTCCTTCATTCCCCCCCCCCCAAAAAAAAAGTTTTAACTATTGATTTTTAAGTTATTAATAAAATTTCATATGATTTTTTCAATGCTTTTTCCCAAAATCCCCAAGACCATTTTAACACATTAGAGCAAGTTCGTACGACAGATTCGTGCACTTTATTTCCCAATGCTCTGTGTTAAAACATATTAAGGGTATACACAACTCCTTTAGCGAAAAAAAAGAAAAAAATAGAAATTTAGAAAAAGCTCAATTTTATGGAAGCTTGTTTTGGCAAAGAAGTAGGGGAAGGTGGCCAAATCAAGGTCAGTGGGTAATGACAGTCAGTGTAGTTTCAGCCTAACCAATGTGAAGTTAGTTTCGGTTTTGATTACATATGAGATAGGAGAACGAAAAAGAACATTTTGACGTTTGTCAAGTTCAAAGGGATGTCTAATTTTGAAGTAAAGCCATCAAAACGAAATTTAGTGCTTCTATTCTTATTTTCAGTCGATCAAAAATCATTTTAAGTATTATATTTGTATTTGTTAGATTTTTTGTTTGTTAAAATATGTTGTATGTGTTCTATATACATTTCACAAATTTTTTACCAAAAAAAAATCTTATATTTTTAATAAAAAATGTTTTTAATGGTTCCTCATGAAATTGAGTAATCACGGTTAGAACGCCATTAAAGTTTTTATTTTATTTTTACTTTTTCGATCCTAGGATGGATAGAGGCTGCAAAAGAACTTCGAAAAAGGCCCTCTGGACGAATACAGGAGAAATTTTAATTGAAAAAGAAATACAAATTTCAAAAATATGCCAGTTAAACCTAATAAGAGAAAAAAGTCGAAAAGCATAAACGTAAAATATTTACAGAAATTTCCGAACAAAAAAGTATGGCTCAAAATAAGGGGCCAGCTAAATTTAGTATGTTATGGTTCGATTTAAAACACAAATTCTACACTTATCGATTGCATTTAGCTCAGAGATTTGTTTTTGCCTATAAAATTTTCAATTGAACTAATAATTCTTCTTTTTTTCGGTTTGGGTTTCCGCATCGCTTTAACTGGGCCCTAACAATGATGATGTCGAAAGTAAGACAGGCCAAAACCAATGTTTGGTCTGTGATGATTTTGGGCAAAACAATGAGTTATGGTTTTGCTGCACATTGTGTGGAAGGTGCAGCGGCAGATCTAGGATTTGTGGAAAGGGGGGCAAAACGCGCCTAGCACTATTCCAGAATTTCATTAGCATAGCAGTTTTGAAGACCTTTTTTTCAATATTCTTCCATTTCTTTCTTCATCGCGCCCAAACTCTGTCCTCTTTCTACATCTTCATTGCTGACAAATGACAGTCTTTTGGGCCCCCAAAGGCTGGCGCCTGGGCCAACTACCCCCCTTTGCCCCTCCCTAGATCCTAGATTTTTTTCTGGTATTTGAAGTCAATTATTTGACCGTGATTACCCGTGTTCATTACCGTCATTGACCACTATGATGGGTGCCATTACCCAAGTTAGATTTTTTGTAAAACATTTTTTTTTAAAGTAGATATATGTGATAGAAGGTTTGTTGCTTTTGAAGGAACTTGAAGAATTAATTAATTTATATTTTGCTTTGTAAATAAAAAGTATTAAAAGACATTTTAAGTGAGTTTTCATAATTTTTCCATTTGCCATTAGATAATCTTCCCCTACTCCGTGGCGTAGTAGGGTGTCGGACTGCCACGCCAAAGGTCTGGGTTCGACCACTGACTCCACCTAATTTCTTCTCCGGTGTACTGCCAGAGACAAATCTTCCAAAGTTAATCATGTCATGGAAAGTGTTTCTCTGTATTTGGATTCGGAGGTAAATTGTAGATCCCTTTCATTCCTGCAGAATATCAGCGCACACACAGGAATGGTTGAGATTGTAAGTCACATGCCCCGGATAAGTTTTCGGGAAGATTGATCAATGCTTAGACCTTTGCTACTGTAGGAAGTATATTGATCTGAGTGTCACGTCAATTGAAGGTCCATATTACACATCTGCTAACCAGGATTATCTTTCAGCAAGACAGTTCAATATGTTAGTTTCAGCTATGAAGTTGATCTTTGACTGATGCCTACTTATAATGTCCCGTCCGTAATCACTACCAGATGATTATGGTGTTGTTCTTTAGGTGTATGCTTTGAGTTTGTGGAGAAGGAGACTCCCCTTCTTGACACATTTTCCGCGTTATTGTTTGAGCCTGTCCAACTTCATTCTCTTTTAACGACTTCCGTTTGACCCTGCAATGTTCATGTTGGAGACAGGCCTCGAATCAAAAAACTCACGCAAAGGCGCATTTTATTTCTAAGTGCTTTGTTTATTGGACAATTCTTCACCCCGCAAAACGTTTGCTTTCTCTGCACAGCAGGGACAACTTTCAAATTTAATAACTTGACTAAAAAATTGTGCTGTTCGGAAAAAACTCATTTTCCTGGATAAATTGCATCGTCAACCAAAAAAAAAGAGCTTCGTCATATATTGCGCTGGCTATGATTCATATTAAATTTTATTGCATCTTCTAAGCCTTTTCTGACTCTGTCTTCACTGGGCACATACGTTCCAGTTGTGGTTCTTGCTTTGATTTGTCGGCCTTGGTTTGGCCTTGTTATCCACAAGCAAATAATTCATACCCAGTGCGGTTATATCCTTAAGAACAAACACACACATATTAAAAAAAAAAAAAAAAAACAATAACTACCCAAAGCGCAAAAACCAGCGAACAATGAAATAACATGGAAAAAAGGAGGTAGAACCGCTTAACCAAGATATTATATTATACAAGTTTCCAAAGCTGTCGCAATTCCAAGCCTATACTCAGCTGCTGAGGGAGTCACCTGCACTGTCACCTGCCTCAAATCATCCCACAAAGCTTATTGTGGCAGCAACCGTTTCTCCTCACGTTTCGCTATAGCTACCTTGATAGTGGCTGGCCGTGTGTCATGTCGTCGTCATCATATCGTATAGTTGTTCCTAACCACAAACCTAAGATGATTTAAGGCCCATATATGTGTGTTCGCTCAGGCATTCCCTGAAAGCCTCTTTTCGTTTGGGAGCTGGGAGGATATATATTTCTTTACGGTGGCATGGCGGTGGCATGGCAGTGGTGCGGTGCCATAGACAACATGCCATTAAGGCGGGCTTTATGTTTCGAAAAATGTCTTTCGGGAGACAACTAGATGACAAGACTATTTTGTGTTTTATTTATTTATTTTTTTATATTTTATTTATACATATAATAATATCAAAGTGATGAGCATAAAACGCCTATAAACCCGCACTTCTACGCAAAAAGGCTGAACAAATTGACGCAGATGAATTTATTTCTTAGATACCAGCTACAATAGCTACAGATACATTTACAGATACAAAAACCCCTTGTACTCTCGATCCACTCAACGTTAATTTGCTCTTCTAGGTCCTTTGGCTTTGTTTCTTTCTATTTCGCAATATCTTGTTAGCAGCAAAAAGAGTGTATTATTTTGTTGAGTGAACACTGAACAAAAAAAAAAAAAACTCCGTTTAGCCATGAAAATGGTTCGGATTACTAATGCTGTTTTCCTTTTTTTCTTTTTTTTCTATTTTTGAAAAAAATAATGCCTTTTGTCTATGATGGGCTTAGGAAATGAATACAAAAACCTTTAACAGACAGGAAACATGAGTCGTTTTGTAAAAATGAGCCTATTTCAGTTTTATTTGATATTTTAAAGCCTTGCAATGGGATGGCTATAAGCAGTTAAGACTAAGAACTTTGGTGGTTTAGATTAAATGTACTGGAGCAGTGGCTAGCGATAATATGGAATTTCAAATATAATAGGACATTTCCTTGAACTTTTGTTAGTATTGAGGTATCTTCATTAGTTTTAAGTTTACCTCAAAACCTTATTTGTTTCTAAAACCTATTTTTATTGTGAATAGGTCTTTATTAAATGTTTTTCGAGAGATCGACGTTGAGGCTTTCTCTTAAGATGTCCAACAAACAACTTTTAAAGAAGTTTAAGTCTTTCCTCACTAATCTTCCGGTAATGGTTCTTTAACCTATCAATTTTAAGAATCTTTTTTGAATTTCATCGAAGAGACGCAAATGTATAACAGGATCACCTGCCCTGATATGCGAATTATATATACTTAAGCTTTGTATATACCTTGTATGTGTTTTATAGCCAGGTCACTAAGGGGAAATATAGGGTCATTAATTTTTCGGTTTTGAAAATAAAGCTAGCATTAGACGGCCCTTGTAATTGTCATTGAAATGACTCTCTGACATAATGACGTTTTTATCTGTCCGAAAGTCTTAATCTCGTGTAATGTTCACTGAAAAATGCGGTCATTGCAAAGAAAGACCCACACAATGACCAGCACAATGTCACGAATTTTTGAATCCTTGCAAAGACCAATTAAAATGTCTGTGTAATAGCCCTGCTATTGTTAATGGTACGCAATCAACAATTTTTTTGACAAGTGGTCTTTGCAAAGACAGCAATAACCAACAATGACCAATTACTTTTCATGGTGGTTTTGTTGTTGTTTAATTTCAATGAGCAGCCAAAGTAACAGATCAGATTTTGACAGCCTCTCTCTCTCTTGACATTGGCATTTAGTTTTCATCATCTGTGATACGTAGGCTGCGAGAATCGCCATCTCCAACTTTTTACTTGCGATTATAGGTACTATAAGGCAAGTTATGCATTCGTCGAAAAAAAAAGTTTTGAGATAACAATCAAACATGACATTAGGATGATAGCGAAGACGAAAAAAGATGGTCTTAAGATTCTGTCCGTCTGTATGTCTGTCTGTCTGTCTGTATGTATAGACACCTACAGCCCAAACGGGTTGGGCCGAATTGCTTCAAACTTGGTATATAGACTTTTTTTGGTATTGTACAGAGGGGAAATTGAAATTTTTTTTTTAGCTCAAAAACTAACGGTACGTGCCATACAACCGTTACGTTAAAGCTTATTTTTCTCAAAAATGGCTCTAACGATTTCGATTTAAAAAAATCAGTGTTGCTTTTTAGGTAAGACCAATCATATGGCTGAAAAAAAGTTTTAAAAAATGGCTAAGAACGGTACTTTCCATAGGACCGTTTTTTTTGCTTTCGACTATCTCGAAAACGACTCAACCGATTCCTTCGAAATTTCACACACATATAGCTGTAAGTAGCTCAATTTGTATTGCATACCAATATTTTTGAAAAATATTTTTTTGTATTTTTAAAAGCATTTAAAAAAAAAAAATATTTTAAATTATTATTTTGTAAACTGCTTATTAAATTTTTTTCTAAAATTTTAAATAAATGTATTTGCTGAATACCTATGAACTGGCGTTTTTGAATTTTTTTTGAAAATTTTTTTCAAAAAGTTTTTCAAAAAAAACTTTTTTTCTCAAAAACCGCTCCACAGATTTTTATAAATTTATTCTCATAAATTCAAATTTATCCAAGAAATAAAATGGCGTACTTTTTTTTCAGCTCAAATTAGTTTAAGTATTTATTTAAGAGTTTTGAAAATTTTATTTTTACCAAAATCTCAAGCCCCTAAACCACTGTCACTCATTAGAGCAAGTTCGTGCGACCCAGTCGTGCATTTTATTTTTTGAAGTATGACATTTTATAACAATATTTATTATTATATTATTTTTAATTTAAATTATTTTAGCGAAAAATTGCACAAAACTCACGTAAATATTTTCTAGAGAAAAAAAAATGACAATCGTGATTGTCACTCAATTTTGAAATGTCCGTGAAAGGTTAAAATTACCTTTAACAATGACTAATTTGTAAATATCTTTTGTCAGCGCGGTTTCATTCCACACCAACTTTCAAAGTGGTTGCAAAAGAAACAATGACCAACTTGCTGGTCATTGTATCTTGGAACAACAATGACAGATTTTCTGTGACGTCAGAGTGTCATTGCAATGACCATTTACAAGGACTGTCTAATGCAATCTTAAAGCTAATTAAAACACACAGCGTCATATTTTTGATGAACATTATATTTCATTATAAAATTTGCACTATGCCGTCTAAAGTTCGGGGATTATTCGCGTAAACACTGTGTTTGGCGCAGCTCTCAGTGGCCAATTGACGTCGACGTGAAATAAAGTGAGCAGGACCACACAATAAAGCAATAATTGGTCATGTTTTGCTTCTTGTTGCCTAGTCTTGTTGGAAAAACATATCGTCTAAGTCATGATCTTCAATCGCAGGCCAAACAAATTCGGTTATCAACGTGAACTCTAGGAAATCGATTAGTTCCGATCATCAGCAACATTTGCACTTGCGTCAGCAATATTTAATATTTTATATATGTATGTAAGAATGGGACTCTTGCTAATCGCTGTTCCTTTGGGCTAAATTAGTAAAGGGTGTTCTTTTAGACGTGTAATTTTCAATCTGGCAATACTTTTGTCAGAGTTGGTCATATTGACAGCTGTCACTTGATTTATGCTCAGTTTGGTTTGCCATTTAAAAATAAATAGACTTATTCCTGAACAACGCTTTCAAATTAAGCAAATTTATTTTGAAAATCATTGTTTTGTTCGAAATACGTATCCCAGTTTTCATAAGCGAGTTTTGTTAAGCGATAAAGCTCAATTTTGGATACGTCAATAAACAAAAGTGCCATAAAAAAAGTGCCATAAAAAAAGCTTCAAAAAGTCACTATTTGGTGTGCTCTATGGGTAGATGGAATCATTGGTCCATATTTTTTTCAAAAATTAAGCCGGCTATTATGTAACAGTCAATAGATAAAGCTTCGTGCCTAAATTGGAGGATGTTGATGTGGACGACAAGACGGCGCAACATGCCTTACAGACAAGGATTCAATCAATTTCTTGAAGGAAACTTTTAGTGAGCGCATTATCTCGCGTCGTGGGCCTGTGGCGTGGCCTCCAAGATCGAGCGATTTAATACCGCTGGACTATTTTTTGTTGGGTTATGTGAAAGTTGCTTTTGTCTACGCAGATAAGCCCGAGACGATTGACGCCTTGGAAGAGAATATTCGGCGCGTTATTTCTGACATATGGCCCCAATTGCTGCAAAAAGTTGTCGAAAATTGGACCTCTCTCCTTGAACTTAACATAGCCTCGGCGGCCACTTGCCCGAAATCATTTTTAAAACATAATGGCAAACCCTTTATATTTATAATAAAGCTTAATTCTTGCCCATTACCAATAAAAAAACAAAGAAGGAACCAGGTTTTGTTAGCTTGGAAGCACATCTCTTTAGAACTATATGGGAGACATAAGAGTAGTATCTTGGCTTTGTGTATATCGTAATCTTTGATTTGAAGTGCTGACGCCAAATCAACATGGCGATTTACAAGATTTAACAGCACGTCGCGTCGTGGCCAAATTTAAGAATTAAGACAGCTGATTAGGTAATCAATCAGCCAATGATCGTACGTAAATGGAACTGAAGATCAGCCAAGAACTTCACAGTGGTCCGTAAAAGCGTACACCAGAACCCGAAGCAATCGATTCCGAGTCGTGCGCAAAAACTCGGCCATTCGAAGACTTCAACTGGGTGAGTTTTGAGTCGGAACATGTTCCTACATCCGTACAAGATACAACTGTTGCAGAAACTTAAAGTGAATGAACATAGACGAAAATATTTGTACGCTGACTGGTTGTTGGTAAGCTGGTCACTGTCAATGATGATAACCTATTTTTTATTGCTCATATGGTTCAAGCAATATGGCGCTACGTGCTACACAGCTGACACTACGATGCTATTCTGCATGAGCAAATGTGCGCAATGCTATCTTTTGCAGAGGTTTCCACCAAGACCAAGATTTTTCTGTTTTGGGTTTCCTGAAATTGCAGGTCTATGCAGATAAACCACAATTGACCGATGCCGTTTAGGTGTCTGTTTACAGGCCATCGCTAAGATTCAGCAAGGTCTTTGCGGAAGAGTCATTGAAAATTAGGGCACTCGGATCCGTGCCATATTTAGAAGGAAGGAAGTCACATTCCATACACATAATGGCATAATGGGACTTTTAATTAAAACAAGAATTTCACATCACACACATCTTTTTTTGGCATCGTCAGAAACATAACCTCTAATGACGAAAATCTGACATTATGAACTGCGTTTGGCTTTATCGCTGCTAGGCCATCAAAAGTTCTTATTGCTTCAATCTCAGAAATTCATCCTCAATACTTAGGATTTTGAATTATCTTAGACTAAATAGGTCTTAAGAAAGCTATTAAATATTTTTGGCTAAAATCTTTCACAAGGAGGTATACTCAATGCAAAAGAATTACTTACTTTTATCACTGGTTTACTCGCCCCTCTGAATACGCTATGAACAGGCATGTCGTTTTAAAAGTTAATTTTTCGGCAGCATTATATTTGCAAGTAGGTACACTGGATACCGTGTAATAAGTGTAGGTACATGAGATATTTTTTTAATCCACACAAAAAAATCAAGAGACTTTCTGCAATTCTCATTCAAAAGTGGTTCCAGGCTAAAAGTCCCTCTTAATGTTTCATTCCCCAATCGAAAACCTAATAATCTTAAAAAAATTCAAAAGCTAGTCCTCTTTTTTAATATCCAACACACATTTACGATTATTACGC
Organism: Platycheirus albimanus; assembly: GCA_916050605.2. Lineage (NCBI taxonomy): Eukaryota > Metazoa > Arthropoda > Insecta > Diptera > Syrphidae > Platycheirus > Platycheirus albimanus. Next base: position 7,952,735 of record OU696696.1, on the reverse strand, counting down.
CTTAAAGTTACCCTACCCAAATATCCTTGAAATACGTTATAAAAAAAAAACATCAGCTAAGCCCTTGGGCCATTTTCCCACGCACAAAATAAAACCTTGAAAACAAAATATTGTTATGGCTGTGTCATAGAAAATTTCGAAAATGTACCAAAATTAATATTTATTTTTATGCAGGGTGTTCGTGATGAGAAAAAAGCCTCTGAGCTGATTACAAGATAACTAGAATTTACACAATGGCCAATCCCTGAGGAACGAAACAATTCGCATAAAAAAAAAAAAAAAATAAAAAGGACACAATTAAAAATTACTCATCCCACTCGAGAAAGTGTGGAAAAAGTTTTTGCCAATTCAATTGTAAATTTTACTACGAGCGCGACTTGTTGGCGCTCAAAATCGATACACGGCCTTGACCTATTTGTCTGAAGTGTCGTCGGCGTCGTCGCCCACTTTTTTTTTTTGTTTCACAGACAAATAGGCTTTAGACTTGTCCAATTAAATCATATTCAATAGTAAACCAACGAATTGATTTGTAAGTTGCCCACCTCTCCCTTCTTGTCCTCCTTCTATCTCCAACAATGAATACTCTACCGCCCGCCAAACCATTCGAAAAAGGCTTTCAATCTTTTCCATTTCTATAGAGGAGGACATTAGGTGGCTAAATTGAATTGCCTTTGATGTGAATTAATACAAAAGTGACGTTTCATTTAACGACCATTTGGCAGGCATTTACATTGTGCCATTGTTGTGGAACAAACCCATACAAAGATTGATGGATGAGATAGGCGGCGTGGGTGGCGACGACCCCGACGACGACGGCGAGCAGTGGTTGATAAGCGTGGTAAAGGCCATTGTCATTATGAAGTGGGGTGTTATTTTCAAATTAACTTATCAGTTATCTAGGATCGCGATAAGGACATACTATACAAACAAAAACATATACATATGTATACTAGTAAGTAGCGTGGGAAGGCACAGTGTTAAACAACACCCCTATCCCCTATGACGATTAACAATAAAATGAAGTGAACTTTACCTGTTGGAGATAATAATGTGCTGGCTTTTTGGGGAACTAGTGGTGGGAGTATACATTTGTTGGACGGGGTTGGAACATTTACTGACCGACACACCGAAAAAGGGACAATTTTTGGTCCTTGATAGTCACATATCGTGACTGCGTAAAAATACCATGCAATTATCGTTAATGGAGTACCTACTTCTCGTTAAGTTAGAATGATAGCGGCAATAATTTAAGGAATTGAGTGACATTTTAAGGCTAGCAATGGAAGGGAATGAAGTTATTTTCTTCTTCTTTTGCCAGGTCTATATTGTGTCTGGATGTTAAGAGACTAACTTTTTTAAATATTAAAAATTACGATAAGATTATAAGACTCATTTTAATACGAATATTGCATTTTTTGCTTTAAAAATTAATCACATAATTTATTGTTTTGAGATTTTTGAAGAAATGATGACCAGAACAGCTGGAAAGTTATTTAGAGCAAATTTCTTATTTCAAGAAGATAACGATTCCATCCATGTCCCTGGAAAGTCGAGCCAAGGACAAATTCGTGGTATTATAGGATGGCGGTTCATAAAGCAAATTTGACAACCAACTATACAAAACTATACAAGACATTGGATAAACAATTTTTCAGAAACTAATGTTGTCCATGGATAGAAGTGCAAGGACAATTGCAAGCATTTGTCGGCCATTGCTGGCTCCAGTTGAAAAAAAAAACAAATCAAAAATCAAATTAGAACACAATCAATAAAATCTAACGACGATAGGGTCATGGAAAGGGTGGCTCAGAAAATTCTGTCTGCTGCTGTGTGACCTTATCAGTTGAGCCTAACTTTCTGCTTACAACTAATTCGGGCATTTGGAATAGTAAATAGTAAAATTATTAAATGAAAGAATGATTGGAATCAAGATACTTATTTAATATATGTAGGTATGCAGAATATTTCAGGGAGATCACAACGGTTTTGAATTGTTGAACTTCTGATGCCACCTCAATACTGGTGTTAATGCAATTGTTTGAACTAGGAGTTCTTAGGCTTGGCCTCTCCTCCTTATATCTCGCTATCGTACTGGATCTTTATGATGTTGTCTTTTTAGCGGGGTTCTCAGGCTCCCTCCATTGAATGTGACGGGTTACCATTGTTTGGCAAAATTCGTTTGGCATTTCTTTGTTTCGCCGTAGTCGTTAAATATTTCGTTTAATTCGCAATCCTTAATTGGCAATTTACGTTTTGTTTTTTATTCATTATGTTTTTCAATCGTTTCGCAATTGACATTCTGCGGTTTTATGTCTCGCTTTTTTTCAAAATCCTTTTCGACCAGATGGCAAAATTAATTTGGCAATTTGTTGTTTTGCATTTTTTCATTAGATTTTTTTATATTTGGCAATGTTTTTGTTCGACAAATAATGTTTCGCCGTTTAGTTATTACGCAAAATAGCGATACGCCGTTTTATTGTTTTGCTGATTGATCGTTTCGCCGTTTTATTATTTCGCTGATAAAACGTTTCGCCGTTTTAGAAAAATGTCAATAACTTTCTTCTAGTAAGTTTTTTTTTACCAAATTTTCACCAATTATGCATAAGACCAATTTCGACATTCTGCAATTTTGTCAAAATCCGTTATATAGTTCAGGTTTTACAGATTTTTCCGTAAGTGGTCTAAATTGTTTTTATGTAGGTGTATTAAGTTTTGTATGGTCTATATCCAGCATTTTGTTATTTTGCAATTTTTTGTTAGGCAATTTATTGTTAAGCTTTTTTTTTATTTGCTTTTTTTAAAATGCTTAACAATAAATTGCCTAACAAAAAATTGCAAAATAACAATATGCCAAGTAAAAAACAACGAAACGATGAAATGCGTAACTAAAAAATTCAAAACAACACAATGCCAAATGACAAATTGCAAAACCTCCAAAAGCTAATCAATCAAAAAACTTAATGAAAATTGCGAAATGAAAAACGCGAAATGATTTGTCATATCATTTGAAAAACGAAAAACAACAAAATGCAAAATGAAACATTTGAGAAATGAAAAATGGCGAAATGAACCACCGCGAAACATCAATTTGCCAAACATTTTAAAAATTGCTTTCATATTACTTATTACTACCTTGACTCCATCATTCTATCACAGGAAACCTGTAGCAGTGATTTGGCACTTTTTTGCTGTGCTCTCTTCATGTATATGGTCGATGGTCGATGGTCAATGGTCTGACACAGATAATTTCACATACCTATTCTAAATAATAATTTCGCCCTTTTCTTTGTCCAGATTGAACCACTTGGTCCTCCTATAGAATCTTATGTTTGTTTGGTTTGCTTCATCGCATCTATAAAAATTCTGTTAGCAGAAAACGGTGTTGTTGGGTGACAGCCTCTCCCAGTATCACTCTGTAATCTTTAACCCGAGGCTTCTTGAAACTGATTCAAAAATGGTAACTATTCTGGGTTTCATTTCCAGCACTGAGTAAGTGACCAGAGTTTTTTACTTGCGATTATAGGCATGTTATGCATTCGTAAAAACCAGCCCACAGCCTAAACGCCTGGACCGATTCGCTTCAAACTTGGTACATTGTATTATTATGATGTCCTACGGAGATATTTTTAGAATCAGCATCCTAGTTCTACAACTAACGGTGCCTGTCATGTATGATTTTTTTTGTATAAAAAATTCATTTTTCTTAAAAACGACTACAACGACTTTGATAAAACTTACTGAATGGTGTTTTTTGAGTAAACTTCATGTTTTGGTTCGAATTAAATTTTCGGGAAAAGTCTTGTAACAGTACCTCCCATAGGACAAGTTTTTTCATAACAGATCTTCTCGTAAGCCACTTAAGAGATTTCAATGAAAATTTTAATGTGAAAGCTTTTTGATAAACAAAATAATATTAATTCTTTTTTTTAGCTTAAAAAAAAATAAATTTTTCTTTTAATTTTTGGTTCTTTCAAAAACGATTTTTTTAAATTTTTTTAAATGTTTGTTTTCTGATAATAATTTTAAACTGCTAGATGCTCAAACAAAATTTTGGAATATGTTTCCTGGTTCTCCATGTCAGGCTTCAAAGTCCTCGTTTGTCTTATTGACATTTGCTTTCAAATCTCCGCCTAGAAACAAAAACTCTTCCTTTGGGATGTTTTTAAAAAGGTTGAAGAGTCTAGTTGGCAAGTCTTTTATGCTTCCTGCTAACACCGATATTTGAGGAGTTTGTAGACTGACAGCATTCCACAACTTTCCTTGCGTCACCAATTTTTATAGAGACATCAAAAGCTCAATTGTCTTAAAAATGGCTAACACGTTTCTAAACAGTTGTCCCGCAAGTATATTACCGATTCCGTTCTTGTTCTGATCCGTTTCGTAGTAAAACATACTCCAGTTTTTGTGTTCGGTATGTTCTTAACAACACTGGTGATCTTCATCAGTCGTAGTATGCCAACGCAATTCGCGAGCACACTTGTGGATAATCTTGAAGGTAGCTAGGCTCACCTTGGTTTTAAGTGCCTAGGTGGGATTTCTCCTCTGGTTGCCTTTTTGGCGGGGAAACCTTGCAGGAATATTCTAACCTATCCCCGAATTTAATTGACTTTATAACGGACGGATATGGACAAACTTCATTTAATTTTTTTAAAACTTCAAATATTCCTCTCTCTCCTTGTAACCTCTTATAGTGGCTTTGGTACTCAACTAGATGGTTTTAGAATATGCCTTTAAGAGTTTTAAAACAAAGCAATTATCATGCATGTCATTTTAACGTAACAAAAAAAATTTATTTTCTCAAAAACTGATTCATCGATGTTGATTAAATTTTTAATTGTACCTACGACTTTCTTATTTATTTAGTGTTTTGAAAAAAAAAAATTCAAACAATTCTTGCAACGGTGTATTCTTTGAAATGTTAATAAAATAATGTTAATTTATTTGGAAAACAGCGTAAATGAAATTTCATAATTTTGTATTTAATATACACGTGTTAAATTCATATGTGAAAATTGTGCCCTTCTAAGTTTATTCTGAGATCTTTTGAAACAATGCTTCCTCTATTAAACCCGTTGGCACCTGCTTTTCATAAAATTCTTCAATATATTATGTATGTGTGTAAAAAATTCTTGATTTATTTTTATAAACAGATTCCAAATAAATTGTTAAGTTCATCCAGTTAAAAGAGCAAAATAAATATGCAATCAAACTGTTGCGTGTGTTCTATTAAAAGCATTCTTAGAACCCTGATAAAAAGGTTAAAGCACCTGAATTGCTTTACCAAAAACACAAGCATACCATCTACTTACTCTTACCCCAGAACTCATATTTTCACCATGACATTGGAGAATGGAGATAGATGCCATCATCACCATAAGTGTGAGCTTTGAGGATGGCAAACAGAAAACAATAACGATTGGAAAATGTTGGACAAATATTTTCGAAGAAGTGAAGAAAATGCTTCTACCACACCGGTGGCGGCGGGTGGCACGAGGACAAGGATGAAGATGAGGATGACTGATTACATCAAGGTTCTGAGATCAGGGTAAACAAGATTCAAGTGTTTGTATGATGTTGCCAATCAATTCAAAAGCAGAACCATCGATTATTTTCCAGGTGACAGCTTATGTTATGTGCACGTGTTAATGTCAGTCAAATGTGTGTCTCCAATGAGTCGGATGTGAAAATTCAGAAAATCAAATCAGATAGTTGTGTTTTCAACGATCAATATTTAAACACAATTAAAATGCATATTTTAATTAAATATGTTTGCATTTTGTTTAGTGTCTTTATCAAGAATACAAATATTGTAACTTGAGACTGTTCATATTCTATCGAAGTGACTCCTGACAACTCATAAAGTTTATTTGTATGAATGTATTTATGCAGGACGTTCAAATGTCCAGTTTTTGAAGTTATAAATCCTTGGCAGTTCCTAGGACTAAAAATGTCTTCTATATTAGAGACGTCAAGATGGGCACTATAATTGAAGTTTTACTTAACTTTTCGATAATGACATGTGAGGCAAGGGTGTAATTTGGTTTTGTCGTGTACAAGTGGACTATTCTGATGTTGGATTTACATGCATGTTTCATCATGGGGTGCCTTCAGCTGAGTATACAAATAGCTGACCGACACGGTATGAAATCCTTACATTTACGGTAACCATATATCAGATTGAAAATAAACTAGATCCTGTATTTAGATATGTGCAATAATATGACCAGCATACAAAGCTTTTGATGTATTTATTCAACTATTGTTTGATGAAATTTTTGATGGAATCTTCAGGACACTTAACCCACCAAATCCGCGCCGGTTTTATAAGATCGGTCCCTGACTGAAAATCTTCATTAGCTGAAAACATGACCGATTTAGGCTGCGAAGAACATTTGTCATTCTAAGTCAAATTGCCACTGAGTTATTTCGGCTCCATGATGGATGAAAACGAAACCCTAAACTTTTACACGGGATTTTTGAATTCTTTGGTTGATTCGAAAATCAGAAGACGAATCAGTTACAATTTTGATGCTCAATCTCAATGCACCGCAACGGAACGCGTTTGATTGTGAAGAATCTCAAAAAAAAAAAGTCTTTCAAGTGACAGTTTTGAGAGTCATTCCGCGGATTCCGTTTATTCCGAACGAATTTGGGCAGGCAGAACGAAGTTCCTTGGGTCATCTAGTAAAACATGTAGAAGAATACTGTATCATATAGTTCCTCTTATTCACTAAGTGCAATTTCGTGCTGATATTTAAAATCAAAACTATTATTGGAAAATCCCCATCCATATGGCAGACAGAAAAGGCACTACAAGGTCACTGAAAAACCTTCAACTTTGACCCAACAATATGCGCCCTTAAAGTAACTGCGTTGTGTTCCATTTAGACAGGCCGACCGACCGGCCGGGCGTTCGCCGTTGGTAGATGTTACTTACTAGATACCGGTATCGTAAGCTGTTAGAAAACTTTCTGTGCCTTGATAAGAGTTTTTAGGCATGTTCTGTAAGGAGTAAGAATAGTTGCAACAAGAGGGTGATATTGCATGCACAGCAGTCCATGCTAAGATGCAAATTTTGCAAGAAATTGTTGGCAGCTGAATAATTTTTAAAAGTTGAAACACTCATTCGCCCCAATCATTCCCTGATTCGACTCTTTTCTATTATTTCCTATCAAGGTTCAAAAAACAAAATTGCAATAGCATAGAGCAGACCAAAAAAAATTCGATGCAAGGCCAAGGCTGAAATTACACCAGACGGTTGCCTTGATTATGTGCTTAAAGGAGCTCGTTCCTGTGCCACGGTCAGAGCTGAGAGGTCAACACGTAACTGAAATCATTATATTGAATACATAATGTATTTCATTTAAATACTTTCTAAAATAAAATGCACGATTGGGTTACACGAACTTGCTCTTATTTGCTACAGTGGCCTTGGGGCTTGAGATTTTGATAAAAATAATTTTTTCAAAATTCTTAAATAAATACTTAAACTAATTTGAGCTATGAAAAAAAGTACGTCATTTTATTTCTTGGATAAATTTGAATTAATGATAATAAATTTATAAAAATCTGTCAAGCGGTTTTTGAGAAAAAAAAGTTTATTTTGAAAAACTTTTTGAAAACATTTTTCAAAAGAAAATTCAAAATCGCCAGCAAAAACATAATTTTTGAAATGAAAATGTAAAATCTTTTCAAAATATTTTTTTTTTAAATTTTTCTAAAAAAAGCTTTTAAAAATACAAAATTTTTTTTATATATAGGTATGTTTTTGAGATAGTCGAAAGCAAAATAACGGTCATATGGAAGGTACCGTTTTTAAACATAAAAAAAAAAATCAGCCATATGATTGGTCGTATACCTAAAAAGCTACTCGTACACTAAATTTTTTAAATCAAAATTATTAGAGCCCACCCGTTTGGGCTGTAGAGGTGTGAACAGACAGACAGACTGACAGACAGACGGACGGAATTTCCCCACTATATCGATTTCTCCATCATCCTTTAATGTCATGTGTGATTGTTGTTTAAATTTTTTTTTTTTGCACGAATCCATAACAAGTAAGAACATCAATTTGGAATATAGAAGACACCCTGTATTTATACATGAAGATTGGGATCCGTTACTTGTTTAAATATACAGGCACATAATAGTCCGATCGACGGGTACTTTTAGGTGGAAAAAGGTCAGAAGTTAATGAAAGTTGGTGATTTCGTTAAGGGGTAATAAGCTAAAATTTTGATAAGTTTTGACCTAGTGGACCCTGTGCTAAAGTGAAAGGAGGGGGGGGGGGGGATAGAAACTGAAATTTTTTTGAACTTGCTCCCGTTTTACCTCAATAACTTTTTTGTTTACGTTCTACTGCAAAAGCGTCAAAGACTTTTGTGTAGAACGTTAAATTTCCTACAAAGGATGGATTGATTGGATGAAAAAAAAAAAATTTTTGTATGTCAATTTTTTTTTCCAAAAAGTGGAAAAAGAAGAGGAGGATGGGACTGCAAAATTGTTGACATTGCTCCGGTTTTTCCTCAATAACTTTTTTTCCCTATTTCCTACGGAGAAATACTGTTGTACGTCAATTCGTAACGAAAACATGGTGTTTCGAAAAACAGCAATGTCAAGAATGCAGAATTCCACTATATTTCTGCGTATATACCCGAATAATCATTAAATGAAAAACCTGTTTTTTTAAAGTGCCATATCTCGGTAACAAATGGACATACAAAGATGTTTGTATTAACAAAATTGTTTTTGCCATAGGACGTAAGGAAAAAAAGTTATTGAGGGAAAACCGGAGCAACGTCGAAAAATTTGCAGTTTCCCCCCTCCCTCTTATACCACAGGGCCCTCGGGATCAAAAACTTAGCAAAATGTTTGTTAACTATCTCTGAACAAAATCCCCAAGTTTCATTAACTTTTGACCTTTTTCCACCTAAACCCACCTTTTCCGACCTGTCGACTGGACTAAAAGCATATGTTACTCATTTTAAAGAACATAAGACTTTCTACAATTTTTTTTTTTAAATATTGTTCTATGTCAACATCCAACAAGTTTCACTAATTTCTGACCTTTTCCACCTACACCCACTTTTTCGGGCGGTTTTCATAAATTCGTAAAAAAGAACTACATATTGCTAGATTCAGGAACGGCTTGAAATAGCTGCAGGCAAATTTACCAAATTCAGCTTAATTTCAAAGCCAAGATAGACCTTGACAGCTCAAATATTCTTGTCGCTAAACTTTGATGACTTTTCATCGCTCCTGTGGTGGTCTTCTCTTCATCAAAACACCTCTTGTATAGTGCTTGATTTAAGAGGATGTTTAAGTTATCGTTTGGGCAAAATTGTTGTTTCTAAGAACACGGTGTTGTACCATTCACTACTCCATGGCTTGGGCTATTAACCAAATGCAAAGATCTCATGAAAATGACATACCTGCATCATGACTGCCGGGCCGGGCCAATAGGGGGTAGTACTTGCTATTTCCAATCCGTATTACCTTTCTGCCTCACCCTGAACAAAACCTTTCTTCTTACAATTCCAAAATTAGTATACACATACATACATACAAAACAAAAGCCATTATTTAAAATAACTTAAATATTTCATGAATAATTCCTTCGAAAATGCAAATCGCAATAAATCCTTTACTGAGTTAACATTAAGTTAATCTAAACTAACGAAAACTTTATCCTTTATATAATTCCAGGAATGTTAATCCGTTTGCTAAAAGTTTTCATTCTATGCAGTATACTGCCGTGAATCATCCCCAGCCAACAGAACCCCCCAATGGAAATAATTATTTGAAAATGCATATTTGCACCGAATTTTTGTTTAACTTGAATTTAAAGAACAAAGCAAGTTTTTTTTTTTTTAACATATCCTGTCAGGCAATTGTATAGTATGTGTTAAGCATTCAGCAAAAAAATATTCCAAGGACTGCGTTGGTATGGAAAACAAAAATATTAATTTATCATGACTCTGAGGATTTATCACATCAAAAACTACATAAAAAGTTTTGGTTAAAAGGTTTAACCTTATAATCTTCTTAATTCAGTAAGAAATACAGTTTCACAAGCCATAAAGTACATATTTTTTTGGGATGGTTCCATTTTCGCAGTAAATTTCCCACGTCGCCGTCGCTCTAAGTCATAAACAAAACATCCTTCTTAAAGATGGCTGAACACTTGCCAACTATAAACAGACACAAAAAAATAAGAGATCCTATTCCATAGATTGTTTATAACTTCTCCAGGACATGTAAAGTCTCTTTATTATGTGATCATCTTTCACCTCCCTATAAGCTTAACATAAATCATAATCAAAGAGCAAAAAACATCCTGCGCTGTATCCCATTTCAAAAAAGAAAACATCCTCATTACAGTGTATCAACGGTGTATCTTAACGCATTAATATTTTGTAAGCCTATGTAACAAGTAAGAGAAAAAAAAGTTCGTTTACCCAAAAAATCCCTGAGGAATAATTAAAGTGGAAAGGCAAATAGGCTTAAGATGAACACCAGGATTTACTTTTCTTCCTTCCATACCTTAATATTGTTCTAATTTCATTTTGTCGGTTGAAGGCAGTCATCCGTATCGAAAGAGTGTTTAATTAAACGGGAAACATTTTTTTTTGTACTCTACAAATTGCTTTCTTGTTTCTAATAATATTTTGTAAACAATTTTTATTGAAAATATTGTAGCTAAAAAAGTAATGGACCACATCTTAAAATTCAATTTCGTTTTAGGATGCTAAAATGATAGTGTTTAGAAAAGGAGCACAAACAAATTGGCCAAATAAATGGGAAATAAGGCTACCTTTTCGAAGCCAGCAGAGTGATCCCATCGTACGACGTCATTTCGCTACCACACTCGGCTTCAAGGCTTTTAACGTAGGGCCAAATTTAAAGCGTTTTAATGGACGCTGGAACTAACACTGTACGAAGGAAGACAAGAGCAAAAGATTGATGAAAAATCTCAAAACATCTGGGACAAAATCACATATCGAATTATCACTTTAAGTCGCCATTGTTGCAGTTCATATGAGCCTGTTATTCACGTCACCATTGGCGGGTTAAGTAAGGATGTATTCAGAAACTGATTCTGAGTGTGAATTGATACTAAGGCACGAGGATAGAGCATCTCATAAGACAGTGCAGCAGTGTGTGAGACGTGATGAGAGGGCAAGGGTGGACAAACTTGCGAATAGTTCGGATCATGCTGCAAGAAGAGGGGAATCTAGGGAGCTGATAAAATCACTAAGGATATAGTTGGAGAGAATAGTAGCACGAACATAACCCATAGGTATTGTGTTGGATTTGAACGGACACCTTTTAGAGACGATAGCAGATCAGCTGAAAAGATGGAAGGAGCACTTCTGTTCACTGCTTAATGACGACCACAACGCAGACTTAAATCCACAAATTAACAACATGCGCAGGTCTTCTAAGGGTATTGACACCATCCCCCAACAAGTAAGGAGATAAGCAACGCGAACCATCTTCACAAGGCAAACAGAATTCCCGAAAGTAGATCCTGAAGCAGCTTCCGATATTTAGATTAAACTAGTCAAAACTGTTTGGGAGACGGAAATTTACATAAGGGACTTTAAGGGTGAAGCTTAAGAAACCTCAAACACTAGAATAACTGACGTGGTATTACCGTTCTGTGCGTTTTTCCGAAGTTAATGGCAACCAGGGTAAAGTCCGCGAAAAACAGGCATCAGTTCTCGCAGTGGTCGACGCACGATCAACACCTTAAAAAATCATCTGAGTAAAAGTCATGACTCTACCTTATGTTTTTAGATTTTGAGAAGGCGTTCGATCAGGCAAATCGTGAATGCATCTGGAGATCGCTTTTTACAAAAAGTATCCCTGAGAATTTATCGCTGTTATTTAAGAGTCCTACAACAACGCAAAGTTTTTTGTGAGTCAAGGAGATGTGTTCTACATGATGTGTCTACATGAAAGACATGGTATCCAATGAAGATCATTTCCATATTGCGATAAGTGGCAGACATGCCAACCTTTGTCTTGTGTGTCCTAGCTTTCCGAGGGGGCAACACAGACTCGGACCACTATAGTAATTAAAGTGCGAATTTCGATATCCACAATGTTACGAAGCTACAATAGCAATGCAGAGACCGTTAGAAATTTTGCCAACAGGATGTCTCCTCTTACTTCTTAATAAAGCCCGGTACCAGCACCATGCCCAGAGGTCCAGTGGCAACGTTGCAAACTGGCCATCAAAAATGCAGCTACTGATGTTTTGGGGGTTTCATAAGGTGACCTTAATGAAAAACCTGACCCAATGATGAGCGCCGCAAGCTATGGTACACACAGCTGAGATCTGGGCTTATCAGGTAATGCCGCAGGCCAGAAAAGAGCTGCCAAGTGCACTGCTCGGCCGATCTTCCAGCAGAAGAGCAACATCGGCTTTTCAGAAAGAAAAAAAATCGTTAAAAATCGGTCGAATATATTGAAGGGTGCTACGACCACGAAGAAGTTCGGGTAGCGATATCTAAACTAAAGTCCAACACACGGGTGCTGGAGCAGATGACCTTTCGGCCGAACTCTTCAAAGCAGTGTGAGATGAAAGTATACCTGATGAATGGAACCTCAGCAACCAGCATCCTGAACATCTGCGCCAACTTCAGAGGTATACAAAGACCCAGGAATTCCAAATCTATACTCATCACCTCTTTATCGATTTAAACGTTTCCTAAGAGAGCGTGAATAGGAGCGAGCTATGTAGACTTCAACGCTCAACCAACTTGGCGTGCGTAAATGGTGGCAACTAAATAAATACCATTAACTAACTCAGTAACTAGCGGGTGTTTTTTTTTTTTAGAGGTATAGAACCATAAAAATGGCAACACTATTTTAACTGACGATCATTTTGTCAGCTGTCAAGTGATTTATTTTAAGTTTAGTTTGGCATTTCAACATGAATAGACTGACGTCTGAACAACGCTTCCAAATTGTGCAAATTTATTTTGAAAATCATGGTTATGTTCGAAATACGTATTGCGCACTAAGTCCTTTTTACGGTGTTTAGCGATGAAGCTCATTTTTGGTTGAATGGATAAGTCAATAAACAAAACTGCCGTATTCGGGGTGATGATAGGTAAGTGTATGTTGAGACACCGTTACATCCACAAAAACTGACTGTTACACCAAACTGTCAGTTTTTGTGGATGTAACGGTGTAAAGGATGTAACTTTATCGGTTGATGGAATAATTTGTCCGTATTTCTTTAAAAACAATACTGGCCAGCACGTTACAGTCAATGGTGATCGCTATAGACCAATGATAACTGACTTTTTAGTTCATCAATGTTTTGTTGAAGGAAACGTTCGGTGATGTATAATTTTGCGTTTTCGGGGATATACATATGAAGTCGATAGTCTACTCCAATAAGCCCGAAACGATTGACCACTTGGAGGGCAACATTCGCTCGTTATTGTCGATATACGGCCACAAATGTTATAAAAAGTCTTTGAAAATTGGACCTCCAGATAAGACTACGTCCGAACCACCCGTGACGGTCATATGCCAGAAATCACATTTAAATTATCATGCAAGAACCCAGAAGATTATCTTTCGAATTAAGTTAATTTCATGGCAATTTAAAAAAACCATATTTTTTGTATCCCATTTCAAAGTTATATTCCTTAAAAAAAACCCTTAAAATAAAATAAGTTTAATCTATATGAAAAGACTCGTTACAGGTGTTTTTTTTCTACAATTTAATTTGAAAACTATAAACAGATTTGATATTCAATCAAGGAAGCCCTCAGTCTTTTCACAAACTGTTTGAAATATCATGCATTTAAAATTTTTTTTCTCAAAATGAATATAAATTATTTAATAACAGGAAAGTCCACGATACCCCGCTTTCTATCAAAACTTTGAAATTTTTTTTGAAATATTAAAATATTATGAGTAACGCAGAATGTGTTTATCTTCAATAATGACAAGAACAACCAAAACAGTTTCAAACTTCTCATAACTGTCATTCATCTCGAAAACCAATAATATGTCAAAATTAAATTACCTCATAAATCAAACAAAATAAAAGCTCTCTCTTAAAAAAAAAAATATACAACTTCTTTCAGTTGCCAAGCGTCAGCATCAAATCAAATCTTTTCATAATCCCGTCATGACATAAAATGTCTGCACCAACCTAACCCACGAAGTCATTACTCAGAGTTTATGTGAGGTTATATGTATTGTATACGTTACTTCAGCGAAGGCTTCCTTAATATTGCCAAAAAGTAATGCTCTTTCAAATTACATCGTTAAAAACATTGTGATTTGTGATGAAAAGGGACCTCGGAATCCATACCAAAAACATCACTATCCGGGTAAGTTACCGGGGGAAATGAACCCATCAGAAACGAACAATATGCTTTCACACGTTCGTCCATGATAGAGCTTAACTTCTCTAAAAGGTGTGCAGCAGCATTATTATTGCTAACAAATACACTTAAGGGTTGATGGGGATGGATGGGTTCTGAAGGTGGGGGTATCCCAGGTATCACCCATATAACACCAACATTGACGACAACCCTTCCACTATTCGCCATATACGAACACGTGAATACAAAACGTGATACACGAACAATACCCGCGCTCACACCAACAAATATTGAACTCCATATCGTTCATTTAGTGGACAAATGGTACGTTGTCATATTGAAGCATAGCCGTATCACTTCACTATACCAAGAAGGAGTAATTGAGCCGATAAATCGATTAATTAATAACACACGCACCACACATAATGTGTCAGTTACCTGAGTTGAGAGAGACCTGACACCCAATTAGTTTTGTCCAACAGATTTGTTCCTAGTTATCCTCTTCGTATGGCATATAATAATGGATAGTCAGGTCATGGAATATAGATATCTTTTTTTGTCCGCTTTTTTTAATCAGCACATCATGCTTAAAACTATTTTTATTTTTAAATTTATGCCACACTATCTAATGTCCATAGTCCGTCCAACCTGACGTTGAACTTTATAAAGCCTTCAATCGATCCCGGACTTATATATATATCATTTTCAATGGCTTCCGGCATAGCGAATAATTTTTTTCCTCTTACCAAACGTTTACACATTATTTTCTAATGCTCCCGTCTTTGTTGGTTCCAATTTCTAATACTCCTCGCAATAGGAACTTTTTAATTCGATCCAAATCGACTTTGGAATAAAGACAACGCTGGATGATGCCCGAAGGAAAAGGAGTATGAGTGTTTAAATCTCCGGAGTGGATGATGGTGGATGGAGACGGAGAGTCTAGAGGAAGAAAATAATCCACAACGCCCCACGCATTGTTCGTTCACACCTCTCGGATCTCAGGTTTTATTTTCAATAATACTCCTCTTCATCGGTCCTCGCGTCCTCGCATTAAATTCATGCAAGTTAGACCTAATATCTTCTCTTAGCCATTTCTTTTGGCTTGTTTATTGCTCCTGCCCCGTGTTCCTTCTTTGCTGCGTCGCTGAAAGTGTAGTGTGTTATTAATGGAACGGAACAGAAAACAGAGAACAGCCAAGCCATAGGCAGCACAGCACAAGCTATTAAGTTTGACTCTCATATTGGTCCGGATCGATAAAGGGGAACGAACATTGGTGCAAATTAATTAATTGCCATTGACACCACATGGGTGATTTAAGCAAGTTTATACTTCGGTGGGGGTGTGATAGAGCAAATGGATTTATGGGGCAGAAATTACCTACCACCATTCAGCAGCCACCACATCCCAAACTCACAACAATATCACACTGAGAGGCAATAAATTGAAGAAGCGGCCGTGGCCGCTGCCGCGCTGTGCCGCGTGCGAAATAAACAGGAAGTATTATTAAGGCCCGAAGGTCTGTTGTCTAATTGTCTGGTGCGGGTGCTGGTGCTGGTGAGCTTGTTTATGAGAGAGATGACTCGGGAACGTTCGTTCTTGATGTTTTTGAGCTAAATATTGCTGTGTTGATGTTTCCAAAATAATCAAAAAAAAAAAAAATACTTAATTCAGGGATTTTATGACATTTTTTGTTGAGGGATTTTGTCGAGGAAGAAAAACTTTCTAATGGATAAAAACATAAATTGAATTTCAAAAACAGAAAGACGGGGGAAGGGAGGTTGGTGGTTCGGTTCGGTTCGGAGGACGAAACGATGTTTTTTTTATTTTTAAGACTTAACGAAGCTTGCTATATTTTTTCTGTTTAGTTTCAAATTTTTTTTTTTATTTTTTATTTATATTGCCCGATAGAGGCATTACTTTGTAAACTTCAAATAACTAGGGGGCTATTACTGTGCTAATAGCTTCCGCCTACAAAAATGGAAAAATTGAAACAGCCATTTAACTCAGTATAGTGGAAGTGGGTGAGGTGGAAGTTGTTTCAACATTTTTTTTTTTTAGAACTTTTTTTTTGTTGCTTTTACTTTTTAACAAGGACATGATTTGTTGACTGACTGAATGTGAAATCTTTTTTTTATTTTGTTTTGAAAATGCCTGGAAGGTTGAAACAATTGGACTTCTTTTATTGGGATATTTTTTTTTTCATTTTTATCTAAAAAAGAGACATGGTAAAATTATTTTATCTGTAAGGGTTAAGCGCCTTTGTGTAGTGGTTTTGTTGTTGTTGTTGTTGTTATCTTTTACTATTCTTTGGAAGGACTTGGCACTGAGATACAAACAAATAATGTGTGTTGCTCTATGAATTGCGATCTGCATACCATACCCCTCGATGTCAAAAATAGTCATTCAAAATAAAAATGAGGAGTGTTTGGGATTCCCGGACAAGTCGCAATATCCATACATATGTAGGTTTACAAATTACTTGAGAAGATGGAGAGTTTCTACATAATGTATTGACTAAGAGCTTCCCATGTATATCTTTGGCTGTCTGTACGGCTGCTACTACATATTTCGATAAAACTTTTTTTTTGTTTTTTTTTGTGTACCTAAGCTTCATAGATTTTTCAGGAAAAGTCTCAAACGATAGGACTGTTTTTTTTTTTTTAAATCCACTTGACGGGTTTCTATGATATTTTTAATGAGGGAGCTCTTCTGTTAACGACGTAATAAAGCTTCTTAAAATTAAAAAAAGAAAAAAGTTTTTTAAGTTTAAAAAAAAGTGAAATTTTTTTAAATGTTTGCTGATTTCAAAAACCGCCTAATCACTTTTTAATTTTTGTATTCTGATAAGAACAATTTAGCTGTTGGAATTCACAAAGTAAAAAAATGGGAGTATTTCAAAATTTTAGTCAAACGATTTAAAAATTTTATTTTTATACACCATTCTATAGATATTGTATATTTGGTGTGAAGTTTGAAACATAGAGAAATAATACCGTTAGGTATTATTAAACATTAAATATTCTCTCAGTTAAATAAAAATATTTCAGTTTGGGCGTGGCTGGAACCCACTTTTCATACAAAAGCAGCAATATCTATATGCATAAAAATTAATTATTAAATTAGTTCGACCACTTAAAACTCGAAAACGACTAGGCCGAATTGAATACTTCCTTCGGTGGGTTTTTTTCGTAATTGGTACGTGAAGGTTTGGGAAAAAGAAAGTCAAAACATTTTGAACAGGTAGCGCTGCAGGCGAAAGTATCGTTTTTCAGTTAATATTCATTTTTTTCGAGTGAAATAGTTTACATTTACGAAATATATAGGGCGTTCAATATATTCGGGGTGAAGCTGTGGTTATATATATAAATTGACTTATTTATCAAGTAATTCTATTATTTTATTGCATTCATGTAAAATTTCATATAAATGTGATTATTATTTCGCGTTTCATCTCTAGTTAAACAGAATCATAATGGCAACTGAGACGATGATGGTGAAAATTGAGCATCGCGCTGTAATTAAATTTCTCACTAACAAGGGAAAAAGTCAAAAAACTATTCATGAAGAGATGGTGGCTGTTTACCAGGGTTCCGCACCTTCATTATCAACTGTGCAAAAGTGGTGAAGTGAGTTCAAGAGAGGCAGAGAGAGCATTGAAGACGAGCCCCGCTCCGGCGCCCCGGCTACTGCTTGTACGGGAGAAAGCATCAAAGAAGTCGAAAAACTTGTTCTTGAGGATGCCCGAATAAAGGTGAAAATGATGGCAGAGATCACCAAGCTTCCAACTTGTACCATTCACACCATTCTTCATGACCATCTTAACCTTTCAAAGGGCAGTGCAAGGTGGGTGCCACGAATGCTCACAGCGCCTCAGAAAAAAGTGAGAATCGCATGCTGTAGAGAGCTTTTGGAGATGTGTAGTGAGAACGCGGACGGTGTTATGGATCGAATTGTTACTGGGGACGAAACATGGGTTCATCACTATGACCCTGAAAGCAAACAAGAGTCCATGCAGTGGCATAAAAAAGGAACAGACCCCCCGAAGAAGTTCAAAGTTACTCCGTCTGCCGGGAAGCTCATGGTTTCAGTTTTTTGGGACTCAAAGGGAATCTTGCTCATTGAGTACAAAAAAAAAGGTGAAACTATCAACGCCACATCCTACGCTTCCACTTTGCATAATTTGCGGGAGGAAATTAAAAAGAAAAGACGGGGTAAACTCGCAGCGGGTGTGTTGCTTCTTCATGACAACGCTCCTGTTCAAACGGCGCGAGTTTCCAAGGCTGCTGCGCGAGGTTGTGGTTTCGAAGAAATACAACATCCACCCTATAGTCCAGACCTTGCCCCTAGTGATTATTTCCTGTTTCCGGATTTGAAAAAATGTCTTCGTGGAAAAAGAATTTCGGATGATGAAGAACTCAAGTCGGCAATAAATGGGTATTTTGCAGGGAAAGAGGAAATTTATTTTTTTGAGAGTTTAAAAAAGCTTATCTCAAGATGTAACAAATGCATTGATGTTAGGAGAGATTATAGTGAAAAATAAAAACAATTTAAATTGAATTCCCATTCTCCTTCATATCGATACCGAGAATATATTGAACTTCCGACAAAACAGTTCCCGTAATTCCGAAATCAACAAGTCTTCATATTTGGAGACATATACGTGAAAACTGTTCCATTAAGTGTTAATATGCGAATGTTCCTTTTAAAGGATAGAAGTTTTTTCCAAAGAACTGTTAAGGATCGGTAAAGGAATAGTTCGGGTAGATACTTACAGTGGTTTAAGGGGCCAGTTATAGCGATAAGGAAAACCAAACCGAAAAAATTTCCAGATGGAAAATTGTGTATGTTCTGATTCGATTCTTAAGACAAATGCTACACTGATCGATGGCAATCAATGCAGATAATGTTTTTTGTTCCTTATAAATTTAATTGAACAAATACTTTTTGTTAAAAATGTATTTATCTATTTTTCTGTTATACGTATAAAAGAAAAATAACAAATTTCGTTCTTAACAAAAAGTACAAGTTCAATTCAAATTTTTATTTGCAAAATAAATTCTCTGAGTTGGTTGCCATCGATCAGTGTAACATTTGTGTTCTAAATCGAACCATAACATACTAAATTTTTCATTTGAAATTTTTTTTCGGTTTGGTTTTCCGTATCGCTATAACTGGCTCCTAATATCGACTCCACCTGCCATTTGACAATTCACTTCAACGAAAGATAAATTCATCCCTAATGTGTTACCAAACATTGGTTAAAATTATCGTTACTACGCCTATAGGATTGGTATCTTTTTTAGCAGCGAAAAATATTGATGTCAAAACTTGAATTGGACAATTCAAAATCAAAGTCTGGGAGATCAATCGATCGCGTAGAAAACGAAGACGCCAAATCTTTAGTGGACTCTTTAACCTTTAAAATTGGCTGACAGCCCACAGCCGCCTCATCATTTAGATCTTAAAGTTGGTGTCATCATTATGCAAACTATGCAATAGAACGCGACTGATGTAGAATATGATAGTGGCAAGGATTTTGAAAGGGAGAAGAATGCCTGTTTCCGTGAATTACCTTGACTTGCAGTTCTAATTCAAATTCATTGAGCTGTCAGTGAAACTTGCACTTGCGGTGACCATAAACACGTCACAAGGGCAGTCGCTGGATGTGTGCGGCTTAAAACTCCAAATGTCATGCTGTTCATATGGCCAGCTACATGTGGAAACCATCTTCACTCTTTATTTACACTTCAACTAAGTAAATACTTGATTTAATTAAAAGTTCTTTAAATACTAAACGGGACGAAATCCGTCGGGTCAGCTAGTTGCTTTTATAAAATAACGATGCTTTTATTAATATAGCAAAAAACATTAAGTTTTGTGGGTATTAGTTGTACGTAGACATCTTGTGTAAGAAAGAAAAAAAAAAAAAGATTTTTGGGTGTGGCTGACGCCCACTTCCCATAACTAACTATAAAAAACTTATTTATGGAAATAAACGTTACTTATAATAAAGGCACAACCAACAATTCTGCGAATTTCAGTCCAAGCTAAATAGCATGAACAAAATGTTTGAATTTAGGGCGTGGCTTATACCCACTTTTCATAATGCGCTCGCAGTAATTGTACAACCGACAAAAAACTTAATTTTGTCTGCGGGGGCGAACGCATACACTGCTTTGTGTTTTCCGCTTAAAACTAATAAGATTATTGAATTTTGACAGCAAAAATAGTACTTAATAAGGTAAAATTAAAAAAAAATTATTTTTAAGTTTCTTTTTTCAAAATTTTGAGTTTGAAAGTTAATGGTCCACTAAATTATTTGTATTTAAAAACACAATAAAATAAGAGATTTCCGGCTTGCAAAAAGGTTGGCATTGTAGAAGTTACCGTTATTAAAAAAAAAATTGTTAAAAATTTAAGTTATGCTTTTAGAAAATTAAACTCGCGGCTAAGCAGAGATGAGTTCTTGTTCCAACCCAACCTACTAGCTCTGTACAACCCCAAATACTGCAAATAGTGAATTGTAACTGCTTAGGGCTTTTCATTGCAAATTGCACGGCATTAGTTACATAGAAGGAATAGAAAGATATGAAAGAATGTTTGTTGGTAAAGTGGATTGAGTTGAGATTTAGGTGATATTTTAGTAACGAAAATACAATGGCATCAAGTTGAAGATGGAAGAGTATGTAAAAGTCTGGGGCTCGAACTCACAAATCTTAGTTTCTACATCAACTGCATTTTTGCCACCCGCATTTCAGTGTCGCTCTTTCGTTTCATTGAGTTTCCAATCATTACATCGCTAAAGAAGTTTACTCATGACCTTATTGCTTGTAAGATTACCATTGTCTTTAACTATTTACATCCTTAACTTATAAACATCAAAACCATTACAAAAGTTGAAAACTAATTTAATAATACTTTGCAGGTAACTTTCAAACTTTTCATAATAAAAGTAATTTCACATGAAAAAAAAAAACAATTAGAAAGCTCAATTTATCGCTAAAACTTGCACACAAACCCCATCAAATAAATGCATGAACAAAATTTCCCCTAATTTTCTTAAATCCATTCTTCTTCGATTATAATCAATTTCCTTAAATATTAATTCCTTTCATCAAGTTTTCAATAACATTCATCTAAAATTAATTTCGTAGACAAGAGTATCTTATATAAAAAAAAACTTTACCTTCACGTTGTCGTCGCTCGTCTCGTCGTCGTCATCGTCGTCGTCTACGTTCATCCAACTTAACCAACTTTACACAAACAAAAAATCAAGTTAAGTCAACTTAGTAACAAAAAAAAAAGAACAAATTCATAATTCCAATCTCAAACATCAGTTTAAATATTTAAAATTGCTTAACTCACGACCAACTACACTAAAGTTCAATTAAGTTAGCTTTAGCTTTCTATTCTTACGATAGAGAGTAATATATAAAATCGCCATTGATTTTTGATTAAAAAGAAATTACGAACAAAAACGGTTGCTGCACATTTTCATTTTGCTTGAACGACGGCCATCGCCATGTCCCTTCACACTTCACACTACATTATCATTCATTTCCATTCTTCTTCCGGTTCGTTTTGCTTCAATTATGGCGCACTTTGCCATTAGAATACAAAATGAAAGTAAAAAAAAATAAAGTTTAAAGAAACTATGAGATGAATAAAAAGAGTAAACTAAAGACGAAGAAAAAAAAAAAACAGTTTGCCAAACGATTTATTCGATTGTGCGTTAACTCTTGAAAAGATACTATATCTTTTAGCATATTCGCATAAATCAAAGTCTGAACTTTCTGAACCACCACCCAACCCAGTCAGTCACCTCAAGCTCTCTCTATATGATTGCCTTGCCTTGCCTCATCCCAGGAAGAACCCTAGAAAAGTTCACAAAAAACTAGTTCCTTTTTTCCGATTTTCTTCGTTTGATTGAGGCTTCGAACTTGGGGTTTGGGGGGTTAGGTGTTTCGGAATAGGATTCGGAACTTGGGTTGAAACATGTGGCCTCTGGGGGTAGGTTATGTAAAAAGTGGCTCATCGAAAACTAAAATCGATGTCTTTCGTTCGCGTGTGAGATTAGCTGAATGGTATGGTAGTAGTAGTAGATGGCTGGTGGGGGGAGGGGGGTAGTTATGGGGAGCAAAATATTGGCCGTGGTAGTTTTGGTATTGATAGTCACACCCCGGAAATTTTGCAAATATTACACAAAAATTATCCAATTCGGCTGACGTCTTCGACACGGGGGTATAGAGGTTGGTTGTATACGGTTGGTTGATGGGGCAGAAATAACGGTATAACATTTCGCAAAAGCACAAATCATGAAAACCACACCTTAACACTGGCACTGGCACTCTTTGGATGATGGATTTCCCCCGGACCCGGAATCAGTTGAGCGTTTCCTATTCGAAAACTTAAAGATTCTTTAAGTGCCTGTGTAGCCTGTAGCTGAGGATTGAAAAAACTTTCAGGATTTTAACAAGCTATCAGTAATTTGAAAAGCCCTTTTACAACTATGGCACGGTTAGAGTAGGGTGGTGGTTCATTAAATATAGCGGGCGGATAAATATTTATTCAACATCCAGTCAAAAGAAGATGGGAGGGTGAAAATCAATATGTGAATGGCTCGACATTATGGAGCAACAGCAACAGCAACAGCAACGGAACATGCAGGGTTGTATATATTCTTGTTTGTTTGCCTTTCCGGGCTTAAGGAGGAATAAGGTCCTATCCTATACGAGAATGATAATATACAAAAAGTCAAACGGATGATGATGATGAGGTGGGTTGGGAGTGGGTTGTATATTGGCATGTTCCTCATAAACATTCTACAGGTTGAAAATAAACATCTCGCTTGCTTTGTTTGCATGTCGATGTCGTTGCCATCAAATGAACGAAAGAATGTTCAATTTTATTTCGTTTCCTTGAAAACCTTTTTGAAAATAATGTAGTTAGGGGGGGCTCTGTGTTTTTTGTGTGTGTTTTGTTAACTTTTACAACTTTTGACGGATGACTGTGTGGAATAACAATATTATTGTTTTTATTCCGGCAATTAAATTTTACGGAAATGAAAGAAATGGCCTTTCCTTATAACTACGTCTCATCACTTTTTGACATTTGAATTAAGATAAAGACACAAAGAGTGTCGAATAATTGAGTACACTTTGAAGCTATCAATGATTTGCTTGGTTTATTACAATTTTATTGTGTAAAGAGTCAGATACAATTAGGTATTGTTCAGGTGGAAATGATGATAAAGCGTTACAAAATTTATTGTTGAAGATACGATATTTATCTACCGTTTTGCGGATTTTATGATGGATGAAGTGGTGTTTTTTTTTTTTTTTTTGTCTGCTATATTGTTTGTGGGTTCTTTCCCCAGTTAAAAGTAAATAGCAATAATGATTTAGATTTTGATATTTATTTTAATTGGATGAAACGAAATGAGAATTACTTGCAAGTTCATTCAAATAAAGTTTTAGGACTTTGAAGTACATTTAAATATTGCGTTGCAATTAAAGAGTTAACGAAGTATTTAGAGAATGTTTCAAAAGTATCGTATTTTATTACTTTAAGATGAAAGAAAACAATAATATAATTATAAAATGGAGGCATTCTGAGTTACATAATGAATAAACATAAGATAAAGTCTATTATTTATTGTTTTAAGGCACTCTCGTGTATGCGTAATTAATATTTTAAGAGTATCTGCTCTTTCATCATCTTTTTCAGAGAGCTTTTGTATATATACATTTGATTTGAATTATATAATTTTATTATCTTTTCCAAGGATTCAATCCTCGTGCTGTAATGTTAATTGTTACGATAATGACGACTGTTGTGAAACAACAAATGTTGAAAATGACTTCTTAATAATTTGAGATTTACACCGAGGTATGCCTTCATATTCGATTGAGTTATGAAATAGGCACATAGAAATAATTCCACGGGAATCTGCTCCACATGAGAATTTTGTCCACTTTAAGTGGGCTGGGAATCGGTTCCACTTTTCAAAGTGCCCACCAGAGTGGGATTTTATCTAACTTTTTTTTTTTGGTTAGAAAAAAGTGCACTTTTTTAAAGAATTTTTTTAAGTAATTTTCTTGTCTTGAGGCGTTTTTCTTTTTTCGTTCAGAAAAGAGCTACAAGCAGAGTCAGAGTATATCGAGCTCGCTCTGAACATTCTCTGAAAAAATTGTGTTCAGAGCGCTTTGAACTTTAAATGAAACGAATCTAGAATCCCCGCAATTTCCTTTTCTCGTGAGATTTGAAAAACCTGAAAAAAAGTGTTTTTAAACATTAAAAGTACCTTCGGTGGCCATTTTAATTGTTTTAATTTCCAGCCGCCCGCCGCCGCCGCTAAAAGCTACTTTTTATGAATTGAATTGGTTTGGAAGCGTATCGCTTTTGACGTTTACTTTTTTGTTCAGCTTTAAGCTCCTTCTTCTCTATCTTTTTATTTGGAGTTCGTAGAGCGCACTCTAAACACACACTGAAGGAGAAAAGAAATACGAAGTCTTTGCGCGGAAGTCTCTGAAGCAAAAAAGAAACACTTTTTTTTTGACAACTCCAGGATCTACTGTGAAGTAAAAAATAAAAACGCCTTTAGATTTTATTTTTTTTATAAAAAACCGCAAAAATAAGGGGTTTCGTTAAATATATTGTGCAAATAGTTTTCCTCTAGGTTGTTCACTTGAGAGACATAGGAGTATTGAGAAAGTTTGGTTGGGTTAAGGTAGCTGTCAGCAAGAGAGGTATAAGCTGATCGTTGTGATACCGTATTGTTCGAGTTGTTAAACCTTTGGAACTTGCACAATTAGAACCAATTAGAGCATCTACAAGATAATTAATGCCTCCTCCTCTTCTTCGTTCATCAGCTTCTGCAAGAGTCGTTTGCGAGTACGCCAAAAAGCGCCAGAATCGTGTCTTCGCATGCACTAATCTAGCATCATTGCATCTACCCTACATATTTCAAGTAGACCGAGACAAAACACTAAAACTAAATGCGCTTGAGATTCCCTGATTTCTTATTATGTGTTATAATAAGAACAATCTGGCATATCACCACCGAAATCATAAAACTACACAACCAAATAAAATTAACCCACAAAACTCCTTGAACCAGTAGGCGAAACAAATAATTACAAAACGCGTACCACACCAACACATGCAAGTCATCATTCACGTACATATACCAAACAAAAAAAATTGTACTTAGTATTTCATAATCATTCTCATTTTATGAATTTATATGAGCGTGAGTTTCAGTAAGCTTACAACATATTATTACATGTTTGCAAAAATCCCAATTTATTGAAACTTTCAATTAAATTTCACATACTTTGCACATTTAAACTATTATTAAAAACTAAAAGTTATTATAGTATAAATTAAAATTATTTTAAAATTCAAAGAAAAATTTAAGCAAACACATCTAATCTTTAATACTCCGTGATCATCAGGTCAAAAAATGGGATTTCGTAGCAAATTTAAAGATTCGAGTCCATTTCCCAGCTTATTTTTCTCAAAAACCGCTCTAACGAGTTTGATTTAGAAAAATCAGTATTGCTTTTTGTGTGCGACCAATTATAGTTCTGAAATTTTTGTTTTAAATGTCTAAGAACGGTACTTTCCATAGGACCGTTTCTTTTTCATTTCGACTATCTCGGAAACAGCTCAATTGAATTTTTCGAGATTTCACACATATATAGGCGTAGATAGTTCAATTTAAACTACATACTTATATTTTTGAAAAATATTTTTTTGTACTTTTAAAAGCATTTAAAGACAAAAAAAAAATTCTTTTTTCAAAAATTAAAAATAAATGTATTTGCTGAATACGAATACCTATGAACTGGTGTTTTTGATTTTTTTTTTGAAAAATGTTTTCAAAAAGTTTTTCACAAAAAATTTTTTTTCTCAAAACCGCTCCACAGGTTTTTATAAATTTACTCTCATAAATTCAAATTTATACAAGAAATAAGATGGCGTATTTTTTTTCAGCTCAAATTAGTTTAAGTACATATTTATTTAAGAATTTTGAAAAATTTATTTTAATAAAAATCTCAAACCCCTAGACCACATTAACACATTAGAGCAAGTTCGTGCGACCGAGTCGTGCATTTTATTTTTAACAATAACAGAAGTGTTAATATTTGAAAAATACTCAAGTCGAAGCAACTTCATACACTAGATGACCACGCTCATGATCAATGGCAATGGCAACTAAGTTGTCACCTGTCATGATTTTGGTCTTATAATGTGTTATGCGTGAGGTACTTTGCCTTTATGTACGGTCAGCTTAAAAAATGATTTGCCACTCTTAGGTTGAATGTCATGCAGATTAAACTACAACGGTATAGTTTCGCTTGCAGATCGATCTGAAAACTTTTATAGGTAGTATCAACCATGTTAAAATTTTCACACTACTACTTTTTAGGCCGCCGTAACACACCTGTTGGGGCGCGTCCTCATAATTAGCCTAGGGCGGTCATAATTCTTGATCAGTCGCTGACGCCAAGTCTCGCGGCGAACTTTCCTATGAGACAGAGTGTCCTATTATGACACCTATAATGGAGCTTATGTGTCGTCTGCTTAGAGAGATCAAAACCTTAAAGTGTTTTGAATCCAGTTTTGGCCAAATCCACTTTCTCGCTATAAACATGTGTTACCACCTGTCCACCTAAGATCTGTTTCCTCAGTAGCATCTTGTTTAAGCTAAAATTTGCATGTAGCGATGGGTTTATCCTAGAAAGATGAGCTCAATTAAAATAAATATTGTGTTGTTCCTTAAATCTTAAACTGTTATGTCATCTTTCTGAGATATGATCGACAGTCGAGAGCTGTTTTGTAGTCATAAAATGATATCCAGGAATTTCATCATAGCCTGGCTATCCGAGAAGATAATAATGACCTTGGAAGATATCACATTAATTTAAGTCAGGGTAAAACTTACTTTTTCGGAAGGATTAAGTCTGCTAAAGTAAACATCACCTCCTCCACCCTATTTTTTGTTTTCTTACCATAAGTGACAAATTGGACTTGCTCGTCTTTCAGGAAGTGTGATCTGGAACACTAGAGGTTGTTCTAATTGGGAACTTTTTGTCAAAATGTAGTTGAGGTGTGAGATCGCCCTTAAACAAGTCGCTGAATAAGCTGCAGTTTGCTTGCTGTAAATATCTAGGGGGTAAGACCAAATATTGTCAAGCAATGCAGAGGGAGTAGTGTGCACAGCTTATACGTACAAGAAGTGCGCTGCACTTTACTCAGAGTATTTCAATTTGTCGATGTGTAAAGGGCAGTCCACCAAACGAATGAAAATCTTTCAAACTTATACCATTTTTATAGAGGGAGGATGCATTTCGTTTTCTTTGTAAAGAGAACAAACTCAGTTTTGTAGGAGCTACTTTCCTGAAACCGCAATGACGAAGTCATCCGCATAAGCAATCATCTTTAAACAGTCATCTTTCAGCACTGTCAGCAGTTCATTAACTACTCATTCCAAAATTTGGTCGATCAACTCACCTGAAAGTGTATTTGCGATTGCAGATGTGTTGACGTTGTTAAAAATGCCTTCTTTATCCAGCCAAGCTACCATTATGTATTCTTTTTGGTGGCTCTAGCGATTTCCCCTTACAGTATAAGTGTTGAAAAGTCGACAAATTAATGTCTAGAATCAATGTTATTTCGTGGATGGACATCAATCAGACTATCCAAGGTTTTTAGAAGGAATTATGACAGGCTAATAACTTTGAAGTTCAGCCAATACTATGCTGTCTGGTGCCGCAGATTTATGTGGTTTGAAGCCATTCAGTGACTAAAACATATCTACCCTGTTGATCAGACCTTCTGGAAAACTATGAATATTTGACCTTATTGGGAAGCTCCAATCATTTCCCACATTTCTTAAAAAATATTTTTTGGAAAACTCCTTTCATAACCCCAATATTTTTAACTTTACTATAAAAGTGTTTGCCTTGAAATGATCGCTCTCAAAATAGCCTCCAACTAAACACCGAGCTTCTCTTAATCCATCGACTCCTCCTCTCAGTTTCTGTTGCTTATTGAACTCTTAAAAATTCTTTCTTTTTCCAGCACTAAGCATCGTAACCTTAGAAATACTCTCCTCATCTATCTATCTTCTTATGGCTTCTACATATTGAACCAGACCTTTTACTTCCCAAAAATTAGGCAATATGAATCAGAATGTTTCAAAAAGAAAAGGCCATTGTTAAGATGGAGAAATAAGAACATGTTCTTTTGATTAAATGACCCAAGAACGCTTAGAAACGCACTTAGAATCCTGGACAGAGTGTGATACTCTTCTGTCAAACCGCAACCCTCTTTAATACTTCTAATGCCAGGGTTTTTTTTTATAAATTCTGAATCGTACTCTTGACCCGGCTATCGCGATGTCCTTTTGTTCGTTATTAATTTATCAGTGATTCTAACTGCCAAAGAAACTCAAAAAAAAAAAAAAAAAAAATTCTTTTATAGTGCTCAGAATAATTTTCAACTCATTATACAGATAATTAGTAACCCTTTTAATTTCGGAAAACGGGTTAAAATTTTGAAACAACTGAATCCCAAAATATCATTTTATTTTTATTGGCATTCATTTGGAAAGAATTCTTTCAACAAATCGATTAAATAGACCAAAAGCAAAACACAAAACAACAATTTTTTCTATAAAAAAGGCAATGAAGTCCTTTGAGTATAGTTTAGGTATGGTTTATGTTTCCTTAAGGGTTACTTTTGACCACAGATTCAACCCAAAGTTGTTTTAAATTGTGGCAATTTATTTGAAATTTTCATCAAACCAAATTGTTAACCTATATTAACCACATTTTCTTGTTGGCATCAACCCAAATGTTTTGACCAATTTGCTTAGAATTTATGAGCTTTTAATTTGCTAAAGGACAAGTTATCATTCAATCAAGTATCTTATAAGAAGAGACTCTTGAATATTAGATTAAGAAATTATTAAGATTTATGTGAAAGTATCTAAGGTACACAACTTAAACTTTCTTAAGAAATACTCAAAGGAATTAAAGTGACTTACAAGACAGTCATACTGTAGTTGCTCTATAGGGAATGTATTGTATAAGTTTTTATACATTATACTATCAAAAAATAGTTTTTGTCATGCTGTGCCTCAGTGCGTACTTTCGAATATGCGTCTGCCTGTATACATCGAGTTGTTACAGGCTGAAAGTATTAACAGATTAAGTCCGAATTTCGTACTCAAAACTTTTTTATGATTTCATTGAGAAGAAACTCTAATTTAGTTTTAGCCCGGCTATAACGGGTACCTCCAAATTAATGGTTTCAGTTTAAGTGATTTTTTCGAAGACCTATAATTTTGATTTAGTGTTCGCTAAAGAGTGCGTAAAGTAAATCTGAGTTGTTTTTGAAAAAATGGCCACATTTGAATAAGGTTTGAACGGAAATTAATCTTACTACATAATTTGTGGTTTTGTTTTGCTTATATTTTAGAGGAAAAATCAATTGTCTCTGGGTAGATTTTTGCGGCCTGTAGCGGCCATGTTGTTTTGGTGACATCGTTTAAATTTGTTGTTTTTTATTCAGTTACTGATGCCAAAACACTATCACCATGTCAAGTAACACAATTATTGAACACAACGTCCAAATGGTAAAACTTTAATATTAAAATGATCGTTCATTAGTATAATCGTTGTGCGCATTGCGCCTATTTATTATCTTCAGCGAAAAGGCTAATTTTTGAATGATTGATTTTACATAATATCTTAAGAAAAGTGGCCGTCAGCCACGCCCAAAATCTAAATTTTTTTGTTTTTTTCTTAATTGTCATGTTTACTTAAATGTTTTTTGTTCGAAAATAAGAGTACCGTTATTTTATGAAAACTGTTATTTTGGTTTTGTATCAGAAGTGAGCGTTATCAACACCCAAATTCAAATTTTTTTTTCAATTAATTTTAAAGTTTACCTATAACGGGTTTAGCATTGCTTATCTTTTTGAACATTTATTTGCCTTTCCAGTTATTATTGAATTCTAGAAAAATTTTGCTTAATACCAAGTTGAAGCTATTTTGCTACTATTGCCCTCAAAGCGTGGCAACATATCGTTCAAATAATATACTCGTACAACTGTTGCTGGATTTACCATACCTGCATTGAAGGAGATCAATGACGCAAGCAGTCTTTCGAATGGAATACTGAAAGTGAAAGGTGGGTTGCAATTGCAAGGGCAAAGAAATAAAATGCCCGACTGGTGTTCGCACGAACTTGCTCTAATGTGTGACAGTGGTCTAGGCTCTAAGGGCTTGAGATTTTGATAAAAATAAATTTTTCAAAATTCTTAAATAAATACTTAAACTAATTTGAGCTGAAAAAAAAGTACGGTGGAGCGGTTTTTGAGAAAAAAAGTTTTTTTTTTGAAAAACTGGGCCATAAATCAAAAGTTAGAGCCATTTTTGAAAAAAATAAGCTTTAACGTAACGGTTATAATGGCAGGTACCGTTATTTTTTGAGCTTACAAAAAATTTCAATCCCCTCCGTACAATACCTAAAAAACTCTATATCCCAAGTTTGAAGCAATTTGGCAGACCCGTTTGGGCTGTAGGTGTCGTGTCTATACATACAGATAGACAGACAGACAGACATACAGACGGACAGAATTTTTAGAACATCTTTTTTCGTCTTCGCTATTATCGTAATGTCATGTTTGGTTGTTATCTCAAAACCTTATTTTTCGACGAATGCATAACTTCAGGAAGTGATCAAATGTTGCTGTCAACAGCAGCTTGCGGAGTTTAGAAACTTAGCTAAGCTTGTTGAAAAACTAGTTTCTTACCTCTCATCTTGAATTATACATCAAACTAAGCACGTCGGAACATTGAATCATTTCAGAAAATTTCTAATGTTCTGAGAAAAAAGTTTCATACCCAAGAGAAATAAATGGCGATACAATAAAGTCAACAGGGACGGTCTCAACTATTTCTTCGGAAATGCCATGAAGCTCTGATAAACTATCATATTAAGAAATATCTTGAAGTTACCTTTTGGGACTGTCATTACACTTTGTCTTGGATAGCTTTCAGTCTGCTTACCTTAAAATAAATTCTGGTGTACCACAAGGCTCTGTTTTGCTTCCGACACTTTTTCTTCTTCCTTATCTTTTTAAATTATCTCTTTTATGTCTAAGACTGCCAATCAAGTTAATTTTCTGGCTGATGACAGCACCCTTATAACTTCTCATATTCGTTTCCAGATTCACATCAACGTTCTTGTGACATGGCACCGCAACAACAGTGTCTGATAAGATCATAGAATTCCGATCTTGAAAGCATTGTGCAAAACAGAATAAATGATCAACCGCTTTGAATTTTATGATTCAAAAAATCAATGCCGTGTTCTGGTTTTAAAGCATTACCCTTTATGGGTATGGTACGGTTCGCCGAAAATGTTTGGGGGTGGTTCATTTCGCCGTTTTTCATTTCGCAAATGTTTCATTTTGCATTTTGTTGTTTGGCATTCCACGTTTGGCAAATTACGTTTCGTTTTTCAAAATGATATGACAAATAATCATTTCGCGTTTTTCATTTCGCAATTTTCATTTAGTTTTTTGATTGATTAGCTTTTTGAGGTTTTGCAATTTGTCATTTGGCATTGTGTTGTTTTGAATTTTTTAGTTACGCATTTCTTCGTTTCGTTGTTTTTTACTTGGCATATTGCAATTTTTCGCGCGAAATTTTAAGGCATATTACTTTATGAAGCGAAAAAATGCAAAAGAATTGAATGCCAAATAAAATAAAATGCACGACTGGGTCGCACGTACTTGCTCTGTGGGTGCAATAGTATGATGAAAACAAACTTTTCGGTCAATGAAAACAACTAATTTTTGAAAAAATTCGTAAAACCTAAAAAAACTGAAACTGGAAAAACCGATATACGGGAGCTAACGTTAAGAAACCTTTAATATTTAAAATTTAGACGTTATCTTTTGGTTGTTATTAATGATACAAATGTCCACTTATTGCCAAATTAATAAAACTGTTAAAAACACTTTCCACTGTTATCATTAGTAGCCAAAAACTAAAAATGAAGTTTTCTTTGAAGAATTGTATTCACATTACACCCAAAGTTTCAGTCGAGCCTTTTTTGAGTAAAATAGAAAAAATTGGCCAAAAACCTAGTGGCTCTTTGTATTGGAGCCACCATTTAAAAAAGAGATACTGACAAAAATGCAATGCTTTGTGAAAGGAAGGTGTAACGAACTATAAAAAAAAAGTTTGAGTGAATTCGATACAACCGTTAAAAACTTATGGCCATTTTAAAAAAAGCCGTTAAGGGCAGATCTCCGTTAATTGCATTTTTAACCAAAAACTAGAAACGCAGTTCTCTTAAAAACACTAAAAAAATATCACACAAAGTTTAATCAAAATCGTTAGAGCCATTTTCAATCAAATTAAAAAAAAAAAAAACAAAAAAAATGGCTAAAATTCAACGACTCGTTGTTTGGAAGCCACCGTTTCGAAAAGCTTCACTGAAAAATGTTCATAGCTATCCTTCAGAAAACTATAAAGAACTATATCAATCGCGGTTTGAGTCAATTCAATCAAGTCCATACAAACTTATGGCCTTTTGAAAAAAGCCTTTTAAGCCTGTTCTTCGTTATGACCATTTAAGCCAAAAACAAAAACCGCAGTTTTATCAAAAATGCCTTAGGTTTGTTTAATTTTGAGTTTAAACAAATTGTAAGAGCCGTTTTCAAGTAACTCTGAAATGAAAAACTGTTACTTAAAAGGTACCAGTTTGAGCCGGGTTAAAACGAAATCAAAAAAACTTCGACAACAGTTTTTCTTTAAATTGTTAGGCTGTAGCATTACGTGAAAAGCGAACATCCGCCGCACATCTGCACAGACGCAGAGACAGACCGGCGCTCGGACTGTATGGCGAAAACCACTTTTTTGGGCTTCTCTATCATCGTAATGTCATGTTTGATCAAAACCTCGATTTTTTTTTCTGCACGAAACCAATACTTGCAAGTAAAAATGCTTAACAATAAATTGCCTAACAAAAAATTGCAAAATAACAAAATGCCGGACATAGACCATAGAAAACTTAATACACCTATATAAAAACAATTTAGACCACTAACGGAAAAATCGGTAAGACCTGAACTATATATAACGGATTTTGACAAAATTGCAGAATGTCGAAATTGGTCTTATGCATAATTGGTGAAAATTTGGTAAAAAAAAACTTACTAGAAGAAAGTTATTGACATTTTTCTAAAACGGCGAAACGATCAATCAGCAAAACAATAAAACGGCGTATCGCTATTTTGCGTTATAACTAAACGGCGAAACATTATTTGTCGAAGAAAAACATTGCCAAATATAAAAAAATCTAATGAAAAAATGCAAAACAACAAATTGCCAAATTAATTTTGCCAACTGGTCGAAAAGGATTTTGAAAAAAAGCGAGACATAAAACCGCAGAATGTCAATTGCGAAACGATTGAAAAACATAATGAATAAAAAACAAAACGTAAATTGCCAATTATGGATTGCGAATTAAACAAAATATTTAACGACTACGGCGAAACAAAGAAATGCCATACGAATTTTGCCAAACAATGGTGACCCACCCTCTATGTCACTATAATATTTGTGAAAACCGATCAACTTTGCTTTCTATATTATTATGTGTGAAGTGGTCACTTATTTGACGTCGCAGAAATTTCTGCAAAACTTTAAGTGTTTCCCAAATCGATTTCGATTTTTCTCCTTCTGATCTGACTACAATCTACACAGCCAATTGCACTCCACCCCTTAAGAAATTTCCCCGTTACACTCCCATTGCTAGAAATTCCCTATAATAATAAGTAAAGTATATCGAGGATAATTTCTTAGCCGCACAACAAGAATGCAGAATATTGATACCCAGTCCGATTTTTCCTTATTATCTCCTATCTAATTTTCCTTAACTGTGTTATTTCATGTAAAGGGTAGATATCAATAATTCCTTGAGCGTACACAAACAAAAAATGTTTCAAAGCATTTCAAATACATTATACTCGTACATATAGATGCAAATGTCCTCACGAAATCCTTTTTTCTAGTGTAAGATCTTATTCCAAGTAAATTTTGTTTTATGATACACACATAATGCTATGATTTCCAAACAAAATGGCTTCCAAAAAGTTTATTTTATTGCAATTTTCTTTTCACTTTAAATTTTTTTTGCAAGAAAAGTATGAATTTCGATTAACTTAAGGGTTCATACCAAAATATGATTTACCTAAAAGTTGAATCCCTCTAGTATACCCTCAACCCACCCACTGGCTGTCATAAGGCACATTGAATTTCATAAGTTTAAAAATGATTGGTTCAAAAAGCAAACCCTAAAAGCATCCCGTCATTCTGCGTTGGTAATGACAGAGATAATTCCCCTAACGCACGCACCAGACCCTTTTTGATAGACCAATTTAAAATAAGTAGGAAAACGTTTCTGTACGTTACGCATATATAGCAATAACAATGAACTATCTAACTCAGAACAATTGATTATGATGTCATGTACATGTAAGGATGTAAGGATATACCAACTGAAGACGCTTTTTTTTTGAACAAACATTTGCGGGTAATGAAATCACCACAAGTTTTTTGTATACACCGCGCCGGCCGCCATTATGATTTTCTGTGAATATCAAATATTTGCAAATGTTGGCAGAGCGATGATTTATAGGTAAGAAAGGTGACGGGGGGGGGGGGGGATTGTTCTTATTCTTAATATAATTATTTCTTACAAATAAATATATGTGCTAAGATTAATCTGAACAAGTCACGTTTATATCAGCGATGAAATTTATTTTCTTATGTAAATCTGATGGTAAGCCAAGTGTGTGTATTCCTCCTTAATCACTGTCAGGTTTCGGTTTCTTTTATTAATCAAAACCATCAATCATGTTCATGACGTTAATCTGAATTTGGATGAAGACAAAAGAATCTTTTTTTCTTACGGCTTCTTGCGCAAAAAAAAAATTAATATGAGAAGAAATTATGTGAGTGTCGATCTTTTTTTTTTTTTTTTTTTATTCTCAGATACAAAAAAAAAAGTATCTTGAGATGTTCCTTCATGAAATTATCATTTAATAAGTATTGAAATATAAATAGCGATATATACAGTGAGGGAATGGGGATATGGGGAACATAATGACATTGCCATTTTAGAAGTTATATTTGGGGTTGTTGAAGTGTAAATCTTGGTTGACTAAAATTTATTTTTAGAAAACAATTTATTGTTAACAATTCCTGTCTTCAAAAGATGAAGCTTGAATTAAACTTCTGATATAAATAGGAGAAGTGTTTCATTCAATAACTGGTGAATTAAATCATTAACAAATAAGTCCAAAAATAGTTGTAACTCCCTAACTTGATGGATATTCAATTCATTTTCGAGATCAATGAAGTGCACAAACTTTGTTCCATAAAAAATGTCGTCTTTTTATTCATTTTCTAATCTTAAAGGTTAGATTGTTTTATATTGAGTCAACAACAACAAACTGATTAAAATAAATTCATTGAGCGAATATAAATTCATTGAAGCAAACATGGCTTCCCTAACGGTATCCATTTGTCAAATTTCACAAATGTAGTGACAATATTAATCTTTGTATTTTTGTTTGTTTAATCGAACTGAATTTATCCTGCTCACAAAACGAAATTCCTTTTCAATAAAGTTTTAGCTTGAAGATATTTCGTTGACATTCAATAAGAATAAATTAATAACTTGGGTGATTGACAAAATTAATTTCCCAGGGTTTTTCGTCCCTGTAGAACCTATAAAACAGGACTTACATTGATTTTTCCATTAGCATGATATTTTGAGAAGGATTACTATCATCTTTATTGAGGGATTTTCATTGAAACGTTTAACAACAAGCTAATGGAACTTTTAATACATGCAAACATAAATCAATACTTTCTTTTTAGCGAGAATTTATAGACAGACAAGTGACAGTTTAAGGGTTGAGCCTTTAATAAAGGACTTACAATAAATTGTAAAGTTTCGTTTATTGATTGATAAGAGTGGGGGAGTTGGGCTATAATAGGTACTGTCATAAGCATAGTTTTAGTTTTCGCTGATTTTTGTAGTTTGTAGTTTGATAGGCTATTCCAAGTTCTGATTGCGTTGACAAGACAGTGACGCTGAAAATCAGCTGATATGCCATTTATTTGAGAGTGTGCTCTGTCTTGCTTTTTAAATGCATGGGAGCAGTAAACACACCAAAAAAATAAATGGCATACGCAAGGATGGTTGCCATCACAAAGTGCACAGACAGAGATGTACACTTATTCACAGACACGAACTAAAATTTCGAGGGTGTTTCAGGCAAGAAGAGTACGAGTTGGGCGGTCTGTATTGATTGGTCTGTGGTTATGCCTTTTTGGAACACGATTTTGAGTTGGTTGAATAAACTCCGATCAATGCTGTTATGTGATTTGATCTCACTTTCTGGCAATTTTTGTTTAAGGGGCTAGTGAAAAGCCTGAAACTGACGATGAAGACATAAATACAAGCTGAAATCACCTATATCCCAACCGAAATGCTTGAGTGAACCATGCGGAACTTCGGTTACCGACTTCAAGAATGCAACGCTCACCAAGGAGGGCATTTATCATTTTTACTTGCTCTGTAGGGCAAGTATAGGTACCTATTGGTTTCGTGTTTGTTACGACTTGATTGAATTGACTCAAACTGCGTTTGACATAGTTCTTCATAGTTTTCTATAGGATTACTTTGTAAATTTTTAAGTGAAGCTTTTCGAAACGGTGGCTTCCATACAACGAGTCGTTGAGTTTTAGCCATTTTTTTTTTTTGGTTTTTTTTTAAATTTCCTCGAAAATGGCTCTAACGATTTTGATTGAACTTTGTGTGATATTTTTTCATTGTTTTTAAGAGAACTGCGTTTCTAGTTTTTGGTTAAAATTCAATTAACGGAGATCTGCCCTTAACGGCTTTTTTTCAAATGGCCATAAGTTGTCAACGGTTGTAACGAATTCACTCAAACTTTTTTTTGGTATAGTTCGTTACGTCTTCCTATCACATGGAATTGCATTTTTTTCTGTATCTCTTTTTTAAATGGTGGCTCCCATACAAAGAGCCGGTAGGTTTTGGAAAATTGTTTCGTTTTTTCTAATTTACTCAAAAAAGGCTCGACTGATTTGTATGAAGCTTTGAAAACTGCATTTTTAGTTATTGGCTAGTAATGATAACAGTGGAAAGTGTTTTTAACAGTTTTATTAATTTGGCCATAAGTGGACATTTTATATCATTTATAGCAACCAGATGAAATCTAAATTTCAAATATTAAAGATTTCTCAACGTTAGCTCCCGTATATCGGTATTTCTAGTTTCAGCTAAATTTGTTTAGTTTTTACCAATTTTTTTAAAAATGAGTTGTTTTTGATCGAAAAGTATGTTTTCTTCGTACTATTGCACCCACAGAGCAAGTAAGTGCGACCCAGTCGTGATGCTTTTTATTTACAATACAAAGTAACTGACTCGGCATTCTAAGCTTTACTTCATCCCAGTATCTTAAAAATTAACGATTTTAGAACAATTCAAAATTTGACCTTATGCCACCTGGGCCGGGTACAAGCGATAAAGAGGACTTTTACCTCAAAAAGAGGACGAACGGTCACCCTAAGTGCAGTTCAATATAACGACATAGGGTAAAAAAATCTTTCAAGGACTAGATCAGTGGTGTCCCAACGTGGGGCCGAACAAAAAAATACTTACTGTGTTTACTTATTTTCTATTCTTATTTCTCATTTCTTCTTAAAATATAGTGAACATTTTAAAGCTTTTGCATGTTTGACATTGTGTATACATATTTATAGTGTTGGGTACGATTTGCCGATTTTTAAAATTTCCACTTAAAAAAATTGATCGTCATACGAGTAGTGTCGACTTTCGAAAAGTCGATTGGTAAAATACCGACTGATCAAAATGTCGATTTTGAGAATATCGACTTGGTGAAAGGTCGATCTGAGTTTTGCCCCTACTTTTATGATTTAAAAATAATTTAAAAATTCAAATTATCGCTGCAATCTAAAGAACTACAAAAAGTCGACATTTTTACCGACACTTTTTCAGTCGACATTTTCATATAATCTGGATTTTAAGCTGGCAACTTTTTTGTCGATCAAACATCAGTCAATATTTTTTTGTCTACCTGCCATTTATAGGTACGCTTCGTATATTTATATTGTAGGGGGGGGGGGGGGGGCAAATAAAGATTTTAGTGATTCAGGTGGGGCATAGCACAAGAAAACGTTGGGAAACACTGGACTAGATCTTTGGCGAGTTGGAGTTATGTTTCTATAGGGCAGTATCTATGTTTAAAAGTGAAATAAATTATTAAGTGAAACCTTACTTTTACCCAACAAAATTGTGCCAGAACAGTTCTAGATGAAATTGTTTTGGATTATATTGTAATTAAATATGAAAGTGAAAAATACAACAACAAACAAAGGAAGCGATTTACCCCAATACTTGAAAAATAAACAATCCCACACTTAAAACCACCCGTATTTATTTTCAAAACTTCAAAATAAAATTAATGCCGATTGTCTTCTTTTCCAAAAATCACTCCTTGATATACAATTCAGCTTAATTCCACTTGTTAAACTCATAAAAATCACAAAGCTATTTTAAAGATATTTTAAAACTGATTTCCCAATAACAAAATACAAAAAACATGAATATCCCACTTACGTGAGACAGTTTAATAATTTTTTCATTTTAATTCTTAAAAAAAAGGTTAATAAAAAATTTAAAATAAATAAAAAGAACAAACACACTTCCCCACTTATGGCGTTTATTAATTAAGATCATCAAATTAAAAAGCCCACGGCACAGCACAGCACATACGTAGGTTCTGAATAAAGCCAACAATCCAACCACCACCCACTCCCCCGCAACATCGCTCTTGAATATTCTTGAAATACAAAAAAGAACTTCAACATCATAGCAACACCATCACGATTCCCGACTCCGACTGCGTTTATATACGTTACGACTACGAGGGAAAAATTTTATTTTAAATGCAAACTTTCATTTTGTTTTCCTTCCAAGAATAAATTTACATTCACCTACCTCCACATTGCTGCAATTAGTGAAATGTATAATAATTGCTCGCATTTCCCAAATTGGGGGTCAGTAAAGCGTAAAAGTACAAGGAAAATTTCGAAAACTGCAAAGAGTTTATTTTTATTTGTGGAAAATGCAAGCAAATACAAAATGCGAATGTAAAATGCCAAATGCTATAAACCCAAGAAGTTAATTTATTTTCTTGATATCTGCTGTGTTCCAAAACATTGATTTATCTCACTACAATAGTGTAGATACACATAGGGTGCTCTGTTATTGATTTAAAGATAAAACCAGGTCTAATAAACACCTCGAAATGGCCTCCATTTTCTATATTGACTTTCGATGTACGTTGTATTTGTTGTATAATCAGGTTAATAAATTTGTCCAAGCATAACAAACAAAGATGATTCCAATTGGTAAGAATTGTTTGGAAACTGTTTTTATACTGGACGGGCAGTATAATGCATTGTAGATCTTCTAGGTGGCTAGGTCGGCTTGGATTGAAAATTATTTCAAGTTCATAGTACAAAAATGACGGAGCTAAAACTGGGTGAGAAACGATCGATTTATTAATTGATTTTAGTTTCATTTATTTATTGCATAGCATACTCTGTGTAAGATACAATATCTTGTAAACTCGAGCAAATTTCAGTACCCTAATACTAATTTTACAAAAAAATGTGCTTTGTACTTAAAAAGTGGAAATATGTATGCATTTAATAGATAAGCAAACTTTATATATGTAATATCAAAAAAAACAAAAGAAAAGAGTTATGAAAATTAAAAATTAACTGAGAATTAAATTTTATTCATCATCTACAAAATCACTATCAACAAATACCATCAATAACATAATCAAATAAGTGTCGATAGAGCTAATAAAAAGAAATCTCTTTAATTATCATTTTTCCAAAACAAGGCTGCTTATAATTCGAATTCGAGTGAGAGAGGAAGTTCTATAAACGAATAGGATGCACATAAAACTGCCGTTCAAAATTTGCAGCGTACTGTAATATAAGTTCGCATGATTTTTCAGAACGCTTAAAATTGATACTATTATACAGGGCCAGATTTAAGGAAGGGCATCCGAGGCATTTGCACCGGGCTTCCTCAATAGAGGGGCCTCCACCAAAAGAGTCAATTGGCAACCCATTTGAAAGAGCATACACACAAAGGGATTGGCCATGTCAATTACCTTTCGTCCATAATTTGCGCAGAACTGATCAGTTCTATGGGTGATAAAGTACTAACTGAAATAGTATCCAGAATAACTAATCCAAATGTTATTCTTTATCAGTGGACTCACTGCCGACGAATCTCATATCGATCAATTGACTAAGTTGTTCGGTATATAAAAGGATCTATTCCAAATGAAAGATTTCTTACCTTTTCACATAGGTAACTGCGGTCATACTGGCGAAGCCACTGCGAACGTGTACCCAAACTTATAGGTGACCATGAATTTTTTAAGCTTAAACCGAGTCTTTCTCTTAACTCAGCATTTTATCAAATAGAAATTCTGGATTTTCGCGGCCAATCATATGACAATGCTGCAAATTTGAGTGGCAAATACAAAGGGAAGCACAAAGCACTTAAACAAGATGTTACAGGACCCGAAAATAATTGTTGAATCTGCAGTGCGCGCATTAGAATCATTGAAAACAATCGTTAAATCCAAAAGACACTTTTTTTTTGATAAATACGAGGAAGCACACAAAAAAATAGACTAAACTGTTTAATATGTACAATCAAGCACGAGGACAAGAAATGTGAGGTTGAATCTGCTCGATTATATGAAAGTACAAGACGCAAATCTTTCACCGAAGGAGAAATACAAAGTATCCGGCTTCATCACAGTGGTCGTCGACCAGCATTGAGAAGATGGATGAGAAATATTTGCACGCTGCAGCAGAGGCATTGGTTAAATTGTACAAGAATGATTTAGAACCTAGTCTTGGTAATAAGTTGGTCAATTTGTATCTGTGACATGTACCTACTAAAGAGTCTACGGAAAAGACCAATCTCCAGAGTTTTTTAACTACCAATATCTCCAAGACCAAAAATTGAGAACTACATATATTTCCAAACCTCGATATTGCATTAAGAATTTTTTTTGTATTGATGTCGGAATGCACTGGAGAGTGCTCATTTTCAAAAATGAATATTGTAAATAGGCTGACCGTTGCCAACCGTCTATCAAAGCTATCGCTCCTTAGAATTAGGTGTTCCAAATTAGTATTTTATTAAATGTTAGCCCAAGATTTTTTGTAGAATCGAAGAACTCGATAGCACAGTAATTCAAACATTATATCAGGATACAATAAGATGTTTCAGATGTAGTTCTAGAGATGACTAGGCATTTAGTCTTTTTTGGATTTTAGCAGAGATCGTTTTTGCGGGACCATATAACAATAATTCAAGTCCTCATTGACTTCATGCCCGCCATTCTCGAGCATACCTTGATGAAAACTAATATACTGTTGAACGTCATCTGCTTACATGCACACAGAAGAATTTAGTGGGCTTGACGGAAGATCATTAATATACATCGAAAAAAGGTCTTAACATGGAGCCCTGAGGGATACCTTACTCTAAAGTCTAAAGGGAGAAAAGCTGCCTGAGTTCTTCCGGTTAGGTAAAACAAAAATAAGCTTGACTTAATGGAAACGAAAAATGTGATTTTTAAGTTTTTCACAGAAAATAAAACGATTGACGGTATCAAATATCTTTGAAAAGTCTAGAAGCGTTAATATAGTCACTTTATTATTATCCAAATTGTTTCTGACATTTTCAACTACATAATTATGTAACTCACTTAAGGTAAGGCTGTAGTAGAACTGCTGTGCTTAGGTCGGAAGCCTGATTGATTGATGCAAATAAATTTATTAATTTAATATACTTTTACTCAGAATCAAAAGTCGTGACGATTTAGCGATGTCATTTCGTATGTAACACAAGCATTTGTAAAATTTTTTGTAAATTTAATATAAAAATTTGAATTCGATTGAAAATTTCAAATTTTGTTGTGGCTTTTAGTTGTAAGTATACCAATTCAGCTATAACTTTTGGCATATATGGGACGACACCAAACCATATACGATGTTCGGCAGGAAACCATATTGATTCTGTATCCTCGACTCCTACAATTTTGATTGAGTTTTCACACAAAACAACAAAAACGTGTTAGTAAGACAAAGGTCCAGTATTTCGGATCAAAAAAAAAAACCAGTTTTATAAGTTTGAATGATGCATGCTGCTTCTAAAAAAGGACCTGAACCAAGAGCTACTTTTAGTCTGTTCTTCCAAAGGACCTTAAGCGGGAAAGAATAACAGTTTAATCAATGCTGTTTCCCCATTGACTCTCCGAACTCTTTCAAATTCAATGCTTACACTTGCTCTGCTTACTGCGCCTGCTGTTGGCTATGGTAATGGTACAGTGGATGTATGTATTGCTTGGTTGCTAAATCAAGTGAGTCGGAGCCCCATAC
This sequence comes from Platycheirus albimanus, assembly GCA_916050605.2. NCBI lineage: Eukaryota > Metazoa > Arthropoda > Insecta > Diptera > Syrphidae > Platycheirus > Platycheirus albimanus. The sequence continues at coordinate 7,909,752 of OU696696.1, read as the reverse complement.
GGGGCAGCAATTTTTCTGTATTTCCCCAGCTCCCACTGCATGCCCGCAGTGGGGCTTTCGTGACATAAATATCACCTTAATCTCAATCCATCACTGCCCCACCGAAAATTCCTTCCAATTTGATTACTACTCAAAACAAAATAAGGTCCACGAGAATACTTTTTCTTCTACAGTATTTTTTTTCGGATATCATCCCGATAATTTTTTTATGAATGCCATTCTGCTCTCCAGTATTGCGTTAACGTGTAAAGTAAAGTTTTAGGTATTATTTTTCTTCCGTATACAGATTAAAATTGTTTGCTTCCCAAATTGTGAAAAGGTGCATTTTTGTTCATTGATTTTGGACTAGTTTAAGACAATTCTCTTGACTGTTTCGGTTGTTTTTAAAAGTTTAACGAGTAATTTAATCATTGACGTATTTTACACAAACCCGACGTCATATGAACACTGTTTCTGCTGCCAGGGCCGTAACGATGCTTGAGGCTGGTGAGTCCTAACGTTCCGTGGCCTTACAATTGGAATATTCACGAAGGGCTATCCAAAACCTTTGGAACCGTTATCAGGAGACTGGGAGTGTATCCCGTCGTCCCGGTATGTGCGACTTAAGGTGCTTTTCACGAATTAGGGTAAAGTAAAGTTTTTTAGTGACGACCGGCGTATAAGAGTGTGGAGAAGAAGCAGAGAAAGATTTTCTGATCCTTGCACTCACGAAAGTGACAGATTTGGTGGTCCCAATGTTATGATCTGGGCCGGAATCCGCTTACAAGGTAAAAACTGACCTTGTTTTTCTGAATGAGGGCACTGTGACTTCTCAAAGTTACATCGAACGGATTGTCAGACCGCATATCATTCCATTCTCACAAAGATCGGGGTTTCATCCGTATGCAGAATAACGCACGACCACACACAGCCCGGGCGACCATCTCTGTTCTGGAGGAAGCCAATATTCAGGTTATGGCTTGGCATGCCTACAGTCCTGATTTGAATCCAATTGAACACCTTTGTAACCAATTAAAACGTCGAGTCCGGGCAGCCGAAGAAAAAGTGCACAACCAACAACAGCTGATTCAATTGCTCAAAAGGTGCAGGGAGGATATCCCAGATGAAAGCATCCACCATCTTATTCGGAGCATGCCATCAAGGCTTCAAGAATGTGTTTTGAAAAGAGGAGGACAACTCGTTATTAGTTCAACAAAAATAAACAACAGAACCGTCGAGAAAAGTCAATAATTTAATGTTATTTCAAAGGTAAACAAAATAATTCGAATATTAGTGGTGGCCCTTATTTTGTTTTGGTGAGTATATTTTGATTCTATTCAATTTTCTTAAAGCTATGTTCTAATTCATAAGAAGGGTATAAATAACCCCTTAAAAAAAAAAAAAAAATAGACATAAGATGATATAGCTTGTCCTCTTTCGACTCCTAAATGACATTTCTTTCTTCCAAATTTCATATTTTTGGGTTGAAGTGTGTCACTAACTATTCGCTTCTATTATTATATTTGTAGGTGTAGATAGGGTGCAGAAAGATCAGCACCAAATGTGTGTTAAGTTCTATAATAAGCTGCCAAAAATATGACGTAAACACTTTGGGCTTACAATGTTTATGGAAAGAGGGGGTGCAATTCAGGTGACAAAACATCCCCAACCCACCTATGCATAATTTTCAAACATGCTCTCTGCTTAGTTATTCAGATGCAATTACCTCACAGCTGAGCAGGGTTATAAATTGCAATTTATTTATAACGCGCGTTCAAGATGTTCACGGGCTTGCTATGGCTATAAAAATTAAAAATACAGATACAACATTTATAAATATGTATGTATATAGGCACTTGCATCTGTGGGGTATTTATGCATGATGCTTTTAAATTTTGTTTCGAAATTTCAAAGCACGTGATACGAGATTTATACGTGACATCGGCGAAAAAAAAGAAACACTGCATTGCATGTACAATTTGAACGTTCCCACTTTAAGATACAATGCGGTTTTTTGTTTTGTTTGTTCATGTCCATCACCTTGCTTTAAATCAAAGCTCATCCATCCATCCATCGAATGAATCCAATTAAATTATCACTTTCACTCTTGCTTTTTCAAGTGGCGCTGAAGCTAAGGCTAAAATAGTTCGTTTGTGATTTAATTTGCACAATGTATCTGACCCTCTGATTCTGACTATAAGGAGGGATATAGAAGTATCGGTCTTGGTATTTGAAGCGTTTAACCTTTTTTCACACTACAAATAGCTCAGAATAGCGATACCAAATGCAATCAAAGCCGCAGCGATTGAAGGAAGACTATCGCTCTTCCGACATCAGCAAGCTCTTGCTCTGCTAATGATAAAAATAACAATTTAATTTAATTTTCGAATTAAAATGAATACATTTTTTTCATTTTAAGATTACATTTAGAGTTGAATGATGCATTCAATGCTTCGAAAAAAAATTGTGTTTTAGTAAAACAAACAAAAATATTTGTTTGCGATATAATGAAGATAGAGTGTACTATACTCATATGAAGGCTGTTCTAAAAATATTAATAAAATATGATATTATTTTGAAAATTAAGACTAGAGGTCTTAAATCACACAATTTCGGAGCCCAGCTTAGTGGTCTAAATGGATATGCTGCACTGTCTTGTTGAAACCACAGCTCCCTCACATCAAAGTGATTCAACAATTACAATTTACAAATACATAGCCCGAAGCAATTATCAAAACATGGCCGGTTTCTGACTTTCTTCTAAACGTAAATGGTAATGTTGTCAATATCGAACAAAAAGGGTTAATTCTTTACAGATGTAAAAGCAGTAGTGGATTTAGGCCTAGGCTCGTGAGGCTCAGGCCTATTGCGGCAAATTTTGGGAGACGCTTAACTTTCTGAATGGTGTTTTTTGTGTAAACTTTATGTTTTGGTTGGTCAGGAAAAGTCTTATAAGAGTACCTCCTATAGGGCCGGCTTTTTTGAAATCAGAAAAAGTTAATTTTCCTTTAATTTTTGACTATGTCAAAAACGATAAATTTTTGTTTAATTTTATTTTCCAGGTAAGAACTATAAACTCCTAGAAATTTGCATTTTCAAAAAAAAAAAAAAAATTGAATATGTTTTCAAAAAGTTTTTACAACGTTTTTTTTTTAAACTGGTCGAACGATTTTGAATTTTTTTTTTGCAAAATTCAAAACATTAAAAGGAATCACTTGACGTTTCCCAAAATCGTTTCAAGAAGTAATTTTTAAGTGATTAATAAAATTTCATATGATTTTTTCCCTTCTATTTTTTTTGTTTGAAAGGGACAAATCTTTTTTTTTTTATATTTGACATTTCGTTCTACATTAATTTCTATTACAAGTGCTGTTTTTAAACAAAATTAGAATAATCGCGGTAGATTCAGTGTTTGGATTCGTTGTTTGGAACACAATTGTATAACGTTTTAATGCTGTTAATAAACTTCAACAGCAAATTGACTTATCAAAAAGATATGAGAAATGAACAATTTTCCCACTATAAAACAAAAAGAAACGAAATTGCTCTCAGGGGTTGAAAATTACTACGCACATGATGCATCGCCTTTTTAGTTTTAAAGATCTGGTAGTAAACTTTAGCCAAGACCTGAGTTTCACGGAACACATCAACTTTATTGTTAAAAAAGCTAATTCCATGTTGGGATTTGTTAAAAGATGGTCGAAGGAATTTCAAAATCCTTATGTAACCCTAGCTTTATATAACTGTCATGTTCGCCCCCATCTAGAATATGCATCACAGGTATGGTCTCGTTTCTACGAAGTTCATAAGTCTAGGATAGAGGCAGTTTAGCGTAATTTTATTCGATTTGCTTTAAAAGGTCTCTTCCGGGCAGATCCATACAACCTCCCACGATACGAACACCGGATTCAACTTCTACAGATTAAAACTTTGTCACAAAGGCGTATTAACAATGATGTTATTTTTATTCACCAACTTTTAACGGGATTTTTAGACGCACCCGATCTTCTATCATGTGTAGAGGGGCTCATCATCTTCGTAATTTAGAGCTATTACATTGTCCCCAACACCGTACCTACTAATTATGGCATGAATGAACCTCTTACCCGCATGTGCAAACTTTTTAACTCAAATAAAAGTATTGTCGATTTTAATATTAGTAAATCCTGTCTAAAAAAAAACATTTAAAACCAGTGCACCACGCTCATAGTTTATGTTTTGTATGTTCTCCATGTTTTTGTATCTATTTTGTATAAATGTATTTGTTTATTTATTTTTTATTTTTTGTGCTTGTGTTATGCATTTGTATATTTTGCTTACTAACAACTAACACCTGCACTAAATGATGTAGCCAGTGAGCACATAATATGTGTTGGCTAATCTCTGACTGTAAGTTAATGCTTGATATAAGCTTCTTACTCTCGAGAACTGATAGTGCACATAAAAAAAATTCAAAAGCTCCAATCAGATGAGTCAAGAGTAAATGAAAGGGATTTTCACTCTTGAAACCTTTCTTATGAAAATTTTCGTACGAATAATTTTTTAACCGCATTCTCAATATTTTAAGTATATAGAACTTACTAGACGTATGGAAGTGTACAAACAGCTTCACGATAATTTCAGTTTCTTCGATAATTTACCTGTCATTAATATAAATAAATTAACGGAGCGGAGCTTACAGCAAAGACAGTCGCAAAATATTCGGACGATATAGAAGAAGCATTAAGTAATGAGTACATTCATCTGCAGTGTTTCTTAAAACAACTATTAGGCAAGGATGATGATACACGTTCTGCATCAAATATGAGTGCGTTTTTGCATTCACTTGAATACTACGATATCTATCCTAATATAGGTATTGCGTTGCATATTTATCTAAGTATTCCTGCAACTAATTGTTCTGGAGAAAGATCATTTTCCTCCCTAAAAAGATTGAAATGATATTTTAGTGCAAGTATGAAGTAAAACAGACTCAATGCACTTGCATTACTAACCATTGAAGCACAATTGGTTCAAGAAGGGGGTCATTTATTATCAATTCTTTATTTAATTGTTATGCTAAAAAAAAAATGTTTAATTGATTCGAGAATACCTAGATTTATTATTTGTATTAACATTTCATTATTTTACCATATCGTCATGGGCATAGGGCCGTCAAACCTAAATCCACTACTGTGTAAAGTGTCATTCATTTTTCGACTTCGAAAGTAGGTAAAGCTAAATAAAACACTAAATTTCATTATAAAGTTTGGACTTTGCCATTAAGTGTGAAAAACAATACAATTCAAATGGACGCCTCAGGAAGAATCGCAGCATACGATTCTTTTGAAATAATTTGTTTCAACAACTTTTTCGCATATTTCAGGCGGTATCTCGGCCATAACTTGAGTGCGATGTTGATATTAATCCGTCTAGTGTTCGGAGATTATTCGCGTCTTTTGCTTAACCTCCTCAGAAAAAATAGCATGATTTGTTGGCCAATTATTGTTAAAAACATGGTTGTCTGTAAAGTCGGTTTACAGATGATAATTTTACGTGATAACCAGTTCACAAAACAGTTCATGTGTAGGTAGTATCTCTCCAACCTCCAAAGACCCACCCCATCAACCACACATGCCACCTACAACCACCCACCACAATAAATCCCCATTCCTTACCACCACCAACCACCCACACCACCTACAACCACCAACCACCCACTATGTTTGACAATTCCCTCCCAAACACCAAACCCTCCCCCCAAATCCAAACACCCACTCCACCTACAACCACCTGCTACTCACCTACCATTTTTGACAATTTTTTCCTCACCCCCCACACACACCAAATACATCCCCCCCAACCACCAGCGCCAACCATCCACCCCCACTATTTCTGACAATTCCTTCACCAAACCAAATCCTCCCCAAATCCAACCACCCACTCCACCTACAACAACCTTAAAGTCACCCACCATTTTTGACAATTTTTTCATCGCCCCCAATCAAATCAACAGTCCCCACCACCTACAACCGCTAACCAACCACCCACCATATTTGACAATTCTTCCTCTGCCGGACACTACCCCCACACACCACACCACCACTGACAATCACCAACCACCCAACACTCCCCCCTCCCACTTAATCGACTTTCTAGGATATCTAAGCAGATATATACAAGGTGACTGTGACTGTGACACTTTTTCGAGCGTGCTGCCCATATATTCCCATTTATTAGACGTAATCACGTCAAAAATAATGGAAAGACTTTTTTGCCCTGAAGTTACTTAAAAAAGTGGTTTTTTTTGCTTTAAGTTAAATTTACTCAAAAAGTATCATCCATCAAAGACGGTGTAAGTTTTTTTTAACCTCAATCGCCAGTCATTATTTTGTTCTGTAAAAAACATATAGAACATTTGGTTTAGGATTTTCAAAAGAGTTTCTCAGAACGTTTTTCAGATTTACATTTCAAATGCTTTTTTTTCAATTTCAATCTCCTCTACGGTTTCTATCATTATTTCTCCTTTTCATTTAAATCTCATTTCATAGAATTTCTGTTTTTGATATCTAAACCAATTCCAAATATCGAACACAATTTGATTTGATCGTTTGAAATATTTTGACCTGAATATCGCACATCCCCAAACCAATCGTCGTCGTTTAAAGAAATACGCACAGCGAGGAAATCCTCGAGCCCAAAATAGGTGCAAGCTGAGAGCGGTGGGCTTACCTTTCCAATACGCTTCAAAAATTTCCATTAAAAACCGAATAATTGCCAAGACCGATACTGCAGTTCAAAATCAACAAAAAGCCTAGTTTTCAATTTTATTGACTAACTATGTCGTGGGGCACATGGCTGTCCCATGAAAAGTATCCTCTCCAACACATTGTATATGCCGGGTAAACAAAACCCAACAAATATTCAAAACCTTAAAATTGATGCAACAAACAGTCCCATATTTTGGGGCGTACCTACTCGTCGTACACACACGTTACCCGTTAAAAAAAATCTCAAAGATATAAACTTTAAAATGGTTGATATTTTGTGTGCATTTCTCTTACACTAGTTGGCAGCTAGCCATCCCGAATTCCAGGGGACTTTGACCCGGTTGTTGTGTTGCAAAGGATTATTTCAACTGTTATAGGCGACCGACCGGTGCGGTGGTTGTTGTGTTGGTTGGAGATTGGAGCTTGTAGCTTGGAGAACCCTTGAAGAGACTTTTATTTTTCATTTACATAGATCTCTTGCCAAGAAGGACAATTTCCACAAAAATACCTCAAGCTCTAAAGAAATGAATATAAAAGTTTCTAGCTCGTTGTGTCGTCACAGATTGTGATTTGTGACCATTTATGTACAAAAAGTATAGGTACAATTTAACATTTCTGTCGTGCTTTGTGTGAATCTAATTGTCTGTCTCCTCTACTGTGGAGCATTGGTCCTCGCGCCACACATTTTGGATAAGTGGAAACTTGTAGACTCTACTCGGCTACTTGTGCCAAAAAGTTTTTCTACGTACATATTTTGTAACAATACAAACTGAAATTCTTCTTTTCTATCTCAACTTTGCCTGCAAAATGTAAGATACAAATGCGAGATACAAATGCTTGGTTATTTTGTATATGCATATTGCATATTTGTCTATCCATCTAGATACATTATGTGCGATAGTATATATTTGCATTCTGCACTTTTAAAGGAAAGAAAAAAAAAAAAAACATGCATAAATAATTATGTCAGAAAGATTGTTCCCATGTCTTCTTTAATCAGAAAGCTTGGATGTTATTTTAGAATTTATATTTTTTGCCACGGCAATAATTCCTCTAATGAAAACTACCCGACAAGAGGGTAGGTAGGCATCACACACAGATATGATGTGAGTGTGTTTGCATGCTGTCAATTGAGTAATTGCAAATGTATCTACAATTACACAATTGAATACAAAAAAATGGGGTATTCAAAGGGGAGGGTGGTAGCTGGGCTACTCTTCTTCTCTTCAAAAAAAAAAAAAATAATTTCGTTGGAAACTTCGTGCATCGTTAAGGAACGAGTGCTCGTGAATTTATTATAGCCATAGCCAGAGTCGTCTCATGTCTGGCAAAAACATTGTTAATTTTTAGGATTTCTAATTTTAGTCAAAAAGTTTTGCGTACTTTCTCTTTATACACTTGCCAGAGCTTGCCATATAGTGCCATCGCGCCATCAAACCAAGAACCAAATAGCCATATAAATTTGTGAATTTCATTTGTATCTGAAAATTTGGCATTTGGTATTTTTTTGTAGGTTTTATATTTTTTTTAATGCTTCCCTGATGAAATGCTTTCCTAGGTTATGGAGTGTGCGTGTTCTGTTTGAATATAATAACGGTATAACAATAATAATAATAACGCTAATGTCAGAATGAATTCGAGTCAAGGGAGTGTTTGGAATATAAAAGCCAACCAAGTTATAGTCATCTTAACATTTAATTACGGAAGCACTAATTGAGATTTACCTTCATTTTGTGTGTGGAGTAAACATTTTGGATTAGAGATCGGTTAACATCATAAATACTTTATTTGTAAGCTTAAGCCTATTTATATGGTTAACACACTTTGTCCTGTGACATTTTGGTTTCGGGTTGGCTTCATGAGTAGATGGAGGGTATTTCGAGTTTTTGGGGTCAGAAGCCATGCGATTCGGATATAGAATTAAACAATTGCCCAAAATAAATTTTCAAGTGGGAGTTTTTGTTTGCTGGTTGAAATGGGAATGGAAGTTTCGGGAAAAAAAAAACAACTAAGATTTGAAGACTTTTAAAGAGGTCTTGGATAAGTAATTATCAAACCTAATGGTGAAATCATCTGAAGCACGGCTGTAACACAAATTTTTTTTTTTTTTTTTTTTTGGTTTTTTGTTAATGCCAGAATTTTTAATCAATTTATTTCAACTTCAATCAAATGGAACTTTCTTATAATGAATTAAAATTTGTGAAGAGAACAGATTTGTAGATTTAACAGAATTCTTTTGAAAAAATTGTCCAAGAGTAAAACAATTTTTTTTAGATTATCTAAAAGATGAATGCAAATTATGATACAAGTTGTGCTTAAAAATCAAAATTGTTTTTAAGAAGATATTATTTTCTGTATCTTTGTGCAATTGCTTGCACACTTTCATGAATAAGTTTTGTGATGATTGGAGGACTTCATTGTCTAGGACTTCTAGGGATAAAAAAAAGAGCTGAAAGAGAAAAATCTAGTGACGGTGGGACCAAGTTGACATCCACATACAATAAAAAGAGTAGTAAAGTATTTTGGCATTTGAATGGATCTCGATCTGGTTCTGGATCTATATTATAATTAACATATATTATATATATATAGATAGATGCTTCTCTGTCCAAATCTAGTCCAATTTAAACTGCTCAAGACATAATGAGGTTCAGAAGGTTTTTAGGTAGATATGAATGTTTTTTTCTTTTTTTTTCTGGGAATATATTTGAGCTAAGAATTAAGAATTGAGTTTACTTAATCTTGAAAAATCGTGACAAATGTTTATTTTATTATATCCTACTCAAGAAATTCAACGGCACGCGTTGGCTCTTATAAAGCATCGCTTCCCAATAGATCAGCGAAATCAAGCATCGTTGCGCGTGGTTAGTAGTTAGATCAAGTACCGTCAAAACTAATAACTGCGTACTGTTGGCATGTGTTGTGTGTACTTCTCTCTTTTGATCTTTCTGTCTCTCTCTCTCGGTTGTATTATTGTCTTGTATTGTCTTGAGCCGATGCCCTCAGTAGCCACGTGGCCAATGCTTGTAAGTGTGTCTACTTCGTGGGTTCAGCGACGGAGTAGAATAAATTGTTATTGTAATTGTTATTTTACTCACGAAATGAAAGTTCACTCTCTGTGAAAATGGGATCACAAAAACAAATCTTGGTTAGGCCCTCTTTTGTTTTGAGTTTTATAAAAATGAAAGGTAACTATTTGTTGAAGCTGATTCGGAGTAATGTTGATGACCTATTTCATTGTATATACACTTTTATAGTAATTTCATGGAACATTTTATTTTAGTTCTGAACGTCGTCAATGGCGGCACTAGTTGTCTTATCTACTTTACATCAAATGTCTTCTATTGTTGTTTTTGCTTCCCATGGAGTTTAGACAAAAACCACTCAAATAACTCTAAAATCAAAGCTTGTGAACGACGTCCATAGATGCCGCACAAAACGTTCCGCTTCTTGGGAATACTATAAAATGTAAATACAATGCCTATTTTAATCAACTTTTTTGGGGGTTTGGGTTTGGGTGCGCAGGATAAAGTCAAATAAAGGTTTTTTTCTTGGGAGAAAAGGCCATATTCGATCATTGTTATATAAACTATAGTATAACTACGTGAGGTGCGCCATCTATGGACGGAGAACTAAGAATTTGATTTTAGAGGTTTTTGTCTAAATTCACATGGGAAGCAACAACAACAATTAAAATTGTGGAACGTAAGAATAATTGTTGTTGTTGTTTCACATGGTAATTTAGACAAAAACCTCTAAAATCAAGAAAGTGCTTGGTTTTCCGTCCATAGATGGCGCACCTCACGTAGTAATACAATATTTTATAAATATATACATACAATGATTCGATGATGAAAGCAGGCTGATACACACAGCCATTGTATATATAAACTATAGTATTCCCACTTGAGGTGCCCCATCTATCGACGAAAAACTAAGCTCTAGAATACCATAGGAAACAACAACAACAATTTCCACCATTTTAATTGTTGTTGTTGCTTTCCATGGTATTCTAGAGCTTAGTTTTTCGTCGATAGATGGCGCACCTCAAGTGGGAATACTATAGTTTATATATACAATGACACAGCCAAAAACAAAGCTTATGAGCCAATGCCATTGTATTTATAATCTATAGTACTCCCAATAAGAGGGACGTTTGGTGCGCCATCTATGAACGAAGTTCACAAACACTTGATTGGTGAGTTAGGAATGGTTTTTGTCTGGATTGCCATGGGAAGCAAAAACAACAATAGAAGACATTTGATGTAAAGTAGATAAGACAACTATTGACACCATTGACGAAGATCAGAACTAAAGAAACATGTTCCATGATATACTATAAAAATGTATATACATACAATGCCAATGCTACAGGTCGAAACCAGAACTGACAAAAGCACTTCCCGTGTGATCTACCAGCAAAAAAGGGGGAAAGAGGAACATCGGCTTTTCTGAATAAAAAAGAGACAGCTGGAAAAGAGAGCGGTTGAAGACCTCAATAGTTTCAACCACTCTCTTTTCCAGAGGTGATATGGCAAAGCAATTTTAGAAAGTTCTATCTTATGATAAATCACTCGCCCAAAATGTACAAGTCCCGAGAGGAGGCCTGTAGAAGTGAGGGTGGGGATATCATACTAGATGCACAGTCAGTCGGTCCTGAGATTTGGAAAGAACACTTATGCAGACTGTTAAACAGCGAAGACAACTAACTAATGGCTGTCAGGCAGAATGATCTATTCGATTTGGACAATGATTAACAAAACTTCCGTCCAACTGCCCAAGAAGTAAGCTAGGGGTAGCGATATCTAAACTTAAGTCCAACAAGGCTGCCGGAAAAGATGGCTGTTCGGCCGAACTCTTTTCTAAGCAGCAGAAGATGGCGAGGAGGATACAATAACTAATCTCTAAAATATGGCCAGATGAAAGTATGCCTGACAAATGGAACCTCATGTGTCTTATCCACAAGAAAGGGAATACTCTGAACTGCGTATCAACAGGGGCATAAGTAACTCTAATGTTGCCTATTAAATCTTGTTGGCTATTTGGTGTGCATTTCTAAACCGTATCTCCTATCACTGTGAATTTAGGGCAATCAAATATTGAGCAAATGTTCATACTTCGACAGATTTTGGAAAAGATTCAAGTATTTCAGATTGCTACTCACCATTTTTTCATAAATTTTAAAGTCGCCTCTGACAGCTTGAATATGAATTATCTATACCTAAAGAGCCATGTCACTTCTTGAAAACCCTGCTAGGCTCGTTCGATTTTCGCATTGTGATCACCAGAGGTACGATTTTTTATAAATCCATTCAATAACTTTGCTATGCTGATGCTGTTGACATTATTGGAAGAACGATGAGTGCTGTCAGTGAGAATTTGCAAGTATTGAAGTGGAGGTGGCGTTATAGGGCGTAGAACATCATCGTATCAGCGAACATCAAAAATTGCTTATTCCCTAATACCTTCTTCTCAGTGCGTTAATCATCTGAATACTATACGAGTACCACGTTTTATGTTTCTCATCAATCAGTTGTGGTTGGAAAGCTTTTACGTCGGTCTTTAAAATTATTGGATCGTCAAATTGAGTGTCCGAGATAATCAATTAACAAGTCCATTTAGCGTACCGGAAGATGGTAATGATAATAATAATAATAATTATAATTATTATTATAGCATAATCAAAAACAAACATTATAATTAATCGTACCTCATTTCCAACCCCATTTAGTACATATACACTTTTATATTTGAGGTACATAAAATTGAATCTACCTTAACTGCCTGTATTTGTCAGATTTTCAAACTATTGTTCCAAAATAAGTCTTTGAGTTTGTATCTATTGTTTGCTTAAACGAACCCTGCTTCGGTGCAATAAATTAATTTTTTCGATGATTTATGAAATTTGTTTCACTTGTTTGTTTTTTTTTCGCAAAAGAAATACCCCAGGACAAAGACAATCATTTTTTTCATTGAAAGAGAAATTTGAAAAGGATTACGAACATTTCAAGGGGTTTCCGTATAAATATTAGAAATCCATTCATATATTAAACAAATATTTTTGTGTATAAGATTAGTGATATAACTATATAATTTGAGTTTTGAAAGTGAGTCTGCATACTTTTCGCTTAAAATTTCTTATTAGGCCTCTTTTGAAAATAAGGCTCAAACTTCCTCTTCATAAGAAGTAACGAGGGGGAGGCTAAAGTTTCATTTATGTACCAATATTGATGAATAATAGTACACAAAAAAACAACCCTTCTTCGAGACTTATCTTCATTTTTATGCTAGGAAATGCATTTTGTTTTTCTAGGAAGCAGGTAAAAATGGCTGATTTCAAAATGCATTAAATAAATTCAGATAAAGTCAAATGAGCCGATATTCAACTAGTTATTTGACCTGATTTCTTTGGAAGTTCATATGGCTATGATTGTTTGATTAGTCATAAATGTCAAAGCGAAACAAAGCTCGTATCAAAAATGTAAGACGTTCTTGAAAAAAATTTGAGCTAAATTACGGGATCAGTTGGCTAGCGATTTGTCACTACGTTTGTTTGTGTTACTGTTTCAGGCAACGACTAACGAGTGCAGTATCGAATATTTTATCTTATTACTTGGAATTTTTCGTATTAATTTTGATTCGGTAGGCAATGTTACAAATCAATGTGCATATGCTTGTGTTCATTATGCTGGCCTTTTAAATTGTTCATAATATCAGTTTGGAAAACAATAATCAATAATTTCTCTATTCAGAAACAGAACCAGTTAAATGACAGCGGTTTTTTTTTAGAGTAGTCCAATCTCTTCAGACAATACAAAATGTACTAGAACTATTTTGTTACAAAAAATAATGTTTGCGAAGCGTCATGTTTTGCATGTCGAATGGAACAGAATATCTTGTTCACTGATCCCATAACTCAGCTATTGTATTTCAAAATAAACACTTTTACAAGTTGTAAAACATTGATTCGGAACTGAACCTGGTTCAACAATTCTTGACATTTGAAAGATAATCCGTTGACATTTGTATTTGAATATGATTTCAGGCATATGGCCACCGCGTCTGACTCGGGTGTGTCCCAACCTTGTGGTCCGATTGTCGATCACTCTTTCTAGCATTTCGGGTCTGATACCAGCAATAACCCTTCGAATTTTATTTTCAGAATCGTCACTCTGGCTTTATCGGTATAGGCTTAAAATTTTTTTTTTAAAGAAACAAAGAATAATGATTCCACCGGCCATGATTTGTTAGCTAGCAATCCAAGATATCTTCAAAATGTTGCATAAAATGGATGGACTCAGATCCATGCAATTGTTGAGCAGAATGGAGGATCGACTTGTTCGGGTCTTCTCCGATGCTGCGCTGTGTTTCTTCGGTATGCACTGTACGACGTCTCAGATGATAAGTATTATCATCCAGAGTAATCGTTGTTCGAAAATGTTCCATCGTTAATCGAATCCGATGGACGATTGTGTCGACCATAAAAAGGACGTAACGCACGATGCATTTCACGAACAGAACCTTTTTTTCGAAATAAATCTGCACAATTTACAAGCGTTGTTCAGGCGTCAGTCAGTTCATGATAAAATGGCAAACCAAACTTAAGATAAATCACATGGCAGATGAAAAAATGGCTGTCAATAAAAACAGTGCTCATATAACTAAAATTCTAAACTTCTAAAATAAAATAAGTTAATACACTGTATGTGAATCAATTTATTGCTTACTCTGAGAATGCTTTGTTCTCGATAGATGGTCAATAACTAAATAAATAAATTCAACTGAAGCGACGTCTAAATAACTTAACGCATTTTTATACCTTTCACACAAAAATATTTTACACAGAAAGCCTTAAAAAATTCCAAATACAATGTCTCTCTCAACCTTTCAAACCTTCTTAAATCTTAAAAAAGGTATTTCTCAAATAAATTTATGGTTTTAAATTATCTTTTAAATATAAACACACATATCCTTGTATACACCTATATCAATGTGGGCTTATCTTGAGATATACATTCATATATCCTTTTACGAATTACTTTCAAAGTTTTATCAATCCTTTAGAATTGCCACATAAAAATACTTAAAAAAACTTCAAAGCTGCAAAGTACTTATTTTTATATGACTTTTAAATAAAGATAATTTTTCAGTGTTTCTTTTTCTTTTCTATTTCCAAAGCTATAAATTTGTAATAAGAAAATTTGTTTCAATCTAGCTTTTACCAGATTACCTCCACCCAAAAAGATTACTTAATTAATGCGGCTAGCACAGTGCACATATCCTAGTTGCAAACCTCAAATACGAACAAAATTGAAAAAGGAGTAGATATAGTCAGGAACCAGGTTCCTATAGCAAAGGAGCACGTACATATACACCTTAATCCTTAACAAACTACCTAATTATTTCGCTACAGAGTTACCCACCGCAAAAGTTTTTGTTACCCTACCAACGCGAAAATAAAATTAACTTTTCAAAAAATCTGAATCCTGACGCGAGATATTCAGATTAGATTAGATTAGATTTTAATTTAATGAAGAATTCAAGGACTTTCTGCCACTAAAATTGAACAAAACACATTTCATTCCTTTAACATCAAAAATGGATTCAACATCGTGAATCGTGAGCCAAGAGTCAGGGAGAGAAAGTGATGGTTCTGGTTAAAAGGAAAACCAATTCATTAAAAGTTTTCTCTGGCGTGAATCAGTTTCGTTAGCCATCGCAGTTTGTTGGGTTTGCCAAGAATTACTAAGGATAGGTTTGACGTTTTGAGAATTAATAGTCTCCTTTTGGTTGGGTTCTGAGATAGCATATTAATTTTATCTTTTCAACTTTTTAAAAAACAAAAAAAGACCTTTCTCGAAAAAACCCTTGAAATTCCTTTGGGGCCACAAATCTACCGAAGAAATTTTTTCGGTTAACCAAAACATAAGGACGGTAGATTCTGGCCTTTTTTTGTTGCCTCTGATCTCCTATAATCCTTTTTTTTTTTAAGAATGTTGGGACATCTTATTTAAAGATATTGAATACCACAATGATTGTGTTCCCACGCTGACACAATGATACCCTTGTCAAGCAAAAAAAAAAAAAAAAAACCCCATGCAACATGTGGGTTTTTCAATAAATCCCTCAACCACAAGACTTCACACCTCTCCGGTTCAGTTCTCTGATGGAAGAAAGTCCCATTTGTGTGCATATCAATTTCTTTCCCTTCATCGACCCCGAAAACACTTTAACGTCATTTACATAAGTGCTGAGATAAAAAAGTAAATAGCTTCTGCAATAATCGTCTGTGAGATAAAAGTTGCAATTTAGAATTCGTTAGATAAAAATCTCCATTTCAGATACATTAAGGTTCGCAGTTCGCAGACCAATTTTTGTTAAGTGTGTGTGTGTGTTTTTTTTTTCTTCTAATTTAATTTTTATAGATGCTCACATTTTAAATTTAAATTTTTTGATAAAACAAAATGGAGTTGATATCATTTTTCTTGGTTTTCTTGAATTATTTAGCCTGTCATTTAGCATTTGGGGGAGATGTGCGGTGACAGATTTGCCAGACCGAAATAAAAAAGCGCTTGTTTATCTTTCGTTCCTATTTTTTGAATTTATAAATGCTTCTACGCAATATGTAGGCGTGGAATTGTCAATTGAAATGGGTTGATTGTGGTTGTTGATATCTTAACCTTCGCATGACTCCATGACATGGTATTTTCTGTTGTTGTTTAAGTGACGTCGCAAACATACTCCTTCTCACAAAAAACACATACTTTTGAAATTCTTGTGTCGCTTTCGGTTGTTTAAACGTTTTTGTAAAAAAAAAAAAAACCGCACCAGTGCTACCACGTCCGGAAAAAAAGTCGAAGTAGATTTGAAGAAAAAAAGGGAAGTAGATTTCAAAATTAAATTTTTTTTACATAAAACTACATTTATGGTGCCATTTTGTGGTTTATTTTTAAATAATAGGTTATTTTGACATTGGCGGCTGTTTCCCGCTCGAAATCTTGAAAAAAAATCAGTATCATACCATACCCCCGCGGAATGAAATGAGTCGCTTAACGTTAAGAAATATTGAAATAGCTCAAAGTAGCTCAAAGAGTGTTCAAAAGTTTTGGCCGAAATGAAGCACCCATCGCGGCTGCTGTATGTAATTTAGTGCAAAAGGTTCGTGAGACTGGTATGCAAGTGGGCAACATTCATTGTCTCCGTCGTCGGAAAGAGCTCACAGACGAAAATGTGGCTGCTGTGGCCTAGAGTGAGACTCAATTCCTCAGTCCACTAGCCCGAGAATAATTCTGCACAGAGATCTCAGATGATTCGCTTACAAGGTCGAATTGACAATTGAATGCGTACGACCATCCGGTTCGTTATCATTTTACAGTTAGGAGCTTAGAACAGCTTGAATTAGATAACGATTTTGGGCGAAAAATCATCTTTTTTGAATTAAGCATTTTCACCTCGGGCAACGTTAACAAAATGGCTCGAAAACCCCGCAAATCGTTGCCGAGAAGCCAATGCATCCACAAAGAGTGTGATAATTCGGTGCGGATTGTAGATTGGTGGCATTTTCTTTGAAAATGGGGAAACAACAACGTTTCGGTCAACGGTGGGCATTAGAGGCATAAGCATGGCTTTTTTTTACTGAAACTGAAGACATGGATTTAGACAACCTCTGGTTCATGCCACATAGCCGATTCCACAATCGATCTTTAGCTCAACAAATTTCCAAATCATGTTATCGTTTAGCGATGTCAATTAGTTGCCTCGGAGCTACGATTCGACCCCTTGAACTTTTTTGTGGAAAACCGAGTAAAGGACCGATGTTAAGGGTTAAGCCAACAATCCGGAATAGACTCAAACCCTTAAAGGCAATATCACCTCTGAGCGATTCGTGAGCTACAGCCCGAAACCATTTACAAGACCTTAAAAAATCGGAGCGGCAGGATGCGCTATACGGTTTAATTTTATTCATTTTATTGCATTTAAAACAAAATTGGATTTGGCCAACGTTTTATATTATTAATTTTCTTAATTAACTATAATTTTAAATGTTTTTGATAAAAAGAAGCATATTTACTTCAATTGAAGTAAAGTGGTAGCGCTGTTCCGCACTGTTGGTCGGCAATCAAATTTCACCACGAACTTCAAAAAATTGGCCGCGCCAATTATATGTATATGGTGAATACTGAAATTTTAAAGGACTTCAGTTCAATTCTATTTTTGGTTTTCGAAAGATTCTTCACCACGTGGAACTGCCCTAAGTGAATACTCCCATGCCTCCAGTTAGGAAATTGGAGAGAGGTCGTATGTGGGTATAAATGGCATTCATAAAACGTAATAAGCTCCTTTTTGATTCCATAATTTACGTGGCTTGCAGGGGCGGACTGGGGGTCAAAGGGCCTACCGGGACTTGTAAGAAAAGGGCCACAGTATATAATTTCCTACTTTAAAATGATTAAAAATAAAAATTGATTTGCAGAAATTATTGTTTGATATTTCATTTTTCATGTTTATTAACTTTTAAATGTACAAATATTTATTAATATTTATGTTCAATACACAGAGTGTAAATAATAATAATAATTTTTAGTTTTTAGCTGTGTCGACTGGCAGATTAATTTATTTGAGTTTATGAACATAAAGTTATAACAAAAAATGTTTCGAAGGGTTTACTTCCAATTTTACGACTAGTAGAGGTTGTAAGCTTTCAGTTTAATCAAAACGAAATTACACTGGTATAGTATACAAGTATATAATGCATTAGCAATAGTCTATTTATAAATACAAAATTTGAAGATCGTTTGAGCAGTTTTTTTGAAAAAATTTTTTTTTAAACTTTTCAAAAAAATATTTTTTTTGAGTAACACAAGGAAATTCGAAATAACAAAATAGTTTTCGTCTGGGAACAAAAATTTAAAAAATTCAATTTACCCGTTTCCGACTAAAATATATTAAGACCAAGACTTACTCGTTACGTGGTTCGTCACAAAGTGACCTCTTTTATTGAACAATCATTTGATACATAATAAGTGTTGCCAATGTTAGGTACTATATAATAATATAATATAATACTATTACTTAATACTAATACTTAATACTTGGGTACTATATAATAATATATAATACTATTACTTAATACATAATATATTTCCCTTCTTAAGTTTCAACTATTACGATACATAATAGATAATTAAAAATAATACATAATATATTTCCCTTCTTAAGTTTCAACTATTACGATACATAATAGATAATTAAAAATAATACATCGTAGTCAATATCACATAAATAGTTCATAACATTGATTTAAATAAATTCATAATCCATAATTCAAATCTTAATTAATTAAATAAATCAATTTCATACATTGTTTAGTATTGTAGTCGTGAAGGTTTCTTTATATCCTTTCTTGATCGTAAGGATCTTTCTATAGGTGGGGGAAGTGGTGTTCCATAAACCTCAGGACTTATATTTTGTTTAGGTGATGTCTTTAACTTCTGTGGAGTATATTTGTTCTCTTTTAGTTTAACCACCAAGTTCTTTGGTTTTGGTACACAAGGTTGCAAAGATTGAAAATGCTCTGATAGTTTTTCTGATTGTGAAGGTTTTCGAATTTGTTCTATGTGAACTCTTCGAATAAACCCTTTAATTTCTATTAAAACAACCAGAGGACTCTCAATCCTAATTATTTTGCAAGGTATCCACTTGCAATAATCCTTAAAATGGTTTAAATAGAACACCACTTCTCCCTCCTTATATTGGTTTTCACTTTGTTTGATGTGTTTCTTATAATTTTTCTGTTTTATTTGACTGTTTACAATTTTAGTGTCAATTTCCTTATTTATATTTATGTTTGAGTTGTGAAAACAATCTAAAATAGTTTTATTTTTATATTTAAAAATAAGTTCATTTGGTGTTTGGTTGGTTATCGTTGATGGTGTGTTCCGATATGCAAAAAGAAATTGAGAGACTTTAGTTTGTATATCAATTGATCTATCAAGACTGTCCAACAAAAAACATTTCAAGCTAGATTTTACGGTTTGGACGGCACGTTCGGCACTGCCATTGCTGGATGGATGGTAAGCTGGAATAGGTACTTTCTTAATATTTTGGCTTTTCAAAAAGGATGCAAACTCAATTGAGTCGAATGGAGGACCATTATCAGATATAAGTAATTTTGGTAAGCCAAAAATGCTAAAGTTTTTATATAGCTTTGATATAACTGATTTAGCAGTTGTAGAATTCATTGTAAATATATCAAGATATTTAGAAAAAGTATCAAAAATTATTAAAAAATTTTGATTTTTAAAATAAAAAAAATCGATGTGTATTCTCTCGTAGGGAAACGTAGTACTAGGCCAACTCGAATTAACTTTCTTAGTTGAAGAGTTTCTATTTGATTGACAAGTTAAACAATTTGTAACATATCGCTCTATGTCATCGTCAATTTTCAACCACCAAACATATGATCTGGCCAACATTTTCATACGAACCATACCGTTATGATTTGTATGTAATACTTTTAATACATCCCTTCTTAGTTGAAAAGGAACAACAATCCGGTGAAAATAATATAGACATCCATTGTCTGTACTTAAATCATGTCTTTTCAAGTAATACGAACGCATTTCTATATCAAGTTTTGCTGGCCAACCGTATTTTACAAAATTTTGCAGCTTATTTAAAAAGGAACATTCTTGTTGGCACCACTGAATGGTTTCAAAATCTAAGGGTACATCATGACCTTCATTAAAAAAATTTACGCAATCAATTCCGTCGTGAGGGACGTCACTTGGTTCATCTAATGGTAATCTCGATAGTGCATCTACATGGCCCATTTTTCTTCCTGGTCTAAATTTTATTTCATAGTCATACATTGATAGAATTACGGACCATCTTTTAAGTCTACCAATCGCGACGGCAGAGTTTGACTTTTTCGGGTTAAAAATCTCTTTTAAAGGTTCATGGTCGCTGAATAACTGAAATTTTAACCCATATATGTATTTATGGAATTTTCGAATGCCAAATATTATTGCTAGAGCTTCTCTATGCAATTGAGAATAATTTTTTTCACTTTCGTTTAGTGTGCAGCTCGCAAATAGTATTGGTTTCTCCACACCATCTGTAAAATGTACTAATATTGCTGAGCAACCATAAGGACTTGCATCAGCGTACATACCTAAAGATTTTTTAGGGTCATAAAGAGCAAGAACCTTATTTTTTAAGAGGTATGTTTTTGATTCCTCGAAAGTTCTTTGACATTCTTTGGACCAATGAAATTCTACGTCCTTTCTTAAAAGTTTGTAGAAAACTGCTAATTTAGTAGATAAATTTGGAATAAAGTGTGAATAATAATTCAAAAGACCAAGATAAGCTTGTAGTTGCTGGAGATTTTTAGGAGCTGGAGCTTTAATCACAGCGTCTATCTTTTTTGGGTTTGGTTTTATTTCGTTATAAGACAATACATGACCTAAATATGCAACTTCGGTCACCAAAAACTCGCACTTTTTCAAATTTATTTTGACTTCATGTTTACTTAATCTCTCAAAGACGGACAGACCAATACTAATACATTCGGCAGCAGTAAGTCCACCAACTATCAGATCATCTAAAAAACATGCGATATTTTTAATTCCTAATAAAATCTTTTCTACTACAGCTTGGAATATCGCAGGAGCACAACTTACTCCAAATGGTAATCGTGTGTACCTCAACAGTCCCAGGTGGGTATTTATTGTAAGGAATTCTCGTGATTCGGGGGAGACTGATAATTGGAGGTAAGCACCCGAAAAATCTAATTTAATAAAATAGTGACAATTTGAAAGACTCGCGAAAATATCGTCTAAACGCGGAAGCGGGTGGTATTGCATACTAACATATTTGTTAATTGTTATCTTGCAATCCATACAAATTCTAATCGCCTTATTTTCTTTTTCTACGACGACTATTGGTGTTGCCCAAGAACTCTTTTCGACCGGCTCCAATATACCTTCGGTTATCATTTTCCGTAATTCTTTTTCGACTGGATCACGCAAGGCATATGGGAGACTATATGGTTTACAAAAAATTGGAATTGAGTTGTCCTTCAAAAATATTTGGGCTTGGTGACCCTTGATTGGAATTTGTAGGGTTGCATCGAAAACATTTGCGAATTTAGCTTTTAAAAATTCTACTAAAGATTCTCTTGTTTCAATACCTGAGTATTTTAATTTTTCTTCCTTGGAGGATGCTACTGCGTTCAACTTAGATTTGGTTTTCAGGTTTGTGTTTTCTTTTGCTTGAATAGTCCCTAACCGTTGATGTAAGCTCGTACCTGAGATTATTTTTTCTCGCCAACCTGGAATTAGTGAATCCATCCATACTCGTCCCATGAGTGGAAAGAAATGTTTATTGGATGTCTTGATTACAACCAGGTCTAAAACTTTATCGCAACCACCTCGATGACCAACCAAACGCACAGGTACCACAATTTTACCTAGAACAGAAATGTTTTCACCAGTAACAGTATATAATTTATCATAAGGACAAATACTCAACTTAGAAAAATATTTTTCGTAACCCTCCTGACTGATAACACTCGTACAAGCACCGCAATCCACTTCCATTTGTATGTTTTTTTTCGCAATAATAACATCAATGAATACCGGAGCATTGATTCTGTTGACATTGGAGTACCAATAGAGTCCGTCATACAAGTCTGTTTGACTATTACTGTACGAAACCTCAGAGCCTTTTCCTTCGACCGACTCTGCTTCTCCTTTATCGACAAAGTACACAACTTTTTTCGCTCGACACTTTGAAACTATGTGACCTCGTTTTTTGCAACGATAACAGGTCCAATTGACTGCAGGGCATTTATTGTTTTGGTGATGACTACGACCGCACCTGTGACACTCGTCTCTCGATGAATTTTTAAAACGATGACTATTTGACTGGGACCTCTGACGACTTAAAGACCTGCGACTGAATTTTCGATGTTGACTGTGTTTGACGTTCCCTTGATTTATCCTGTTAGCATTGCGGCTTCTTTGTTTATCGAACTGATTGATGGTTGCTGGACTATTAATGGCACGTGTTTCAGCTTCTGTTAACTCAAAGTTTAGAGACTTTGTGACCGCTTCGTCAAATTTTAATGCCTTTCCGATCTCAATTAGTTTTTGTTGCCAATTATTATTATTCAATCCCACTATGAATATGTCTCGTAACATCTCTCCCAAGACCGCCTCCGGGAATTCACATTTTTGAGACGAAAATTTTAATCTCACAACGAAGTCGCAGATTTTTTCGCAATGTGCTTGTCTTAGGTTATAAAATTTGAATCTTTCTGCGATTACGTTACCGGTCGGTGAGTAATGTTTTTTAAGACACTCTATGAGATCCTTAAAGGCCATCTCTTCTGGTTTTTTCTGCGATGGTACCAACTGCATTAATTTCTCCACAACGTCGTCACTCAGTAGCGTAAGAAGCATCCCCACTTGGTCTTCGTCGGGTATTTTGTTTATTTTAAAGAACATTTTAAGTCGAACTTCATATGTACTAAAATTATTTCCAGGTATGAAGGTGGGCATGTTTCCGATCACGTGGTTTGCCTTGACTTGGTTAAGTATGGCATCCAGTTTTTTATTGTCCTCCTCTGTCATTTTTTTTTTATTTCTACAGCACGCAAGTTTTTTCGTATTCGTATTCGTATGTATATACTTATGTGTATAATATGTGCTCTAAATAACTAATCACTAATTTTTAGTGTTTTATGGTTCGATCAAATCGACTCGTCGCCAATAAAATATATTAAGACCAAGACTTACTCGTTACGTGGTTCGTCACAAAGTGACCTCTTTTATTGAACAATCATTTGATACATAATAAGTGTTGCCAATGTTAGGTACTATATAATAATATAATATAATACTATTACTTAATACTAATACTTAATACTTGAGTACTATATAATAATATATAATACTATTACTTAATACATAATACCGACATATTCACAAACGTAAAATTTTTGTATTCTTTAAACATAAAAACGCAAAAACAAATTTAAGGAATTATTGTGAAATACAGAAAGATTCCAACTGTAAAATTTTAATATAATCCGTTGAGTAGTTAAAGAGAAAATCGATTCTATAAAAGGTACTATTATAAGACAAATTCCGAATAATCTATTCCAGCCATAAGAAAGACTGTACTTAAAAACCAGCACTTAGAAAGTTTTTTTCAAAATCGTTCGAGTCTTTTTTAAGAAAATTGGAGTTTTAACTTACCGTTAGTTTTTAGGTTAACAATGACAATTCCAAAAAAAAAAAACTCGGGAAACTGCCAAATTAATACTTTGTACCAAGTTTGACCTGAATCAGCTTATACATTCAGGTCTAGAGGTATGGGAACAGACAAACAGACAGAAAAAATCGTTCCTGTAATTTTTTTGAATAGTGTAGAATTATAATAATATTATATATTATATGACAATACAACGTCTTAGTTATTGTTGTTTCATTCAAAAACCTTCATGATTAAATCACTATCAAAGCAAAGCAATTTGTATGGTAAATTCATACAAACCTTTATAAATAACAACTTTTAGTTTATTCAAAACATAATTTTCAGAAATTTGAAATCTTTAATTTAATTTTTTAAA
Source organism: Platycheirus albimanus (assembly GCA_916050605.2). Taxonomy (NCBI): domain Eukaryota; kingdom Metazoa; phylum Arthropoda; class Insecta; order Diptera; family Syrphidae; genus Platycheirus; species Platycheirus albimanus. The sequence goes on along the minus strand of OU696696.1, from coordinate 7,885,389 downwards.
TATTTTTGCAATAAACTGCTCTTTCCCGCCAGCAAGTCTATTATTTTATCATTGGAAATTTTTTTTAAAAAAGGAAACTCGGTCGACATAAGCATTGCAGCCTCAAGGTTGTCTTGAGTCATGGTATTTCTTAGTCGATTTTTAATATACTTCAGTTTTGAGAAAGATCGCTCGCACGCAACTTGCGCACAAGATAAGGTCAATATCAATTTATAAGCGAGGAACAGATGTTTATAAGTTTTCAGATCAAAATAGTAGCGCTGCAAAACATTAAAACAACATGTTATGCAATTACGGCAGTTGTCTTTTTTGTTTTTGCTTCTATTTATTCCTTGATGTTCCTCCTTCTCCTCCGCTTCATCTTCACTCTCATTGGAATCCAAATTATATGCTTCAATTTCAATGAATTCATCATTTGCATTCATTTTCATTTTTGGCCAAGATGAAGCGAAGTGGATCAATTCCGACCGCATCTGCGCAGAAGTAACTTCGCAAAATTTTCTCAATAATTTGCAAACATTTTCAAGTGCCTTCTCTGGAATCCCCACTTCCAAAAAATGCTCAAAATTTTTGGGGTCGAAAAACGAGAAATCTGCGGCAAGCCTGCCATGTTCCCGGAAACGAGATCTTAAGGATGTTATACAATCATCTAACGTAACGTTGTAAACCTCGACCTCGAACTTTTTTTTGGCATCTGATATGGGCTCGTCTATAGCCAATTCACCAGGCATTCGCTTTTTCCTCCTTATCTTCAGCAAATACAATTGAGACTCGATTATAATATCCGAATTTTTTGCTTCTAGGAGCTCGTTTCCCCAGTTCACAAATTTTTCGGAGACATCAAATATCTGATAATAAAAATTTAAATAAATTATAATTATTTTAAAAATCGATTTTCAAAATAACACAGGTTTACAAACTATCAAAAAAAAACTAATCAATCTGTAGAAAATTATACCGAAAAGTATAGTTGGCCGTAACCTTACAAATTCTATAAAAAAAAAACATATTAATGGGGGCTTTTGTGTATAAAATTTCACTCGGAATTTCCCGCATCTTCAAAAATTGGAAATGCCAAGAATTTTCCACTGCTTCTTTTAAACTGTTTTTTTTTTATCTGAACGATAGCCTAGCTGCCATGGAAAAATCAATATTCCATGGCAATAAATTCAGAGAGAAACTGCGACCATAAGTCACGTTCCCAAATTTCGACGATTTACACATATTTATTTAGTTTTTCAGTGAAGAAAAACAAACATTGGAAGCTGATGATAGAAACTGAAAAAGGATAAAGGTTTGTCACAAAAAATATTTTGTTCGAAGTTTAACTTTTACATGCTCGTATCAAAAACCATGTAAACCTGTTAGACCGAGAGCCAATGACATAATGAATCAAGTCATTTATATAATGTTGTAAGGCATATCAATAGAAAGCGTTGGGGGAGTTAGACAAGAAAAAGTTTGTCTGGCAGTTTTTTGGTGTGACGAACATGGGGTAAATTCGACACAAAAGTGTGACAAAAATGAGTTAAGTCAAGTCACATATATAATGTTGTAACTCATTTCAATAGAAAGCTTTTGATTAGTTAGACAAAAAAAAGTTTGTCTGGCAGCATTTTGGTGTGACGAACATGGGGTAAATTCGACACAAAGTATGACAAAATTTCAAAAATTAACTTATTTGGGTACTTTTGTAACAGAACAAATAGGTTGTATTAAAACAAGAAAAAAATCCTAAGAGAGGGGGGGCTATTCCCCTCCGTTTAAACGGGAGGGGCAATTTTCTGGAAAAATGACTTATATTCGAAATTTTTTTTTTTCAAATAACCGCACCTTCTATAATGCCATAATTACGTTTTTGTCAAGCCAAAAATCTTTTCTTTAATTGTATTTTCAAATAAAGTTATTCTAGTACATCGTTTTAGAAAAATTAATTTTCAAACTCAAAACTTTGAAAAACAAAAATTTCAAACAATTTTTTTTCAAAATTATACGTAATTAAATATTAATTTTTTTTTTTTAAATTGTATGCTCTTATTAGTTCTTAGTAAAACACTGAAAACCGTATAGCTCTAGAACTCTTTGTTGCTAAGCTATTCAAAAATAACCGAACTTAAAATGATCACCTGTGCAATCCGTGTGATGATTGTTAGGCTAGATTTTCTTGTTATTGTGAAGTAGTAGGTTCGGTTATTTTTGAATAGCTTAGCAACAAAGAGTTCTAGAGCCATACGGTTTTCAGTGTTTTACTAAGAACTAATAAGAGAATACAATTTTGAAAAAAAAATTAATATTTAATTACGTATAATTTTGAAAAAAATTTGTTTGAAATTTTTGTTTTTCAAAGTTTTGAGTTTGAAAATTAATTTTTCTAAAACGATGTACTAGAATAACTTTATTTGAAAATACAATTAAAGAAAAGATTTTTGGCTTTACAAAAACATATATTATGGCATTATAGGAGGTGCGGTTATTTTTAAATATTTTTTTTTCGAATATAAGTCATTTTTCCAGAAAATTGCCCCTCCCGTTTTAACGGAGGGGAATAGCCCCCCCCTCTCTTAGGATTTTTTTCTTGTTTTAACACAACCTATTCGTTCTGTTACAAAAGTACCCAAATAAGTTAATTTTTGAAATTTTGTCATACTTTGTGTCGAATTTACCCCATGTTCGTCACACCAAAATGCTGCCAGACAAACTTTTTTTTGTCTAACTAATCAAAAGCTTTCTATTGAAATGAGTTACAACATTATATATGTGACTTGACTTAACTCATTTTTGTCACACTTTTGTGTCGAATTTACCCCATGTTCGTCACACCAAAAAACTGCCAGACAAACTTTTTCTTGTCTAACTCCCCCAACGCTTTCTATTGATATGCCTTACAACATTATATAAATGACTTGATACATTATGTCGTTGGCTCTTAGACTATGTGTAGTTGTTGAATAAAAAAAAAACATTTAAAAAACCAAATGAATAAAGATGTAAAATGTTTACCTCATTACAGTCTCGTTGAATTTTTTCTAGGGACTGCACTGCGATTGACACCATTCGATACGCCTGAAGAACATCCATTCCGCTCGTTTGCAAATAATTTGAAAGCTTGGAAGTTATTTCGAAGACTCGCAAATACACATGCGCCGTCAGAATGGTTTTGAAATTCAATAAATTTTGCTTCAGATTCATTGCCTCGAATCGAACATCACTGGAAAATTTTGTTGATTTTGAAATCTCATCTAGGGTCACTATGAGGTCAACATAAAGGCTTTCTGATGAGTCCCCAAAACGGCCAAAAATATTAGTGAGGGATTTATCTTTTGACCACCATCTTGTTTTGCCAATAAGTAAGACACTTTTATGATGTGATCTATTTTCCAAATAAATATCCATTCACAAGTATGATTCTCTAATAAATTTTGCGACAGCATTTAGGAGTCCGAAAAGATTGTTTGATTCGATGTTGCGATCAGTCGTATCAGCGAGTACTAAATTTAGCACATGGGCGTAGCACCAAACATGTATCTGACCAGGGCTTTGATCAGACAACCATTTTGAAAATCCTTTGTACTGACCTTGCATATTTGCGGCTCCATCGGTTGAATTTCCAACGCAGAGATTTATGTCAATGCCTAACAATGTCAGCTCATTAGAAATCAACTGACAAATCGACTGACCAGTGGATGAGGTGCATCTAACGATCGATACCAATCGTTCCTGCACTGAATCTGTTACAAACCGAATGATGATGCTGCATTGGTCCATTGTTGAAATATCTTGCGTCGTGTCGATTTGTATGGAAAACATTCCAGCCTTTTGGATTTCTTTTGAAATGGCGTCTTTTATAAATTGTCGAATAATCTCAAAAATATAATTAATTGTCGTTTTAGAGAAAAAAGTGACCAAGCCACCTCGACCTCGAGATCCCGGTTCAACAGACAAGAGTCGTTTTTTGCTAGCTGTAATAGCTTGATCCAATTTGTTTTGAGTAATTTCATCGAATTTTCCCAACAATTTAAGTATTTCAAGGAAATTTCCATGGTCAACATCATCGTTATTTAGCGTGTAAGCGGCTTCGTTTCTCTTCCCTCTATAACTTAATCCACGCTTTCCAATAAGCTTAATAATTTCGATAACCCTTTCCAAAAATGCTCGGTTTTCACTAACTCGCTTTCTATTGGTTTCCAAGTGCGACGGAACCAGGACATTTGAAATTCCTTTGGATACTTCATAATTAATGAAAGCTTCAGTTGATTGACGATGACGTAAGCTTTCTTCGTGTTCTCCAATCCGTTGGAACGTGTGTCGATAATCTTTCATACCCTCGACGAAAATATGCTTTTCATTTTTATTTCCAAAAGCCAAACAAAACGAACAGAAAAGGGATTTGTTTGAATCCGAGAACGTCAACCATTTCCTGATTTTACCATCTCGTGTCTTAAAGATTGAGCTGGAAAATGGCAATTTGTCATCTCTAAATGGTTGATGTGGGTGGAATTCAAAGAAGCTCTCCAAAAAATTGGAATTTGGTGCCGAGAAAAAGTTTAATGGGACGATTTGTACTGGTTGAGATGGAGTTGATGTTATGCATACTCGATTTGAACAAGAAGCGATCTCATCGTTAGAGTCTGGGTTTTCTTGAGTTGATGTTTTGGATAATCGATTTGTATTTGAACAAGAAGCGATCTCATCGTTAGAGTCAAGGTTATCTTGTGTTGATGTTTTGGATGGACGACGTGAGCAATAAACGATATCATTGTAAGAGTGGGGATTTACTTCAGTTGATGTTTTGGATAATCGATTTGAACAAGAAGCGATCTCATCGTTAGAGTCGGGGTTTTCTTGAGTATTAATGTGAGAGTGGGGATTTACTTGAGTTGATGTTTCGGATATACGATTTGGGCAAGAAGTAATCGCATAGCCAGGGTTATCTTGAATAGTTAGAAAATCTTGACAAAGAGTTGCTAAATTTTGAGGTTCGGGGCTATATTGTTCATCAAATTCATTTGCTGGGACGCTGATATCTTTTTCTTGATTGCAAATTTCTGATGTTATCTGCAATAAATAAATTGTTCCATATTACCAAGAAGTAGGTATATTTTTAATGAAACAATCCTCTTTTTAACAATACGATTAAGTATGCACGAGTGCAGTAGATACCAGCGTGATTTTTTTGGAAGCGCAAGAAGCATCCAATAAAAATTTAACTAAAAGATCATATCAGTGTAATTATTTATCCATCTATTCTAGTCAACTAAGGAAACGACTTGAAAATAAAATGAACGACTGGGTCGCACAAACTTGCTCTTATAATAGATATTTGCTTAGATTGGATAAACACTTAAAAAAACTTACACAAATATTTTATTTAGTAGTATGTGAAAAATCTTTTCGATTTTTCTAATTAATTTAAGAGTTTTCTTAGATAAACTACATAAGTATGTATGCCACAAGTAGCAAACTTGGTGTATAATTTGGTGTATTTTCTTGAATTTTGGTGTAAAATTGAGGTGCATAAAAAACCAATTTTGAAATCAATCAACATGGTATATTTTGTACACAAAATTTGGTGATAAAATACACTATATTTGAAATGGGAAACTATATTTCGGTATTAGATTTAACCCTGTGAAGATTAAATTTAACAAACAACATTAATGTCAAAACCTTTCAGCATTATGCTATTTAAATTATTCAGTTCGTGTTTTTTCATAAATGAGTCGAAAATGAGTATTTTGAAGTTTAACAATTATTTAAAGTGTATCGCAGAAAAAATAACTTTTTAAAGAAATTAAAAAACATCAACAAAATTATCATAATTTGTGTAGTCGGGAAACATCAACCTTACACAAATATTTTGAATAATACTAATATAGAATTGTAAAATTGTATTTCGATTAAAAAAACAATAATTCTTTTAGCCCGTTCCAAAAATACTTACGGTAATCGAAGTAGCAATGGAAGTTTCGGGGTTTTCCTTCGTTCGCTCCCGTGTGCTAAACATTTCCACAAGAGATTTGCATTTTTTTGCCGCAACATCCATTGCCATTTTATTTTTTGCACGTCTTTTTGAAGCTCCGGATTCAAATTTGGATTTGCGACTTGACATTTTTTATTTTGGATTGTTCTTGAACACTTTACACTTCAGATTTCACTTATATTATTATAATTACTAATTCAATTATGGAACTAAAACAGTAGGTACCTACTTACGGATAAGAAAAGATGTAATATACATAGGTATTAATTGAAATAAAACGACGAAACAGAAAACACGGTAAAAACTCGATTGTCACCGGCCAATTTTTAAATTGGCAAATACGCGAAATGGCGAAAATGTAGTTTTTGAACTGTGTGTACAGCTATAATACCTATACTTTATGTATTCGGCCGGCGGCGTAGGTGCGGGTAGGTATATAGCATACTTTGTTTTTCTTCATAATTGGGGAAAAACTAAGGTAACTGAGGTTTGTGATTTTGTTTTTGCAACTGAAGTAGCTATTTCCCAAAACGAAAAATCCCACAAATTGGATATTATAATGTTTTTGATTGTGATATGATTTTATTGAAATGTGAAATGAATTGAAAGTCAATTATATGAATTATATAGTTTGGGATGACTAAGCATACTTTGTATGCATTTTTTTTTTCAAAGATAAGTAGTAAAATAGAAATTTTAACGAAAAAAGAGGAAAATTGCTAGGTATGTACCTATACCTTCAAACTGCACACCTACTGGTTGAAAGTTTTTCTTTATTAATGTAGGTTGGTGTATTTCTTTTTTACTTGCGATTATAGGTACTATAAGGCAAGTTATGGATTCGTGCAGAAAAAAAATTTCGAGATAACAATCACACATGACATTACGATGATGGAGAAGTCGAAAAAAGTGGGTCTGGGAATTCCGTCCGTCTGTCTGTCTGTCTGTCTGTCTGTCTGTCTGTCTGTCTGTCTGTCTGTTCGCGCTTCTAGAGCCTGAACGGATGGGCCGATTTGCTTCAAATTTGGTATCTAGGATTGATTTGGCCGTCCCTCGGAACGTATTTTTTATTTTTGCTCCAGGCCCAAAAATAACGGCACCTGCCATACAATCGTGAAGAAAAAAATTGATTTTCTCAAAAACGGCTCTAACGATTTTGATAAAACTTTCAGGATGCTATTTTTGTAAAACAATCTATCTTTTGGTTGGAAAATATTTTTCAAAATTTGTCTTATAACGGTACCTCTCATAGAACCAGTATTTTCAAATCAAATTTTCTCGTAAACTATACATTCGATTTCAATAAAATTTTGGCCACAGGAAGTCATTTATAATTTTATTAATATGGCATTTAAAATTTTTCAAAAACTTTTTTTTTTGATTTTTTATAATTTTTTCAAAATTTTTTTTGGTTTTCGAAATATGTTATAAACGGGTATATTGATTTTTTTTAAAATTATTTTTTCAAATGTAAACTACAGATTGCCATATATTTGCATACCCAAATAAATTTCAAAATATTTTTTGGAAAAGTTTTTGAAAAATAACCTTTTTAAAAAAAAACTGGTCGAACGATTTTCAATATTTTTTTTCCTAGATTTACGTATAGCTTCGAAATTTTATTGCATACTTTGTTTTTCCGAGAAAACTCTTAAACTAATTTAAAAAATAAAAGAATTTTCGAAATTATTTAAATTTTTTTTTAAATCCATATATGCAGCCACTAAGCAATAATTGCTTATCATAAGAGCAAGTTCGTGCGACCCAGTCGTGCATTTTATTTACTTTCCGTTCGGAATAGGTACCTACGTCATTTAAAAATTTAAGGGCTTGTTATATAATATTTATGAAAAGTATTGATAAAAGTAATAATTATTATTTGTGAATTCACTTCACGAAAAATTTGAATTGATAAAAAGAAAAATGGGTAGCGATTGATGCGATTCGTGTGATTATTTTTGAAAAAAAAAATTTACCTACCAGGTAGGTAGGTAAGGTGTACCTACACAGAGTAGAATTCTGTGATACTAAAAAAATCCATAGAGGGTTATATTGGCTTAAAGGGCAATCAAAATAATTCTGTAGGCCTCAAAAGAACCATTAAGGGGCCTACATAGACTAAAAGGACCAAGAAAATAATCCTGGGGGCCTCCAAAGGTCTATATAGAGGGCCAACATTGTCTTAAAGGGCCATATAAAAATAGTTCTGTGGGCCTCAAAAGAACCATAGGGTACATAGACTAAAAGGACCACAAAAATAAACCTGGGGGCCTCAAAAGGTCTATAGAGAGTCTACATTGACTTAAAAATCCATAAATATTATTCTGACCTCAAAAAGTCCATAGAAGGCCAAGATACATAGACTAAAAGGACCACAAAAATAATCCTGGGGCCTCAAAAGTTCTACAGAGGGCCTACATTGACTTAAAAGGCCATAAAAGTAATTCTGTGTGCCTAAAATTAACCATAAAGGGGCCTACTTAGACCGAAAGGACCACAAACATAATTATGTGGGACTTAAGAGAACCATAGGGGGCCTACATAGACTAAAAGGACCACAAAAATAATCCTGGGGGCCTCCAAAGGTCTATAGAGGGCCTACATTGACTTAAAAGGCCATAAAAGTAATTCTGTGTGCCTAAAATTAACCATAAAGGGGCCTACATAGACCGAAAGGACCACAAATATAATTATGTGGGACTTAAAAGAACCATAGGGGCCTACATAGACTAAAAGGACCACAAAAATAATTCTGGGGCCTCAAAAGGTCCATAAAGGGGGCCTACGTGGACTAAAAGAGCCACAAACATAGTTCTGTGGGCCTCAAAATATCCATAGGGGGGCCACAACAGACTACTTTAGGGGCCAGACACCGATGAAAAAACATTTTTTTTTACTGTAAAGTCAAAAATAGAATAGCAGACCTACTACAGGGCCTACCGGGCAAAATCCCGGTTGCCCGGTGGGCCAGTCCGCCCCTGGTGGCTTGCAACGTACTCGTACTAACGGGTGTTGCCACCTCCTGGTTGTTTGTTCAGTTTTCAGGCCATCAATCTGTCGGCCGATCCCTTGGAAGATTATTGTCACCAGAATCCAGGCTAAATGCCAAATAAGCTGGTTCCTTGTTGGTAAGGGTACATTTGATTCGTCATAAGACTCGTTCAATTTGCGGATCGGTATTCTAAAGAATCAAAAACCATCAGTTAGGTGGGGTGTATGATTCCCAGAATGGTCTTTAGCCATCCGTTTGATTATGACAGTAGAAATGGGAGGTGGTTCTTTTGGATAATTTAAACAAAGAACTGCGAAAATTGATCCTTGTCTACTTGATAATGGATTTCCGTATGTTTGATTCGGCAGAAAATAGCTCAGTTTATGAATTAGTTTAAGTTTATGGTTCTTAGACAGGTCATCTGCCAACCTAAGACAATCAATCCACAGGCATTGATTCCTCCTTATAAGGAAATTTTGATGCTGCACAGGATTCTTTAAGTAATTGGTTTCGGTTCCCTCAAAAATAATAGCCTATTCTAAGTGAATGTATGTTATTAAAGAGGAGTTCTTTAAAAAAAATGAGTGATTCCTCATCCACTTTTTTGGCACGCGGAATGTCTTTGATCTTTTTCCCGAGACTTCCCCAAGGGACGACACCCTTATATTTGCTAGGACAGGGCAATGATAAAGAAAATTGACAACATATCTTTTTCTGTCACTTATCTTTATGATCACCCGAAATAGTTATGAAGGAGTCGGCACGTACACTCATCATCCTGATCTGTTTTTCAGTGCAATATGTTGGTTGGAGATTCATTGTAGACAGGCTACATCTTCCTAGATTGCTCCAACGACGATATGATTCAGATAAATAGTTAGAGAGAACAATGCCCTTCACAGTTCCTAACGGAATATTGACTTCTTCAGCAAGTAAGCTTTATGTAGGGGTGATCCTTGTTCATAGCCTCTCTTTCATCAAATACCATTGTGCCCCAAAACCAGAGCAGAACAACCTTCTAATTGGTGCTTAGAATATCCACAAACTTGCCTGGAATACACTACCAAAATCAAGAAGCCGAAAGGAGTTCAACACGTTAAGTATCTCTGAGAAATAAAATAAACAGCACCGTTTGTGCACACTAACTGCAAACCGTCTCTTAAGATGGTAATGTAGAAGTTTCTCTGTTTTCTGATTCAAGTTCAGAGCTTAATAGACATGGTAACATATTTGAATATTTGCTATGACCGTATAAAAACTATGGTTGCTCCATTTCAAACTCTGTTTTCAATGCCTTTTTTTCTTCGTCCTTTATTTAAAAATTACAGTAATTATCTTGATAAAGATGTACACAATTTAACTAACAGATCCGGATTTTTCCAAAGGTTATACATTTTCGTGAATATAAAAAGAATTTAATAACTATTTGGCCAAGATGTATTTGTGGGTATACTTTGTTGAAGATGCATCCTTTGTGGGTATTATTTCTTTGGTTTGATAAATAAACTCAAAGATAAGAGATAACTATCTTCATTATATCCGGTATCATTGAATTTATAGACTCCAAGTAGATATTTAATAGACTCAATGCAAGTATCAAATCTTTTCAAAACCATTCGAGTGAATTAACAAATTCATTTCAATAAAAGAAAAATTTGATTGAAGAAGAGATAGAAGAAAATTCCCAAAAAAAAGAGAAGATTCAAATTTAATTGCTATCGCATGAAAACATTTAAAGAATAGCTGCTTATTTCAATTGAAATGGGAATCCTTTGTTGTTGATCTTTATCTTGGTCCAAGAATATGGTCTTTGAATTGAATATTCATTTATCCAATAGGTATACTTATTAGGTTCAAAGATGTCACTTGGTTCCTTCATTTGCATAGTTGATGTTGATAGTTTTCTTCTATTTTCTTCTATTTTCTTCCGTTTGTATCTTACGGATATTTTTACTTGCGATAATGAGTACTATAAACCAAGTTATACATTCGTAAGAAAACAGTGTGAGTACCTATACTATGAATCATTCTAACGAGCGAGGAGAAAAGGAATAAAATAAAATGCACGACTGGGTCGCACGTACTTGCTCTGTGGGTGCAATAGTACGACGAAAACAAACTTTTCGATCATAAGAACAACTCGTTTTTGAAAAATTCGGTAAAAACTAAAAAAAATTTGGCTAAAACTGGAAGACTCGATATACGGGAGCTAACGTTAAGTAACCTTTAGTATATCAAATTTAGATGTCGTCTTTTGGGTGATATAAATGATATAAGTTTCCTCTTATGGACAAATTAATAAAACTGTTAAAACCAATTTCCGCTGTTATCATGTGTAGCCAAAAACTAAAAATGCAGTTTTCTTTGAAGTATTCTATCTATGTTAAATACAAAGTTTCATACAAATCGGGGGAGCCTTTTTTGAGTAAATTAGAAAAAAACCAAAAAAATTGGTGGCTCTTTGTATAGGAGCCACCATTTAAAAAAGAGGAACTGAAAAAAAATCAATGACATCTGATAGGAAGCTGTAAGAAACTATAACTAACTATAACTATAACAATACAAAACAAAGTTGGAGTGAATTCGATGCAACCGTTGACAAAACTTATGGCCATTTAAAAAAAAAACCGTTAAGAGCAGATCTACGTTTTTATTTGCATTTTTAGCCAAAAACTAAAAACGCAGTTCTCTTAAAAACACTAAAAAAATATAACACACAAAGTTTAATCAAAATCGTTGGAGCTATTTTCGAGCAAATTAGAAAAAACCAAAAAAAGTTGGCTAAAACTCAACGGCTCGTTGTATGGAAGCCACCGTTTAGAAAGGCTATAGTGAAAAATTTACTAAACCACCCTATAGAAAACTATGAAAAACTATGTCAAACGAAATTTGAGTCGATTCAATATCAAGCCGTTGTAAGCTTATGGCTATTTGAAAAAAAGCCGTTAAAACATGATTTTCGCTACGATCATTTGAGCCAAAAACAAAAGACGCAGTTTTGTTAGAAATACTTAAAGTAAGCTAAATTTTGAGTTTAATTAAAATCGTTAGAGCCGTTTTCGAGAAAATCCAAATTGAAAAAAAATGGTACTTGAAAGGTACCAGTTTGAGCTGGGCTAAAACGAAATAAAAAAAAACCTTGACAACCGTTTTTCTTCAAACTACTATATATCAAGTTTGAAGAAAATCCATCAAGCGGTTTAGTCTGTAGCATGGGCTTTTCTATCATCGTAATGACATGTTTGATTAAAACCTCAATTTTTTTGTCTGCACGAAACCAATACTTGCCCTATTGAGCAAGTACAAACATGAAAGAATTTTTGGTGGTTGAGTGGATTGGGATTTAGGTGGTATTTATTTCACGAAAATCCCACGGGTGGCATCCAGTTGAAATAAAAGTTTCTTTAATATTGCTACCCGCATCTTTACACAAATGAAAATAAATTGTCTGTTTATAATGTCAAAAAGTCGGCTTTTTACTAAATGCATATACAGGGTGATTCACCAGCGTTGTGCCAAAAAGCTAGAGCGTGTAGGTTAAGTTGAGACAAGAAAAAAATCGTATGGGAGGGGGGGGGGGTCTATTCCCCTCCGTTTAGCCGGGAGGGGCAATTTTCTGAAAAATTGACTTATTTTGTAAAAAAAAATATTTAAAATCAACGGGTTCGTTTACAACACCGTGTTATACCTTTTTGGAAAGCCAAAAACTTCTCCTTTTATTTCTTTTTTAAATTAAATTGTTTTAACGAATAGTTTAAAAAATATAAATTTTCAAACTCAAAATTTTGAAAAAAAAATTTGAAAAAATTATTTTAAAACTAATTTTTTTCAAAATTTTACGTAATTAAGTATAAGTGAAGAAGTAGGTTCGGTTATTTTTGAATACCTTGGCAAGAAAAAGTCGTAGAGCCATACGGTTTTCAGTGTTGGATTAAAGATTAATGGAAGCGTTGAATTCTGAGAACAAAAATTATACTTAACTACGTAAAATTTTGAAAAAAATTAGCTTTAAAATTATTTTTTCAAATTTTTTTTCAAAATTTTGAGTTTGAAAATTTATATTTTTTAAACTATTCGTTAAAACAATTTAATTTAAAAACAAAATAAAAGGAGAAGTTTTTGGCTTTCCAAAAAGGTACAACACGGTGTTGTAAACGAACCCGTTGATTTTAAATATTTTTTTTTACAAAATAAGTCAATATTTCAGAAAATTGCCCCTCCCGGCTAAACGGAGGGGAATAGACCCCCCCCCCTTCAATTTTTTTCTCGTCTCAACTTAACCTACACGCTCTAGCTTTTTGGCACAACGCTGGTGAATCACCCTGTATATCTAACACACTTAAAAAAACAAACTGCTGCACCAACTTTGGCGGGAATTTCACTGGCAAAAAGCTGATTTTCTAGGAAGTAAGTTAGGCTTTTTATACACTTTATCCCGAACGAATACTGGTCCAAGGGATAAAACAATTGATTTGTGTGTAGTCAACTCGGCCTCCCATAGCAACGCACATATTTTTAAATACATATAAATCAAAATTTCGCTGCTTTCTATTTTATATTTTATGTACCTATTAATAGCTATTGCTTCCATTTTGTATTTATGGAATTTAGGTTCAAGTATCTTTATTTTTACCTGCGAGCGTTTTTTGTGTAAATTTATTTTTTTTTGTGAAAATAGATTTTTCAGGAAAAGTCTTATAACGGTACCTCCCATAGGACCGGTTTTTTTAAATCAGATTTTCTCATAAAACACTAGACAGATTTCAATGAAATTTTTAATGTAGTAGCCTTTTTATTTTTATAGACAAAATAATATGAATTCTTAAATTTTTCAAAAAAAGTTAAATTTTTTTCAAAACGGTTTCATCAATTTTTTTTAAATTTGATTTTTCTGATAGATTTGATCAAATTGCCAGAAGTTTTGCATTCCCAAACAAATTTGGAATCTGTTTTCGGAAAAAATTTCAAAAAAGAGCCTAAAATTCAAATATGAAATAATAATAACAATAATACAATAATGTGGTAGCAGCAGTAGAACGTAGCAATGTCAAAGTTAAATGTACATAAATTGTATTGCACGGCTACAATGTGAAGTAGCAGCTGCAGCATAGAGAGCAGCTGAAGTATAAGTCGACTCGATTTGAACTTCACGAACGTGCTGCGCTACAAAACAACAACAAAATTGAATGGCAGACATGATTTTTGTTTGAGTTCAGTGATACACATTGTACTCGTGTATGCAGCTTTGTGAGCTACTTTTTTTGACATTTACTATGGAATTGCTACGTGCTACTGCTGCTACTACACCATTGTGCGCAGCCAGTTAAATTCTTACGATCAAAACTACGAGAGTTCTAGTATAAAGTCAAAGTTAAATTAAACTATCGCACACGCCACGCATGAATTTTAACCTCAAAAAACCTGGGTATGTGACATTTAGATGTGCACCAAGATATCTACAATTCTATTTTTTGAGTACCTATGGAGGGTGTTTTATTTGTCTGTTTAAATTGCACATAAATTAAGCAAGGACATTGAATATGCTTAACTTAGTCTAACACTTTTTCCCCAAGGTTTTTATAACATAATATAAATACTGCAGTTTTGTCAAAGTTTTTAAATAAGGACGAATCGTATACAGCTTCAGCCAAAAAGAGTCTTAAATTTTTTGACACAAACGGCTACTTATTGGGTATTTAGGTATAAATTTCATTGAAACTGTTTTCAATTCGATTTCAAAATTTAAGAGGCTTTTGTATTTTTTTTGCCTCAAAACCTTAAAAATGGGTCTCAAATGAAATGGAATACGAATGATTGAAACTAATTTAATTTTTTGAATTTTACAAATTTAGAATGGTATAAGTATTGTTAAACAGAGCAGAGAAAAGTATTGGACATTCCCATATAAACACCAGTCTCAAGTTAATAAATAAATAATTTGAATGAAGTCATTCCCCCCCTGCCCAACAACCCATTTCTAAGAATAATTCTTATATTTGTGAAATACTTTTAGTATTTGTTCATGAGGTTTTTAATTATTTTTTCTTGGAAAATGTATTTATTCTTTGTTCAAAATCATAAAGTTTTATTCCAATTTTAACTTAATAGGGTAATTTTGAAGGTAAGTTAATTTTATTTATACTGGAGATAGTTCTCAATGAAATAAAACACTTTCCAAATCACAACGACATCTTCTAATTGAAAAAAGTGTCCAATTTAACAGGAACCTACTTAAAATTATAACCAATTAAAAGTTTTAATATGCTGCACTGATTCCATTTACTAAGTAAATAAATCAAAAAGTCCATTTGGCCATCTATTGTGACTTCCCGCTCTCAAGACCTCAAGACAAAACAGAACCAAAAAAAAAGAAAAACTTTTATTAACAAGATGATAATTCAGTTTGCTAAGTGCTGACACAACACATAAGGGCTGGAAAAGGCTACATAATGAGTGAGTTCACTTTAGGAAAAGACGCCGGCCATTCGGATCGGAATATGGTGTGTGTTTGTGGCAAGAAGTGTTATTAGGGGTCAGCTTCAATTAATTCCATTCAACACCGAATATTCATGGAGCAATTAACATGACAATCCCTATCGTACAGCCTAGCCGTACTCTCTTAGTGCCACATACTACTGCGACTGCCCCCTTGGTCTTCTGCTGGTTTTGCCTTTGCCAGATTCTGTCAGAGAATTTGTAGGTATAGTATATACATATCTGACAAAATCGGTTGTAGACGCATTCCAGAAAAATAACGAGCTATCACAGCACAAGCACATTAATCGACCGACTAGCTTGGATTCCGTCATCGCTGTGCTCCATCCCATATACAAGATGTCTGTTCTGTTCGGTTCGGTTCGTGTAACTGTAGCGTGTAGCTGTAGCTGTAGCAGAAGCACACTTCGTGCTCACCCACTCAGTGATTCGCATTCCTTTTGAAACATGACTAAGACGATCAGATCTCGGTCTTGGCCACTTCTCTCGGCGCGCCGGGTGAGGCTGCGGGGGGCGTTTTTCCTCTTGTATAAGATTGCGTCATGCCTTGAGACTTCTTATTCTTCTACGTTGGCGCTAGCGCTGGCGCTTGGAGCTTCATCTGGCATTTCGAGAAGAAAAAAAACAAAAACACAAGATTGCATTTATGGAATGAGATGGAACAAAACGACTGTGATACGTCTTGGGGATGAACATTTGAATTTGATTAAAGGATGTTCGCCAGGAATACTAGAATGTCTTCAAGGTTCGTGCGTCCTATGTTCGGCACGAGGAGAGAATGACTTCAACGAGAAATCGATGACAACGTGCCATTCTGCCACTGACTGTCACGAAAAAAAAAGAACCACTCTACTATAGGATTTATTGCGATAGGGTGATTTCTTGAATCTTTTGGTTAACTCTGCATATCCTGTGTTCATCTTTATTTAACGGCGAAACGACCCGACCCATTCCCGATCGACTCCCGACTGGCGAAGCACAGCAACGGAAAAAGACACATCCTATCCTTGACATATCAACTGGTTTTGAAGGTATATCTCTTTTCACAGCTATATCTTTTATAGTTGAATACATTTTCATCTTAATATTTCAGTATATAGTGTGGCAGGTTATTTGCGGAAAAAGATACAACAACGACATTTTCAACGGTACATAACGTAAAAGATGAAACGATAGATAAATTGGGCGCCAGTTACTTGGGGGTGTTTGATGATTTATTCGAAATGGAAAAATATGCGTACACAAAAGGCTGATATTATTTTCATTTTAAGTTGGCCTTTTATTTGTTTTTTTTTTTTTTTATTATTTTCAAAAAGACAAAACAAATAAATCGATTAGGTTTGATGTTATTAAGAAAAGAAAAGAACACCAAATTCAATAACATTTTTGATAAGGCTTTAATTTAACCATACACTTTGGCTACGTGATATGTTTTACCAAATATCTTGGCCAACATTACACACTCGAGGATGGAAGGAAGAATTCAGAGAGATAAACATTTTATGATACACTTCGGTAATCTTTTTTTGAAAAAGTCTACTTCCATTTATATTATTAAAAATGTTGTCTCCTGTTTGTCTTAAGCAATATTGAGCAAGCTTTTAAGTGTTGAATGTTAAGGGTTGTCTCTTGACATTAATTAAAGGGGTTTCTAGAGTGATTTTAAGGGATTATATATAATTTAACAGTTATTTTAGGTGAAAGGATTATTTTTGAATTATTAATTTCATTACTTAGATACCGTTAAAGGTCTTTTATACCGTAATCATAGATCTTTAGTGTTGGATAAAGATTTTTTTGTTTGAAATTTTTAGTGAAAATGTTGTCAATACAGTTTGTCTGTTGATTTTGTTTTCCTCTGTTGTCCTCTTTTAGTCTGTTTCTATTGGTTTGTGCAAAAAATTAGCGCAGGATTTTAAATAAGTCAAAAAAACTCAAGTTCATTTGGAGAAAGGCAAAGGTTTTTTTTCTTTATTGGCTTGTGTTATCGGATAAGGGAAATGACGTTAGGCATGAGTTGTCCATAAGATGTATTTCTGGAATTTGTTCGTACCTGACCTGTTTCAATTTCAAAGAAGTGCTGTACTTTGTAAGTTTCCTTCACATAGTTAAAACGAAGGCGTAATTTGTTGTCAGGCTATTTTTATCTTGTCATTCGTGATTTAAAAAGATTGTAGTCGAATCGTGGAATAACATGTCCCATAGGTTCACGTCACGCAGTTTAATTATCTGGGTAGTTTCATTACACTCGATGGCGGAACGGACCTGGATGTTAACAGTATAGAATAAACAAAACCCGAAGTGCATTTGGAATTCTTCTCCTGTGTGGAACTCCGGCAAAATATCGCTACGCACCAAGCTGAAACTCTTCGAATCCAACGTAAAATATGTGCTGTTATATGCGTCAGAAACATGGAAATGCTCTGCAAACATCTGGAGCAAGCTGCAAGCCTTCGTTAACCATTGTCTGCGTTACGTAGACCACAAACCATATCGAACGTAGATCTGTGTAATAGGACCGGACAGAAAGAATTGGATGTCGACATCAGGCAACGGAAGTGGCGTTAGATAGGCCATACTCTAACAAAACCTAATGACAATATGGCGAAACAGTCCTTTGAATGGAATCCTCAGGGTAATAGATGCGTTGGAAGACCAAGAACAACTTGGAGGTCATCTGTTTTGAAGGAAGATCGTTCTCAGGGTATTCAATCGTTTTAGTTTAGTTTAAATAGTTTATTTAGCAGAACTCTGCTATTAAAATTCAAATTTTCTTAAAATTTTTAAACTTAAAGAGTATATACAATATTTACATTATTAATAAAAATTACATTTGATAAATTCATTCACAAATCTTTTAAATGTTTTGAAATTTGTTTCACTTTTTGCTTCATACGGAAGTGAGTTGAAAAATCTACATCCTTTATATATTACACTATTTTGAGTTATATTTTCAATGTAGTTAGGAAGTCTAAAATCACCTCTATTTCTCAGATCATAAGGCTGCGAATCACCAACAAATCTTAAATATTTACCCAAATATTTTGGCAACAAATTATTTTTAATTTTGAAAATAAAACATAATACATTTACAAATATTCTTTTTTTTACATTCATCCATTGAAGCATGTCAAGCATTGTTCTTATCGGTGTAAAACGGTTACATTTAAGTATAATTCTCATAGACTTGTTTTGAAGACGTTGTAATTTTGACAATTCAGTATTAGAACAAAGATATAAAACTGATGAACAATACTCGAAGTGCGGTTTTATCATTACATTATAAATATTAATAGCACACATTACAGATAACTTATTTCTAATCCTGTTAAAGAATCCATTTTTTTTGGAAATTTTTTTGACTAAATATTCAACATGCAGATCAAATTTTAACTTATGGTCTATAACTATACCTAGGTATTTAATTGTTTGCACTTGTTCTATTTGTTGATTTTCCATCTCCAGGTTCAAGTTGACATTATGTTTGAGGGACATACACTTCGATTTCGCTACGTTTAGTTTTAACTTGTTCGCTTTCATCCAATCTCTAACTCTTTCGAGGTCTTCTTGTAGACATTGTATGCATTCGTCTTGGTCCTTTCCAGATATATAAATAAGTGCATCATCAGCAAATAGCACAATTTGGGAGTGTCTAGGAATTTCTTTTATATCGTTTATATAGATAATAAATAAAAGCGGACCCAGAATGGATCCCTGTGGAACTCCGTGTATTGTTTGAACGCTGTTTGACATTACTCCGTTCACTGATGTTTTTTGGGTTCTATTTGATAGATATGAGGCAAAAAATCTCTGCTCGTTCCCTCTTACACCATAACCGCTAAGCTTTTTTAACAGAATCTGACGGTCTATTGTCTCAAAAGCTCTTTTAAGATCAAGGAAAACAGCAATCACAAATTTCTTTGCAGATATCTCCTCCTTCCAACTAATAAGTACATTATTTAGTGCCGACTCGCAGGAATGTGTTTTTTGAAAGCCTGACTGGTTTTCGAGTAGTATACCTATTGTTCTCTTCGAGATATTCTTCCAGTTGTGTATGTACAATTTTTACTTGCTCTATAGGGCAAGTATTGGTTTCGTGCAGAAAAAAAAATCGAGGTTTTAATCAAACATGACATTACGATGATAGAGAAGACCAAAAAAGTGGTTTTCGCCATACCGTCCGTCGGTCTGTCTGTGCGTCTGTGCGTCTGTGCGGATGTGCGGATGTGCGGATGTGCGCTTTTTCACGTCATGCTACAGCCTAAACGGCTTGACGGATTTTCTTCAAACTTGATATATAGCAGTTTGAAGAAAAACCATTGTTGAGGTTTTTTTTATTTTATTTTAGCCCGGCTCAAACTGGTACCTTTCAAGTAACGGTTTTTTTCATTTTGGATTTGCTCGAAAACGGCTCTAACGATTTTGATTAAATTTAAAATTTAATTTACCTAAAATATTTCTAACAAAATAGCGTTTTTTGTTTTTGGCTTAAATGGTCGTAACGAAAATCAGGTTTAAACGGCTTTTTTTCAAATGGCCATAAGTTCGCAACGGCTTGATTGAATTGACTCAAACTTCGTTTGGCATCGTTCTTCATAGTGTTCTATAGGATGGCTTTGTAAACTTTTCAGTGAAGCTTTTCTAAATGGTAGCTCCCATACAACGAGCCGTTCAGTTTTAGCCACTTTTTTTTGGTTTTTTCTAATTTTCTCAAAAATGGCTCTAACGATTTTTATTAAATTTTGTGTGTTATGTTCTTTTAGTGTTCTTAAGAGAACTGCGTTTTTAGTTTTTGGCAAAAAATGCTAGTAACGGAGATCTGGTCTTAACGTCTTTTTTCAAATGGCCATAAGTTGTCAACGGTTGTATCGAATTCAAACAAACTTTGTTTGGTATAGTTCCTTACAACTCTCTATCAGATGGCATTACATTTTTGTCAGTTACTCTTTTTTAAATGGTGGCTCCCATACAAAAAGCCACTATTTTTTGGCCAAATTAAGTAGGTTTTTCTAATATACTCAAAAAAGATTCTGCCGATTTTTATTAAACTTTGTATGTAATATATATAGAATGTTTTGAAGAAAACTGCATTTAAGTTTTTGGCTTCAAATGATAATAACGGACATTTATTTTAACAATTTTATTAATTTGGCCATAAGCGGACATTTATATCCTTTTATAGCACCCAAAAGATGACATCTAAATTTGATATACTAAAGGTTTCTTAACGTAAACTTCTGTATATCGGGTTTTCCAGTTTTAGCCAAACTTTTTTAGTTTTTCCAAATTTTTTCAAACATGAGTTCTGCATATTGCTCGAAAACAGTGTTTTAATAATACTATTGCAACCTCAGAGCAAGTACGTGCGACCTAGTCGTGCATTTTATTTCGATTGCCTTTTCGTAAACTGGTAGAGCGTTGATCGGACGAAAGTTTTCACATCTGTCCGTTCCTTTTATTTTTTCGATAGGAGTTACAACCGATTCTTTCCATGTATCTGGGAAACGTACTTCCAACATTGAGTGGTTTACAATTTTTACAAACATCGGACCAGTTGTGCTAATCGCATCCATCAGCATTTTCGTGCTTAGGAAATTAAAGTCTCATTTGCTGTTCAGTGACTTTATCACCTCTTTAATTTCTCTTAACTAGATACATCTAAATTTAAACCTCGTGTTCATACAAATACTCGTGGAAACAACTAAGGCCAGTTGCGGTGAATCGGGACAGGTGGAAGGATCTTGTTGCTGCCCTATGCTCCAGGAGGAGTTGAAGAGCTGCTTGCAGCTGGGCAACATATATAGGTCCATATAATTCAATTCAAAAATAATTATCATCGTTCTGTGGCGCTTGCGCTTGACGGTGATCGCTTCACCAATAACGATATTGAAAAAGTACTGACCAATGACGTCGGCCAGTCCAAAATCTGCATCAAACATTTACTTTTAGAGGATGCACTGTCATATAGTGAACCCCGTGTGGGTTAGTGTCCCATATACGGCAATTTTGGCTTGTGAATACAGCCATTCATCCAAAAATTCACTTCGTGGATACAGATGATACTTCTGACATAGTTGGCATCCTCTTGCAAATGCTCCGAAGCCAAAATCAACGAACAAACGTTGTTTTCAATGTCTATTAACTTTAAGGTTCAGTTGGATCTTGTACAGGTGTAGGCCTAGCTCCCGAAGCAAAGTTCAACAAAATTAAGTCTGTAAAGGTCGAGTCCTTGTGGACAGCGAGGAATCCAATGTAAGGTGTACACTTTCACGGACCTCGGTGGCGTTCTCAGTAAAGCACTAATGTTGGCTCATTGACTTCCGAATCGGCCGTTTAAAGTTAGGCCATCAAACATTGAAGAGTCGGTTGTGAAGGGCGGTCTGTCCTAAAATGGATGTAAATATTCTATAACAACACACACTCATTTTGATAATATAATGTTTTATCATTTGTACGTACTGTTCAATCGTTTGACTTGCCATATGATTTGGCATCAGTAACTGAATAATAAAGAAGAGATTTGAAAGAAGTCATCAAAACAAGATGGCAGCCACAGACAACCAAAACTGTTGTATTTGAAGAAGGTGTGACGTTGGGTTTATGCAAAGTTTTTTAGGACAACGCAACGAACCAAACCCTGTAGATTTATATCGTAATTTTGGAAGAAATTCGTTATGAACTTATGTCTTACAAAGTTATGTCCTTGCGCCTGCGTCATCACATACATTGAGCAGAAATCAAACGTAAAACAATAAGAATATTATTTTTAAATCTCTAAAGAATCGCTTATCTGCTGGGAAATAATGTAAATAAACGTTTTATTCAATATAGCCACTTTAGTAACGTCACCAATCAGTGTTGCATTTTAAACCAATCCCAGTTTGATAATTTCTTAAAAGACTTTTAGTCAGATTAAATTCTTTATTGGCCACAAAACAGCTTTTTAAGACAGTACGACTGAGTCACACTAACTTGCTCTTTAAAAAAATCAAAATTAGCTATATAGAAAAATCTTTGATTTTTTTTAATAAAGCCTAAGAGCTTTCTCGGAAAAAATTAGTATGCAATGAAATTTCGAACCGAAGTGTTTATAGTCTATCTAGAATAACAAATTTGAAAATAGTAGGGATATTTTTTTTTTAAATTTCGAAAAAATATTTTTAAATTTGTTTGAGTACTTATAGTGTCAATTTAAAGGAATCTGCCATTTCTGTTTGAGAAAGTGTTTTTTACAAAACTAAAATCAATTTTTCCAAAATGTTTGAACAATTCTGTAATCGGAGCACAAAGTTTTTGAAAATTTAAAAAGCAATATTAATTATTTATTTTTTAATTTTTTAATGCAAGCTCTATATACTGCATTGATAAATAAAATAAAATAATAAAATCAACCAAGTAGAAGACTTAGCACTAATAATGGACTGTTGAATTATTGATTCAAAATAGCTTTTTATGGCCTTCAGTAGAACAAAAATTTGGCGTTTCATCCATCTCATCAATCTCTCTTTGGAATCATCAGTTGACATACAGTGAAAGAAACATTGTCAATACGCAATTTTTAAATTTTTCTAGTACAACTTACATATAATTTTTGACGAAACCCTAATGTGAACTATATCCAACAAGATTAAGATTTTAATCATTAAGAAGGAAGTTTTTGAAGCAATATTAATAATCGGTAAAGTAGCTTACGAGAAAATCTAATTAAAAAATTTAGTTGTAAAAGAGGTAGGTGCCATTGTAAGACATGTCCTGAAAATGCTTACTAAAAATATTATAGTCACAGAAAATTTTGAAGCCAATTTCGATAAAATTAAACTTCTTTTCACGATTGTATGGCACGTTATGCTTTCGTAAAATATATTTTACAAACAATCAAACATGACATTACGAAGGAAGTTAAAAATATTGGGTCCGACACTTCTGTTTGTCTGTATGTCTGTATCGACACTTAAAGATGCTAGACCGAATTACTTCAAACTTGGTACAAATCTGTTAAAAACCGATTTTTACAAAACTTTCTGAATTGTGTTTTTTCTGTTAAGTTTATCTTTTGGTTGGAGAACATTTTTTCAGGAAACGTCTTATAACGGTACTTCCCATAGGAAGCTTCTTAAAACTTTAAAAAACGTGTGTTTCGAATTATTTTTTCTTAACTTTTGTTTATTTCTAAAAAGGTTTAGTATTATTTTTTTTTTAGACTATATTTTCTAATAATATAGGTTACAATGTTACAAAGCTCTGCAAATTGCATTCTAAAAAAAAAAAAAAATTGTTTTCGCAAAGTTTTTTAAAAAAAACTTTTTTTTTATCAAAATTCAAAACAAAACTTATGATTTTTAATTGATTAATAAACTTTCATCTGATTATTTCTTTACCAATCTTTTTGTTTTCAAAATTTCAAGACCACTGTCACACATTAGTCTTGCACTTTGTTTCTGTTGCACAAACCCATAACTTGTCTTATATAAAATTTAATCGCCATAACAATTACTTTTGTTTGATTGATAAAAAAGTCAATAATTCCTGACATTTTTTTTTCAGTGTATCCAATACTAAAACTCCGGCTTCTACTGCACTGTCTTTTAAATTATAGTCGTAAATAATGTTATTTAAAATTATTTCAACAATTCGTTAAATTTATTTTGTGTTCCCCGTGCCCGTATGAGTATCTTCCACATGTGGCATTCGGAAAGAAAAAATAAAGCTATATTATTTCTTCGAATAAATTGTATTTCTATTTTTTTTTGCCCCACGGACTAATCCTTTGTTAAAGGCATGACATATCTCTTTATATCGGTGCTCAGATACATATAGATATCTATATATAAAATATTACTAATAAAACAATTCTTCGAAGCTTCTTCACCAAGCACATGTCCATGTCCATGTCCATAGATGTAGTTATAGATACACTCTTAGGTACAAAAATGTTCAAATACAAAATGCACGATACACGAGACCTAGTAGAGGTAAGTTGTTCTCACCTTGAAAACGACTTTATTCGATTAAAACGAAGCGTGTATGTTTGCAATGAATGGAAGAAGAAACGGAGGAGCACGAAGAAGCAAACAAAAGCTTAAGCAAGGAGCTTGCTAAATGAACATGATTTGTCAATGCAGCCGCAACGCTCGGCTCCTCATACAAAATGCATGCCATGCCATGCCATGGCTTCAGCTGTAGGTACTACCTACGATTAGATTGTTTCCAATGCCCGTATGTTCCACCTTTGGCCTTCAGTAATTAGAAGATACAAAAGGTACAACAGGAATATCTTTATCTTCTTGTGTTTACTCCCACACTCAAGGGATTGTTTTCATCAATCAAATGCAAATAAGTAAACATTTTTACTTTAAAAACTAAAACTAAAACAACAACAACAACACTTTAGATACATGAATCTTAATCCAAAAATACACTAAGGGTCGTTAACGGTTAACTACTACAAGAGCATAGAAGATGGAAACAAACCTGAAAATTCCCACAATGGCACTGGCACTGGCACTGGCGCTGGCGCTAGTTGTCTGGTATGATGTAGTATTTTGCGGGGGATATAGGGATTTTCAGACATATGTATAGTATAAAACCAGCAGGATTTGTGTGTGATATTATGTGAGCTTAACATCCTGCGGGGACACATTTGAAAGCTGGTTTTTGTGAATTTTACAGGAAGGATTAACAAGAAGTGTTGTGTAGGTAACGTACAGAACACAACTTCTACAAAATGTATGTTTGCAGGTTGCAGCGATTAGAGAGGGAACAGCTAGCAAACATATAAAGAAAAAGTTTTTCGTGCAACTAAAACTTTTTAATATTTCTATCTGGAAGTGTTTTTCGATATCTGCGATATATCTGCTGTATGTTTAGGGGTTACAGTTACTTTGAGTGAAATTTCCAATTCATGGTTTTTTTTTTGTATTTTTTGAACACGAATAAAGTGTTGTATCGATGCGATGATGATGATGATGATGATGGGCGGAACTTCAAAGCTTTTGAAAATCATAGCACGTACAACGTTTACACAATTTTCATATAAAACAAGGCGAGTTCAATAAAACAGACAGACAGACGTTTATTGATTAGAAAAAGGGGATGATTTTATGGCATTTTTCTTGAATACTGATGATATTTTATGCGTTTATACTTCTTGCTATGCACGAGTTTATGTATGTGTGAAGGTATACGATAGGAGTATATTAGCATTGTTTTTAAGGGAAGGTAAGGTTTTTTTCAAAAAAGATTCAAATTTTTATTTATTTGGAGTAGAGAACTTGAAGTCTGTTTTTAGTTTCGTTTATTTCCTGATGGTCTGCTAACGACTGGTTTCCTTTTGTTTAGTGTTTACAACTTTGAAAAAAATCTGAAAAATAGCTTTTTATTGAAATAAACAACAACAACGAGATTTGTAGCTATTACATGTATTTTAAGTATTTTTTTTTTATAATTATAGGAAAAGATCTCCTTGCACGCACTTGAGGTCGAGAAGAAGAAAAAATATATGTTTCCCAACAGTTATTATTTTTTTTTTTTATTATTTGCTGGAATCGTATGAAGATTACGATTGTTATCAGTTTGAAGTTCAAAGGATTTAGGCTTAACCCACTTACTAAACCAGCTCTTTGACAGAACCAGTGTAACCTCGCCAACCAGCAACCTGTCTAGGTTGCATAAAGTCTGGAGTACGTTTACATGAAACTGTCCTAGGGTTGGCTTGTTAGATTGAGTTTTCATCCAAGTGAATTCTAGCTTACCCCATCCTTCTCCTCAAAAAAAAAAAACACCCTCAAATCCTTCTAATCAAACAATCAAAAAATTGGCAGAGGACCCATCTAAAAATGATACATCTTACCTATGTGGTGGGGTATGACTCTTGGAAGTTTCCTAGGCTGAACCCGGGTGGAGTCAATGTTACTTTACCAACCAGCGACCTACTGCCTAGGTGCCGGCGTAAAGACTGTAAGTCTGGCTGCTTGAAATCAAATAAGGGTTGCCTTGGCAGCTTAGGATTGTCCTCCATACCTCCTTCGACTTAAACAACGAATAGTTGGCTTTAAGAACCATACACCTATGCTAGGGGGCGGGCTATCATTCTTGGAAGATTTCTGCGCTGAACCCGCTTAATGAACCAACTCTTTGACAGACCCAGTGGAAACCAACCAGCAACCTGCCTAGGTGGCAAAAATTCTGGAGTACGGTTATATTGAAGTGTCATATATGGTTGCATTGGCAGATTAATTCGTCCTTCAAGAGAGTACTAGTTCATCATGTACTTCTTCGTCAAAAAACATCCTATTACATCCTTCCAATCTTTTGTTAAGTTGTTTAGTTATGGCAACAAAACGTTGCAAACCAGAACGCTAATTGGGTTCTTCTTAGGAGCTTTTTCAGCTCGAATGAAAACCGCCATTTCTACCTAGTGAAATAAATTTTAAAGATTGCAGCTAGATTCATACTTTAAAACCATCACACATAAAATGGGGTGGTTGTGGGTGTATCTTAAAAATTTGTGTACAAAAATTCCTTTACAAAAACCACGCCCCTAAAAGTAGGAGTGTTGAAAATTTTCAGACCAAAAAAACTTAATAGATGTATTTTTCAATAAAAAAACAAAAAAAAAAAACGTTTATAAAAATATTTTTTTTTCTTTTGTGAAAGTGGGCGTAAGCCACGCTCGAAATTAGAAGAACGTTTTTTTATATACACAAGCTACATAATATAGTTTGGACTGAAAGATATACGAATTTGGGCTTTATTAGAAGTACCGTTTATTTGCAAAAATAAGTTTTTTATAGTTTCTAATGAAAAGTGGGCGTCATCCACTACCAACAACTTATATTTCTTACACAAGTTGTTTACGTTCTACTCACCCACAAAATTTAAAGTTTTTCGCTATAATATAAGGCCCGTTATTTTATAAAAACAATATTGATGGATTTGTATGAAAAGTGGGCGGCATCTACTCCCAATTTCAAGCATTTACATAATTTCAATTTACAGAAAATTGACGGATTACTTGTGTGTGCAAAATTAAAACACTGTGCTTTGATCATAGCTGAACAAAAAACTAAAATTGGAAATTGCGATTGTGGGCATGTTTGTGGGTAGATTTTACCAGTTCAAAAACTTAATCTTACTCTTAGAACAAGCATTTTATTTATTTCAATCATGCAAATGTTTCGAGGGTTATTGAAAAAGAGTACATTAAAAGAAAGATTGGATAATATTGTTTAATACAATTTTTTTGTTATATTTTGTTTGTTATCACACTAATATTATTAATGTGAAAGTTTGGACGGATGGAGGTTTGCTGCTCACTCACGACAAGATGAATGAACGGATCAGAATTGGCACAGATATATTAAGATTAAAGCGTGGAAAAGCACATAGGCTGCTTTTTATCCCGGTAAAATGTATGGTTACCGTGGGATAGATTTGTTTTAATTTTTCCAATAACGCCAAAACGGCTGAACGGATCTGGATAAAATGAAACACAGATAGATTATAGTTTAGAATAGCTTTTTTTGATCCCGGTAAAATGTTTAGTTCCATTCGGATCCAGCCGTAAATTGTAGATCTGGTTAAGAGTGTATGGTATAAAGTTTTGGTTTTGCAGAATTATTAATTTTTACCGGTTTGCCAAGGTCATTGTATGTAGAGACCTAAGTGAACGCCATGCTCTTAATACTTAATAGTTTGATATCAAATATTTAAGGTAGTATTAGGAATATTGAAAAAATTTAAAAAGATAATAAAGGGAAAAATTATTGGACCAGAAATAAGAGGGGGTACAAATCGTCCTGAGTTTGATCTTATAAAAAAGACGTTGTGCCGTGCTAGAGGACGTGGCTGGGCACCACCGTGGCCTTTGATAGAATTATGAGCTTCACTACTCTCTTCAGTTAAACTGGGGATTAATTATTTTATTAACAAAAGACTTTGATTATATTTTCGTTCACTGTGGCGTATGTGGAATCTTTTTTTTTATTTTCTTAGTACAAAAGTTGCTATAGTTTTATTACTTTAGGGGGTGGTTGTGGTAATCTTTAGTTTGTGTGAAGGCTTATTAATATAATTTTTTTTATTATAAAAGGTATTATGTACAATGTTTTTGATTTAGAATACGGACTTGAGAATTCTGCCTGACATTTTATAATATTATTTAATATATTTCATAATAAATTAATAATATGATAATAAAGATTAGGTTAAAAAATGTTTTGCTTTTAAAGAATAAACTTGAAAACAAGCAAAATAAGAAATAAGTTAGTTGGGATTATTAAATTTCAAAAATATTACAGTTTGAATGATAATCACATTAAGAATATTCGGACGAAATAAACATGATTTTGAAAAACGATAGTAATGAACATAAAATAAATATTTACGTATAAAAAAAAACTAAAAAACTTAATCAAACGTTTAAAAAGCTATTACGATAAGTCATAGCATGGTTGCAAAAACTGTACTAAATGATCCAACCACGAACGCCGCCGCCGTTTAGAATTTCAAAGAGACTACTCATTGGTAGAAAACTTTCTTGGAAGTATAATCTTCGAATTTCTTGTAAAATTGGGAAAGCCACAATGAAATGGTAGATATTCTCCGATTCTCTTCTGTAACACAAATTTGCTGAAGATTGGCTCTATGGGGCATGAAATTAAGATTTAATAATTCGACTCTGGCTCTGAAAATGGTGCTAATAACTTTTGATGTGTAGTTGTTATTAAAATAGCTTACTGATAGTATGTGATGGTTTAGATTCTTGTATATTACTTTGGAAGACAATGAAGATGCTCTTGTTAAGTGCTGGTCGATTATTTTATCATCCACTTTAGCTAAAATCGTTGAAAATATATCTTACCAGTTACTTGTACGTTACTTTCTGACAAAGATAAAATAAGATCGTGAGATATTGCCAGCTGATTCCATTCCCTGAAGGAAAAAACATTTAATTGTAGCGATCTTAACACGATTGATCTATGCAAACCGCTCACATATCTCTTCATCACTCTTATTAAATAATCGAAGCCTTCAAATTTTTCAAATAAATTGGAGGCAACCCAGACTTGACGTTCAAGGCATATGTTGGTGTTGAGATTGGTGAGCGGAATAGTCGCTTCAAGAAATACCTTTGTACAGCTTCAAATTCTTCAAAAGGACTGATCCCGAAAGCCTGCGTTCCATAACACATACAAGTGTTGACGGTTTGTTAAAAACCTGATATTTTGAAACAAGATCAATGTTAGGATTTGCGAAGAATTTTGGCCACATAATGTTAAGAACTTAACTTCGGAACTTTTTTCTTTTGCGTGTTTTCCAAAATTTAGATTTGAGGATAGCAATACTCCCAGATATTTAAATTCTCGTACCACTTCTAACCGCTCACTGTATGGTAGCCAATATTCTTCACGAAGTCTTTCTCCTCTTTGGCGACATTCGAAAATCATGATCTTCGTTTTCGTGACGTTTATATGAAGATCCCATGTCTCGCAGTACGTTTGTAGCCTATTTATTTGTAGTTGGAAGGCAAAAAGGATTTTCCGCTAGCAATACCAAGTCGTCAGCATAGAGCAGGGACCTTTATTCAAAGTTTACTCAACCAGGAAGAATGAAGATGACAGAAATTTAAAATACAGCATAAGGAACTTCTGGGATACTCCAAGCGATACCAGTTTATAGATCAAAGCCGATCGATGTATTTTCGAGCAATGCTATAGTCAAAGCAAAAATGTGATCTTTCGTTTAAAATCCTGGGCGAAAACCTGCTTGATATTCACTGAGCCGATTGCTGCTATCCAACCAACTCATGAGTCTTCCATATAGAATCGAAGCGAAAATCTTTCTTAGTGAATTAAGAATCGAAATTCCTCTATAGTTTTCGGCCTGATTCGCATTAATATAACTGATGCCAATATGATACAGAAAAAATTAGTGTGATGAATAGTGGAAACAGAGGGAATTCGTTTCCGCCGATATATTATAGGGGGCTATCAAAAATTATAAAATAATTTTCATAAGATGTGGTACAAGGTAAGGTGGCACATATACAATTACAAAGGTAACAAAAAAGCTTATTAAAGTAATGTTGGTGTGCCTCGGGAATCTTTTATCTACTCGTACTTCCAAGGAAAAACCATGTACTTAATGTAAAATTAAATTTCTTTATTTCACAGACTCTCCGAAATGTTGCATATTACAACATTTCCGATTTTCACATGAGTTCTTGAGCCACAACTTGCGACGCAGAAGTACCTTTTACTTTTCTCAGGCATAGTGTGGTCAATTAACATGCAATTTTATGAGTTTGGACTTAGAATCGATGAGGGAAAAACCTTTCTTCCACAAAAAAAAAAAAAAAAAATCATCCAACTAATCACTGGGTCGACTACATGACTATGCACTCTTTATGTATAGGGTCTTCTTTCCATTAAAAATGTAATCGAGGGAAACTTTTTAACAAATTTCGGGATATGAAGGTCCTTTTTTGTGTGTGTTTTCTGATGACCTGATTAGACTTGGAAACATGGGTTCGTAATTAAGAAGATTTATTGACCGAAATTATGGTAAAATTGTGTATACAGTTAATATCTTTATTTGCAATGGCACATTAATATACAGTTTTTTTTGGTTTTTTGTTTTTTGATTAGGTTGATAAAAGAAACTTTTTTTTAAGGGGAGGGGGTTAAAATAAAATTAGTTAATTAGTTGTGAAACTATACTAACAAACTGACCAAAGTTTTTTTTTCCATGATACGTGATGAGTAGGTATGTTTACTAATCAACCTTTTAATATGTTTGCTGGTATAAGTACACATTTCTAATTTTACTAAAACATATCCTGAAAAAATCCTTAGAATTCCACAGCGGTAGGTATTTTGTTTGCATGTGTTCTGCAAAGGATGATATTTGTATGCCTTTGATATACTTCTTTTAAACTCAACTCATCGTTTTGCATGCATGCTTGTACGAAAGTAGGGCAAACGTTTTTAAAAGGATTTTTTCAAACCACGATGCAGACAGGAAAAAAGATAAAATAAAATTGCGGAGAAGCGATTTTATATCATTTCGGCAGCTTTAATAAAGCCAGTTATATAAAAGGCTTTAAATTTCTTTTGAATATGTTATCTGAAAATTATGCACTTTGCAGATGTTAGAACGAACTGAATTTAGTTTTAAAAGATTTAGAATTTGAATTCCTTTTTTTGCAATTTGTTTTTTTTTTTTTTGTAAACTGGACGAGCCATCAATTGTTTATGATAATGATTGTCCCCGAAATGTTTTTACAATTTAAGAAAACAGAATAGAAAAAAAAATATAATTATTTATGAAAAAATTGGATTGGTGCGTTGTAATAAGTGGGGAATGGAAGCATCAGAAGTAGTTCAGCGTACACGTTAACATACCGAAACCGATTAACGTTATTTGATTAAGAGCTAAATCATGGCTAAGTGCTGAACTGCTGTATTTCAACTGGAATTAATAGTAATTCTTACACGACATATGCTTGAATATTTCTTAAGCAATCAGTTTGCTATAAAAACTCTGAATTCTTGGAGCTCAGGCACTACATATACTCAGTGTTTTAATTGTAACGAAGTTACGCCTTTCCCTTCTATCACCACTGATCACCAGACCACGGTGATATTGATACCATCAAGTGACGCAAAAACCACCTATACCAGAAGAGCAGGCAAAAACATTCATCATGCAAGAAGAACTACACATTTACAAGTACTTTTAACTTTTGGTGTTATAATTCACATTTTCTTTCTGAGAAATATTCCATAAGTGGGAGTGTAATTTGCATTGTAAATTAAATAAAGAAGCTTCCCCAAGTCGTGATGATATATTTAACAATAATATTTAACAACTGCATCAACAACAGCTATTTCCCGGGAAAATGGAAGAAAGCAAAGATAGTAGCTATTCCGAAGAAAGGAGACAGAGGTTCGGTGTCAGGATATCGGCCAATATCACTGCTAAACAGCACCAGCAAAATCCTCGAAGGACTCATTTTACGAAGACTTAAGTCATACAGCGACGGCAACAACATCATCCCAAACATGCAATTCGGATTCCGGGCCAAACATTCGACTCTGCATCCTCTTCTAAGGTTCCAGAAGGACGTGGTCAGCACTCGCAACAACTATCAGGTGGTAGTTGGATGCTTTCTTGATATCGAGAAAGCATTTGACAGTATATGGATCAACGGTCTGATCCATAAACTTACTTTACTTTATTTTCCAGCAACATTGATAAAAATAATTTATAGTTTTCTTTCTTCCAGATCCTTCTTCGTCCAAATTGAAAACAGCCAGTCAACAACCAAAGCCATAAGAGCTGGAGTAGCTCAAGGATCCAAACTAGGACCATTTCTATACAGTATATTCACTTCCGATCAGCTACAGCCCGAGAACGCGATGAATCTACTGTATGCGGATGACTCACTCACATACGCCAAATCGATGTCAGCAATTATCGCAGCCAGAAGAGTTGAAGAACACGTGAGAAGACTGTGGGACTACTACGTGAAATAGGGCATCAAAGTTAATTCTGCAAAGTCGGAGTTAGCTTGCTTCAGAAGACCCGTGCGACGCCAAAATACACGTTCAGCCACTACTTGCCGCAGTATCATTGTGAATCTACCAGATGGAACCCAATTGACACCCAAGCCAATTGTGAAGTACTTGGGAATCAACTTTGAGGAAAGGTTACGCTTCAACCCACACGTATCAGCACTCCTCAAAAATGCCAATTACGCCTTTCATCGCATTTATCCACTAATGCGAAAAAGAAATGGCCTTAATCAAAAGACGAAGTTGCTTCTATATAAGCAACTAATAAGGCCCATAGTTACATACGGTTTCCCGGTTTGGTTCACAACATCAAAGACAAGTATGAAGAAGATCGGAGTATTTGAAAGGAAAATGTTAAGGATTTGCACGGATCTTCACTTCGATCAACGACGGAAGAAGTACCCAAGCAACAAACGACTCTACGAGGCAGCAGCGATAACACCGTTGGACAAGTATATGACGGAATCGGCTAGAAGGTTGGCGACAAATTTAGTCAACCATCCGAATCCTCTAGTGAGCACAATCAACAGTGAAGAACGGCATCCTGAACCACAATACCTGCACATTACTGCGCTAATGGACGAAGGAATTATCAGAATCAACGACGACGAGGCTATTCAGTTTTACGAGGAAGCAGCGTCAACTTACCACCGTGGCTAGTAGCCAATTCACCAACACATCAAGGACAACCGGATTTGAACAACCCGAGATGGACACCCCCACTTGACTATTAATATAATATAATATATATATAAATTATCAATGTATATAGTTAGGCCCCTAATGTGCCAACAAATATTTTTAAGTATCATAAGTAAAATAGAATAGGAATCAATTGTAAATATTATATTGTTCAATAAATAATCGTTAAATCGTTAAATTGTAAATTAGATACAACGTCTCTACCATTGGAAGAAGATTCTATTAAATAGATTGCCGTGAATAGAGATCTCAACGAAGGTAAGCTGCGAGGAATACCAGCACAAGTCTCACCAAGGTTTTGAAGCATAGTTTTTATTGTCAGCATTCTACTTCGCTGTTGGACGCAGTGGATAGCTGCGACTGGCATCAGGCCAAACTGTTTATTGTTGTTGAGCACTTCCTTTTTAAAGGAATATTTATTCGTGGGCTCCTGTAGCTGTAAGCTTCACCACAAACAGACCGAGTTTGGAACTACCCGTTTATTACAGATCTACGACCTTTATCACTTAATATATGAAACAACCTGTCAGAAATATTTCTATAAATAAAAACATTGTTATTTCGGATTTCAAAAATCTTCAACCCTGAGTTTTCACTCTCTTTTGGGAACAACTTTGGACCATCGACGAGCATCACAGAATACAAACAACATTGAAAAAAGTAGCTTCAGAAAAAAACCCACATCTGCTCTTAGAGCGAAACATGTTAAGAAAAAAACACAGGTCCCTTGGGTGAGTACAGGGCCCAACAGACAAAGCTTAAGATGCGGACATTTGCCGCCGATTGATGGGTTTTTTTTTCGGTGTCCTTTTTCTTTGGTCCACGTTTTAATTAAAAACCCCCCCGTTTAGCCCCTCCCGGCTAAACGGGGGGAATAGACCCCCCTCCCATACGATTTTTTTCTTGTCTAAACTTAACCTACACGCTCTAGCTTTTTGGCACAACGCTCGTGAATCACCCTGTATATCTGGCAAGCCAGCTGCTAGAAAACTGAGTTTAATGTGTAATCTTTCACTATCGTAGGATGTTTACTTTCACAACTACAGGAGTGCATCCGATTATTTTTCTGAAACATTGCTTATAGAACGACGATGCTCGAGAGAAACAAATTTTTACTTGCGATTATAGGTACTATAAACTAAATTATGCATTCGTAAGAAAAAATTCTAACAATCAAACATGACATAACGATGATAGAGAAGGCGAAAAAATTGGGTCCGACAATTCTGTCTGTCTGTCTGTCTGTCTGTCCGTCCGTCTGTATCGGCACCTTAACGGCTGGACCGATTTGCTTCAAACTTGGTACATAGTATTATTATGACGTGTTATAGAGGGGTTTTAGGAATCAGCATTATAGCTCTAAAACTATAATGGTACCTGCTATACGACTTTTAATGACAAATTAATTTTTTTCAAAAACAAATAAATCTTTTTGAATAGTGTTTTCCTTGCGAATTATATATTGTGGTTGGAATAGATTTTTCAAGAAAAGTCTTATAACTGTACCTCCCATAGGACCGGTTTTCTTAAATCAGATTTTCTCGTAAGCCACTATACGAATTTCGATGAAATTTTTAGTGTAGAAGCGTTTTTATAAACGAAATAATATAAATTCTTAAATTTTTCAAAAAAATGTTTTTTTATTTTTTTTGTTTTTTCCGAAAACGTTCATATCTTTTTTTATTTTTATTTTTCTGGTAAAAACTACAAAGTACTAGAAGGTGGCATGCTAAAAAAAATTGTAATGTTTTCGAAAAGAAAACTGTTTTTTTGAAAAAAACTGGTCAAACGAATTAAAAAAAATTTCTTAAAATTTTAAAAAAGTAAACGAAATCAGATGGCTTATTTCATTTTTCCCAAAAAAACGGTTTAACTAGAGATTTTTTAGTGATCAATAAAATTTCATATCATTTTTTCCCTGAATTTTTCCAAAATCTCAAACCCCAAGACCACTGTCACACATAAGAGCAAGTTGTTATGCTTCTTACCTCTATCATTTGACGCACTTTTCTGTATTCTATCCAGGAGATTCAAGTTATCAATATTAATACCTGCCCCTATATAGATATGAGAATTATCTATACATATAATAAAATTGTAATCTATACATATAATAAAATTGTAACGGGTCGATGTCTGTACATTGAAGATATAGATGCAAAACTAATATGGGGAGTCTCTATTAGACCCACAGAAGCCAAAACAACCGTTTTTAGAATTTTTGTCTGTCTGTCTGTCTGTCTGTCTGTCTGTCTGTCTGTATGTTTGTACGCGCATCACGCAAAAACTACTGCATGGAATTGAATGCGGTTTTCGCAGATATATTGGTAGTACGCCAACTTAAAATATAGGCTATATTTTATCGCAGGAAAATATATAATTCTGGTTGTTTTTTTAATATTGCTGCAATTGAACGTTATTCAATGAACTTAACGCAAAATTGAAAAATTTTAAGGACGTTAGCGTCTCACTTACATAATAAAATAGCGCCGCACTTACCTACGTATACATGAATAGAAACAAGTTAGTCGTTCTGAATAGAAGTTACATCAAAAACATCATAGATGGCGCTATTTACCACCATATAGACAATGCCTCATTCAGCGAAAGCAGAAATCGAAAAATAAGGTAACCATAAAGAACGGTGAACGAGCAATACTTACGCCCAAAACTGATGAAGCGGAGCTGCCATAAATAGCAGTATCGGCGCGCAGCATCGTTTTGAAAGTGGGCATTCCAATTAGGTATATTCGTATATTGCTTCAGAACTTAACCCTCCAACTTTGCAATTTAAACCGTTATGATACTTCGAAATAATATTATACAGAAGCCAAAAATCTTATGGCTGTAGAGCTGACTTTATAGCTTTCATACCACGCATACCCCCCCTTTTGAACCGGTTGTCCATAAACAAAATATATACTGAGATACCTACTTTATTCTAAAATCCACGCGTACGAAGTAGCGGGCAAAAGCTAGTACCCTATATGATGATGAATTTAGCCAGACCTAGCGTAGGAAAAATATTTCTTGCATCGTCTCAGGAGGCTATTCGTATTCGTACACCGTAACCAAAGAAGACAACATTTATTTGTTTTTGAAGCATGAAATTCCACAAGGTTTAAATTCCCCAGTGGACAATGCTGCCAACATCAGCATTTAATAATCTGCCGTAGTTTCGAAGAAGCATTTTGTGAATCTGAGGTCAGAAAAATAATTCAATGCACACCAACAAAACCACGAATCTGTTGAAATAGCGGTTGTTATTATTTCGTCTGTTCCATCTGTCTCTCTCTCTGCCTTGTGTTTGTCTGGGCCTA
This sequence comes from Platycheirus albimanus, assembly GCA_916050605.2. Classification (NCBI taxonomy): domain Eukaryota; kingdom Metazoa; phylum Arthropoda; class Insecta; order Diptera; family Syrphidae; genus Platycheirus; species Platycheirus albimanus. The sequence goes on along the minus strand of OU696696.1, from coordinate 7,848,324 downwards.
TGGTCTTTGTCACCCGTGCCTGTGAATGCGTCATTGATAGAAAATTTAAAAGAGAGTTTGAGACAAAACAGAGCCTTGAGGTACACCAGCATTTATTTTTTGAATATCTAATTGAACACCAACCAAAACAACTCGCACAGAACGGTCGGAAAGGTAATTTCTGATCCATCCGAAGGCTCGTAAGTTGAGGGAAATGAAGATAAACATTTTGTATTGTACTGCTTAATAGCTCAAGTTGTTGAATTTGCTTTCCAAATTGAGCAATAAGAACAGACAAATTATAAATGTTAGCGGTATCTTCAATTTGCGGAACAATAATGACCCCTGACAGAAATATCCTTATTTTAAAAGATTGTTGTTGCATTAATCGTACTAAGACTCAGTGCAAACTCAAAACCTGGCATGATTTTTTTTATTCCACAAAAAAAAAAACACATTTTAGTATTATTATTACTATAACGCTTTTTTAAAAGCATCTGGTCCTTGGTGGCCAAAACATGAAAACAAATCCATATAATACAGTTCTGCAGGTTGAGGCTTATGGATTTAGAAAAACCCAATTTAGTTCTAAATCTACCAATTTTTGTATCCCCAATTCCTAGTGCACCATTTTAAAGGAAAATACATTTTTTATTTAAATTTAAATCCACTTTAATTTATTAGAGTGCTCTTCTGAATATTCACGAACAAAAAACATATAGGTATCCATAGATCCACCTACAACAATATCACTCTCACTACATCTACAAAATTACAAAAGCAAAATCCATATATCACCAATTGAATATTTTAAATAAATGCCTTACATTCCACAAAGAACATTAATCAACGCTTCCGTAAATCAAAATGCCAAAGGTCGCTATGCCAAAATATAAATATCTTATTACAATCGTATATTCCTCTGAAGGCTTGTTACACACCTATACCACCTCCTTTAGTGTAGGTATAAGGTAAACACAAATGTGTTATGTGACACTTAAGAAGGATCCGAACACCAAACACTTTTAAAATTCGAAATCAATTCAATACTCACAGTTTGCATAATGAATTTAAAAATTTATGATACTTTATGGAATAAAATGTCCTCTAGAAGGTCCTGATGTTCCTGTTCCGTAAAAGTTAAAGTAAAAAAAAAAAAAACCAAACGAAACGAAAATTTAATTCAACTCAATTTAAGTTGAAACAATTGAATGCGTTAAGATCTTAAATGGGTTTTTGTTATGAATATTTTGTAATTGCATTCAGAAACACTATATAACACACACCTTTCGAATAAGGATTTTCGAAAAATGTTTTCAGAGTCAAAACGTATGAAACATCATACGACATCGTCAGCACCAACACAATCCACCCACAGGACACCACCCATTTCGACAGCTTGAACCAACAACTAACCATTGGGGAGTGTCAGCGCTTGACCACCGACAACGTTGCAATACTCCCCACCCCCAAACCAAACTATCCGGACAACGAAACACCAGGTGCCCATGATGGGTTAGATTTCTGCTCTACGCTCCTCTTGCTGGCATGTGAAACCCAATGTGCTAGTTGAGGGGTTTGGAGAAATTCCCATGAAATTACACAATTTGCATGCAAATTTGATTTGATTTCATTTTATATAAAGCAAACGGATGAGTTTTGTTGGCGTCCACTAGCTTTGCTCTGGAATAGGAGAAGGAAATTAGAAAAATGAAAAAAAAAAATGCATAAAAAAAAAAAAAAACTAATATAGCTGTGCTGCATGCATGCATCACCAATAACGCACTTACACACGTATTTCCGTGATAAATAAAGGATATTTGTAGGTCTGTTATGACCGGAAATGCGCTGGTAGTCCATATTCAAAAATCAATTTCAGTTATATTTCCCTAATTATTATTGGTCTTTGTGATAGCAGTCGATTTGAATATGGAGTAGCATGTCGCTCGCACATCCTGCAAAGTCCTGTTGTTTGAATTAAATGGTACACGGTTACCATACGTTTAGAATTTGGCCTGATGTGTGTCGTACTGCACTATTAATATGAATTTGGAAAAGTCAGGTCCGGCTTAAAATTTTAACATGGTAAAATATGAATTTTAGTGTTTGCATAATTTTTATTATTTATTATGGCTTACATTAAAAATAACTTATCCTGTTTTGAGCAAACGAAAGTTGTGGGTATGGAAAGCCCCCATCGGTTGGTTTAAATTAAAATTTAAATTTGTTCAATGCCAACATTATTTGCGCTGTTTAACAAAATAGTTAATTCTTCCAAAAGTACATAAAATATGTCAATGTAGACATTTGAAAATACATTATGCAGCATACACTGTATCTCAAAGCTACGCTTAAAAAATTACTACAAGCCATTGTCATTGTCAACTATTCAAGTTTTCTTAAAGAACTTGGACCGTCGAAAAATAGCACAAATTATTTTAAATACATGCAAATTGTTAGATGTTATTTGTATAACTGTGGCATGTTGATATGGATGCTCTAATTGCAGCTAGACAATGCACAGACAGACAATAATTGTAGGCCGGCTGTGCTGTAGTGATAAAGGTTTTAATTTGAGGGAGATCTTCTGCCCGTATTATCAACTGAGTTTGAAATGCACGTACAAAATACAGGGTGATACAAATTTATTACAATGATTCATATTACCTGGGATAGAGAAAACTCAATAAACATAAGTTTTTTTTTTTTATAAATATGATTAGATTTCGAAGGTACGAAGCTTTTGGGTTCCAATTTTCAGCCAGTCACTGGTATTGAAACAAAAGTGTAAGGTTTGATAGAAATCTAGCCAGCAGTTTGCCAGAAGCCAGAAAGCTTTGCTTAGGTAAGATGGGTAATGTTGTTCCTTGTTTGGTATGTTCGTTGGTTTTGCATTTGCCTGGAATATCTCTACGCCCTGGTACTGGCACTCAAACGAGGTGAAGTTTGACTATCCCGCCATGTCTCCAGAGCTATTTTGGAGTTATTGAAGATAGAGTCCAGGCATTGTAGCGCAGCCTTGCTATCCGTGAATTGTATGATGTCTTTAGTGTATCACTTTTTTTTAAGCCAAGATAAAACCCCCTTTATCACCATTGTTTCCGCTTAAAACACGCTACAATGGCTTATAACACGGAATTAGAGACATAAACTGAGTGTATACGACTGGAAGATCTGCCAATACTGGCAGACCTGTCAAAATTCTTCCATATGTCAGGAAATCGGCTGACAACTGCTGAAAATGCTTGGTCTTCCTAAAAAAAATTGGCTGTGTAGGTACACGGTTAGAAGATTTCAACCAACAAAAAATTGGTAGACTTATTGGAAGAGAATTGTCAGATGACAGAGAATATTAAATTCTTTTAGTAAACAAAATTTTTAATAATTTAAAAAAAAAAAAAAAACAGAAAAAGAAGGGTTGGTTACGAAATCTCGCAAATCAAAACCTCGCATTACGAAATCTCGCATTACATAATCTTGCAAACGAAAGTCTTGCAAACTAAAATCTCGCAAAAAAAAAAACAAATTGTATTTATATACAAGTAGGACTTGGGGTCAACTTTTTTCAACAGTATTTTACGAACGAGTACAAAACCTTTTGCAAAGCAAAATAATAAAGGATTCTTAAAGGGAAGAGTTTGCATTTGTAAACTAAAAATCGTATGCGAAAGGAGAACTCTCTCCCCCATTTAGGCATCCACTCACGCAACTTCGTTACTCCCCTAAGGGTATGTCCGTCGCCTGGCAGGCACCTATGTCAACAGGATCACGGGATTTTAACTCCTTTTTTGGGGGCACACCCACTCACGTAGATGCAAGATTTTGATTTGCGAGATATTAGTTAAAATTTGAAAGGTGTTTGGGTGAGAAACGTTAAGGCGAGATTTTAAATTGCGGGATTATATAGTGCTCCCGTTACTATCTGACAATGATGTTTCACTTTTTAAATTTTTTTCTAATTTTTTAACCATCATAGATGAACAAATTAATCAAATAATTTTGTTGCTACCTCTGCTTCCACCAAAGACAAAATTGATCTGCCAATTGAAAATTGGAAAAGGTAATTGGCAGACACATCTTCAAATATCCAATTGGTGTGACAATTTCAATTTGAAAAATTGTGTGTGTACTACGATAAGAAGAAGTCTACCAATTTATTGTCAGAAAATTGGCTGGCAATTGGATCACAATTTTTGTTCTGCCAATATTGGCAGATACAATTGAGTGTGTACACGGTTGATAATATTGGCAGATCTTCCAATCGTGTACACTTAGCTTTAGATTATGTCTGTTATCTGTTAGAGTAAACACCACCCCCATTCTATCATTTGAACCATCATCATCAGTTAAAAATGGATTTATTCACCTTCCGAAAGCATTTTCCTCTCAGAGTGATCAAGAAAAGTAGAAGAGGCGTGGAGTAGTAGTAGTAGTAGTATGTAGTAGTAGTAGTAGTAGTAGTAGTAGTAGTAGTAGTAGTAGTAGTAGTAGTAGTAGTAGTAGTAGTAGTAGTAGTAGTAGTAGTAGTAGTAGTAGTAGTAGTAGTAGTAGTAGTAGTAGTAGTAGTAGTAGTAGTAGTAGTAGTAGTAGTAGTAGTAGTAGAAGCGACAAAAGTTGTTTTTGACATACCGTTGTCTGTCTGGGCCCTATAAAAGAGACTCGATTTTAGATCATGTTTTTTTGCACTTTTTCAAAAATTTCTTTAACGATTTAAATTAAATTTTGCACGTTTATTTCTTTGTGATGTTACTTAATGGCTTGATCGAATACCGCCCATTCGACATTCGCAAACGAAGTAAAAATTAGTCTTTCCTCACCTCTCAATCTTCGCCTGGACACCCTCAGATTAACTGACTGACGCAGATTCTGCTCAGTTAGAATTCTAATCAACAGAAACAGTTGAGACCTGCTCAGCTTGAGTTTTTTTTTTCTTTATAAAATCTTCATACTCATCAAAAGCCTATCAAGGACGATCTTTCGTTTGAGGAATGAAGGAAATTCTAGTGAATTCAATTTGTTTCCTGTTCAAGTGGTATGAGAATCGAAAAGACTGTTTGACATTTGATTAGAGCGATGAACCAATTTTGGCTTTTCTATCTGCCATTTTGTTTCCATCTATATCACAATGTCCTAATGGGACCTAGCACAGGGTTGTTGCATTAGGATTAGGAAGCAACAATCCAAAAGCTTTGACTTGTGATTATTGAAGAGATGGCTATGATTTGGCTGATAAGATTTCTATGAAAATATCTATATTTTTGTATTGACTAGTTCACAAGCAGTTTTGCGGTTTTTCAGATTGCGAAAACTCCAACTTGGAAGACGCTGTAGAAACCTTGAAGTTTAATTGAACTGTTTATAGGTGAGTTGGCTGAAAAAATATTTTTGTTTATGAACCAGTTCTCCTTCCAGCTTTCTCCTGGTGGAAAATTCTTTAGGAGGGTATTGGGTTTAAAACCATAGCAGGTGTAATGTAGATGTTCATTTAGTTTCTAGTCTAGGATGGTTAAGACGATATGCACTTTTAGCCGCCATCATCAGTGAAATGAATGTTTCTGATGATGCGGTTGGTGTAGTTCTCATATTACTAACCGTGGCAATACCTGCCAATCTGGATTTTTTGTCACGGTTTTGAGATGGGTTTCCTTCTCTAAATATGTGAACATGAGCTATGAATGGGACCAAAGATGCTAATCCAAATGTTGAATGATATCGGTAGAGTGACTAAGAACAAGTTTTAATTGAAGGTTCTATGTGAAGTATCTTTAATTATTAAACAACTTGAGAGAAAATTAAGAAACCAGGTAACAGATGCCTGGGGGAAGATCTGGATGAAAAAAACGGAATCAGAATTTTTCATTTCTTCAACCAATTTTATTTCAATATGATTGGAAAACACTATCTCACTTTGTGTTGTGTTTATCCTATTCACTCGACTTAAAGTTTTTTTTTATGAAATTAGAGCTGAATCCGTCAATCCGTTTAGGATGTAACTGAAAAGAAATAAACTCAAGCACTACTCTCTAAGTTTCATAAAAAAAAAAGAGAGAGCAAAGTCATCAGATAAAAATTCCATTAAAAAATCATGGTCATTGTCGTTTTATTAAAGTCTGATTTTGGTATACCATCATGACCCCGAGATCAAACAATCTTTTAAATCTTTCAAGTGGTTGGTCACAATAACAACGATCACACATTTGAGATAAGAGGTCATCGATACATTTGCACTTAGATAGATTTCATTTCATATCGCTGTTACTTTTCTTCTCTCTAATGTGTACTTGTTCAAAGTTTGTTTGTGATGGTAACCCTATGCTTTGTGTACATAATCATTGTCCAAGTCCATTCATAAAAATCAATATATCTACTAGATACTCTTGTAAGTAGGTAAACCTTTCGGTTCCGCCTCGATATCAGGATTTAAATTGACGAGTCATTAAGTCTCGTCATCGATACAAATAATGGCTTTGTTGACGATGTCTGACGTGTATCTGTATCTGTATATATAGATACATACGTGTGTTTTTCAACTTGGCTTCATAAGATATTCAGCATGTTCAACTTAATTGCTTTCAATTGAGAATCTCGCAAACATTGTAAAGTATCTTTCAGTTTGTTTTGCAATGATATCGGAGCTCACTTTCGCTCTTAAATAGTTTTGTGATTATAAATTCAAATAAAAAAAACACAAACAAAAGTATCTAAGATGATTTATATTTTCTTTTATGAAGATGTGACGGTGACGGTGACAGTGGAAGTGAATTACTCACAGGATTCATAATATTACCTCATCGGAACTAGCCCAAAAGAAATAAATATATGGTTGTATGTTTGAATGTATATAAGTAGTTTTTTTTATTTTCTAACTTAATTTTTCCCTTACTACTTGTGCCACCATGACAGTACGTCACCCTTTTTGTGTGGTTTTCTCTAGACATTCCTTTTTTTCATACTTTTTCTTTTCTGTGAAGCGCTTTGAAATTAAATTCCAAATATCGATTTTTAAAATTAAAGAAAAAAAGAAAATTATTCTTCATGGTTTTGGTTCGGTTTCGGTTTGGTTTGGCTTGGTTTGGTTGGGTTTTGAATTTTGTTGACATTATAAAAGCACATTCTATGGTTTCTCCTTGAAAGAGGTTGAAAACGGTGTGAATGTATAGATAAACAAACTTAAAGGGGAGCTCGGAAAAATGGAAAAATATAGGTTAGGTAGCATTAGATATAGGTATGTACAAAAAATGGCTGATATTGCTCTTGCATGAAGCATAAGGCATGTTATTTGCAATAAATCGTTGAAAAAGTTATAATTTTTTAAGCTTCTACAAGTAAATAGTTGTTTTTGAAGGCTTTGAATTATATGAGGAAGCAAAATCTGAAAATTCAAAACTTTAGGATTAGGTTATGGCCAGGTGACGAAGGTGTACGTTTTGTTGTACTACGGGGAGGTATTGGCAATAATAATTGCTTTAAAGAATTATTGATATTCACAAGTTTCTATAAAATTCACACGAGCTGGGTGGGTGATCTTTATTGAATCTGAAAAATAATTGCTTGGAACTACGTATTTAAGCCCTAATCGATTTAAAATTAAATAGCAAGACTGTAAAGTAAATAGATTCACAATAGGCAATATAGACGAGTGGTTTGATGACTACTGCAGAATTTTTTTTTTGTTGAGATAAATAGACAACTAAGTTTCACTTTAGTTCTTGATTACCTGCTTGAAGAAAATACGACGCACCCAAAAGTGCATCATTAATTCTTCGTTGATGATGATGGAAGCATGTGTGAGAAACATACATCTTTCAACAAGTGCTTACAGAAATTAAGATAAATCAGCGACATCAAGTAAATTATAAAAGGAGTGGTTGAAGAGGCAAAATTGTCTGTGAGTAATTTCAGGGCCCAGAGAAAACGGTAGCAGGGGTTTGCTTAACACAGCGGACCTTGATGACGAGGTTGCAGCCTCGCTTAAGACAGCGGATCAATTAAAAACTATATTAAAATAAAATCAAAATCATATTTGAAGCTCTTCGATTGAGCGCTCTTCCATGGCAAATGGGACCACAGTGCTAAAGTCGCCATAACAAGTTAAAACGAAGATCATAAATGCATCATCATTATAAAAATAAACGTATGCGAGAGCTACAGTACGTTTGCAACGAACTGTTGGATACCCTATTCCCTATATTTTTGTATGTGTATGCGTTAGGCTCCCGCAGCCAGCCGATTGTCCAGTTTCAGAACAAAATTCTTCTTTAGCAGACAGAACAAAATTCAATAACATTAATTTTGTGTGGTGTGATGTTCAATCAGTGCTATGCTGGCGCAATAAAAAAAGGCGTGCGCCACGCCCAAAGTTAAAACTTTTTATTGCCAAGGCAATTGGTATGAGCTCAGTGACATTCAATTTTATTCTTGCAGATCGATTTGAACAGAAGAAGACAAAACTTAAATTTTTAAAAATTAGATTATGAATGGAAAAAGCTATTATGGGTGTTCTTAACAATTCTTGGACCCCACTTTGCTACGTAAATAAGGAATATAAATCAAAGTGTTCATCTTTTTACTTCAAAACTGCGACCGATAGTTAAAAATCATTAAAAAATTAATGCATTATACGACTTTTGACGGAAACGCCCCTTAAAAGTGGGCGTGTCTTAAAAATTTGAAGCACTAACTATTTAGGCATATGTGTAAAACTACAGCTGAATCGAGTAGTTTTTAAACAATCTTACCTGAACAAAGGTATTTTATCAAAATCACGCCTTTAAAAGTGGGCGTATTGAAAAAATTTACACAAGAAAATGTAAAGAGATATTTTTCAAATAACAAACGGAAGGAAAAGGTTTAAATTGAATATTGATAATGCCTTAAATTTTTAAAACTACGTTTTTCGTTCTTTCATAAAAAGTGGGCTTAAGCCACGCCCAAAATTCAAAAATTTTTTTTCATACACAAACTTTTTAGTTTTTACTAAGAGATGCAAAGTTTTGGCTTACAGATTCATTATAAATACCGTCTATCTACAAAAACAATTTTTTTATAAATTCTAGTGAAAATTGTGCGTCAGCCACGCTTAAAATCAATTTTTTTGATTTCATACATAAGATGTTTTTGTGTCAGTAATACCCACAAAATTTAATATTTTTCGCTTTAATATAACGATTGTTATTTTATAAAAACAATATTGATGGTTTTGTATGAAAAATGGGCGTCAGCCACGCCCAAACTGAAATATTTTTATTTGATTGGAAGAAGGTTTACCTAAAGCTTACGTGTGCAAAATTTTAGCGTTATGCTTTTATCGTAACTGTACAAAAAAACATAATTTAATTTTATTAAATTGAGGTTGTTCAACAAAAATGGCGATTGTGGGCGTGTTTGTGGGCGGATTTTACCGGTTCAAGAACTTAGCCTTACTCTTGAACCAAAGATTAAATATACAAAATTTCAGCTTTCTAGCTCAAAAATTGCGACCTCTAGAGACTAGAGAGTATACATACGGACGGACGGACGGACGGACGGACATGGCTAAATCGACTAGGCTTTTGATTCTGAGTCAGAATATATATACTTTCCTATACCTAACGGTATTATTTCTCTATGTTACAAACTCCACACCAAATACAATATACCCATTCTATGGAATAGGGTATAAAAAAGATTTAATATTTTGGGATCTACGAACGAAAATGAAACATTTTTTATATACCTACTATTTATTAGGCGTAGATTGATGAGGTGTTGAAAAAATACTATATATTCTAAAACAGAAAAATGGCCCCAAAACTGAAAGGCAAGCTCCACTCTAAAATTTTGCACCCAGCACGCACATACGATTCAAAATGGAAGATAATGAGAGTTAAGAGTATGTTAACTGAAGTTCAGATGAAAATGCTTCGAATGACAGGGGCCAAGCGGCAAGGCTTAAAGAAATACGAATCAAGAAGACCAGAGGAAGCTTAGAGAAAGAGTGGCTATACGAGCGTTCTGTTAGCGATAAATTCTCAAGAAACCGTTTCCGACAATTGTTGATTTTTGTTGAAAATAAAATTGATAGATGTACACACGTGTTCCACAATTACAGCATGGCATGAAAGCCAGGAATTCCGGAGATAAGTTTGAATTTTTTTTTCATTTTTATTGATACTTAAAATAATTAATTTTTTTACATAGGTACATATAAAAAAGGCGTGATAAGATTACATAATAAATGTTCTTCCAACGAGGAAGAAAATAAAGTGCACGACTGGGTCGTACGAACTTGATATAATGTGTTAAAATGGTCTTGGGGCTTGAGATTTTTGGAAAAAAGCATTGAAAAAATCATAGGAAATTTTATTGATCCTTAAAAATCGTTTTTTGGAGAAAATGAAGTAAGCCATCAGATTGTTTTTTTTTTTTTTTTTTTTTTTTTTTTTTTTTTTTAATTTTAAGGAAATTTATTTCAAAATCGTTTTTTTTTCAAAAAACGTTTATTTATTAAAAACTTTTCGAAAACATATTCTATTTTTTTTTTTTTGAGAATGCCAACATCTAGCAGTTTAGCAGTTTTTATCAGAAAACAAAAATTTAAAAAATTTTGAAAAAATAGTTTTTGAAAAAACCAAAAATTAAAAAAAAAATTTACTTTTTTTAAAAAACTCTAAAAAAGTTTTTTTTTGAAAAATCAAAGAATTTATTTTATTTTGTTTATAACAAAGCTTTCACATTAAAATTTGCATCGAAATCAGTGAAGTAGCTTACGAAAAAATCTGTTAACCCTTATGTGTGTAAAGAAAAAAACACCTCAATCCGTGTGATAAGGTACCCAGGTACCTTCGTATGAATTTAGGTGGATACCCAAGCTTTTTTTTATGTTTTATTGTTAGCAACATCAAAAACCGTTCAAATATACTATATTTATGTTTTATTTTTCATTTGGGATTATTTTTTAAATTCTATTCGAGTTTAACGTATAAATCCAGACTTTTATTTAAAAAAAATTTGTTAACGGAAATCATTTGAAAATAAAATTTAGATAGTGTGCTTTGAAAAACAGTCATTTTACGCAATTTGAGTTTATTTGTGCAGTCCGCAGTCGTTACTACCCGTCGTTTGTAAGTTGATTATTTTAGCAGAAATTGTTTCGAGTTCCAATCTTAACAAAACCGAGTTCATTAGACAAAAAAATTCATAAGGAAGTGCGTAAATTGGAAACAAAAAGGTAAGCTTATTTGAAATGACTTGTGATATTTTTTTATCGGGGATAATTATTTAGTGTTAGTGATTTGGCTAATCGGAAACTAATAATCGAAATGGATATCACCGAAGCAAGTTCAACTGGGAGATTACGTGCACGTATTCAAAGATATAACTCTGAAGAAATGCGGGAATTGCTTCGCGAAAATTCAAGTGATGAAGAAGGATTTGAGGCATCAGGCGATGAAGAAAATTATATTCCAGCCGCGGAAGAGGATGAAGTTTCAGACGTTGAGCAAGAGCATGACATTGAATATGAAGCAGACTCGTCCGACTCAAATGGAAGCATAGAGGAACCTACGGTTGGATTGATCGGAAAAGATGGAACGCGTTGGCAGGCAGATCCTTTCCCAGAGACCCAAACGTTTCGTCGCAACTTAGTTCGCCAGCGAGGTGGTGCAGCTAACTTCAGCAAGCTATTTACTGCGAAGGATATTTTGAAAGGTATTTTATCTAATGATATTTGTGATATTATTTTGCGAGAAACGAACAGAAAGGGTATGAAAGTAACGGAAGCCTATAACAAAACTCAGGCATTCAAGTGTGCAAATTCAAACATAGTGCCTAAAGAAAAAATATTCAAAAGATTTACTGAGCAAGAATTCGACGCGTTCCTTGGAATTTTGATTTGTTGTGGAGTGTATAAGTCAAATAGGGAACATTTGACAGAATTGTGGAAACCTGACCATTTTCCGTTGGTTCGCGCATCAATGTCGCATGACAGATTTAGGATGTTTCTGCGTTTTATAAGATTTGATAACGATATTACTCGCCCAACTCGTTTATCCACTGACAAAGCAGCTGCAATTCGCGATATTTGGACTATGTTACTTTCAAACTTGAACAAAAATTATAAACCACACGATTGCATTACGGTTGATGAGCAACTCTATGGATATCGTGGGCGTACTCGTTTTACGCAATATATGCCGTCAAAGCCTGAGAAATATGGCATAAAAATATTTTGGGCTTGTGATGCATCAAACTCTTATCCACTCAATGGACAAATTTACTTGGGAAAACTAGCTGGAGAAGAACGTCAGACAAATGTAGGAGAAAAAATAGTTTTGGACCTTGTCGCAAAATACAAAAATTCTGGGAGGAATGTGACAACTGACAACTTTTTCACTTCAATGCAATTGGCTCACGTATTGATTGACTGGAATATGACGCTTGTCGGAACAGTGCGAAAAAATAAGCGTTTTCTTCCAACAAATATGCAGGCACATAAGGATAGACCAGTGTTCTCCACCAACTTTGCGTTCCACAAAGAAGCGACAGTCTGTTCTTATGTTCCTAAGAAGAAAAAAGCAGTTGTAATGCTTTCAACAATGCATACGTCACCAAGTGTTCAAAATACCGAAACTGCGAAACCGGAGATTATTACGTACTACAACAAAACTAAAGGTGGAGTTGATAATATGCAGTGCCGGATTAAGCAAGCGCGGGGCCCGTAGCAAATTCTTTCAAAGAGCTCTCGATCTACTACCTATGGGGTTTTAAGTATAAAGTGGTAAAAAAACAATTCAATACTCAATACTCAATACGTTTATTTGCTATCTATAGGTTACAATTTTGTGGGTAATTAATAGTGTAGTAAATTACTATAGGCGCTGTTAGGCTCTGACAAGTTCAAAAAGCCTGAGATGAAATTTCCTGGCAATTTAGAATAATTTTGATAGGAAACTAACAATTGAAAACTGATGATACTACACAAATTATTTTTTTCAATACATATTTCAGAGTTTAAGTTTAATACAAAGTATATTATATTTTTAGGAATAGCTAATGTTATATTTTATCAATGGTATACTTCAAATAATGCTTATATTTTATATTTATTTATCTGTTCCCTTATTATTTTTTAAACTTTTACAAAGTAGCTTTTCTAGATTTCATGTGGGCAAATTTAGAAATAATACTACCAATTCGTATCAATTTTTTTGAGCAAATCATATTCTATATTCATCAAAGCGAGATAATTCAGACGTTCTTGACTCATAGTATTCCTTAACTCATTTTTTATGCGCTTTAATGTCGAAAATGAACGTTCGCCACTGCAGTTAGTGATCATGAGAGATAAATAAATGCGCAAAGCAATTTCTAAATTGGGGAAACATGATTCTACTGAATTGTCCATTAGGAATTTATAATATTGAATTTCCAGAGCTTCGTTTTTCGTACTGTCAATCGCACTAGCCACATCCGTTTTCAGCAGCTCGGCAAACTGCACTAATTCGTTGTCTAGGCTGTCTTCCAAATCATTTTCATAAGCACTGACTATAATTAATGTTTTTTTTTTAAATCTCGTCTGCTGTAATAGATTTTAACTGTCGAAATATTCCAAAAACGCTAGTTAGTTTTTGATATGCTTTCATGCGTTTGTCTAAAGCAGATAGTGTGCTATCAATAATGACAACAAACACCTCAATTTCAAACTTTTTACCAGGTGTTTATTTCTCAACAAATTCGTCAATTGTACTATAACGCGCTAAAATCGTCGTACTTTGTGTTCCGCTTGCGTCGTCTTGAAGGCTGTTGCTGATATTCATGACAGCTTGTCAGCTCTTTGGCTTGTGCTTCAATATTTGAAAATGTAGATCGCATTGTTTGGACATATCCATGTAATGATTCATAAAGGCTGTATCCCGTATTAAGGTCTATTTTAGACGATTGCAGCGACGCACTAGTTGCTTGCATGCGTTCTAGGATTCCATTCCACGTAATTGTCATTATTCCCGTTTCCAACTTATTCATCTTTGAAACAAGTCCGTAAGCTTGATTACGACACTTTGACTTTTGATCTATATTATTGGAAATGGCATCCAAAACTTGCTTGATAGTGGTAAAACCACATAAAAGTGCCTTCGTAGCATCAGCTCTGGCGGACCACCTAGTATCCAACAACCTTTTCAAAATCGGAATTTTCGAAGTAAGAGCTTCCGTAAGAAGACTCCAACGATGTGTAAAAGCGGAAAAAAAAATTATAGAGACTCTCGCGTCTAGAATTTCAACTTCTTTGGTTCTGGAAATAGTTTATTGAATGCATTGCTCTTTATGAATTTGGTAATGATCTTACTATATCAGGATTACGAAATGGTTATGGAAAATTCAATTTGAGGAAATCTCTCTTTTAAGATTAATATTAATAAGTTATATTTTATAATTAATATTTTAAACCAATTTATTACTTTAGTAATAAAATATTTTTTTTCGGTCATAACTTCTATAACCCAATATACTTATATTCTAGAAAGTAGATTTTTGGTATATGGTTACTAAATTATACTAAAAATAATGTAGTCTGTTAATCTTACAAATAAAGAGATAATTTTAACAATTAAAATCGACCCATTTCAATTCTGCTACACATCCACACTAAGTGTCGGGTAAGAGTGCTTGCATACGTCAGACTTTTTGTAGAGCTGATTATCAGGCCGACTGAAATTCTACACATTTATGCAAGCAACTTTTTGCAGAACTTGTGCGTTTACCGTATGAAATTCGTTGATTTATTTACGCCAAGGAAATAGTCGGGTACCGAGTGTCTGACGTGGATTGTCTTAATACGAAAAGTTGTAACGTTTCACGTTCTTGTGACATCAAAAAATTCAATATACCACATCTTAATAAGTTTCACTAAAAAAAATTACGCTCAGGCAGAGATGAGTGGATTTAAATATGCGGGGCCCCCTTTAGCGCGGGGCCCGTAGCAATTGCTACTCTTGCTACGTGGTTAATCCGGCACTGATAATATGGATAAGTTGCTAGGAGAATACACCACAAAACGAAAGACAAACAGATGGCCTTTGGCTCTGTTTTATAATATGATTGATATAGCAGCTTTAGCTTCTTATATTATTTACATGGACCACAACCCTGTATTTTCCTCCACTGACAGGAGAAGAAAGTTTTTGAAGGAGCTAAGCCTTCAGCTCTGTCAAGAAAATATAGCAGAGAGAGCTAAAAATCCTTTCGTAACATCAAAACTACACATTCGTTCAGCAATACAGGACATACTTGGACACAACACGCTTCCCCTTGTATTAGTTGGGACTTCAAGATCACGCAAACGAGACTCGAGTGGTCGCATTGCTGTCGTTGGGAGTTGCTTTATGTGTAGAAGCATAAATCAAAAGCAGAGGAAAACAAGAAAAGCCTGTACTAATTGTTCCCGACCTATTTGTGATGAACATTCAATAACCGAGGCAATATGCAACACCTGTTTTCAAAGTTCTGAATAAAATTTTGGTTTATCAAAATAACAATATAAAAACATAAAAAGCAATTGTTTTGTTATTTTGTCTTCATTTTCAGTGGGAAAGCATTCTTATTGGTACGAAAATACGTTTCTAATACAAGAAGGTACCCAGGTACCTTATCACATGGTTTAAGGTGTCTATACTTTTTTAGTTAACAGAGACCTTCCTTTTTGGTCTACTTACTTCCAATCGATGAAAACACTCACAAAACATAAAGTTAGGAGCTCTCATAAGCTCACTTGCATATAGCTATCGATTTAAATACTTTATTTGGTCATTGAATATTGAAAAGGTACCCGGGTACCTCGTCACACACATAAGGGAAGAAAAAAATCTTCCTATGGGGGGTACCGTTATAAGACTTTTCCTGAAAAATCTGTTCCAACCAAAAAATAGAGTTTACTCAAAAAACACCATTCAGAAAGTTTTATCTAAATCGTAAGAGCCGTTTTTAAGATAAATGAGTTTTTCATAAGATTTTCAAAAGACAGGAGTGGAGTTGGATGAACACTGTTTTGAGGCGCCAACCTACAAAAATAATATTGAATAAATATATTTGATACACATCACTATAACTACTCGTACACAGGCATGGCGGAAGCAAATTAGGTCTGCCTTCTACCTTTTATTTTGTATATAAATGTTGTGTCGAGTTGAGATAGTGCTAACTCGACCATTGAATTATGCAACAATCAGTAACCCTCGTTACAAATTATTAAATTTTAACCTAGGATTTTTAGTACGGTTTATTGGACAACTCATTTCCTTCAAAGACAAGTGAATATATGGACTCATTTCTTAGCAGGAAATGGGTTCTTCTATTGGTTTTTGTTAACAACCACTTATAACTTTCTAACTTTCCTTGAATTGACTTAACTTGTTTGTGTGGTCTTAAAAGAGTTAACACACAAAAAAAAATTAACAGCACTTAATGATTTCAACAGGGATCAGAAATATTGGTTTTGATCACATTGCACGTATTCTAGGGATATAAGGGACATATCCGATATCCCATCTACTTATTTAAAACTATCTATCAGATTGTCTTCCCCAACTTTTAGGTCGCAATATTCACATTTTTATATATGTATGTATATTGATTTGTAAAATTAATAAATATAAAATAATAAAAATATAAAAATTTTGTTTACTCACTCGCTTTCATTATTTTCGAAAACTAGCTCTCCTTGCAGCGGCTCGTAATCCTTGCCGGCTCTTGCAGTACCATCTTCTGTCCAATAGGGCACCACAACCTTACCACGTGCTCCGGAAAACCTTTGAACTTTCATGTCATATGTTCCCACTGATTCAACAACTTCATGTTCTTTACTTGCGAATGCAAATATACCACAATGATCGTCATCGAGGATCATTACGGTTGCCACTTTTGGTGTCACCAAAACTCCCGGCTCCGATGGATTACTCAGCCTCACATAAAAATGCTCATCCTGCTCAAACACTTCGTCATCGATAACTTCAATACGGAAGCGCTGTTCATCGACCCCGGGCATGAAGTTCAACACTCCCTTCTTGCCAATATAATCGGAACCAGCTTCGGCTGAACCGTCTTCCGTTTCATATTCAACTGTCATGTATGATGAAATATCTCCACGACGTACAACACGAACCTCAAATGATCCACAACTCTCCATAACGGTGTAATGTCCCGGTTCAAAGTAGAACTTACACACTGAATCTTCTGTTTCTTCTTGAACATCGACTTTATGTAATTCAGCCTTGACTTCGCTCAGATCGCTCTGCGCACGCTCTTGAATTTTTCTCACTATATTCCCACTGCCCATCATTTTGCGGGTAGCTTGGACCCTGTAGAAGGCCCTTGTTTTTGGCCCTTTGTTTATTAACTGTTCCTGGGCCATCAGTTCTAATTGCTCCAGATCACTTTGTGGGTACTTCTTGCGCAATTCTCTAAGCGTTGAAATGTATTCACGTCGGGCCATTTCAAATTCTTTTGTCTCTTCGTTGACCACACCACCGTTTTCTTCTAATATTTTGATACTACTTGCGCGGTTGTTCATCTCCAGGACGGCATCGCCCTCAGCACTGACAATAACGCCGCGTTTATTCATCCGATAGTCCTTATCTAGATATTTGTAGATCAGCATACGTCTGTCGGCGATGTAGGCGGTGAGCACGGTTGCTGGGAAGAACATAAACGTCAACAGGCCTTCCCACACCTCAACCCGTCCTGGTGAGATCTGCGACAATATTAAGTACAACCAAATGTAGGCAAATACCGACCAAGTAGCAGTAACAAAGAACACTCGTAAATGCTTGATCTTTCGAACCTCTCCATCTGGAATCACAGCAACACACAGTGCAATGATCACAAATAAATTATAGGCAGCCGATCCAACAATTGTACCAGGCCCTAAGTCACCAGCTTGAAAATTTTTCGCAAACATTTCGATGACCGAAAGTAGAATTTCAGGCGCACTCGAACCCAATGCCATCAGGGTCAAATTGGCAACTGTTTCGTTCCACACCCGTACCACAATTATTTGGGTTTCACCAGATGGCTTCTTGATGATAACCTCTTTTTCCTTGGACGTGATCACTTCAATCGCTGCCATAAAGCGATCGGAGACAATTGAAACGCCGATAAACAGGTAGATCATAGCTAAGGCATAAACCAGACCTCTTCCAAACCGATCTAATATTGACACATTTGCCTGTGGCTGCCAAACACTCAGCATTAAACCGTCTTGACATTGTAACATTGCGCCGCCGCCGCCGCTCTCTTGACGTTCGGCTATTGTTGTATTTTGTATTGATTCCTCTGTGGTGGAGGGTTCTTCCGATTGACAATAGATATGTGGTGCATGAATGACCATCAAAACCGCAACCATTCCAAATGCAAGCGCTGTCGATGAAATGGTGAACTTCCTTAGTTTTCTACTTGATTTACGGTATATTGATCCCATTTTGGTGGTGTCGGTATTCGTGCTGTTGTAAGCTTTCGATGTTTTTCTGATTATGGGCAGCATGTTTCAGGAGTTTTTTTTTCTGCTGCTGTTTGTAATTAGAGTTTTGAAAATGGTGATGACATTCAGTCAGTGTCAGTGTATTGACGTTGCAAGTGCGATTGATTTTCTACTCTAGGGGGCGCAGTCGACGTTAGAAAGACGACAATGATTTAGTTGACAGTATTGTTGTTGTTATATAGTTACTTTCGTTAAGTTCGTGTAAGCTTTCTGCTATCTCATGTTTAAATCGGAAAAAAAATTTTGATATTTTATTGATGACAAAGTTCAAGTTGATCAAAAGATGTTGTTTACGAATCTAAAAGCACAAAGGAGGGAAAAAAATTACTCGTAATTATATTTTGAATTGAACTTCACTTCAAATTTCTCTCACGCGAGAGCAATTTCTAAAAAAAATTATGTATATTTCCGCACACTATTTTATTTTTCAACTTTTTAAGTGCCCTGCCGTGCCGACAACGCCACCGACCGCCGTCATTCAAATTTGATTCGATCGATGTAAAAACTAAACGAAAAATGAAAGAAAAAACGAAAAGCCTCTGTGGCCTTGTCTGCTTATTTCAGGTGCAAATCATTTACATGCATGCATGTATATATAGTAGGTACCGTTATGTGTAATCATAACGAAAGGCAGGGCCAAATGATCCATATTTAGTTTGCTGCAAGTTTGGTACGTTGGTACGTTATGGTGGTAAAAATAGATTTTTCAGATGATCTCGCGTCGATGTCGGCTAGAATATTTGACGTTCAGGCGTGCCGGGCGCGACCGTCCGCGGCGGCCAGCGCGGCGGGTGACAGAAGTTTACACAACAGCCCTGTCTGACTGATCACCGTGTAGACCGAAACAGATGAACACTATTTTCCGAATTGCACATGTAACGGTACTTTTTTTTTTTGGTTTTAACTTATTTATTTATTTATTAAAATTTTTGGCAGAATAAACACTAATATTTCTTTTTTATTCAAAAATATACTGACAAACTACAGTATTTACACTTTTATTTTGAGATTTAAGGATCAAATTTGGATTTTTTGTTTGTTCGAAGGTTGAAATTATGTTATGGCATAGGTTTTGATTCCCGTAGATACATTTTACCGTTATGACTTTTGAGGGGAAAAGAAAAATGATCTCTAATTAGATATATGTTTCATTTGGCCCCGCAAAGGAAGTACAACAAAACAAAAAATTATGCTCCACAATATTCAAACGCGCACCGTTTTTGTGGTTCGTCGCGACAATGTCGATCTGAATGCAGTGAACTACTGCTCGGAACAGAACACTTCTAATCGATCGTTTCTGGGTTTCTAGCAATGCGCGGTGGAATCTAATCATCGCCATATGCAATTGTGTGGTTGGGACTATTGCTCATGCTGCTGCTGCTGCTGCTGCTTTTACTGCTTCTGCCTGCCCTCACTGTTATACCTACCTAATAGAGGTACGCGTCAGTGAAAGATGAAACAAACGCTGATGTAGGCCTGACCGTTGGCATTGTATAGATATAGAGATACTAAGATTGCTTTGTATTTAGATCCGACAAAAGTATCTCATACAAAACACTAACGTCTTTTTTTTCTTTTGTGCAAATTTTGAAATAAAATATTTGGAAATGGGGGAATTCAGTTGCATAGTATCTAGTTCATATTCCTATATAGCTGTTCTAAACAACGAATGTCAGAATAAAACAAATATGCTATGCGAATAAGCGAAGCGACCCGACTACGACACGATCAGAGGGGGAGGCTTCTTTAATTTTGTGTGTTGGTTGTCATTTTATTGTGCGGTAATAATTTTGTTTATGATTAATGCCAGTCGTAACATTGTTGGTCGTTATTATTTGTCGACAATTCAAAAAGGCGTGTATGCTTGCTTGTATACATACTTTAGAGCAATGCGTCATGCTCTGACGAGCACACCGACTTTGATTAGTAATAGTTTTAGAAAATTTTTAAATTATTTTCTATTGGAGAAAAATTCACAATATTTTAGTGTGAATTTTTGTTTTGTTTATAATTTTGTTTAACATTTCAATAGTCATGGGTAATAAAGTGAAGCAATTGAACGTTCTACGTGGGTATTTGACAGCTTATTTGTTGATTTTGAATATTGAATGGCTATTAGTTCATATTTTGTGGAAGTGCTTTAAATAAGAAAAAAAAAAAAACAGAAACTGCATTATTTTAGAAACTTAGTTTACTTAGAATGACAAGTGAATAAATAAAAAAGATTATAATGATTTAAATGTCATATATTATTAATCCATCAAGCATTTACTGCCTGAGCACAATGGTGTAGCTGCAGCAGTAGTACGTAGCATTGTCAAAGTTAAATGTACGTAATTAGTATTGCACGGCTACAATGTGAGGTTGCAGATGCAGCACAACAACATCGACTAACCAAATTGCAGACATGATATTTGTTTCAGTTCAGTGCTAGACATAACGTGCCTGCTGCTAAGTGAACTATTTTTTTTTGACATCTACTTTGACAACTCTAGGAACTAGTGCTGCAGTAACACCATTGGAGATCCGAAGAGAAACGTCAAACGAAATGACGTGGACGACAAGCAAGAAAATTCAACTTCGTTTGCGCCTATCTTTATTCTTTAAAGAAGCGCCAAATATAAATCATTTTTCTGTGTAATAAATAAAAAGTATTTATTTATTAAATTAAATAGTTTCAGAGTGTTGTGAGTGTTGAAATTGCAGGCAAAATAGCTTTTGTTTAGCCTCCACGTTCGATAAATGTTACTTGAGATTTGGCAGCTGTCAAGATTAAACAAAAAAAATGGATGGTAGTGGCCTGTCACTTACAATTGGGAAAACTCAACATAGTGATGGCATTGCCAGTTCGTCAAATGAAAGCAAGATCAAAAGTTAGATCATTGAACTCTTGAAGTTCAAATTAACATTCTTCTTATTCGATTTCGAAAATACATATACGTTGAAAATATCGTATTTCGTAGGACCCAACAAAATGTTAATAAAACTGTGCTATTTACTAAATCGTGAACTTAAGAAGTTGTGTCATACACCGGATGGTTAACGTAGTAAAAACCTCAGAGTAAGGATAAAAGGCCATTGGGAGGGAAAAATGTATTTTTCATACAGGGTTTTCACAATAAGTTCAACTTTAAGCAAGCCAAATTCTTCCTTTTGCAAATGAAATTCACAATATTGACAATGTAGTTCGCAACCTTTTGCAAAGGAATTCATTCTAGTACTTTACTACTAGACTAGTACATTATTTGCAAAAGAATGGATTTGAATTGTAAAAGTTTAAATTGCATTCGCAAAATGATGAATTTTATTTTCAAATAAGTAAACTTAATAGGAAAAGCCTGTAGAACCACACATATTCGAAGTATTTTTGGGATATCAGCTGTGCTTTTCAAACACAAGATCTTAGAGTTGTCAAAAATAGGAATCTTTTGTTCATCGAATAATTTGCCAAGGGGAAATATGTTGTGGTATATGGCAACGCTGATTGACAAGGTATTTGAAGTAGTTTCTAGATTTTGCTTTGGAAATCATCTGTCAAATGTAGTTTTCAACAAAAAAGTGGAGAAGACCCAAAACATTTTTGTTGCTTCTATAGTGGACCAAGGTGGAATGTTGAAAGTCCCTCAAGATTTCCCAAACTGTTGAAGAGCTATAAGTGGGACCTTGAGTTTTTCAAATTTTTATTGAAATAACTAGTACAATAATCATACGTACTTCCGTCGAAGCGATGTAAGGGCTTGTTAACCTGTTGGGTGGGATAGCACAATAGACATTAGATAAGAAATTTGATACGAAGGTCGTATTGACGGTCATTGAGGGTGGTATTCACGGCACACTTTTAAATTTCACTTTAACTTAATGAACCTCTTAATTTAAGTTAAAAGAGTGCTATTCCCCAACCGGGTTTGCCACAATTTCTGGGGAAAAAAATGTATGAACCAAAAAAATCTGGAAAAAGAAAATATAGAGTTTAAAAAATCTGAAATACTTATAATATCGAAAACCCAACATATGAAAAAAGAAATCCAGAATTGATAAAAACCCAGAATTAATTTTAATTCCAGATTGAAAAAATTTCTAAAGAAGAATCAAGTAGCTTAGGACAATATTAGGTGCCATGTACGAAGGCCATACGAATTTAAGCCATAATGGCGTAAATTCACATCTAAGGCAGACGGCCTGACTGCGGCCTGCCTGCTTGCTCACCTGCCTTCTCGTCTGAATCCTCGTCTGAATCCTCGTCTGCCTCCTCGTCTGCCTCCTCGTCGTAATATAACTCGACTTAAACACCATACATATAGGCAGAGATCAAAAAATTTTATATCATTAGTTCACATTGGACTTTTGGCTATGATTCTCATTTAAAAGTGAATTAAAGCCATATCTTGGATATGGTGCTAGTACACACTTAAATGTGGATTAACGCCATTATAGCCTTAATTCGTATGGTCTTCGTGTATGGCACCCAATATTAACCATGTGCCTTAAATGTTAACAGATAAGGCACAACGTAAGCAGCCATATTTTAAACTCAAGTCAACGCAAGCAGTGTTGTTCCATTTAGACAAAACATGTAGACTACACAATTGTCTACGTGTACACAATTCAACGTAGACAATTCATCATGTCAATGTAGACAATGTAGACAATCAATAATTTTGTTTCAATTTTCCAACTTCTTTTGTCTTCTAAATCATGAAAACAAAACGAATTTGTATTATTTTAGTCTTCCACTCTGCATTTTGTATTTATTAAAAAAAAAAACACTTCTATTGGAAATGCTTACTTCATAATTATACAATAAGATGTCTTATTCGTACTCGTCTTCGACGTCTTCATCAAAACAATTGTATTGATTATCCTCAATTCTCACTGAATAATAAAGATCGTTCAAAAGTCAAGCGATTTCTTGGTATACTTGAAAAAACTCTTTCGATTTGAGCGGAAGAGGCTGTAATAAGAATAAGATTTTTTTTTTACCAAATTTGAAGGATTAGGATATTTTATAGGAATCACATTCCAAACAAAATTGGCTTTTTAATATATTTTTCATAAAGAATCTTAAAAATATTGATTTTTCTTTAAAACAGTCCCAATCTTTAATCAACAAACGGAACAGTCAACCGCTTGACACCTGTTTATTAAAGTGCAGACTGGATCAAAAAGCTCGATATAACTGCAATATGCTACATATTTGTTGTTAGATTTTATTAAAATAAATCCAGGTCATCAAAGCATATTTCAACAACAACGACTGAATTATTAGATATTCAATTTAAATCAAACACGCACCTTTTCTAATTCGAAATAAAATATGCGACAGAATAATCAAGAATGACAGATTGGAATGGAATGTCTTCATTGTCTACATTGTCGACGTTGTCGACTTCATTCTCTACATTGTCGACATTGTCTACATTGTTGACGCAATTTTCTACGTAGAAAGGTAGACAATCAAAGTCGACGTGTAGAGGAACAACACTGAACGCAAGGTAAACAAAATCTAGAATCTCTTTTTTCTTGATTATTCTAGATGTCGATCTTTTCAGATTTTGTCTACGTCTAGATTGTATCTTTCTATTTTGTTGTTGTTGTCGTTTCTAGATGACGTCGTTGTGACTCGTGATCGCTCCCCGACATTATTAACTTTTCCGAATATTCGAAAAATGGCTGCTTTCTTCTTCGTGATAGTACGATCCCAAGCTTTTTTTCGAATAAAAATTTCAATCGTAGGTACTGTTTTCTTTGAAATGCAGTGTCTATTTGCATGCAGCAGTGTAACCAGAGTCAACTTTTCTGCGTTGTTGTAAGAACACAGAAAAAAACAATCAACAAACATATGGTTAATTCTGTGTTTTGAGTATTGTACTAGATATGTATACCTTAGCCTCTATGCCTAAACATAGAATCAAGTTAATCTGAACCGTGTTTCAGGAGGCGGAAGCAATGGCGATAAAGAAGGTTTTATCTTGGCTTAAGGAAAGCGTGATATCCTCCAAGGACATCAACCCCATTGCTTTATATTATTTAAAGCGGAAGATATTTTGCCAAAGGCTTCCTTTTAATTCGTGTTCTGAAAAATACTATTAAAAATAAAAAAACAGGTTGAAAAGAAGTGTTTTATCCTTTTTCAAACCCCGCCCATAACAAACGAATAAAAACACCTGTTTTATTATTCCACCCTTCACTGACAGATTAAAGATCCGATAAATTCACTATTTACTTCTTTTCAAACGAGTGTATCCAACCATTTTGAATTTGCCATTAAGGCGGTAGAACCCTTTTTTATCTTCAATCTTAACGCACTCTTTGAAGGAAGGTATTTTTATTTTATTTTTGTCATCATCATCATCATCACGCTCTGAGATCAATCGCAGTATCGTTTCTTTTTATATCAGGTCATCAGTTGTAATATGTTTGTCTTTAATCAATAAAAACCTTTTAAATGTTTCAAATTTGTAACAAAAAAAGTTCCGTCCTCAAGTGAATTGGAATAACATCCATTTTCCAGTTGTTTTTTCCTTCTGAATGAAAGAAAGATTGATGGGTAGTACTTGGACACTGTGCAAAATAAATTTAATTTAAAGAAAATACGACATTTTTCTTGTGTTCGAATGGTTTCAATTAATCTCAGTGGATTATGTTGGGAGTACAAGATAAATTGGAACCAAAAACAATTTACTAAATGTATGTTTAAAATGTGTTGTTCTTTCTTCAAAGAATGAAGATTAACGAAAAACTCTACTTGATAATAAATTAGTAACACTTTACAGCATAAGCTGAAGTTAAAACATTGACTTTAGGAGATCTAGGCTTTTCAACAAAGTTGGAGAAGAAGGACATTCTGTTATCTGTTCTTAGAATTATTACAATAACACATTTCTCGGTTTTCAAAACCAGCAGAACATTTGATATATAAGCTGAGAGAAAATAAATGCATTTGAAAGATTTAATTTATTTCGTTTAATTGGTATGAGGAATGAGGGAGATCGTACAGAAGTACAACCTAGGACTGAATCTCAAAACCAAGCAGCAAAACAAAATAAAATTCTTGGTTTCTAACAATCAATCGATATAAGACCACCCTGTTTTACTAACCGAAACTTAGCACGAAAAATGTAATGATCAATTAATTGAAACATTATGTATCTAATTATATCATTTAATGCTCTTGCATTACAAATAATGCTTTGCGAAGAGTCCTTGTTTTATACAGCTGTAAATATCTCCCTATAATAAGGTCAATTTGATTTCAAGCAATACCAATGAATGTGACATTCATCAAAACCATTATTAGTTCTATAAGTAAATAGAAACATGAAATAGGAAAAACATATGTTTCAATAAATACTCCTCTCATACCAAAATTGAAATCGTCTGGTTCCTTACATTCATTGTGTGCCTTAAGTATCCAATGACCAATCAGCAACACAAAAGTCCATTCAAAAATAAAAATAGTAAGCATCGTTTGCTACAATACAATGGAGTCTAATCAATGTATTGAACGATAATTTTAGTATTTATGTATGTATACACGACAGCTTCAGGAGCAACCAAAGGCCTAGTGTGATGACTTACACTCTCCAGCATTTCTATGAGTACCTTGAAACTCTGCAGAAATAAGACGAAATAATATTCTACTGCTGAATCCGAACGGCTAATAAAGATTTCCTTTGCAACGGCAAGAGCTATCCCTTTTTGGATAAGTAACTTTCTAGCAAAGGAGCAAAATCCAGCAAAAGTGAGGCATATATTCATATATGGATGCTTGGTATGGTGGAAAACAGCTGAGAATACAACCTTTATTGCATTGGATCGATCAGTACATTGAGAACCAAACTTAAAAAAATATTACCCCAGCAGCAAAAATTTTCCACTCAGAAATATTACAAAATGATTTGGGAACAAATGAAGGGTCTGACTACTACATTGCATGATTGCAACCCATTTTGATTTTGAAAAACCTTTCAAATCCATCATTCCAAGCAGGCAGAACTGGGACAAATCAATGTTCCATAGTTTTCATCTAAATTCATTTTCACAAATGGATCAAAAATGGACATTGGAACAGGAGCTAACTTCTACTTGGAAGCTTTACACATAAGCAGCTAAACAACTAGCATTAACAAAAGCAGCCAGAGATGCATCGATGCTGGATAGCCAGGTAGCAAATAAAATCAATTTCAGCTGTTGGAACGAAATTGAAGCTTGTGAAAAGCTGTCACAAAGAACTCAAAGTTCATGCCTCGTAGCTGATTTTCCTTTCAAATATTTGGGATGAAACTAACTGGGTTTGATTCTAAAATGTTTTTAGTCTTTCAGTCAATGATCAACTCTAGTGCCAAATATTGGCTTTTGTTTTAAGTAAATGTTCTATTCACTGATGATCATGTCAGAGAGAAATTTAACGTTCTACTTATTTATGTTCAATATTTACATTGTGTTTCAATTACAACTCAAGCCTTACGTCACAAATTGGCGCCCAACATGGGGCCTTGTCGTTGTCATGCTCAATCATTTTCTTTTATAATATACATATGCGTTAGGTCAACGAAATCAGAATTCATTCACGTGCTACGTACGATGTACGAAGCGTTTATTTATTTTCTATTCTACCAACCATGAAGCCAGTCTTCCGGAATGAGTTCAATGACGATTTCAAATTCCAAGAAATTGATAAAATGTCATGCAAATTTAGCCATCATGGAAACGAGATTGAAAAATTCCCATTACATTCATTTAAAGGTCACAACGTAGGGCTTTTGCTCGTGTTTTATGCATACACAACAAATGTTTTTCAAAAGAAAAATAAATCAATATTTCTCACTTCACTTTAAAATTAAAAAAAAAATAAAATGTTTTAGGTTTTCTTGATATAGCTTTTCTTAAATTTGTCCGAAAAACATGACAAATTTCCATAATTTCCTGTGTGATTTCCCAAACCATCTTTCATTGAATTTTTTTTTAAAGTATCTTTTAAATCTTTCAGTGAATAGGACTGACTTCCTTGCCTTTCCCTAATTAATTGAAATCTAAGGTTGCTATTCAATAGAACTGACAGCTTGCTAAACACGCATCATATGGATGCATAGAGATTCCAACCATGGTTTCCTATTCTTGGTATTATGCGAAGTGAAATAACATTTAAGTTTATCTGGACTCACAGAGGGTGAAAAGGACTATAGTACAGGGATAAGAAAAAAGCAAAAAAAAAAAAAAAAAAACGATTTCACTTAAAAGAATCGTATACTTGTAAGTGAAGTCATGTGCGGGTGTGCTTTGAAAAATTCCTGCATGAGTGTCTTTCATTTTGTGAAAGCAATGGCATATTACGAAGAAGAATAATTATTATACTTTGAAAAGGATTTTTCATTTCATAAAATGAACAGAATATCACAAATTAGTTCCATTCAAGAATTTCAAAGTTGACATTTAAGAAACTTATTGGTAACGATTAAGTTTTCTCGGAAATCGTCTTTCGGCTTAAGCTTAAGATGACAAGTGATTTCTAAATCAAGATTATTTTAAGTCTTTAAGAATTTTATACAAAGAAAAGGATGTTAGTAGTTTAAACATATGTTTCTGACACTGATAACTGATATAAAAGTGTGGTGTTTTTTTTTTGTCTGTAAAATGCTGAATGTGGACAAAGCAAGAGGGTTCGGAGAACCAAAAATTCTATTTTATTTTTGTGAATTTTGTTTAACATAATGAAGTATCCAAGTACCTATTCAACATTGCTATTATTTGAAAATCTTAAAAACCGATTTATATAAATTTTAACAACCAAAAACCTCAGGGCTAAATCCTTTGTATCATGGGTAACGTTCATCTTAAAGATTAATTATTCAAAATCCTGGTACTCCGTGATCTTAAATTTTTTTTGTAAAATTGATATTAAACTATGTTATGTATCGTTAAAAGTATAGAAATTTTTATATTTTTAAGATTTATTGTCCATTTTAAGTATTTGGGCAGTAGCTAAAATTGGAAAATACAAATAAGATTCAATTTGTTAACAAAACGTGCTGTATATCTTTATGGCAGACCTCACCTATAGCATTCGTGCCCTGCCCTTTGTTCGAACTCTCTGGCAAACTTAGTGCTTTTTGCCCATCGAATTAAAACATATTGTAGCCGACGACGTATTTTACAACTTTTTCTTAAGGGTTTTGTTAAAATTTGAGACCCTTTCAAATCTATTTTACAACATCCATTCAAATGAAACGGTAGGCTTACTCAAGCAGAATCCTTAAAGCTTTTGGAATTTCGTTAACATTAAAAATAAAATGCACGACTGGGTCGTACGACTTGCTCTATGGGTGCAATAGACGACGAAAACAAACGTTTCGAGCAATATGAAGAACTCATGTTTGAAAATTTTTTGAAAAACAACAAAATTTTGGTTAAAACTGGAAAACCCAATATACGGGAGCTTACGTTAAGAAACCTTTAAATATTTAAAATTTAGATGTCATCTTTTGGGTGCTATTAATAATATAAATGTTCACTTATATTGCCAAATTAATAAAACTGTTAAAACCGATTTCCGCTGTTATCATGATGTGTAGCCAAAACTTCTTTCTTCAGAGCATTCTATCTATTACATACAAAGTTTAATCAAATTCGTTAGAGCAATTTTTGAGCAAATTAGAAAAAACAAAAAACAAAATTGCATAAACTGAACGGCGCATTGTATGGGAGCCACCGTTTAGAAATGCTTTATTGAAAAAATTGCGATTCCATCTTATAGAAAATTATAAAGAACTATGCCAAACGAAGTTTGAGTCAATTCCATCAAGCCGTTGCGAATTTATGGCCATTAAACCGTTAAAACCTGATTTTCGTTACAACCATTTAACCCACAAACAAATAACGCAGTTTTTTTTAGAAGTATAAGGTAAAATAAATTTTGAGTACGTATAATGAAAATCGTAAGAGCCGTTTTCGAGCAAATCCATAATGAAAAAAACCGTTACTTGAAAGGAACCAGTTTGAGCTATAGGCTAAAACGAAATAAAATAAAATGCACGACTGGGTCACACGAAATTGCTCTAATGTGTGACAGTGGTGTAGAAGCTTGAGATTTTGATAAAAATACATTTTTCAAAATTCTTAAATAAATACTTAAACTTATTTAGACTGAAAAAAAGTACGCAATTTTATTTCTTGGATAAATTTGAATTTATGAGAATGTATTTATAAAAATCTGGGAGCGGTTTTTGAGAAAAAAAATTTTTTTTTTTGAAAAACTTTTTGAAACAAGTTTGCAAAAAAAATTCAAAAAACGCCAGTTCATAAGTATTCAGCAAATAGATTTATTAAAAAAATGCTTTTAAAACACAAAAAAATATTTTTTTTAAATATTGGTATGCAAATGCAGTACAAATTAAGCTACCTACAGCTATATATGTGTGAAATTTCGAAAGAATCGGTTGAGTCGTTTTCGAGATAGTCGAAAGCAAAAAAAAAAGGTCCTATGAAATGTACCGTTCTTAGACATTTTTTAAAATATTTTTTTTTTAGCCATATGATTGGTCGTACCTAAAAAGCAACACTGATTTTTTTAAATCGAAATCGTTAGAGCCGTTTTTGAGAAAAATAAGCTTTAACGTAACGGTTATATGGCAGGTACCGTTATTTTTCGAGCTAAAAAAAATTTCAATTTCCCCTCTGTACAATACCTAAAAAACACTATGTACCAAGTTTGAAGCAATTCGGTCCACCCGTTTGGGTTGTAGGTGTCTATACATACAGACAGACAGAAAGACATACAGACGGTTTTCGTCTTCGCTTTCATCGTAATGTCATGTTTGATTGTTATCTCAAAAAAAAATTTTCGACGAATGCATAACTTGCCTTATAGTACCTATAATCGCAAGTAAAAATTGTAGTTGTAGGCTCCCCCGCATATCTGGGAAATGTCAGTGTATATGGAAAAAAAACTAAATTTTCATGAATCCCAAAGCGCTTTAAGAAAGTAGAATGTGAAAACTTATAGTTTCTATAAGTAAAACTATGATATGTGACCAAAACCTTTGTTCTGTACAAAAAGTTAAACCTTCTTGCACACATTTTCAAATGGCGTTGAAAAAAAAAACAAACAAAGTTGATTCTAAAATCTTTTTCACACCCTTTTAAAACCCACTCTGGTGTACCCCAGGGAAACCTGCTGGGTCCTTTAATATTTATTCTTGATATTAACGATGTTACATTATATACGATTTTATATAAGATTTTTAAACCAATCAACTCTGCAAAAATGATGGCGACCTCCTGCAATCTGATATATACAATTTTGTAAAGTTTTTTTTCAAGTCGCATGGGTAGATTTTGTTAGCCTGTGGCCATATTGTTTTGGTGACATCTGTCAAACCGGTTGATTCTGTAACTATTGCTAAAAGAACAAGGCAAGTACAACGATTGACCAGCTCGTCCAATTGATACAATTTAATTATTTTTGGAAGAGGACGACGAGATGCCATTTGATGTTAAAAACCATGTGTGGGACGACACCAATGATGATATCTATCGTAAAGGTCATGTTAATTGGCCACGAGATCAAATGCAATTTGACCCTTCTAGACTCTCCTTGGTCTATGCGAATAAACAACAATCGAAAGATGCCCTTACGGTGAACACAACACATCATAACAATCGGTCAAACTCAGCTGGATCTATGCAGAAGAGTCATTGAAAACTGTACCACTCGGATCCGTTCCACTGTGAGGAGCCAGAGAAGTAATTTGAACAATGTTACGAATAATCTGATTTTCATAATATGCCACCATATGAACATAGATTTGGGATACCAAATTCAACCCATAAAGGATTTCAAGCATTTTGCATTGCAACACCCTTACTCGACCAACACGATTTTTTGCAGGAAACAAACTCACTCTACCAAATTAATAATACGTCGAAAAATCTGCTAAGCAAAATGTAACATGAATGTAGAGTTTTGTGTGTAATTTTGATGTCTCTTTCCATACAAAAAAAAAAAAAAAAAAAAAAACACAGGATTTTGCTTTTTTCAAATTAAAACTTCATCCATGCAAATATTTAAATGCCATAAAGTGCAATGTCAATGTCATCAGACCACAAATAAAAACAAAACGAGCAGTAATACCAGGTATGGCTTATCAAATACGATAAAAGGGCAATAACCTAAAAATATGAATGCATTCCCCACGTTGGGCGCCATTTTTAATGAAAGCCGTTTTAATTTCATTGGGACTACGAAAAACTATGACAACAAGGTGTCAACCTTAGTTCCTCTATAACAAAAATTTACTGAACCGAGGAGAATATTTCGTTTCCATCAAGCTTTAGAACATTACACCCCAAACAAAGGCAAACAAAATGCCTTGTGAGGTTTTATCATCCTGTGAGTGTCCTAGAATCATAAATATGCATCTAGTATTGACGCCGCTTTTGAAACCACAATATACTATTAATCAATAAAACAAAAAATTATTTTAAAGGATTTGATTTATATCTTCCAGCAATGTTCTTTCAAATTGAATACACAATTTGCCCAGGGGAACAATTCATTATGAACAAGTGCAAAAAGCCATCACACCACAAACACATGCAGGAAGTCTGCCTATATGAAAAACTTATCACACGGTGTGAGGTTAACAACCCAGAAACATCTACACAGTCCCCATGCCGGGCGCCATTTTCAATGACAACGATGTGAATTTATGCATGTTTGTAAGCGTTTGCTATTGACGTCCTTTTTTTTTTGAGGCATGATACTCTCAATCGCCCAAAAACAAATCGTTTTACAGGCTTTTGCCTGTATTGATGCTCTTTCGGGCGAAAAATTCACTCCGACCAGAAGACAGCAGTTTCATTGTCATCAAGTGCAAAGCCATCACATGCCAAGTAATGGAAAAAATCGTTTTGTTTTTTTTTATTTTTCGAATTGTCGAAGAGGATTTTCGTAAAACTTTCATATGTCACAAACACTTTTGAATGATTGAATGGAATGCTCGAAAAATCTCACAGATGTTGGAAATCATTTTTAAAAACTTTTGGTTGGTGATTAATTTCTTTTGAGCTAATTTATACAGACATTTTAGCAGACAAAAATTTAAATTAATCCCATAGTTTTCATTGAAAACCCTTTAATTTTCAAACAATAAAATGTATCTAAGGCAGTATGTTGTAACAGTGATGTCACTTTTTTTTAATTATTTTTATTTAAAAGTTTTATGTAAGAAAATTGAATTTTATTTTAAGAAATAAATTAAATAAAGCGCAATAATAAATTAAAATGCTTTAAATAAATCATCGAAAAAAAAAATACAATATAATATTATAATCTTCCTCATCAAATGCATGCAAAAACAGTTGAGTGTGCTAGCTCTCTGTGTAATAGTGTATAGTTGTGAAATCCAATTTAAAATTAAGAAAAACAAAAAGAAAATAGAAGAAGAAAAAAATATTAATAAATATAAGAATATAAGAATATGTCATCATCAGCATTAGAATTTATCGTCTTGCACTTTATGTGTTTATTCATTTATCTTTTTGTCTCTTCATGTGTCTTTTAGGCGACATGCTCAGTATAATCGATTTGAAAAAGACACACTCTTGAAAATTTATAGTGTCATACCCTACCCATTACCCATCGCACAGAAAGTATCTAAAACCAAATTTTTCAAGAAACTTAAACTCAAATTCATATTGAAAAAAAAAGTGCTTGAAATTTTGAGGAAACATGAGTTTCATGATAAAAAAAAAAATACTATCTACGCGGAAATCAATAAAGTATCTTGTTATCTTATAACACGAGCCAAGCCTCAGCGAATATTGACTGACGTCGATGCAAACTGAATTAACCATGCACAAAGCAAAAATTCCAATGGCCAATAAAGGGTGGAGAGGGGGGGGGGGGTTATTTTATTATCGTCATTGTCACTCTGTTGCACAACTTCGTCATATGTGTCATATCGCTGCCATAAGCTGGAATTATAGTATCTGGTGACTATCAACGCTCGTATTTATGACGTGTGACAGCGGAGCTCAACCTGATTTCCAGACAACTTTGGGTGCGATAAGATGAACCCTTCTTACTGTATGTGTGGGTGGTTCGTCGTATATATGTACCTACTCCAACTCGTACCTATCACCCTTATGGGATTTTTTTTTAAAGGAACACTCTTCTACCTATCTGTTTATCCATTAAGGTTGATTGTTTTATGCGAATAAGATATTTTGACGCGACGGCGGATAGGTAAATTGAATTTTAGCATGATGTCGTTCGGGAATAGGGAATCGGGAATCGGGAGGAGGCGTATAAGATATTCAGAAATTCACGTATCTCTGCTTCACTAGGCACGGTGGCGATATAAATTTAGATTCCTTCTTTTATTTCTATTTGCAATTACATTCGGCACGCATATAAACAAGAATATACAACGGCACTAAGGTACTAGTAAAACAATCGACAGCAGCAGCAACCAACAATATTAAAAAAAAAAAAATAAAGTTGCTTTCAAAAGATTAGGAACCGCAACGAAAGGGGCTTCTCTTTTTTTCTTTTTTTTTTTGCCTTGTGTGCACAAAACGTCCTTCGAGGAATTTATTTGTTTTCTTTAGCAATATTTTTTTTTATTATTTTTTTTTTTTTTGCACATAAACATATGTTTGAGGGCGGAACTGAATATGATTCAAAATGCAAACATTTTCTGGTCTGCATTGTATAATTTAAGAACTTTCTTTGTTCTTTTTCGCAGCACTTTTTTTTTTTTTAAACACACAAAAAACGGTTTTTTAAACTCGACAAAAAATTTCAAAATTATTAAAAATTTTGTAACGAACAGATTTAGCGGTTGCAATTCTTACGAATGGACGATTGAACATACTGCATGGTGTTAATCCGATGTTGTTGTTGTTTTAATTTTAATTTTAATTTTTTTTTTACGAAAAAACACGGTGCTTTATAAGTAGTGCATTTATATGCAGGCAGAGTGAAAAGAATATAGAGAGAAAAACGTGAGAAAAAGTAAGTATTTATTTTCTTTTTTTTGATTAAAAAAAAAAATAAATTCCACCGAACCGCGCGCGATACGTTCACAACGAATGAGGAAGGATATACTGAACTCTAGTCAAACAATACCGTACCGCAAGCCAAAATACTGCTATTCACCACCACTAGATACCAGAAACCAGAAACACTACAAGAAGACAACTACGAGTACTGCTACTGCCCCTATCGAAAAACACCAACCCCGAAATTGTGGATAAGTGAAATAGAAAAATGATAAAATAGGAAAATTGGAGGAAAAATAATATGAATAGAGCGAAAATGTGCGAAGGAAAAGTTCGCTCTATAGCATTGGGAAATGCTAACAACAACATAAACAGCACCAAACACAAAAAGAACAACAACAACAGCAACAACATGAAGAGCAATTGCAAATTGTTAACAAGCAATTTAGTTCAAATGTTAAAAGGAAAACTTGGGAAAATTTGCAAGAAGTTGATATTTCTTTATCACAAACCATCGCTCTGAGAGAACTCTAGTCTTTTTAGTTCTCTTTCTCTGAGTATCTCAGAGATACAAATATAAACGCGCATGCATCCTAAATTTAATTTCTTTCTTTTTTTAAAAATTCCTTGGCAATAATCAACTTGTTTCTGTTTAATTTTTGAATACAAAGTAAATAATTAAATACAAAAATACTCGTACATAAGTGCAGTCAATACAATCTATCTATCATTAATAAAATGCCAAGTATTTCTATGAAGCAGCTGACAATTGACATGAGGAAACGTAAACAGTTTATTGACATATCATGCTGTTATCATCAAGTGCTGCAACTAGCGGTATATGTAGCCATTGCCATTCCTTCAAAGATAAACACTAAACGTAAACAGTTTTTGAATGAGAGAGTAAAAGCCATTGAGTAAGAAATTAAGAGCTTTTACGAGATGAAGAGCTTTTTAATATCGTTTGAGTGTTCCCACTTTTGTGATCGGGAAAATACCAAAATGTTTTGAGGGTGGCAATGGTATGGGTGTGATTTTCTTGATAAATTTATATAATACCTAAATCTCAATCCACTGTACCAACAAAAAACCTTTCGAATTTGATGAAGGAAGTTGGACTTGTATTGTGCAAATGAAACAAATAATTAAAAACAACTAATTCATTCTTTTACTTTCCTTTCTTTCTATTCCTTTTACCAGCGCCGGATCTAGGGGGGGGGGGGGGGGGCAAAGGGGGGCACTTGCCCCGGGCGCCTGGCCTTGGGGGGCGCCAAATGGAAGATGAAGAAATATAGGAGAGCAAAAAAAAAAAGGTACATATTCAACATTTGAACAGGGCGGCAAAGTAATGCAATGTTTATTTATTTCTTGTTCCTAATATGAAAGAAATATGTAATAAACCACTTTCGTCATTCGTCGGCCTTTAAACAAATTCGTCGCCCCTCATGGGGGCGCAGAATTGGAAGATGAAGAAAGAAACGAGAGTAAAAAAAAGGTCTCCAAGTATATACTTTACAAGTAAGATTCCATTTCCAATATCTTATTTGCTGAAACAAGTTTCAAAAATGAGGAAGCTTTCTTAAAATCGTAATTTATTTCTGCATTACTTACTAAATGCTACTAAAGCATTGAATAATGGATAAATCATTTCAGTTTGAGTTGATGATTGATATTTTTGACTCGTTTCAGCACCTGGATCTATAAAAGTTATTTTTTTTGGCTCAATGCCTTGATGTTCTGAAATAAGAGCGTTATTAAAAAAAAAAAATAAGAATTTAATAACGAAAGGGTCAACTTCGATACAAATTCAGTAATCATAGAAGCGACACATTCTTGGGATGTTTATGTGGAATTCTTGAAATCTAAAAGCACAGACCGTTTGTCAAGTTAAAAAAAAGACAAATTCCATCGAAAGGATATCTACGATGTCGACGGATTTAGAAATTTCAAGTTTTTATGTTTCGTTTGGGAAAAGTGCGATTCTAGTGCTTTCGGGAGTCAGTTAAAACTTAATACTATATTCACGTCAAAATATAGTTTGTCCCCCGTCTGTCAAGGAACAAAAAGTCAAATTTTATCGAAGGATGGCTACGATGTTGATGGATTAAAAAACATCTAAAAAAAACTTTGGTATTGTTCCATCAGTTTTTCTGGAAGGATTGGTTAAAGTTGATCATGTAGTTTAGCCACACGGTGAAGAAAGGTTCGACGCGCCGAGTCCTTGAAAATCTTCTATATTATTTGTTTGTTTACTAAGACTTAACTCAGAAACCACAAAGAATGAAAGGTTGTAATTTGCGCGTGGAATAGGTGATAAAAATCTTTGGCAAGGCTAAGCTGTTAATAGAGTGAAATGGGCTAAAAGCAAAAAAGTGATATAAGACTTAGGGGCCAAGTTATAGCTATCAGAAAAAGCAAACTGAAATATTTTCAAATGCAAATTATCTTGTATTATGATTTGATTTAAAACTGCTGTTGATTTAGTATGAAAAACGTTAACTAGCGAACGGATTGAACTTAAAAGAAAAGTTTGTTGCAATTGCCCATTTCTCAACCTAAAAACAACACTCGGGCGTATACGTACTTTTTCAGTTTATTTAATTTAAAAAAAATCATCCATGTTCTAATATCTTAGACCAATTAAATGGACGGTATAAATATAATTAAGAAGTCAAACTTATCCCTCAATTTTCAACATTTTTGTATCTATCATGGTTTGTATCATCGCGCTATCTGATGCTCGTTAGGGCAGCACAACGTCTGTCGGAATAGCTAGTGAACTATAAAATTTCTAATGTACGAGTTTTTCAAAAGTGGTCTTAATTTTTTATCAAAAGATAATAGTTAAATGTTTGAAATAAATAAAATGCACGACTGGCTCGCACGTACTTGCTCTGTGGGTGCAATAGTATGATGAATTTATGGCCATTTAAAAAAGCCGTTTAAAGCTGATTTTCGTTACGACCATTTAAGCCAAAAACGAAAAACGCTAGTTTCTTAGAAATATCTTAGGTAAGTTAAATTCTGAGTTTAATCAAAATCGTTAGAGCCGTTTTCGAGCAAATTCAAAATGAAAAAAACCGTTACATGAAAGGTACCAGTTTGAGCCGGGCTAAAACAAAACAAAAAAAAAACCTCGACAACCATTTTTCTTCAAACTGCTATATACCAAGTTTGAAGAAAATCTGTCAAGCTGTTTAGGCTGTAGCATGACGTGAAAAAGCACACATTAACACAACCGCACAGACAGACCGGCGGACGGTATGGCGAAAACCACTTTTTTGGGCTTCTCTATCATCGTCATCGTAATGTCATGTTTGATTAAAACCTCGATTTTTTCTGCACGAAACCAATACTTGCCCTATAGAGCAAGTAAAAATGAAAAAGAATTTTTGTTGTGTACTACTGAGCTATTTCACTAAAGCTGTTCTATGGATTAGTTATGATTTTGTATGTCAGTGAGTAAAAGTTAAATGTGCAATCAAAATATCGGACAGAATCACAAATAAGCATACAGCCTTTTAACTTTTTATGAACAACATTAGCAGGTTCTCCGCTGTCGTTTATTGAAATAGAAAATTATCAAATCAATCTGGATTATGGCACATACCCCAGAGTAATCAGTAACATGAGAACCCTTAGCAATACCTTATTTTCTTAGGTTGGGTCACACAGACTTTTATGACATGTATCGTACATAAGCTATTGTCAACAGCATCAAGCATTAGAGCATAAGGATAAAAACAGGTTAACGATACGAGTTCAAGTTTTGTACGTAAACTTAAAAAAGAAAAAAAAATTGCTGGGGGGGGCGCCAAATTCAACTTTTGCCCCCCCTTGAACAAATCCTAGATCCGGCGCTGCCTTTTACCAAATGCCGTGTATTTTGCATTTGAAAGACCTTAGATCTTACACGCATAGGTTGAAATGATTATTGTTATTACAAAACTATTATAATTATAATTCCTATCCCTTTTTTATTCGGAGACAGAGTCTACAGAAAACAAAATGAGAAAAATTCGAAAATAACGTGTATGCGTAAAAAAGCTTAATATTTGTGTAATCATCGTATATTATGCTCCTTCTTAAGCAGAGGCATTGTATATATATTTTTTTGTATACTAGCTGACCCGCGAACTTCGTTTCGCCATAATTCATCAATGTATTGAAAATAATAATTCTTTCATATGCATTCAATTAATAGCTGATATTTTACACTTTTTATTTATGTGTATAGATACTGTGGAATTTTAAGTTAATTCGGCTTATCAGCTATCCGCCAGTGAAAATCCTGTCAAAATCGGTTTAGCCGTTTACGAGATAAGCCGGAACAAACAGACAGACAGACAGACACAAATTTTAAAAATTGCGTTTTTGTTATAAGTACCGTATGTACTTTTATACGCATTTAGTAAAAAACTGATATTTTGAAATTACAAACAGACACTTCATTTTTATTTATGTGTATAGATTAACTTCATTTACCATGTTTCAATGGCTGCGCTAGTTTTGAACTTTTAAAAAAAAAAACGAAAAAATCAGACAGACAGACAGAATTGTCTATGAAAATTATTATTATTATTACTATTACTAGATGACCCGGCGAACTCCGTACCGCCTTTTTTAACATTTTTGAAATTGCTGAATTATTTGTTTTACTATTTCTGCATCACGCTAAGCTTTACATGGGTGTACAGTAGCTGGCTATGGAAATCTAACACTTACAGTATTAGTAAATTAAAATCAGTTCAACGATCAAAAATTCTATATTTTAATGCGTTTGCTGTATAGAAAGTGATTAACCTGTCAAAAAAAAAAGAAGTTATTCACCCCTTCTGATCTGGCTACAATTTACAAAGCGATATTTATACGCCCAAAATAGAGTATAAATGCCTTCTCTCGAAAGTTTCTTCTCAAACTTGTTTACACATGCTGGATAGAGTTAAAAAATAAGCATTATAATAAATAGGGGAGAAGAGGATTAAGGATTATAGAAACATTTTCATCACTTGAACATCGTCGAAATTTTTCATGTCTTTCCTTATTTTACTGCTCCTTTTTCAAAATTGCTCACTCTATTTAGCCAGCTGCGTTCCTCGCTTTAAGGGATTCCAGAGTATAATACTCTTCTTTCTTGGAATGCTCATCAGTTTACACTTGGACTTGGACTCGGAAGAACCGTGAAATATAGGAATTCCTTCTTCAGCCGAAAAATTTATTTTTATCAAAATCTCAAACCATAAGACCACTGTCACACGTTAGAGCGAGTTCGTGCGACCCAGTCGTGCTTTTATTTTTCCATCCGAAGAGAAAACAAATAGTGCCGATAGTTTGCTGACTCTCGAACACGCAACTAACATTTCTCCAAGCGAAAAACACAAACTACGTACCGCTTCCCTCCTAAAAAATTTGTTTACCTTGTTTAATACAAATCCAAACACAAAATTACCTGGCATTCGTTTCAATCCTAACACAAAGAGATTATTTGGTCGAATATTCTGCTTATTGAACTGCTTTTTGATGCACAATATACATAAAAGGCAATAAGCCCCGCGACGTATTGCCTGTTCCCTTATATATAAATAAAACACTGCAATTGATTGCCTCGTACAAATTTATACATTAATTCATTGTCGAAAACACTTTCATTTTTCCCTCTTCACCCACCTTTCCGAAATTTTTTAAGATGCATTGCAATTCAGTAAAGTATTTAAATCAAATATAATTTTCATTATTTTAAAACTATGCATTCCAATTGTTGACAATTTTGAATATTTGTGACAAAATTTACCAAAAATGCATTTCTGAAAAACTACTTCACCGATTTTTGACTAATCTTCATAGAAAACTTCGAAGGCATCCTCAAAATATCCTTCCAAAAGATTTGTTCTTATATTGACCAAATGCACTTAAAATGCATTCATGTCAAATCGATTTTTTTAAAATTTTCTTTTATACAAACCTTCTCCTGGCAATATCAAGAACACAAAATAAAGAATTTCCATTTTGGCCAAGTATTTCGGAAGTTATGAGGGAAAACACATTTCTGCGATCCATTTTTATATAAAGAGATTACAAAAAAATCGATAACCATAAAATTATAACATAGGGTAACTGTGGCGTATGCGTACTTTTTTTTAATCAAAAAAAAAAAAAAAGATGTTTGTTTTTATTCTAAATACAACTTATTACCAATCGCTTTTGAAAGTCTTCCGAAAATTTTATTTTTACGAATGCATAACTTGCCTTATAGTACCTATAATCGCAAGTAAAAATGAAGCTATTTACTAAATGCATATGAAAGAATTATTATTTTCAATACATTGAAGAACTTTGGCGGAACGAAGTTCAAGGGTCACCTACTCGTAGTATTAAATAAGCACTAATATAAGAACAGAGGCAAATACATATTATTATGTTTAAATACCTGAAAAAAGGTACACAGTACATGAGCTGATTTGCAGCTTGTTGCTTTTTCATGTCTTTTTTTTCAAAGAAAATAATTTGAAGAACTTACACTGGTAACACTGCTGCTTGTGAACAGGACACTGATTAAATAATACCACCAGGAACTTTGCTTGTATATTTTGCCATTGGATGTTGAACGGAAGTTTGGGAGAGATTTTTCACAAAGAAGGAAGTTTTTGGAAATTTTGAATTATAGTTAATAGTGGTCGATGAGTAGCACTTCTCGAACTTAAGTTACATGCTCATAAAGTTGACAGCGGTTTTATTGTGTTCCGTAAATACCACTCTAAGAGTACAAAATATACAAACGGATCTTTTTTAAAGGGGCTTAGCTCCGTGCTTTCTAAAAAGCACGTACCAATAAAATACAGACCTCCAACTCACTGTATGGTCTCTCTTTTTGCCTACAAGCTGAAAATCAGCTGATATGCCATTTATTTTGAGAGTGGGACGCTCTCCCTTGCTTTTTAAACACACCAAAAAAATAAATGGCATACACAGGGATAGTTTCCATCACAAAAAAATGTACGTACACGTATTCACAGGCACGAAAAAATATTTCGAGGGTGTTTCAGGTAAGAGTAGTACGAGTTCCCGGTCTGTATTGGTCTGTACTTAAACGGTGGAGTTCGAATCATCTTCAAATCAATAGTATTACCATTGGTTTTATAATCTTAAGTTTTTCCAATAAGAGGAACGTTTGGCGCACCATCTATGGGCGAAGTTCACAAACACTTGATTGGTGGGTTAGGAGTGGTTTTGTCTAGATTGCCATGGAAAGCAAAAACAACAAGACGAAGTACACAAACAAAAAAACCGGTTCCATGAAATATATATAAAAATATGCCTACGTCCATGTGACTGAGAAACAAGTTGCCATACACTCATATTTTCAATTATAATAAAGTGAAATCAGCCTATACGCTAAGGACACACAAATGTAGGCAGGTAAAAAGAATTAATGACTTAACTTCGATTACCATAAAATTATAATATAGGGTAACTGTGGCGTATGCGCACCATTTTCGATCACAAAAAATAATTTTTTTTCATTTTACTGGCTAGGTATCTACTCTAAGGCAAGTTATGGATTCGTGCAAATTTTTTTTTTTTTTTGAAATATCAATCACACATGACATTACGATGATGGAGAAGTTGAAATAAGTGGGTCTGGAAATTCAGTCCATCAGTCTGTCGGTCTGTTCGCCCCTCTACAGCCTTAACCGATATGCCGGTTTGCTTCAAATTTAGTATTTAGAATATTTGGAATTTTTTTCATTTTTGCTCTAGGTCGAAAAATAACTGTACTGTAGGATACTATTGTTTTAGAACAGTCTATCTTTAAGTAAAAATAGATTTTTCGGAATTTGTCTTATAACGGTACCTTCTCGTAAATTATTCTTCCGATTTCAATACAAAAAATTCCACACCCATTTATAATCAAATTTATATTCCATTCCAAAATTTTCAAAAAATTGTTTTTTCGATTTTTAAAAATTATCTAAAGAAAAATGTATTTTCGAAATATTTCCAAAAGGGGGGGATTGAATTTTTTTAAATAATTTTCACAGATGAAAACTAGAAATGTTTGTATAATAGCATACTCAAAACAATGTTTTTTTTTTTAAAAAAAGTCATTTAAAAAAAAACTGGTCGAATTATTTTCAATATTTTTTTTGCTAGATAGATATTTGGCAAAGAAATTTTAGTGCATACACAGTTTTCACAAAGAAATTTTTAAACTCTAAAAAAAAAAAATTAAGATTTTTGTAAATTATTTTTTTTTTTCAAATAAAATCTACATTGCCCCCTACGCAAATATCTAGTATAAGAGCAAGTTCGTGCGACCCAATCGTGCATTTTATTTTTTATTCAAATTAACAGCCTTTAAAGAATAGCTTTTGAGAGTCTTCCTAAAACAAAACAAAAAACATTTTTAAAATGTTTGTCTGCCTGTCTGTTTTGAACACCGATTTCGAAGAATAAAATACAAAAACTCCTAAAGCGAATCATCAATCGAATCGAATCGTTGGTATTATTATATTATTATTATTATTATTATTTTTTTTATTATTATTATTATTATTATTCTTTATTTCAAAAATTAACAAATAAATTTGGGTTTACAAAGAATTTATGGACATGGCATATTGCCGTCTGCCAGATAATGACATTTATAATATCTAATTACTATCTATCATTTTTTTTTATTGTGAACCATTTTCATATATGTATGCAAGCAAAGTGGGTAAATAAATTCTTTTATATTTAAAAGCCCGAAAAAATTTACACATGACCTGAAATCAAACTCAATTTTGTAGGGAAGACTTTTGCCACCATAAGAATTGATAATGAAATACTTACCTATATCTGAAAACCAAAAATAAAATGATTACTTACCATCGTCGCAAATACCACGATCTCATTTTATTTCACCACATCCTACGACAGCATCAGCAAATATAAATCATACTGATGTAAACCGCCCTTAAGGCGCATAAAAATTCACCTAATGATTGAATGACGTAAACCTAAATTCCTCAAACTGTCGTTATACCAAATGACAGCTGACTCCTTTTCGCTATTCGAATACTTCCTGGCAGACAAACCTCCATCATTATTTCTCTTTGCCATTCAACCACCGAGCAGACAACATCTGCTACTTTGTTCATCACGGGTTATTAACAAAAAATATAATCCGACTGCCCAACATCTACATTGGGTAATCTCAAAATATTTGAGGAATCAGCATCCATCAACACCAGGAAAGCCGATAGAAGGTAAGAAGAATGAATATTGGATATAGTGGAGTAGTTATTTAGGATTTATCAAGTTGGATTAGTGGTGTAAAAACCCCAATTCTTAAAGATTAGGTAGTCTTCTTGTGGTTTGGCAAAAATTCTTCCACCCCATCTTCTTTGTCCTTTTAGGTATGTTTAACAAGGGAAATCTGTAAAGCGGGACGAGCCGCGCCGATAATAGAATCCAAATTGTAATCAGAGATCACCGTGGGAGCATCAGACGCCAATCTTGGAAGCGTCCAACGCGGGAGCAACCCAACAAGATGTGCAAAAACGCATATCCAACGCGGGAGCATCACACCAATAATGTGTAATAAGAATTCACATTCAACGCGGGAGCACCTTTTAAATCGATCTACATTTGTGTTCTGGAGCACCTAATAATAAAATTAAAGAAACAGCATTTGCGAGGACAGGATTTATTTGTGTTGGTATTTTTGACCAGGAGTCAAATAAAGGATTTGGTTTTGGAAAAGTATTTATAACCAGTGGTAATCTACACGCTGGAATACCAGGTAACTGAGATATATACCTTTTTTTTTGCAATCTAAATACCTAAATCAGTGGAACTGCTCCGAACGACAAA
Organism: Platycheirus albimanus; assembly: GCA_916050605.2. NCBI lineage: Eukaryota > Metazoa > Arthropoda > Insecta > Diptera > Syrphidae > Platycheirus > Platycheirus albimanus. The sequence goes on along the minus strand of OU696696.1, from coordinate 7,803,980 downwards.
AAAATCTGTGCCAAAGTGTGTGTGTAGTGCTCCCTTCAATTTCAAATTCAAATATTCGATCTTACGCTTCGAAAGTTTTCTTCGATTTTCATTCGTTATTCTGCGAATTTTATTCTTCGATTTTTCGAGTTTATTCGTAGATTAAAACGCCACCGCAGACGGTTAACGTCAACGCGGCATTTTTGGAATTCTTTTTTTTTGTCAACGCCCTAACCCTACGCACGAATTGGTTTCAAATTTTGTTCTGCATATTACAACCATCATCCTAATAGCAGAATCATATTCGACAAGCACGATAAGATACTACGCAAACGATACCTACCTGGATTTACCCATCCCGATACATTGAGGATAATAATATTGAGTGGATATACCTACAGTTTTTTTTTTTTGTTTTGTCCCTTCGATTACGCACAAATATGCACACCGACACCACGCACAATTCAAGAGCACATAATCAATAAACGCATAACATACACATGCGTATGAAACCTTATCGAGCGCACATTCAGCGCAACCAAATCTACGAGAGATAAAGATACTGTTCGCCGCAACAAACATATTCTGGTTCGAGCAGCGTTATTCGTCGAAAAGCAAATCTCTCCAGTGGAGTTATTTTGTGAACGCCGACCAAATCCCTGTTTGTATTTCGTCATCGTCGTCGTCGAATCTACGCAGTAAATCTTCGGAGATTAAGTTAGTTTTAAGATAGGATTTCCTTCTTCTTTTAGCATCTAAGTTTCTTTTTCCTCTTTACGGATGTATATGTGGTCATTTTTATTGAAAAGCCTAATCAATCAAATCAAATATCAGTGCGAACTATTAGTGCATAATTTTGAGAAACATTTTTGAATCGAATCAAGAACAATTTTGTTGAACACGAGAACGACAGAGATCGCATAAATAAACAATTATTTAACCAAAAGAGAAGAATCGCAACGAAAAGAAGTAACGAAAGTCATATCGAAACTAAACATCAATGACCTACCCCAACTTTTTTTTTATTGCCCATACATTTTCATTTGACTTATACATAATATAATACCTTTCATTTAACAGCAATTGCTTTTCAGCTAGTACCTGGACGAGAGCAGTGCACTACCCTCCGGAAGGTCTGGTTTAGTTTTTTTTATTAAATTTCATTTCCATACATAATTACATTAATCATATACATATATATTTATTGAACATAGATATTTCATCCTCATTTTTATACCTTTCCCTTCCCATCCTACTACATCTGAGTGACGGTGCCGAATTGGAATCGTACACGGAATCCTAAATAACGTACCCTTGGACAAACGGTCCATAATTTTTTTTTTGAGGGTGCTTGGGTTTCATTTGGTTTTGTTGTTGGAATTTTTGATCGCGTAGCTATACGTTAAAGTTTCATTCGTTTTGCTTCGGGTTTTTGAGAAAAGATTCTTTTTGTTTGTTTTTTGAAGAAGTATATGCATACACATACGCAACAGTCGTCTGTAAATAAAGTAAATTCGGTAAATAAATGAATGGAATCGGACGGAATCCGATATTTTTATTTTCAAAGAGACAATACGTGTTTGAAACAATTAATTTTTTTTTTGTATTGAGTAAATTTTCGCTACATAATAATTACCTATCGGTCGCGAACAGTAAGGCTAGAAAGTAGTGATACTTTTTCGTGTCCTTGATAGTTTTTTTTTTATGACAGTTCGCTTAGTTCAGTTTTATATGAAGTTTAGTTATTCATATACTTTTTAATTAACAAGATTAAAGTTCATTCAGACCATATTAGATTTAATTACGAATATAGTATTTCATGATTATATTTCTTTTTAGAAGTAGCGTTTGTAAGATTTTTAGAATTAAGTTAAGTAAAAATAATTAAGTTTCTTTTTAAGAATTTTGTTATTTAGATGAATAAATAAGTTAATTAATACGTTTTATTTTATAACGTTGATGAAAATTTTGCTTTTCATTTTCTTTTTGAAGTTTTGAGTCGTGGACTTCCTGTTATTGAGACAGGACGTTTGGAATTTATTATCCTTGGTTGTACATAGTTATTTCTGATGGACTAAGGTAATATTTTCGTGGGGGATGGGACATTTCGCTGAGCGAACAACGTAGGAACGGACAGTTTAGGATGGTAGCAGTACGCAACGGAGTTATGTGAGCTAGTGAGTTTACATTGGTTGAGTTAGTTTGTAGTTAGGAGTTTATAGTATGTTTTGGAGATAAAGTAACTCGCTTCGGCGGGTTTTCTTTTGGTTAAGGGGTTTCGTAAACATTAATTTAGATTAGGGTCATACACGGAACCATGGATCCAGTGGTGAAGGAGTTGGTATAATTCCCTCTTCATTGGATATGGGTGGGTTTAGAGACCTTGGGGGTTACATTTCCATCTTCAGTATCCCCCCCCCCTCTTTGGACAAATTCAGTCACCCTGTCCAGGAGATCTTCCTATATTAACCGATACTAGGGAAGAATAGATAAATAGGGTATCGCACTATTAATTACATCATTATAGTGCACAATGGTAGCTGAAGGGGCCATGTAGATAGAGATTGTTTATTCGAAAGAGACGTCATTTAGGGTGTTTAAGCTTCAACCGGTAGACTTGATACCTGTCGCCACAAGCGGTGTTTGTATGGGCAGCCCTAGGATTCATAGAAGTAAAGGAGGTTCGGAACATCAGAACCATATGGTCTGCGATATCAAAACGAGGTAACAACCGTCGTGATCGCATTGCAAGTTTCCACCCCTGGACTGAGCATGGCAGGGTGAAGCGCAGGCCAGCCGCGGTGCTAGATCCACGACACCCTTTCGCTGTCCGACGACTTTATAGACCTTCGATTGAGGAAGCTACTCTTGAGATGAGTGTTCTATGTTGTCGTGGGATTGAAGGGGCATGATTAAATGGAATGTAAGGATGCAGCTTCATGACTCTTTCGGACTACGAACGGGACATGTACGTACTAACCTCGTCTCTATAATTGCCTATTTGGTCGGGAGGATACGTAGGTATGTCTCCTAGGTGTTCACAGGACTAGGCGTGGTTCGAGTTAGGAAAGTATATGATCTTGTTTAAAGTTCGTGGAGGTTTGTTAGTGGTTTTTCCAGTTCAGTTTAGTTATGGTTTAGTAAGAATTAAGGATACCTGAACATCGGAGGTATAGGAGAGAGTGTGGTCTGGGGGCTAGCCTTCGCCTAGTTATACGATTCTAGTAGCTTGATCGGGTGTATGACAGGTGGGACTAGGTCTCAGCCCGCTCGAAACATTTCGGTAGTGAGATAATTTTTGAGTTAAATTTTAGTTTGAGGTTTGATGCCCTTGGTCCGAGGTGACTTCGGGATCAGTTTTAGTGCTTTGGTCTATGTCTGGTCACATTAGTCACAGGTATGGTGGTCTGCCGTACACGTGATTGAATGGGACCGTCCTCTTACATTTGTATTCTGTTTATTATCTACGTTACAGGTGGCGCTCAACTTGGGCATAAGATTTATATGCCCTACCAGCCCTATTTGTGCGCTCAGATATAATTATCTTAGTTACAGATGGCGCTCAAGGTGAGGCTAAGTTTTCAAGTCTCATGGGCCCCGATTGTGCGTTGGATGATGGATAGAAGCATCTGTTCTGTTCATAATTTCAATTTCCATTTATTATCTTAGTTACAGATGGCGCCCAACGTGGGGCATAAGATTTATGTGCCCTACCCGCCCCATTTGTGCGCTAAGATATTATTATCATTCTCTCATTTCATTATCTTAGTTACAGATGGCGCCCAACGTGGGGCTGCCTAACAATTACATTAAGGTTTCAAGTTTTGAGATCTACCAATATCATTTTAATCGAGTTTTGAAGTTATGAAGTTTTTTTTTGAGTAAACAATTTTTGGGTGATTTGAGCGATTTTCGCTTTGATCAATAGTAGTTGAAGTTTTGTTGTGGAGTTTTGTGATTTTCATTTGCTAGAGGTAGCACATCGAAGCTGTGTAGAGGATGCCATTTTGTCCGGAAGATTGGTGACTATTCCCGATCTTTGTCTGTTGCATTGGATCCACTCGCAGTCTCTCAGCCTCTCGAGTAGGAACTTCTCTTCCCTTGTCCGGATTTAGACGCATTTTGGTTTTAAATTGTCTGTTGCTAGGTCAGTGAGTTCCGATTCGTTAGCAGGAAATAGGTTTCCGTGTGAAGAAGTGTTTTGTCGTTCGACCGGTGGTTGGTGATATTTTCCTGACGCACGTCTGTTGCGAAGACAATACGTCTCTTCCACAATTCCTTACTCCAAATTCACTTTCAATTCTTCAGAGATGAAGTATATTTAAGTATTACTCCAGTAGTACAAGAATACAATAATCCTTAATCTACATATTTATGGAATTAGTTTGTTCAAGTTTTTTTTTTGAGTTGATGGAAGTAGAGTAGTAGTCATGAAGTGCTATCCGGTGGTTGGGGACGTTTACCCGACGCACGTCTGCAGTAGCATAATGACCTATTCTCTTTCCTACAAAGTCAAACGATTTGAGTTATAGTATTTCTGTCCTGTTTAGTGAAGACGTATTTTTTTTTTCTTTTGGGCTAAGTAGTTGCCTTAGTCCGCCGTTCCTTCGAAGTTGCTTAGGGGAGTGTCCGTCCCCCGGTATTTTTGATGAAATTTTTGAGATTTTTGAGTTATTTTTGAGTATTTTTGAGATTATAGTTATTTATGAGATTTTTGAGATTTTTGAGTTATTCTTGAGTACATTTTTGGGATAGTGCCCGCCTATATTTTTGAGTTTTGAGTTCATTACATTTTTGGGATAGTGCCCGCCTATATTTTTGAGTTTTGAGTTCATTACATTTTTGGGATAGTGCCCGCCTATATTGAGTTTTTTTTTGAAGTAAAGTTCAAGTTTAAGTATCTTTAAGTAAGTTTTTGAATTATTATTTTCGAGTAAAGAGTTAAGTTTTTGGTTGAAGTATTTTGAAGGATAGTGTAGTTTTTTTTTGATTTATTTTAGCTATTTTTAGTTTTTTTTTTGAAGTTTAAGTTTAGAGTTTAGTTATTCAGTTTGAATTTTTTTTTTGCTATAGTTTAGATTTTCTTTCATTAAGTTAAGTATTGTATTGAGAGTTAGTAATCTATCTTTAGAGTTTTGGAGTATATAGTTAGGAAGTTCATTTTGAGTTATTAAGTCTATAGTTAAGTTTAAATTCAATTTTTTTTTGTAAGGAATTATTTCTGGTTTAGGTTCTTACAATTTTTTTTATATATATTAAGTCGCAGAGTCTCTAAGCACAGCTGAGATATGGTGCGACCACCAAATAGAAAACAAATTGCCGCTGGGGTGCAAGGCCAGGCAATAGACGTTGTTATTTCATCACCACCTGTACCACCAGAAAGGGGGGAAGATAATGCGCCCGCACAGGTAATAATTCCAGTCGATCCTGTTACTGATAGGTCGGCGGACGAAGACTCTGAAGGTCAAGTTTTAGACGAAGGAGGCACTGCTGGACGCGATGAAGATCGTCAAGCAGCCATACGAATGGTCGCCGAAAATTCTTCGTACATACAAAATGTAGTTTCTGCTTCCATCGAACTTCATCGTGTCGATGAACGTAGGTTCATCCAAGAACAATTGGCTCTTAGCCAGAAGGCTCTGTACGAGCAAGTCGCTAAATTGTTTAAAGCAAATAGCAACAAACACGAACTTCCGTCTACTTCAAAAGGCATTCAGCCTAGATCGAATGCTGCATTTCATGGACCCCAGGGTCGCCCTAGTGGCGTTCCACAGAGAACAGTAGCTCGAGACATTACAATCTCTGTACTTAAAACTCAAGCGCCAGGTCAGCCTGACCTTGCTGACTTACTGACACCAACGTATGATCCAATACCGCCTAGGCCCACGGAACATGTTCTTCCTCCGGCGGCTATGGAACAAGGAGCTAGCGTTGATGATTTCTTGAAGCAACTAAGTGATTTCAATTTCAATGACCATCCTTCTTCATCGCCACTTCGACCAACACCATCCAACTCCAATTCCAATTCAAGGTTACTGCAATACCACAAGTGGGGAATCAAGTTCGACAGTAAAGGTATGTCTGTCGATGATTTTCTATTTCGATTAGACCGAATACGATCTAGTTATGGCGTAACTTGGGATGAAGTAGTTGGAAATTTTCACCACTTTGTGGGAGGCAACGCGGAGTCTTGGTACTGGATGTACGTGAAAAGTAATCCAGACGCTCCTTGGAGAGCACTCAAATCGGCTTTAATTGAACAGTTCCGAAGCCTTGAGACCGACTCAGAGTTGTCTCGTAAGATTGCTGATAGGAAGCAGTTGCCAGGAGAGTCGTTTTCTGACTTCTATGACGCATTGATGCTTCTTAACAGTCGTATGCGTGTTCCAAAGTCGGAGAAGGAACTTATCGAAACCATCAAGCTCAACGTTAGACGTAAAATGGGAGAGTTACTGATCACTTATAGTACCCATAGTCTTAGGCAGCTGGCCTATATTTGTCGCTTGATCGAGAAGTCCCTTGACCGACCGGAGAGCACGCGTGGCCCTTTTGTGCCGAACACGCAACGACCACCAGTGAGACGTTACGTAAACGAAGTAAATGACGAACCGAATATTGAATTGGCTGTTGCCACTCCAACTCAAATCGAAGCGCTCAAACGAGATCCGAGCCAAAATAAGTGCTGGAATTGCCAGGGCATGGGTCATGGTTTCCGGGATTGTAGAGAGCCTAGAGACAAAGACAAGATTTTCTGTTTCCGTTGTGGTCTCGCTGATGTCTACAGTCCAGATTGTCCTCGTTGTGCGGGAAACGCATATCGGAACAATCCACCATCCGGGGGGATTCGTTCCGTGAAAACCGAACCGGAGTTTTAAAAGCGGACGAACCGTCATCTAAAACTCCTATATCCATATTAAGTAGAGATAAGAATAAGTTACCAGTTGTAAATGCTACAACAACACGTTTTATGAATTCTAACAAACCAACTAATGAAATTTTAAGAAAACCTTTCCACGAAAGGTTACAAAACTATTATGAAGTCCGAAAACGCATAGTGACGTTTCCGGAAATATCCAAACGCATTAGGCGCACTAGAGATCGATTTATTGAGAAACGAATTTTATATCGTAATATAGCTTCGACGACATTGGGCGATTCTGGTGATCCCCGTCCCTATGTCACCGTCGAGCTTTTGGGGGACAAAATACTAGGTCTATTAGATTCGGGGGCCAGTATTAGTTGTATAGGCAACGACGCCTTAGAATATTTATCTGGTAAAGGTGTTTCTCTTAAAACGATCGAATCAAGTGTGTCCACCGCGGATGGCAAGAAACAAAAGATCTGCGGAATGTTTACGACCGACGTTAAGTACAAGGGTGTCATTCACAAAATGAATTTTTATGTCGTTCCGACATTGGCACAGAGACTGTACTTAGGCGTAGATTTCTGGCAGAAATTTAAGATTGCACCGAACATTATTTCGGGATTGTCACTAGACGTGACAGATAAATTGAACGATAGACTAGTCAACCAGGTTAAGCTGACTAGTGATGAGTACACCAAACTCGATCGAGTGATCCGAAGTTTCCCTTCGTTCACTGCCAAGGGGCTAGGTAAAACGAGTTTGGTTGAACATTATATAGATACAGGTGATGCCACTCCTATCAAACAGCGGTATTATCCTGTCTCTCCGGCGATTCAAACCCTGATGTATGCGGAATTGGATCGCATGCTTTCTTTGGGAGTAATCGAGGAAAGTACAAGCGCGTGGAGTTCCCCGGTTGTGCTAGTGCGCAAACCCGGTAAGAACCGCCTGTGCTTGGACTTTCGCAAGGTGAATAGTGTGACCAAGAAAGATGCGAGGCCAATTGCGCATATAGAGGGGTTGCTGGCGCGCCTTTCAGAAACACGCTTCATTTCAAGCGTGGATCTGAAGGACGCGTTTTGGCAAATACCGCTGGAGAGGAGTTCTCGGGAGAAGACTGCCTTCACGGTACCAGGGCGTCCCCTGTATCAATTTAAGGTGATGCCATTTGGTCTCTGCAACGCTCCGCAAAGTTTGACTTATCTGATGAACTTGGTAGTTCCTTCGGAGTTGCGAGACCAGGTTTTCGTCTACCTAGACGACCTTTTGGTAGTGTCGAAGACCTTCGACGATCACTTAAGAGTTTTAGATATTGTAAGTCGACGGTTGAGTCATGCAGGACTCACCATCAATGTCGAGAAATCTAAGTTTTGTTTTAGCGAGCTTCAGTATCTCGGCTATAAGGTAGGACAAGGTTGTCTGAAGGCGGATCCAGACAAAGTCGCCGCCATCATTGACTTCCCGGTGCCAACAACCACCCGCCAGGTGAGGCGATTCTTAGGAATGGCAGGTTGGTACCGGCGATTCGTCAAGGACTTCTCTACCTTGGCCGCTCCTTTGACCGATACGCTGAAGAAAGGCAAAACTTTCGCACTCAACGAAGATGCAAAGACTGCTTTCAATAGTATCAAGCAGGCTCTAACTACTGCACCTGTGTTGACTAATCCTGACTTCAATAAAGAATTTGTCATTTTATGCGATGCATCCGCGTCCGGTATCGGATGTGTTCTCTGCCAGCGGGACGAAGACGGGGCTGAACGCCCGATCTATTACTTCTCCCAGAAGCTGAACGCTGCGCAGAGAAACTATTCGGTCACCGAACGCGAATGCCTCGCTGCATTTTTGGGGATTCATAAGTTCCGTTCCTATGTGGAAGGGTATCACTTCAAGGTAATAACCGATCACTCCTCATTGAAGTGGTTGATGAGCCTGAAGGACCCTACTGGTAGACTGGCCAGGTGGAGTATGAGACTCCAAGGTTTCGATTTCGAGGTTGAGCACAGAAAGGGTACACTTAATGTGGTCCCTGACGCTCTTTCGAGGGTGTACGAATCTGATGCCTTAACGGCAGAAAGCTACATGGCATGTATTGCTCAAGTCGAAACCGAGGAGGTGCTCCACATTGACCTGGAGGACCCAGCGTTCAAGTCTGAAGAGTACCTTCAGCTCATCAGCCGCATCAAAGAGGAGCAGGAGAGATTACCCGACCTCAAAATTTCTGAGGGTTTCATATATAAGAGAATCAAACATTCAGTGGGAAATCCGTTGTTGGACGATCTGTCATGGAAGTTATGGATTCCGACAAAGTTGACGGAATCCTTGATTTCCTTGGCACACCGTCCACCAAGAGCTTCGCACGGGGGAGTGGTTAAGACCATTTATAGGCTCAGGCAGCAGTTTTATTGGCCAGGCTTGTATTCGCAGGTCAAGCAGTTTGTGGACAGATGCGAAACATGCAAGACAACGAAAGCCTCCAATATGACTTTGCGAGCGGAGATGGGGGAGAGCTTTAAGGTAGAACGTCCATTCCAACACCTCTACGTGGACTTCCTCGGCCCTTATCCTAGATCCAGAAGCGGGAATGTGTATATTGTCATAGTTGTAGACCAACTTACAAAATTTGTGTTCATAAAACCCCTTCGGAAGGCCACTGCTGTAAATGTTATTAAATTCCTCCGGGACGAGATCTTCCTAATCTATGGAGTACCCGAGAGTTTACTCTCGGACAATGGTTCTCAGTTTCTGAGCCACGATTTCAAACAGTTGTTGGAAAAGTTTGGAGTAAAGCATTACCGAACTGCAGTATATGCTCCACAATCTAACGCCAGCGAGAGGGTGAACCGATCAATTTTGGCTGCGATTAGAGCATATATCGACCCTCGACAAACAAATTGGGATGCCCATTTGTCGTCGATTAGCAGCGCGTTAAGGACCACGGTACATTCGACTTTAACAATGTCCCCATATGAGGCTCTTTTCGGCCAAAGGATGATAGAGCATGGTGCAGACTATCGCCTACTAAAAGACCTGGGTGGTTTGAACCATTCAGAAATCGATTGGTTGCCGAAAGTGGCCAAGATGAATATCTTGCACACATATCTGAAAACCGCTCTCGAAAAGACTCATGACGCATACGAAAAAACTTATAACCTTCGTAGTCGCAAGGTTGATTTTAAAGTGGGAGATATAATTTATAAACGTAACACTGTGTTGAGCGACGCCACTAAGCATTTTAATGCTAAGTTGGGGCCGAAATTTGTGAAAGTCACCGTAACAAATGTAATTGGTAATAACTTATTTGAAGTTGAAGATAATACGGGGTATAGGACGACGTCCCATACAAAAGATTTAAAAAGATAGTAAAGTGTGATATAAGCAGAGGTAGTTATGCCCGGCGCTCAGCTGTGCATGAGACTCTGTTTCCATTTATAGAATTAAGTAGGTTAAGTTAATATTAAGTTATAAATAGGTATTAGCTCATATCATATATTGGGTATACCTAAGTCTATGTATATTGTTTTATCAGTCTTCGTTTTCTTGTGTTTTTGTCACGAGCGGGGCTCATGTCAAAGTCACAAGCTTTGTAGGGAAGACTTTTGCCACCATAAGAATTGATAATGAAATACTTACCTATATCTGAAAACCAAAAATAAAATGATTACTTACCATCGTCGCAATACCAAAAACTCATTTTATTTCACCACATCCTACGACAGCATCAGCAAAGATAAATCATACTGATGTAAACCGCCCTTAAGGCGCATAAAAATTCACCTAATGATTGAATGACGTAAACCTAAATTCCTCAAACTGTCGTTATACCAAATGACAGCTGACTCCTTTTCGCTAATCGAATACTTCCTGGCAGACAAACCTCCATCATTATTTCTCTTTGCCATTCAACCACCGAGCAGACAACATCTGCTACTTTGTTCATCACGGGTTATTAACAAAAAAATATAATCCGACTGCCCAACATCTACATTGGGTAATCTCAAAATATTTGAGGAATCAGCATCCATCAACACCAGGAAAGCCGATAGAAGGTAAGAAGAATGAATATTGGATATAGTGGAGTAGTTATTTAGGATTTATCAAGTTGGATTAGTGGTGTAAAAACCCCAATTCTTAAAGATTAGGTAGTCTTCTTGTGGTTTGGCAAAAATTCTTCCACCCCATCTTCTTTGTCCTTTTAGGTATGTTTAACAAGGGAAATCTGTAAAGCGGGACGAGCCGCGCCGATAATAGAATCCAAATTGTAATCAGAGATCACCGTGGGAGCATCAGACGCCAATCTTGGAAGCGTCCAACGCGGGAGCAACCCAACAAGATGTGCAAAAACGCATATCCAACGCGGGAGCATCACACCAATAATGTGTAATAAGAATTCACATTCAACGCGGGAGCACCTTTTAAATCGATCTACATTTGTGTTCTGGAGCACCTAATAATAAAATTAAAGAAACAGCATTTGCGAGGACAGGATTTATTTGTGTTGGTATTTTTGACCAGGAGTCAAATAAAGGATTTGGTTTTGGAAAAGTATTTATAACCAGTGGTAATCTACACGCTGGAATACCAGGTAACTGAGATATATACCTTTTTTTTTGCAATCTAAATACCTAAATCAGTGGAACTGCTCCGAACGACAAAAAAATCTGTGCCAAAGTGTGTGTGTAGTGCTCCCTTCAATTTCAAATTCAAATATTCGATCTTACGCTTCGAAAGTTTTCTTCGATTTTCATTCGTTATTCTGCGAATTTTATTCTTCGATTTTTCGAGTTTATTCGTAGATTAAAACGCCACCGCAGACGGTTAACGTCAACGCGGCATTTTTGGAATTCTTTTTTTTTGTCAACGCCCTAACCCTACGCACGAATTGGTTTCAAATTTTGTTCTGCATATTACAACCATCATCCTAATAGCAGAATCATATTCGACAAGCACGATAAGATACTACGCAAACGATACCTACCTGGATTTACCCATCCCGATACATTGAGGATAATAATATTGAGTGGATATACCTACAGTTTTTTTTTTTTGTTTTGTCCCTTCGATTACGCACAAATATGCACACCGACACCACGCACAATTCAAGAGCACATAATCAATAAACGCATAACATACACATGCGTATGAAACCTTATCGAGCGCACATTCAGCGCAACCAAATCTACGAGAGATAAAGATACTGTTCGCCGCAACAAACATATTCTGGTTCGAGCAGCGTTATTCGTCGAAAAGCAAATCTCTCCAGTGGAGTTATTTTGTGAACGCCGACCAAATCCCTGTTTGTATTTCGTCATCGTCGTCGTCGAATCTACGCAGTAAATCTTCGGAGATTAAGTTAGTTTTAAGATAGGATTTCCTTCTTCTTTTAGCATCTAAGTTTCTTTTTCCTCTTTACGGATGTATATGTGGTCATTTTTATTGAAAAGCCTAATCAATCAAATCAAATATCAGTGCGAACTATTAGTGCATAATTTTGAGAAACATTTTTGAATCGAATCAAGAACAATTTTGTTGAACACGAGAACGACAGAGATCGCATAAATAAACAATTATTTAACCAAAAGAGAAGAATCGCAACGAAAAGAAGTAACGAAAGTCATATCGAAACTAAACATCAATGACCTACCCCAACTTTTTTTTTATTGCCCATACATTTTCATTTGACTTATACATAATATAATACCTTTCATTTAACAGCAATTGCTTTTCAGCTAGTACCTGGACGAGAGCAGTGCACTACCCTCCGGAAGGTCTGGTTTAGTTTTTTTTATTAAATTTCATTTCCATACATAATTACATTAATCATATACATATATATTTATTGAACATAGATATTTCATCCTCATTTTTATACCTTTCCCTTCCCATCCTACTACATCTGAGTGACGGTGCCGAATTGGAATCGTACACGGAATCCTAAATAACGTACCCTTGGACAAACGGTCCATAATTTTTTTTTTGAGGGTGCTTGGGTTTCATTTGGTTTTGTTGTTGGAATTTTTGATCGCGTAGCTATACGTTAAAGTTTCATTCGTTTTGCTTCGGGTTTTTGAGAAAAGATTCTTTTTGTTTGTTTTTTGAAGAAGTATATGCATACACATACGCAACAGTCGTCTGTAAATAAAGTAAATTCGGTAAATAAATGAATGGAATCGGACGGAATCCGATATTTTTATTTTCAAAGAGACAATACGTGTTTGAAACAATTAATTTTTTTTTTGTATTGAGTAAATTTTCGCTACATAATAATTACCTATCGGTCGCGAACAGTAAGGCTAGAAAGTAGTGATACTTTTTCGTGTCCTTGATAGTTTTTTTTTTATGACAGTTCGCTTAGTTCAGTTTTATATGAAGTTTAGTTATTCATATACTTTTTAATTAACAAGATTAAAGTTCATTCAGACCATATTAGATTTAATTACGAATATAGTATTTCATGATTATATTTCTTTTTAGAAGTAGCGTTTGTAAGATTTTTAGAATTAAGTTAAGTAAAAATAATTAAGTTTCTTTTTAAGAATTTTGTTATTTAGATGAATAAATAAGTTAATTAATACGTTTTATTTTATAACGTTGATGAAAATTTTGCTTTTCATTTTCTTTTTGAAGTTTTGAGTCGTGGACTTCCTGTTATTGAGACAGGACGTTTGGAATTTATTATCCTTGGTTGTACATAGTTATTTCTGATGGACTAAGGTAATATTTTCGTGGGGGATGGGACATTTCGCTGAGCGAACAACGTAGGAACGGACAGTTTAGGATGGTAGCAGTACGCAACGGAGTTATGTGAGCTAGTGAGTTTACATTGGTTGAGTTAGTTTGTAGTTAGGAGTTTATAGTATGTTTTGGAGATAAAGTAACTCGCTTCGGCGGGTTTTCTTTTGGTTAAGGGGTTTCGTAAACATTAATTTAGATTAGGGTCATACACGGAACCATGGATCCAGTGGTGAAGGAGTTGGTATAATTCCCTCTTCATTGGATATGGGTGGGTTTAGAGACCTTGGGGGTTACATTTCCATCTTCAGTATCCCCCCCCCCTCTTTGGACAAATTCAGTCACCCTGTCCAGGAGATCTTCCTATATTAACCGATACTAGGGAAGAATAGATAAATAGGGTATCGCACTATTAATTACATCATTATAGTGCACAATGGTAGCTGAAGGGGCCATGTAGATAGAGATTGTTTATTCGAAAGAGACGTCATTTAGGGTGTTTAAGCTTCAACCGGTAGACTTGATACCTGTCGCCACAAGCGGTGTTTGTATGGGCAGCCCTAGGATTCATAGAAGTAAAGGAGGTTCGGAACATCAGAACCATATGGTCTGCGATATCAAAACGAGGTAACAACCGTCGTGATCGCATTGCAAGTTTCCACCCCTGGACTGAGCATGGCAGGGTGAAGCGCAGGCCAGCCGCGGTGCTAGATCCACGACACCCTTTCGCTGTCCGACGACTTTATAGACCTTCGATTGAGGAAGCTACTCTTGAGATGAGTGTTCTATGTTGTCGTGGGATTGAAGGGGCATGATTAAATGGAATGTAAGGATGCAGCTTCATGACTCTTTCGGACTACGAACGGGACATGTACGTACTAACCTCGTCTCTATAATTGCCTATTTGGTCGGGAGGATACGTAGGTATGTCTCCTAGGTGTTCACAGGACTAGGCGTGGTTCGAGTTAGGAAAGTATATGATCTTGTTTAAAGTTCGTGGAGGTTTGTTAGTGGTTTTTCCAGTTCAGTTTAGTTATGGTTTAGTAAGAATTAAGGATACCTGAACATCGGAGGTATAGGAGAGAGTGTGGTCTGGGGGCTAGCCTTCGCCTAGTTATACGATTCTAGTAGCTTGATCGGGTGTATGACAGGTGGGACTAGGTCTCAGCCCGCTCGAAACATTTCGGTAGTGAGATAATTTTTGAGTTAAATTTTAGTTTGAGGTTTGATGCCCTTGGTCCGAGGTGACTTCGGGATCAGTTTTAGTGCTTTGGTCTATGTCTGGTCACATTAGTCACAGGTATGGTGGTCTGCCGTACACGTGATTGAATGGGACCGTCCTCTTACATTTGTATTCTGTTTATTATCTACGTTACAGGTGGCGCTCAACTTGGGCATAAGATTTATATGCCCTACCAGCCCTATTTGTGCGCTCAGATATAATTATCTTAGTTACAGATGGCGCTCAAGGTGAGGCTAAGTTTTCAAGTCTCATGGGCCCCGATTGTGCGTTGGATGATGGATAGAAGCATCTGTTCTGTTCATAATTTCAATTTCCATTTATTATCTTAGTTACAATTTTAGTATTGAGATGCTCTCAATGGAAAAGGATCCAATTCCTATTCAATAAGTTTTCTTCCAAGTATTAGCAAAGTATTCCAAAAAGGCCTAAGGCTAGCTCATGGCACCATTCATGGGAATATAATAATAATAAAAAAAAACAGCGAATTGAAAAACATTCAAAGTATATTCATCAGTTTTTTTGTTTTTAATTTATTTAAGGTAAAAATATGAGCTAGAAACTTATCTTTTCCCTTATTGCTCTTTATAAACGTTCAACTCTTTGACGTACAACACACATAACTCCTTGGAAAGCACGTTGGCAGACATCAGTTGCCAGATAGAATTCATATTTACAGTTTTCAAAAATGATATCAACTTCGTCGGAAGATATAGTAAATCCATCATTAAGCACAAGTTTTTTGAATTCTTTCAGATTGAAACCATTCTTATCATCGAAAATGTGTTGTTTCTCAAAAATACATTTCACAAGACAATAATAGGTGGTATCATTATGGTGGGGTTTGATTGTGTCCACTCGAAACATCTTTTTTTCATATTCTTTAATCTTAGCATCTGAAATTTCAAGTTCCTTAATGCACTCTTCTCTGTGTTTTTCCATTTCATCATTTGATTTTTGATAGTCTGGAATTTTCTGATCTTTAGACGATTCTTCATCTTTTGGCTCGATTTCAGCTGATGCCTTGAGAAATTGATTTAAAATTATATAATCAAAGTTTCCAAAAGTCTTATCTTACCAAAGCGGCCAGCAATATCAATGCAAGAAATATTTTCATTTCAGGTATGGTAGACTTCCCAGATTTATGAATTATTTTGTTCAAGCTTCAACACTGTCTTTAAGTTTTCAAAAGTAAGGTGTCTTATGCCGGAGTATTAGTTGCCCACCTGGAAGATTGTTTGACACTGAAAAGTAAAATTATTTGCAATATTTAAAACGAAATTTTAACGGTTTTAGTCAAAAGGTCATAAGGTTATCGGCACTTTGATTCTAAGACCGCTAAACCGTTTGCCTGTCCATTCGCATAGTATTTTTATTTATGGGATCAAGGAAAATAATAATCGGAATTTAATTTTTGCAATAGGTATATCAAAGTATATCAAATGATAAATGAATTCGTATAGAAATAGTGATTTATTTAATTGGTTATTGGATGACTCATTGTATATTTAAATAATGTGCACGACTGGGTTGTACGAACTTGCTCTCATGTGTTAAAATGGTCTTGGGGCTCGAGATTTTGGGGAAAAAAATTGAAAAAATCATACGAAATTTTATTTATCACTTAAAAATCAATACTTTAAACATTTTTTGGGGAAACTGAAGCAAGCAATAAGGTTTCTTTTACTATTTACTATTTTAACGAAAATTTTTTTTCAAAATCGTTCGACCAGTTTTTTCAAAAAAAAAATCAATTCCAATCAAAACATAAAGTTTGAGCATAAAACACTTTTCAGAAAGTTTTATCAAAATCGAAGGAGTAATTTTTGAGAAAAATTATTTTTTCACTAAAAATCGTATGGCAGGTACCGTTAGTTTTAAAGCTAGAATGCTAATTCCAAAAACCCCTCTGTAGGACGTCATAATAATACTATCTACCAAGTTTGAAGCAAATCGGTTCAGCCGTTTAGGCTGTAGGTGCCGATACATACAGACGGACAGACATGAAAGACAGACAGACAGAATTGTCGGACCCACTTTTTTAGGCTCTCTATCATCGTTATGTTATGTTTGATTGTTAGAATTATTTTTTCACGAATGCATAACTTGTCTTATAGTATCTATAGTCGCAAGTAAAAATAAACTACTGGATCGCCAAAACTTGCATGGCTTCGGGGCTCCGTATTTAAATTAAAAAAATTGTAGATTTTTTTTTTTTTGGAAAAACTACATAAGTGTAAGTGATAAATGCAAAAATGTGATTTGTATAATATTAAATGTGTTAGGCGGGTAAGCGGCCTTAAGAAGCTGCACTGGTCTCTTGATGCTGTGTAAAAAAATAAAAATTAGTTTGCCAAAGAAGTTTCACTTCTGACATATGTACTTTGAACGCACGCATTTTTTATTAAAATTATTGTGTAAGAAGGAGTAAAGTGAACTTTTTGTGGTAAATTTTAAAAAAATATATAATTAAGAGCAATTTTTAGGAAAAAGGTAATGCATATATTTTTGAAAGACTGTTTTTTTTTTATTTATCTTTCTTATCAAAAAATGTCAGTCTATACTTCGAAAAAAGTTCTCAGCAAAAAGATTTGAGTCTTTATATCTCGAAACTATGCAAATGTCATTTGGTGCCGTGACATAAGGCCATGTGTCATAAGGCCATATTTCGAATTATGGCCTTATGACGCTTTTGTAAAGCGTCATAAGACCATATTCGAACATATGGCCTTACGACGCTTTCAGAAGCGTCATAAGACCATTATGGCTGTATGTCACTTTGTTAAGTTTGATTTCGAGTGGAAAGCGTTGTTTCGTGCAAAATGGAAAATTCAAGTGACGTGATATATAATTTTGAATTTTGTGAAGGTTTAAGAAGAGGCAGTAATATTCTTTATATTCCTGAAAGCAAACATCTATATCGTTTCAAATATAGTTCTAAAATAAGTAGACATTACATCTGCTACAATAAAACGTGTAATGCTAGTGCTATTAATAATAATAATAATAATTTTTAACTATATGCCTGTAAGACCCAAGGTCTTTTGAATGCAAACTGCACGGCAATAGTTAGAAGGAATAGAAAGATAGGAAAGATTTTTTGTTGGTACAATGGATTGGGAAATAGGTGATATTTATCTCATGAAAATCCCACGGGTGGCGTCCAGTTCAAGCTGGGGGAATATTGAAAAGTTGCTGCCCAGGCTGGGGCTCAAACCCACAACTATTAGGTTAGCAACCAAGCACTTCATCCACTGTACCATTGCCACCCGCATGGTGGCGCGAATTTTAAGCTATTATTTTTTTTTAATCAAAGTCATGTCAATATGATAATTAAAGTTAAAAGAATTTGCAATTACATTTTTTTCCTAAGTTCTTCACTGTTTGGATGCTTATGTGGAGCAGTAGATTTTGATATGCGCACAAGAGTTTGGTTTTGAAAGTCAACAATAGCACTAGCATTACACGTTTTATTGTAGCAAATGTAATGTCTACTTATTTTAGAACTATATTTGAAACGATATAGATGTTTGCTTTCAGGAATATAAAGAATATTACTGCCTCTTCTTAAACCTTCACAAAATTCAAAATTATATATCATGTCACTTGAATTTTCCATTTTGCACGAAACAACGCGTTCCACTCGAATTTAAACTTAACAATGAAAAATGCGCAATTTGTTTCTTCGGATCATTGAAAAATGATCATTCCTTTTTAATATTACAACGGTAAGAACAAGTTCTTGTTGTTCTCAATTGGTTTTTTTTAATATGCCCCTATGTCACAAAAGTATATGGCCTTATGACACTTTGGTAAAGCGTCACAAGGCCATATGTTCGAATATGGTCTTATGACGCTTTACAAAAGCGTCATAAGGCCATAATTCGAAATATGGCCTTATGTCACGGCACCATGTCATTTACCCCATTCTTCTTCCTAACGCTTCAATTATAGTTAATAGCGGTCGATGAGTAGCATTTTTCAAACTTAAGTTAACAGGCTCATAAAGTTGACAGCGCTGTTTGATTGTGAATACCACCCTAAGATTAAAAAAATGTACAAACGGATCTTCCTAAAAGGGGATTAGCTCCGTGCTTTCTAAAAAGCACGAACCAATAAAATACAGACCTCCAACTCACTGTATGGTCTCTCGCCTACAAGCTGAAAATCAGCTGATATGCCATTTATTTTGAGAGTGGGACGCTCTCTCTTGCTTTTTAAACACACCAAAAAAATTAATGGCATACACAGGAATGGCATTGTATTTATATTTTATAGTAATTTCATGGAACATTTTATTTTAGTTATGAACGTCGTCAATTTACACAAACCCAGTTTTACCGTTTTCACTACATCTAGAAGCGAACAAGAAAAAATATTTTTAAGTTTTAAGTTAACGGTTATTTAAAGTTACATTGCAACCTATTAGGTTGTTTTCTCTCCTTTTGCCGCAATAACTTCCGCAAGGCGTCTGGGCATTGAATCTATTAAGCCTTGCACTTGCTTTCGTGGAATGGTAATCCAAGCAGTTACAAAGTCCTTGCAAGTTTGATCAGCAGTCCTTCCAATGTTTTCGGGAATTTTTGATTTCACTATGTGCCAAAGATTTTCGATCACATTCAGGTCAGGACTTTGTGGGGGCCATTTTAAAACTTCTTGACCCACTTCTGCCAAATACTTTTTTAATGATCCAGGCTGTGTGTATCGGCGCATTGTCCTGTTAAAGGATAAATTCGCTCCCGATATACCTCGAACTAGGCTTAGTGGACGGGTTATTTGACCTTCATTTTAGGGTTGGAATAGTAAAACTTACTCCTATAGGTACCGTCCAAGGAACAAGCAGTTTCATCAGTCCAAAGGATGCTCCACCAAAACTCTGGTGGTTTGTTGATTTGTTCCCTTGCAAATCGTAGCCTTACTTACTTGTTTTTGGGTATTATATGAGGCTTTTTCTGGATAACGTAGGCATTTATTTCGTTTTCTTTTAATCTTCTTAGTAATGGTCTCTCACTAATAATTTTGTTTTTGCAATCTCTGTTTATGTCCATGAGTACACTTTTAACACTTTCACGTGGGTTACTTCTGAAGGAGCGAACGATTTTAGCATATTCCCTTTTTGATGTAACCTTTTTTCTGCCTCTACGCTCTACCAACTTTATTTTTTACACTTCCACATTCGTTAAACTAAGAACTTAAATTATAAATTGTTTTCCCGCTGCAACAATATTTTGTAGAGAGTGCCACTGCCGAAGCACCACCCTGGAATTCTGCAACAATTGCGGATCTTTATTCAATTGAAAGTTTGGTAGTTTTTGCCATCTCGTATTACTTTTCTCAAGCATAGACCTAGCAAAACTGATTGCAATGTTTGGACACCACGCGAAATATCACTAAACTAAAGAAATTAAGAACTGTTACTTTCCTTATGCAATTATTTGCACTTATGTAAATAATTTTGCCATTGGTCGATGGGTGTGTTAATAATTGTGCCACTTAGTTTTGTATGTTTTGTACAGTTACTTGTTGGAATTTGATTATTTTTTTAAATTTACTGTTTGAATAAATCTGCAACCATTAAAAGTGAGAAAAGTTTATAAACAATTTGTTCTTATTTCAAAAGTTTTTCAGCTTTATAGGTTGGGTTAGGTGCAAATAATGCAATGTAAATGAACAGTAAACCAACCATCAATCTTCTTAAAATTGGCCTAGTGCCGTGCTTACTTCAGAGGTGAAATTTGAATCATCTTTGAGTCGATACCAACACACTTCTAAATATTCCGAATCAGTGAACATGTGCACCACGCTGCTCATTAATGCAGTTAATAATGCATACTACCAGCAACCAGGTGTGTTGGCAGACAAACGGAGATGCTTTCAATGGAAAAGGATCCAATTCCTATTCAATTTCGATAAGTTTTCTTCCAAGTATTAGCAAAATATTCCAAAAAGATCTCAATAAAACTCTTGGCAACAGACACTCGTTTTGGGCCTAAGGCTAGCTCATGGCACCATTCATGGGAATATAATAATAATAAAAAAAACATCGAATTGAAAAACATTCAAAGTATTCATCAGTTTTTTTTTTTTTTTTTTTAATTTATTTTAGATTAAAATATGAGCTAGGAACTTATCTTTTCCCTTACTGCTCTTCAGAAAAACGAAATCTTTGACGTTCAGTTTTTTGACGTACAACACACATAAATCCTTGGAAAGCACGTTGGCAGACATCAGTTGCCAGATAGAATTCATATTTACAGTTTTCAAAAATGATATCAACTTCGTCAGAAGAAGTAGTAAATCCATCATTAAGCACAAGTTTTTTGAATTCTTTCAGATTGAAACCATTCTTATCATCGAAAATGTGTTTTTTCTCAAAAACACATTTAACAAGACAATTAAGGGTGGTATCATTATGGTGGGGTTTGATTGTTTCCTCTCGGAACATCTTGTCATATTCTTCCATCTTAGCATCTGAAATTTCAAGTTCCTTGATGCACTCTTCCTTGTATTTTTTCATTTCATTGGCTGATTTTCCATGGTCTGCAATTTTCTGATCTGCAGATGGTTCGATTTCAGCTGATGCCTTGAGAAATTGATTTCAAAGTATTTAATCAAAGTTTTCTAAAGTCTTATCTTACCAAAGCGGCCAGCAATACCAATGCAAGAAATATTTTCATCTCAAGTATGGTAGACTTCCCAGTTTAATGAATTATTTTGTTCAAGCTTCAACACTGTCTTTAAGTTTTCAAAAGTAAGGTGTTTTATGCCGGAGTATTAGTTGCGCATCTGAAAGATTGTTTGACACTGAAAAGTGAAATTATTTGCAATATTTAAGACGAAATTTTAACAGTTTTAGTCAAAAGGTCATAAGGCTATCGGTACATTTATTCTAAGCACGCTCAGAGCCGTTTGAATCTTCATTCGCATAGTACTTTTATGGGTAGAGATCACTGAAAATAATAATCGGAATTTAATTTTTGCAGTAGGTATATCAAATGATATATGAATTCATATAGATATAGGTATTTATTGAATGGGTTTTTGGAGAACTCATTGTAAATGCACGACTGGGTCGCACGAACTTGCTCTTATGCTTAGATGCATGGTTTCGGGGCTTTTTTTTTTTAAATTGAAGAAAAACCTTAAATTTCTTTTAATGGGTTTAAAATTTTTGTAGTTTTTATCATGAAAAATAATTTTAAAAAATTCAATTAGGTACCTAACCCATTTTCAAAATATTTCGAAAAACAAATATTTTTTAGAAAATTATAACACATCAAAAGAAAAAACAAAAGTTTTTGAAAATTTTGAAACGTTTTTTTGTACATGAATTTTGAATTTATTTCTTCATAATTGTATTGAATACTGAAAGCGGAAGAATTTACGAGAAAACCTGGGGTGGAATCGGCTAATGTGATTTGTGATTGTCACATTTCTGACAATCACATGTGATAAAATAATTTTGTGCGTCTGCATAATGTGATCACCGGAATTTTGTTTATTTTCATTATGTCATTTTCCGTTGGGCAATCATAGAGAACTCCGAAGACAAATCGTTTCTCTTCGGAGTTGTGTTTTGCGAATCTTACTTCTTCTGCTTTTTATAAAATATGCGGTCTGAAGACGCATATATACGAACGTCACAGTTTCTATATATTTTGTATTTCAAATTAAACAATTCGAACAATTTAATATAATTTACATTTTTGGTTATATTGAAAATTGATACTCTTTAAAAGTAGATAGTCTTCAATTTCATATAAAATCATACATACAAAATAATTTATTTTGTTTTTCAACTTTTTGACATTTTGCCCCAGATGCAATAGGCAAATCTAAATAATAATTAATATTTGGATTATGGCGTTTCAGCCCGCTTTCAAACAAAACTTTTAATATTTTGTTTATATTCTAGCCAAAAGGCATTTTAATATAATATATATAGTTTTCGGCAACTTTAAGGGACGTGACAATTATGTATTTATTTAGAAAAGTTGTCACTTCACGTGATTGCTCACAACATAAACGCGTTTGAGAAAAATATCTCAATTAAAAAAATGTTCATTTCTGTGTTTTTTTTTGTAATGTTTTTATTTTTTCTTTAATCACGAGGAGAAACTAATTTCTCCCAATCGAAAACAACATTAGTGTAGATCTTTGACAAATCTTTGACATCAAAAGCAAATAATTTTGTTTTATAAGTCAGCGTCAGAGATTTATTATTTATTTATTATTATTTTTGTATGCAAGTGACACCTAAATAGCTGTCACAAGAAAAAGTCACAAAAATGTGATTGTCACTTGTGACAATCACCTTAGCCAGACGAAATTTGTAGATTGTGACTATCACATATCACAAATCACCTTAGCCGATTCCACCCCTGATTTGAAGAGTTACTATAAGACAGATTCCGAAAAGTTCATTCTAACCAAACATAGATTGTTCTAAAAATCAAGCACCTTGGAAGTTTTATTAAAATCGTTTAAGCTATTTTCGAGAAAATCAAACGTGTTGTTAATGATTGTATGGCAGGTACCGTTATATATTTTTACATAGAGCAACAATAAAAATATTCTCCAGGGGAGACTACCAAATAATTACTTATAACGTTATAACCAATTTTGAAGCAAATCAGATCATCCAGATAGGCTGTACAGAGGTGCGAACAGACAGACCAACGTTATTTGCAGACCCACTTCTTTCGACTTCTCCATCGTCTTAATGTCATGTGTGATTGTTATCTCAAATTTTTTTTTCTGCACGAATCCATAACTTGCCTTATAGTACCTATAATCGCAAGTAAAAATACCGTTGGGTATAGAAAAGTTTATATATTCTGACTCAGAATCAAAAGCCTAGTCGATTTAGCAATGTCCGTCCGTCCGTCCGTCCGTCGCCCATTTTTCATACAAAACCATCAATTATGTTTTTGTAAAATACCAATTGTTATATTAATGCGAAAAACATTAAATTTTGTGGATATTACTTGCACATAAACATCTTGTGTATGAAATCAAAAAAATTGATTTTGGGCGTGGCTGACGCCCACTTTTCACTAAAAACATAAAAAATTGTTTTCGCAAATAAACGGTATTTATAATGAATCCGCAAGCCAAAATCTTGCGTCTCTAGTAGAAACGAAAAACTTTGTGTATAAAAAGAAATTTTTGAATTTCGGGCGTGGCTTACGCCCACTTTTCATAAAAGAACGAAAAACGTAGTTTTAAAAATTTAAGGTGCTACCAATATTCAATTTAAAACTTTTTCCCTTCCGTTCGTTATATGAAAAATATATATCTACATTTTCTTGTGTACATTTTTTCAATACGCCCACTTTTAAAGGCGTGATTTTGATAAAATACCTTTGTTCTGGTAAGATCGCTTAAAAACTACTCGATTCAGCTGTACATATGCCTAAATACTGACTAATGATCAAAGCTTATTTACTGCTTTAAATTTTTCTTAAAATTTTTTAGGGCACGCCCACTTTTAAGGGGCGTTTCCATCAAAAGTAGTAATATGGATTAATTTTTTAATGTTTTTTAACTATCGGTCGCAGTTTTGAAGCAAGAAGATGAACTATTCGGTTTGTATACCTTGTTTACGTAGCAGAGTGTAGTTCAAGAATTGTTAAAAACACACAATCGCTATTTCCTATCAAAATCTTATTTCTAAAAATTTTAGTTTTGTCTTGTTTTGTTCAAATCGATCTGCGAGCTTAAAATTGAATGATGAGCTCATATAGTGATTACCCTGGCAATAAAGCAATACAAAGTCTCAGCTGTAAGCTTGGCGTTGGCACACGCCTTTTTTTATTGTGACAGCAGTTACTGTACATCGGCCAAACAAATTTTATTTTATTGAATTTTTCCCTATACCTGCTAAAGAAGAATTTTGTTTCCGATACTGGAACAGCGGCTGGCTGTGAAGGACGCGAACGCATATGCATATACATATACAAAAAATTGGGGAATAGGGTATCCAACAGTTCGTTGCAAACGTACTGTAGCTCTCGCTTTGGGGGTTAACTATACCCTCTTAAGTGCTTTGAACGCTTAGCCAAGGCTACAAATATAGATCGCGATACTCCTTCTGTTCGGCAGATCCTTGGAGCGTAGAGGCCGCGGCACCTCTTCGTCTTTAGGGTCCCTGCCGGGCTTAGCATCGTCGGTATTTTCTAAGCTGGCTTCAATCCAATCATGAATGTGGTTGAGATTGGAGTTTGGAACTTAAGAGGGATAGACGTGCCTATCTTCCGCCTCCACGTGGCAACCCGGGAACAATATTAATGGCAGGGAAACTGTTGCAACTAAAATAGGAGTGAGTATCTACAGCTATATTTCTTTTCCTTGAAGTATTGATTCCTTACTGGAAACGTATGCAAGGTAAAACTTGTATGCGGCTAAAAGAGGAAGGCTTGGTATGCGTATTTGGCTGTTTGCTTCTGCCTTGGCAGATGGTTGAGTGCGCATATCTAAGGCTGCCAGGCCTTGAGTATTGATGGTGCTCATCTGGAAGTGACCTCACGGTTGCGAAGCTCCACCGGAAGCTTTATTCTGGTACCACGGGAGATAGTGCCCGCCCAGGTGGCCGAGTCACCTGGGAGACTATCTATGAGGTAGGCCCCTTGTGGGAGTATCGTGGTGGTTGTGGTTTATTCCATAGCGGAAACATATGGCATTGGGTAATATTATCTACGGATTTTATTATTGGATGCAAGAGGTGTTAGATAGACCTCGCCCCTCACCAAGGAGTGTGGACATGCCTCAACATGTTCCATAAAATTGGTACTATGATTCTACCTTGGGGTAGATCTTAGGGCTCTGGTTTAAGCCCAATTTGACTATGCATGCGAGTAAGCTCGTCGTGAAATTAAGACTTAATTGTCAGGTGTTCACGTTAAGCTTATTTTCATCTTGTAGCTCTCGCTTATGTTTTTTATTTATCTTTCTTATCAAAAAATGTCAGTCTATATATTTCGAAAGAAGTTCTCACCAAAAAGCTTTGAGCCTTTATATCTCGAAATTATGCAAATGTCACTTACCCCATTCTTCTTCCTAACGCTTTAATTATAGTTTATAGCGGTCGATGAGTAGCATTTTTCGAACTTAAGTTAACAGGCTCATAAAGTTGACAGCGCTGTTTGATTGTGAATACCACCCTAAGAGTAAAAAAATGTACAAACGGATCTTCTTAAAAGGGGATTAGCTCCGTGCTTTCTTAAAAGCACGGACCAATAAGATACAGACCTCCAACTCACTGTATGGCATAGTTGCAAAAAGGCTTACTATTATAAAGAATTTGGTACTATTGGACTTTCCCGAGTACGCAAGTACCACTTTTCAATTTTCAGTACGATTTGTACTATTTTTAGTTTTTGAAAAGGTTAACTATGAACGTACTTGTTTTTATTGTAATTTTGAATGCATTTATTACTCATCGTGATCGAGTTTATGTATTATGTTTACTGGTTTGAAAACTAAGCTTTTGAGCAATGTAACTGGCAAAATACGTTTGAAAACAAATGAAGCTTTGTCTTTTGAACTTTAACCAGGGTCTCCGTAGTTTTTCTTGACAACTCCAAAAGTTGTCATACGAACCTGGGTTTTTGGTTCTCAAAAAACACATTAGTGATGCTGATTGTATGTAGGTACCTTCAAGTTTCCATTTTGCTTTATTTGTTTGATTTTGATTAACTTATTTTAAAATAAAAACATTCACTTGCATCTCTTTTCGTTTCTTTCAAAAAATTAAATGAAAAATTAAATACAGCTACAATAAAAAAAATACAAAAGAAATATTTTACAGCAAACGTCACTTCAAGAGCTGATTCGTTACCTCAACTTGCCCCACCAAAATACCAAGATCGACTTCAGGGTGACTTCCGGGCGAACCCAGTTTTTAAAAACAGAGAATTTTCTCGTTAGGCGAGTTGAGATTTTTCAAAAAACGAGTTGTGGCGACCCCAGGGCGACATCACGGCTCAACAAACAAAGTAGTAGCTATGTAAGAACTTTGACGTATTTCTTACAGCCAAATAATTGCCCGTTCGTTAAATCGATGATTTCAATATATGTACATCGATATCGGTCATTTCTTACACAATAAAACGTTTTTTTTAACTCTTGTTACAGTAGGTGTTCTTCAGCGATGACCGCCCTTTCTGATACTACTTTAAACTTGGAGATTTCGAAACCAGTTACCAGCCTTAAAAACAATACATATTATTAAAAATTATATTTCATGTTTTTATCTTAAACGCCTTTAAAAATAAATTATCGAAGTCAACGTTGAGATCCAATCAGAATAGGTTCATACCACCTTCCTGTCAAGATTGCGGGACTGAAAGTGAAATTTTTACATTTCCAAACACTTGCCCGAAAGCGAACTTTATTGCTTTAAGAGTCATGTACGGATATTTTATATAACATAGCAGTAATCGAAGATGTGAACAAAGATTTAATTTAAGAGACCTAAAATTAAGATTGTTACGTGAATAGTAATGGAGTGTAATGCAAAGAAAGGACTTATTATTAATGCATTTTTGCCAAAGTTCGTATCCGTCCATAAGACTTAATTTAGATTTTACCAATGAAATGCATAAATGTATGTACATATATGTACACATATAAGTAGATATATGTACATCGTGTAATTTTTTTCGTTTTAATAGAATATACATTTTCACGTTTTGCGTTTATTTATAATTTTAAAAAGTTCTGTACTATTTTGTCTGTTTCAGTACTATTTGTTTCTCAGTTTTCAGTACAATCGACAAAAGTGAATTTTCATCACTGCTGTATTTTCTCTCTTTTTGCCTACAAATCAGCTGATATGCCATTTATTTTGAGAGTGGGGCGCTCTCCCTTGCTTTTTAAATGGGAGCAGTATACAAAAAAAAAAAAAAAAAAAAAAAAAAAAAAAAAAAAAAAAAAAAATGGCATACACACTACACAGGGATGGTTTCCATCACAAAATGAATAGACAGATATGTAATGTACACGTATTCACAGACACGAAAAAATATTTCGAGGGGTTTTCAGGCAAGAGGAGTACGAGTTGCCCGTCTGTATTGGTCTGTGCTTAAAAGGTGGAGTTCGAATCATCTTCAAATCAATAGTATTACCAAACACATTTCGACATATCCCTGACTTATCAGTGAACATGTGCACCACGCTGCCTATCAACGCACTCAATAAAGAATACTACCCGCATTGTGTTGACAGACAGATGGAGTTGCTCTCAATCGAAAGAGGATAAGAAAATCTTGAATCCATCTCATGACACTCATTTGCGAATTGAAAAACATTCAAAATAGTATTGATCAAATTTATTTTAAGTTTAAATTGAGCTAGAAAAACGATTTCTCAGACGTTCAGTATTTTGGCGAAAAACACAAATAACTCCTCGGAAAGCACGTTCGCAGACTTCAGTTGCCTGATAGAATTCATATTTACAATTTTCAAACATGATTTCAGCTTCATCAGAAGAAGGAGGAAATCGATCATTAAGCACAAGTTTTTTGAATTCTTTCAGATTGAAACCGTTCTTATCGTCGAAAATGTGTTGTTTCTCAAAAAGACATTTCACAAAACAATGAAGGGTGCTATCATTATAATGGACATTAATTGTCTCTTTTTGGAACATCTTTTCATATTCTTCCATCTTAGCAGCTGAAATTTCAAGTTCTTTAACGCACTCTTCTCTGTGTTTTTTCATTTCATTGGCTGAATTTCCATAGTCTGCAATTTTCTGATCTGCAGATGGTTCGATTTCAGCTGATGCCTTGAGAAATTGATTTCAAAGTATTTAATCAAAGTTTTCTAAAGTCTTATCTTACCAAAGCGGCCAGCAATATCAATGCAAGAAATATTTTCATCTCAGGTTCGGTAGGATTCTTAGATTTATAAATTATTTTGTTCAAGCTTCAACACTTTCTTTAAAATTTCAAAAGTAAGGTGTTTTATGCCGGAGTATTAGTTGCGCATCTGAAAGATTGTTTGACACTGAAAAGTGAAATTATTTGCTATATTTAAGAAGAAATTTTAACAGTTTTAATCAAAAGGTCATAAGATTATCGGCACTTTGATTCTAAGACCGCTAAGAGCCGTTTGCCTGTCCATTCGCATAGTATTAAAATAATAATCGGACTTTAATTTTTGCAGTAGGTATGTTATGCATGCATATCAAATGATAACAATGAATTAGTATTGATATAGGTATTTATTTAATGGGTTTTTGGAGAACTCATTGTATATTTAAACAAAATGCACGGCTGTGTCGCACGAACTTGTTCTTATGCTAGATACATGGCTTCGGGACTTTTTTTTTTTTAAATTGTAGAAGAAACTTAAATTTGTTTCAATTGGTTTAAAATTTTTGGAAAAACTAAGTATGCAATAATATTTCATTGATATAAAACTATCTAAAAAAAATATTTTTTTTTAAACTATTTCGAAATTAGTTTGAGCATGTAAATATATAAACATTTGTAGTTTTTATCATAAAAAATAATTTTAAAAAATTCAATTAGGTACCTAACCCATTTTCAAAATATTTCGAAAAACAAATATTTTTTAGAAAATTATAACACATCAAAAGAAAAAACAAAAGTTTTTGAAAATTTTGAAACGTTTTTTTGTACATGAATTTTGAATTCCTTTCTTCATAATTGTATTGAATACTGAAAGCGGAAGAATTTACGAAAAAACCTGATTTGAAGAGTTACTATAAGACAGATTCCGAAAAGTTCATTCTAACCAAACATAGATTGTTCTAAAAATCAAGCACCTTGAAAGTTTTATTAAAATCGTTTAAGCTATTTTCGAGAAAATCAAACGTGTTGTTGGCAGGTACCGTTATATATTTTTACATAGAGCAACAATAAAAATATTCTCCAGGGGAGACTACCAAATAATTACTTATAACGTTATAACCAATTTTGAAGCAAATCAGATCATCCAAATAGGCTGTACAGAGGTGCGAACAGACAGACCAACGTTATTTGCAGACCCACTTCTTTCGACTTCTCCATCGCCTTAATGCCATGTGTAATAATATGGCCAAGCTCAAAAGACAAATAATAAGACCAGACTATTATTACATGTCCTCTTAGCAAAAGAATAAAATTGCACTTTTCTTGGAACAAACTCCTTTTTTTGAAGTGAAACTTTTTTAGAATCGTTGTGATTTCAAACCGGATGCAACGAAAAAACGACAGGTAAGAGACACAAATACAAGAATGTGTAAGATGAAGCCAGGAAAGAATGAGACAGAAATATACATACTATTTTTCTGACGGAAGTAACGCTCAGTATTCCAATATGGCGGCACCGATGACTCGCATTAGCTCACCGTGTGCACGAACGAGTGAGAATATAAATACTATAATCTTACTCATTCATGCACGTGCTCCATGGCATTTGTTTGTTTTGATCAATGTAGGGATGGGCAAGTAAAAAATATATCGATATTTATCGTATCGATATTCTTTAACAGTATCGATAATTATCGGGTGAAAAAAATCAATATATCGATATATCGTCAGTTTTCTCATGATTATTCATACATATTACGAAAGCATTCAAAATTCGTAATAAAGAATAGACATGAAGAAAACAGTATGTTTTTTTTAAAATGTTGTTTTGGCTAAAAATACAAATAACGGACATCTCTGTTTATAAACGACTGAATTTAATAAATAAAAATGTGGAACATAAACACAAGAGTTTGAACTTCTTTGCTCGGAAACTGTGTTATGTTTCATCGTATGCATTTTATTTTAAGTTGCATGAATGAATTAAATTGGGGAAAAGCGCATTGCGACCTTAAAGATCTATTGTACCCCTTTTAGAGCTGGATGAGGATACTCGTTCTACAGCACTTCCTCCAAATTGGTTTCTTTTAGGAAGGTTAGTATTTGAGGTATTTTTAAAGAAGGTAATCTGCCCTTATTTATCTGGTAACTACCCAGGTTAGTTGTGATTTCAAACCGGATGCAACGGAAAAAACGACAAGTAAGAGACACAAATACAAAAATGTGTAGGATGAAGCCAGGAAAGAATGAGACAGAAATATACATACTATTTTATATTATCAGTCTCTCCTCTTTGTCCCATACTTCGTAGCGTCCCCACTCCCGTCTTCTAAGCATAGTCGCCTGTAATTTGTGAGCCAGAGCGAGAGAGCAGATTTCATGTCGGTGTGTATGTATATTGCACACTGTTTAATACGTGCTTGTATTTGAGCATTTAACGTGTGTTAGTGTATGTGAAAACAACGTGAGCTACTGTACACTGCTGCGTATTACAGCTTTTAAGTAAGATGTCAGCGTGGTGTGTTATTTTTGAAGTGAAACTTCTTTAATATCGGGGTAATTTGAAACTCGACGAAACGGAAATGCAACATGACACTTTTAAGCAAATTATGGAAATCAATTAAAAAAAAAATATATATCGCAACAAGTCTGAGAGAGAACTAATGAAAAAAAAAAATATGACACAGTATTTTATATTCTAGCTCTCATTTTCTCCTATCATACGTTTTGCCTCTCACTCAGGTCTACTAAGCATTATGTTAAACAAAAGCGAGTGAGCAGGCGCGTTGGTACGATTAAGTTAGTATGTTAGTTAATATAGGTACGTGATTTGAATGCTGTCTAACAGGAAAAGCTTTACAAAAGGTTTCAATAAACTTAATTCAAGAAGAATGTAAAATTCAAACAAATACATAACAAAAGTATTTATAGAAAATTGGCATTCAAAAAATTATTTAAATTTTAAAAAAGTATCCTGAATTTTTGAAAATAGTCAGTTTTTGAATATTTTTTTGACTTGTTTTAAATAGTGGCGTCCTGGAGTTCATACTTTAAAAGGGAGTCAAAAGGACGCAAAGTATGTCGGTACGTATGTATGCTTGAATATGTGTTGAAACTTTTGTATTTATATAGATACGTGTTGAAAGCATTAAGTCATACATAACATAAGGTTTGAAAGTAATCCGAAAACTAGTGCTGGGTGGCTGAGTTTTTCATCTCATTCTCTCGTAAATTAGGTGTACCAACTTCTTTGAAGTTTCACTTCAACCGAGTGTGAATTACGCACACACATTTTTTTTTTTTTTTTTTTTGATTATTTCAAATACGATATGATCTGATTTTTTTGTTTTCCTACACTTTGCTTTTCTAGGAATTTTTTTACTCAAACAAAACTGAAATATTTTTTCGAAAGTTTTTTCAAAAAACACCAGTTTTTGAAAAAAAGCTGGTCAAATGGTTTTGAAATTTTTTTTCCTAAAATTAAAGAAATTAAAATAGATCGAATAAAAACAAATCATAATAACTAGTGATTCTTCTTCGAGCACTTTATTTTGTCCACTGTCGCAAGTTCATGCGACCCAGTCGTGTACTTTATTTATTGAGAAAGGCATCTTTCCACAGAAAAAGCATACAATTTCATCTTCAGCGATAAGGAATGTTATTCTTTTCTCATGAAATTTCAAAATACTTTAGATTGTAAAAAGTCACTTTCAACGCAGGTTTAAAACAGCGCACTTCAAATTTGCAAACATAGTTGAAGCATCTTTTGAGTAACAAGTTGGCTGAGAATACTTACCTACCGAAGATGAATATTTGTATTCCACTTTTATTAATGGTGACGTTGGTAAGGTTTTACTTATAAAAGGCTTTCAGAACTATTCTAAAAGATATTTGTTATCAAATTCAACAGGCATCAGCTGGAGGAGAGACTAAGGATCAGAAACCTGCTGAGCTAACATTTGAAATGAGTTTGATGCAGAAATCTATGGAAGACTGCATGGTGGAACATAAAACCCCAGGAGATAAATTAAGAGAATACACAATGTTTTTGAGGGGGGTTCGGAATCCGTCTCACGATACTGACGAACACTTTCAATGCCTATTAAAATGTTTTCTTGAGGAATTATGCTCCATCGATAAACAGACTGGATTTGGTCTAAATCAGGTGTTCGAAAGTAAAATGGTTGAATATTTTCATGGTACCTTTCCGGCTGTAACTGACAATTTGCTCAAAAAGTGCTACTAAGAAGCCCATGGAGATATTCCTTTTTAAAATGCCTATCGAAGACTTAATTGCTTTTTACGTGAAGTTGGAGATTAAGATATGAATATAATATAATATGTATATTTTTATAAGAATACTTTTAATTAATCTATATAAAAATGGTGTAAAAAATGTATAATAATTCATCAATTGAGAACGGCTGGGCCGATTTGGTTCATCCAATTTTGGAAAAAAAGGAAAAGTCGGAAAATTGGGTATTTGTGTGGAATTTTTTGTGCAATTGCTCCAATAGTTATGCAGAGACGTTTTGCGTGCCCTTTAATAAGTTTGCCTGTAAAAAATAAGGTAAGGTCAGTTTTTTCAATTATCTTCTGAACATGATTGTAAAAAACAAGTTGAGCTCGCCGAAAGGGTCCAAACAAAATGTGCCACTGTTGAATGGCGAGCAGATGAAGGTTGTTGACGATGGGAAGGGAGGTATTTATTTTCTTGACAGGCAAGACATTCGTCACTTCGTTCATTCTGGCAACTATTCGCTCAAGATCTCAAATTGCATTGGCTATTGCTTTCTTTAGAATTGCTGCAACATTATTAAAAGGCGGTCCAACTGAACATTTCGCTTTGAAGGTGGCTATTAATCTTCTCACGCTTAACAAGCCAACGTGCACAATGACCAAAAATTCGCTAACAGCGAAATTGATGCGAGAATGCAATATATTATCATTTTGGCACAAGCTTACATCGTCAATGGAGGAACTCATCATCAAAGTGTTCAAAATATAAAAATCTCTATTAGTTTAGTGAACGGGCAATACTAGCAGCGAAGAATATAAAGACATCAGTAGCTTGAATTTCATTTTTATACCCTATTCCATAGAATGGGTATATTGTATTTGGTGTGGAGTTTGTAACATAGAGAAATAATACCGTTAGGTATAGAAAAGTATATATATTCTGACTCAGAATCAAAAGCCTAGTCGATTTAGCCATGTCCGTCCGTCCGTCCGTCCGTATGTATACTCTCTAGAGGTCGCAATTTTTGAGCTAGAAAGCTGAAATTTGGTATGTATAATCTTTGGTTCAAGAGTAAGGCTAAGTTCTTGAACCGGTAAAATCCGCCCACAAACACGCCCACAATCGCCATTTTTGTTGAACAACCTCAATTTAATAAAATTAAATTATGTTTTTTTGTACAGTTACGATAAAAGCATAACGCTAACATTTTGAACACGTAAGCTATAGGTAAACTTTCTTCCAAACAAATAAAAATATTTCAGTTTGGGCGTGGCTTACGCCTATTTTTCATACAAAACCATCAATATTGTTTTTATAAAATAACAATTGTTATATTAAAGCGAAAAACATTAAATTTTGTGGGTCTTACTGGCACATAAACATCTTGTATATGAAATCAAAAAAATTGATTTTGGGCGTGGCTGACGCCCACTTTTCATTAGAAACTATAAAAAAATTGTTTTTGTAAATAAACGGTATTTATAATTAATCCGCAAGCCAAAATTTTACGTCTCTTAATAGAAACGAAAAGGTTTGTTTATGAAAAGAAATTTTTGAATTTTGGGCGTGGCTTACGCCTACTTTTCATGAAAGAACGAAAAACGTAGCCTTAAGAATTTAAGGCACTTCCAATGTTTAATTTAAACCTTTTTCCTTCCCTTCGTTATTTGAGAAATATATCTCTACATTTTCTTTTGTAAATTTTTTCAATACGCCCACTTTTAAAGGCGTGATTTTGGTTAAATACCTTTGTTCAGGTAAGATTGTTTAAAAACTTCTCGATTCAGCTGTAGTCTTACACATATGCCTAAATACTGACAAAAGTGCAGTTAGTGCATCAAATTTTTAAGACACGCCCACTTTTAAGGGGCGTTTCCGTCAAAAGTCGTATAGTGCATTAATTTTTTTAACGTTTTTTAACTATCGGTCGCAGTTTTGAAGTAAACAGATGAACACTTGGATTTATATTCCTTGGTTACGTAGCAGAGTGTGGTCCAATAATTGTTAAAAACACCCATAATCGCTATTTCCATTCCAAATCTAATTTTTAAAAATTTAAGTTTTGTCTTGTTTTGTTCAAATCGATCTGCAAGAATAAAATTGAATGTCACTGAGCTCATAACAATTGCCTTGGCAATAAAACGTTTTAACTTTGGGCGTGGCGCACTCCCTTTTTTATTGCGCCAGCACTAATTGAACATCACACCGCATAAAATTAATGTTATTGAATTTTTTTCTGTCTGCTAAAGAAGAATTTTGTTTCTGAAACATCAGCTGTTTGCGGGAGGCAGACGCATGCACATACAAAAATATGGGGAATAGGGTATCCAACAGTTCGTTGCAAACGTACTGTAGCTCTCGCTTATGTTTCAAAGTCAAATTGCTAGTGAACTGCACTCGTTGAAAACCGTTGACAGCGTGACCTCCAAGTTTGACCAACTATGTGACGAAATTTTAGAACTCTCTTAGTGTGCTAGGAACTCTGCTGCATAATTTACAGCTGAATTAGCGATCGATCATAATCATGTTGCGGAATCTGAATTATCCGAAATTGTGCAACAGTACGCGGTTATCCGTTAAGAAACTGATGAACAGCTACGATCATCAAAGGCAAATTCATGAGAGGAAGGGATAATTCCGAATATTCCATTTCTTCCAGATCTTCCATTCTAATTCAAGTGGATAGAGCTGCTCGTTCGATTGGCTTTTGCGATGACAACCAATTGTTTGAATTCTGATTAATCTCGAATTTCCCTGCTTTTCGCACTGTCAACTGCACGTTGTCTGGTCATGTGTAGGCAAACCGTCAAACCGTTGTTTTTTGTTTTTGAGCCAGAAAACAAATCGAAAAACATTGTTTAGTTTATCATAATACAGGGTGGGCCAAAAGAAGTCATCCATCCGATGTTGTTTGGCTCTCTTTTTCTTCTAAATTAAAAACTTCGATTCTGTTTTTTGATTATGTTTATTTGAACCTCTAGAATTGTATTGGTCAAGTCAAGAAGATGATATCGGCCAAATGGGCGCCGTCACAATTGATTGCTCGTTTTATGGCATTTTTCATCACTTCAGCGCAGAACCTCGGGTGACAGATTCTCGCACTCGTGTCGAATGTTGTCCTTGAGGGCTTCCAGATTCTCGGGCTTGTTCAAGTAAACACGGGACTTCTAAAAACCCCACAAAAAAGTCTGAAACGTTTAAATCGGGCAATCTTGCGGGCCAGTGCAAATCGCCAAAACGAGAGATGAGGCGCCCCGGGAACGCCGCCTTCAGAATATCGGTTCATGTCGGTTCATGTATCGCTCCATGGCTTGTTCACTTGTATTCTGCATCTGTCTAGTCCACATTTGCAAAAATTCCATTTGCAAAAATGAGAGCATCTTCCAATAGGGTGATTTCTTTTGGCCCACCCTGTATATCGCTTTCTACTGATTTCGATTCCATTCAAATAAATCAAATTGTAATTGGAAGTAACTGTTATCCCCTTAAAATCTACGTGAAGTCGTTAAATTGGGGCGAGACGAAGTTCGCCGGGTCCGCTTGTTATTAATAAAATAAATACATACTTGATTTGCTATTTCTAGTTTTTTTTTTGCAGGTCTGTTCGAAACGCTTGGGATGCAAAGGAAGAGTAGGTTAATAAGTCCTTTATCTTTTAATTTTATACATTCTGACTGGGCCAACCCTCTTAGTATCTGAACAATATTCTTATCTAAGGAAAGCGTCTTAATAAAATGAATAATAATAGTAAAAAATAAATTTAAACAATATAGGGCAGCCGCTGAGACTCGAACCTGGCCCCATTTCCCAGCATTGACTTTTTTGCTTGAAAAAATATATCTGAATTTGACATTTCAATAATTATTCGCAGATTTTTTATTCGTCGCCTTATGAACGGCACCAACCTCCAAAAAGTAATATGTATTTGTATTTATTTATTTATATAATACTAGCTGACCCGGCGGACTTCGTACCGCCTCAGATTCAAAAAATATTGTGTCAAATTATTAGCTCAATTAAATTAAGTTAAAATTTGCTCAAAGGCTCTATATTCAGCATTTTTGACATCTATTGCAGCTCCGTCTCCCATTGTATTCAGCTTTACCAATTTCAATTGAGATATTTTAATAATTCCTATTTTTAATTTAGAAGAATTGCTGCCAAAGAAAGCAATATCAGATGAAGAACTTCTCAATATTTCAGAATATTTTGAAAATGAAAATGGATGTGAGGATTTTGATGTTCAAACAACATCGGGTTTACAGAAAAAAAAAATGAAAAAATGGTTTTTACTAAATAATAATATGTAAAAATATTAATAATAATGGGTTCTATTTCTATACCGTAAATAAATGTTTTTTATTTAAAATATTTTTCCCCCTTAATACATATATTTGACGAACATTTTTTTTTTGGGTCAATCTGGTTCCATTGCAAATTTTTGGTGCGTTCAAGTTCCGAATAAGCAATTACTTTGTCGATGGATTTGTATTCGACAGTTTCGCTGGGCAGTTTCAATTGAATTTGTTCATTGAGCTTTTTTGACATCATAATTGTTTGGTGCCAAAATTGCACCTTCGCATAGCCAATCCGGATTTTTGTATTAGGTTGTTAGACTCTGAATACATTGTCAACAACGCAACGGCTTGAATATCACGCCAACTCGAATTTTGAGATTCCCGAATCCCGATATCCAAAAGTTTTTTTGAGATTGTTTGGATTGACGGGTCTTGCAGCGAATGAACACGCATGTTCGTCTATACCGTTTATTTATCGACTGAAGTCCAATGGCTGAGAATTTTTTAGATTTATTAGTAATTTGGCAAAGTGCACTAAAAATGCATTTGTTGCAAACCATTTCAAACCTTCGTAGGCGTATTCAGAAGATCCTACCAAAGTTGCATCACAATCTGATCAATCGTTTGAATCGAAGAAAAATATAAAAAAAAATTTAATTTTACATAAATTTGTTGGGGAAATGACGCAATTAAACATCGTTGGGCTTCATTAAAATCCATCCACCCATTTTGGGATCCATAGGGAACATACAAACACACATTGCAATAAAGCCTCGTGGGCCACCTCAGAAGACCCTACCAAAGCTTCATCACAATCTCAAGCCAATACACTTGGGTTAACATCCAAGAGATTAGCCATTTCATCAGTTTTTCTTCTTATTTTATTATGTTAAGATTTTTATTTTTGCTATCACCAAATTTCATTTCTCATGTGCTTAAACTTTGCAGTCCAATCGCTGAATATTGAGCAAACTTCAGATAAACTTTCAGATGAATACCCAAGATAAGTGATTTTTTTCATTATGTTATGTTAAGATTTTTATTTTTGTTGCAACTCCCTTAGCCGATTTTTTACACAGTGTCCTCAGAAAACCCTACCAAAGAAAAGAAGATATTAAAACCAAACTCACCGAATTTTTGACCAAATTTCATACGAATTTTATTTTGTCTACTGTCCAAATGGTTAATGCATTGGCTTACTTGGAATATATAGAATCAAAGATAAAAACATAAGCAAGAGCTACATTACGTTTGCAACGAACTGTTGGATACCCTATTCCCCATATTTTTGTGTGTGTATGCGTCTGCCTCCCGCAAACAGCCGATGTTTCAGAAACAAAATTCTTCTTAAGCAGACAGAGAAAAATTCAATAACTTTAATTTTGTGCGGTGTGATGTTCAATTAATGCTGGCGCAGTAAAAAAAGGCGTGCGCCACGC
Organism: Platycheirus albimanus; assembly: GCA_916050605.2. Taxonomy (NCBI): domain Eukaryota; kingdom Metazoa; phylum Arthropoda; class Insecta; order Diptera; family Syrphidae; genus Platycheirus; species Platycheirus albimanus. The sequence goes on along the minus strand of OU696696.1, from coordinate 7,765,373 downwards.
CCAAAGTAAAAACTTTTTATTGCCAAGGCAATTGTTATCAGCTCAGTGACATTCAATTTTATTCTTGCAGATCGATTTGAACAAAACAAGACAAAACTTAAATTTTTAAAAATTAGATTTGGAATGGAAAGAGCGATTATGGGTGTTTATAATAATGCTTGGACCACACTCTGCCGTAACCAAGGAATATAAATCCAAGTGTTCATCTGTTTACTTCAAAACTGCGACCGATGGTTAAAAAACGTTAAAAAATTAATGCATTATAAAACTTTTGAGGGAAACGCCCCTTAAAATTGGGCGTGTCTTACAAATTTGAAGCACTAACTGAGCTTTGGTCAGTATTTAGGCATTTTGTGTAAAACTTCAGGTGAATCGAGTAGTTTTAAATCAATCTTACCTGAACAAAGGTATTTTATGAAAATCATACGCCTTTAAAAGTGGGCGTATTGAAATATGTACACAAGAAAATGTAGAGATATATTTCTCAAATAACAAACGGAAGGAAAAAGGTTTAAATTAAATATTGGAAGTGCCTTACATTTTTGAGACTACGTTTTCCGTTCTTTCATGAAAAAAGGGCGTAAGGCACCCCCAAAATTCAAAAATTTCTTTTCATACACAAACCTTTTAGTTTCTATTAAGAGACGCAAAATTTTGGCTTGCGGATTCATTATAAATACCGTTTATTTACAAAAACTATTTTTGTATAGTTTCTAATGAAAAGTGGGCGTCAGCCACGCCCAAAATCAATTTTTTTGATTTCATACACAAGATGTTTATGTGCAAGTAATACCCACAAAAATTAATGTTTTTCGCTTTAATATAACAATTATTATTTTATAAAAACAATATTGATGGTTTTGTATGAAAAATGGGCGTCATCCACGCCCAAACTGAAATATTTTTATTTGATTGGAAGAAAGATTACCTAAAGCTTACGTGTGCAAAATTTTAGTGTTATGCTTTTGTCGTAACTGTACAAAAAACATAATTTAATTTTATTAAATTGAGATTGTTCATCAAAAATGGCGATTGTGGGCGTGTTTGTGGGCGGATTTTACCGGTTCAAAAACTTAACTTTTTTCTTGAAACAAAAATTATATATACCAAATTTTAGCTTTCTAGCTCAAAAATTGCGACCTCTAGAGAGTATACATACGGACGGACGGACATGGCTAAATCGACTAGGCTTTTGAGTCTGGGTAAGAATATATATACTTTTTTATACCTAACGGTATTATTTCTCTATGTTACAAACTCCACGCCAAATACAATAAACCCATTCTATGGAATAGGGTATAAAAAAGAACTAAGTTTATTATTGTGTTGATTTTGTACGAGTATAAGCTTCCTTACTTCGCTGAGGCTTATTGCAAGAACAAAGGTTAGATATTAGAAAAGAATATTTCTACCAGTGACCTAAAGTAGAATTGACACTTAACCATCTCACGTCTCATTCTCATCTTCATTCCAATAATTCTGATCAATTTGCAGTTGCAGAACGAATTGTTAAACAGGGCTATGGATTGATAGACAATCATCGAAATGTGACGGAAATAGGTTTCCATGAAGTTCTTCGGACTTGAAATTGCATTAAACTAATTTGGAAAACCATTTTGTGTTGTTGTGGGTGCTTATCAGTATTCTGTTATAGGCTTTAAATAATTAAATATCAAACAATTTCATTTAAAAGTAATAATTTGACGTGCGCTGCCGTTTTGTTTGACGTATTTGACGCGAGCGAAGCCGCGGATAAAAGCTAGTTCTTCTATAAAAGGCTGAAACATGCAGAAACTAAGGCATCTTCTCGATTTCAAATTATAGTTGACAATTATTCTTTAATCTTTCGTCCTTTATTTGCTAAACCGGGCTAGTATCAGTTATTTCGGGGAGGTTGCTAAGCCTTGATGTCCTCTGGGGTCATGTCAATAGCATTGACTCAACTAAAATTGAGTTTCAAAAGTTCCAAACTAAATTTCAAAAACTGTATTTTAATATTTTGGAAACGAATTAATTAATTTTTATTTTTCGTATGAAAAGCAACCGTTCGATGACGTAAAACAACCTTTTGGCGTGTTTCATCAATCATTAAACGACCCGTTTTTCAGGCTCCACTATATAATTACAAACGATTAGTTTGCTCTTACTACCTAGTTCGTAAACTAGAATCCTATCGATTTTCATAACTAACGCACAAAAAAATAAACGGGACACCTACTCAGCAACCTCATGCGGTTAATATGCACTTGCTACGATTCATGTGGTCAACTTAAATAAAGGTTTCCAAGGACTCTGCCGCTACTCAGGATATTAAAGGGTTTTCTTGCAAAGGAGCCAATTCGCCCTCTTTTCTTCTTCTGCAATAAAGTTTTTCAGTTTGAAATCAAAACATGCCATCAAAACGATTAACCCTAATTAAGTCTGCACATGAGGAATTTTTAATCGTAGCAAAAGGGAACATTTTATGTTTCATGTTTTTCAAGTAATCTCGGGGTAGGTTTATGAAATAAACGATAAACCCTTATTAAGTTCCCACCATAAAGGGTCTCTCTCAGTAAATCATAAAATGAAGCAACATAGATTTCATATGTGCAAGGATAATATAATATAAGGCACTTGAAATTCTCAAGTATTCCCAAGAATGAAATAAGAATGCGAGCGGAATGATAAATCTACCCAAGAGAAAGTTTAAGACGTAATGCCAGATGAATAAATCAGCGACCCGACCTTGGGGAGAAATCATCTTAAATGACTTTAGTCGAACTCAACTCAACTTAACTCAGTTTTGTTTAAGTTTGTTTTTCTTCTTGTTATTTTTTTTTTTTTTTTTTTTTTTTTTTTAAGCAAATAAGAGTTTGAGTTACAATCAAAGGAAATCGCACATGGCAACCCAGAGGTAGAGAGAGAGAGAGGGATGAAATGAAAATATTTGCATAAAACGTAGGGTCGGTCGAGTCGGTAGTCGGTTGGAATGAAATGTGGATTCCTGGAAGTGTTCATGGTCAATAGAAATGTAATTAAATATGAAGTAGTAAATAATATACCGAGTGAACTTCTTGGTGGGTTACTAAAAGGACGATTTTGATAGATCAAATGAAAATAGAATTCCTTTACAAAATCATTGGGTTGAGATATGGCATCTTCGACTACTTTGAAGTTGTTAAATAAATAGCACTGGCTATGTTTATTGTGTATAAGTTGATTAAGAAACATACATAAATAGACTTTGTCCTTGAAGCTAAAATGAAAATAGAAATTTTCTTCTTTAAAAGTCAAATTTGTGAGAGTTTTGGGGAAATATTTTTTGTTTTGTTTTGATCATTCAAGGCGTTTAGGGCAAAGGGGAAAGATTATTTAAATAGGATGACAAGGATCTAGAGATCAAACGCTAGAATAAACTGGAGTAGATGGACGTTTATATTTAAAAAAAAAGTAGTCTCTGTTTGTCAATTCCTGCGCCTGTCTTTAGGTCAATACCTCAGTCAAAGTCAAATAAGAAGTGACGTTGCCAAGAACTACATATAAGAAAAGCTAAGTCTTTGGGTTAAGCAAAATACACTATGAGCTTAAGCTATCACCTGGGAACCTTCACTTTTCATTACTTTCGGCAATTTCTCGTATGAAATTGATGGTTTTTAAACGAATCTTTGGCGAACTGCGTCAGTCTGACAATTCTTTCACAGGTGTGCCGGAATATAAGAAGTAACAACATTTAGCGATTTAATCGAATGATTCACTACTCTAACAAATTTTGTTTCGGAGATATTGAATCGGGTATTTCCAAAGTCGGGATTTTTTCTTTGGGGATCGTGTAGCTGGAGATTTAGACTTCGGGATTATTTCTTGGGGAAAAATTGACAAACACCCCAACCATCCTCCACTCATTCTCTCATTTTATAATAATTACTTTTCGGATAAATCCCCTTGTCTTAATTCAGACCGATTTTAGCAAGTGATAGACAGTAGTAGCCTATCCACATTCTTGAGCATTGAGCATATCAACGGCATCACCAACCTTTCCTGCATTATGCCTCAGACTAACTAAACAAAAGAAAGCCTTTGAAATTTGTATCATTGGGGTAGTAAGCCCCATAAAATACCCCATTCGAAGAGGTCACCGTTCTCGCAAGGTTACCTTGAATGAACTTCAACGAGAATCTGTTTATGTTGAGTTGAAACCATAACTTAAAATTTCGTACAAATTACTTTCAAATATTTTAAGGATATGTATCGTAAAAGTTTGGCAAGTTATGGACGATATTTTTTAACGTCATTCTTTGGATCATTTTTATAAATAAACGAAAGAGGTTTTCTCTACCTAAAAAAGTTTTCTTTGAAATAGCGATAGGCTTACAACTTTGGAGAGAGGGTAAGAGAAAGCTTATTTGTTATAAAGGGGGTTTTTTACACGTGTGGTTTTCAAGAAGAAATAAAACACATATAATTTAATATTATGGCCAAGAATTTAGCTTTGTTATAAAGATAAGGGTTTGACATTATGTTTTAAAAATGATTTCGGGCAAGTAGCCGCCGCGGCGGGCTCGAATAAATTCCAGCCGAGAGGCCCAATTTTCGACCACTTTTTACAGCGATTTTATCCGTATGTCAGCCATAACGCGCCGAATATTCTCTTCCACGTCGCCAATAGCCTCGGGCTTATCTGCGTAGACAAATCACTTCATATAACCCCACAAAAAATAGTCAAGCGGTATTAAATCGCACAATCTTGCGCTCACCAAAAGATTCCTTCAATAAATTGATTGTTTCGTTGATTGGTATGACATTTAGCGCCGTCTTATTGAATCCAAAGGTCGTCCACATCAACATCCTCCGATTCAGGCACGCAAAAGTCATTAATCGTGGCTCTATAGCGTTCCCCGTTGACTGTAACATTAAGGCCGGCTGTATTTTTGAAGAAATATGGGCCAATGATGCCACCAACCCATAAAGCACACCAAACAGTCAGTTTTTGTGGATGTAACGGTGTCTCATCATACAATTGAGGATTATCATCACTCCAATTGCGGCAGTTTTGGATATTGACCAAAAGTGAGCTTCATCGCTGAACAAAATTATCTTGTGGATATCGAAAATCGTTTCACGAGTATAACCATGTTTTTCAAAATAAATTTGCACACATTAAAAACGTTGTTCAGGAGTAAGTCTAAAGATTATGAAATGGCAAACCAAACTGAGCATATAATCAAGTGACAGCTGTCAAAAAGACCAAATCCGAAAAAAGTGTTGCCAGATTGAAAACCACACATCTAAAAAAAAACACCCTCTATTAAACAATGCACGCATTTAAAGCGTGGAAACTCCTTTTTGAAAAAAGGGAGTATTCACACTTGGAATAATACAAAATGTGGAATATTGAGTATACGTATCTTCAATCAAATCTATGTATTTACTTTTCAAGATACAAAGTTTAATGACATGTCATGTTTGACCAAACTTATAATTTTTGATTTTCAAAAATAGAGTCTTTCACATATGCGATTGAAAATTCCAACGACCTAGTACATATAGTAACATGTCCTGTATGTTACTGTGTCTAAAAGTCGAGGTCATCAGAATTTCTTACAACTTGATTTGACACTACGAATCATTATTACGATGATTGAAAGCTGGAAATCAACTGACAGAAATCCAAACTGTTCTCTTTAGAACCTTTTTTGTGTAGTATTTCTAGGGATATGAGAAGGAACTGAAGAAATCAAGATTTCGATAGATCAATGAAACACTTGCAAAAAAAAAAAAATAGGAATAGATAACAAATCGGTATCTGGGTGGATCAATATCGAAATGTCAACTGAAATTATCAATTTACCTAAAAGCATTCGCCTTGATATAAGGATTCAGGTTTTTTTCTATATAGCCCTTACCTGGCCGATGCTTAAGGACCTGTCTTGGATTACAAGCAAAACTAGAGTCGGAGAACGAACGTTACCTACTATATAGCAAAATTGCGAGAGCAGTGACCTCTTCGAGGGGTAATTTTTGGGGCTTACTACCCCAATGATACAAATTTCGAAGGGTTTCTTTTGTTTAGTTAGTCTGAGGCATATGCAGAATAGATTGCTGGTCCCGTTGATAACTGACTGATAACTTTTTGAAATAACACAAGGGGAATTGTCCAAAAAGTTGTTTTGGTTCTGAAGCCAAGAAAACAGTAAATGAAATCATGGTACAAGAAAATCTAACGAGCATTCCACGAAACACGAGGCTTTTTAATTTTTCTAAGCTCAAAGATAATCGGGTTTTCAGCAAGAGTTGGAAAGCAAGTGGTTGACTCTATTGAGGGATGCTACGAACATTTTTTAATGTCCAAAAGTTCTAGCAAAAGATAAAGTCGGTTCTGAGAATTCGGAAGGAACACTTCTGCAGACTGTAAAACGGCGGAGACATTCGACTTGGACGATGATGAACTAAACTTCCGTCCATCCGACCATGAAGAAGTTCGGGTTGCATATATAGCCTTTTCGGCTATTCTGTGTTAACGTCTAAGTCCCTTGGTCCATACCATAGAAGTAGAAGTAGCAATTGAATCCGCCAAAGACCATTGCAATTATATTTTTTCGTGATTTATTAGCTTTGTTTGTTGAGCCCTGAAGTCACCCTGGGGTCGATCTTGGTATTTATCTGGGGCGAGTTAAGGTATAACGAATCAGCTGTAGAAGTGACTTTTGCTGTCAAGCATTTCTCGTGTATTTCTCTTCTGTATTTGATTTTTCATATAATTTTTTCAACAAATAGTAAAAGAAAAGCTAGTCGATGCATTAATTTCGATGAAAATAAATACAAATCGAACAAATAAAGCAAAATGGAAACTTTTGATTTTGAGCGTTGCGATATATACAATATACAAGCAGCAGCCCTAATTCGTTTTTTGAGAACGAGAAAACCCAAGTTTTTTGACAACTCTTGGAGTTGTCAAGATAACCTGGGGCGACCCTGGGTTAAATTCAACAAACAAAGCTATTATGTTTGATTAACACATCAACTTTGTCTGCATGAAACCAATAATAGACCTTTAGAGCTATAGGAAAAGTACTTCAGTAAAAACAGTATTACCATTTTCAAAAGACTTTTAACCTGAGGAACATTTACATTTTATTAAATAATCAAGTCTGTGAGCTAGAACATAATTTAAATAGGTTTCTGTCAAGCGGTTTTTATTTTAACTGTCATTCAAAAAATAAATTAAAAATATAGTACGTTATTAAATGGCAGAAAATCCAAATTGCAGTGAAACTTCAACTACTAACCCACCCGCAAGACAAAGATCTAGCCTACCCACGCTCTCAAAATTATTTAAAAGTCAAACATCTTCAATCCAGCACAGATCTTGTCCAACTGTCAAAAATAAACCTTCAGCTAGTTTCAAAATGTTTCTGATAAAAGCCTTGATTGGAGGCGGAGCAATTTATTTAACCGCAATTCTGGGAGTATGGGGTGAAGCAGAGGAGAGTACTGAGATGTATAAAACACTTAAAAAAGCCATCAGCGGTAAAATTGACAATGAGGTTAGTAAAAAATAATTTTTCTCTTCAAAATTTGTATTTTTTATATTTTCATTTTCGGTTGAAGAACATAATACCCAGCAATTTGAAGACGAGTATGATTGATAGAATGAATAAATCTAAGGACTTTCTGAAAAGTCATCTAGAGGGCATCCCTGAAGAGCTGAAGGTGTATTACGATAAATCCGAAAAATACATTAACGAATTGTTAAAGGGGAAAAAGTCATAACTTGACAAACATACATTATGTACATACATACATACAAATGTAGATATGATTCGGATAAATATTCTTACATACATACATATACATAAATATAAAACAAAATTTTAGAAGTTTTTGAAATAAAAAGTTTGAATTTGGACCAGGGTCGATAATTTTTGAAACCAAAAGAATTATATTAGAATGAAATCTATTGTAAAATTAAGAGAATATAACAAATATCACGGAAAAATAAATCACGGTCAACCTGAGGTCAGGAATTTGGTGGGAGGGGGTGTTAAGGGTTTTTATGGCTAAAAATCGGTTAATCTCGATTTCCGGCAAAACTGCAGGTCCTATGTAAAAAAGGTAAATGTCAAAGTTGTAGGTTATTTCTACATCTACAACTCAAATGTGTTCACTTTTTTCAATTATCCTCAAAATGTATGTGAAAAATTGGGGTTTTTATTTTTATATTTTACCAAAAAACAATTTTTATTTCACAAAATTTGGTGAAAACCTGCTTTTTTACGTCTCAAACACAATTTTTGATTTAAAATATTTTTTTTTTCACAAAATTTTGACTTAATATCGAAAAAAAACTTTCACGTCTGCTTTTTTTAAGAAACTTGGTTCCTTGGATTCTCTACTTTCTGATGATGTAAAAATATAATACATTGCAATCTTAAATTTTTTCAGAAAATGCAAAATAAAAACCAACAACAAAAACTCGAGTCTGGAATTTGTTTTTAACCATTATGTAAAATTTTGAGCTATTTATTAAAATGTACACTTTTTTACTTGCGATTATAGGTACTATAAGGCAAGTTATGCATTCGTCGAAAAAAAAAGTTTTGAGATAACAATCAAACATAACATTACGATGATAGCGAAGACGAGAAAAGATGGTCTAAAAATTCTGCCCGTCTGTATGTCTGTCTGTCTGTCTGTCTGTCTGTCTGTATGTATGTATAGAGACCTACAGCCCAAACGGGTGGGCCGAATTGCTTCAAACTTGGTATATGAACTTTTTTAGGTATTGTACAGAGGGGAAATTGAAATTTTTTTTTTAGCTCAAAAAATAACGGTACCTGCCATACACCCGTTACGTTAAAGCTTATTTTTCTCAAAAACGGCTCTAACGATTTTGATTTAAAAAAATCAGTGTTACTTTTTAGGTACGACCAATCATATGGCTGAAAAAAAAGTTTTAAAAAATGGCTAAGAACGGTACTTTCCATAGGACCGTTTTTTTTTTTTGCTTTCGACTATCTCGAAAATGACAGCCGATTCTTTCGAAATTTCACACATACATATTTTTAGGTAGCTCAATTAGTACTGCATACCAATATTTCAAAAAAATATTTTTTTGTATTTTTAAAAGCATTTTTAAGAAAAAAATTTAAAAAATATATATTTTGAAAACTGCCTATTAAATTTTTTTCTAAAAATTATAAATAAATGTATTTGCTGAATACCTATGAACTGGCGTTTTTGAATTTTTTTTGAAATTTTTTTTCAAAAAGTTTTTCAAAAAAAACTTTTTTTCTCAAAAACGGCTCCACATATTTTTAAAAATTTATTCTTATAAATTCAGATTTATCCAATAAATAAAATGGCGTACTTTTTTTTCAGCTCAAATTAGTTTAAGTATTTATTTAAGAATTTTGAAAATTTTATTTTTATCAAAATCTCAAGCCCCTAAACCACTGTCACTCATAAGAGGAAGTTCGTGCGACCCAGTCGTGCATTTTATTAATTTTGTCTTTTATTAATGTAATATGAAATCTAACGTTTTTCGGGTAATTAAAGTGTACATTTTAATGAATAGCTCAAAATTTTATATTCATAAATTGTTAAAAACAAATTGAAAACTAGGGCTCCCTGAAATTACGCCATATGAAATTACGCAAAAGAGAGTTTTGGAAAAAAGCAGCAAAAATTTGGGCGTAACAAATTTGGAAAAAACGCCCAAAATATTTTTGGAAATTTAGCCAAAAAACATTGAAACTACAACGCAATTTAGGAAAAAACACCATAAAATAAAAATGAAAATCACGCCAAAAAATATAAAAACTTTTTGGCTCAAATTCCAAACTTGGTTTTGAAAAAATACCAAAAAAACAACTTTTTTTTGCTTAATTTCCAAAATGGCTCTGTACGCCCAAAAAGTAAAAAGATATTGATATTGCAAGGATCTTTCTTAACTACTTTTTCTAAACAATGTGAGGATTTTTAAATTATTTATTGTGGCAATTATTACAAGTTATAACGTAATTAGTTTAAAAATCGTGCGATTTTTTTACAGATTACATTATAATAATCGTCTCAATAATTTATTCAAATATCGCGCGATTTTTAAACAGATTACATTATAATAATCGCCTCAGTAATAAATTTATAATTCGCGCGATTTTTAAACAGATTACATTAAAATAATCGCCACAATAATTAACTTAAAAACCGCGCGGCAAAAAAGTTTGCTTTCTGGCGTTTTTTCCTTTTCGATTTGGAAAAAAGGCAAAAAGTTTTTTTCGGGCGTTTTTTCCAAAAAAAAATTGTTTGGCTTTTTTTCCTTAATTCAAAACTGAAAAATCACAGAAAAAAGCCCCAACATTTTTCTAAATAAAGCCAAACTTTTTGGGCATTTTTTCCTAGAAAAAAAAAACCAAAATATTGTATGGAGATTTTTGGGCGTTTTTTCCATTTGTTTTTGTTTTTTTGGCGTAATTTCCTATGGCGTAATTTCAGGGAGCCAAAACAAGGCGAGCTGGTGCATATTCTTAAATACGCTCCACAAGCCCGAGCCATCTATGGACTGTATTTTCTGATTTTTGAGTAGGTCAATGTACAGTTCGTCTTTGAATCTTCTCCTTTACACTATATTGATACATACGGGACCGAATATCACCCTAAGAATCTTTGTCTCAAAGCACCCAAGCAACTTTTAATCTCGGTCATGTTAGGGTCCACAATTCTGCCCCATATAGCTTGACTAGAATGATAACGGTGTTTTATAGTGTCTTTTTGGTCCTTTGAGAGAGGGCTTTGCTATATTAAGATACCACCAAGGCACGAAAACACAGTGATTAGATGGCAAGAGTGATTCTTCGATTGATTTCTTAACTGACATTATTTTGAGAGGTCAAAGATAATTATATCTGTATCTGTCCATTGTGTCGTTGCAGTTCCATAACAAACACTAGAGTAGAATTTTTTGACAAGATAATGAATATAGTCGGAACCAGAAGAGAACCTTCAGGTACTCCAGCATTTATTTTGCAAATATTTGACTCAGACTAAATCCCGACCAAAACGACTATAATCAAACGGTCCAAAGGGTAACTTCTAGTGTGACGTGGGGTGATAATACTTTATTTTTCGAAGCCGGCTAATTCACTGTGCACAATTCACTGTGGTAAACAATTCACTGTGGCGGGCAATTAACTGGTATGTTGTTAGATTTTTGTTCTCTTTTTACCGATTTAAAGAAAAAAACTTTATAAAAAATGTATAGTACACCACAGTGAAATGCACACAGTAAATTGTCCACCACAGTGCATTGTCCGTCGCAGTGAATTGTGTCAACAGTGAATTGTGCACAGTGAATAAATTGTCCCCACAGTGAATTGTGCACAGAGTGAATTACCTAGAACATTTAATGTTGTACTTGTACTTATCAAAACGGGGGTAAGATTATTCTCCTTAGGTTGTTTTCTGACCTGAATAATTATTTTATCTCAAAGATGTTTACATACAAACAGAAAATAATCTATTGCTTTAAATAAATATTAAATGTACAAGATTTGTATTCTCCTTAAATTATGCCCCATCTTAAGCGACTCTCCTCCAAACTAAAGCACATGATTCCTTTGTACACACGTTCACAGTTGTCGGCTCCTTGTGCCTCCTTGTTGCACTTCTCCAGAACAGCGTCAATTTCATCAGAAGGGACAGGCATAGGACTTTCCAGTATTTTACTTTTTATTTGTTTAAGATTAAAGCCATTTTCCTCGTTGAAAAAGTCAAGTTTTTTAAGAAAACATTTTAAGGCACATTGATAGTTGCCATTTGATGAAACACTCCTGTTCGGTGAAGTGGAACTGTATTCTTTAACAGTCTCATCTGAAATTTTAAGTTCCTCAGCACACTCTTTCACATAATTTTGTTTGATATCCACAATATCTGGAGTCGTTATTTGAGAACCAGTTGATTCATGACCTTCTTTAAGAGCTACACTTTCAGCTGATGCCTGCAGAACTTGATTTAAAATGTGTCGTTAAATTGAAATTCAATGGAGTCTTACCAATATTGCCAGAATTATAAATGCAATCGATATCTTCATCGTATAGGTAACCAGTAGCTTAAAGTTTGGAACGGAAAGCTTGCCTAAACTGTCTTCATACTTTTCGGATACCACTGTTTTATAGCACCGAAATATGAGCCAAACAAGAAGTATCATATGTTCCTTTTACTTTCATTATTGAATTATAAGCGGAACACACGACGTTTCTGACTTGAAGAACTGATTTACGAACTAATTTATATGTTCAAAAGGCCAAAAGACTATCGACCATTTACGATTAGGCAACCCTGAAACCATCAACTCTTTCAAAGGCATTAAACAAGTTTTTACCTGCTCTATAGGCCAAGTATTGGTTTAGTGCAAAAAGTGATTGTCGCCATGCAGTTCGTCGGTATGTCTGTTCGTCTGATGAGCACTTCAAGCTATAGTCCAAATGGCTTGAAGGATTTTCTTCAAATTTCATAATGCAGTTTTAAGAAGAACGGTTTTATCAATTTTTTTAAGCTAGACTTAAATTTGTATCTTTCAAGTTACGATTTTCTTTTCGGAAACGGCTCTAACTTGATTAAACTTCGTATTCGTAGGTTATATCCTGCTAAGAGTACTTCTAAAAATTGCAATTTGTCTTAATTTCGGGACACAAATACTTCTGAAAAATTTATTAGGGGTGAGTGGCATATAATGGCATCCTAAGGTAAAATGGCACACTTGCTAGAAAACTTATAATCGAACATAATTAACATGTTTTGTGAACACAGTTCTTTAGTTTTTCAAACATCATTGACACAAACGAAACGATTAATAAAAAACACTAAACGGGCAAAATGGCCTCCTCAGTACGGCACAGTGCCATTTTAGACAAGTACTCATTTTTCAACTTCCTTTTTAGCAAAAATTGTTGGAAAGTATCAACGGTCGACTAGCAGACAGTCCTGGAGGGGGGCTTAATGACAAAACACAAAAGCACTCGGATTAGTTAAAAAAAGAAATGGGCTGGACTTAGGCCTCCAAATCATATGGAATTCCAATTTGAATTTATAATTATTAAAATTTTTGTTGTTTTTTGTTTTTTATTGAAGTAATTTGAAATTAATTGTTGATTTTTTTTTTTTAGTTGTCTATGTTTATTTTCCTTTTAATAAAGTTTATTTTTAATTTAAAATGGTTTTTGGTTTACTAGGGTAAAATGGCATACCAAGGTGCCATTTTACCCAAGCAATTTTAGGACGTTTTGAAAGTTTAAATTTTTAAATACTTCTTGAAACAATAATTTTAACTAGGTAAGCTAAAAAAAACAAGCGTTATTGATAAAACTTTCAAAAGATATAACATATGAAGTGATAGCTGATATTCAAAACGAGTAAAAGGAGATCTTCCTTAGGCGGACCATTTTAGGCCACTTTCCCCTAACTTAGGTATTTAATACAACATTATTATGGTTATTGATCAAAAGAGCAAGTGCGTGCGACCCAGTCGTACATTTAATTGATATAAATGATCGTACATTAAAATGACACAAAATAAAATCTTTAATCGTTCATGACAAAACAAGACACTTAAGTCCGAATTGCAATGACGCTTCGCGTCAAACAAGATTTTCGGACGCTTCAATATGTATTTAAAGAGAACCAGCTGATTTAAACACCTACGGTAATTTTACTTTGTTTTCCATCACCTGTGACAAGTTGTTGTAGAGCTTAGTATGGGATTAATTTCATGACATTAATCTTTTTAATACCTTTACCTACCTTAGATTGGCCGGTGCCGGTACCAAATCCATAATATAAAAAAAAGTAATTTTGAGCGTTGCCATGCCACCCATACAGGTTATTTTAACTGGCTCTCTGTGGCAAGTATTGTTTTTGAGCAGAAAAAAATCCAGATTTTAATCAAACATGACATAACGATGATTGAGAAGCCCAAAGTAGTGATTTTCGACATACCCTCCGTGGGCGTCGCGGCGGCATGTCTTTGCGCTTGTGAGCTTTCTCACGTTCCCGTACAGCCCAGTGTGTCGGATTTTTTTTTCAAATTTCACATTATATGACAGTTTCAAGGAAAACATCTGTCATTTGTTTTTTTTTGTTTTTTTAAGCCCATCCCGAACTAACACCATTTGGGTAACGTTGTATCGATGTGTGGTACGAAAAATTCTTCAGAGCAAGCGCTATGGTGTTTTATCTCTGAAGTGGCTATACAGATTTTGACTAAACTTTTTATTGATCAAGCCTAATCACTTCTGAAATAAAATGCACGACTGGGTCGCACGAACTTGCTCTTATGATAAGCAATTGCTTATTGTGGCTGCATATATGGCTATTAAAAAAATTTAAATAATTTCGAAAATTCTTTGATTTTTTAAATTAGTTTAAGAGTTTTCTCGGAAAAACAAAGTATTGCAATAAAATTTCGAAGCTATACGTAAATCTAGGAAAAAAAATATTGGAAATCGTTCGACCAGTTTTTTTTTTAAAAAGGTTATTTTTGAAAAACTTTTCCAAAAAATATTTTGAAATTTATTTGGGTATGCAAATATATGGCAATCTGTAGTTTGAAAAAATAATTTTAAAAAAAATCAATATACCCGTTTGCCGTTTCCAACATATTTCGAAAACCAAAAATTTTTTTGAAAAAATTATAAAAAATCAAAAAAAAAAGTTTTTGAAAAATTTGAAATGCCATATTAATAAAATTATAAATGACTTCCTGTGGCCAACATTTTATTGAAATCGAATGTATAGTTTACGAGAAAATTTGATTTGAAAATACTGGTTCTATGAGAGGTACCGTTATAAGACAAATTTTGAAAAATATTTTCCAACCAAAAGATAGATTGTCTTACAAAAATAGTATCCTGAAAGTTTTATCAAAATCGTTAGAGCCGTTTTTGAGAAAATCAATTTTTTTCTTCACGATTGTATGGCAGGTGCCGTTATTTTTGGGCCTAGAGCAAAAATAAAAAATATGTTCTGAGGGACGGCCAAATAAATCCTAGATACCAAATCGGCCCATCCGTTCAGGCTCTAGAAGCGCGAACAGACAGACAGACAGACAGACAGACAGACGGACGGAATTCCCACACCCACTTTTTTCGACTTCTCCATCATCGTTATGTCATGTGTCATTAAGATTAAGCTCATTTTTCCAAAAAAAAGCCATAAGTTGATAACCACCCTGGCCTGTGACATTAACTCTCAATTATTCCTGTACGCTGTGTGTGCCAGTACACCGAACAAAAAACAACGGTTTTTTTTATATTTTTTTTTTTATACAGTACCGGCGCTCAACGGGTGTGTTATAGCCCTTTTAATGATTAGTCACAGCGCGAGCGATAGAAAATTAGGGAGGAAGGGAGAGAATGTGTCGATGAACATTGATCTTGAATGTTTGAAGATCAAAATGGCAAGGGAAAATTGTGTCAGGCGATTCATTCCACATTCGTGTTGTACGGCTAAAGAAAGAATCCCTATATTTCACGGTACGTCCGAAATTGGGCTCAAGTGTAGATGAGCGTTCCTAGCAAGACGAGTGTTACGGGGGAAATGTTTAAGGGGTGGAACGCAGCTGGCTACCTCGAGTGAGCATTTTTTGTAAATGAACCTGTAAAATAAGGAGACGTGAAAAATTGCGACGCTGTTCGAGTGATGGAAATGATTCCATAATGTTTCTCTCTCTTTTCAATTTAACGCTTTTTTCTGACCTCTTTCAAGCAGGTGTAGAAAAGTTTGAGAAGCACCTGCCCAGAGATGAGAGCTATACTCGAGTTTAGGGCGTATAAACGCTTTTTAAATTGTAGCCGGATTAGAAGGGGTGAAAAACTTCTTGCATCTAAAAAGGAAGCCTAGGCATCTTGCAGCATTCTTGACAATCCCAAGTATGTGGTCATTCCAACGAAGGTTGTCACTGATACACATACCAACTACTGATAGCTTTTCGGCCTCTTCGATGCAAGTATACCATTCATGGATAATGGCATAAGGGGTATGTTTAGCTTTAACGACAAAAGACGGCATTGAGTTTTCGACGCATTAAACTCCACACGGTTTCTGATACCCCAATTCACAATGCTGTTTAAAGCGGAGTTAATTTGGAGATTTGGTCCACTGT
Source organism: Platycheirus albimanus (assembly GCA_916050605.2). NCBI lineage: Eukaryota > Metazoa > Arthropoda > Insecta > Diptera > Syrphidae > Platycheirus > Platycheirus albimanus. Next base: position 7,749,235 of record OU696696.1, on the reverse strand, counting down.
TCGGTGAGATATGCCATCAGATAAATTTTTTTGTTTTCTGATAAGAACATTAATATTGATTTTTAAGTGATTAATAAAAATTCATGTAATTTGTTCGATGCCATTTAAACACATAAGAGCAAGTTCGTACGACCTAGTCGTGCACTTTATTTTTTACGAGTGCATAACTTGCCTTATAGTACTTACCTATAATCGCAAGTAAAAATATGTGATTTATATTTGATGACGGAAAAAAAACTGTGCTATCCACCTTGTTGAGCTAGTCCCGGCAAAACGCCTCGATCAACTTCAGGGTACCTTCAGATTGGTCACCAAAGGTTGGAAATTTTCTTGTTGGGGTAAGTTGAGGCTCCAAAAAAATTATTATTTGTGGCTACCGGACCCCAGGGTGAATTCGGGGTTCAACGTACGAAGCTTCTGATTTAAACTCCAGATTGAATTTACTTTTCTGTTTGCAAGAAATTTTCAAAATTCTACTACGTCTTCCCGTTCCGCGCTAGTTGACAACTATATTCGATGTAGTTTGCTCGCAAGCGAATTAATGCTCCTACTTTGGCACTCGTCCAGTTGCAATAGGAATTTAAGACCTCGATAAAAACAAATCCACAGGCCCAACTAGTAGCTCTTCCATACTTCTGAAGAAGTTTGCTTCCACGCTGGCACAACCACCGAGTTGATCGAAAACAGCACTTGTATAGTCTGTTCTAAAAAAGCCGTAGCTATATCTTCAATCCTTTTTAACTATCTAGTATCTACCAATTTAAATACATACCTTATTTTAAAGGTAGATTCACAACCGTTTTGCTGATGTGGAACTGTAACGACAGCGTGTGATAAATTCATTTACGGGTGGCAATGGTGCCAACCTGGGCAGCCATTTTGTATTTACTCCCCCAGTTTCAACTGGACGCCACCCGTGGGATTTTCGTGAGATAAATAACACCTAAAATCTCAATCCACTGTACCAACAAAAATTCTTTCCTATCTTTCTATGCCTTCTCTCCTCGCTCGCGCATGTTCACTCATTATAAGGGTATTCATATCCCCTTGAGAGCGAGTTCATTACAAACAAAATAAAATGCACGACTGGGTCGCACGTACTTGCTCTGTGGGTGCAAAAGTACGACGAAAACAAACTTTTCGATCAATAAGAACAACTCATTTTTGAAAAATTTCGTAAAAACTAAAAAAAAATTGGCTAAAACTGGAAAACTCGATATATGGGAGCTAACTTTAAGTAACCTTGTATATCAAATTTAGATGTCGTCTTTTGGGTGATATAAATGATATAAATTTCCGCTTATGGCCAAATTAATAAAACTGATATTACCAATTTCCGCTATTATCATGTGTAGCCAAAAACTAAAAATGCAGTTTGCTTTGAAGTATTCTATATATATGTTATATAAAAAGTTTCATAAAAATGGGGGGAGCCTTTTTTGAGTAAATTAGAAAAAACGAAAAAATTGGCCAAAATCTAATGGCTCTTTGTATAGGAGCCACCATTTAAAACAAAGAAAATGAAAAAAAAAAAATCAATGCCATCTGATAGGAAGCTGAAAGAAACTAGCTATACCAAACAAAGTTTAAGTGAATTTGATGCAACCGTTGACAACTTATGGCAATTTGAATAAAAGCCGTTAAGAGCAGATCTCCGTTATTTGCATTTTTAGCCAAAAATTGAAAACGCAGTTCTCTTAAAAACACTAAAAGAATATAACACACAAAGTTTAATCAAAATCGTTAGAGCCATTTTCGAGCAAAATAGAAAAAACCAAAAAAAGTTGGCTAAAACCATTGAGTTTATATACATAGAGGAACCACCTCGTTGAAAACAGAATAGTGCGTTACTTCGTCACTTAGGTGGCGTTATGATTTAGCATAAGCACGAACCATTTTTGGATTCCATGTGGATCCCTTAACGATCAACATGTGTGTATCTTACCAACACAAAACAACAACAATGGACTGGAGTTGAAATTGATAGGTACATTTGTTTTTGTGTGAATTCTTGTTTTTTTTTTTTTGGTTCCCTGTTATTTGTGCTGATAATTTTGTCTGGTTGCTATATCCAGAAAGAGAAAGCCTTTAGGATTGGCACATAAAACTCACACACACACTTAAAAAAATTTGGTATACCTGCGACCTCACAGTCACGTGAGGCGAGTCTGTCCATGTCCCTTCAGCCCGCACCATGCTTGTCCATTACTTTGCTTCGAATTTTTTTTATACAAATAGCTATGTATGAGTCTGTGGTATGGGTATTCCATAAAAATATACAGGGTGTGTTTCTTTATTCATTCCGTATATTCGGAATATATGGAACGCCCTTTTTGCGTTTCTTTATTCAATGGAATATTCCGGATAAACTATTTCCTTGTTTCTTTATTCAATCTGGAATATTTGGAACGCATTCTTTTCATTCCAAGTGAAGAGGTGGTTTAAATGGAATATTCTCTAGTTTGACTGATGCAGTTCACTGTCAGCTATTGTTTATTCTTTTTATTCAAGTTCTGTTTCTTTATTTATTCTATTCTGGATATTCTGGATAGATATTTGATCTTTTCTGTCTTTTCTATTCCTTATCCGGAAAAAATAAAGAAACACACTCACAATCTCGGTCAAGAAATGGATAAACAAAAATGCAGAAAGTGAAAACTAATTTCACTTTGCAATTAGGTACATTATGTACCTATATTGATCGTAATTAATTTTATAAAAATTGTTCAAAATAGAGGAAAACCATTTTGAGAAACTTTGCAATGAAAAAAAAATTGCTTTGAAATGAGGATTTTTGTAATAAAATATTTGAAACTTTCGTTGAAATTGGTCCAACTCCAAACCGAGTGTTTAGCTTGTACCATGCAAATGAAGAGACGGGTTCTATACAGGGTGATTCACGAGCGTTGTGCCAAAAAGCTAGAGCGTGTAGGTTAAGTTGAGACAAGAAAAAAATCGTATGGGAGGGGGGGTCTATTCCCCTCCGTTTAGCCGGGAGGGGTAATTTTCTGAAAAATTGACTTATTTTGTAAAAAAAAATATTAAAAATCAACGGCTTCGTTTGCAACACCGTGTTATAGGTACCTTTTTGGAAAGCCAAAAACTTCTTCTTTCATTTCGTTTTTAAATTAATTTGTTTTAACCAATAGCAATTAAATGCCAAGAACTTCGAAATTGAGGTACGATCCGCTGCGCATTTGAGAACTTATTTCTTAGACAGTCCCTTTGATGTATATAAATAGCAGAGTTTTGAAAACAACCAAGATCCTATTTTAGAACTAGTTCTACCTAGAACTAAGAGCAATTAGAACTCGGTATTGATAAATGCTTACGCGATTAAGAAATTCTGAACTGTTACTTGATTCACAATAAAACCAAAATATTTTACTAATTTTTTTTTATTGAAGAACAAAGTAAATTTGAACAATTCGTCCTATTGATATTTTCTATTGATCCCATGGGACCCTATTTTATTAATGTTTTTTTTTTTTAATTAGTGTTGCTTCTTTTGCCGAATAAAATGTTTAAAAAACCAAATAAAGTAATAATTTGTATTTTGTCGTCGATGCCAGAATTGTTATTCTATTTTATTTTTTTGTTTGCTTATTTTCATTATTTAATTTCGTTTAAGAAGTACGAAATTAGTATCTTAATTATTTACACGTTTATTAAGACGTAAACATCAGGCAGTAGTATTTTATTTATTAAATAAAATTAAAACAAATATGGTTTGGTTCGCTTTCGCTCGGATGCATTTCCTTTTTTTTTTTTAATTTTTTCTCTCAATTTCCGATTTAAAATGTTTGTATTCATAAAATGTGAGCGCTTTTTAATGGATAAATAATTAATGAAAATAGAAAAAGATAGGTAAATGATCAAAGGCAGAATAATTATTATGAATGAAAGTGCAGGAAGGCATTACGTACGATGCTAGTAAGAGATGTAAAAAAATGTATTGTCTGGCCAAGATCAATTCCAGGTCTTGAACATGACTCAAGAATCAAGAGGACGTCTTTTATGCTATGAATCAATCAAACAAGCTCTAAGTGACTTTGAAGAGCATTTAAGGCGGCAAACAATTTGATGTTCATGTATCATGTCGCACACGCACATCAACAAAATTTTCTACGCAAGAAATAAATAAAAAATATAATGTTTTTTTTTTTAGTTTTTTGTTGTTTTTTTACCTTATTTTTATTTACTTTTTTTATTTAATTCTACAATACATTTACAGCGGAGGGCGAAAGAACAAAAATGTATTCTCTATTAATTTTAAAATACAATTAAAATAATTAAAATAATTAATATTAATTATTTTAATTCTCTCTCTCATTTTTTAGATGTTTTATATAATTTAAAAACAAATAATATAAAATAAAAATAAAATAAAATAATGCCGTTGCGTAACTTTATATAGCATCTGCGTTTTGATAGATAAATACAAAAATAAAATAATAAAACGTTAGCAACAGTATTGGAAAAAAAAAAAAATTAAAAATAATAATAATTATTATAAAACAAATAAACAAATGATAATGACATGACGGAGGAATACAATGTTATAAGTTTTTTTTTTTTATCTATATATAAACAAATCAAACGTGTGTGCAAACTAAATTAAACAAACAAAAAAAGAAAAACATTGTATACAAAAAAATTTACGGAATATCATTGTTAACATCGTAATTATATTATATAACATTTATATCGCTATTATTTATTTTTTATATCAATGAGAAAGAAACAGGTTTTTTTTAACACTTTTTTTTCAATTAATTAAAAAATTTACAAACAAAAAAATGCAACTGAAGCCAAATAAAATTGGTGGTGGTGGTGGTTGTTGTGGTTGTGGTGGTAGTGTTTTGTTTTTGTTGTTGTATTACATATTTCGGAACCAAACAAAAGTACAAAATAACGTGTGAACTTGTTGTTCCATTTTTTTCTCGTTTTTTCATCATTTTTTTTTTATATAAACAATTATTTTCTTTTATAATTTTTTTTCTTTTGTTTCATTAACTACACTATAATTTTCATTTTTTTCTGTAATTTTTCTAAAATTATATTCATGCTCTCTTAAAATTTAAAATCGTTTAATGATTTTTTTTTTTATTAATTAATTAAAAGTTGTTGGTTTTTGTTTTTTGTTTTTTTTTTTTGCACTCTTTAAGCTTGCATTATTCTTCACAAATTATTTATTTTATTTAGCTTATTTTTTTGTTTTTTGTTCTTGTTTTAAATATTTAAATTTACTCACTAAAAATGTATTAATTTATTTTGTTTTTTTTTTCTTTGTTTTGCTTATTGTGTGTTTGGGGGTTGGTTTATTTTTTGTTTATAATTTATGTTTTTTTTTTTGTATTTTTTTTTTCTTAAACGTTTAAATAATGATGTTTTTTATGTTTTGTTTGTTTTATTAAATATTTAAAAATAAAAAATAATATAATTTTGTTGTCTGTTTAATAATATGTTTCTTGTTCCAACCAACCACCTGGGTTGCGACGCAAGTAGAATCGACGTGTTTCATCATAGATGAAAATGGACAACATGAATGGAAGTGCTGGCAACCACCAGACGAATCTGTAAAACAAGAAAAAGTCATAGTTTAGTATAAGGCTTTAGTAAAGTTTATTTAAAGAAAAATAGACAGGAACATAGTTGACTTTATACAAAAGAAACATAACTGCGTTAAGAGTTTTGACGTAAGACTAACTATGTTTTGGATGCAAGTTCTAGTTAAAAGTGGTAGCTTTGTAAGAAGAAACAGTCTTCGAATAGTCAAAGTTTTAGTTTATATAGGATACTGCTGGTTCAAAGCAGATGCACTTCTGATATGGTCGATGTAATTAATTAGTAGGTAATAGGTATGACTACTTCGTTCCAAGCCTAGACCAAGAACAACTTCAGTGCGGGGTTTGGCTACCCATTAACTGGCTGAGCAATGCGAGCATTAATATTTCGGACTGATGCACAGTAGATTTTTTGTTGTTGTTGTTCTGATTCTGAATATGATACATTTGTATAGTGCAACTTAAAAACGATATCTGTTCTTAACCGTACGCCAAGTAAGACTAAATGGTAAATCAATGCTAACTTCCAGACCTGCCTGTTTTGCGGTTGATTGAAAATTAAAACATTGCGAAGCTGCTTTTTAAGAGTAGAAAATGTTTCAATAATTTAATTGTTATCATTTGTTTTGCCTATGCAAAAGGGCTAAATGCGTTGATGGAGAACCTGCTCTGATATGAGAATAATATTCGAACCTTAGTCTGGGAAACATCTGAAGACGAGACAAATATCTTAGATCGTCGGAGGAAGATTAAGGCCGTTTTTTTACAAGCAGTTGTGCATCAGGAAACAAATATGTAGGTAATGAAGCTGGTCGTCAAAAAAAAATCGGTTACACAACACAAAAAGGACACAAAAAGGTTTGTTTGCAAGTTTTATACGTGAATCCGTCCAAAATTATTTGTTTTGGTCCGCCCGAAAAGCTTTTATTTTCGATAACAGATTACCTAACTCCAAATAAAAATGTTTTAGAAATTTAACTGTAAAAATATTACATTCTACAAAAAGACTTTAATAATGATACACCTACACCAAACAAGAAATCGCAACGAATTCCATAAAAAGATTGAATTTGTGGTAGGGTAAACATATATGAGTTTCTTGAGCATTTACTTCGCTCAAAAGTAGGGCTTTGTATGTGGTTTTGAGTCATTCCAAGGGAACGACCTCATCAATGGCCGCTTGCTGAAGAGAACCAGTTCTGGACATACATACTGAGTATAGGGGTATGCACAAATGTTTCTTCACTTTGGAGACAAGGACTGCAAATAGTGTGCGTTTTTTCTTATTTTGTGGAGATATTTTGGTGTCAAAGAACACGGGACGGTTATTTTTCAAGGCAATATTTTAGTTTTATTTTATTCTAGATCACGAGGGATCTTCGGTTAATTTGGATGAGTTCTCTGACATAGAGAACATATTTCACAAGGAGTTATTTGCCGTCCTTTAATTGATTCTACAGGTATTATGTTGGCAGCGTATTTGTGGAGCCCACTATCACATCTAATAGAGTGTGATAGAGTTATTTTTGCAAGTTCAGAGAACTGTAACAGTCTTCTGGCGAAGTTTGGATTTTATGAATAATGAGTCCAGAACTCTTCAGGCAGCTAAGATGTGCGAGAATATTCAAATGATTTTGTCTTTGGAGTTCGATGATTTTGCATTCTCTGCCTGATTAAAGACGAGTTACAACTAAGTATACTAAAAAGAGCAGACAAGGAGATTTCCTAAAATACCGGAACAAAAATGATTCCATTTTTGAACTGTATCTGGAGAAAGAGCTAATGAAGACTCCATCTTGCTACCATTCTAATGAGTAAGGGGCCAGTTATAGCGATACGGAAAACCAAACCGAAAAAATTTTCAAATGGAAAATTTTATATGTTCTGATTCGATTTTTAAGACAAATGCTACCCTGATCGATGGCAATCAATGCAGAGAATTTTTTTTGTTCATAATAATTTTAATTAAACAAATACTTTTTGTTAAAAATGTAATTTTTTATTTTTCTTTTAAACGTATTAACAGAAAAATGAATAAATACATTTTTAACAAAAAGTACAAGTTCAATATAAATTTTTATTTGCAAAATAAATGCTCTCAGTTGGTTGCCATCGATCAGTGTAGCATTTGTGTTCTAAATCGAACCATACCATACTAAATTTTCAATTTGAAATTTTTTTCGGTTTGGTTTTCCGTATCGCTATAACTGGCCCCTAAGTATGCAACATGTTACAAAACCATACTGCTGATCTTTATGCAATGTGTGTCTAAGCAAAGAGTAACAAAAATAATACTTACTTGAGTGGGTACATACGAAGACCCTTGTCCATTCCAGGACAGTAAGATAGGAATGCAGCTAACAATGTTTCGAATACTAGACCAAAGTTAAGAGCCCAATTCCTCATGCCTTGATGTATGAGCGAGTTTCGGCGGGTCTTGCAAATAATCAAATCGGCCCATTGTACAACCACAATTGATATGAAGAAGGCGGTATGGCAGGTGAATTCGAGTGTTTTACGATCGCGATAAGTCTGTAATAAAATAATGAACAATTTGATTAAGAAAATAAAAAAATAAAAATAATTATGTTGTTTACCCATTCTTGACCATAAGAGTCAGTTAGATCGTTTACAGCCTTGGAATCCCACATCTTACGGATGCCAAACAGTTTCATTGGCAAGAAACCATTCTCAGCCATAATCACAAAGTACACAAAGAATCCAGCTGCTGACTGAATCATACCGATTTGTCCATATGCCATGGAAATCAATCTGCATTTATTTTAAAAACAATCGAAATGGAAAAAAAAGGAAATGCATGAGTATAAACTAACATCAAGGTTTTGAGAATTTTATTTTTGAACAAACAAGCGATCGTAATTGAGACTTTGAAGGATATTTTTGTAATTTTTTTTTTGGAATGCAAACTTCAAAGCTTCAAGGACAATCATTTATGATTTTAAGGAGGAATCTTATACATATTATTTATTTACACAAAGTGTTAGTATTTATATTTATTGATGATTTTTTTTTTTGATTAATTTTTACACAAAACCATCTACAAAGAGATATTTAAAAATGTGAAGCAAGTTTTGAGAAAAGCCCGCAAAGCATGATGCACACGCAATTGCCATTTATGATTGCATGGATATGTTTTATTAATTTTATGACACGGAAATACGAGTATAAATATTATATAATAAAATAATGTTACATAAAAGCAAAGCACTTTAGACAAGAAATAAAAGGAAGCAAGGCATGCAAGTGTTTGATAGATATATGTGTTACAAAGGATACCTTCTAACTACACAAATTGGAAGCGTCCTGATTCATAGTACTTACCTTTTTTTTTGATGACTTCTTTTAGAGGGGAATTTTGATTTGACTTTGATTTGATTGTATATAATATTTTTTAAGAGCAAATAGGATATTTTGTGTGTTATCAAGGAGGATATTAGAAAAAAAAGAGTATAGAAGAGAAAAAGAATAGTAACACAAAGTCGTACCTCTTTATCAAGTAGTTTTCTCATTTTCGAACGAAATACCGTGTTGAACATTATTTTGCCATTACAGCACTTCTTGTTCTCTTCAAAAAAATATTTTAAATAAATATTCAGTTAGGGTGGGGGTTGAGGGAGGGAAGGACATATTTTTTATAAGGATCAGGACGATGAGGAATGATTCGGTTTTTCATTTTTTAATGTTAAAAACATTCGTGTCACATGGGAAAGAGTATTATAATAGTAATTACTTTTAAGAGAAAGAAATTTTGCTACCTCCTTTAAATTTTTTTTTTGTAATACAAATTAAAATTATACCAATTAGAGAAAGAGAGAGAGAGACACAGATAGAGATAATAAAGAGTACATTCCGACCATGTGACATTGATTTATGTAACTCTATATTTTTAAAAACAACTATTAAAAAAAAATATATAAATATATATATTAACTACTCATTCTAGATTGATTGCAAACAAACTACCAAATTAACAATTTCAAATGATAAATTTAACAATATTGAAAGCTTTGTTTGTTTTTTTGAATGAGTTTTCTTTTTATTTAATTATATATTTCTGTGTGTATGTTTCTCAGAGTATTTGTGACTTGGTAAATATTATTAAGTTTTTGTTGTTGTTGAAATATCCGCACAACGGCGCGGTAGATGCATTTTGCTTATATGCTTACTATCTACTTTTGATTCTATGCTCTAAGTGTGTGTGTTTTTTTTTTTGAACTTTAAGCATATAGTTTTTTTTGTTCGATAATTCCTATAAAAACGTGTCAACAAGCAGAACAGAAATTAAGGAGCAATAATTTAATGTTAATTTATTTTTCAATTAACATTAAAATACTCTTTTTTTCAAGACAGAACTTTGTAGTCATTTTAATGTGTGAGTAATTTTTTATTTTCATCGCATGAGGATGCAGTTATACTAATTTTTTTTTCTTGTCCAACTCTATAAAAAAAAAAAAAATACAAAAAATAACTTAACTGGTTGTTGTGTTTTTTTTTTTTAAAGTTTTATTTCCGGTTCAACGAGCTAAATAAAAATAATTGATACTTGCAACCTAACTTTGAAACGAAGCAATATGTTTCTCAGAATAATAGATTTCAATAATTTTGCAGCAGAAACAAATTATTTATTGAAATCAGTTTTGAAGGACTTCTTAAAATTTTAAGACATCTGGAAGAAAATCGAGTACTGAGGATCCTTGAATAAGAACATAAATGCCGAGTCAGACGAGAGACAAATATCGTTCACCTCAGAGGACTTTGCTGTATAAAATATAAGAATCTTATAACATAAAAATGCGAAAGAGAATAGGAGACATCACGGAGCCTTGTGGTACACCAGGAATTATTGTGAATATCAGACTGAAAATTGTGTAAAACAACACGAATGGATCGGTCAGTTCTAAACCATAGAAGAAAAGGTTCGTAAGTTTTAGGAGTATGCATCAGATATGTACGACTTTATAAGATACGGTCGGCCGGACAAATGCTGCTTTCCGTCAACTGGAAAAGAGACCTGTTTAACAAGCCAACTTTCGATTTAGAGCGTACCACAGCAGTCATATTGAAAATGAGCGTTACCTTCGATGTTTTAAATCTGTTGAGATGGTCACGGAATGATATCGATTCTCTTAACACACTGAGTTGAGACAAACGGAATGTGATCAAATTTGAAACAGTCTTGACAAACATCTCGAAAAGGTAAATCCTTAAAATTCGATGAGAATGCATTTGCACATAGCTTAGCTTAATAAGAGAATAAACAAAGCCCGAAGTACATTTGGGATCCTTTCTCCTTATTGGAACTACAGAAAAAAAAAACATGCTATGCCAACATCTTGAGCTGGCTGGAGGCCTTCTTTAATCATTGGCTCCGGTCTGTCTGCCTGAAGATTTTTTACCGGAAGGCATGTCGAAATTTGTACTGTGATTTGAATTGACATCATGCAACGGAAATAGATTTGGGAAGGCTATACCTTGTAGCGTAGGTTACCAAAACACAATCCTTTGAATTAAGCATTTAGGCTAATAGACGCGTTAGAAGAAAAAACTCGATCTCAGAGTATTCAGTAGTGATGGTCACATATTATGCCAGTTTCGGCAAATCGGGATAGATGGAAGTCCCTTGTTCGATACGCTATGCTTCAGAAGGACTTAAAGCGCTGCTGTAACTGCAGCCGGAAGACATAAAAGTGACGAACAAAAATAAATACGTCTTGGGAATTGGTTCTGTGACTGTTGGTCTTGTTTTTATTAATTCTTGAGTCTATTTGGAAAATAATGATTTCATCCTCTTAAACATCAATATTTTACAACACAGGATCGTTCTTGACGCACTAAAATTTTTCAAACTCATTCTGGAACTGCTCTTGTTAGGCTTAACTATAAAATAAAAATTAAACAAATAAAATAACGATGTTAAACGATTCGCATGCATTTTGTAACAATCGAACAATTTTGTACAACAACCACTTAAATTTTTATTTTTTTGTTTTGTTAAAAACTAAATGTTATACAATTTAATATTTCTATCAAATATTAAATCAAAATCTACGGCCTGCAAAATCATAATTGAAACCAAACAAACGATTCTAGGTTTTGGGTATGTATATGTAGATCTATACAAAAAAAAAAAAGTGTAGTTTTTTTTCTTAAAAAGGGGTGTTTTTCTGTGGGGTGGTGGTTTGGTTATATTTGAATTTTTTACATGTTTTTATTTTTTAATTTCTGTGTGTGTTATACATTCGGTAATGTAAAATAACAACAACGAGACATTTTGTTAAAATGTGTGTATATAAACATGTATAGGTATATAAAGTCAATTCAGAAAAAGAAAAAAAATTATAAAACAAATAAATTTGTTTCAACATCGAATATTGGTTTCAAAACGAAAGATTTTTTTTTTGTTTTTTTTTAATAAATGGAACATTAAAATTTTGGAATGAATATTTTTTGTTTTTCGTTTTAATGCATAGTTTTTTTTTTTAAATAATGATTTTTTTTTTTTTGGAAATCTAATTTTTGTGTTTTCCTGACCTGCGATTCACCAAGTTGTCGCGGTATGGATCTCTGGGCTGGCGTTTCATAATGTCACTCTCTGGTGCTTCGTATGCCAATGAAATGGCTGGTACCTTTTCAGAGTAGGATTAATGATGATTAAACAACGTTTAGCTTTTGGACTTTTGTATACATTATTTTTTTTTTTTGTTAATTTAATAAACAAATATAAAAAGAAAAGTATATATAGCATATATATTAAAAAATATATATTATGTATTTTCTGTAAGTGGATATATAGAAATACGTTTGTTCATATGTGTTTGACTGTGTTTGTATATGTTTTGTATTTTTTTTTTTTTTTTAAATATGTTTTAAGTTTATTTCTACAACTACTTAAAGAATTATGCTAAAATTTATTTTATATTTATATATATCAACTATCGAAATACTGAAATAGAAAAATATATATAATATTCATATTCAAAGTCTTAAACTAATTTGATAGAGAATAGTCAGCTAATGAATAAAATTTTAGTTTTGTTTGTTGTTGTTGTAGTTGTTGTAGCTTTACTATTATAGAGGGCGTGTATATTCAAGCACATTCATGAGATAATTTTTATAGAATTATAGATCAGATCAACTCCTGGCACTCAACACTCATTTGCATACAGTATAATAGATTGAATATTATTTTAAAAATTTTATCAATCAATATATTGAATTGTTTGTATACTCGTAAATATATATTTGTTTGACTGTGGAGGTTTTTTATTATTATGTTTTCCTATGAAAATGCAAGGTATATAAGAAAAAGAGTCAAAACAGTCATCAACGGAAATGACATGAACCTTAAGAAATAAAATTTTTTTAATAAAATAATGATGAGCGATTGCATTGAAATGATAGTTAATAAAATATAGTATGAATGAACATTGACCCTTGGGGTATTTCATATTTATATATGTGTAGTGGTGGGTAGTATAAGTTTAAATTACGAAACGTAACCACATAACAATTTAGCTACTTACTAAAAACAAATAAAACTTGCTAATTGAAAACAGAGTATGAGTCCAGTTATTTGAGAGATCTTTTTGTGGGGAATTAATAGATGCGCCGATCGAAGGTTTGGGTGGTCTTCTAGAAAGGTTATTCAGGCAGCACTAAAATTTCTTCTAGTAAGAGTGGCAGTTGTCTGCTTTTAAGTAAATTCTGATTTTCTGCATAGAAATGAAGTTTCGTTTTGTTTCTATGTTTGGCAAACTTGAATCTGAGGCGCTAATTTGGAGCTAAAGTAAAGTTGCCTCTCTGGTCCATGGAAGCTCCATTTGCAGTTTCAAAATTGTGGGAATATAAAAGCTCTATGTGAGTTCTGCAGGAAACTTAAGCTCGAATTTGCAGATTTGCGCGAGCTTTCGAAACGTAAGTGCTCAGAAATGGCAACACCATTGTGAATATGACAAATTTGACATTGTTCGCTGTCAGAACGTTTTTTCACTCAAGTGCTATTAGTGTTGCTTACAGTTGGTCTTTCAAGACGAGCCATATCGAACAAAAGTTGTTCGGAAAATTTGGACATATCTTCCTCCAGCCAATAGAGCAATGTATTTAGAACGGTAAATTTCGAATTATACACCACTATTTTTTTGCCAGAAGTGTTCAGAAAAATATGGTAAAGAACATAGAATACGAATTCAAGTGAATGTTTGAGCTTTTTAAACATAGAATGGATGGCAATTCCGATTCAGACGTATACAGTCCTGGTTTGGCACGCAATCATTTTTTTTTATTCACGCAGTTCAAACAAAACACACGATTTTAATTTTTTTTGGCGACTGAGGAAGCGGTTGACACATTTAAAATGCTTGTTTCGGAGATACCCCAATCGGAGTAACGACAGTGTTTCGGAAATTGGTTAGAACGCATGCAAGTTTATTTTAAAAATAGTAAAAGGCATTTTCGATATTTCTATCTTGAAAGCTTTGTGTAAGTCCTGCAGGAAAATAAAGCTTGAGTTTGCGGAGTTTGGCAAGCTTTTAAAGCTCACAAAACACTTACTTGATATGACAGCTTGAGAGAGAGAGCTTTTGATTTTTTTTAATGTAAAGCCAAATACAAAAATGAAATTTTGTAATTACCATTTTGGAAAATTTTTATTTTTGAGGACTGACACACATTATTTTCGAGCTGGCATCTATTCCCAACCACATTAAAAGTTTCTCGTATATTTTTTTCTTTTTCGTTTCCGAACCCAAAACATAAACTCTCTTTTTGTATCGATAAAAAAAAAAAAAAAAAAAATCTCAGTCACTAGCAAAGAGTATATTATATAATAAGAAGGTATATTTTATCATAAAGAAATTCACACACACAAAAACTTTCTCTTATATAAAAGAAGATTATTAAAAGTAAATTAATACCATAGTCGAGCACAAATCCTACTATATTTTGGGACATTCAAAGGATATAATTAATATTATAGAGAATATTGTTCAGGCAGATATTTATTTATTATTCATTATTATTGTTACAATAATTATTATTTTTTAAAGGAGGAGCACAAGTGTGTATGTATTAAAACACAATGCAATAAGAACGAGACTTTAGAATAATCCCATTTTCTTTGAATAGTAGACACTGAACTTACCTTCGGTTTTTTTCTAATTTTTATTTTTGGTTAATACACAAAGGTGCATATCATATAAATATTTTACGGTATATAGTTTATTTAAAAAAAAAGGAAAAACATATAAATAAATAAATTGTAGTTGCAAAGAAAAGAAATTTTTCTTTTGAAGAAATTGAAGAAATAAATTATTATTAAAAAAGTGGTAAAAGGATTTTATTTTTATATTTAATGTTTAATTATTAAAAAATAGAAAAAGAAAAGTTTTAAGGAAAAAACAAATTGAAATAAAAGGAGAGAGAAAAATCGGGAGAAGATTATTATAATATAGGAGCATCATACATTTGTTGTCCTTTGCTATTGTTGCAGAGAAATATAAAATCAAAGAAATATTTTGGCATGGCCGAAAGTTTAGGTGTAAGTTTCAAAATTTTGCTATTTTTTTTTTCAGAGGGTTGGTTTGGATTTGTTTTTGTTTTAAAAGAATAAAAAGCAAGTGTGACATTAGTGGCAACAATTTGAGTGTATTGGTTGAAGGTTGCCTTTCTGTGCATAAGCTTGGCCCTAGTTGCCTTCATATTTTTGTGAAGAAATGCCTACTACATTAAAAGTGGACGCCAAAAGAAGTCGAATGGCTCGTTTCAAGAGTCTGTAAGTCATAGTTATTTGATGATTTTACTTGAAGATTTTCCAATGAACATATTTAGCTGATCTACGATTGCTCCAATCAGTGCAGCACTTAAAGATCTTTAAAAGTAAGATTATAAGATGCAGATTGTGTGAAGAAAGTATTGAAAACTACGTAGAAGATGTTTGGTATCCGATAAAGGTCCATTGGTCCTGATAGACACTATTATTAAAGATTAACTTGAAATGATCGAAGATTTCGATTTTAAAGCATTTTAAATTCGTGTAGTGCGGCGCTTAAAAAAGAGTCTCTATACTTAACAGTTCGTCCGACCGAAATAAGGCTCGAGGGCAAAATCAATGGGCTTTCTTGGCGATGGAAGTATTACGGAAAACCGTTTAAGGGTATGGACGTATATAGCTATTTTGCTGAAGTATTGTTCATAGAATATGACAGGAGAGACAGGATACAGGAAACAATTCGATAATGTTTGAGGGAAATAAACAGTTCTTGTTATTTTTATTTCCTCTACAACTTTTAATGCACTTTTCTTCGTTGATAAAGATGAGGAACATAGTCGTAGACAGAATGGAACCTTGAGGCACACCAGCATTTAATTAGGGAATATCAGCATGAAATACGTCCAATACGTAGAATGGAGCGGTCTGAAAGTTAATTTCAATCCAGGTGTTCTCTAAATGCTAACACTATCGATTGGAGAGCCTGGTGCGAGACTCCAAGCGATAATCATACTTTCTCTAAAACGATGTAAAGATTGGTTCGGTGGGATATATCATCATAAACCACACTGCCCGGTAGCTGATATGCAAAAGTTCATAACGCCAGTAAAATATGGTGTCTCGAGTGCCGTTAAAATGACACTTTTGAATCAAGATTTTACGAAACGTTGCAATATTCGGCCAAGGTTTTTTTAAACATAGGCACACAAATTGACAACAGTGACGTATTGGATATTGTAGGACATATTGTAGGCGTTATTTACAATCCTGCTGATCCTGAAGAAACAAAATTTTAATTTATTTCCACTCACTCATATTGTTGGCCAGAGTCTGTTACACAAATAAAAACGACTACTTATAAATTAAACACTATCCTCAAAAATAAAGGGTTAACAATAAAAAAAAAAAAATCAAGCTAATATTTAGGTACTTTATTCGCGCACATATACATAACATTTATATATATGTTTAACTAAACAGTAAGTTAAGTAACAAATAGAAAAAAGTTTCGCAACCAAGTTCTAAAACTAAAATATAAAAAAAACAAATAAATTTGTACTTTAGGCAAACTGGGGCGGGCTTAAGGAACATGAGGAAACATCGTACAGACTCCATTATATTTGATTATTAGACACCAACAAAAATCACACAATCACTTTATATCTTTTTTTTTTTTTTTTTTTGTTATAAAAAAAACACGATAAGCTACAGTTAAAAAACAAAACAATTTAAATTAGAAAACATTGAAAAAAATATAGTATAATGTATTATCTGGCTTTTTCTTGCGCAAAGTAATAAATATAGAAGAAGAGGAAGAAGAAGAAGAAAATGACAAAAACTTCATACTAAATTTATCTAAGTTTTGTAATTTTTTTTTTTTCGAATCAGCAATGGAATTTCGCATATAATATTGTAACGTGAAAATAAAATTTTGAATTTTGAAATTATACATTATTTGCTGGAAAGTCAAAGCATATTTTTGTATGTTTATAATAATAAACATTCTAAATTGTACAGTGAGGCAAGAAAATCATTGTTTGAATATATTATTATTAAGAATTACGGAAGATTGAAAAAAGAGTAAGATTCTTAAAAAATTCAAAAAAAAAAGTGTTGTACTTTGCTTTCGAGATTATAAATTACGGAGGCAATTAAAATTGAATTTAATTTAATAAAAAAAAAAAACTTTCTCATTTTTGATTATAATACTCGAGAAAGCAAGAAGAAATAGCGAAATATTTAAAATATCATCAGTTTTAAAAAATTTAGTTAGATATTCCTTTTGCGTTCGATGTATTTTTTTCTTATATTTTGAAGAAGTTTTAGAAGATCGTAGAGCAAAAAACGATAACTTTACCTTTCATTGACCAGTTTGTCGCAAAAAGGATTCCTTGGCTGACGTTTCATAATATCGGATTCAGCTTCCTCATAGGCTAATGAAATAGCGGGTACCTATATGTTTTGGTTTTTTTTTTTTTTTTTTTTTTTTTTTTGCAAGGATGGACAAAAATTATACACGCTCAAATGTTAGTTCAAAAAAGTAAATGAAAGTAAATTGAAAACAGAAATAAAAATAAATGTGTTTTTTTGATAAGGTATGTTATATAATAGATTTATGCATAATTTTGTTATATTGGTGGTTATATATTATGTACAGAGAGGCATGAAGTAGGTATATATTTAAAAATTATACAATCCTATAGATACGACGACAAAAATAATGCTCTCTTTGATTATTTCTTTTTTTGTTGTTATATTCGACACAACAATATTATTCATTTGAAACAACAACACATACAATATTTATTATGCCAAAGAGGAGAAGTAGGTGGTACACACATGGGCGTGTTCTGCAAAATGCCAGTGAAAGAGATATATAATGATACATAATGTTAAATAGATAAATATATATATATTTATTTTTTATATATATTGGGAATGGGGGCAGCAGCACTCTCGATAAAATCGATTTATTTCTCTCAAAAACGCGATTTTAAGGGTTAAAAGGAAAATGAAAGAAAAGAAAATTATCATACAGAAAAGAATATATAAGAGGGTGGGAAAAAACTTAAGAAAACGGAAAAAGGACATACCAATCATTTTATTGTTATTTGTTTTTTTTTTTTTTAAATTATGTATTCAAAATGCGACGACACGTATTACACCACTTAAAACTTCACATATCGTTTTTGTGTATGTTACACACGGTGAGTTAAATTATAAATGCATGAAATAAAAAAAAAATACAAATTATGAGTGCGCTTTACGACAAATGGGTGATGACGACGATGAACCATAGCGATATTATGAACCAATAATAAAGTGTCAATTGTATGGTAAGAAGGATTGAAGTTGCTGTTGAGTGTGAAGTATGAACCTGCCATAGATTGGATTGGAAGCGATTTACAATTTGAACGGCTAGTAGAGATGCACTTTTTCGACAAAAATTACTCTTGTAATAAGGATTTGTCACTTCAGAAAAAAAAAATTAATGTGCAATCAGGGACTGCATCCAAACACACTAACCACTACGACACGTTTCCAAATTGAGAAAATGTTTCTTAGGACAATTCGATACTAAAATTTCAAAAATAAAGAGCTTAAAATAGAAGGGAAATGTGAAGCATCTTGAATTTGAAAAACTTCAGTTTCCGTGTATCGAAAGTTTGAAATCCTGTACATTTTTGTAATTTTGGCCTTTTTGGGGGTCTACTTTGAAATGCTCTGTGAGCACGACGTGCATTCTCAAACTGATTTGGCATTTTCATTTTTTTTTTTGATACTTTAAAAACTTATTCAGCCATCGATATAGAATTTTCAAATTCGTCCGTTTTCTATTTCGTTAACAGTGAAGATGTTGATTCGATTGCGTGTTGAATAATAAAGCTAAACACAGCGAAAAAAAGCCTTTGGAAATATTCAAGCAGTTGGCAGTTTATTAGCAGCAAATCTTGGATTGTTTTTTAACACAAAGCTAAACATTTTGACAGGATATCTCAGCGGCTTAAATCGGAAAAGTTCCAACTGCTATGGCTTGATAAAAGATCTCGCCGGTATGAAAACTTCTTTCAATGCCTTTAAGCCATTTTAAATAGAGCTACAAGAAACAAGGGTTGAATACAACATTGAAATGAGTCAGGAAAACCCCTGATTTAATTTTCTCACAAAACTAGATGGCTTCCAATTTCGCTAAATTTTTAATTTCAACAAACAGAACTAATTTTCTTTAGAAGTGCAGGATCAGAGAAGATCAAGGTTTTTCCTCAAAAATGTTACCCGTTTCAAAAAGCAGTTACCTTGTAAGTTAGGCTTTTTTTGAAAATCAAAGTCTGATTGAATCGAAATATAAGCATCCGTTGGCTTTGTCTTGAAAAAAAAATGTCTCCTTGATATTAGAAATGTGCTCATATTTGAATTTAAAACTCTTTTTTAAATGAATTTTAAGGGCAGAGGAGGTAAGGTTTAAGCGTGACAGTTTGACCGCACTCATGATGTTTCAGGAGATTATTAGCCACTTCAGTGAACTTCCTTATTCCATACAATATCTTAGTTTAAAATATTAAAAATTATAAAAAGAACTTCCACTCCACATTAACAAAAAAAATTGAAACGCTATTAATTAAAACCCACAAAAAATAAATCTTGAAAGACAATAAAATTATTTTTCAAAAACCATTCAACACTAGTTAAGCATCCTTTCCTCCAACACTTGTAAAATATGAGAGGAAGATCCATGATGAAATGAAATTATGACCAAGAGTTAGTATTTAATGAATGAAAAATGCTCAAAAAAAAAAAAAATAAAAATAAAATAAAAAATGAACAAAATTTCGATTGTTAAAAAAATCACACTCTAAACGTTAAAAAAAAATTGTGAATAACAATAATTTTGTGTTAATGTTCATTTTTTTCTTTTTGGAAAAAAATTCTTAAAAACTAAATTAGGTACGTTTACAAGAATAGAAGTCAATTAAAAAAATATACGATTAATATTTTTTAATCGTGAATTTTGTGTGCACCTTGAATTTACTAATTTATCGTTGAACGGATCTCTGGGTGGTCGTTTCATGATATCGGCTTCGGCGGCTTCATAGGCCAAGGAAATGGCGGGCACCTAAATTGTGTTTTTTTAAAATAATAATTTTTTAATATTTTTTTTTTTCTTAATTAGATTTTAGTGAGTTGTTTCCAATCAATTTGGTTGTTCCTTAGGTCTATAATGTATTTGTTGTTTTGGTTGATCTTAGCATTTTACTTATTTATATGGAAATGTATCTATATATCTAAATTTAGTTTATACCTAATTTACAAAATATACTTTCAAAAAAATATGTATGGGTAGGTATGTCTCTAGCATGACAAAATAAATATGAGCCTAATGTTCTTTAGTATTTTCGATCTAGCTTGAATTCTTCTGTACTGTTAATGTTACTGTTGCCATACTAAAAGCATGGGTTACCTTGAATTAACGAGGTTATCGTAGTCTGAATTTCTTGGTTTTCGCTTCATAATATCAGCCTCGGGACCTTCGTAGGCAAGTGATATAGCTGGTATCTATCGATCGATTTTATAACTATCTTATATTTTTTTTCTTTTACAAAAAAAGTCTTCTTAAGAATATTTATAAAAAAATTTCAAGACTGTCATGATATTGTTTCATGATAATTCAAAATCAAAAATTAATAATATTCTTTATGTCCTAGTAAATCTGTGCGTTTTCTTAAGCTAATACTTACCATGTCAGTTCCCAAATCGATGCAAAGAATAGTTACAGTTCCCAAGGGCAATGGGATATCACACAAGATGAAAGCCAAGAAGGGAGAGATTTCAGGAATGTTCGATGTCAAAGTGTAGGCAATAGATTTCTTCAAGTTATCGAAAATAAGACGACCCTCTTCGACACCAGTTACAATGGAGGCGAAGTTATCATCTAGCAAGATCATGTCAGCAGCCTACGAAGAAAAATGTAAATGTTGAAAAAAGGTTAACAAAAATTAACATTTATAAACATTTACCTGTTTGGACACATCAGAACCAGCAATACCCATAGCAACACCAATATCAGCCTTTTTCAAAGCAGGCGAATCGTTCACACCATCACCAGTCACAGCGACAATAGCACCCATACGTTGGCAACCTTCGACAATGATGAGCTTCTGTTGTGGCGAGGTACGGGCAAACACGATTTCAGTGTGATATCTTAAGATTTCATCCAATTGATCAGATGATACATCCCTCAATTCTCCACCATGGACAACAGCGGCCTTAGCTTCACGTGGGTTGACTTCAGATACAGGGATATTCAAACGCTGGGCAATGTCTTCAACAGTTTCGTTTCCTTCGGAGATGATACCAACACTCTTTGCAATAGCCTTAGCTGTAATTGGATGATCACCAGTAACCATGATGACTTTAATACCAGCAGATCGGCACTTGGCGACAGCATCAGGTACGGCAGCACGTGGAGGATCAATCATAGACATTAAACCAACAAATCGGAGATTGTCAATTTGGAAGTTGCATTCGTCGCAATTGAATTTGAATCCAGTTGGGTATTTGTCAGATGGCAGCATGAAGTCACAGAATCCCAATACACGTTCACCCAAACCTCCCAATTCCAAATAGGCATTGTTGAATGCTTCCTTCATTTCTTCGTCCAAAACCTTTTCCTTGCCATTGATGAAAATGCTTGAGCAACGTTCCAAGATTCTTTCTGGAGCACCCTTCATGACCAACAGGTATCGTGGATCGGCGGGATCTTCGGTTTCATGGATTGAAACTTGATATTTGTTAGTAGAGTTGAATGGAATTTCAGCAATCTTCTTGTTCCTCTTACGGATATTCATGACATCTCCCAAAGCCAATTCCATACACTTCAATAGAGCAGCTTCTGAGGCATCACCACTGACTTCCTTCTTCAAAATTGAAACACCATCTTGACCTCCCTTGAATTCAGCACGATTGCAGAGGGTCGCAATGCGAGATAGAGCCTTGAATCCAGGGCTAGTCCTGTCGTATTGCACTCCAGATTGATCTTCAGTGGTATCGGCTTCAATGATCTGGTTGTCAAACCACATGTGAGCGACAGTCATACGATTCTGTGTTAGAGTTCCGGTCTTGTCAGAGCAAATGGTTGATGTAGATCCCAAAGTTTCTACAGCTTCAAGATTCTTAACCAAACAATTCTTAGAAGCCATACGTTTGGCAGTCAAAGTCAAGCACACTGTTACAGTGGCCAACAGACCTTCGGGCACATTGGCGACAATAATACCAATCAAGAAAATGACAGCGTCCAACCAATGGTAACCCAAAACGAAGGCAATAACGAAGAATGTCACACCCAAGAATACAGCCACACCGGTAATCAAATGAATGAAATGGTGAATTTCCTTAGCAATTGGGGTCTCTCCAGTGTCTAAGCCAGAAGCCAAACCAGCAATACGTCCCATTACAGTGTGATCACCACAACTGATGACAACACCCTTGGCAGTACCTTCAACAGCGTTAGTAGAGAAAAAGGCCAAATTCTTTGTTTCCAAGGGATTCTCATGAGTGAAATCGGGTCCTCTTGACTGAGGTTCAGATTCACCAGTCAACGAAGAGTTATCCACCTTAAAGTTACGTGCTTCAATAACACGAATATCAGCGGGGATACGATCACCAAATTTAACTTCAACAACATCACCCAATACAAGATCTTCAGCACGCAGAGTAAGTTTTTCGCCTTCGCGGATCACAGTAGCGAATTGCGGCACCATGTTCTTAAAAGATTCCATAATTTTGGAGCTTTTTGATTCCTAAAAAAGAAGAAGAAGAAAAAGATTGAAGGATTAGGTTGAGAGAGAGATAAAGTTAAGTTTTGATTCTTACCTGATAGTATGAGAAAATGCCAGTAACTATAACTACAGCAGCAAGTACAATACCCAAATACAAATTATCATCGGATGGTTCTTCACTCGTACTTGCTTGAATTGAATAGGCAACAAAACAAAGAACGGCACCAATCCACAACAGCAAGGCGAAACCACCGAACAGATTTTTACAGAACTTAACCCATTCAGGTGTTTGTTTTGGCGGTGTTAAAGCGTTAGGTCCGTCTCGTTCGAGATTTTCCTTGGCCTTAGCGTGACTGAGACCCTGAAATAAAAAAAAGGTTAAAAATGATAAAAAAAGGCTTTCGATCAAATGCAAATGTTCGGCTAGTTTCAGGACTCAGAAATAGTTTTAGAATCATGATTTGTGGTTTATAGACACGTTTTGAACAAGGACTATTATTGTGTGTTTACATGGATAGTTTTTTGGAAAGGAACGGAGAGGGACATGTGTTGAGGTTTCTTCGTTTTCTTCAACTTAAAAATCATTGAGCAATCAAAGTTAAAGGTTTATATTTTTGAAATTCACATTTAAGAATATGCGGTATGGTTTAACTCCAAGCAAATTTAAAGTGTTCCTAAGTTTCGCTATAGCTAAGATGTAATCCCCATGAGGGATCTTACGGAGGAGAAGATGATTTAAGTGGGAGGTCTTTAGAGTCTTGGTTCACGTGAAAATCGAAAGATTTAGTCTTGAAAGTAAAAGTTTTGCTGCACAGAAATCTATAGTGGTCGAAAATCTATTGTTAAATGGAAGATACGAACTCTGTCTTCCTTAGGAGTGTGTATTTTACTGATATTCTTTTTCGAAAGTGGACTATGGTCTTAATAAAACACTTTATCTAGTGAGTGGGTCCTTGTTCTAGCTAAGGCAATTCATCGGCTAATCAGCATGCCTATTTTCTTGAATAAATCTGAATCAGAACAAAGGGTTTTCAGGTTGATGTTAGGCCCAGCCAGTTCTGCCTCATATTGCTGGACAAGATATAGTTTAGTAGTTCGTTGAATCATTTTATTAACATGTTTTTGTTTGAATTGATAACCGATTTGTTCTTCAGACTATATTGAGTTGAGCTAGAATTCCTTGACAGCTCCAAAGTTGTCAAACAAAAAAAAAAAACCTTGGTTTTTCAATTCTCAGAAAACACTCCAGGGCTGCCGATTGTGTACATTTTATAATCCTCAACATCAAAAGTTTCCACTTTATTTTAACTTTTTAATGCATTTTTGTTTAGTTTCCACCGAACAAATTAAATGAAAAATTACATGCAGTGCGTGAGTCCACAAGGAATTCTTGACAATGAATGCCACTTTGACCTTAATTCGCCCCAGCAAAGTACCTAGATGCTAGATCTGTACTTCAGGGTGAATTCAGGGCGACTTCAGAGCTCAACGAATAAAGCTTGTTTATACGAACATAAGTAGCATCAGATCGTCAAAAAGCAATAAAATGTTTATGAACCACAAAAAGTTCCTAAATCATTCCAATTTGTTTTATTTCCTCAAAATTTCATAAAAAAAAACTAACAAATAAACAAATTCAAGAAGTGATGACACAACGTCTATTAAACAAAGAAGTGTTAGAAAATGTTTATTTAGGAATCACAGAAAGCTGTGTTTAGTTAGTTAACAAAATTTAAGAGTTTGCTTAAATTTGATGATGATCTTTTATTTTGTCTAATGAGCGAGCAATTTGGTTTGATTGGAATTTGCGTAGTTTTATAAACAATAATTGTTTCTGACATCGAAAATATGCTATTCATTCAGAATTGCCTGCTTCGTTAAAAAAAACTCCTTTTAAATATCTTGGAGGAATTGCTGTTCAAAATAGTTTTACAAAACGCATAGATTTGAAAATGATCAAAATTTTGTATGTTTGAATGTTTATCAATGGACATCATGAAATAATAAAATCGTTAAAGAAAATTTTCTTAGGTGGTTACCGACTTTTGTGATTTTTTTTTTTTTATTTCAAATCTTTGTAAGGACTTATTATGCAAGGGCGCTTGCCAATGTCACGTTTTCGGGATTAGAGACGACAAAGTATCACGGAAGATTGTGAAGCAGATTATGTATTCACATTTGTTCCCCCGACTAGTTATGACTGAGGAACACAAATTGTTAGATGTAACATTAACCTTCAGTCAAAAGAGCTTATAAAAGGTAATCCGTATAAGGGCAAAAGAAAAATATAGAGTGAAATGTACATTCATACAAAATATTGTCGTTAGAGATACATGTGTTGGGTAAAATTTCACAGTTTTTTCTGACACTGAATGTTTTTATTGTTATTAATTCAAAAACTAATATGAAAGAATGCCTAAGCCCTATAAACTGAGTGTTTGGTAAAGCCGTTGGACAAAATGCATTCTTTTTTTTATTGTAACTTCGATTGCAGTTCAATTACAAAAAACAAATTTTCGAGTGTCGTTGTGACATTTTGTATAATGGATGTCGCATGAGTTCTGTTCGAATTGAGATTCCCGATTGCATGATTTAAATTTTACAAAAGAAGGAATATGAAAAAGTTGGGACTGCAGAAACCCAAAAAATATCAATTATCATCCTCATTTCCGTAAACAACAATGATTTTTTACAGAACTCATTAATTTGGTAGTATTTCATAGCAATTCGTGTGTATTAATACAAGATTCGTAGCTTCGTATTTTTATCAAAGTAATTGATTCCAATTCGGACACATTTACATAAGTTAACACTTATTCTTTTTGTGATGAAAATCGAGTCTTGGATTTATTCAACGTAAATTATGATCAATGCAATGAAAAATGTATCACACTTCATAATAGATGTGTTAAAATATCTATAACTGCACAATTTGTCTCCGTTAAAACTTTATGAGTATCGGCATTAAAAAGTCATTAAATAAAGATCATATTTCATCAGAAGGCAACACTACGATTAAGTGTATTAATCAAGAAGATTAATTCTCGTAGTCAGCATTACGACCGTTACTGAGCAAAGCTAGCAATATTTTTTTATTGTTGTTATTAAAAATGCTTGCCTTTATTGTCAATCAAATTATACACTTCTTTCTATGATTATACAAAGTAAGGAATGGAAAATTATATTATTATCGAGGTCTAGTGTAACGACAAATAATGTCTGTTTACTTATTTTTCCGGATTACTTTAAGCTACTGCCTAAAATTATGAAAAATTTGTGAACGATTTTATTTCTTAGAGAACACTCCTTGAAAATCAGAATAAGACTGACTTATATGCTTCTGAGATTTGAGGAATTAATTGTAGAGGAGTTCATAACAGATATTTTTCCAGAATTGATTTTTATAAAAATGGCAACTCTACAAAAGCTGAATGCCAAATTACCATGAGCAACTTAATAAACTCAAAGCTGACAAAACGGAATTTGTTAAGCTTGAGCCAAGTCTAATTATCCAAATTTAAAGAACACGATGCGAAATTGGAAACGAATCAGGAAATCTGATGGTCCTTAGTACCAGATTTTTGAATGTTATGTAAGTGGGCTTGGGCTTAAATGAGAATCAGACCTGTCGGAACCGCTAATTCGCTTTTAAGGAACATGGACAAAAATCGTCGAAAGCGGCGTTTCCGAGTTTGATATAGTAGAGTATGATATGCGTATGATTTTCGCTTTTACTGTACGCTTACGTGCTAAGGAGGATGATTGTTTGGTATTTTTACTTTTTACAGCAAAACCTCATCATCAACTTTAGAATCTTCATAATTTGCGACAGCCGTATTATCTTTAGGAAAACCTCTCAGGTCCACTGAAAAGTAAGTAGCCAAGATAGTCTTTTCACATTGGATCGGAAAGTGGGTTGTGTTTGATGTTTCGGGGATATTCGCAAAAAATCTCAGTCAAGTTCCTTATTTCGGTAAAAACCCCCGTACCTTGAGCAAATTCAACTGGCTTATCTCAAAGTTGATTGGTATAAACGTGTGTTTGTTTTCATCTTTCATGTTTCCCTTTTTAAAATCTAGGCAAATCTCCTTACGATGCTTTTTTAAATACATGCTATTTTGTGCCTGAGAATCTTGGAAAGTCTGGAAACAAATTGTGTGGTTTTATGAAACCACGAAGCAAGTGAAACTTTTTTTCCGATCATTAGCATTTCGCACTATTTTTGGTTTTTCCCTTGTTAAACCGTTTATTTGACTCACTAGCTGTATCGGTGTACATCACGATCAAGTGAACAACATATACATCAATACACTGATCAAAACACACTCACATACCGCAGAGCACGTGCACGAAGGTGTGAGAATATAAATGATATACGATCAGCTGATGTGAGCTATCGGCGCCGCAACATGGACATGCGACAGATAAACAAAAAAATTTCAGGCGATGGAAAAAGTTTCACAAAGAATTTTTGTTTTAATGAAGCTTTGAGTGACTCGAATCACACATAGGATTCCATTGACTTCTCTTATCGCAATATTAAGATGAACATTCGATGTTAGGAAACGATTCTGCACCAACGTGAGATGAGAAATAAATTCTAATTCTTTAAAGCAACAGCTTTAATTTCGCCGATAAATGTCGACTCATCAAACATCGCACATCAGTTCTTCATAATGAGTTGAAGTTCATTGCTGGAGCTCAGATGTTATTATAAAAAGGATTGGTCCAAGTACAGATCCTTGTGGTACACCATCGACATCATTTTTTACTTACATGACTCGGAAATCCTAGTTTTTGAAATTTGTACATAAAATTGAATGATTGACAGTGTAAACGGCCCTTATCAAATCAAGGAGGGTTTTTTCATCGGTAACTAGAACTAAAGCGGAACATGACTATCTGCCTCATTTTCTAAAAGTTGCCAAATGGATAATGTATTATTTTAAGGACCACATTTGCATTTAATTAAATAATAGTTTTAAAAATTGAAGAATGAAACTTACATTTTCGGGGTGCGTCTGAAATCGTTGATACAGTTCCTCCGGTGAGATTTTATGATAATCAATATCTAACTCCTGTTTTAAGTCATCCAAGTTCTCCTTCTTGGCAGGCCCTTTTTTAGGTGGCATTTTGCGTTTTGACTGTTTTTAATAATAAGTTGAAAGAAAACAAAAAAATTGGTATTAAAATAAACAATTTGTAAAAGTAGAAAGAACAAAATTATTAATCACATTTCCCGCTTGTAAAACTCATAACAACAATTAATATCGTTTTTATAATATAATATGTAATCGCGTTGTAAACAGTCATTAACAAATAATTAAATTTTCTTATCTAATGAAACATCATCAACTTGATCTTCATTTCTTGGTTATCTTATCGTGTCATGAGTCGTAAGAAATATAAATAAAACTTTGTATGAGTTTTACAATTCGGATGCAACTTTTTTTTTTTTTGTAAATTTTATTTTAATTGTTTTAATATACTTAACCACACCATCATGCCATTTGAGTTTGTTTTATTTGTTTTAAATTTGAAAGAATACAATGTATAGATATTTGTTAAAACTAAAAAAAAAGAACCCTTAAATATTAAAAATCCATTTACCGGTGTTTTTTTGTTTATGGTTTATAATAGTACATTACCTTTTTCTCTACATATTGTTGTTTATATTTATATTTTTAGTAAACGTAAGTTAAAAAAAAAAAAAACAATAAACAATGAACCGAAACAAGCAATAATGAAAAAATGAATGAAAAAGCATCTGACAACATAGCACTTTATAATGATGGAAACAAATTTGTAAATGAGACAATTTTTGACTTTCATCAAAGAACCTCCAAAAAATATTCCATTGACTGAAGAAAAATATCTATATTTTGTTAAAATAAATATAGATTCTGTTTTTATTCTCAATTTTTTTTTTCTTTTTGTTGTGTGTTCATGGTGACCTCGAATACCCGACGACGACGTTGTCGTAGTTTCTGATCGTCATACGTAATTTATTCATATGTGATTTTTGTCTGATTCTAAATTTAGATCGCAAACAAAAACATTGGGAAATAATTCAACATCGAAAAAAATGCTCTGCAAGAAAATGCAGTTCGTTATGTTTTGAAGTAGAAAAAGAGAGTATTTTTGTCTTTAAGAGATGACTCTTAATTTTTTGTTTATGTGGACTCGCAAAAAAAAAGAACGAAAAACGGCGTTTTAAACTTGATTGACACAAAGTTGGCAAAAGTTTTTTAACTTTTCTTTCGAAAAAGTTCATTGGACTAAGAAATGCATTTGAGCATTACATTTACACGCGACGACCATTGATTACGCACGTTCTTCAAAAGTTCTTTAGTTAAAAAAAAAAAAAAAGAGAAACAATGCGGCGAATTGATGTGTTTTGTTTTTAAATTCCAACACCTCCATTTCTTTGAGCAAGATTGCAAATGACTTCAAATAGCAATTTGCATTAATTAATCGAAACACACATAAAAAAAATTGAAAATAAATGAAACGATTAATAATATATTATTAACCAATAGAGCAATAATTGATGTCTAATGTAATTTTGATTATGTAACATTAAATGTATTCTGTTTTTTAAAGGGTGCTTTTTAAATAGGTTTGTGTTTTCCAAATAGAAATATTTTTCATTTTAAAAGGCTTTTTATCGGTTAATGATCATTTTGAGTACTTAGCATGTATGTCTTCTACAAAAACCACGATACTAGATACAGCTCGAAGAACTTTTGATGCTCATTTTAAGCACAAACTTTTGCTCAGCGCTGATATTTCTTCAAATGACAGCTGTTTGTTAGAGGTATACAACTTAAAGTTGGCAGCACTGTTTTTATTGACAGCCATTTTATCATGACAGTGATTTAAATCTACATAGTTTGGTTTGCCATTTCATCATGAATCGACTGACGCCTGAACAACGGTGAATGGGCTCGAAATGAGATTGCCTATATGCCGACCAGAGAGTAACAATTTACAGAGAACATTAAAGGTTCAAAATACTGAATTTCTCGTTCGCTGTTGATTTCAAACATGAAGATAATTCACCGAAGAAATTTCGCGAATTAAACTTGAGCCCTGGTCTCTGTGATCGTGTAAATAACAGCAGTTTTAAATTATTTAACTCGTAAGTTGAAGTTTCGGAACTGATAGTCTGGTCTTATTGTCGATATACGACCAGATCCTGTTCAAAGAAGTGTCATTAAATTAATAAATGGAGCTAATTTCCCAATCGCCATATTGAAACACTGCTGGTATACAGTTATCTTTAAAACAAATCCAATAATTCATAACCATTTTCATTTTTAAGTCTTGTCACCTCTTTGAAAAACACCCTTTATAATATAATTCTATGAACATTTTTTAAAGGCATGATATATGTTTTGTGTATTGGATGGTTTATTTTTTTTTTTTTTTTACTAATGAATAACAAATAAAATTGATGTATAAAAAACAAAATATTAAAACTTACCTTGTACTGACCGTCCGCTGTGATATTGTCATCTTCAGTTGCAATGACTGTAGCGACTCTATAAGAGTCAGCTCTCCCATGCTAATATGAAAAAATTTGAATGAAAAATAAAAAAAAATAACAAAACAAACAAAAAATGAATAAAAAAACAAGCACAACAAAATATTATTATTAAAAAATAATCATAACAAACAACACAACAACAAGAAACAAACAAAATGTTAACGATTCAAACTAAACTCAACGAAAAAAAACGTAACGGACAAAACACAGTAATTTAAGGGTTGATTATGAAAAACAAAATAAAGGGGACATCGGGACAATTATAAGGGCGGGTTTTGCTAGGGTACAACAATGAAAATCATAAAATTGAAATAGTTGTCAAGGTTACAATTCATATCTCAACTGACGATAACTTGTTCTGCAAGATGAGGATAATGTATCTTTGTACCCGTAAATAGCTTAATTTAAGCAATTCAATGAATGATTGAGGTAATGATCTAAGGAGGGAATGTTTCTGATATTTAATCCTGGTGATTGACTTTAAGACGATGACGGATACCTTGAGAAGATCGGCTTGGCATCGAAGACACTTTAAAAAAATCGAACCTGCACTTCTTTTCAATCGAATTCTATCGGATTATCTGTTATCGAAATTCGATTATTCAAGATAAAACCGATCGAGGATTTTGTGTGGACAAAATGTGAAACTCGAAAGCGTACTGAAAACTCGCCGGGAAAATGGAAAATCTACTGTTTTTGGGATAAAAAAGTAAGAGTGTGAAAATGTGGTGGAGCTTTGCACACAGCGAATTATCAGAGTTTACGAAGTACAAAATTAAAGAAACGGTTCTGAGCCGTTCGCATGACAGATAAAATCCAAGAATCGTCCATCAGAAGTGCCTTTCATTTGTTTTTAATTTCTACGAATTTATGGGATTGAATTATAGAAATCGGCAATTCAAATCTTGTATCTTATATGTAGGAACGAGTGCATAGTTGGCTGTCTAGTCATTAGTCTAGAACCAAGAAATAGAAGAATAGAATATGGCGATCTCGAAGTAAATTAAAGATACAAAAGTACATCTTAGTGTTCAATGAGCTCTTTCGGGACTTTTCGAAATTGAATCTTTTGGTGTTGAAAGGGAAACATTTCTAGTCCATATCTCATTTTAATAGATTGATATTGGATTTTAGGATTTTCTACGTTTAGTGATCAGGAACGGGACTAAGAAACGCCCAATTTTAAATGGTTATTAGAAGTTTTGATAACCATCTGCTACTGACAAATGTTGAAGTTCTCAATATGATTGTTGATATAGGATAGTATTTCTGCCATACTTTGTTTTGTTAATCAAAGAAATTGAGTCTTGAATTTGGTCTTTTTTGAAGTGGTCCCAAAGTTCTAATGAGCAGAACAAAATTGAGTTAAGAAAAGAAGAAATTTAAAATTGACAGCCACTTAAAAGTAATATATTTTTCAAATTATATTTCCAATATTCTTTTAAAATGTTCGACACATTTAAGGATCAATCAACCAATAAGAAGTTTCCTTTCATTTCAAATTGAAACACAGCAGCACAAGGCATACAAAATCCTAGCGCATGCTCCTAAGTTCCTTCCTAATGATGATGCATATTATATTTTTTTTTTTCTTTGCCAAAATGGAAAGTATGACATTGTAAAGTCAAAATTTAAGATTCAATTAAAATAATATTAAGAGCACACACACATATCATAATAGTTTTTAAAAATGTTTTGGGGAATAAAATTTTTAAGTAGGTACACAGGGTGGTGATGAGTTTTTTTTTTTTTTTTTTTTTTTCTTGTGCTTTTTTTGGTTGCATTAAGTGTACATAGGTAAGTACTCGCCGCCTCGCCTTTTTCCTTCTTTTTCTTCTTCTTCCTTATTTAAGCAAGCACTTGAGAGTATGCCATACATAAAAACTTTTCCGAGTTCTACTCATTTCCTTAGTTTTTCCGAGAGCGAAAAAGAGAACAAGGAAATTCCTTTATCGTCGTCGTAGTCGTCGTTTTCGTCGGTTGTCCAACATTTCTATTGATTTTTTCTTTGCGGCCTAAATTTAGAACTCTCTTATAAAAATGAGAGAAGAAAAATGGTTTTGTTGTCGGCCATAGCAAAATGGGGTAGAAAATATGGTAGATGAAAGGGAGGAAATGTGGGGCGGCGCGGAGGGGCCTCTTTACAACATCGTCGTCATCACCATCATCAACATAATGTGCCGTGTGTTTGTAAAAAATGTCAAGTGTATTATGTTATGTAACACTTTTGGTTCTGGTTCTATTTTTTTTTTTTGTGTTTTAATAATTTTAAACAAACAAAAAAAATCAATGGGACTCAAGACAAAACAAAAGAATTATGATTTAAAAATTAAGAAATGAAGCAGGAAAACATTTTTTTTTGCAATAAAGGGGGTATAGTTGCAAACCTGGATGATATAGAAATTTGCTCAAATGGCAAAAATGCTGGCACGAATATTTCCATAAAATAAAATAATTTCTCTTACATTTCTTCTTTAAGTTAGCCCTCGATGAAATTATACACAAATTGATAGAATAAACTATCGATTTAATATAGTGACGAAACACACGATTGATTTTTTTTTTCTATTTTAATTGTCTTCTTTTCTCTCTATACAACCTGTATACATAAAAATATATACGAAAGAAGAAGAAAAAACACAATTTTTGTTACACACATTCAATCCAATAATAATAATAAATAAAAAAAATTAAATTAAAACAAAAAGATACAAATACGTTATTATAAAATAATTAAATTCAATAAACAAGTGCAATTCGATTTATCTGTAATTTTTTATACTGATTTGTTTTGGTAAAAAAAAAATTCAGAAAGAGACATCACACAGTCAGTCTTGATTTATAGAATTGGGTAGCCGCCACTATACACAATTTAATTGTAGAGGTATTGAATTGATGGATAGATAGATAGATTGACAAAAGTTGGGGATACAACACATTAATTAAACTCACTGTCTATGTTTGAGCTTGGACTATTTAAATTTTTCCATCATTCATGACCCCCCAATATATGCTACAATAAAAATCAGACAAATTCGAGGCTGCCCCTGCATCATCATCATCATCATCTCGAGGCTATAGATGCTGATGCTACCTACTAGTATACCTACTTCCAAGCTTAGTGATGCGAAACAAGTGGATTGTAGTTGTGTGGGGGTTAAAAAAAAAAAAGATAACAGATTGCAAAATTAACAAATAGAAAGGACAAGTTCTCACTTCCTCTCTAATTACAAAAACTATAGAACAGAATGTGCTAGGTTAGGCAACCCCCATCCGTTCCGTACAGTCCTCGGCTCTTAATTTAATCTTCACAATGCTTTTTCGTGAACACGTTTACATATACATATGTATTGTGTAGGTAGGTAAAACATGTGTATTATGATGAGCTACTGGAACTACAATCAATCTTTTTGCACTTTTTTTTTGTATCTCGACCGACCCCGAACCAGTAGTATGTACCTCGACAATAGAAACGCCGACAATAGTTGTTTTTGTTGTCCGTTTGCTGATCTTGATTTTCATGGTTCAGCAGTTCATTTCTAAAGCATAAACTCGCATCTCTACAAACATCGTTTCCAATGTATCTACACTTTTTTTTTTTTGAAATACACTACCTTACCTAAAAATGAAAAATGTATCTCTGAGTTGTGCGTGACAATTTGGCAAATTCAAATTGCATTGAACTTGAATTTCCGAATTGGCCCCAAAGGCAAGATATTTATGAGCAAAGAAATGAAATGCATTATTATGAGGGGATTATATAGATAGTTATTGTTTATTGTCGTCATAGATTGCTTCTTTATTTTAATTTTTAATTTTTATATAAAAGCCGCACACAATTATCTAAAAAAAATTGTTACGAAGGGTTCCGTTCAAGAGAAACATTTTTAGTTGAATGCAAAAACACCTTGCGGTTGTATTTCATAGTTTTCATTTCTACCAATACGAAGTAACCTAACAATAAATTATTCTATCTTTCTTCATGCATAGGTAATATAGATACCAAACGACTTTTTTTTTTACAGCAGAATGCACCCCTCAGCCCTGAAGAAACGTCAATGGGTATAGAGGAGCTAGCACGCCTAAGCACAGATTATCATCGTGATTCTAGATTCTTAGTTCTAACTGGTTTTTCAAGCAACCAAACGACGACAGTGACAAGCACGACGTTATTTTGTAGATATAGAACCTTTTTTTCCCTTCACAAGTTGCAACCAAGGCAAAAATGTGAATCTATTGGAATCCCCCTGGTGATGGCGGCTCTTTGTCGTCATAGGAAATTTAAAAAAAAAAATCTATATATTTTGTAGGTTAACCGCAGAACTATCATGCGCAAAGGACGTTCCAGTATACCTACTTTCATAAAATTGTAGATGCTAGGTAGATAGGTATATGTGGAAGAAAAAAATCCTCAAGAAAAAGATAAAGAATGGAAAAATGTGAGTGTGATGGAAAAGAGTAGGTACTATATACTTTGAAAGACAGAATTCTAAAGCCAAAGGAAGGTCCTCTTTCAAAGCCGTGGTTATATCGAAAAATTCAAGAAAAAAGGATAACGTAATAATTGAATATTTCTTTTTTCCAATTCGCCGCCGCACCTACTTTTCTTCAATTTCTAAGAGTGAGAGAGAGAGGGATGGTAACGGAAAAACACCATACCACCCCCATACCCCTCCCTATCTCCTTTCCAATAAGTGCCTAGAGAGGAACTGCTGATTATTGATTAAATTTTATTTTTCTTTAAACAATTTGTTGTTGCATTTTGTTGGTTAATATTTTTGATTTAGTAAAACAAAAAAAAAGGCAAACACAACCTACCTGGTTACTCATAATCCAATAATTGTAATTCTAATAAGCTCTTATGAGGCAAAAAAACAGTTAAATAAAAACCATACAAAAAAAATCACCTAGAACAGAGAAAAAAAAAACAGTTATAAAAAGGTTTTGGTTGATGTCTTGGCTATTGGCGTATATCAAGAAAAACGTTATTATGCAACTTATGCATTTAAGATTTTCATATTCGTTTATATTCATATACAAAAAAAAAAATTCTGTACACGAGAGGTACAATAATTGCAATATACCGAAGGAAACTAACGGGAAAAAATGTCTGTTGAGCTTTGTGTGTATCTACTTGTAATAAAATAAGTAGGTACCAACTAATAACTTTTTTTTTTACATTTTATATGTACAGTTTTTCAAAAGCAATATATGTTAAAAACGGGTAGAATGGTTTTTTCAAAAACTCAAAAGTTTGAATTATATTTCTTTAATCCACTCAAAAAAAATCCTTTTTTCCTTATATATTGTTGGCAGCACAGCACTATTGAAAAATTATTGTTCACTTCACAACAAAAATGTAGGTATAAGTTTAAACAAATTAAACAAAAAAAAAAATTTTTAACATCAAATGGCATGGATGTTGTAGAGAAGAACAAACAAAAGAAAAATTTTATAAGAAAATTTCCAAGTTGTAATGTCAGGATACCTTTTTTAATACTACTTTGCACTATTACACAATAAGTTCACAGAAGAATTTTTTTTTATTGTATTCTATATTATAGGGGTTAAAACACCCCTTTTAGATATATTCACGGAAATGCGGAATTCTTTTTTGGTTTTGGTTGCTTTCGACTCTTTTTCTAAAATAGAAATGAAAATTTTAAATATTTTTTATTAGTTTGTAAGTCAAATAAGCTTTGTTAAGCTTAAAACTAATATATTTTAATTTTTTTTTCTTTCTTTCTTCCTTTTATTAAGAGTCAAGTTGAATATTATGAACTAACCGTATCAACGACTACAACGCGCGACCTTTTCACTTCGGGATCAGCGCTCGACTAACTGAACTTCTAGATGCCGTTCGTATTAAGCTTTTCGCCGTGAAATTTTTTAGTTGAAGCTCAATTTTTCTTGTTGTAAGAACAACAAAAAAAAATTCCAACACCATATAGAAAAAAAGCTTTCGGTTGTATAAATTGATTGCTAAAGAGCAAATGAGAACGAGAGAGCGAGAGAGAGAAGTGCAAAGTAGGGTAGAGAACCGGTATAAATGGGGTATAAGAGGTGCTGATAACAGTGTCTACTGTCTAACCCTCCATGCGTACTAAAATTATGGAGCTTTTTTTTACTTCTATTCGTAGGGATAGGGGTGAGATTTTTACACGAGTTGTGTAATACCGAACCGACGGACGACGGCACGAGAGAGAGAGAGAAGCGAATTTGCAAAGCTTTTTTTACATTTTTTTTTTTGTAAACTATGTATCCAAGGGGGGTTGTAGTTGAGTTAGTGTGGTTTAATGGCTCTTGATCGAAAAAATACACCAAATGCAATGGCATATTTATTTTGTTAATTATTATTTTTGTACTTCTCTTTATTCTGTTCCCTATTACAACAATAACACAAAAAAAAAGCTTTACATTTTCTGTTTATTGTCATGTTTTACGAAGGTTGTTTTTGTTATTTATTTTATTTAAATAAAATTAAAAAAAAAAAAGTTTAGATTTCTTTTTTTTCGAAATTTTGTTATTGGTTTGATTTTATGCATATTATATGCGGTTGCGCTGAAAAAATAAAATGACGTCACAATGCGTCATAATTGGCATTGGGAAAGGGAAAGAAAGAGTAAGTTTTCTATAAAAATAGTTTTTAATGTCAAATGTGTGTTCTTAAAAGAACACAAATTGGAAATTGAAAATCGAAAATCTTCAAGCCTCCCAAGTTTACAAGCGTGGCAAGGTCTTATGTTTTGTATATAATTTTAGTTTGGGGAAAAAGAAAAATGTCACCAATAAATCATACGTTTTGTCGTAATGGGTTGTATTTTATGTTTAATTGTCCTTAAAATGAGCAAAGTTATAGGAGGTGGAGTTGTGAGAAAACAACATATAATGTTTGTACATGCATTTGACAAAAAAAAAAAAGGAATTAGGGCACATTGGTATGTATTTCCTCCGGTTGAAGCAGAAAGCTTTTACCAACCCCCCCATCCTTCCGCATTTCGGAAAAAGAGGTCGATAAAAAAAAAACGAATAGAACTTGGCCATAAATAAAGCAAGTAATATAACTTTACTCGAACATCCTCATTAAGGACTAATTGTAGTTTCATTAAATAGGTTTTTTTTTTGTGTATTCTTACTTTCATTTAGTAAAAATGTTTTTTAAATTTTTTTTATTTTCTCAGTAAATTACATAATTTAAGCCTGAATTGCGCATATCATCATTTCTATACCCTGAAAGCTTGCTAATATGAGAATATGAGAAGAGGAAGGATACTGTGTGTATGGTATGGTAGATAGGTTTATTTATATACCCTGCCGAAGAAAACCTAACCTATATTTGCCATGATTTTTTTTTATAATATATACCTATACCTACTGATGAAAAATTCCAACACATATATAAATTGAAGGGATGAATTAGAAGTTATAACCAGCACCGCTTTGGAATTGTCACCAACAAAACGGAAATGTATCTTTAAAAAAAAAAATTCTTCTACTAATGTGTATCTCTTCTATTTTGGCAAGGATAACGACTTCTGAGAAGGTAACAAGCAAAAATGATGGTTACGTAAAACGTGGGCCGGCCTCGTCGTTGTCGTCCTTATGTAACCAACTTAACATACAAAAACTCTTGGAAAATATATATATTGGAAGAGAGACAGCACAGGACAGGGTTGGCGAACTGTGTGTTAGAAGTAGAAGATTTGTTCTTGTTCTTGTTTTTTTTTTTTTTGCATGTTTGTCCTTATTGATTTTAGGGCGAAGAACCAGAGTTCCAATGGAACACACTACAACAACAACAACGACAACAGCACACACACAAAAAATGTCTCCAAAAAGTCTGGCGCATATGTATAAATAGAAAATTAACACGATAGAGTTGCATAATTTACATCCATTACCAAATTATTACAACTACAGGACACAAAAGTTTATCCTGTTCCTGATGTTGTTTCTTACTTTTGGTGTTTTTACGTCCGTTTTTTGTAGGAAACTTCAAACATTATTTATAGGAATGTTAACACACAAAAAAAAAAGATCAAAATCAAAATGGAAGTTGAAGGATTTTTCCAAGAGTTAACATCCTGAAGTGTGTATAGGTCATGCGAAAATTTATCGATTTTTCTTTTTCTTTGTTCCTTGGAACGAGTTTAGAGTTTCAAGGAAAAAAATATGTTACGAGAAATTTGTGTTCAAAATGGGATGAATAATTATTGTGAGGGCAATGCGGTTAATCGAACGAAATGCATTTTGCTTCATTTAAGTTGGTACATAAAATAACCGATTTAAAAAGGATATGCGAAGGACACTCGCTATTTGAAGTGATATATCATATACTTCAATACTGAGTGTATTCAGGGGAGAGATTTCTATGGTGACGGAAGTGATGTAATATATGTTTCGAAAAAAAAAGAAAACCACGAAGTTACACATTTCTCCTGTCATGTTCGATTTATGGTTCGGAGACTCACCCGATACGAAGAATATCGTGTCTAAGAAAAGATGTCGGGCGATAAGAAATCTTAGTTCTGACTGTTCTCGAAAATTTAAAAAGAATCAGTTGATGGTAAATTTTTTCGTGAGACAAAAAAATAAATTTAAAGAACAAATTTCATTATGCAATTTTATGTTATATAAAACATTTTGCAACTACACTAAGAATATTTTAATGATGCCAAAGGAAAATATCTAATGCGTTTTTACATTCGAATACAGATGTTTAATCCTACATTTAATTGGAAGAAACAATTTTGTAATCAGAATTTTAAACTGCAAACTCGAATTCTTTAAGCATAATCAAAATAATTTGGCTGTCGAATGTCTAATGCCTTCATATTTGAAGAAACGTTGTTAAAACCGCACGGGTTTCATCCGGTTGATAAGGATGATTCGCTCGTTTTCTTAATTAGACTGGAAGTCGACCACTCTATCAGATGATTTTGTTCATGTGTCATTCGAGTTATACAGGGTGTTTCCTAACTTGATGCCAATAATTTTTGAAATAATTTGAAAGCAAAACTAATTATTTTAAATTATTGTTACAGAAAATAAAAGGTACGACTGAGTCGCATGTACTTGCTGTGTGGGTGCAATAGCACGATGATAATAAAGATTTTTGAGCAATAACAAATACTCTTTGTTGTATAAAGTAAGCAAAGAAGTCCAAATTCTTTGTTTAAGAAGTTTTTATGCCCCGCATTTTGAGGATATTGAGAGTTTCAGATACGTTAATTTTTTCCGTTATTTCGATATACTTAGACCTCCAATTGAATTAAGTCGTTTATAAACACTAAACAGATCACCGTTACTTTTATTTTCAGCAAAGAACTTGAGAAAGCGGTTATCAAAGTACATAATTCAAAATCATTTTTGAAAAATTTGGTAAATTGCGAGGTTTTATGAAACCACGATGAAAGTATGGAACTTTTTTTCAGATCGTAGGCATTGAACTTAAAATCTTAAACAAGCAGACGTTGTTCTGCCCATCACAGCAGATAGATCGATGATAGCTAGATATAAACCTTTTGAACTTTAAGCGATAAGTTTGACGTCTTCATTACATTTATATCGTCCAATTATTTTTTCTAAAATATGAGAACATGGATGATTTTTTTAATTAAATTTTAATTAAATTTAACTCAGAAAAGTACGCATACGCCCGAGTGTACTATACTGTTTTTTCTTTGTTTTTAGGTTGAAAAATGGACAATTGCAGCAAATTTTCCATCCCTACATTAATTAAAACATAAAAATGCCATGGAGCATGTGCACGAATGAGTAAGATTATAGAATTTATATATAATTTATAAATATTCTACTAGAATCGCCCGGTGGCCATAATTCGGCCATTTAAATGCCCAAAACAGTGTGAAAATTTTTTTTTACAGCGAATTTATACGAACAAAATGGTAAAAAAAACACACCAAGACATTTTCACCTATATTTTCCAAAAAAAAATACAAAACAAAATGTTCCCATCACACCTACTCAGTAATACCTTTCCAAAGATATATATATCATCTCAATCGGTTGGGTAACCACCTCGCAATTGGTACCACAAAAAAACTGCTTGCATATTTATATATAGACTCTCACTCGTATGTGCACACGGTGAGCATGTAACAGATGAACCAAAAAATTTGGAGCGATGTAAAAAAGGTTCCCTTTAAAAATTT
The DNA here is from genome assembly GCA_916050605.2 of Platycheirus albimanus. Taxonomy (NCBI): domain Eukaryota; kingdom Metazoa; phylum Arthropoda; class Insecta; order Diptera; family Syrphidae; genus Platycheirus; species Platycheirus albimanus. Next base: position 7,708,661 of record OU696696.1, on the reverse strand, counting down.
GGATAAAACTGGAAAACCCGTTAAGGAACCTTTCATATTTAAAATATAGATGCCGTCTTCTGGGTGCTATGAAAGATATAAATATATAAAGTCTAAGCCATTTCGTTAATGTCGGTGTCCACTTATGGCCAGTTTAATCAAACCATTAAAACTGATTTCCGTTATTATCATTTGTAACCAAAAACCAAAAACACATTTTTCTTCGAAGCATTTTATGTACATTACACACAAAATTTTTGAGCAAATTAAGAAAAACGAAAAAAAATTGGCCAAAACCTATTGTCTCGTTGTATGGAAACCACCATTTAAAAAAGAGTAGCTGAAAAAAATCCAATGCCATCTAATAGGAGGCTGTAAAGAACTATACCAAACAAAGTTTCAGTGAATTCGATGCAACCGTTGACAACTTATGGCCATTTGAAAAATGGTACCGGGCTCCCTAATTGTAATAATTGGGTGCATTTAGTACCGAAGAACCCCCTTTTTTATTGGATTGGAAATAGACTTCCATTCGCGTATCGCGTTGCTCCAGTCTGATATTCACAAAATACATGTTGCTGTGCCGCCCTGTCTTTTTGATAATTTTGCTGACGATAGTACACTCAGCGATTGATATCGGTTTCCAAATTCACAGCCTTGTTATTCAAATGTGAGCAACGGCAGTGTATGATACACTCGTTATATTCCGATCTTGATAGCACATCAGAGATAAAAACTAATGGAAAGGTTCCTGGAGCGATTCCTGAATCAATTATTGCTTTGATTCAGGGTACCTTAACTGCATTTTGCAAGGAATTGATAAATTCTTCAAATCTTAAAAAAAGTATTTGCATTAGGATTCAGCAAGCAAAAGGAATTGTTAAGAGCGATGTAGTACCGAGAAATCCTAACAGCTTTTTATTTTAAGAATGTATGTTACAAATCATCTTCTGTGGAACGAACACATATTTAACATAGCCAAAAATGCAGTGAAGTCTTAAGGTTTTCTTGCATGAAATTTGATCTGGCTACAATATACATCTCATATCAAGTGCTCCTAGAACACATTTGTGTCTCCTAGATTAAATTCAGATAAGAGTTATTTTGTTTTTTTTTTTTTTGCCCTGATGGGATTCCTGATATTCTTCTGAAAAAATGTGTTCCAAAATTTGCTTAGCCTAAAAATTAATCCCTCCAAACTTCGGGATCCTTCGTCATATTGGACGACGTATTCAATAGAAATTTCAGTGTCATTCCGACCCAATTTATTAACACAATACCAAATAGAATGCATATTCCAATCTTAAGTTTGAATTGCAAAGCATAAACTAATAAAAAAAGAACACCTCTACCAACTATGATATCAATCAAAGATATCACACCAAATTTGTTTAAAACAAAGCAGTTAGATGCAGTTTAAACATTAAACTATCCAGTTTGAAAATATTTTTATTGAAGCTTCAAAAATCACTCCAACAAATCGCTACTGTTTTAAGTGCCAATTAAGTTTAAATTATTTGTGACATGATTTTTTGATAAATTTTTAAAGAGCAAGATTAGAATTCACCGCGAAAGAGAATTCCTGATATCATAATATTATCAAATTTAATTTATTGCATTATGATTTTTTTTTTTGTTTTTTTTTTTGGAGCTCCAGTTTTTGCTGGATTATTATTTAAATGTTATTATTTGGCCTTATCACGGTTTATGTTCAAAAATAGAAATATTTCGTTATCGTCGGCTTTGGTCGTAATTGTATTGTTTTCATTTTTATTGTGACCTCTTAATCAAATTTTATTGCACCTGATTGAGATGTGTCGGCGAGAAAAAATTTTAAACAATTGAGATTTACAATAAGTTAAAAGTAGACATAACCTTATGGAAGGACAAAATATTTATTTTAACTTATGTATGTAGAAAATAAAGGGCTTAGCCCAGTTAAAATTGTGGGTTTGCCCTTGTCCTCGGAACATCAATGAAGAATACATTTTGTATTACTCTGTCATCACGATACAATAATCTGCGGTTTAAACAAGGGCTAAAATGTACTATGGCAATCTGTATGCTAAAAGGTTTAAGCCAGAATGTGTCTTAGTGTTTCTCGGGCTCAGGTATATTCTCCTCATCTCCACAACTGATTGAGATCAAATCGAGAGAGGTTTCATGGAATTCAATATAAGAATACAGTAAAATCTCGAAAACATGAACGTTGCTAAAACATGAACAATTCGGAAAGATGAACGCTTTTCCCGTGGGACAATCTACCAAAGAGCAGTTTAAAAAAAGAAAACTTTCTAGATAAGTCGGTTTTTTTACTTTTCATGAACGACTTTTGTATGAATTTATGTTGTTTTAATTTTTTTTTTAAATAAAATGATTTGTTAACAAATAGATGCAATATTTGTATGTATAGCTTTATGTTTTTCCTAAACTAATGCTCGATGCTTGGAAAGATGAACAATTCGAAAAGATGAACGGGGTCTGTTTTATATCTGTTCATCTTTTCGAGATTCTACTGTAATACCGTTACTCGCCTTTTAGAAACACGTGCTCTTATGAGTAAAGAATGGAAGCTAGTTTAGTTTCACCTTTAGATCGATAAACAAAAAATGTAGCATCAAAGCAAATCGAGTCGCAATAGTCGCTTTGCATAATCGTGAAACTTTTAAAACCCCTCAGTATACGGAAAATGTTTGATGACCTGAGCCATATGACGCTTTATAATGAACTTTCCGAAGAAGAGGAAAGCCTAAGAAGTGGTCGGCCAAGCGTCGGCCAAGCGTCACTAAAACGAGTGCAAAACTAAAAGCTTTGCATGCACCCCAGATCCGCCAGATCCATATCAAGTCTCATTGAAAATGATCTTCAGAATGAAAGCGATAAACAGGACATCTTTTGATTCCCTTTAAAATTTAAGCTTCAATGGCCCCAAAAATTTTATCTTTAGGGATGAAATTCACAATAGAATTTAAAAAAGCAAAATAAATCACAAGACTTATGTGACGTCATCTTAATATGCAAAGAATGTTCTTCAAAGGGTTCAACGCTGACATCACCCCGCTTCTATAATGGATTAGTGGAGAAGGGGGGGATTTTAATTTAACATTTTAGCAAAATAATTAATGATCAATGTTCTTCCTTCTTGAAAAAAATATTCATTCTTGGATCACTGTGATATCGTATTTAAAGACATAACACTTCAGCTGATATCGCTAAAACTACTCTATTAGTGAACGTAACTTTAAAACGAAGCGTACTTCATGGTGTCCTTTGTTCATATATACGCGACTTCGGCCTTTAATTTTAATTTTTTTGGAATCGGTTTTAAATATCAGCACAAATGCCAACAGAATTAATCTCAGAGGGTATACTTTTCAGGTCCATGCTCAAATAAGTATCTATAACTGTGAACATAACAATGCAAACATTAATTCTGTTTAAAAATATATTAACCACGATTTATTTTTAAAAGCCCATTATAAAAATAAATTCCAACTGAATAAAAGGAATTAGCAAAGCAAATTATCATATCAAAGATAAAATTATTATTTAACTTTTAAAGTGTCAGCATATAGTGCAATCAAAGTGTGATATAATCAAAAGCGTGATTCCCTATTAACAAATTGTTACAAAGTATCTTAATTGTTTATTCTATTCATTTCTACAAAATTTTGGACTAAGTACATATTTGAAACTTTTTTTCTGCACCAGCAAATTCTTTATAAAGGGGTAACGGGTGGGTCTACTATTTAGGCACTCAAGCTTATTATAAAAAAACAAAACGTTTTTTTTTTTGTAATAAGCTCCCACACGTGCATTATAAAACATTTTTTAGTGTGAATCTGTCATGTATCTCTAAATTGGTGTCAACGCTACATCAGAGCGTACATTTTGATATCGATTTACGTCAAAACAGAAAAGTGATATCATTCACTTTTTGTTGTTGTTACGTAATTGAAATAATCCCTTAAAAAAAAAATATTACAATAAAAAATGATTTGTGTAAAGGGAAGTGTGTAGAAATTTTATACGGTGTAAGCTTTTTCAGAAGTGCCTATATGTCCACTGTCCAGTATGAAACTCTTAACAAACGTCATTGATAGTATTGTCATTGTCATCATAGTCGTCGGTCGTAGCTTATCTTTAAACTGGGTATAGCAACAAGTTATGCCTAACCTAACCTAGTATGAATACTACAGCAGCAACAACAACAAAAGTAACCGTGAATTTAAATTATTTATGATTTTTATTAATTAACACCAATTGAGATAGACTGCAAAGGAAGAAATCTTATGTCTGCTTCGGTAATTATCAGATTTCTTCTGGACAACATACACGACCGAAGACCGAACACAGAACAGAGCAAACGATTTAAATCGGCCTAACAGAGATTAAAAAGGAACAGACCAAGTCGTCCGTCCATATAGCCCCAAGTCAGAGCAACAATTTATACGACTCATGATGTTCGTGGGAGGTGGCTTGAGCAATAGCATAAGCAAAAGCGGTCGGATAGTGTATCTAGAACTATACCTAGTTAGTATAGGTAGCTATGCTGTAATCCCATAAACTTAGCCTCCTCTATACTATAGACAAACGGCTGCTGCTGCTATGCGAGGATGATGATGATGATGATGATGGTAACCATTGTCGGCCGTTTAGAGACACAAACCGAGCAAGCAAAACTAGAATGAATTTCAGCCCGGAAAAAACCAATTGTAGTGCGTTTAATTTGCTTCCCCCATCCCCCGTTGCCATCCTCTCACATCATCATTAGGAATTATAATTCACAGTTTCACTTCTCTGTTCTACAAATCGTCTCCATACTGTCCAGTGTGTCCGTCAAGCAAAGTGTCTATGCGGTTTCTCCACATCCCCATATTTATATTATAAGGGATGTGTGCTTTTTTTCGCTCATATTGTGTCACAAAGAATATACAGTTATGTAATCGGTTGCCTGCTCAGAATTTTGCAAAGAATACACAAAATACAGACAAGAGCGAGAGAGAGAGAGAGTAAAAAAGATTAAGAGAGAAATCGATAGTGTACTGGAGCTGGAGTAGGTACATTGCAAGTGCACTTATAGATACATGCATGGGATGATGTATAAGCCCAAGCCCACCCTGGATAAAGTTGGGAGGTTAAGTAAGAAGCGGCAAGCGAGCACATTTATTTGAATTTTATTGCCTCCGCAGCACATGTTGTACATAACATTACCCTGCCTTTCCTGGCCTGTTCGACTTGTCGTAGAGGTGTATAATATACGAGTACTTCAGTCCTCAGCCATGAAGACAATTTGTCTTGATAGCTTGTAAAAGAGAGGAGCACAATGATTTCAAAGATAATCATCATCATCATCTTTATCATCAAAAGATTGCTTTGAAGTTGTCAAAATCAAAAGATTGTTGTTGGGCTGAACTGTCATTTTGATTGTCACCCTAAACGTCACTTAGATTTGCGATGGACGATGTTATGGTTTTCGGATTGTCAGTGTCAAAACACAAAATGACATTTGGATATCAAAACTTCAAATGTGATACGGAAACAACTGTTATATACATATGTGACGTTTAACTTAGGTCCGTTCCTTTTCTGGACATTATTTGTACTAAGTTACAGAATTTTAATTAATTTTTATTATTAAGAAGAATAGACAAAAATGTGAGGTTTAAATGATAGCCAATTTAAAATCTTTGAAGAACGTATCTTCTGCTGTTCTAATAGATACTTAAGTTTACCTTTATCGGCACTTTTTACGTTCCCTTATCCCTTATCTCTAAGGTCGGTAATGGTTGAGTGGAAAATATACTTTAAACACCCCCTTAAAAATAGGAACGTGCGGTCAAGCTGTACTTAAAAAATGCTGCTCTAATTTTTTTTTTTTTACGGATTAAGTGAAAAAAAAGTGTGAAAAACTTTGCGCGCTTATTGACGCAATCCGACAAGTGCGTTTTTTGTGTTGTTGTTGCTGTTGTTGTTGTTGCTGTTTGTTGGTACATTGCCATCTTATTGTGTTTATTTATTGAATTAGAAACTCTATACAAATTGCTTTTTATCTTTCATTTAACATGAATATGTGGTTATTTTATTTTGCTTTTGCTTTTTCTTCAACCGCACAAATAACATGACGAAAAAAAATAACCCTGCTCTCAATTTGAGTAGAATTTTTTATGGAGGTAGGTATATTTGCACAGATTTAAGCAATGACTGGAGGAACTTAAAAAGATGAACTTTATTTTTTTTTTATGAGTAATATATACATAGTTAAATAGGTAGGTACATCATCATCCAGATGAATAGTTTAGGTTTAGTGTGTATTTTTTTTCTTTATACTTTTGAATGTCTACAAGTTAATTAATGCATCCTGTGCGGTGCGTATTCCTCGTGAAATAAAAAAAAAATGTGAATCATACGCATGTTTTTCACGCGCAAGCAACGTGAAAGTAATCTACGCCATTAAGTTTCTTATTATTTTTTTTTTCTTTCCTGAATTAAAATGAAGTACAGACATATTACCAATTATATCATTAAAATTGTGCACTTGATAGTTTATTATGGAGGAATTTTTAGTTTTTGTTCTGGTTAAGATTTATTTAAGACTATATAGATAGTACTGTGCCTACATTTTGTAGAGCGACGACAACGATGAGTGTTGAATCGGAAATATTTAATTTAAATAGTAAATACTCGTAGTAGGAGGAAGGATTCTGCCAAAATTGAATCACATCGGGATTGCGGTATAAGTTTTCGGAACTAATCCGAGATAGTGAAGGTCATTCTGGTTAAGTACAGTATTAAATTGATTTTTAAGAACCATAGTAAAAAATTAGGTTTATGGTTACGGAAGTGACGTTTTATAAATAAAAAATTCGATTCAGGTATGATTACTTGATATTCAAACGAAATGTCAACTAACACTAAATGACACTGTTTGGTACTTTTAAAAAATATTTAATTATAAAATTTTGTATCAATACATTTGGCAACCACGTCCACAAACAATTAAATTTAAGATGACCTGGATGGTATACGCAAACCAAGTTGAAGATTACTCTGATCTGGTTCAGGACACAGTGGCAATCAGGGAAACGATAGAGCTGATGAGCTGTACCAGGCAATGATCAGGGGTGTGAAGTTCATTATTTTGTATCACTTTAACCGATTCTTAATTCTCCGATACAAAACTCTGTACAAAATGATTTGTCATGTCAATCAGGACAGGCCACCAAGCTTCATTTTCTATATAATTACCCTACTCTAGCTAGTATCAGGGTCTCTGGGTGAATCTATTATCATGACCTCACGTAACTCTCCGATAAAAAGATCAAAACTTATTTTCCTCGTTATGGTTTTGAGTTATCACTTCTGAATCTTCCATCCCAATTAATAAGCTTTTACAAAAAGTCACGTTTTTTTCAACCCAAACAATCAAAATATGACAGAAGTCCTCCTCGAGAGAGGAATCAACAAAAGTAAATCTTCACAAAGTTCTATTAAAGAGATTTTTAGTTGGTGTGGGCAGATTTGACGGCCTGTGGCGGCCATGTTGTTTTGGTGACAGCTTTCAATTCTGTTGTTTATTATTAAGTTTTTGATGTTAAATAGCCTTGGCAGGTTAAACTACTAAACAAAACGTCCAAATTATAAAACTTTATTATGAAAAGAACTATTTTCCTTTAAACTGTTATCAATAAGTTTTGAAGAAAATCTGTCAAGCCGTTAAGACAAGCGCTCAAGCGCACAGACAGACGCATGGCGAAAACTACTTTCAGCTTCTCTATCATCGTAATGTCAAGTAAGATTAAAACCTCCATGTTTCTTCTGCACGAAACCAAAACTTGTCCAACAGAGCATGTACTGTACAACGTGAATGACTATAATCCTTAGGGCTGATATTTGCGCCAGCGACAAGACACCCCTGGTTTTTGTAAAACGATGCATCTTATCAACAAAGATTTTAGAGACCAGCAAGCTTAGAAACCAGGCGAAAAAGAAGACTTGTGCACAGTGACAATTTTTCTAATTTCGTTATCTCAAGATGGCTACCATGTTCAATGGATCTCAATCCTTTGGGACTAGAGCACTTTCCCAATTTAAGAAGCAAAGTTTCTGTGGAAAGCGCCATACAAATTTGGAGTCCCCAGAAACAAAGAACGGAATCGAATAACGCCAGAGATTCAGAAATTAAACTGATCCAGATCTTAAGGGTTCTTCATTTGTTAGCGCCTAATATATGAAACTATTCCACTAGCATTAAAAACACCAACTAATTTTTTGTGGATGGCGGAACATGCCAACAACAAAATTGTGTTAAAATATTTTAATTTTTGATTGATAGTGCGAATAACTTTCTTGGAAAAAAAAAAGATTGTCATAGTTTATCATGACTTTACATAACAAAAGGCCTACACACTGCATATGTAATACATATATGTTATATTAAAACTCATGCCCATCGAATCATACTTTTATAACTCACTGCCTAGTGCCTATATCGATGAGCAACACTTCAATCAATCAGATTTTTGGCACAGAAACTGTAGACTAGCATGTGGTTTTTGGGTAATGAATAGCTTTGTGCATATATAGCGACCATAATGCTCAGTCAGCTGATCAGATCAATTCTTATGGAACATAGAAATTATAAAGTTATGACTTGAATTGTTTGGCTGAATGCCATATCTTCAAATTGTATTGAAACTTGCATAGCAACAAATTAATGCTGGCAAGAAGTCTATATAAGTGTTGCCATTCCTTGCCTTGAAATGGATTCCAGCCAGTTTTTTCTTATCCTCGCAATGTCATGTAAGATTGCTTTCGTCAAAACTTAAATTGACCTTACTCCTTACCTTAATTTAAAAAGAAAATAACTACACCATACAGTTGCAGCTTCGCTTCATTTTCATTCACTGGTGATGAAAACTTTATGTTTTAAAAGAGATGTCATTTGATACAACAAATTTTTTTTTAATTATTGGTTTCCTTTAATAAGAAATTGAAAAATACTAAAATTGTACAAGAAGGTTTTATCTTGTCTTAATGAAAGCGTGATATCTGCCTACGACTCTGATGCGCACAATATAATTTCTGGTGTGCCCCAAGGCTCAGTTCTATCTCCGACATTCTTTCTCTTTTTTTATAAATTATGTGTCTAAGACTTCTGATCCACTTAATAGTTTTATTAAATATTGCGCTCAGTTTTTCATAGGTATACGTTTCCATATTCTTAAACATACTCTTCTGATGTAGAATTACGCATTTGCTTCTCCAGGACAGAATTCAGAGAAGAGCCATAGAACTGTCTGATTGTTGAAAGAACCATAACCGAATTGCCAGTTACAATCCTCCCCTGAACCAATTTCTCAGTAATACTCGGTATGCTAGGAATGCCCACCAGGTTACTCTTCAGCTTAATTTCAGACGTACTGTAAAGGAAAGAGTCTCCTTCATTAGCCGCACTAGAAGAATGTGCAAATTTCATTCCAGCTCAATTGTCATGATTTACAGACACTCACAATCGATGTGCATCTGTTTCTCCTACCAAACCTTTTTTGACGCCTCCACTGTTTTCATTCATGACAAGGGTATTTAAAACCCTTGAGTGACAACTTTTTTTTTGAGAAATGTCAGGCAATGTCTGGTATACAGCTAATGGAAAGCATTTGTGCGATTGTGAATTACTCACGATTCACGAAACTGCATACGACATGCGACAGTTGCAAATAGTGTCTATCTACAGTCTTGATGAAATGACAGCGTCTCGTTAAAATAAAAGAAAACGTGTTGCTTTAATACAAATTTTAATCAATAACTCGTATAAGGAGTATAACTTCAAAAAGTTTTCACAGGTAAAATTTGGTAATCAATAATTTCGGGTAAGCTAAATAAGTCCAGTCGACAGGTACTTTTAGGTGGAAAAAGGTAAAAAGTTAATGAAACTTGGAGGTTTTGTTCAAAGATAGTAAACTAACATTTTGCAAAGTTTTTGACCTTGAGGTGCTAAATGGGGGGGGGACAGGAAATTTTTCGACGTTGCTCCGGTTTTCCCTCAATAACTTTTTTTCCCTACGTCCTATGGCAAAATTTCCTACAATTTTGAATGTCAATTTGTTACCGAGATATGGCGCTTCAAAAAATAGGTAATTTTGTATTTTAGAATATGTTTTTTGCCACAGGACGTACGGAAAAAAGTTATAGAGGGAAAACCGGAGTAACGTCAAAAAATTTGCAGTTCCCCCTCCCCCCTCCCTCTTTTAGCACAGGGCCTTCGAGGTCAAAATGTTTGTGAAATCCCCAAGTTTCATTAACTTTTTGACCCTTTTCCACCTAAACCCACTTTTTTGACAAATCGGTTTAGTATAGCAATTCATCCCTTTTCATTTGTTACAGTTTCATAAAAAGAAACTGTCGGCAATGTAGGTATAGGCAACCCAGAAGTAGAACAGTTGTGGTTGATTGCCAAGGCTGCTGTGGTAAACAACATAGGCTTGCAATTCGATCTTTTTCACAGAGTCATTTATGCGTAGGTAAGCATCAAAGTTAGAATATAAATTTATCGTCATCGCACGCAATAAAATTGATTAAAAATAAATCAAACTTAAACAATCATTGTTGTTACTAAGCCAGTGAGTGCTTAAAATTATGCAACACACTACAAACTGTGACTAACCAAGCAAACCACATTTTATTCAGCGATTATAAGAACTTTCATAAGTCCAATAGAATGGACAGGCGGCAACAATTGACTAAGGGTAGGAGGAGTATAAGAACTAAATGAGCTTTCGTCGTGCTCATTAACATAAACATTGCAATCTACTATAAAAAAAAGGTATTATGCAAACGTTAATTAAGCCACTGATGTGTAAATTAATTAGCAAAAGCTAAGTAATCAATAACGTTTTAATACTTAAATGCAAACAAAGTTTTCGTGTGGCCTCGGAATCGGAATTGTAGTGGATGATGATGATACGTCCGTTGAAGTCGAGTTCTCCAGCTATACGAGTGGGCATAAGTAACTACTTTTCACCTGTCGAATCTGATTGCACTCCAATTTAAATGATTTGATGTGAAAAGTGGGGTGGGGATGGAGTACTGGAGCTATCTGGATATACCAAGCTTTTACCAACCAACGCAATGCCAACGTCCTGAAGACGGTGCTGCAATTTTGTATCTTCTTTTTTTTTTCTATGAATTGAGATTGCACTTAGAAATTGGATGGAGCGACAAAAGTGGTTCACTTATCATCTTAATTGTTGTCATTTTTTTTTTAACACGGGAACGGTAGTGTTTTTTTTGCTTTTAATATAAAACAAATCAAAAGCACTCCTCTTTTGTGATGATTGAAATGAAGCTTCTTCTTTCTTTTCAAGTGCCATAGACACTCTCATTTTAAATAAATACAACATTTTGTATTCTAATAGTTTAAGATTGTTGCAATATAGGTCGGCCATGATTGCTACTGAAAACACTGTCAGTGCCGGTTCCAGTGCCATTTTTTTTAGACTCCTACTGTGAGTAAAAAAAAAAAAAAAAACATTATGTGCACACGTAGGAAATTTTTGTAATTTGAGTCTTGAGGAAATAGTAGGGGATTCATGGAAACTAAAGACTTGCAAATTTTTGTTGAGGTGACTTATTTAAACTATGACCTACGGTCTGATTTTATCAAAAGGTGTGGGTGGGAAAATCTTATTTTTTTTGTGTATTTTAAGTTTTTTTTTTCATACCACTGAGTCAAGAGAGTTTTCTAGATATATAAAGGGTTTTTAGTCAGTTTTTTGTACCCTATTCCATAGAATGGGTATATTGTATTTGGTGTGGAGTTTGTAACATAGAGAAATAATACCGTATAGAAAAAAATATATATTCTGACTCACAAACACGCCCACAATCACCATTTTTGTTGAACAACTTCAATTTGGTAAAATTAAATTATGTTTTTTGTACAGTTACGATAAAAGCATAACGCTAACATTTTGCACACGTAAGCTTTAGGTAAACCTTCTTCCAATTAAATAAAAATATTTCAGTTTTGGCGTGGCTGACGCCCATTTTTCATACAAAAACATCAATATTGTTTTCATAAAATAACAATACATAGTTATATTAAAGCGAAAAACACGAAATTTTGTGGGTATTACTTGCACATAAACATCTTGTGTATGAAATCAAAAAAATTGATTTTGGGGGTGGCTGACGCCCACTTTTCACTAGAATTTAGAAAAAAATTGTTTTTGTAGATAAACGGTATTCATAATGAATCTGTAAGCCAAAATTTTGCCTCTTGAAAAATTTTTTTTGAGTTTTCGGTGTGGCCTACGCCCACTTTTCATAAAAGAACGAAAAACGTAGTTTTAAAAATTTAAGGTGCTACCAATATTCAGTTTAAACCTTTTTCCTTCCGTTTGTTATTTGAAAAATATAACTCTACTTTTGAAGGCGTGATTTTGATAAAATACCTTTGTTCAGGTAAGATCGTTTAAAAACTACTCGATTCAGCTGTAGTTTTACACATATGCCTAAATACTGACTTATGATCAAAGCTCAGTTAGTGCTTCAAATTTATAAGACACGCCCACTTTTAAGGGGCGTTTCCGTCAAAAGTCCTATAATGCATTAATTTTTTAAAGTTTTTTAACTATCGGTCGCAGTTTTGAAGAAAAATGATGAACATTTAGATTTAATTCCTTGGTTTCGTAGAGTATCTAACAGTTCGTTCCAAACGTGCTGTAGCTCTCGCTTATGTTTTTTGTAGGTATAGGTATATACGACCTCAAATGCTGCAAAGAGTGATCAAAAATTAGACCTCAAGATTGGACACCATTCAAATATACAAATAAAAATGGCAGAGAATTGTCTTTCAAATTCAGTCAATTTTATGGCAATTAATAGAATTCGTCTGTGTTTTATTTCATTTAAAAGTTCACATGTTTTTGGTACCGGGTTTCTTGTAAATTGTGTATGTTTGATGACGGGGTTCGTTGCAACATTTTTTCGGGTAAATTGTAACATGGTTAAAACATATACCGATTTGAACTTGGTTTGTCATTCGATTAACTTCAACACCTAAATGCTTTTTGGAGCCATCCTAATCACAATATTACATTTAACTTAAAAAGAAAACCGAGGGTTTGCGCGGAGATTAAACAAAGCATCAAATTTAACTCATGAGTACAGCAAGCAATTTTGAGGAGAGGAGATTAATCTTAGTTGAAATAAACGAAGGATTAGGTAAAAAAGGGGTTATGTTTTATTCCTCATCCGTTTATAATAAACTTTTAAGTTGTTTCAACGTACCCCCGTTTTGTGTTACAACTAACCCCATGAGTTCAAACAACACGATTCTAGTTATAAATGCTTTTGTGAACTGATTTTTCTTATCTTTTTTTCAGCGGATTTTTTATCTGAAATATGGATTTCACATTCAAAACAAGTTTGGGTCTAACTTTCAAACCGTAAGGCGTTCCATCGGTTTTTATAAGAGTAAAAACTTCCAACAACTATAGTTTCAATAGCAAAGCTGAACATATATATAAAATTAAATCGTTTTATGATCATCGTTCAAAGAAGCTCTCCAGAATCCTAATTCCGAAGAATAAGTCAAGTTACCTTAATTTACTCGTATCTTCTAAGAGTCCACCCACTCATATTTTTTTTTTATTCCAGAAATGATGGAATCAAAAATTAAAAAGCCGCTGTGACCTTCGAATAATTCCCGTATAACACAGCGCTTTGACAAGTTAACAAGTTTTTATTAAAGGGGCCCTTTTACAACCCCTTGATATAAGGAGTCAGTTGTTGCGACCTCAGTGGTGCACTTTAAACATTATGTTTGAAGTCAAATCTGTTTGATTATCGACCTTGATTACTATTCCCTCCCGACACTGTGTTGTCCCACATTCGGGGATGTTTAGTGTTTTTGTCACCACCACCGCACCACACCGACTGACTGACTACTCCGAGTTCCGAGATTGAATTCGTTTTGTGTGAGAAGCATGTCTCCGCATAATATAATGGCACTTTATTGTGAGCGTTTGCACAGCATGTCACAGCTATCATTTGTGTAGCGTGCGACAGGGTTTGATTTCATTTTGTCTGTTCGTCCGTATACATATATATTGACGCTAATATCGCTGATAGTTGTTAGGTATAATAATGAATAAGGTACTGTTCAAACGACGACGACGACGCCGGACGACTCCGACTTGGCTCAAGCTAAAGTGAAGAAAAAAAAAAAAATTCCTCAATTGAAAAATTGAACGCCTCGAGAAAATGACTGCGATTGTCGTCACAAAACTCAAGTTTTAGAAGAGATGAAGACATCATCGCACGGCTCCTGTAGCAATGAAGGCTATTATCATATCTACGGGAAAAGTATTTCCTTCTATTTGCTATATCCATCAATAAGAAGCTTCACACTCTTGCAAAAAAAAATGTAGAAGCTCCAAGTAATGTGTACTTCAATTCAGCTTATCACTTTCAAAATCACGTAGCTAATCAGCGAATAAAACATTTTTGTTGAATGTAATCGTAATCTTTGAGATGCATATTAGGAAACTCCCGATATCGCCACAATGTCAAGACGTCATTTAGTTGGTATACATGGAAGATGAGAAGATTGTTAGGATTTTGAATTATATTGCTGTGGTGCCTTGTTTAATTCTTTGGTTTTATCTTTGTCTCTATCAGCAAGTATCATCTATTGAAATATTGTTGACAGAATTTTCTAGTTCTGAATAAAATTATTTAAATAAGTTATAACCTATTACACACGTGTTGTTGCATTTTTTTAATTTACTCAAAGTTTATTATTTGTTTTGACGGAGGAGACTAAAAAGTTCTTAGTGTTTCTATGGCTTGTATCTATGTATCTATCTGTGATGACACCCCCGCCAGTTCCGCCATAAAGAATATTCTATTTTAAAATATTAATTTATTTTTTATTTAATATTTCGTTAACATTTATGATGCACTTTATTATTATGAACGTCGCCGTTGTCGGGGTATCATACAAAGTTGTGGGAAAGCAGCGGGCGTGCATATGACGTTGAAAAAATGATGCCATAGGAAAATCCCCCGAAAGTTTAGGCGGCGCAGCGGAAGATGAAACGAAAGCTTCTAGGGAATCAAAATTTTGGGCGAATTCAGTTTGATTTTACAGCAATAGGATGTATATTTATAAAAATAAAGTGATCGGTCTCGGTATAGATATAAATCCAATCAGACTGATTGACGTTTTAATTATTTTAAACGTTGGATTCTGACGCACTTTCGATTTCATGTCATTCATCTATCTTTAATAGAAATTTCTCATTACATTGATGATGTTATTCAAAGAACTCAACAAAAGATTTAGGATTGATATGGAGAACGGTTTATTTTTTGTCGCCCTTCCCTAACATGTTAGTCCAATGACGTCGGTCGTTGTGATGAACCAGACAATTTGGCTAAGTGATGAAATGTGTTACTGACGTAGATATCCCCAAATGTGTGGTTGGGAAAGAAAAACGAGATTCGTATCCAGGGTGCAAGCACAAAGAAATGACATTTCAGTTTTGCAGTGCTAAAACTTGTGAAGAAAGATGAACATAAAAGTTTACAAAGAATTATTGTTGCAAGTGTTTTGCATGTCTTTTGAAATGTTTTCTTTTTTTTAAGGAAAAGGAAGGGGTTCGGAGACGAAAAATAAGTTGGAGGACTAGTGCAAACTTTGCAGACTCAACTGCTACAAAGTTTTTTTCCGGGGTACTGCCTCTTGCGAGAAAATGGCAAATCTCTTAGGAGTAGTACTTCTTTACAAACTGTTCGGATCCGGTGCTACATTTTAGGTCCTTTCCATTCCTCCAGAGTATCAGGCCACTAGGCCTTGGCTCCCCGGAGCTGTTCTTGGCACAAGAATTATTTATATATCATTATTAAGGGGCTGACAAAGGCATTGCAATCGGTGCGGTGTTGTAATGACGATAAGGGTCAGATCATTTAAGGTGATAGTTGATTTTTACCTTACGTGGTCATTACAGGATTCCACCTTAGCATTTTGAAATTTCAAAAACCATTATTGTCACTGGAACTGATTGCTTCAATTGTGAAAGCCGCTGCATGGCATGAGAATGGACAAACCCAAAAGTTTATAATGAATGGGCATTTACCAAGGGAATAGGGTTTGCAAAAATAATTAATGCCTGAAAAGAAAAAGCAATAACGGAATTTTTTTTATTTCGTTTCAGATTTTGCTTGGGTTTTAAATATTGTTTTCTAAATTTGAGTATTTAAGATTCAAATTCTCATCAAACTCAACATATTTAAGAAACGCAGTGCTTGCTAACTAATGCCATAACGTTACTCTCACACAGACCATCTAACCCAAATGACCGGTACCGTTTTGTCATTTGTTTAAAGCCATTGTTATTGGAATTTGGTTGTTCAAGGAACTGTCAAAGACACTAGTTTTGGTTGAAATGAACACCGTGACATAGTGGTCAGTGTGTAGGACTTCTTTTTCGGAGAAAAAAAAAATGTATAAATACGTACCTACTCAAAATGTAAAACTTTTCTTGTACACATTTTTGCCAATTTGTTTCTTAAAACAAATTTCAGATTAATGTCTAACAGTAGGAAGCACCCTGTAAAATGTTTGTTGGCTTTTAATGTAACTATGACAACAACAAATTCTATTAAAGCAGGCATATGTTTTTTTTTTTTGTGTGCTATTAAAGCGTTCGTTGGTCAATTATTAAGTATTCATAGAAAAGGGACAAACAAAAGCAACCCCTTCCTTCAATGTTAAAGCCATTTTTTTGTCCCCTTTTATTGTAAGGTATTGCACCTGGCTACGCTACCAAAACAACTATTTTTAATTTCCTTGAATCTACGAGCATTATAAACATGAGTGCGAAACTAGTTTCATTTCTTTCAAAACTAACAAAAAAAAAAAAAACTAAAGCACATTTCTAATGGTATTAGATAATAGTTTTTGATTAGGGTAGGGTATGATGTTGAAAACAAAGGTATATTGTATTTGTTTGATTCTTAGAAGGAACCTGCTGTTGTGTACAGTTTACCCCGTTTAAATGTTTAAATTATTTGGTTCATTCGAGAACCAATTTTTAGGTTAGAATTGACAATTGGAAGCAAAACTGAAAGATGAGAACAGAGCGAGAGAATCGAACACATGCAGTGAAACAATAGTGTTCCGAATACCAGAAACGAAGAACAGCTGTTAGTTGAAATCAATTTCAACCAGTGAAATCAAATACTTGGATTTAAAGACAAAGTTTAGGCTTCATTTTGTATGTCTTCAATATTAATAACTGCATGACCCTTAAATTTTTGTTGTTAAAGATTAAAATCATCCCATGCGCATCCTACAAAAATAATTGCCACTATGACCTTGCTTTGGCCTATGAGGGCAATGTTTAAGGCACAAACATTATACGCGAAAGGAAAAGGAAGCAAATGTCAAAATTGAACGAACAGTTTCTTTCCGATCTGTCAAATACATCAGTTGGCCATAAAAGCCTTTAGAAATAGCTTTGTTCGCGTACCAAAATCAAACAGTTTGCATTCGATTGCATACGTTTACATTAACACAAAAAGCGTTCGTGTACTGAGAGATGAACGAAAGAAAATAACAGCTGTTCTAATCTTTCGTTCATTTATTTTCAAGTTTTGACCCAGTGAAATTTCATTTCTTAAAAACTTGAACTCTGTCAAAAGCGAATGAAGTAAATATCTGTTGTTGCAGATGACTCTTACCGCAAAGAGCTAACCAATCGAAAAATTCGAATTTGACATTTCTCAAGAATTTACACAAAAGTTCGCTTACTTTTCGGTAAATGAGAGAGATTTTTCTCTCATTTGAGAAAATTTGACAGTTTTCATTTTTTGGCACAAAAAGAACCCGAACAAAGCTAATTAGAAGAAAGAACAGACTTTAGAAAAAATAAAATGCACGACTGGGTCGCACGTACTTGCTCTGTTGGTGCAATAGTACGATGAAAACAAACTTTTCGATCAATAGGAACAATTCATTTTTGAAAAATTTGGTAAAAACCAAAAAAAATTGGCTTAAACTGGAAAACTCGATATACGGGAGCTAACATTAAGAAACCTTTAATATTTGAAATAAGACGTTATCTTTTGGGTGTTATAAATGATACAAATGTCCACTTATGGCCAAATTAATAATACTGTTAAAAGCAATTTCCGCTATTATCATGTATAGCCAAAAACTAAAAATGCAGTTTTGTTTGAAGTATTCTATGTATGTTACACAAAAAGTTTTATAAAAATCGGGGGAACCTTTTTTGAGTAAATTAGAAAAAATGAAAAAATTGGCCAAAATCTAGTGGCTCTTTGCATTGGAGCCACTATTTAAAAAAGAGAAACTGAAAAAAAATCAATGCCATCTGATAGGAAGCTGTAAGGAACTATACCAAACAAAGTTTGAAAGAATTCGATGCAACCCTTGACAACTTATGGCCATTTGAAAAAACCCGTTAAGAGCAGATCTCCGTTATTTGCATTTTTAGCCAAAAACTAAAAACGCAGTTCTCTTCAAAACACTAAAAGAATATAACACACAAAGTTTAATCAAAATCGTTAGAGCCATTTTCGAGAAAATTAGAAAAAACCAAAAAAAGTTGGCTAAAACTCAACGGCTCGTTGTATGGAAGCAACCGTTTAGAAAGACTTCAGTGAAAAATTTACTAAACCATCCTATAGAACATTATGAAAAACTATGTCAAACAAAGTTTGAGTTGATTCAATCAAGCCGTTGTGAACGCTATTTGAAAAAAAGCCGTTAAAACCTGATTTTCGTTACGACCATTTGAGGCAAAAACAAAAAACGCAGTTTTGTTAGAAATGCTTAAAGTTAGCTAAATTTTAAATTTAATCAAAATCATCGTTAGAGCCGTTTTCGAGAAAATCCAAATTGAAAAAAACCGTTACTTGAAAGGTACCAGTTTGAGCCGGGCTAAAACAAAATAAAAAAAACCTCGACAATGGTTTTTCTTCAAACTGCTATATATCAAGTTTGAAGAAAATCCTTCAAGCCGTTTAGGCTGTAGCATGACGTGAAAAAGCGCACATCCGCACATCCGCACAGACAGACCGACGGACGGTATGGCGAAAACCACTTTTTTGGGCTTCTCTATCATCGTAATGTCATGTTTGATTAAAACCTCGATTTTTTTTTTCTGCACGAAACCAATACTTGCCCTATAGAGCAAGTAAAAAAGAAATGTCAGATACATTACGTACGGAAATAAAAGTGAATGAAATTTGCCGAAACTTATGAAGTCATTTCGGGTATTGGGTATACAAATTACATGTATTTCTATTGTTTCGTTAGGCAACGTACTTATACCCATGCTTCAATTATTATGGTTAGCCCTTTATCTAAAGTGCAACTTCAAAAACCATGACCCATGTTAACCCAAGTTACACACAAGCGGTTCATGATCTACGCAAAACACTTCTGTTTGAAACATCCATTAAGATCTTTTTTAGGGTAAAAATTATTGGTAAATGGGGGAAGTGCAGCACTCTCTGAAATACCACACCAGAAGCTATCGATCAGCAACTAATATTACATTCCATTGGTTTCACTCAAGGCACCACTCATTCTGAAAACCAAAGGAACAATATAAATCGATTCTACTCAATTTTGACGTAGTGTTGGTTCGCATGTACCATTTCCTACATTTTTTCAAATGTCAAACCAGTGTGTGCCTCCCGATTCGTGGGGGAAAGAAATTATAACTCTATCCTAGTTGCTCAGCTTTGGCACCTATATCAACAGTTTTTGAATTTAAGAATATGTCACCCGTGTCGACAGAAACTTGAAAACTGCATGTAAATAGACGCTTCCCAAAAAAATATTCTGTGGCGGACATTTGAGTTATTTTTATGCTTGAGTGGAATCTGATTTCAAACTTAGAAAGAAGAGAAATTTTCTACCAATGGAAAGGTTTCAGAAGGCTTCCGGATGCTTCTGGACGGACGGTTCTTTTTATCCGAAGGAAAAGCTGTAAGTTTTCTGAAGTAGCTACTTTCTAATAAAGTTTTTTTTTAAACAACATTTATCGCAACGTCGGGTAGTATAGTTCCTTGCCCATCCTAGCATATAATGAAACGCTCGGAAAGTTTTGTTTACTACGATCTACGACATTAAGACAAGATCAGCTGCAATAAAGGACAGTTTTTTTATTCTTTGCAACAACTAAGTCTTTAATTTCTTTTAAGTTCTTCTGTCCACATTGTTAAAGCTACATTTTGAAGTCCGAAGCAGGCTGACCGGTTAACTTAAGTTCAATTTAATTTCAATTATTTCAATAAAATGCAAAGAATCAGAAAAATTGTATTTCTTGAAATAAAACAGACTTCCAACATATGACTTTATTAGATTAGAAATGTAATTAACCTTTCCGTAAAACAGGTTCTTAATTCACATCACTGAGCGTGAAATCGAAGTCGATCACTGTAACTGTAAAGCAGTGTTTGCAGATAAAAACAGATTAACAAAACAAACGGAAACTAATAATTACAACCCATCAAAGTAAAAGGTGTTTTTAAGTACGTTTCTATACCTAGTCATCATAAGAAAGATTGCAAGTTCGATTTATTAAAACTTAACAATATAAAATTTAATGATTTTGTGGTGTTATTTTACTGTGCACACAAAAACAAGTATAAATATAGTCAGAGGGGACCGAAAGGGGTTGACTTCATCAATAAATTGATATTAAGAAAACACTCATGTAGAATATGAACTTCCATCATATTGATTCATACAAGACGGAAGACGTAATGCTTCACGAAAACCACACGTCCATTAAAAAAAAGAATCATTTCATATCGAAAACAATTTTGTTACTCAATGCAATTTGTATTAAATCATTTATGTACATGTTTCTAAAAATATATTTTGGAACACATTCGGAAAGGTATAATGACCTGAGTTTGACGTAGGCATTATGTATATATTTGCCATGAATCGATACATACACTCCAGTTGGAAGGGTAATGATTAGATATTCCACCACCAGCACCAGCAAGTTGGTTTTTTTTTTTTTTTTTGAAACAAATTTAGTTAGTCGGTCATGATGTTGTTATTATAGACTCATCCATCGTACACATGCCAGCCACCAACCACACCCGAAATAAAGAAATATGAGTATAATTTTTTTTATAATTATTTTATTCACACAACTTGTTTTTCAAAAAAAAAAAAAATCGAATTTAATTTTGATGCTCAAGTCGTCCCTTAAAACAATTTGTATTGTTTCCAACGTTTGAACGACAGCTGATTTCTAATGACAGAGATCCTGTGTAATAAATGATACTCGTTTAGAAAGGATGAAAGAATATTAATTCAATAATTTAAAATATAACTTCAATTCTCTCGCGAAAAGCGATGGTCAACAGCTGCTCATTAGTAATCATCTTGCTTCCAATCCCAACTCCCAAGACTTATTTAAGAGGACTATTACCAACAACGGAAGTTATCCTAATTTGTTATTCAAAATCGTAATAAAATTTTGAAATTGGGAATAAAAACTTCGACTTTAGTAGGGATAACTTAAAATCGGGCAAAAGCCTGCGGATCGGAACAAACCGCAGTTTTTGAAAAAGTACAGTCGGTGCTGAGAATTTTTAAAGCAGACAATTAAACGGTGAAGACAATCATTTTTTGGTTGTCAGGCAGAATAATCTATTCGATTTGGACGATGTTTACTACAAAAGTCCGAAAACTTAAATGACTTGGCTGGGTTATCTGAATAGATGTCTGACTCTGAAAAACTAAGTGTGTAGGCATCGGATTTGGAAGGCTTATTTAATCTATACGAGCAGCTAGCTTAAGCTTTCTTTTACTTCATTTCGATAGGATGGTTGACTCTAGGCTGAGGTCCGAACGTCTAACAAAAATATGATCCCTCTGAAATCTGAAAAACAGGCCCGGAAACTTGATGGGTCAAACGGCCAATTCATCAGATACATCTAAGTCCAAGTCCTATCGACCAACAACCACCTAATCCTTTTTTCACATCCCTGTAAAACTTAATATTACTACTGCTCTTTTTTGTTATGGCCACAAAACATCATGGGGCTCCCATTCAACCCTACTTGTTGTACTAACGCCTACATTCGGCAAGTTAAAAAACCTTTTTCTTAAGTTACACCATTGTATATAAAATCTATAGTGCTCTGGAGATGATGTTTGTCGGTGTCGCCCTCAAGTGCCTTGAAACTTCGTTTCTAATAGCTATATACAATACAATCTGAAGATAGCAGTGGCGCTTGATACCCACTGATTGCAACAGTAATTACTTCCTATTCATAGTACTATAGTTTATATAGCAAAGGTTACACCCAACCCCCTTCATTAATTAAATTAATTACTAATTAGAGTTTCATAAGCCAACTATAGAATGTATACTTTGTATAGGTACTCGAATTCGTCGTATTTTATCATTATGTGTAATTTATGAATCAAAAAGATAGTTTTTGAGTTCCTTTTCAAAAGCAAGTAAGCACTCTAGAATTTGTAAATATTTTTGTTTCATAAATCCAAAGCATAACGGGGAAGCAAAACACATTAAGTTGGCATATTGATACCCACCAGGGATTGGCTCATATCTCGTGTTTAAGATAAATTAAACAAACAAAAATATAACCCTTAACGCCACCGTATTTTTGATTTTACTTTGGTTGGACGTGAGAATATGCCATAAACCAGTCAGTCACGTCGTCGTGTAGGTATGGACTATAGCGGTACAATATACACAGATATTGAAACATGTTGGAAAATATTAAAACTTAATTATCCAGTTATTTTATTCAAACACGACAAAATAAATGTATGATCAATTTATTCAAGGAACATTTTTGTTTGGTTTACTTTTAATAACAATAATAAATTATCGTAGCATCTACTTTACAATCAACAAACAAAATACTAAGTGTGTTCCTGTAAAAAAAATGTTTGAAAACAATTTTTCAGAAAGCATTTGAAGTAGATAAGGATTTTGAATTACTTTCAGTTTCAGCTTTTAAACAAAATGGGTCAAGCTAACAGACATCAAATGGGTGTCGGTATAAGCACACAGACCAATGTTGATGGCCAAGTTATGGCTCCGTCTTAGGTGGGATACAATTTTAATAAAAAATAGTAGTCTACGGTATCAAAGCGTCTTCAAATTGCATTTGCGTTTCTTTAGTTTTTAGAATTCAATCATCGACAACTGCAAGGGCTAAACTTATGCCTGCTATTAATCCTGCTTCTCGGGAAGCTAGAAGGTAAACCAAAAGCTCGAGCCCTATAATAGTAAGACGAGAGGATTTGAGAAGGAAGACCCAAAAATACGCCGGCATAATATCAATGTCAGGATTTCTGACTTCAATGTTTGGTTCGAAATTTGTTGCATCAGTCTAATTTAGAACAAACAGCTTTCGACATTAATCTTTACTGTTCACGACATGACACTGTGCTCATCCTCAAATCCAATGTCATATTGTCTTAAACAATTTATAGATGTTGGATCGGTGAGTACGATAAAGACTAAATAAGCAAAGTTTCTTCAAACATATCTCACAAGATCAAATAGTATCAAGCGGGCTCTTGTATTGGTTGACCGTCCATCCTTTTTTTTTGTGAGTTCAAGTCAGCACTTTGACACGTAGTTTTCTTGGAGAATGACTGTCTGAAAGGCTTAACAGAGTGGATTATGCGGATGATAACTGCTAGCTGTTAAGAACTATTAACAGACTAGACAAGTGTGAATAACTGCTGGTTTAAAGGATATAAACAAAAATAACAATTAACGTTGTTTTGAGTACAGAAACCTCGAAAACTGTTTTGTTTAAACATGTAATGTTACTCTCTATTTTTACCAAAATTTTTAATCCCTAATGGGCAATTTTCACAGAAACAGGTATTTCAGTTATAAACTAGATTTTAAATAAGTTTTTTTTATTAATAAACAAAAATTGAACCACCAGCTTTCACAATCAGTTCTAAATAGCTTTGAGCAATAATATCGCAGAATCATGAAAAGGTTACAAATACCAAGAAATGTGGGGTAAAAAATAATAAAACAAAACAAAAAAAAAACATCTGTAAATCCCATTCATAGAATTTCCACTGCATAACCGGTTTAAGGTTTTGTTAAATAAAATCAATAACATTTCACACACAGGGTGTGGCAAAAATAACGAAGTGATTAGCATTTTTATTTTATGTAGTTATACGTTGAAAAGAAACATCCAAGAGTGCAATTCACAACTATACATTCACAGCTTCTTTATTTCCAAAGCCTCCAATGAAAAACATTTTTTAACACGTGCGAAACATCCTTTTCTCTCCCAATAGCCGGTAGGGTAAGCGGTCAGTTTGTTAAACTGCCTAACTAAAGGTTGTGGTTTCAAATTGTAAATTCGCCGCACTTTTATATGGAAGTTTTATTCTTGCGCTGACTTTTGTGAATCAACAAACATATATCCCTATTCAACTTTACCACCCGCGAAACAAAAGCGAAGCTGAAGATGGATGCATCCACACCGGTCTCTGAGAACAAAAAAGACATAAGAACCAGGATCCTACACACCAGGCTACAACTGTCTTTCTAATTGCAAGAATCTCCAGCAAAAAGAGATCGTAAAGGCAAAGCACATATAGTTTCGGAACCTTGATGAAAACAAATCTTTTTAGATAAATAAAAGGACGACAAAGGAAATGAAGGTAGCTTCTTCTCAGAAGCTCTGAAAATTAAAGTCTCAATCAAATTCAAAACTTGTGAAAATCAAAGAATTTTAAAAAGCAAGGAAGTTCAATCCGAAAAATGTTAAAAAGAATACAAAAAATTAAGATCATCTTCAGTTACTGCTCTCCTCGCGGCCAACTCTAAAACAGAACTCACTTTTTTTTCAATTATTAAATTAAATTTAAAAAAATTAAATTTCATCGACAAATTGTGTTGCACCCTGTATTCGCTTATTTTCAGCGCATGTAATAACATCGTGTGTCATTTTGCAATCGGAAAAGAAAATTATTGTAAATAAAACGCTCACACACGCTGGTATCTCTATCGATCGATGAACGGCACACGTGCTTCTTTACCTCATTTATTCTGATGTGTCACACAAAAGTCACACAACCAACCAAGTATTGGAATTCATAACAAGATTTCCCACGAGAATAATGCATTTCAAAGAATGTGATCAATGCATTAATGTTTGAATGCAAATAGTGAGGCATTTAAAGATAGTTTATTATAACTGTTTCTAAGAAGAACTTGTGGGGTTTTCAACTGAAATTTGATTCTCTGTCAAAAATGCATAGCAACAAAGTTCAAAACAGCAGATTTTGCAAGCAATTACTAAGCTCAGAAGCAAGATATTGAATTTCCAATACACAGTTTTTTTTTTTAATGAAAACAAAGAAATACATCAAGTTGGAAATGAATTACAAACATTTTCTTCGCCAAGGTACATCACAAATGATGACCACCTCTTATTCTCTCTTTCCTTTTTCCAAAAGACAGCTTTTACTATCAGAAATTGAGGATCCACCAAAAGATAGTGCTGGACGTTAGTTAACTTTTTTGATAAGTTTTCTTTGCATTAAGCTTTTCTAGCTTGCTCTCATTTTATTTTTTACATAATTGAGATGTGAAAAATAAGCTCAACTCTTGAAGTTTTGTGGCTATCATAGACACTTATCAAAGTTTGAAGAGCTTGCAGATAAAGTTTTTTGCTCGTCTTGATTAATAGATGTCAGTGAGTATCAACTGCGAAGAGCAAGCAGCATCTTTAATTTATTTAACTGATTTTTGTTTGCCCAGTTGTTGTTCATTTCAGTAGTTTCATAAATGTATTACAAGAAAGTTCAGTGATAATTTAATTCGGGGTTTGGAAATAAATCATAGCGGATAATTAAAAGATTCAGCGGAACACATTAATAAAAAGAATCAAACAAACTTGAACTTGAATAGGAATGTCATTTTATAAGAATTATTCAAAATGATTGTACCTTGCCGAGCTCTTGAAAACTCTTTGGCTCGAGGATATTCTCGGGTGAGTTAAATATCTTGCTTTTAAATGAGTTCATTACACAGGAACGTTAGTCACAGTTGGAGATTCAAAAAATATGCAACTAATTATATTTTTAAATCGTTTTCGAGCATTCAAAGGAGATACCGATGTACATAATATTGTTTTTTAAAGACAGCATGTCCCAATGGGAGGGACCATTGAGCCGGGCAGGGCATTCTACTCAAAGAAGAGGTCAACAAAGTAGTACCAAATATACTGTTCTGGTCTCGAACGGGAGTCTTTTAGTGTCACAAGAAGACAAGTTAAGAAGATTAAAGGAGCATTTCTGTGCACGGCTAAACGACAAACAGAGCGTGAATGAAAACCATACCAGAATCATTAACATTGACTCCCAGACTTGGCAGCAAGTATTTTGTTGAGACTGATAAAGGCTGTTTGGGAAAATGAAACTTTTCCAAGGGAATAAAAGGACGGAGTTATTGTCAAGCCACCAAAGAAAATTGATTTCAAGAATTATTTGTAACAACTGGCGTGGTATCACCCTTTTGTCCGTTTCTTCGAAATTAATGTCAATTGTCAACCATTATTCTCGGGAGAATAAATCCTTGATTAACCATAGGAGCATCAAACGTTACTCTACCTCATGTTCCTCGGTTTTGAAAATGCCTTTGCTCATGTTAACCGTGAAGTTATCTGGAGATTTCTTGATGTAAGGGGCATCTCTAATAATAATTTTGCCACAATTAAAGAACCGCAGACAGTTTTCTGATGCGTTCGAAGTGTGACAGGGTGATATCTTCTATGCTATGACTACCACTGCGGTTGAAAATGAGAGACTTGGCATTCAATCGTATTTCTCTCACAAGTTCAGCCATTTGGACTATGCTGATAGTATGTGTTTAATGAAAAACGGAACTAATGCCCTTAACTTAATGTGTAAGTGGCTTTATCAAAATGGAAATGGTTTCGGTTTTAATGCCAAAAATACCAAGCTATTACACAACAGCTGGAATCAATATCAGTAGGTTATTGTGAGGCAGGACACAATAGAGAAGGTCACTCATGTTAACTAAGTTATTGGTTATTCAAGTCTAGAACAGACCTGGATGTCAACGACTGAATTAGTAAGGGTTGTATTCCATTTTGAATACTTTCTCCAGTTTGAATCCAACGTAAAGTCTGTGCTGCTACATGTCGATGAAACGTGAAAATGCTCTGCCAACATCTCGAGGAAACTACAGGCGTCTGTGAACAATTTCTTGTTTAATATTTATCTTAAAGATTTGATGACGACCACAAACCATAATCAACAACGAACTGTAGACTGGCGAAACAAATTGGGATATTGCGATCAAGCAAGGAAAGTGTCACTGTATTACTCAAACACTAAGGAAGACAAATGACAACACAGCCAAGCATTAGGTACTTTAGGAATCCTCGAGATTAAAACGCTTATTGTTTGGTCAACAACAGCACAGAGATCAACTTTTATAAAGGAGGCCAAGTCCTAGAATTTGGAATTGTTGGATTCGCCATTCGAAGATAGAGATATTGAAGGATCTAGTGGCCACCTAATGCTCCACAAGAAGTTAAAGGGTTTCTGCCAACCGCAGCTTTCAGAAAACAAGAGGCAGAGTCTCTAAACCAACTCGCACTATCAAGAAAGTGTTCGAGGAAGTGTTCGTATTGTTTTTAATAACTTACGAATATTATTTTAACAAACCGTGGTTACATGCTGTCAAAAATTAAAGTTTTATAAAAACTCTTCGGAAACGAACTTAGATTGTTGCTTTCAAACCGTCCAGGACATGATAGCCTAGCTTTTCCATGGAATCTTTTAAATCAACAATGCAAAACAATCAAAAGATAAAATCCATTTTAAAGTAGAAGATAGCTTGGAACTTAAATAAATAAATAAATTGTTGGCGCAACAGCTCCAAGCGGGACCGGGGCCTGTGACTTACCCTCTCAACTATTTCTGTGTGTGCGTTGATATTCTGTACTACAATTTACCGCCGAATCCGAACGGCTAACAGAGAAGCACTTTCCATGACTCTTGGAGGATTTGTCACTTCCTCGCAAGAGGCAGTAGGTGCCCCGGAAAAGAACTTAGGTGGAGTCGTTAGGGATCGAACCCAGAACCTTCGGCATGGCAGTCCGACACACTAACCACTACCTATACTACTTGGAATTTAAGGAATTACAAAAACAACTTGGCAACATTTGAAATCATGCTAATATCTATCGCCATCGCCACTAATCTTGATGAAGCCTAGAACAAGAGAAAGCCTGCGTTCCTTGTTACCAACTTCACTTAAATTTTGTTTTAAAGCAGTTTAGAGTATGTATTTTTTTTAAATGCACCTATCTTATCGATCTGGCGTGTAACTGTGACAGTTCTTTAAAAATCCCTCATAAACTTGTAATTAGTCACTAGATTTTACTTCCTAATTTTACAGGTCACTAGGGGACAATAAAATCTCCAGAACTTGACATCTGTAGTGCCATAAAAGAAGGCGGATTCGTTTGAATTTTTTAATTTATTCCAAACCATGCCAGCCTAGTTTCAAATGTCCAACCAAAGAAAAACATCATGAAATCCCTTCTGGCCATCTGAAAATCCACTCTGGGACTGTCAGTGATAACTGAGAGCTGACCTAATTAAATGCTCATTCCTTTAACGAATTGCCTCGAGTTTCCTTTTTTGTGATTAAAGATTCAGATATGACACACGTGTTGGGAAATATGATTCCAAAAAATAAAAACAAAACAATTGAAAGAAACTTTTCCACCAAGCTGCAATACCTTCTCAATGGCTTGTGTTCGTTAACAAAAAAAAAAACATTTACCTATGAGCTATGACGGATAACCAAGCTTGAAATTTGTTCCAACCGGCTCCACTCAAAATAGTGAATAGATAGATGATTGAGAAGAAGAGAACAAACATTAAATAAAGTTACAAAGGGCTAGAGAAGCTAGAGAACCAGTAGGTACACAGGAAGAAAAAAAAAACCAATAAAACCGGTTCAAAGTAATTGGCGACAGACTGGAGTGCCTGGCCTGGCAGCGGCAGCTGCTGTTTGAGACGTTACCTGCACTACAACCTGGCTAGGCTATGATGTTTTGGTTATCTATTAATCAATGTCCGTCGTCTATTCTAACTCCCAAACGATTCCTGTTTATTTTAATTGCATCACATCACAGTGTTGAGTGTGCAAGAGTAGAATTCAATTTTAAATTCAATATCAGCACTCCCGTCCCAAGCAAGGAAAGCAGAATGTTAAATATAATGAAGAACTCGTCGATTGTAGGTAACCGAAAACCCAGAGAAATGTGAAAGAATGAGTTCTCATTTGAATTTCCAATCAGATCCTAGCAAATCCAAGGATCTTTTAAAGAAATTCAATTTAAAAACCCCGAGTTATTTTGGAACACTTGAATAAATTCAAAAAATTCTACGAACAAGACTCCAGGTTACGTAAGAATGAAACCAGCAATACCTACCTACCTACCTACCCAAACTGCTGTCAATGCAAATATTGGAATTACTGCTTATTTTTGGAGTCACCGCAGATCAAATTTCACGAGTTCAACAAAAAAACAACCCAAATCAATAGAAATGCAATTAAAGAACCATTAAATCAAAACCAACGACATGGAACCATTTATTTGATAGATTTTTGACGAGGATGGGCAGGAGGAACAATTATTTTTAGCCACAGAATAGGTAGGTATACTTAGACAGGTCCTTTTTGTAGGTATCCGTATCACACTAATTACACTTACAATTAACCCAAGGAACTCGAATCGAAGCTTGAAGGCGATGAAGATTATAATGATGATGGGTGGCTCTGGCCAAGTCGGTTGGAGCTCGACGAGGCGCTATATATCTATTAATCGTGAAAAGAATCATCACTTCTTCTAGTTTATTGATCATGAGCACTACATAACACCCTACACATCAGTGTCAGTGGGAAAAATCAATGAAAATCGAACTCCTTCCCTGAATCTGTTTTTTTTTTTTATCACTTGAAAACGAAAAAAAAACCACAAATCCTGATTAATCTTAAAACGTATATTAGCCTCCCATTTAACAGTACATTAAACAACAACTACAATGTTTAATTAACTGTTTTTAAGCAAGAGAAAAGAACATTATTGGAGAAAAGCAGCTTTAAAAGGGCGTCGCCGTTCGATGGAGAAGTTCTTCTTTTTCCTCTCCCACATAAAATCACACTTAAATTAACACACTTTTATATAAAATTTATAATCTTAATCTAATTGCACTTTTATTTATGAATTTAATTAGTTTATAATGTATTTTAATGAATAAGAAATATTAAATTTATTTAAATAAAAAAATGAAGAACTTACCTCGTATTCCGACCTTAACGCCATATTCCAAAAAACTCGAATGCGAAACGATAACGAATGCCAACAAATACAACAATTT
The DNA here is from genome assembly GCA_916050605.2 of Platycheirus albimanus. Taxonomy (NCBI): domain Eukaryota; kingdom Metazoa; phylum Arthropoda; class Insecta; order Diptera; family Syrphidae; genus Platycheirus; species Platycheirus albimanus. The sequence goes on along the minus strand of OU696696.1, from coordinate 7,678,177 downwards.
GGGAGCAGGTTGGTTGTTTTTTCGATTTTCCTTCTTTTTCCTCTTTTCTTCTGTGGGCAGGGTGTGCCAACTTGGCGCAGTTGAAAACTCGATACACAACAAATTTTTTGATAGAAATGACAAACGTCAAAGTGGCAAGTGGTGGATTTGAGTGTGGGGAACATTTTAGTTAGAGTGCTTGTAAATAGATGGCGCTTAAATTACAGTGAGCTCGAAAAGTAATGATATATATTTTTGTTTTTTCCAACGGCAATTTACTACATAAAAACAGTATGGAAGGTATTTAAAATGTACTGTGAACTGAATTCTTCTATGTTTATTTCTAAATATTTTACCGTATTTAAGGCTGTGTGTCAATTGCGTTAAAATGCTGGATAAATTTGATCTCTTGGCTAAATTTTGACGTTTACATCGAAATGGACACAATTTTAGCTTTTTGCTGTGTGAATTGGATTAAGAAGGATATTTTTCATCTACTTTTCAACCTTATTTCAAACTCGAATATCAAAATTTTTCTTAAAAACTAATTTATCGTTATTTTTATACTTATAATAATAATAAAGTGCAGAAATAAATTAAAAATTGTGGGTGGCAATGATACAGTTTGCAATTTTGAACTGGGTAGAAATGTTTCTAACTATATTCCACCAACTTAAACTAAATGCCATCCGTGGAAATTTCACCGAAATTCGTGCATTATAAAATAATCATAAAAAACATAAAAGAAACAAAGTTAAACACCCATTAGGAACTCTAACCAGTTGCACAATAGTAGTTCAGCACTGAACCTTATTTTTAAATTATTTATCCGTGGGTCAGTTTTATTTAATCCTCGGAAATCGTTGGGTTAATTCTGGAACCATTCTTGAACCAGCGTCTAAATTTTAATTGTGTACCTACACACGAACCGAAATAAATAGTTTTTTAATTTCAATCCACCACGATTTACCACTTGCCCTAAATGTCAGACCGCAATAGATATACGTATTTTCACTTCAGCTTCAGCGATACTTAGATACTGCACTTGATTTGAGCTGCACGTATTCTTTGTATGAAATTGTTGCAGATAAATCAGCTAAGTACAGTAAACGGAATAGTTGGTAATCTATCCTAAATCATCGACGCACTGCAGTTCAACTACCTACTGTTGCTAAGTGTGGTTAAGAACAGGAGAATAATTTTGGTATTTTTTTGTTGGTTGTAGGTACCTATTGTTTTTGTCGCATTCATAAAACTGTCATAGGTCACGCTAATTCTAAAATGATTATATTAAAATACTAGAGAATCAATTTCACACAAATCAAAGAGCCATGGCGTGTAGGTAGGTAGGTACTACTGCGTGCTGTATATTAAGTTCAGTTCAGTTGCAGTTCAAGTGGTTTGGAAATAAAGTTATAGTCCCGCCTAGTGCGGTCTTACCTTAAGCAATAAGTAGCTAGCAACTTACCAAATCAACTTCAAACACGGAAAACATTAACCATTGTATGTATAAAGAACCTATAGTACTATCACTTGGGAGTTTTGCTGGTAAGCCGCGGACGGCAAAACACGGCATTAACTCATTGCAAATTATAGGTGAAGAAGGAAGAGATGGATTAAAAATTGTTTTTAATATGTTTTGCTTTTGGTGACTTTCTTACACATTTGCCGCATCAGCAGCACTCAGCGGCAAAACAAGAAATTACTGAAAACTCCCAAGTGATAGTCCATGTTCTATATAACGTCGACAATGTCAACACGTTTGTCTACTTTGAAAAATGAAGTGTACTTCACCTTGCGCCTGTGGTGTACCTATTTCTACTGACAATCTTAATCTTTTTACGGGGAATCAACCTAAGGTTTAGTAACTAAACTTTAGTTGATAATCCTGCATTCAAAGATAAGATTTATTAGCTCACCAAGCAGGGTTGGCCGAATTAACTACACTACATTTACTACATCATTTACTACGCGTAGTTAATTTAATAAACGACACGACTTATTTACTACAATTTGTTACGTTTGCTACATGCACGTATAATAAATATAGAACAATTGGAATAATTAATATAAATTTATCAAGTATCAAGTTCAAGATTCCAGAATCAAGAGTCTTGATTCAAGCCCAACGAACAACGAGATTTAAGAATTTTTATTTGTATGTATTTTATTATGTATGAACATTTGTTGTTCCTTATTGAACATTTGCACATTACAAAATACCTACAAAAATAAAAAAATCTAAAAAGAAAAATTGAAATCAAGTTTAGTTTTGATAGTCTTCCAAGAACAACCGATTTGGAAAATGTAAGATCGTAAAAAAAACTGTAAAACTGACTGCTGACAGATAATTTGACAGTTCAAACTACGTCTGCTACATAAACTACATTTAACTACATTTAATTACATAAACTACATAAACTACGTAGCAGACGTAACAAATGTAGTTTTTTCTAAAAAGTGACAGTTCGGCCAACTCTGTCACCAAGTGAGCAGAGCAGTCCACTTTGAGGCTGAACTATAATAGTCGGAACGGCGCGGACGGGCCCGTCCGTAAATGTTTCGAGAACAAGCAATTCGTATCTCACACCCGAAATAGCGGATTGCTCCGTTTCGTCAAGTTTCGATCAGTTTAATTTACGGACGTAAACTGCGCCCGCTATCGCACTTTACGGACGTAAATTTGCATCTGACTGTGAATAGACATGAGAGTGAGTGGGAGAGTGAGCGAGGTATGCTGACTTTGTGTGTGACTTCACAGCAAAGTGAATATATGATTTTTTTTTATGTATGTCCTCTCCGTTTCACAGTCATCTTGTTGTTCAGAAGAAAATACATATTTTGCTTCCGCAGCAATCCGATCCATAATGGGTAGCGTGTTCATTTCACAGTAGCAAGTGTCAAAACCGAACGAAAAGTTTCCTTCCGATTTGTTAAGTACATCAGTTGCCCATAATAGCCTTTAAAAATAAAAAGAAAGAATTAAGAAGAATACCCTTTAGAAAAAAGGAATGTCAGATTTTCGTACGTAATGTACGACTCAAAGCGTACATTACGTAAGAAAACGCAAGTGAACAAAACTTGCCAAAACTTAACAAAAAGTCATTTCGGGTTGGTTATACAAATCACATGTATTTCTACTGTTTCGTAAGGCATCGTACGTTACATTCTTCAATTATAGTTATCCCTTTATAGTTCAGCCTTTAAGGTTCTTCGGGATTATTTGATTTTGATATAGCGAACTTGCTGATGTTCATCAAATCACCTTCAATATCAAGGAATCAGAACAGAGTGTACTCTCTACTCTTTGAGATGCAAAGAAAACACCCGATTGTACGTACCAGAGCCTAGAGGGTATGTAAGACAGTTTATATCGATTTTCCTTAAAAGCGTGTTGTGGTGTAGAGGTAAGATCCTTTTAGCGTTTTAAGAAAAAATGATGATAGACTGACTGATCGGTCTTATATCTGTTAGATTAACTTGGGAAATTGATGTTATTCAAAAATGTATCTTAGCGCCCGTTAAGAATAACAAGGATAAATTTAAAGCCAGTTGCTGCTTAGCTAATATTATACCGTCAGGATCAACAGCTTTGTATAAAAACTTTATCTTAATCTTATTTTACATAATGTAATTCGACCTAGTTTGTTTGTTGTGACGTTATTTGCCTCTATTGGTTCAAAACTGAAAACTACATGGTGTTTTGTGAGCTATCTGGAAATGAGTATAACGAGTAAGTTGAGCAATTCTTCACTGGAGTTGGTATAAGGAGAGCTGTTAATTGACAAGGTAGTAGGGGAATAAGTGGCCTTGAATGGCCCACTAAGGAAAATGTCTTGTAACTCGTTTTAAATTCCAGCTACTATATAACTTCACATGTTATATCTTTTCAAATTTGTATCTAAGCGCTTGTTTTTTTTTTTAGCTTACCATATAAGTTAAAACAGTTTCAAGATGTATTTAAAAATTTTAATTTTGAAACCGTCCTTAAATTCTAGTCACAAAAATTGCTTGGGTGAAATGACACCCTGGTATGCCATTTTACCCTAAGAATGGAAGTAATCACAACGAACTCAAAGCCAAAATCAAAAATCAACAAATTACTTCAATAAAAAAAGAAAACAGCAACAAAGTTAATAATTATAAATATCTACTAATTGGCACTTCAAATGATTTGGAGGCCTTAATCCAGCCCATTTCTTTTTTTTTCAACTATTCAGACCTCAGAGTGCTTTTGAAGTAAAGTCCCCCATCCAGGACTGTCTGCTAGTTGACCGTTGATACTTTCCAACCATTTTTGCTAAAAACGAAATTGAAAAATGAGTACCTACTTGCCTAAAATGGCACTGTGCCCCTTTGCCCAAGTACTGAGGAGGCCATTTTGCCCGTTTAGTGTTTTTTTTTTATTAAACATTTAACACTGAACAAACTTAAACCTATCCAAGGCAACTGATTTTGCTAAAATAATAAAAAATACCTCTTATACTAACATACATTTACTTCCTTCTACAAAATGAAATGCTTTTCAGGAGTTTCAGAGTTTTAAAAATGTCACACAAATAATTTTGTCATCATTTGGTGAAGCCAAGACACAGTTTGACCTGTCAAATTTTATATGACAGCTTGAAGCTAGTAACATTTCGTTTTTGTCAGTCACAAAACATGTTAATTATGTTCGATTATAAGTTTTCTAGCAAGTGTGCCATTTTACCTTAAGGGCCATTATAGGCCACTCTCCCCTACTATTGTAAGCTCATCATAGGGAGCTTCTGAAGTCTACAATGAAGGTAATGTATTACGTTTTTTCCACCGAAAGTTCATAGGGCTGGTCGAGTTAAACCGAGTTGGGGCAACAAAATTGTTACAAAGACTAAGTAGTAATACCTACCCCTAACTAAACAGGCATACAATACTCAGATGTTGGATAGACATAGTCAGCTATTTATATTCATCTTTTTTGTCATGTCACAAGTTAAATTTATAAGGGAAATTCAAAAAAAAAACAGGTTCATAGGATCCTCTCAAAGAAGAAAAAAAAGAAAAAAATACCTACATGCGGTAATCTAGACTTTCATCTGGTAATATGTATGAATTATTATCTAGCTGAACTCTGTTACAATTGATATAATTGTCTACTAAAGACCTTATTGATATTCATTAAAAGTATCGATTAATGAAAACGTAGGCACCAAAAGCTTAGGTTTTCTTTAATCAGTTTACTTGAGACTATAATTGGTATTCCAAATGAAGATTCGTTAAATTTAGCCAGTGTCGTAGGAAGCAAACCTCGCATCTGGGCTCAAAAACTTTTTTTCTCAAATTTTGGAATATGTATAGTATTTTTTGTTTTAAGATTATGATTTAAGACATAAATGTTCGTAGTTTATAAATTTTTTTGAAGCAATTCTGAAGCTGAGGGTAGAATTTGTGCATTTTGAAAATACAGTCACTGACAAAATTATTTACACATTGCATTGTTCGCACCTAACCCAACCTATAAAGCTGAAATACTTTTGAAATAAGAAAAAATTGTTTTTAAACTTTGCTTATTTTTAATGATTGCAGTTTTATTCAAACGGAAAATTAGAAAAAAAAAATAAATTCCAACAAGTAACTGTAAAAATCATATTAAACTAAGTGGCACAATTATTCACACACCACCAAAAATAGGTAAAATTATTTACACAAACCCAGTTTTTCCGTTTTCACTAGATCTGGAAGCGAACAAGAAAACTATTTTTAAGTCTTAAGTTAACGGTTATTTAAAGTTACATTACCTAATAGGTTGTTTTCTCTCCTTTTGCCGCAATAACTTCCGCAAGGCGTCTGGGCATTGAATCTATTAAGCCTCGCACTTGCTTTCGCTTGGTACTCCAAGCCGTTACAAAGTCCTTGCAAGTTTGATTAGCAGTCCTGCCAATGTTTTCAGGAATTTTTGATTTCACTATGTGCCAAAAATTTTCGATCACATTCAGGTCAGGACTTTGTGAGGGCCATTTTAAAACTTCTTGACCCACTTCTGCCAAATACTTTTTTAATGTTCCAGGCTGTGTGTATCGGCGCATTGTCCTGTTAAAGGATAAATTCGCTCCCGATATACCTCGAACTAGGTTTAGTGGACGGGTTATTTGACCTTCATTTTAGGGTTGGAATAGTAAAACTTACTCCCATAGGTACCGTCCAAGGAACAAGCAGTTTCATCAGTCCAAAGGATGCTCCACCAAAACTCTGGTGGTTTGTTGATTTGTTCCCTTGCAAATCGTAGCCTTACTTACTTGTTTTTGGGTATTATATGAGGCTTTTTCTGGATAACGTAGGCATTTATTTCGTTTTCTTTTAATCTTCTTAGTAATGGTCTCTCACTAATAATTTTGTTTTTGCGATCTTTGTTTATGTCCATGAGTACACTTTTAACACTTTCACGTGGGTTACTTTTGAAGGAGCGAACGATTTTAGCATATTCCCTTTTTGATGTAACCTTTTTTCTGCCTCTACCAACTTTATTTTTTACACTTTCACATTCGCTAAACTTAGAACTTAAATTATAAATTGTTTTCCCGCTGCAACAATATTTTGTAGAGAGTGCCACTGCCGAAGCACCACCCTGGAATTCTGCAACAATTGCGGATCTTTATTCAATTGAAAGTTTGGTAGTTATTTTGCCATCTCGTATTACTTTTCTCAAGCATAGACCTAGCAAAACTGATTGCAATGTTTGGACACCAAGCGAAATATCACTAAACTAAAGAAATTAAGAACTGCTACTTTCCTTATGCAGTTATTTGCACTTATGTAAATAATTTTGCCATTGTTCGATGGGTGTGTTAATAATTGTGCCACTTACACTAAGGGAAAAATGTATGTACTCAGTCAAAAAAGTTATGTGCTATTGACATAGATTTCTGCACCAATGTTTGCATGTGCTGAATACATGCTGGAATCTGTATTGGCTACATAACTCTTTTCGTAGCTGCAGTCAATACATAATTCATAAAAAAATATTGTTTCGATTATCTATGTGATGTATACACGCGTAGTGCACTAAACGCATGCTCCCTACACTCATCACAAATATAAATGTATCCATCACATATCTGCTGTCATCTATGTGATGTATACACGCCTTTTAGTGCAATGAACGCATACTCACTACACTCATCACAAATATAAATGTATCCTTCACATATCTGCTGTCTTCTATGTGATGTATACACGCCTTAGTGCAGTGAACGCATACTCACTACACTCATCACAAGTATAAATGTATCCATCACATATCTGCTGTCATACATTAACCTAACGATTACACTCCTTAAGTCGTAGCAAATTCGTTTTCACCCTTTAATGTAATGATTACAACGTTATTTATTCATTATATATTTGGACAATACATTTTACAACTCAGTTCTTATATCAGGTTAGGGTCCTTTGTGATAGGTACATCATGCGATTCTGTAATGATTGAAATGTTATTTTAATTTTAATTATAAAAATGAAATTTTTTTGCTTACCTGGGTTTTGAACTCGAGTCCGTCGTGGCACCATCCAAGCACTCTACCACTGCGCCGATTCACTGTTGTGAAATCTTACGTCGAATGTGAAGCAGTTAATATTATTATGGAAAATGTTCCGCGACAGATGAAACCCTTACGCATTACACGTCGCTTGTATTCATCACAGACTGTTATGTACAAAAACCGAAACTTGCTTTGCTGAATAAATTTTTTTCTTCAGGCAGCGAATTTAGATTGGTAATCTAATTTCTATTTAATCATTACAAGCTCACTGTACTACCTAGATGCAAATCTCTTGACGATTCTATATAAATTGCAGTAAAGGGCCTTTACAGTTTTTATAGACTCACTAAATAGGAAAACCATGAAAAGTATTGCATGAAATTCTTTCGCATTACGAGTCGCTTTACTCATTATATGTATGTATGTACTTATCACAAAGGACCCTAACCTGAAATAAGAACTGAGTTGTAAAATGTATTGTCCAAATATATAATGAATAAATAACGTTGTAATCATTACATTAAAGGGTGAAAACGAATTTGCTACGACTTAAGGAGTGTAATCGTTAGGTTAATGTATGACAGCAGATATGTGATGGATACATTTATACTTGTGATGAGTGTAGTGAGTATGCGTTCACTGCACTAAGGCGTGTATACATCACATAAATGACAGCAGATATGTGATGGATACATTTATATTTGTGATGAGTGTAGGGAGCATGCGTTTAGTGCACTAACGCGTGTATACATCACATAGATAATCGAAATAATATTTTTTTATGAGTAGGTACAGGGAATTATGTATTGAATGCAGCTAAGTAAAGAGTTATGTAGCCAATACAGATTTTAGCATGTATTCAGCACAGGAATAAGAACACAGCTCACTTAATCAATAAATAGTTTTCTTTAGACAGTGGATTTTAATCGGTAAATAAATTGAGATGTAATAGGTACAAGCACACTGTTATCACTACATGCAGTTTTCGGCATGACTTCATACAAAATGCAGTACATAAACTTTACATAAAATTCTCTGTGCTGACACCATACATTTTTTCCTCAGTGTAGTTTTGTATGTTTTGTACAGTTACTTGTTGGAATTTGATTATTTTTTTAAATTTACTGTTTGAATAAAAATTAAAAGTGAGAAAAGTTTATAAACAATTTGTTCTTATTTCAAAAGTTTTTCAGCTTTATAGGTTAGGTTAGGTGCGAACAATGCAATGTGTAAATAATTTTGCCAGTGACTGTATGTCAGGATTATTAAAAAACATTTGACAAAGTTTATTGACCATTTATTATAATACAATTTTGATTATGTCAATTTGTGGACACTTATGTTAAAAAAAATTTATCAAATGCATAACTTAGTATTACTTTAGTATATCTTTTTCAGAATCCGATTTTGATCAATTTTAGGTTTATAAAGATCACATGCATATGGGACCAAAAACCCAAAGGTATCACAATTGTTCACATCCTACATGTATGTAGGTACATTGATCTACGTCTGGTGGATATAACAGCAACCATCAGCCTAATCTTACTCAAGTATTCAGATAGCCGTTTGTAAAGGAGAATATGCCTTAGCTTTTACCTACATTTTAAATTTATTGTCGATTGTTGTCTACAGTGTCTACAATAAATTAAACTCAATTTTATTTAATATGTACTTATATCCACAAAAACCGTTACAAAAACTGAGGTATCAAAAGCATATTTGTTGAAGTCAACAAACTTCAAAAAATACTTTTCTTACATATATTTTCTTATACTGTCGCCACATTGCTGATGGTAAATAGCCCCACTTGCCCAGGACTTTCTACGCCACTGTGTCTATCTAATATCTAACGAACAACCGGCCGGTGCTAAATTTGGAAAATAGCAATATGCGCATTGTGTTGCACACTTTTCGTGGCTTTTGGATAAAAAAGCGTGAAATCGTTAAAAGGTACGCAAGTAAGAAGTTACGAGTACGAAAAATGTAATTGGAAAGTCAAAAGTGTACGTCTTCAGCCTGTGCTGTGACGTACATTGAACAATGAGCGTGCATGGCTACACCTGAGGATCTTGAATTAATGGACATGAGCCATGACAAAAGAGGAACTTCAAAGAGAAATTGTAGTAATTGTTTAACTAATGATAATAATACCAGCGATTTGTAATGAAAATTAATGAAACAAGTGACGCAGAAATGTAGGGTTTTATGAATGATGGCAATGTTTTCATAGTGAAGACACAACATGCCATGAAAAAGTACCTGTTTAAAGGATAAGAATAGTATTTGAAAACTAATTGAATTATAAGGGAATTTAGTTTTAAAATTAAGTATATATAGTATAGTAGATAGTAGATAGAGGAATAGGAAATTGTTTTAATAAGCATTGAGACTTCATTTCCTGCATCACTTAGACAGACTACTCTTAAGCTCGATTTAAAATTAAGAGAAGACTGATATAAAGATGCACTTTTGTAGGTTAGTTCATAACCAATTTTGGAATGACTGCGAACGCCTAAGCTTTTCTTTGATATAGGTACCTAACAATAAGATATATACAATTTTAAAACAGAAACAAAAGATACAAGTTTCATTTTATGATATAAAAAGTACGTATATATAAGGAATGCAATAAAGCTTCCTGTTGTTTTGGATGTTTGATTTTAATGGTTTTAACAATTAAAAACAATCTAAACATAATAAGAATTAATTAGCTAAGTTTTTTTTTTATGTGCTTACTGTTTATATTTCCTCTCTAGAATGTTAATTTGTTTAAGTATACATACGTTCGCTCATCATTTTCCAATGGATTTTATTTTGTGTATCTGTAAACTCTATTTCGAAACAAAATTTTTCTTGGAATACAAGCAAACAATAGAGTTATTTAATTTATTTAATCAGAATCAAACAATTTTTAATATGGAATTTTGATTAGACCCATCAGATTTTAACATTTTTTAATTGATTTTTTATATGTTTCATTTATTTGAAAGTTTTTCCATTATCCTCTTTTAAATCACTTTTCTTAGTTGTATTTGCTTTAATCCAATTACTCAGGGCATCGAGATCATAATAGAAGCATCATCCTCGAATAGTCTAGTCTCTTAGCTTTTGAAAATTTAACAATACTTATTATATCATTAATGTAAACCGGAGAGCACCCAGAGAAAAGGATCGAGTGGTACTCCTTTTGTCATTTACATTTGATCAGATGTGGTCCTTGTTAAAAATAGAACACTGCATCGTATATTTGCTAAATATGAGATGCACTAATTTCATTCGCTTATTCTGATTCCGTAATCATATAGTTAGTTCTGTGAACTGTGATATTAAACTATTTCTTCAGTAGTATAATAAAGATAAAAGAATTTAAAAAAAAAAACAGTACAAATGCACAAAATAAAATTAAATTGGATGCGTTTTTAACTGCTAAATGAACATTTTATGCTGACACAAGCACACTATTTTTTTAAACTAAGCCTTCCACATTTTACCGAGGATACGTTCTCCTACAAAAACTTCGCATTTCTTTTCCAGCGCACGACATTGCTTTCGAACACTTTATTAAACATAAGCGAGAGCTACAGTACGTTTGCAACGAACTGTTGGATACCCTATTCCCCATATTTTTGTATGTGTATGAGTCTGCCTCCCGCAAAAAGCCGATGTTTCAGAAACAAAATTCTTCTTTAGAAGGCAGAAAAAAATTCAATAACATTAATTTTGTGTGGTGTGATGTTCAATTAGTGCTGGCAAAATAAAAAAAGGCGTGCGCCACGCCCAAAGTTAAAACTTTTTTATAGCCAAGGCAATTGGTATGAGCTCAGTGACATTCAATTTTATTCTTGCAGATCGATTTGAACAAAACAAGGCAAAACTTAAATTTTTAAAAATTAGATTTTGAATGGAAATAGCGATTATAGGTGATTTTAACAATTCTTGAACCACACTCTGCTACGTAACCAAGGAATACAAACCAAAATGTTCTTCTTTTTACTTCAACACTGCGACCGATAGTTAAAAAACGTTAAAAAATTAATGCATTATGCAACTTTTGACGGAAACGCCCCTTAAAAGTGGGCGTGTCTTAAAAATTTGAGGCACTAACTGAGCTTTGATCAGTATTTAGGCATATGTGTAAATCTACAGCTGAATCGAGTAGTTTTTAAACAATCTTACCTTAACAAAGGTATTTTATCAAAATCACGCCTTTAAAAGTGGGCGTATTGAAAAAATTTACACAAGAAAATGTAGAGATATATTTCTCAAATAACGAACGGAAGGAAAAAGGTTTAAATTGAATATTGGAAGTACCTTAAATTTTTTAGACTACGCGTTTTTCGTTCTTTCGTGAAAAGTGGGCGTAAGCCACACCCAAAATTCAAAAATTTCTTTTCATACACAAATTTATTAGTTTCTATTAAGAGACGCAACATTTTAGCTGGCGGATTCATTATAAATACCGTTTATTTACAAAAACCATTTTTTTTTGGTTTCTAGTGAAAAGTGGGCGTCAGCCACTCCCAAAATCAATTTTCTTGATTTCATACACGAGATGTTTATATGCAAGTAATACCCACAAAATTTAATGTTTTTCTCTTGAATATAACAATTGTTATTTTATAAAAAAACAATATTGAATTTTTGTATGAAAAAGGGGCGTCAGCCACGTCCAAACTAAAATATTTTTATTTGATTGGAAGAAGAAAGCTTACGTGTGCAAAATGTTAGCGTTTTGCTTTTATCGTTACTGTACAAAAAACATAATTTAATTTTACCAAATTGAGGTTGTTCAACAAAATTGTCGATTGTGGGTGGATTATCGGTTCAAGAACCTAGCCTTACTCTTGAATCAAAGATTATATACACCAAATTTCAGCTTTCTAGCTCAAAAATTGCGGCCTCTAGAGAGTATACATACGGACGGACGGACGGACGGACGGAGGGACGGACGGACGGACGTACGGACGGACATGGCTAAATCGACTAGGCTTTTGATTCTGAGTCAGAATATATATACTTTTCTATACCTAACGGTATTATTTCTCTATGTTACAAACTCCACACCAAATACAACGTACCCATTCTATGGAATAAGGGTATACAAAAAAGTGTTCGAGAACGAATCATGTTCTTGTGAGGTTCAGTCAAAATCCCTTCATATTCGTGTGTACATCTTATCAGCCTGGTTTCCCACCAGGTTTTGAAGAACCTACATAATTTCAGGATATGAATGCAAAACTTGGCTGTATAACATACAAGTCTAAATTATTGCAAGCAAAACAGATAACAAGAAAAAAAAAAAACGCTTTAAGAATATTAAGAAGTAATATTTTTGTTGTACTCATTTAATAACAATAAAAAAAAAAAATTATAAGAAACAATGACAAATGACTAAAGTGACGACTAATAATTTAAAATAAGTACATTGTTCATTAATCATTTTTCTAAATGACACTGACAACTCTGACTGTTTTCTTTTAACAGATTTAATGAGCAATAACTTAAAACGTTAGAGAACTTTAAACCTGGAAGTTATTGGGTATTTAATTTAACATTTAGAATAAGTTTAAACTCATTGTAATGTGTTAAGCTCACAAAAGATCTGCTCAGACAAAGTAAGAACAGTAGAAAATTGAATACTTTGTGTTAAAGCATTTGTTCATGCTATTTATTTCGAACGTGAAGTGTTAATTTAACAAATTAATATCATCTTAAAATAAGTACATACTGACAAGCGATACAATTAGCCATATACGTAGCGTCAAACCATACCGAAACAATCTATTTTCTAACTGATCGTAGCTTATTGATTCTGGAAGAACATTACGAATAATGCAAGTCGTTGTGTAGTGCATGCGTTGGGCACGTAAGTAAAGTAGAAAATATTTCCGAGAGCCTAATAAGTATTGTAGGGGAAAGTTGGACGAAAACGGATGGTACACAAAAATTATGATAAAACGACCAATTATTGCCTGATCAAAGATATTGCAACACAATGAGACATGAGTTAGACTTATTTTAAAGTACTGCTAAGAGGAAGGAAACGAGAAGTTTGAGCTTTTCGTGAATTTCATAAGTTAGTCCTATTAGTTAGTTAGTTAGTTAGTTAATTTTCTTTATTTTATGAAAAAAGTGATACAATATTTTTGTTTCAGAAATACGAACATGGCGGATGCCGTCTGCTGGATATGACATTAAAAATATATACATACAATATTTGAAAAAAAGAAATGTAATACAAAATCTTATTTATAAAATATGTAAGTTGATTAAATTTACAATTTGAAAAAATAAATAAATCAAGAATTGAGTAATTCACAATTTTAGTAATTTGCAACGCAAAAGCTTAAGATTTTACATAATTTAAATACCAAATACATAGTTGATTTAAAATTTCAATTAGAAATTAAATACAATTTTAATGATTTTCAGCATAAAGAACAAGTATTTTAGAATAATTTAAAGCATAAAAGATAATTAGTTTAGAGTTTATATGATTTAAAACCTCAAATGGTCATTTTAAATTTTTGTTTTAAAATTCCTAACAATTTGAAAGATTTGAAACATAGAAGTTTGTGTTTTTAGAGCACTTTAAAAACTTCAAAGATAAAAAGATTATAAGTTTTAAAAGTGGTGATTCTAAATTTTAAAATTTTAGGGTACATGACAATTTTAATGATTTGCAACATAAAAGGTTGTGTTTTTGAGCAATTGAAAACAGCAAAGATAACAATTTTAAAGATTTGCAACATAAAAGCGTGTGTTATGAACAATTTGAAAAAACACCAAATATAGCAATTCTTAAATGACTTGAAACATAAAATAGATATTTTAAAAACCGTAACTGAAGATTATGAATGCTTTTTAAAAGAGATTAGAAGCTGTTGCGATAAGCCATGGCATGGTTACAGAATTTATATAAATTGAGCCAGCCCCTCTGACCATTTAGTATTTCATAGAAACTATTTAAAGACAGAAAACTTTCTTGAAAATACAACCGTCTGATTTCTTGCAGGATAGGGCAAATGGCAATAAAGTGGTACACGTTTTCTGATTCTCTTCTGTTACATAGGCTACAAGTCGGTTGTAAATCTGTTCTATGTGGTATGTAATTGAGACTAAGAATTTCAACCCTAGCTCTGAAAATAGTGCTTATAATTTGAGGAGAGTATTTTGAGCTAAAGTAATTTTCATCAGTAAACATTTGGTGGTTCAGGTTTTTATAAAACAGTCTGGAACTTGACGTTGAGGCCCTAGTTAAATGTTGGTCGTATATTTTTTCATCGACTTTGGCTATGATGTTCGCGAATATAATCTTCCAATTGGAGACGTTAGTTTCTAATAGCCTCACAGAAATATCGTGAGCTAGCCCTAGCTGATTCCATTCCCTAAATGGAGAAGCATTGGACTGTAATAATCTTACCAAAATTGCTTTATGTAGACTGTTTCCACTCCTTTCCATAACTCTTATTAGATAGGCTGAGTGAGATTTCAGATTCTGAATGTAAATGGGAGCCAAACCAGACTCCACATGAATAGCATAGGTCGGAGTTGAGTTGGGTAATCGAAATATTCGTTTGAAGAAATACCTTTGCACAACTTCGAATTCTTCAAAGGGGCAAACTCCAAATGCTTGAACGCCGTAACAAAGACAGGCATTTACTGTAGCGTTGAAAACTTTGTATTTTGATAAAAGATCAATATTTTGATTAGCAAAGAATTTAGACCACATCATGTTCAGTGCCAATTTTGCTTCACAGCTTTTTTCTTTGGCATGCTTGTTAAAGCTTAAATTAGAGACCAACAACACACCGAGGTATTTAAATTCGCGCACTATCTCAATCCGCTCATTATTAAGATGCCAAGTTTCTTCCGCAAGCCTTGAACGTTGACGGCTCTCAAAAATCATTACCTTTGTTTTATTGATGTTAATACACAGATCCCATGATTCGCAGTAGGCTTGAAGCTTATTAATTTGTAGTTGAAGTGAAAAAGGGTTATCCGCAATCAATACCAGATCATCTGCGTAAAGCAGGACCTTGATGAGATGTCCTGCAAATGTTACTCCACCAGGAAGAATGTCAACTATATCATCGATGTACAATGCAAACAGAATAGGGCTTAATATGCAGCCTTGCGGGACTCCTGCAGACGTTTCGAACCATTCCGAAAGCTTGACACCATCCCAAAAACTTGCTTTTGATGAAGAAAGAAAATTTTCTTATAGTGTAAGGAATTTTCTCGATAATCCTAGCGAAGATAATTTATAAATCAATGCCTGCCTGTTTACTCTATCAAAAGCCGCTTTAAAATCTACAAAGCAAACATATAGTTTTTTATTTAAATTAATGTATTTCCTGGCGATGCTAGTCAAAGCAAATATGTGGTCCGTAGTTGAGAAACCTGAACGAAGCCAGCTTGAAATAAACTGAGGCGATTGTTATCTTCTATCCAGTTAGAAATTCTGCCATAGAGAATCGTAGCGAAAATTTTTCTCAGTGACGTAAGAATTGAAATGCCTCTAAAATTTTCAGGACAGCTAGAATCCCCCTTTTTAAAGATTGCAAAAATTATTGCTTTTGTGAAACTAGGAGGTATACAATGACTATTATAAATAATGTTAAAGAAATCGACAATATACTTTTTGAACTGGAGAACTCCATTTTTAAAAAATTCGACTGGAATGCCATCGCTACCAGGCGCTTTGTTATTCTTCATTTTTACTAATGTAGCTTTAAGTTCACTTAGTGTTATGTCGGAGTCGAGTTCGGATAAGCAAACATCCTGCATTGCGTAGCTAAATATGTGGATATTCTCATTAGCTGACAGTAAAGTTTTGAAGTATTCTGCTAAAGTCTCGGCCTGGAGAGAAGTAGTTGTACTTCGGTTCCGGCCTCCCAACTCTCGAACATTGCACCAGAATTCCCTAGAGTTTTTGCATAGCTGAAGCTGTTCTGCAGTATTTTTAAGATAAAGCAGTTTTTTTGCAGAGCATAATTCTTTATATTATTCCTATTATAAGGGACTTGCCTTGAGTCCAACTTTAGACACCGGTCAAAGTTGCTTAATGGTAAGAGAGTTGGACTGCCTGGTTTTTGTGGTCGATCCCTGGCTCCGCATCAAAGTTTTTTCCGTGGCACTGCCACTTGCGAGGAAGTGTCAAACAATGCAAAAATAGTCATCAAATTATTTACATACATACATATTTATTTTTTCAGACCCATTTCTCAGCTACTTCTGTGGCATAACTTTTGTATCTCATTGAGTCATTGATAAAACTAAATACCATTGTGGCTTAAATTTGATTTCTTGCTATTTTCCTGATTCATCTCAAATTAGTTTCATATCAAAAATGACATTTAAAATAATACAAAAATAAATAAACTATAATTGAATTTGTTGCTAAAATACGAGGTGGAGCAAATATAAATTAAATATGAATAGCAAGCCCAACAACACTCAAACAACTTTGTTCGGGATTTGCATATAACGGTGTTTTTTAAATAAAATTTAATAGCAAACTACACAGCCGATTACAAGAAAATTTATAATGCTTACATCTTTTATAATTCGAAATTTCTTTTTTATTCAGGGAAAGGAAATTGTATTTGTGTGGGGCCAACTGAAAGCCCCTTTGGATCCATTGCGTCAAAACATTTAACTGACAGCTTGATGCTATACTTATCGCATGCCGGCAAATACCTATGCCAAACATTTTTACTTCTCTCCAGCATTGCATATATAAACTATAGGACTCTTAACAAGCGGAACGTAAGGTTCGCCATCTATGGACGAAGTTCACAAACACTTGATTGGAGAATTAGGAGTGGTTTTCGGCTAGATTGCCATGGAAATCAAAACAAAATTGAAGACATTTGATGTAAGATGTAACTCTGACGCCACACTTGCCAGCTATGTAGCATGTAGGTATTAATTGTCAGATACCTACATATATGTATGTGTTCCAGTTGGCTCTAAGTTTGTTTGAGGGAGTGGAAATTGTGAGTGTATTGCAACTGTCCTGCCAGTAGCTGGCATGTGTGGCGTCCGGGTAAGGTAGATAAGACAACTAGCGCCGCCGTTGACAAAGTTCACAAACAGAAAAACATGTTCTATGAAATTACTATAAAAATATACATGTATACAATGCCTCCTGCAGATCCGTGAAGAGGTTCTATACCTTTTGACAGCTGCCAAATCTCGTATCATTTATCAAACGTGGAGGGCAAACAAAAGCTAATTTGCCTGCAATTTCAACACTCACAACACTCTGAAACTATTTAATTTAATAAATAAATACTTTTTATTTATTACACAGGAAAATGTTTTATATTCGGCGCTTCTTTAAAGAATAAAGATGGGCGCAAACAAAGTTGAATTTTCTTGTTTGTCCTCCACGCACAAATGACAGACAAGATGTTATTTCGTTTGACTTTTCTCTCCGGATCCCTATAGGACTGTCTTGAAAGTAGTTTGACATTACTTCATGGATGTGTTCACAGATTGTTTTTTATTCTTATAGAAATATCCTAAGAATATAGAAAAACAATAAATGTATGCCCGAAGCATTAAAAATTAACGGCTATGGGTGGGGTCTTCAGAAAAAAAATCATATTGACAGGTGGCACACTATATGTGGAAGCTATAAACTCATAAGTGCTTTAAAGAGATTGCACAGCAGGTAATCAACGTAAATATTTTGGTTTAGTGTTAGCTTACCCAAAAAACTTAATTTTCCTCAAATTTTAATCTTCCCACGATGGACAGTAAAATATTACTAGCTTATGAAAAATTATTAACCAAATAACTTTTGTTTTATTTTCACACTTTTTCTCAACTGACACTATAGCTATTTATAACTTACATTTCCTAGTTGCAATTTATTTTCTTGGTAATAGGCATTGGCGTGGGCTTCATCCATTTCATAAAAATCGGAAAAAATAGATCAGAAAAACATAATGCTTTTTTCAGTCCAATGTTTAGCACAAAATAGGTACAAAATCTTTGCCCCTACATTATAAACAATTAGTAGCACCACCAACTTCTAAAAAAGACAATTTCTGTACCACTTTTACTCCAGTCTCCCCTAACTATAATCTTTTCCCACCAGTTACTTTCAATAAGTTTTCAAAAACACAAGTTCCTATATAAAAGCTGGGCCACCATTCAACCGTCTTGCCACTTTTGTTGTAGTTGCTCAGTCGTGAAGTTCCAGCGAACACGCCCAATAGTTTCTCCACATTTGAGTCAAATATAATTATTTTTATTTGAAGTCAAAACATTTTTGTTTAAATTTGCATCTACGTCACATTTGACCCTCGGTACGTGCCAAGTTAATAAAAAAAAAATAGTTTTACATCAAACAGCAGTTGGCTTTACTTTAGTTTTAAATCTCAACTGTTTGCAATGATCGTCTTGCATAATTTTTATTGAATTGTTTTGAAATCCGTCAGTGTCATGTGGAACTGGTTTAGGTCGATCTTGAGTCTTGCAAAGGTGTTAACTTGTGATAACTACCATGGGTCACTATGGGCCAAAACAGTAGTCCTCATCCGAGTTAAAAAAAAAAACGCTAAAAAAATTGAACCTACAAAACTTGTAGCTTGCGTGCTTGACATATAAAACAATTTTTATAGATAAATTATATAAATTCGCGTTTGCAATAGATGGTCATTATGGAAGCCAGTTGAACCAGTCCACTATGAAATTAATTATCTTATCATGCTTCTAGTCTTTTTGGCCGGTAGTTTAACAAGTAAATTTATGTTTCTATATTTTTTTTGTAGAGAAGAAGAAAAGATGTATTTCTGGAAAAGTATCTGTCTTTTAGCTCTAATTGCATCTATTCAAGCAACAGAAGTGAAAAAGTGCCCAAAAAGTGAGAACAATTTCAGATTTCAAAGTTAAACACTTTGTTTTAACGGTTTTACTTTCTAATTCTAGGTTCAGCGAAAAAACTAGAACCAAGTGAAGTAACCATATCGAACTGTCCAAAAAACAAGTGCACCTTGAAAAGGAACACGAGAGTGAGCATTGAAATGAAAGTTTACCCCACAAGAGATTTCAAGGAATTGACAAACGACATCCAAGGCATACTCTTGGATGTCCCACTTCCATTTCCTGGTATCTATGGAACAGATGCCTGTCCCAATATTTATGACGCAGCCGGTGAAAAAGTGGTCGGTTGCCCTCTGAAAGCTGGAGAAACTTATACATACAAAAATAGTTTTGATATTTTGCGTATCTATCCCACTGTAACTTTGGAGATTCATTGTGGTTTAGCAGACAGTCAGGGAGATGCGGCATGTTTCCAGATTCCAGCTAGGATTAAGTAACCAAGTTAAGTGTATTGATAAGAAAAAAAAAAAGAAAAATATTGTTAGTGTATTATTATTATTATTATAAATTCTTTATTAAACTTCTCGATATTTTACAATTTTATATTATATTTTATATATTTTATATTGTTAGTGTAAGTGCACAGATATTATGTTTTCTGTGTAGTACGAGTATTGTGATAATAATTTGTCAGTAAAAATCTATTTTTTTTATTACGGAAAGAAAAATTGTTTTAAATTGAACAAGCAACTCACGAATCACGATCGACGACGACGGCGACCGGGGCAAGGATTGGTTACAAATCGAATTATTATGCAAATATTTTTATCGATGGAGAACGTGTAAATGCGTCATTATTCTTTAATTGTTTGAATAATTGTCAAAAAATAGATGGTTTCCGATGAGGAACATGTACACAGAACAATTAATATTTTTTGGGGGGTGCTTAAAATATTCTGTGCCATATTTCACGATTTTTCGAGAATTCTAATGAAGCCACACAAAGATTGAAATGGCTAAAATAATTGCGTCAACTTCCTTATGACTGAAATGGTGTATAGCTAACAAAGATGGTTCCTAAGTAATAGAATAAAAATAAAAATACAAAAACAGAAATGTTTGGCAGATTAAAAAGTAATAAAAATTAATTAATGCAAATAAAAAAGCAATCGGTTATGCATACGTTTTCCAACATTTTCAAAGATTCATATACTTTATTTAATAATTTCCAAAAGTCTATTTATTCTAATTTTCATAAAAAAAATTGTTCATATTCTAGTGATAAGTTTAAAAAACCTACATAGATAGTGGCATAAGGTATAAACGGAAAGAATTCTTAGATCAGATCCCGAAAAATAAGCTACAAATCACGTCAAATGAATCCAGGTTTGTACCTTGGATTGGAAAATAATAAATCTATACTTTCTATTTGCAATTTTAGAAAATTTGCGAAACGAAGATATTGATACTCTAATCATATTTCAACATCTTTTAGTATCAATAATTCGATCGAGAGAAGCAAAGCATTACCATTCGCAAATGACAAACTGATCCCAATGAGTATCAATTTTATATTTAATTGATTTTAAATTGCAAAAGCGAGTCGTAGATTTCCATCTTTTTGTTTTGAATAAAAAATCTGTTTTTGAAAAAAGAACTGTTAAAGTCGTAAATTGCAAACCCCAATTTGCAATTTGTAACATTATATCGCTTTGAGAGGAAGCAACTTTTTACAGTTATTGAAATGCATTATTTATTGAAAAATGTAACTTTTACTTCCTTGGTTAATTCTAGGAATCGAACTCGAGACCCTCTGCATACCAATCGAGCACACACCTACTAGGCCATGGTGATGTATCCAAGTTGGATATCAAAATTAATAATAAGAAGAAACCTGAATATGAGTTAGTTAGTTTTAGGGGTGTTTTGAATTAAGATCATGTTTTATTGGCGAGAAAAATATAGTCGTGTTATTTTGGACGTCTAACCTCTAATGTACAATTTTTTGTGATGATCATTTAAATAAAGGTAAGAAATTGTATATAATGTGTAGTTGAAATTCAACCTTGTGCTCCCTATGTACATAATAGAACTACAAAAAATGCATTATTGGAGACACAAGCGGGGTCAGGGCCTAATGACTTATATTCTGAACGATTCCTGTATGTGCGTTGATGTTCTGGTGGAATATCATTTCCCCCTGAATCCGAATGGCTTACAAAGATCCACTTTTAATATTAACCAGATTTATTTTTCGAGGATTTTTCATTTCCTCAAAAGCGACAGTACCAAAAAAAAAAGAAATCATTATTAGTTGGAGGCAGGGATCGAACTCCGGACCTTCGACGTAGCCGTCAGACACACTTGAGTTGATTTTAACACTCACTGAATGTAAATCACGAAAAAATTTTAGCAAATCCAGATTTTGGTAAAAAGTATAAATGGAATTATTCCCTTGAAGTAGTAAATTGCGACAAAAAGGTTGTAATTTACTTTGAAGGGCACAAGCTTGAATTATAACTTTTAATTATAAATCTCAACTCAGGAATTGTTGTAATTTGAGATGAATTGAAAGTTAAATTGCCAATTTTTCTATCAGTTTCGAATAAAAGCGCCGTGATTTACAAAGAAACATGTTTTGTAAATTGCAACTGAATATTTCGCAATTGGTAATTTTTCAATTCTTTCCGTGTAGTTATGTAAAGCAACTGATTGACTCATCGCTAAAGTAGGATCAGATAATGGATCGGTTTTTTTAAAGATTTTTATATGATTTACGAAAAAATATTTGAAATTTTTTTGAGTATGTTTCAATTAACAAAAATTGAGCCCACTCGGTTTTCCAAACATTTAAAAAACAACAAAATCATTTGAAATAAATTCAAAACACTGTTTTTAAAAATTTACAATAAAGTTATAAAATACTTTCTTCCGCTTTAAGTTCGATTCCGGAAACCATATTCCAGCCAAAAGATAGATTGTCTTAACAAAACAGCACTCAGGAAGTTTTATCAAAATCGTTCTCGAACCGTTTTCGATACTTTTAAACTTCTTCTTCATGATTATATGGCGGGTATCGTTATTTTGTGCTTTGATCAAACATATGAAATACTTTCCAAGTGAATTGCAATTAAAATTTAAATATCTAAAATATTGGAGTAAATTATCTAATCCAAAGTAATTATCACCTACCATACCCGAGTTCAAGTGCGCCTTTTTCACATTCCTTTCTTTTTAATAAAAAAAAAGTCGTCGAACTAAAAAGGAATTGCCCCTTGGTTGTAAGCGGCCTCTTTTGGTGAAATTAATTCATAAATTATTAAAGCACTCAATATGTATTTGGCGGCGAGCAAATAAGAGATTGAAACTGTCTCAAATAAATATAGAAACCGAATATCTTGAATAAAAGGGCTGATCTAGAGATTAACAACATTGTTAATAGTTACTTCCTTATTTTGTTAAGGAACTTGAGAATAACTTTTGTAAACATTTAATTGAAAAATGTAGGTACTTGTGAGAAAATAGTCCAAGTTTAAGTGGGAAACACGTTGCATGAATTATTTTACCAATGTTGGTTTCTTAGGCTAGTTCTGACTCATAAACAAAAAATCAGTTTTTCTGAATAAAAACGTAAACAAATCACAAATCAACAATGACTGGCCAACACAAATGCGGCTTAAATAATTCTACCTTTGATAAAGAAATTAATAATGTGCATTATGCATAGTTTGCAATTTTTTCACCACGCGATGTGCGTGAAACTTAAAAAAAAAAAAACACTGAATGCTTAGAGAAAAATAATCAAGGTTTCAAGTGTAGAAGTTGTTCTCATTAGAGAAAGTCAATATCGATACCGTCACGTACTTCCAAAAAAGCAGCCAAGACAACTATAAAGATAATTTTACTTCATATTTCCAAAATCCAGTTCTTTTTCCCAACTACTTTTAATTCTCGTAACGATGATTGATGACAAGTGCATTGGAATGCAATCCATATAACATAGTATCTACAAATGCACTGCACGTGCACATCGGGAAAAAACAAAAGCTCTTGAAGACAAGACTTCGACGCCTCTCTTTCTCTTTATAAGTAAGTTGAGTTTTTGGAGTGAAGCTCAACGATATCTTAAAGCAGTGAGAGAAAAAATAAGAGTCGGTATTACCGGCGTGTCCGATAACCAAAAGAAGGTTAAAGCAAACAATAACATCATCAAATTTGATGATATTGGATGTGCAATATTTTCAATGCATACTATTTAAAAAATCTGTTACGTTTAAGACGAGAAAAAATAAAGCTTTGGAAAATATTTTTGGAGCTCAACAGTCAATACCGCAATTACAGTCCTGATTGAAGTGAAGAAGCAGTGACATTTGCGTATGAGACCACTCTCTGCTACGTAAATAAACGTTATTTCGATCATTAATTAGAAAAGTAAATTCTGATTTAGTTGTTATACCATTATTTAAATAAAATGTACGACTAGGTCACACAAACTTAATTTTAAACAAATATACATCTTAGGAGGAAAGAATTTTTTTTTTAGAGAAATCTTTAAAAAAAATTTTAATAGGCTTGAGAGCTTTCTTGGAAAAACTTAGTATGAAATAGTATTTAACTCCCGAATGTCTCTCTGCAAAAAAAAAAATTTAAAATTGTTCTGCCAGTAAGGAAAATAAAGTTGTTTTTTTCAAACAAATATTGAGCAAATATTTTAAGTTTTTAGTAAAAATAAAAAGCTTTATAAACTGTCATACTCCAAAAAAAAAAAAAAATAAATAAAAAAAAAAAAATTTTGTTGTCGAAATTTTTTGGAATTTTTGTTTGAAGAAAATAAATCAAAAATGATTTTGAAATGTTTTGGCTCAAAAAACAAACTAATGACGAAAAAGCAATGATTGTCTTACTTTTGTTTTGTACAGGGTGGCCCAAGAATCGTGCTACAAACAGCAAGAGTAACTATCAATGGGAACCGTTATTTTAAGATGTTGAAGGAGTTTTTTTTACTAATCCAGAACTGCGCCGAAGACGTACCCCATTCAACAGTATTTGGTTCCAGCAATTAATAGCCAGACCAGTTATGGCGGACTTTTACTTGCGATTATAGGTACTATAAGGCAATAGGCAAGTTATGCATTCGTAAAAAAAAAACCCTAACAATAAAACATGACATTACGATGATACAGAATTCGAAAAAAGTGGGTCCGACAATTCTGTCTGTCTGTCCGTATGTCTGTCTGTCTATATAGTTACCTACAGCCTAAACGGCTGAACTGGTTTGCTTCAAACTTGGTACATAGTATTATTATGACGTCCTATACAGAGGGGTTTTTGGAAAGCATTCTAGCTTTAAAACTAACGGTACCTGTAATACAATTTTTAGTGAAAAATTAATTTTTCTCAAAAACGGCCAGTACGATTTTGATAACACTTTCTGGATATTATTTTCTTTGTAAATTGTATGTTTTGGTTGGAATAGATTTTTTAGGAAAAGTCTTATAACGGTACCTCCCATAGGGCCGGTTTCTTTAAATCCGATTTTCTCGTAAGCCACTTGACGGATTTCGATGAAATTTTTAATGTAGAATCCCTTTTGTAAACGAAATAATTTAAATCCTTGATTTTTCCCAAAAAAACTTTTTTTGAGTTTTTTAAAAAAGTTTTAAATTTTGTTTTTTTTTCCAAAAACGGTTTAATCAATTTTTTTTAATTCCATTTTTCTCATAAAAACTACAAAGCTCTAGAAGCTGGCACTCAAAAAAAAAATTGAAATATATTTTCGAAAAGTTTTTCAAAAAAAAACTGTTTTTTTGAAAAAAATGGTCGAACGATTTTCAAAAAAAAATTTCTTAAAATTCAAAACAGTAAACGAAATCAGATGGCTTACTTCATTTTTTCCAAAAAACGTTTTAACTTGTGATTTTTAAGTGATCAATAAAATTTCATATGATTTTTCAATGCTTTTTTCCCAAAATCTCAAGCCCCGAGACCATTTTAACACATTGGAGCAAGTTCGTACGACCCAGTCGAGCACTTTATTTGTTTTGGGTTTATGTCAAGCAGGAGTTGTACAAAACGAAACCCATTAATTTAACAGAATTTAAGCAGTCCATTAAGACAATAATTGAGGCGATGCCAACTTCAACCCTTCAGGCCGCAATGAACAATTTTCTGCCGCATATGCGTGGGTGAGCGTGGAGGTCATTGCGGTTTATAATCTTGAAATATTTACATCGATTTAAAAAAAATCTTATTTGAATTTCTAATTGTACAATCGGTGCGCCACCCTGTACTATTATTCATAATCTTAAACCCAGGGACGCCTGCCACATATAAGATTCCTCTTTGCGACCCTCTGTGTGACCCAGTGACGCCCAAAAATACCGTCGGAAATTATTGTCCAAAAATACAGTAATTCCTTTAAGTACAATGGTAGTTTATTAATAACTGTGCATTTAATATTACTTAAGTTTGTTATTGTTTATGAATATTTATTACTTTTTTTTATTAGACACTTACATCGTCAAACTGCAAAAAAGACTTGCTTCCTTATTATTGTTAAACAAATTTGACCTGTATACACATATAAATAAATATGAATGTATAATTAAGATAAAATCGATTATAAGAACATTATAATTATAGATGAATAAATAATTAACAAAGCACACTGCGAGAAGGTACTTAGGGGTAAATTATAAGTTTTCGCTAAAAAAACAAATTGACATAACGATGAAATATGAAACAGAGCTAGTTAAACAAGGAAGATCTATTAAGTTGGAAGCTTTTTTGTAAATTTCCTACTATGTCTTAATGGGGAAGTAGACCTTGTTCCGTTCTTGATTCAACACGTTCTAAACGATCTAAGTCCTTGTCACTGTCACACCTTATGCAAAACACCCCACAAATATCAATATTACTTCAAAAAGTTAGACAAATTCGTAAATTTAAAACACTTTGCGGGACAATTGATGATGGCCGTCAGCCCCGAAAACTTGAGTTAACACTCATGATCCCTTCTCAATTATAAGTTTTCTTCTAATTTGTACTCGCACTCCAAGAGTTATTAATATCCTTATCAGGAATTAACACTGTGCGAGTGTTAAGGAAGCTGCGCCAACTACAGATGTATAACACAATAGAAAAACGCAGCCGGAACCGCAGCCGCAACCGTACCGCATGCCGTACGTACCTAATTAGAAGTGCCCACAATGGAGTCGTACGTACTCCACGTTTTTTTACAATTTCCACTGAGAAACATACATATATATGAATATAAAAGATGATAAAACATATATCGCATCATGTATAGTCTTTTCAATAAATTTTTAATTACCTGACCTAATTTCTAAAAGGATTTTATTAGCACGTTGCTCTTTTTTTTTTTGTATGGAATGTCAAAAATACGCACGTATTTATTAAAAGTTGGCCAACTCGTCCGTCGCGGTTTGCGGCTGCGGTTGCGGATCCGTCTCGTTGTGTTCACAACATTGAATTCGTGTGTATTCAATATTTTGACATGCGATACGGCTGCTGCTGCGGTTCCGGCTCCGGCTCCATTGTGTTCCAGCAGTAAGTCTCCTAAATGACGCCTATAAAATCTTGTCGGCCATTCTGTGTGAACGTCTGAACCCTTTCGCACGTGAACTGATTGGCCCCTATCAGTGTGGTTTCAGGCCCGGTAAGTCAACCGTCGACCAAATTTTCACACTTCGGCAGATTTTGGAAAAGACCCAAGAATTCCAGATCGATACTCACCACCTCTTTA
This sequence comes from Platycheirus albimanus, assembly GCA_916050605.2. NCBI lineage: Eukaryota > Metazoa > Arthropoda > Insecta > Diptera > Syrphidae > Platycheirus > Platycheirus albimanus. Next base: position 7,651,075 of record OU696696.1, on the reverse strand, counting down.
TCGATTTTAAAGTCGCCTATGACAGCGTAAACAGGAACGAGCTATACAGAGCCATGTCACTTCTTGGCATCCCTGCCAAACTCGTTCGATTGTGCAGGATGACTATGGAGAACTCGCGCTGCTCCGTCAAGGTTGGTAAGAACACCACCGACTCATTTAATGTCGAGAAAGGCTTACGACAGGGTGACGCGCTGTCATGTAACCTCTTCAATATCATTCTTGAGGCAATCGTACGCAACTCGCATGTCAACACCAGCGGTACGATTTTTTTTTAGATCCGTTCAATTACTTGGCTATGCTGATGATATTGACATTATTGGAAGAACGAAGCGCACTGTCAGTGGAGCATTCGCAAGTATTGAAGTGGAAGCGGCTCGAATGGGTCTGGCTGTAAATGAAGATAAAACAAAGTATATGCTGTCCTCGGGTGAAGTAGATCATCACCGTAGGCTCGGACAAAACGTCACAATGGACAGATATAACTTTGAGGTTGTCAAGGACTTTGTCTATTTGGGTTCCACTATAACCTCTCAGAACAACATCAGTGAAGAGATCAGTCGAAGAATCACTCTTGCCAATCGCTGTTTCTTCGGGCTAAGAAGGCATCTTATTAGTAAAGCCCTCTCTCAAAGGACCAAGGAGACACTATACAAGACCCTTATCATCCCAGTCCTGCTGTATGGGGCAGAATCGTGGACACTGACACAATCGGATGAATACAGGCTGAGGTGTTTTGAGAGAAAGATTCTTCGGGTGATATTCGGGCCTGTATGTATCAATGGAGTATGGAGGAGAAGATTCAATGACGAACTGTACGGGCTATACAGCGACATTGACTTGGTTAAGAAGCTGAAAATTCAGCGGCTTAGATGGCTGGGTCATGTGGAGCGTATGGACGAAAACGCTCCTGCCCGACGAGTTTTCAATTCTAACCCGGAGGGCCGACGCAGTTCTGGAAGACCCCATCTAAGGTGGCGCGATCAAGTGGTAAACGACCTCAACCAACTTGGTGTGCGCAAATGGAGGCCACTGGCTAGGGACCGGCCTAGCTGGCGAGGATTGTTGGTTGAGGCCGTGGTCCACAATGGACTGTCTGCGCCTCCTTAAGAAGAAGAAGAGTGTTAAGGAAAGAAGGAATAGAAAGATAGGAAAGAATTTCTGGTGGTGCAGTGAATTCAGAAATATATATCTCATGAAAATCCTATACGCCGGGAGGGAGGCATCTAACTGAAATTGGAGGAATATAGAAAATTGCTTCCCAGGCTTGGGCTTTAGGTCCTATAATATATAATATACCCTATACATCTGCCGGGTCTTGCATTGCACTAAGTGGTCATCTCATAAAATGTCTAACAACCATTTTTCACTTATCTTTAGGGTTGTTAGAAGCTATTTTAATCATATCTACCCGTGTACATTTTTCACATATAAATGCCAACTTTGATGTTTCAACCCCTCCAAAATCACCATTTTTATTCTCACCTATCACGAAAAACATTTAAACAAAGAAATCAATAGTGGATCCGATAATTTTTGTGTGTAGCCAGCTCCCCGTCTATTAGTACTGATATCCGTCGTTCTTGCTCAACATCTTGCTTCAAGTCCCGTAATCCACCAGAGTGATTTCCCCACCTTTGCATTATGCATTGTCGACCTTGACGTTTATTATTTTGGACCTGTTTGATTGTTTTATTAAAGAAGACTTTTTCGATTCTTTATTTTGAATAAAATTCGATACTACAAGTACCATCTAATAATTTTACACTAACAAAACAGCTTCCTAGTAAAATGCATATGAAAGTATGTGTATACGGTCCAGCTAATCTTCAATATGGCTGGACCGATTTTGTAATTATTTTTACTGGCAAATAGCTAAGAAGCAACATTGTGCAGTGGAGGGGTTGTGGTTACTCATGGCCCCTCTACAAGCGGTGTTCGCAGTGAGGTGAGAGTAGGCAAACATCTCTCTAGGCATGGGAATGGGACTAAGGACACACCTGGTCTCATTTCCACTCCTAAAGCCACAGTGGTTAAACCTCTTCTTAAGGGCGTAGATTTGCAGAGCAAAAGGACTACTAAGGTCAAACCTGGTGGGCCTTCTGCTTCCAGCACCCCGGGGGGTAATCCTCCTGTTAGGAAAGGACAGCGGAGCATAGCTCCCTCGAAAGTCCTCTACAAAAACCGTCGCAATGCTGAGCGGTCTCGACAACTCATAGAAGCAATTCCAGAGAGTGATAGAACCGCCCAGCAGAAAGAAAAATTAAGCTGGGCCTTGAAGGTATTGACCGAGGACATAAAGCCTGTGGACTGTACGTCCAAAAGGCAGAGGTCAATGGAGGAGGCTGCACCAGTTCCCAAAAGACCAAAGGGGAACAAAAGCAACCCTCCCTATCCTTCTGGGCTCATTAAGCAAAAATCTTTCAGCGACGCCTTGAAGGGGAAGATTGTCATCGCCGTTATTGACAGGAGCGATCCAGATGGCACGATCTCGTCCGATAGATGGCAGCTAGTAAAGATGAAGCTCTCGGCTAGCTTCTTAAGTTTGATGCTGGCAAACCCTGGTGCACCACCTATCACTAGTGATGGAGGCTGGTACCAAGGGCATGTCAAACTAGTTGTCTGCGAGGACCAGAGATCGTGTGATCTGTATAGGCTCGCGATCGGTGGTCTTGGGGAAGTATGGCCAGGAGCGAATCTTGAAGTCGTAGCAAAGGAGGATATCCCGAGCAGACCCAGGACTCGCACCTGGATCCCAGCTGAACCCTCCGCGTGGGATAAGATCATCCAGATAATCAAGATAAGCAACCCGCAAATACCTACTCACAACTGGAAGGTCGCCAAGCTGGATGAGCAGAAGGGTCTTTATAGATGCGCGCTAATTGTGATCAATAAAGAGTCTCTTGCCCATTTGGCAAAGACCCAAGGTGTGATTAGGTATGGGTTTGAATCTATAACCCTAAGGGTTTATAAAAAAGACGAGTTAGAGGCAGGTATTATTCCTCCTCATCCTTCGCTCTCTGACAACGAGGAGCCTATGTTGGAGGCATCGGCTTCTCCACCCGATAATGTGAGGATCACCTTTCCTTCCATGGGTGAGGAGGCAGATGTCTCTGACTCATCATCCTCTACTGGTAAAACGTTGTCTTCTCTTACCTTTGACGAACAGTTGATAGTAGAGACGTACGACTCCCTAAAAGGCTTTCTGAATGAGGATGAACTTCTCGGTTTATCTTCAGACGAGGACCTGAACGACACAGTGGTGGAGGCTTCTCTGCCTGATTGTAGCAACAATGCTGCAGTTAGTTCAGATTAACCTCCAGCACTCCAAAAAGGCTTCGGCCTCACTCCTCCTTCGGCTGACTAACACTGGGGAGGACATAGTCCTGATCCAGGAACCATGGATATACAACAACCAGGTCCGTGGACTCAGGACTCCGGGATACACACTGTATGCATCAGACATAGGTAACTTGAGGTCATGCATTATGGTGAAAAGTAGCATTAAAGTATTTTTACTCCCTAATTTCAGCAACCAAGATATGACTGTCGTAAGGCTAGAGACGGCTAAAGACCATTACTGGCTGGCATCGGCATATCTTGCCCACGACCTACCTATACCGGGTGATAACCTAGATAGGCTGGTCAAGGAAGCTGAAGCAACAAACACTGCTCTCATCATCGGTAGTGATGTCAACGCCCATCATACAGTGTGGGGCAGTTCCGATATAAACAGTAGAGGTGAGTTACTTTTTGATTTCATCTTAAGCACTAACCTTATTGTAAGCAACATAGGCAACGAACCTACGTTTGTTACTAAAACCAGACGAGAGGTACTTGATATTACTCTTGTCTCCGATTTCATCTATTCAAGTATCAAGGATTGGAGGGTGTCACCAGACCATTCATTCTCTGACCACCGTTATATCCAATTCAAATTAGAAGATGATCCCCCTTGCCAGGTAGCTTTCAGAAATCACAGGAAAACTAACTGGCTAAAGTACAGAGATACACTCAAAAATCTGATAGATTGTAATCTCTCAATACCCCCATGTAATACCCAGGAGCTTGACAAGAAGGTTGATGATCTTACATTGGCCCTCAACAATGCTCTGGCAACCTCTTGTCCTCTCATAACACCAAGAGGCAAGAAGAAGCCTTTCTGGTGGAATACAGAACTAGAACCGCTTAGGAGAAACAGTCGTAAACTGTTTAACAAAGCCGAAAGCTCAAGAAACGAATCGGACTGGGAATCATACAAGAAGTCCCTTCAAAAATACAAAAAAGAACTTAGGAAATCTAAAAGAATGTCTTGGGGAAATTTTTGTGGTAAAATCGAAAATGTCTCTGAAGCATCAAGGCTTATGAAAGTTCTCTCAACAAACCCAGTAGTGCCAAGTTTTATGAAAAACCTGATGGCTCCTGGACGACATCAAGCGAAGAATCGCTCAATTTACTACTAGATACCCACTTTCCTGGTAGTTCCTCTGATATCAGTAATATTCACTCTAATAGGTCAAATATTCAAAATATCCCTGAAGGTCTGATCAACAAGGACAAACTGCTTTGGTCACTGAACAGCTTCGAGCCTTACAAGTCTGCTGGGCCAGATGGCATAATACCCGCTGAACTACAGAAGTCTTCAGATATTATTCTGCCTGTGTTGGAAAATATTATGAGAAGCTGTTTGGAACTGGTTCACATTCCCCGGTCATGGAGAGAAGTTAAAGTAGTGTTCATACCAAAAGCGGGAAAAAGCTCCCAAACCAACCCTAAAGATCTAAGACCCATAAGCCTATCATCATTCCTTCTGAAAACCTTAGAACGTCTGATTGATATATATTTACGCAATAACATTGATACTAAACTTTTGTCGATGTCTCAACATGCTTACTGCAAAGGAAAATCGGTAGAAACTGCGCTACATTCACTTGTCCGCACTATCGAATACTCCCTCCATCACAAGGAATACAGAATGGTGGCTTTCCTCGATATAGAAGGCGCTTTTAACAACGTCGACACATCTGCAATCGCTAATGCACTCTCAGGTCTGAAGGTAGATGGCTCACTTGGTAAACTGATCGACCAAATGCTGATAAGTAGGGTGATCAACTCAAAACTGGGTGTAACATCCGCAAGACGATCTGTTAGTAGAGGTACGCCACAAGGTGGTGTCCTATCTCCACTCCTTTGGAATTTAGTGGTAAATGAACTGTTAAATATACTGGAAGAGGGGGGATTCAATGTGATTGCCTATGCGGATGACATTGCTATAGCCGTTTCAGGAAAGCATCTCAGCACCTTATGTGAACTTCTTCAATCTGCACTCAATAAGCTCACAAATTGGGCAAGTCGTTGTGGACTAGGTGTTAACCCCCACAAAACTGAACTTGTCCTCTTTTCAAGGAAATATAAAATTCCACACGTCGACCCTCCATCTATTAATGGTATAAGTCTTATATTCTCTGACGAAGCAAAATACTTGGGTCTTATTTTGGACAAGAAATTAAGCTGGAAACCCAATATACAAGAAAGAGTAAGGAAAGCCACAGTAGCCCTTTTCTCTTGCAAAAAAGCCATCGGCAATAAATGGGGTTTAGAGCCCCATGTTATGCATTGGCTATACACATCGGTGATAAGACCGATTCTCACTTACGGGGTGGTCGTCTGGTGGCCTGCCCTAGACACAGCGTCGAATAGTGCTAAGCTCAGTAAAGTCCAACGTACCGCCTGCCTGTGTATAGGTGGTGCGCTGCGCACTACTCCCTCTGCAGCGCTAGAAATACTATTCAACCTGCTACCCCTGGATATTTTCAGCAAGCAAATCGCTGCTTGCTCAGCAATTCGCCTGAAGGCGATCTCTATATGGAAAAATAATAATTATGGCCATGCTAACATACTGAACACCTTCAGTATTCCCCAAAGTAACATAGACTACTCCACATCTCAACTTCATTTTGATAAAAACTTCCAGGTAAGCATACCCTCTAGATCACTCTGGGAGGAAAATGCCTTCCAGGACGATGATCAAATTCAGTTTTTTACCGATGGGTCGAAAACAAATGATGGGGTGGGGGGAGGTGTATACTCTAATAGACTAAATCTTAGTCTCTCCTTCCGTCTACCAAACCATTGTAGCGTGTTCCAGGCGGAACTAATGGCAATTAAGGAGGTTTTATCTTGGCTTAAAGAAAACGTGGTATCTTCTAAGGATATCATCATTTTCTCTGATAGCCAAGCCGCGCTGAGGTCCCTGGATTCCATCTCCTATAACTCTAAAACAGCTCTCGACTGTCGATCATCTCTTAGAGAGATGACGGAACAGTTTAACATTCACCTCTGCTGGGTGCCGGGGCACAGAGATATTCCAGGGAACTGTAAGGCCGACGAACTTGCCAGGAAAGGAACAACACTACCTATATTAACTGAACACAGTTACCTGGGTATTCCCATCGCTACATGTAAACTTTTGCTAAGGCAAGAAGCTATGGATAGAACTAATCTTAGGTGGACAAGTGGCAACACATGTCTAGCGACAAAACGGATTTGGCCAAAGCTGGATTCGAATCGCTCTAAGACTTTGATCTCTCTGAGCAGACGGCACATTAGCTCCATTATAGGTGTCATTACGGGACACTGCCTCATAGGTAGACACGCCATAAGACTTAGCGTGTTCGCAAACGACTTTTGCAGAAGTTGTATGGACGAAGAGGAGGAAGAGACAATTGCCCATCTTCTTTGTACATGCCCTGCACTAGCTCACAAAAGGAAGCTCCATCTGGGAGAATACTTCTTCAACGATAGTAGTGATCTGTCTAACGTGGACACTAACTCTCTTCTAAAATTCATTAGAAGCACAAACTGGTCCTGAGTTACTAGGGGGAAACACCCCATACTCGTGGTATCACAACGGTCCTCTTATGGACTAAGTGTGTTGGTCTTTTCAGCCAACAGCCACTTTAACCTAACCTAACCTATACAATGCATTATCCTATTTTCATTATTAAGGTGCTTAGTCCTATGGCTAAAATCCACACCATACTATATAAGAATAAAAAGTTTTTGGCAAAATTTGAACCCGATTGGTGGCGCTGCGGTCAAGATTTTTAAGAAAATGTAGTTTTTATTTTCATATCAACAAAATTTAATTCAAATGTCACAATATATTTTGGCATAATCACAAAAACTTCAAAAAGATGGTGGTGGTTGTCTTACAAGACCATATATAAATCAATATGCTGTCTAAATCAGCTATGGCACGTCCTATGGACAGTAAATCTTCGGCCGGTGCATCTAGTTTATAATATTTTGAAGTACCTAGTAGTTATTGATTGGTATTCATATTTAATTGAAATTTGAATTCAATTTCTTCTTAATAATTGACCTCATCTCTAAAGTTCGTGTGTCAAATATTATTTATTTATAATAATTTGTTTTTATTTTTGTGCAATCGTAAATAATGTCACTTTCTTAAACACTTGTGCATTATTAATTAATTAATAATTTTTTTTTACATATTATTTTTATTTAGCAAATATTATTTAAGTATTAGTACATCCAGCCTTGTACCAACAAATCAATACAAAAAAAAACAACAACATATTCATCTTTTTAACAAAAAAAAAAAATTGGTAAATTTTAAAATTATTATTTTATCATGATAAAAATATCCTTCTGCTCAGTGTTAGTGTTGGATCTTTTGGTATAGGTGCTTTTATAAATTTGTAGTTGGTTTATTTTGATGCGATTGTTTATGTTAATGGTTGAACGTTAATTGAGGGTCATTTGGTTTGATTTTGGTTTTTGTTCACTTTAGATCCAAATATTCCATGTCCATGTTAATCGATGGATAGTTTTCAACTTGGTAGTAGTCACTGTTTGTGTCAATCGCAGGCCGTTCATGGTAGCGTCTCACTTTACTGGATTCTGTGGATTTTTTCAAAACATTCATTTCGTCAGCTTGAAGTGGGGAATAGTGGAATATTACACCCTTTCTTAACGCGTCTTTCAGCTTTCTTTTAAGTCTTTGTTCTGATGCGTCGAACATTTGTGCGTCGTCGATGTTTCTTCTATTAAAGTCGTGTGCGTTTATCGTCTCATCTAAGTTTACTCTTCCATTCTGAAAATACGAAAATTTAAAATTAAATGCAGGAAATAAAATAATGTTTTTTAAATGTATAAGGTAAATGTTACTCAAAGAGTAGGTAATATCGAAGAGGTTGCCGCAAGTACTTTTTTGTAAAATTGTGACATAAAATTGAATTATTGATTTTCAAAACACTTAATTCAAAACCAAAAATATGTTGTAAAAATAATGGTGCGGAGTGCGTTTCATGAAACTATAGAACACTCACATATTTATTTGCTTCTGACGTCATTTTGGCGTCACACAACTGATTTCACCTAATTTAGCCCGAGGTTCATACCATACATGTATATTATGTTGCTTTTACATGTCAGTTTATTCTATCTTAAGTTTTTTTCTTTAGTTAAAATATCGAAGAGGGGGATTCGATTCAGGTAAAAAGTTGTAAGTTCGAACTTTGTGCAAAATCAGCTGGCTAGACTTCTGCACTTGATTTGGGATAGGCCATTTATAAACTATAGTACTACCAATTCTAATGTCTAGCTGTCTAACTTTATAATGCCTGCTAAACTGATTTGCCTTATCAGGATGACGTTGGAGAATGCTGTGCTTGAAAATGTAATACGGATCACCCATGCCAGTACATCAGGCACCATTTTCAATAAATCGACACAATTACTTGGGTTTGCTGACGACATTGACGTGATAGGAAGTACAAAGCGAGCAGTAACCGGTGCCTTCTCTACCATGGAGTCAGCAGCAAGCAGAATGGGGCTGAAAATAAACGAGGATAAGACGAAGTATATGCTTTCATCAACAAAAGTCCAATCCCACCACCGACTTGGTCAGAACGTAACCATTGATAGGTATAATTTCGAGGCATTCAGTGAACTTGTCTACCTGGGCACTGCTGTAAACACAGGCAACAACATCAGCGCTGAAATGAAACGCAGAATAACTCTTGCTAATCGCTGTTTCTTTGGGCTGAGTAAGCAATTGAGGAATAACGCCCTATCGAGAAGAACCAAGATGACACTGTATAGAACACTCATCATCCCGGTTCTGATATATGTTGCGGAAGCATGGACCTTCTCTTAGTCGGATGGAAAGTCACTTAGAGTCTTCGAGAGAAAAGTTCTGCGTACGATTTATGGTCCTGTCTGCGTAAATTGGGAAAACAACATTTGGAAAAGAATATACAACGACGAACTATACGAACTGTACAGCGATATAAGCCTAGCCAGAAAAATCAGAATTCAACGACTTAGATGGCTGAGCTATGTAGAACGAATGGACATCGACGCTCCAGCTCGTAAAGTCTTCAACGCCAAACCAGAGGGAGTCAGAAGCCATGGTAGACCTCATCTCCGATGGAGCAACCAGGTTGAGTGCGACCTCCGACAACTTGGAGTGCGAGATTGGAGACGGTAGGCTAAAGATCGACCCAGCTGGAGGGACATACTAAGCAAGGCCCAGGAGCACCACGCTCTAGTGGCGCCATCATAACTAACTAACTACCACTTGAGGTGCGCCATTTATCGACGAAAAACTAAGCTCTTGGCTTTAGAGGTTTTGTCTAGACTACCATTGGAAGCAACAATAACAATTTTTGTTTACGTTCCACCATTTTAATTGTTGTTGTTGCTTCCCATGGTATTCTAGACAAAACCTCTAAAATCAAGAGCTTAGTTTTCCGTCGATAGATGGCGCACCTCAAGTGGTAGTACTATACTTTATATTTATATACAAAATGGAAAGGCTTCTCTTATGACAGTTTGTTATTATGAATTCAATGCTTCACGAAATTATCTGTCTTTGGACTTTTTTTGCAGGAAAGTCAAAAATTTTAACTTGGACTTTATTACAATTGACTACGTTTACTTGACACCGTTTATAATCAACATTTAACCTATGGAATCATCGCACTTCGAACGCTGCAAGCTGGTTGACGATTCAAGAAAATCGTCTTTTCCCTTCTGGTCTAGAGAATAACTGCATATCTGGCTACATTAATTTATTTTCTGTGCCCCATAAAAAATTATACAATTGTCATTGAAATATGTCTTTGCATTCTATCTTTAAAGGTATGATGATGATAGATGTTTACGCTGCCATATTGATTTACATCGAATTTGCTTTGCCATGAAAACTGAAGATATGGGTGAGTCAAAACTAGGCCAGTGTTGTATCTATCTCACTTGATCTGTGCTGGTATACGTTCAACCGTATAGGATTCCATTCGCGAGAAAGTAAATAAAACTATTAAAATAAGGTGTGATTTGACAATTGATCTAATTATTGTTCGCCAATTGTTCTTCCAAAAAAGGACGGAATAGACAGGTTCTTGGTCGACTTTCGGGCACTTCACAAGGTCACAAAGGTGATGCGGAGGTATGGTGACCTGTTTTTTTTTTTTTTTTTTTGAGTATTTGGACATGTCGGCACTCGGCACAATGCCATTTGACTAACGTAGAATAGTCTATTCCACATGAAAGATGAAACACCACTATTTGTTTCCAGAGAGTTTTCAAACAAATGAAGACAACCAAGCGAAGAAGACGATATGTTCTCCAAAACGATAATGCAATCTAGCATAATCTTGAAAAGCAATTAAGCCATTTTCGATTTTTAATATTTAATTTTACTTTTCTGTCTCGAAACTTGAGCAGCCCACCCCGCCTGGTACCATAGTTGCCCTACCATAAATTGAACTTTTGCTACGGCCCTGCTCTAAGCCTAGTAAAATGAGTTACTTCTAGTATAACTTTACACAACTACAACTGGGGATTTGAAAAGTGTTGATATCTTTATTAAAGATTCTGTAACAATTTTATTTGCTTTAAAAACAATTAATGTTTGTTTATCTAATTTATTTAAAATGTTTCTGTCAACCATTTTCTTAATCACATGTCTTTTAATTGATTTATAAGAAAATTGTTGAAATTTGTTCTGGTTTCTTAAAGTTAAATGGTTGTTTTGGGAAAACTTGCTCGTTGGATATTCCACACTTCTCCACGAAAGAATCGAACGATATTTTAAACCCTAATATTTGGAAATATTAAAGTTTTTATAAAGTCTTTGTGATAAAAGTCGTCCCTAATTTATTGTGTTTGCATCCAACCCATTTCGGTAGTTTCCACATTTAAAACATAAACCCATGTTTTCTATTGTAACCTTCCCTTATGTATTTGTTAATGAACTGAACACAACCACGGATACTCACCCTTTCCAGTAAAATACTTAGCAGTTCACTTGGTTTTACTTTCTCCTGTGTTAACTGTATATCTCTGTTTCCTTCTGATTGTTGACTTTCACTGCCATCTATTGAGCGATATATTTTCCCAACGGACCTTTTGCCATGTGCTATATTAATCGAGAAATAAAAATAAATATCCCCAACGGGAAAAACGAAACACAAACTTTACTGATTACCTCCCCAGCATGAATGACCATATTCCAGACAGGAACCTGCAAAAATAAAAACAAGAATAAGGATGCAAATTGCAATTAATTACATTTTCTTAAGGTTCGTTCTATTGGAGTTGTGAAGAATATACAGGATTTTAATGCTACATAAATATCAATAAACGACAAAAACCGAAAGGTGTTTATAAATCTGTTTGCATAGAAGGAAGAGTTATTGCGTTTCACACACACACTTTCTCACATCACCACGAAGGAAACGGATGCACAACGATTATATGAAAAAACTTCTAAATTCTTAATGAGGAATGATGTCTAAATTTTGAGATTCTGCCTACATTTAAAATACTTTTCTAAACTTGGACCACCCGCCCGGTGATTGAAAAACAAATGTTTGAACTTTAAGGAACCCCAAAGATGTCAAAACCGTTTTATAGTCTCCAAAGTTGGTGTAAAAGTTACTTGTGTTTGTGTCCTGTTAGATATTTGAATTTGATGAAAAATCCTGATGAAATTTTTTCTTTAGATTCAATGATTCTTGCCAACGCACTTTGTGTCTGTACGTCACGTCGTCCTAGCAACAACAAAAATATCTCCATAAAAGCCATAAGGAAGAATAATGTTCTTGTGTCTTCTTACGGTTGTTGTGTACTCGGTACTCCATTCTGTTTGCCTTATGTGTCATCAAGGAGGTGTGGGAAAAAAATTATGATAAATTGCACTTTTAGGATAATCATAAGATCAGTTTTACATCCTTATTTGTACTACTTTCTTAAATGGGAAAAAAAAAAATTGTTAAAGAAGTCTGTTTTCAAGGATGTTCTGTGGATTCTATGATTTAAGTTCCTCATATCCATTTTTATAAAAAAAAAACTGCAATGTCTGGATGGCTTTGTGTTAACTATGTCAATGAAAAAGAAGAGGAGAGATAGCTCCGTAATTTATAAAGGACGAGAACTTTCTTATTTTTTTTTTTGATAACAATGAAAGGCTTACACCTGCGTTACTTTCATCTTTATCCTTGAATTGAAAACTAAATAAGGAAAAAGAGTTGAGGGGTTGGTTATAGGTTATTTTTCCATCGTAAAACACAATTCCTGGGAATAGATGGTTTTCACATTTTGTGAAACGTTTGTTTGAGTGTTTGAGAGTCACACGCACGTTTTTATTTAAGACTTTTTAAAAGATGACAATAAGTTGAGACATATTTAACAAGCTATTGTGGTTATTACGTTTAACAAATTGAAAAGGGTGTTTGTGTGCATTTGAAGATAAATAGGGTGTTCTGTAATCTGTATTAGGATGACACTTGGTTTTGTTTACTATCATCCCACTGTTGAAAAAGGCATTAATGTTTTTTTGAATCAAGTTCGAGGGTAAGGAGAACTGTCGATATCTTTTCGAAGCCAAAGAAAGTGGATTTAAAAAGTAACAATCTCATTTCTTTAAATTGTGTTAATATTGTATAATGCACTGGGTTATATGAATTAACAACAAAACATCTATTTGTTTCATACAATTTTCGCTCTAAAAGGAAGTGTCATGAAAGTACTCCAATAGTATACCTACAAGCAAAGCCAAACCCGAGGAACCTTTTATTTTCTGGAATGCACAGCTAGTTTTATTCTATTTTTATGTTTTTTGCGAATCTCTGAAGTGTATATACTCAAATAAACAAACTTGATGGTTTTCCAAAGTAGTCCAGTCGACAGGTCGGACAAAGTGGGCTTAGGTCCTTTTTAATGTGTAATGACCTTTTTAATGTTAATGAAATTTTGTGATTTCGTTCAGGGATTTAACTATAATTTTGCTAAGTTTTTGACCTAGATGGCCCTGAGGAAAAAGAAGAAGGGGGTAGGGACTGCAAATTTAATGACCTTACACCGGTTTTCCTTCAATTACTTTTTTTCCTTGCGTCCTACGGCAAAAGCAAATTCGACTTTTTATGTAGCGCGTTAAATTGCTTTCAATTCTGTTAGTTGGTACACACAAATATTTTTGATTGTTAGTTCGGTACCAAGAAATAGAAAACCAATTACGCTTCTTGGAAAACCGTGAAGCAAAGTCGAACATTTTACAGTTCCCCCTCCTCCTCTTTTTATACAGGGCCCTCGTGGTCAAAAACTTAGCAAAACGTTAGCCCCTGAACAAAATCCCCAAGTTTCATTAACCTCCGACTTTTTTCCGGCTAAAAGTACCTGTCGACTGGACTAAGGCGATAACATTAAAATTGAATTCAAGGGTTGTGGGTAATATGCTAAAAATAAACAAAGCTATCTACATATAAAATAAAGTGCACGACTAGGTCGTACGAACTTGCTCTTATGTGTTAAAAAGGTCTTGGGTGCTTGAGATGTTGGGAAAAAAGCGTTGAAAAAATCATATAAAATTGTATAAATCACTTAAAAATCAATACCTTAAACGTTTTTTGGAGAAAATGAAGTAAGCCATCAGGTTTCTTTTACGTTTTTGAATTTTTACAAAAAAAAATTTCAAAATCGTTCGACCAGTTTTTTAAAGAAAACTTTTTTTTTTGAAAAACTTTTCGAAAATATATTCCAAATTTTTTTTGAGTATGCCATCTTCTAGCACTTTGTAGTTTTTATCAGAAAAATAAAATTAAAAAATAATGAATTAAACCGTTTTTGGAAAAACCAAAAAATAAAAAAAAATTTAAAACTTTTTTAAAAAACTTTTTTTTGAAAAATTAAGAATTTGTATTATTTCGTTAATAATAGGGCTTCTACATTAAAAACTTCATCGAAATCCGTCGAGTGGATTACGAGAAAATCGGATTTCAAAAAACCGGTCCTATGGGAGGTACCGTTATAAGACTTTTCCTGAAAAATCTATTCCAATCAAAACATTAAGTTTGCACAGAAAACATTATTCAGAAAGTTTTGTCAAAATCGTAGGAGCCGTTTTCGAGAAAAATTCTATTTTCACTAAAAATCGTATGGCGGGTACCGTTAGTTTTAAAGCTAGAATGCTAATTCCAAAAACCCCTCTGTAGGACGTCATAATAATACTATCTACCAAGTTTGAAGCAAATTGGTCCAGCTGTAGGTGCCGATACAGACAGACGGACAGACAGACAGACAGACAGACAGACAGAATTGTCGGACCCACTTTTTTCGACTTCTCTATCATCGTAATGTTATGTTTGATTGACGAATACATAACTTGCCTTATAGTACCTATAATGGCAAGTAAAAAAGCAGGACTGGGGCGCACGTACTTGCATTAGTTTTTGAACAATAACTGCTTTTATTGGTTTTATAAAAAACAAACAAGAAAGTTTAAATTCTCTATTTAAGAAATATTTTTTGTCAGCAATTTTGTACTCGTTGCCATTTATATAAGACCAACGTTTACTTGATGATTGATGTCGTCGTCACAAGTTACTTAGCAATTTATCACATATCCTAGATATTAAAAGTTTCCACATTTGAGAATCACTGTTCCATTCAGTCGCAGGGATGAAGGATCCCCGCTCAGAATAAATGATACACTTTGGGGTCTGTCACTTTACCATCAAGCACGTACTAAATAAAGAGCAGACAATTTTCTTAGCCAGGTTGAACCCTGAATTTCGGCTTGCGGTTGTCCAAAATAATTACTGCTTGTGAACAACTATGGTATCCTTATGGCATTTTTGCTTTACGCTTTTAAAGGTCTATCTAGAAAACCACAGTTTCAATAAAATAATAGGTCAAATTGCTTGGCCAGGACTCGAAACAGTGTCAAACAAATTAAGAAGAGAATCCTCTTTCTTCATAAGAACACGAAAATTCTAAGTGTTGTCAAAAAAAAAAAAAAAAACTGGGTTTTCCGTTCTCAAAAAACGTAATAGGGCTGCTGATTGTATATTTTTCACAAAGCACAAAATCAAAAGTTCCCATTTTGCTTTATTTGTTCGATTTGTATTTACTTTCATCAAAATAAATGCTTTTACTTGCATTTCTTTTACTTTTTTTGAGAAAAAAGAAAAATCAAATACACAAGAAATTATTGACAGCAAGTCATTTCAATAGCTGATTCGTTACCTCAACTCGCTCCAGCTAAATACCAAGATCGACTTCAGAGTACCTCCAGGGTGATCCCGGGTTTCAAAAAACAGAGAATTTTCTCTTGAGGGCGGGTTGAGGTATTTAAAAAAACGTGTTGTGGCGACCCCAGGGTGACTTCAGGGCTTAACAAACGAACCTAAAGTTCATTATATTACACTCGCCAAGCAGTATGGGATGGAGAAAAAACTTCGGATTGGTTTCAGACTAAGTCTGGAATTAAACAAGGATGTTTGTTAAGCGCTGTATTGTTTGCCATCTTCATAGATGACATTACTATTCACCTTCCTGCTGGAGTAAAAATCGAAGACATGATATTTAAAGTCCTTCTTTATGCAGACGATATACACTGCTATTAGCAGAATCCCCTCAAAGCCTGCAGCTTATGATAAACAGACTATCAGACTTCTGTAAAACATGGAACCTATCCATTAATCTAGAAAAATCAAAAATAATGATCATCCAAAAAAGGCAAACAAAACCCCAAAAATGTGAGAAATGGTTTTTTAATGGAGAAACGATTGAAATAGTTTCAGAATATAAGTATCTTGGAGTTCTTTTTCAACCAAATATGAAGATGTCATACCATCTTGAGAAAAAACTGGTCGCAGCTAAAACAATGATAAACGTCTCTTGGAAAAGTATTGTTTGCCACACTGAAATCCCAACATCGGCCAAATATAGAGTGTTTGATGCTATAATGCGTTCTGTTATGTGTTATAGCTGCCAAACATGGGGATATTCATCATATGAGGAAGTCGACAAGCTGCAACGTTTTTTTCTTAAAAAAATCTTCTATCTGCCATCTACAACACCAAACTACGTTTTTCAAATCGAAACTGGGCTCCCAACTCTTTTTATACACACCCTCAAACTACACTTTGACTACATCCTGAAGGTACTAGCATACCCATCACACAGAATACCACGAAAACTTGCAAGATACACCTTTGAGAAAAAAGTAGAGTGGATAAAGGAATGGCAAAAATGGGCAGAAATTTGTGATGTTTATCTAGAAGTCCAATTTGTTAACATCATTTTATTGAAGAAACAACTTTATAAGCTTCTGGAAGCAGTTGATTTATATCAAAGAAATGAAGCCATACAAAAAGCAGTATCTTCTATTAATCGAATATTGTACCCAGAACTTTCGTATGTTTTTTCCGAAAATTATTTCAATGATAAATATAGTCCTAGAACAATATCCCTTATATGCAGAGCAAGATGTGATCTTTTGAATATAAATGGCTCACCGTACAGGAAATCGACAACTAACCTTTGTACCTTGTGTAACCTAAATTCAAAAGAAGACTGTTTTCATTTTTTATCTATCTGCCCCATTTATAGAGAAATAAGATTAGCTCATTTTGGAAAAGTCACACTATCCTTTGAAGAAACGAAATTAATTCTTAACGGTGAAAACTGGATCAGTCTCCACCAATATCTAGAGACGTCTTTTGCGTACAGAAGAACAATACTCACAGAATATTCTTGATATATCATGTTTCACTTAAGTTTTAAATCATGAACATGTAACATTATATTATATTTCTATACATTTATGTATGTTTATTTATGTATATTTAATCTAATTTTGTTTTGACTAAACTAAAAGTCGCGATCTTGAACTTAAAGTTACAAACTATGAATTGATTACTTAATGAACTTTAATTTTGTTTTGACTAAACTAAAAGTCACACCCACATTAAATCATTAAATTCCTTTGCTTAATACTCACTAAAAAAAAAAAAAAAAAAAAAAATTTAAACAATAAACTATTTAAAAAGAAATTGTCTAAGCATAAGCTTATGTTATAATACCATATTATGTACCAACCCATCTTTGTTTTGTCTAAACTAAAAGTCGTTATCTACATATATCTTAAGTTCCAAACTTAAAAAAAAAAAAAAAAAAATGGTTTGACTAAACTGAAAGTCAGAATATTACAAATGTTAAAAGTACGAGTAATACATACTTAATTGTCAACACTTTTTTAAAATCCTTAATGTAATTATTTGAAAATATACATATGCATAACTTATAAGCTGAAACTTTTGAAATGAAATACTATGTAATATTATGTTTACTAGACAGTTATAAAAATCAATCTGGCAGACGGCACAGCCACAGCCAACACTATTTATTTTATTCTTTATTCATAATATGTACAATGCAAAAACTATGCCTAAAATTATGTTTGAATAAAATGAACCTAAACCTAAACCTAAACCTTATATTACAAATCATCTGTTAATGGCACACACACCATTAGACAAAAAAATCTCTTTTCGTTTTCCATGCAACTATAGTAAACTATTGAAATCTAGATCAAATCAGATATCGTCATGGAAGGCACCATAACACTGCAAGTAATTTAAGTAACTCTTTAACCTGCCTGCATTTTATAATGTCAAAAACCATCGGGAGGCTACAGAAAAAGTAGAAAAGTACTATAAAGGGCCACTTAAGGGCGGTCTTGGGTGGCCATGTTGTTTTTGCGACATCTGTCAAATCTGCTGTTTTTTATTCAATTACTGATAAAAACAAGGAAAAACACCGTAGCAAGAAAAAAGTTATGCAAGAGACACCCTTTTGTGATGAGGCGCATTTTTGGATGGCAGCCAGTCAATTCAAATAAGCAAATTTGCAACACCAACCCACACGAGGCTCACCAGGTGACAATATATCCTCAAAAAGTTAATGTTTAGTGTGGATTTTGGCACGGCAGGAAGGTCCTTGGTCCGTCAAAAACTAGTGCTACAAATCGATAATAACGAATTCAACTATATCGCCATGCAGTTTCAGCAGGACAATGCTACTCACCTTAAAGCGGATGTCACGACTGACATTCTGCATGAACGATTTAGGG
This sequence comes from Platycheirus albimanus, assembly GCA_916050605.2. Classification (NCBI taxonomy): domain Eukaryota; kingdom Metazoa; phylum Arthropoda; class Insecta; order Diptera; family Syrphidae; genus Platycheirus; species Platycheirus albimanus. The sequence continues at coordinate 7,632,633 of OU696696.1, read as the reverse complement.
GTTAGGTTATCTATTGCAGAGTTGAGGTGAACCGGCCACGAAATAAGCTTGGCTGACAATTCCTAATTTTATTTTAATTTTATTCGGAAAAATGCATTTAAAAGGCTTTAAATGATAAATCTTTTAAAAGTAAATCTTAACATGGAAAAATGAACATCTGCTAACTGTTCTGACTTGATGCAAGGTTTTAGAGTATTTCTTAATTAAACCTGCAGGCTATCACTGTACGCACAGGAATATTGATACTTTAAAATAACAACTTGCCAAAATTTCATAAAGTGAGATTAAAAGTAAGGAATCATAGAATTTTATTGTATGTATAGTTTTGAAATTCAAAATTTAAATATAGATTTGAAGAAGTTGTTGTGAGGAAAATAATAAATATACTCGTAGTAAATTGTTTTTCTTTTTTTGTTCAACTGGTGCATTAAATTATACAATCGAACCATTCAAGCTTCCGCGAAATACTTGCAATATGATCCATACACCAAAATATTCAAGAAAGTTTTTCCTTTTTGTAAATAGTAAATCATTCTACAGCCGATATAATGTCACTTGATGTGTCAACAGAGGAGCCCACGACATGTTGTAATGTGAATGTGAAAAATGTGTTTTTATTGACCATAAATCATGAATATTTTATTGGCCAGGACTCTGCCTCTAATCATGGGAAAAGTATCTACAATCTAATCTCCGTGGTGGTGAAACTGACTTGTTGCTGCCGTTGACTAATATGCTGAGAGATACAACACTGTCGCGGATGGTGCTGGTAAGTTCAAATAAACTGAGCTCGTTAAATATTATATTGAGTCTTCCAATTTTTATATTGTGTTATGTACCAGAGTCGGTTGATTGTAGCCATAAATTAATCCCTCTGGAAAAAACATTCCTGAAACTCAGGATATTTGATAAAGATTTAGATAGTGCGGTATGGGTGGTGGTGGGAACTTCATCAAGGCTTTGACGGTTGGTTTCCACTTCGAATTCTTTTCCTGAATCCGCGACACCTGCATTCGTTCTACGTGGCTGAACGTTGATTGAAATTTGAATGTGAAGTGAGAATATCTCGTTTAGTGGTTTCTTTTCCATTTTGTTGTTGTTGTTGAAGTCCAATTACATGCCATGAACAATTTTATTTATTGAACAAACGTGTGGGAGGATGCTGTTTTTAATTATCAGCCATTTTTCTTTTTTGTAACAAAATGCTGCTTCCCTAGTTTGACTGCTGCTCCAAATGGAAGGTCAATCATTGAATCATCAGTGTTAAAGCTGAGCCATTACAACTCTACCTTATACTAAATCGTTTGTCACAATTAATCTGGAGGGTTTATGAAGTCATGTTTCCGTTATATGCTGACATTATCGAGCTCTATGGCATATTATCTGTTAATTGGCATACGAAATGCCCTGATATTAATAGAATCGAATAAATAATATCCTTTTTTGCAATTCCTTGACGATAGCCTTTCGCTTTTATAGAGAACGTCATTAAATCATCAAATGCTGCAGACACTTGATTTATTGATGGACATAGAGGTTTATCACTTATGCGGGTTGTTAAATTATTATTTTTTTGGCGAAAGAGATAAACTTCAAATGCACAATTCAAAACAATATTGAAGTGAAATTTATAAGTATTTGTGAAGAAATCCAACAAGTGCTCAAATTTTAATTGAATCCTACGAAAAATATGAATCGTATGAAGTAACATATACGAATATTTCTGTTTTGATAAAGCTAGAAAAGTGTTTTTACAATTTTCTAGGAAATGGTTTTTCATAGAGGGCAGGAAATACAATGTTTTTGCTTATTTTAGATGATTAATTTTTAGTGTTTTTAACTTGGAGTCGGATCTCGTACGAAATGAGGTTTTAAGATTTTAATCAAACATTACAGTACGATGAACAAGCAATTGGTGTAATGTAAAATGTTTGTACGTACCTACATCCTTTGCGTATTTTAGTTTGTGCTATGTTTATTTCCCCCACTTGTTTGAACTAAAGTGAGTGTTGCTACCGAACAAACAATTATGGCTGCTTGCATTACGTCACTTTCATTGAACTGACATAAGATAAATAAGCTTCAAATTTTCGTCTTTTTTACTTGCGATTATAGGTACTAAAGGCAAGTTATGGATTCGTGCAGAAAAAAAAATGGAGATAACAATCACACATGACATTACGATGATGGAGAAGTCGAAAAAAGTGGGTCTGTAAATTCCGTCTGTCTGTCTGTCTGTCTGTCTGTCTGTTCGCGCCTCTGGAGGCTGAACGGGTGGGCCGATTTGCTTCAAATTTGGTATTTAGGATTTATTTGGCCGGCCCTCGGAACAAATTTTTTATTTTTGCTCTAGGTCTAAAAATAACGGCACCTGCCATACAATCTTGAAGACAAAAATTGATTTTCTCAAAAACGGCTCTAACGATTTTGATAAAACTTTCAGAATGCTATTTTTGCAAGAAAGTCTATATTTTGGTTTGAAATTTTTTTTCAAAATTTGTCTAACAACGGTACCTCTCATAGAACCAGTATTTTCAAATCGAATTTTCTCGTAAACTATACATTCGATTTCAATAAAATTTTGGCCACAGGAAGTCATTCATAATTTTATTAATGTGGCTTTTCAAAAACTTTTTTTTTTTGATTTTTTATAATTCTTTCAAAAAAATTTTTGGTTTTCGAAATATGTATGTTGGAAACGAGTACATTGATTTTTTTTTTAAATTATTTTTCAAATGTAAACTACAGATTGCCATTTATTTGCATACTCAAATAAATTTCAGAATATTTTTTGAAAAAGTTTTTCAAAAATAACCTTTTAAAAAAAAACGATTTTCAATATTTTTTTTTCCTAGATTGACATATAGCTTTGACATTTTATTGCATACTTAGTTTTTCCGAGAAAACTCTTAAACTAATTTAAAAAATAAAAGAATTTTCGAAATTATTTAATTTTTTTTTAATATCCATATATGCAGCCACTACGCAATTGCTTATCATAAGAGCAAGTTCGTGCGACCCAGTCGTGCATTTTATTTTTATAAGGGCCTGGTATGAAATTTTGTCAATATTTGTTGAGCCGTTAAAGTGAAGAACTATTAGTTCTGTAAGAGAAAGTTGTTGTTCGAAAACTTTTTTAAGGCAACTTTTTTCAACTGCTTGTAGTATCTATAGGATACGCCTAATTTTGTTGCATTGAAAAACGATATTTCAAATTCTCATTGTTTTGTTCAAAATATAAAAAAATTAATTCAACTCCAAATCTAACGATTCTCTTGATAATTAACTTAACTGATAAAAGTCTTAAGAAACCTTACTTTCATATTGAATAAGTATTATTATATAAGCGTATATGAATTTTTTTTTTTTGAATATCAGAGTAAATTTTTTAAAAAATATAGAACGATTAAACATATTTTTTTTTACATTAGACAAATTCAATTATTTTAAATACTAAAATGCTTATCTTTAAAAGCGTTTTAAATTGCAAGGTTTAAACATGAAAAGATAAATACAAACATTGTTGTGTAAATATTAAAAACATTTTCGCGAGAATGAGACCAAAAGATTTTAGAACTTTTAGGAATTTTAGTAAGATTTTGTCAAATCCTGTTTCTTTTTAATAATGCGTTAATTGAATTTTTCCTTTAAAACACCTTTGTTTTTATAATCTATTCAACTTTATTAACATATTATCTTTTGTTTTCTTAATTATTTTGTTGATTGAATATTTCCAAACACAAATCATTTCACATTTTCACAGTACGTGAGTGCGTATTATTAAAAATGAAGTAACCTCTGATTATTTTGCAATTAGAATCATTATTTCAGAAAAGTCTTAAAACGGCACAGGTGGGTGCAAAGATAAGATTTTTTTTAAGATTAGATTTTCTTTCAGTATTCAACCAATTTTGATGAAATTTAATACTTAATAATAATTCTAATAAGCAACAGGATATCCTTAAAAAGATTTTTTTATATTAAATGCAAAATGAGAAGAGTTATATGTATGTATGAAGGATGTATTTTTCTACACAAGAATAGTTAAAATGGTGGTTTATCTCAATTCACGTTGGAACAAAACTATTCACTAAAAGTGATTTCTATTGGTGCATTGTGCATCATAGTCTAATGATTCTGACCTTGGCTTGAATAAAAAATTCGCACAAGTTTTTTTTTTAATTTATGAAATTAGCGTTCGGATGAAATAGATAGATGATACTATTTGCTAATTCTTATTCTTATGGTAAAAATTGCAATATTTATTTAAATAACATTCCTTCTCATGATTATTGTGGGCATTTCAAACAAAATTACAATTGGGTTCTTAATTTCAAATTAGTTTTAAAAACATACATAGAGACAAAAACATGTTAAACATTATTTCATAGTAGCTGATGCGTGCTTCTTTTTACATTTACTAAAAGTCTCAAAAGTGGGTAGTGAGGACAGTAAGAGCTGGAATCTATAACAGCTCTATGTCAGCCGAAGGCACAAATGGGATGTCGGCAATCAGAATTTAGGACTTCGTTTTTAATTTTGGGAGTTTTCAGAGAAATTGCATGAAGATTTCTAGCAAAAAAAAAAGTTGGTATCTCAATTTGCTTGAAACGATTAAAAAATCAACACACACAAAGTTTTTCTAAACAAGTCTTATTCACCTTTTTCTTTTTAAATATGATATGAATGGAGTTAACAAGGTCCTTAAAGTATACAGGAAGACGATTTGCAAATATTATTGCACTTATTTGATTGGACGATGTACCAGAAATTGTAGCTGCGATATTGTAGATTGTAGATGATAAGTTTTAAGCAAATATTGTGTATCAAAACAAACTTGAATATTCATTGTTTGAAAATAATATTTTCTATTTTCTATTGAAGTGGACGTTGCCTGTAATAATTTTTAATTTTTTTTACAAACAATTCTGAATTCTTAATTTAAAGTCATGAAATTTGGAGATTTATAAAACTTTCAACAATTCTCCGTCGGCTATTTAAGTAAATTGCTCGTTTGAAAATTGCTATTTCTGGTATATTCAGAAAAAATGATGATTAAATCATTTTATTTATAATGATTTAGGCAACAATGCACGATTTCATTCTCGTAATTGTTTGTTAAAAAGTGTGAAACGAGTAACGTATTAGAAATATTACAACTTAACATTTGAAAATTCTCTGTTTTGCGAATTCACTCATTTTTTGTAATATTTTGAGTTAAAATATTTGTTCTTTCGCCGAATAATTTAAATTTGTCGTTTTAATTTTAAAACAAAATTACCTTCAACAAATCCAGCAACAGCCAGCAACAGCATTGTGCACAAATAAATTATTTTCCAATACATTTTTTGTTTTCAGTTTTCAAATAAAATTATTTTTTTTTAAATTTAAAAATAAAACTTAACAAAACAATTTCCGCGATCGGATTTTTCCGCACTCCACTTAAAACTCAACAGGTTTTCTTATAATTTGTTCTGTATTTTACAACCACCTCTAAGCACTGCACTTTGTTCCTTTTACTTGTTGAGTGAATCACGTTTTACTGTTAACTGGTTATCCTCGACGGTCCAACGGATGTCTTATATAGAGGCAACATGGCCAGTTTCAACCCGAAATAAGGTGGAATATACACGCTAACGACCGACGAAAGGGGTACAAACATGGAATACCCAAACTCTTACTCCTACGTTTAACTGATATTTTCTGTGCATGTATGATGATGGTACATGAACATGAAGAATGGGGTGCTTTTCATGTGTGTGTTAGCAGGATTTTTGCTCTCTAACGTTTTAACTGGTTAACTTTTAACACCACCGCATGACCTAGGTTCATCTTCTTGTAGAATTTTGTTTTGTCTATTGTACAGTTCTGTATACATGTTTGTATCTATGAGTTTTTTTTGTATCTACGAGAAGAAGAAGATTGTTGCTCTCAGAGGGTCATAGAAGGATATTTGTTATACTAAAAGGTCTTTGGAGTTTTTGCGTAGTTACAGCTGATTTCGATTTCGATCCGGGCACGGTGACGTATGAGTGATTACAAATGTTGAACTAATCTAGATTTCTAACAATATTTATAGTTTTATGATGTTTCATTGTTCATATTCAGAGATACCAGTATTTTTGGTGGATTTTTGTATGTTTTTCTAAGTATCGTGGGTATTTTCCTGGTATATTTTCGATTCCAAATACAATAAAAATGGCGTCGAGAGTGGGCACTTAAATAAGTAAACGACGACGCATGAATTTTATTGCGTTGTATAATGTCGCTAAAAATTCTAATAAAGTCATTACTTGACAGTTTTATTGAGCAACGAGCAAACACTAATGACAATTTTGTACTCAGAACTTTTATATCACTTGTGATTAACAGTAAAATATAATGAAGTTTTATGGTCTTCTAGTAACCAATAATATATGTACTTGTATCGCAGGTAGAATAAGCTGATGTACAATATAAGTCAATATTTTGGTGAGTCTAATGGAAAGTTTGAATTTAAAAAATTACATCAAAAGTGCACTTTTACTTATAACGAAGTGCGTTACCCTTAGCCATCCAAAAGTATAGTTTCCTTTTAATTAATTAATAACAGATCCTTTCGGATGCGTTACTGTTTTTAATGAACCTTAGCTCATATTAACATTTTTTTTTATTAAAAAGGCGAATATCTTTATTCGAAAAATAATCCTTTGCATGTATCAAAAGGTCTACCACTCTGCCAAGTTTCAAGATTTTCCGACGATAAGAAGTGCTCCAAGAATTTGATAACATTGTCCGTCAGTGAGTCAGTGAATCAGTGAGTCAGTAAGTGATTGAGTCAGTTACTATTTTTGCGATTTTTGAAGCCCTGTATCTCAGAAACTAATCATGCTAAGCATCTGAAATTTTTAGGGATGCTTTTGTTTGAAGTTTCTGGATTTGTTGGTTCAGAAGTTAGAGGTGGTCGAAAATGGCCCCTTGATAACAGTACCTACCTCCCATAGGATCAGTTCAAATTTCTCATTTCATATCAGATTTTCTCGTAAGCCACTTAACGGATTTCGATGAAATTTTTAATGTGATAGTTCTTTTATAAACAAAATAATATTAATTCTTGAATTTTTCAAAAAAAAATGTTGAGTTTTTTTTTAAAGTTACATTTTATTTTAAATTTTTGATTTTTTTTTCAAAATTTTAAAAACTTTATTTTCTGACAAAAACTAAAAACTTTACGAACTGTTGGCATACTCTAAAAAAAATTTGGAATATGTTTTCGAAAAGTTTTTTGAAAAAATGGTCGAACGATTTTAAACAAAATTTTCCTTAAAACTCAAAACATTAAAAGAAATCACATGGCTAACTTCATTTTCTTCAAAAAAAAAAAAAAATGATTTTTAAGTGATTAATAAAATTTCATATGATTTTCCCAAAATCTCAAGTCCCAAGACCACGGTAACACATTTGAGCAAGTTTGTACGATCCAGTCGTATACTTTATTTCTTTTCTTTTGGTTTTAATGACTGCTCAGCTTAGAAAATAAAATGCACGACTGGGTCGCACGAACTTGCTCTTATGATAAGCAATTGCGTAGTGGCTGCATATAAAAAAATTAAATAATTTCGAAAATTCTTTTATTTTTTAAATTAGTTTAAGAGTTTTCTCGGAAAAAATAAGTATGCAATAAAATTTCAAAGCTATACGTCAATCTAGGAAAAAAAAATATTGAAAATCGTTGGACCAGTTTTTTTTTTAAAAGGTTATTTTTGAAAAACTTTTTGAAAAAATATTTTGAAATTTATTTGAGTATGCAAATATATGGCAATTTGTAGTCTACATTTGAAAAATAATTAAAAAAAAAAATCAATATACCCGTTCCAACATATTTCGAAAACCAAAAAATTTTTTGAAAAAATTATAAAAAATCAAAAAACAAAGTTTTTGAAAATTTTAAAATGCCATATTAATAAAATTATGAATGACTTCCTGTGGCCAAAATTTTATTGAAATCGAATGTACAGTTTACGAGAAAATTTGATTTGAAAATACTGGTTCTATGAGAGGTACCCTTATTAGACAAATTTTGAAAAAAAAAATTCTAACCAAAAGATAGATTGTCTTACAAAAATAGCATTCTGAAAGTTTTATCAAAATCGTTAGAGCCGTTTTTGAGAAAATCAATTTCTGTCTTCAAGATTGTATGGCAGGTGCCGTTATTTTTGGACCTAGAGCAAAAATAAATATAATGCACGACTGGGTCGCACGAACTTGCTCTAATGAGTGACATTGGCTTAGGGGCTTGAGATTTTGATGAAAATAAAATTTTCAAAATTCTTAAATAAATACTTAAACTAATTTGAGCTGAAAAAAATACGCCATTTTATTTCTTGGATACATTTTAATTTATGAGAATAAATTTATAAAAATCTGTGGAGCGGTTTTTGAGAAAAAAAGTTTTTTTTGAAAAACTTTTTGAAAAAAATTTTCAAAAAAAAATCAAAAACGCCAGTTCATAGCTATTCAGCAAATACATTTATTTAAAATTTTAAGAAAAAAATTTAATAAGCAGTTTTCAAAATATTAATTTTTTAAATTTTTTTTTTTTAAAATGCTTTTAAAAATACAAAAAAACATTTTTCAACACTGATTTTTTTAAATCGAAATCGTTAGAGCCATTTTTGAGAAAAATAAGCTTTAAGCATACGTTATTTTTTGAGCTAAAAAAAAAAAATTTCAATTTCCCCTCTGTACAATATCTAAAAAAGTCTATATACCAAGTTTGAAGCAATTCGGCCCACCCGTTTGGGCTGTAGGTGTCTATACATACAGACAGACAGACATACAGACGGACAGAATTTTTAGACCATCTTTTTTCGTCTTCGCTATCATCGTAATGTCATGTTTGATTGTTATCTCAAAACTTTTTTTTTCGACGAATGCATAACTTGCCTTATAGTACCTATAATCGCAAGTAAAAATTGGGCGGTACAACGTCACAATGGTAGGGGTAAAAAAGCAGATCTTAAAAAGGCAGGCACACAAGAAGGAAATCGACAAGTAGCGAACCCATCAATCCGATGAGTGTTTGAAAGCGGTCTGAAATAGCATGGAGATCTGTGCCATTTATGTTAAACTGGTCAGCCTCCAGGATTAACCAATTTAAAGCATTCGTAGCCAATTAAAAAGTTAAACTATTCAATTTCATCAAAAAATTAAATTACCATTTTTACTTGCGATTATAGGTAAGTTATGCATTCGTCGAAAAAAAAAGTTTTGAGATATCAATCAAACATGACATTACGATGATAGCGAAGACGAAAAAAGATGGTCTAAAAATTCTGTCCGTCTGTATGTCTGTCTGTCTGTCTGTCTGTCTGTCTGTCTGTCTGTCTGTCTGTCTGTCTGTCTGTCTGTCTGTCTGTCTGTCTGTCTGTCTGTATGTATAGACACCTACAGCCCAAACGGGTGGGCCGAATTGCTTCAAACTTGGTATATAGACTTTTTTAGATATTGTACAGAGGGGAAATTGAAATTTTTTTTTTAGCTCAAAAAATAACGGTACCTGCCATACAACCGTTACGTTAAAGCTTATTTTTCTCAAAAACGGCTCTAACGATTTCGATTTAAAAAAATCAGTGTTGCTTTTTAGGTGCGACCAATCATATAGCTGAAAAAAAAGTTTTAAAAAATGGCTAAGAACGGTACTTTCCATAGGACCGTTTTTTTTGCTTTCGACTATCTCGAAAACGACTCAACCGATTCTTTCGAAATTTTACGCACATATAGCTGTAGGTAGCTCAATTTGTTTTGCATACCAATATTTTCGAAAAATATTTTTTTGTATTTTTAAAATCATTTTTAAAAAATTAATATTTCGAGAACTGCTTATCAAATTTTTTTGTAAAAATTTTAAATAAATGTATTTGCTGAAAAAATTTTTCAAAAAGTTTTCCAAAAAAAACTTTTTTTCTCAAAAACCGCTCCACAGATTTTTATAAATTTATTCTCATAAATTCAAATTTATCCAGGAAATAAAATGGCGTACTTTTTTTTCAGCTCAAATTAGTTTAAGTATTTATTTAAGAATTTTGAAAATTTTATTTTTATCAAAATCTCAAGCTCCTAAATCACTGTCACTCATTAGAGCAAGTTCGTGCGACCCAGTCGTGCATTTTATTTTAAATGGTAGCTCCTATACAAAGAGCCATTAGATTTTGGCCAATTTTTTCGTTTTTTCTAGTTTACTCAAAAAAGGCTCCACCGATTTTTAATGTAACATATACTTTGAATGTAACATATATAGAATATTTCAAAGAAAACTGCATTGTTAGTTTTTGGCTACACATGATAATAGCGGAAATTTGATTTAACAGTATTATTAATTTGGCCATAAGTGGACATTTGTATCATTTACAACACCCAAAAGATGACATCATAATTTTAAATATTAAAGGTTTCTTAACGTTATCTTTCGTATATCGGTTTTTCCAGTTTTAGTCAACATTTTTTAGGTTTGACCAAATTTTTCAAAAATGAGTTGTTCTCATTGATCGAAAAGTTTGTTTTCATCGTAGATACTATTGCACCCACAGAGCAAGTACGTGCGACCCAGTCGTGCATTTTATTTAACATACATTATGTACACATAATTTAATATTCATCGTATTGAAAATTAAGAAGAACACGTTAGGAAAGGGAACACATTTCCCAGTTAATCTACCTATTATACCTATCAGCAACGACTTTTTTTGTGGTTTCATTTATGAACTGTTAGATATTTTTCTTAAAACTCTTCTTATTTATTAAAATTTTCTTCATAACTTCGTCGAGGATTAAATCTTTAGACAAATTGAATTTTCTCAGCTTTGCGGGTTAAAGATTAAAGTAACAATTAAAACGTGCAAAAATGTCACGGATGGTAGAAACAAGAGGTAAGGACTTTGCTAGAAGTTCCCCGAAACAGCAGTAAATCACATCAGGATTTTTATGCATTGCTCTTAGCGTATATGTGGCCATAGAGATGACGGCATTGTTGCATCATTGAAATGTACACGAGATGTCATGAAAAGGCGTTTTCATTTGGTTTTAACGAGAGTGTTATACTTATGCACCTTGATGTGCCTTGGGCTAATATTATTCTAAAGACCACTCAAAATGATTATTACGTCTTTTTAAGGTAATGTGTGTTGAGTGGGATTTATTTAATTACTCGAACTTAAAAAAACATGTCAACTGAGACATTTTTTGATGGAATGGACGCTGCGTTTTTGAAATGTTCCTGTGGGAGTACGATTTTTAAAAAAATTAAAAAAATATACAATTAAAATGAAATTCAACAATACGGCTTGCATTTAATTCTCCGAATAAAATTGTGTCGGGCAGACAAGTTGGTGAGGCAATAAGATTGTTGCCTGATTCAGAAGAAAGGATAACATTTCTGTATACGGGGACGAGGTTGCTTCATTCAGATAGAATCATAGGAATGGCCATAAATAATATGTCAACTTGATAATGTGTTTAAAAAAATGTCACCTTTCTTACATTCAGGGTGTCTAGAAAGGATATGATACTGTATTCAATGTTGAACCCGCAAGACCAAAGACAATGACAGCAACGTCAACGAGTCATAAGGAACGCAGCTACAGAAGTGCTGGGCAAAAATGCCAGTCTTGACTACAAATGTGCAAACAAAGCTAAATCATAGACCTCTACGTCTACGGCATGTCTCAGGAACAACGAAACTAGTGCGTTCCGTGCGATTTACGGTGACCCTGCGAGGATAAGGATCGAAACACTGCAGTAGATACGCAATTGATGTCAACTATTTAAAAGAACAACTTTAAACAGTTGCTAAATGGTAATAACAACCATGATTCTGTGAATGAGCAATCGGTGTCAGTCATTCAAAATTACAACGAAGAGTTGTAAAACTGTGTTTAAACATTCCGGAGATGACCTGGCCCGAAGCATGCACCAACTCATCTTCAAAATATGATCGGGAGAAAGTATAGGCACCCGACGATTAACTTCAATTATCTTCCCTACAAAAGAATAGACCACCAGTTTTTTAAACATCGCCTATAAGATCATGACCACCGTTTTGTGTGAGTATGAGCACCTTTAGCCAATACGGCTGCAGACCTGGAAAAACTACAACCGACCAGATCTCACATTGCTCCAAATCCTGGAATATACAAACCAAGAACTTATTACCGAGAAGCATCACGACCTGTTCATTGATTTCAAACCAGCCACCGTTAGGGTTAATAGACAAGAATTATATCGTAAGGATTCTCCTGAAATCCCCCACCAGAGTGTCAAGACAAGGTGACGCATTGTCACTTTTGGTTTTGAAGAATTTAAATTTTCCTAATTATAGTTCAATTTTATTAATAAATCAGTCAGGAATGTTACAAAGTGAGTGTTTTCTGGCACACTCTTTGGAATCCTGCAGCAATTAAATTTCTCTGGCTATATCTTAAACACATATCGTCACCCTACTATTGAAATGCCGTATACGCCATTTTTACTTTTTTGTGAAATCGCATTTTAAGGTTCGGCAGTCTAATGCGGAAAAACTGGTCGATGGATTTTTTTAATTTTTTTACACAGTATTTGTTCGGAAATCCTCTTTCAATTACATATTTCTTTATATTTATGATATTACCTTTAATCACACATAATTTAATGCAACGTCAAGTCTTCGCTCAAAAGACATCAGCACCCTACGGATTTTAAAGCGATTGGATTGGCTTTCTGTCATCTTCGCAAAGTGTTTAATACATTTTAAATGTTTTGCTTTGCTTAAAATTACATGTTTAAGAAAAGGGTTTTTCTAATAATAAAAAGAATGTGTATTACAAAGTCATTTAACACATTTTGATATCACGTTAAGATATTAGATTTTGTAAAGGGATTTTGATATAGTAAATAATTTTTCAACCACGATCCACGATACATCCCGTGGTTATAATATTTTAGCATTAAACCACTCCATTCATTATAGATAGTAAAGGTCCCATGGCATTTGATTAATTGGAATTGATGTTTTCTTCTTCTCTTGACCTTTGTAAAACATTATGAGCTCTAATTACATGTGGGTTTGTGGGATGATTATACGATATTAACGGTTTTTCAGATGAAAAATGGTTAATAAACCTAGAACCTTCATGTTATGAAATAAAAATACAAAAACTGCGGATTATGTGCAATGGACACATTTTTTAGTTTTTTTTATTATTAGTATAGAAAAGATACTTCATGTCGGCATATGATACGTTTTAAGAACAAACCGATTAATAGGATAAATAAACTTTAAGCTAAATCAGGTAGGTACCTATAAAAGTTTCAGTTAGACGAATTTAAAAACTTGTAATTTTTGGCAGCAGTACTGCAAAGTGTGTTAGTGTGTCGTACTTCCTTTACCAAGGTCTGGGATAATTCAATAGTTCAAACATAGTTCTTTATGGTAGCCCCAAAAATCTATAAGAATCAAATAAAACTCTTGAGCTTTGAAAGAAAACTAAGTGGGAAAATAATTTTTTAAAATTGCATGCGATTTCCTTACTCTGATGAAAGACAGAGATTGTTTTTCATTTGTTAAAGTACTTTATTAACACGATGCAACACGATGCCAAAAACTATGAATTCAAAATACGCTTCTTCTTTCTGCACAAAGGCAGAAAACGAATTGGTTTGCCTGATAAACTTAAAATAAAATAATTCGTCCAAACTCTGTATTTTAAAATTCTGTATTGTAAATGTTGAACTTAAAATAAAAAGAATAAATAAACAGCTTTATAAAACTTTATTGTGGAAATTATAGGAGCTTTGTTTACGAACAAAGAATATGCAAAGCTGATTTGGTCAGCTTTGGGAAGCTTTTAGAAAGCCTATCTGATTCTTGAACCACGACAGTTTGAGTAACTACCACTTCCGGTAACGTTTTCATTTTTAAACTAGAACTATGTAATTTGAAAAAAAAAAAAAAAAAAATATATAGCTACATATACATTTATGTAATTGTTAGGAACTTTAATTTCGAAAATATTTATACTTTTATGTTTGACAGTAAGTAGAACCAAGGGCTAAAGATCTTAGAAAAATAATTATGATTTATTAATTATGTATTTAAAAATCACTGTCTTAAATAGTTTTTGTAAAAAAAATATGCATGAAAAGTGCTGTATTTTGTAATTTTGTAACTCAGACAAAATCTTTTTTTTCTCTTTAAACTCTATTCACAAAAAAAAAAAAAAAAATGAAGTGCACGGCTGGGACGCACGAACTCGCTCTAATGTGTGACTAGCCTTCGAGCTTGAGATTAAAAAAAAAACATTTTTCGAAATTCTTAAAAAAATAAAATGCACGACTGGGTCGCACGTACTTGCTCTAATGAGTGACAGTAAACTTGGGCTTGAGATTTTGATAAAAATAAAATTTTCAAAATTCTTAAATAAATACTTAAACTAATTTGAGCTGAAAAAAAAGTACGCCATTTTATTTCCTGGATGAATTTGAATTTATGAGAATAAATTTAGAAAAATCTGTGGAGCGGTTTTTGAGAAAAAAAGTTTTTTTTGAAAAACTTTTTGAAAAAAATTTTCAAAAAAAATTCAAAAACGCCAGTTCATAGGTATTCAGCAAATACATTTGTTAAAAATTTTTAAAAAAAAATTTAATAAGCAGTTTTCAAAATATTAATTTTTAAAATTTTTTTTTTAAAAATGCTTTTCAAAATACAAAAAAATATTTTTCAAAAATATTGGTATGCAATACAAATTGAGCTACCTACAGCTATATGTGTGTGAAATTTCGAAAGAATCGGTTGAGTCGTTTTCGAGATAGTCGAAAGCAAAAAAAACGGTCCTATGGAAAGTACCGTTCTTAGCCATTTTTTAAAACTTTTTTTTCAGCCATATGATTGGCCGTACCTAAAAAGCTACACTGATTTTTTTAATTAAAAATCGTTAGAGCCGTTTTTGAGAAAAATAAGCTTTAACGTAACGGTTGTATGGCAGGTACCGTTATTTTTTGAGCTAAAAAAAAAATTTCAATTTCCTTTCTGTACAATACCTAAAAAAGTCTATATACCAAGTTTGAAGCAATTCGGCCCACCCGTTTGGGTTTAGGTCTACATACAGACAGACAGACAGACAGACAGACAGACAGACAGACAGACAGACAGACATACAGACGGACAGAATTTTTAGACCATCTTTTTTCGTCTTCGCTATCATCGTAATGTCATGTTTGATTGTTATCTCAAAACTTTTTTTTTCGACGAATGCATAACTTGCCTTATAGTACCTATAATCGCAAGTAAAAAACTTAAACTGATTTTAGCTGAAAAAATATACTCCATTTTTTACTTGCGATTATAGGTACTATAAGGCAAGTTATGCATTCGTCGAAAAAAAAAGTTTTGAGATAACAATCAAACATGACATTACGATGATATCGAAGACGAAAAAAGATGGTCTAAAAATTCTGTCCGTCTGTATGTCTGTCTGTCTGTCTGTCTGTCTGTCTGTATGTAGACCTACAGCCCAAACGGGTTGGCCGAATTGCTTCAAACTTGGTATATAGACTTTTTTAGGTATTGTACAGAAAGGAAATTGAATTTTTTTTTTTAGCTCAAAAAATAACGGTACCTGCCATACAACCGTTACGTTAAAGCTTATTTTTCTCAAAAACGGCTCTAACGATTTTTAATTAAAAAAATCAGTGTTGCTTTTTAGGTACGATCAATCATATGGCTGAAAAAAAAGTTTTAAAAAATGGCTAAGAACGGTACTTTCCATAGGACCGTTTTTTTTGCTTTCGACTATCTCGAAAACGACTCAACCGATTCTTTCGAAATTTAACACACATATAGCTGTAGGTAGCTCAATTTGTATTGCATACCAATATTTTTGAAAAATATTTTTTTGTATTTTTAAAAGCATTTTTTAAAAAAAAATTTAAAAAATTAATATTTTGAAAACTGCTTATTAAATTTTTTTTTAAAAATTTTAAATAAATGTATTTGCTGAATACCTATGAACTGGCGTTTTTGAATTTTTTTTGAAAATTTTTTTCAAAAAGTTTTTCAAGAAAAACTTTTTTTCTCAAAAACCGCTCCACAGATTTTTCTAAATTTATTCTCATAAATTCAAATTTATCCAAGAAATAAAATAGCGTACTTTTTTTTCAGCTCAAATTAGTTTAAGTATTTATTTAAGAATTTTGAAAAT
The DNA here is from genome assembly GCA_916050605.2 of Platycheirus albimanus. Taxonomy (NCBI): domain Eukaryota; kingdom Metazoa; phylum Arthropoda; class Insecta; order Diptera; family Syrphidae; genus Platycheirus; species Platycheirus albimanus. Next base: position 7,616,422 of record OU696696.1, on the reverse strand, counting down.
TTTATTTTTATCAAAATCTCAAGCCCATAAACCACTGTCACTCATTAGAGCAAGTTCGTGCGACCCAGTCGTGCATTTTATTTGCTTGGGGTAAATTTGAATTTACGAGAATAAAAATCTGAGAATTTTTTTTTTAATTCTGAAAACATTTTTCAATAAAATTTCAAAAACGCCAATTTATAGGTGTTAAGCAAAAAAAGAGTATCTATCATTGGGTCGTCTCCAGACTCTTTAACGTTCATCTGGAGATCTCAGAAAAAATCGGGACTCATCAGTTAAGCGTGGTGAATGCTCACAAACTCTACTCGGCTGGCGTCGCTTGTGCCCTACCGTTATCAGCGGTATTTAAGATAGTCTTCTTGCTCTCAGACCACCTTTCACTGTCACTAATCGCTGTATCACCATTTCTTCACAAATGCAAATAAACTAGCCTTACGATCATTACACAGATTGCACAGGCGATCATTTAGCCAATTTTTTCGTGTTCTTATGAAAAAGTTGATTAGGTTATTTTTGAATAGCTTGGCAACAAAAAGTCATAGCCATACGGTTTTCAGTGTTGTACATAAAACCATAAAACTAATAGAAGCATTAAATTTTTACAACAAAACTAGTACTTAATAAAGTCAAATTTTGAAAATATTTTAGTTTGAAAATTAATTTTTTTTTTTTCAGAATTTCGAGTTCAAAAATAAATTGTTCTAAAATGATTTACTATACAATAACGTTTTTTTTAGAAATTGATTAGATTTCTGGCATGTTGGAATTACTGTTCATTTTAAATATTTTTTTTTTCCAATAGGTATACTAAGTATGTAATTTGTTTCAGAAAATTGCTCTTCCCGGTTAAACCGGAGGGGGGGGGGGAGGATTTTGTTCTTGTCTTACCCCAACTTTTTGCTCTATCTTTTAAGTGCACCGTATACCAATCACCCTTTCTATAATACATATTCTATTTGAAAAGAAATGATATTTCGAAATTTCATCATTAATTTCTAATAATTTTTGGTAATATGTATATGTACCTATACCTATTAAATTGATGCACTAAAAAAAATAAATAAATAATAAAATACAGAATGTTAATTCGGTCGTACATCTTTCTCAAATTATAAATTTCATACAAATTTCTTATGTATGGATGATGTATACTGTACTGCTTCTACTTCTACAAAATATCGGCCAAATACTTTTTTTAAATCGCTTTCTTGAACTTGAACTAGAGAGTCACTTCTAAGGGGTGTGTTTGCCCAATATCAAGACCTTGTTAAGTTTTTAATTTTGGAGCTTTCTTTCCTGGGCATAGCGTGAAAGGTTCAATGGAAAAGATACCCATTTAGCATTTAGTTCTCAGGCCTATCGTTTATCTATCTGTCTAAAAAATTCATAGGTGGTCAACATCAATAAAGAAATAAGTCAGTGTTGGACAGCTACAATCGAGAGCAACCGCTGCAGCTTCTGACAACATGGTAATTGGAGATGACAGGCTCATGCTATAGATCGAGTCGAGCGCCGGAAGAAAATATTAATTGAATATTCGACCACTCACTATTCATTTCAATTAAACTTAATGGCCTAAAGTTAAATACACTTAATGATGGGTCCGTATTGTTAAAATTTGATGCTTTATAGGAATGTTTGAACTTTTGGTTCATCTCGGTAGGTTTTAAATAAAATATTTATTTCAGATCTCAACTTAATGACTATTATAGAGCCATATCGAAAATGCAAAACCTTTGATGCAGTTCATTTTAATTGTTTTTGATTTTTTGACTTTGCACACCCAATCATACAAAATAAACACAAATTCGCTTGCATAATCAATATACATAAATGTATCATTAAATTTACCACCCAAAAAGAAGCAAAAAAAAAAAAAAAAAAAATTAATAATTAAACATGACTTGGTGCATATTTTTTTTTAATTAGCTTATATGATAAATATCATGTATCCAAAGTTACACACAACACTACCGATGATAGCTTCAAGCTATTTACCATAAATTCGTTACCCAGAGAATTAAATATAAAGTGTGCGGAAAATAAAACTTTCATAAATATTGTTTGTGTCACTACGGGGGTTTTCATCGTGTGGATCAAGGTGAAATAAGTTATCCTTTCTGTATGATGTATTCATTGCAGAGAGAGAGATTGAATGGCACAAAAAAAAGGTAACAAAAAAATATTGAAATATTCAAACCGAAGCGATAATAACCCAAGGACATTATACTCCTCGTATATCTACCTACCGTAAACCTACCAACAACGACCGCATCCGAACACAAACGCAACCCATTTCTGTGTCATTCAAAAAAGATCTCTAGATGCCGGCCGCCTGGCCCTGCCCTGCCCTGTCCTGTCCCATCAACCAACATGGTAAAATGGAAGCACAAATAAATGCAAAAACAGGCCACACCGGACATAAGGACATAACCATCAGACTTATCTGTGTTCAAATAAACATAATGCCTTCGGTTTGTCCCCTTGATTTTTTTTCTTCATCATCATTCTATCCTTAAAAAAGTATTTTCATTTGTAAAATAGAAATATACAATCCAAAGGAATCCTGGGATGGGACTGTGTATAGTAAGAGGACTGACTATAAGCTGTGTGTAGTGTATCCTGCCAAGGAAAAACACAAAAGTGAAACAAACACAGTGCGGGGAATAAATGAATACATAAATTGGAAGCCATCCAGATGCAATCTGCAATCAATTTCATTCACCGTGCCATTGTTGTTGCATTTGCTAAGTGTACGGTCCTGCTGCTACTGATGGTATTCCTATTTGGGTTCAGTTCAGCATCAACTAAAGAGTCTGCATACGGCAGCACCATCACCGTCACCGCACCGTGCTTCCGCAGACTTGGAATGCATACCAAAATGTTATCTCTGCACAATTACTTCTCACTCGCAACAGGAGCAATAATTATACTTGAACCATTTCCGGTCCCTCTTAGCTAATCGCCTGAAAATATGAGCTTAAAACATTTAAAAGTGCCTTAAGATATGACACTGTCAAAGCGCATGTACAAACCTACCAACATCAGTACAGTTAAAGATATATGTATATTTGTAGGTAGGTATACATTTATATGAGTTCCATAAGAATTGCTGGTTTCGAAGGAGGAAATCCTAAGAAGCTAACTTTTCCACTTGACCACGATGGCAAAGTGGAAGTTTTTCTACTTCAGAGTCGGAGCAATGTCATCCATTAATGAAGTTTAAGTGTCTTACCCCGATGACGAAGGACGACTATGACGACGACAATGACTACAAAAAATATACTATATAAGAGTAAGAGACTATTATAGGTTAGGTACAATAGTATACATATACCTACCATAAAAGGAAGAAACTATTAAATAAATGGTTGAGGCGGATGGCTTTGCTTGGAAAAGCCGTAAAGTTCTTGAGAGCGGAAAGTCAGCATTTTTTTTTTTTTCGAATACGAATTGGATGGATAACTTCATTTTACCTTGCGCCATGCCACTATGCCACCATCACCATTCGAAAGAAGGAAAACACGAATTTCATTGTCATTATCAGTTGATGGATACATCTACATTTCTTTTTGCACACAGGACAACTACGGTTTGGGCTGGGCATTTGGTCTGCATCAAGAGGCCGTAATTAATTTGGCGTTCGTCCAATATTCCATTCCATTTGCTGCTGGTGGAATTTTGTCGTCGTTTGGCTGTTTATGGCCAAGTCGTTTTCGTTTCGTTTCGTTTTGTTTTCTAGGTGTGTCATGTCACCTGTCTTTCATCTCGACTGCAATTCATTTCACCTGCCATGTCACTATAGCTTCAGCGCTCAGCCATACTCGTCTTCACTCAGGCAGGACTCAAGCAAAAACCCAGCAGACAAGTAGTGCGCTTTTATGTCTTCAACTAATCAGGTCTTGTTCTGGTTCTGGCCCAGTTTAACTTTTACCTCATACATTATAAAAGGTCCAGGATCCCGTTTAGAATTTTAATTTAATTTTATGAATCAAAAATTATAATGGAGTGACTTTCACGAAACAAAAAATTTAATATGATATTGTTCCTTTTGAAAGGATACAAAAAAAAAAAAAAAAAAACATCCACAAATGCAGGAAGAGTGTTGGGAAAATATGTAACACACAGCTCCCATGTGTGTTTTAACAAAAATGTCACGACACATAACACACCATGACAGCAATAAATAACTCCGCACGTTTTATCAAAAAAGGAAGAAAATAAAGCGAAAATAAAACGGCAGCATTTTTCGTAGGTTTTATCGTATAATTTAAAAACACATCAATTTATTTCTAAAGCTTTACATTGAGTTATTTACTCGAACGAACAACGGTGTATAGGATGTATGACTTTTGATTTTTCAACAATTGATTTAACATCACGGCAATCGGTTCTTTGGAAAAGTGATTTTTTGTTAAATCATAGTTTATTATTGGTGCTTACATTTTTTCTTTTTTTTTTAATAAATTTTGGACATTAAATCTATCCAAGTTGCTTTTGATTTCTTTATTAAAATCATTCTTTAATAGGATCTGCGAAGCTTTAGAGGGATAACTTAGTATTTATTATTAATTATTTTTTTAAATTCTACTCAGCTTATCTTTTAAGTAGAAAAGCTCATCAATGATACAATACAGTTACAGGAATTGATACACTTCAAGTTCTTTTGTATGTATTTTGAAAAATTGAGCAAATATTTCACAACAGGAATGGGATTGTTTGGGTCTTGTAAATTGTTTTTTTGGACTGAACAAGTTGAGATTGGCAAGAGTCTTCGACTGATTTCTGCACTGATTTTAATTTGAAATGTTAAGTCCTTGACTTCTTCAAAGGTGTATCCGTCCATCGTGACGTTTTGTTTATTTTCATTAACAGCCAACCCATTTTCGCCACCTCCACTTCAATTCTTGAGAATGTTCCAATGACAGCGGCAGTGCTCCGCATAGTCAATAGTCATCCTACACAATAAAACGAGTTTGGAAGGGATGCCAAGCTCGCCCAATTCATTCAAATCATCCTTTGGTCTTTTCTTAAGTGTCGAAGTGTGAAAACCTGTTCGATTATTTACCTAGCCTAAAACCACACTAATAGAAGCCAATGAATTCCCTCTAGAAAAGGTTCAGATGTTCACACAGAATAGCCGGCAAGATTTTATATATAGAAGACTAATACTCATACCTCACCATTCTTGTGGATAGGGCAGACTGCACTGATGCTGAGATTCCATTCGGTAGGCATACTTTCATCCGAAAAGATTCTTTATATGAGTTGGGGTATGCCCCTCAGCCCTCACCAAGTCGGCTTCCAATGCTTTGAAGAGCTCAGTCGGGAAGCCATCTGCTCCAGCAGTCTTTTTTGACTTAAGCTTGTTAAGCCGCAAAATGTTAAGTAGTAAAATAATATTAATCAGGTCAAACGAATGTAGTTTGTGCAATTCGGCAATATTAACATGGTAGCTATGAACTCCACACGCGCCAGGTTAACTTAGTTGAATTGCACAGAGTGCATTGGTTTGGCTTGCTTTAAAAATATTCAATAAAGAAATTCAGAGTGCGATTTTACCAAGTAAAGCAGACGGAAAGTTTTCTTCATCATCGTTCAAATTGAATAGAAATGTATTTTAAAACTAATTTATTTGTAAGGATCCATACATTGGCAGTAGAGGTACTCCTATATCGTAAAACAATTATAATTTGGAAGAATTGTATATTTGATTTTGTTTGCAAAATTGACTGACTACGAAAGTCACTATCAAATCCCTCAGATCGTACACACACAGAGCATTGTTTTAAAATTGTGAGAAGTTCTTTAAAATATGTTGTAAAAAGCAATGTTCCCAAAACTGAGCCTTGTGGAACGCCATTAAGTACGGACACAAAATCAGAAAAAGATAAGATATAAGGACAAACATTTTATTGTGGAAATAGATAGTGGAAAAGACGGAAAACTTCTTGAGAAATCGAGGAATGTTGGAGATTTCATAACATTTTTATCGAAAGCTTTTCTTATGTCCTCAGATACATTTATAATAAGGCTGTGAGGAAGAAGTTATTGTTTTGAGGACAGTAAGGCACCATTTTCCCAGTCCAATACTCATCAGATTTTTCCAAATTCGATCATGCGATTAGAGTAGTAAGAAAGCCTTTGTATTGTTGCCCAAATAGATAAAATGTTGACGAACTCCTGCGAGACCTACAATTTACTAGAATCTACACTAGAATCTACAAATAATCGATGGCTTGTCAACTGAGGCTTTAGTTCTTTAAATTATTTAGAAAACATACCGATCTATAAGCCTTTACATATTGCTGTTGATAAACTCTTCTTAATTTTTTTTTATTTGAAAACTACTCAAAGCTTAGTTTATCGATGTATGCCTTTATACAAGAAAGAGAAAGAAATGAATTAATTAGCATGAGTGCTTTGAGAACTCACAATCACATTTTCAGTATCTACCCCGTTGATGTTAGTTAAGTACGACGAGACTGCATTGCAAACTTAAAAACTTTAAAAAGAACTTTCTGTTTCACATATATAACCAAAGTTTTGACTGATGACCAGGAGGTGGACTTTGATTCTTGGAGGAATCTTAAACCGACTTGTAAGCTGAACTAATAGTCTAAGAGCGACGAAACCCCTCTAGATAGTTAGTCTGCCATACTATCAATATTCATTGATCCGGTCACCTGACACCTGTCCAGCGGTGGGTATGAGAGTGGTAGGCCAACAAAGGTCAAAAACTAGGGTTTTCGCTTATATTGACTTATATTTCAAAATTTCAAAAATAGTTAAAAATTGCTAACGAAAGTTTTCGCATACCTACCATTTACCATTTAGAAGTTATAGGTATTACTTCAATATGTTATGTGGCTTCCAAAAGTATGCAATGTTTTTTTTAGGTGCTTTACTGTCAAAACTATTTGTCAAACAATTTATAGAGATCTAGATTTGATGTCGTACTTCGTACTATAGCTAAATTTATTATATTTAATTCAAATATAACATTGCCAGGTGGGAAAAGTGATGCAATTGCATACTTTTGGGAACCGCATACAATTTTGAAGAAATACCTATAACTTTTATACGAAAACTTTCGTCAGCAATTTTATTTGAAATTAGTGAATAAGTATTTTCTAAAGCACACTGTTTTTGAAATATAAGTCAACATAAGCAAAAACCCAATTTTTGTGACCTTTGTTGGCCTACCACTCCCACGCCCACAGCTGGACAGGTGATAGTATGATAATGATAGTATGATAATGTGGCTTTCTATTAATGAAAGAATTTTTAGGTGTTTCGTGGTTTAGGCGTGAAAGCGAAACAAACAAACGAACTCACTTTCTCGAACTTTTACAAAACTCTTTAAAAAACACGGTTCCTTTGTATGATATCCCATAGGAACCACACAAATTCCATCCCTTAAGCCGTTCTTGCGTTATTGAGCAACAAACATCCAAACACCCAAACATACATCCATCCAAACTTTCACATTTATAATATTAGTAGGAATCTAATTACATTAAAAAATGTAGTTTTTATTAAAATGTGAATTTAAAACGAGAAATAGAACGCCAGTCGTACTTCCGGTCTATTTTCCCTGAGTCAATCTCCAACTACCCCCTTATTGCTTTAATCGTTATTTATCAATTGGAAAAATCCATTCAAAATAATACTCAACACTGTCAAAACACCTAATTGTCCATTGATAATAAATATTTTCAAAATTTCCACAATCAAATTCACCCCCTAAAACTACCTTGAAATATGCAACAAAAAAAAAAAATTATTCCATTAATGTCCAAACTCCCAAAATGATGACGGCTGTATCGTTGGAATTACCCTCGTTGCCGTTGGAAATATGATTATGATGTGATTCAATCGATTGTCGGTCAATCGGCAGAAAAATGCCACAGTATAACAGTGAGAACATTCTGGTGGATATCCAGATCCAGCCAACATTGAAATAAACGGAATATTTTTCATATTAATGACCCAACAATATTTTGGCCCCTATGGCAAAACTAAAATTCCATTTCCATTTCCAATCCAATGTATATTTTAGACAAGGCGCATATTATCGAAATCGGCTTCGGCATCCAAAACACGATACAAACAATCAGACAGAGCAGAGGGGAATGAAAATAATTATGCAGTTGTCCCGTGAGTATATGAAATTGTATGACTTCCATAAATGATTGAAACATTTCAATTTTAAGCCCCTAGGCTGTTTCATAGGTATGCATTGAATAGTATACTTTTAGGTCTAATCGGATAGTGAAAATAATTAATGTCGGTTGTTCTTGTTATTGGGGCTTGGGGAGTTGGAGTTGGAGCTGGAACTCGAACTGCATTGTTCTTGTTCAATGTTGAAAACGTTTTATCTTTAAACGAATCGATGATTGGATTGAAAAATCATTTATATTTTGCTAAAACAAAAGGATATTGTTAGTGTGTATCTGTATATTTGTGTCTGTATATGGCTTTATTTGGCAGAAATGATGATAATTAAAATTGAATTCAATTCGTGACCAGACTGTGTTTTGAGGATTATCGAGGTATTATTTCATTGTTATATTTATTTACAGAAGATAATTGTAATTCAAATATTGTATCAAGCGATTAAAAGTATTGCATTTTCAAAGGATTGGAAATAATTTTATAATCTCACTCAATACTTTTTTTAAATTTTTACGGTATAATTTGCCAGTCAGGAATTTATTTAAGAACAAATATATGGGGTGTTTTTTAGAGGTGTTAATTTCCAAGTCGTCAATCATCTCTGGCTAACTGAGATATATAAGGCTAGCGTCTACACACTACACATACCCCCTTAACTTTCATATCAGATAACTTTCATTGCAGATGGCAGATGCGGATATGATGGTTGATATATAGGATGGTTGATGGACATGATGGTAGATCGATACGATGGTTGATGAATAGGATAAGAAGTAGATGAATCGGATGGTGGATGGATAGGAGGGTAAATGTATAGGATGGTAGATGTATATGATATATGGAAATGGTGGTTGATGGATTGGATTTTGGATGGATATGATGGTAGATGAATGGTATGGTTATTGAATTGGATATCATAGATGAATAAATTTGGATGGTAGATGAATAGGATGGTAGATGAATAGAATATTTCATGGATAGGATGGCAGATGCGGATTAGGTGGTTGATAGATAGGATGGTTGATAGATAGGATGGTTTATGGATAGGATGGTTGAGGGATAGGATGGTAGATGAATTGGACAATGAAAAAATTGGATGGTGGATAGGATGCAATATGGATAGGATGGTACATGGATATAATGGTAGATGGATGGGGTGGTAGATGGATAGAATAGTAGATGGATGGGATTGTAGATGGATAGGATGGTCGATAGATAGGATGGTAGATGGAAAGAATGGTATATGAATTATTAGATGGTAGATGAATTGGATAGGATTATAGATGCATATGATGGTAGATGAAAAGGACAGTAGATGGATAGGATGGTAGATGGATTTAATGGTAGATGGATAAAATGGTGGGTGAATTAGATGAATTGGATGAAAGATGAATTGGATAGGGTGGTAGATGAATAGGATGGTAGTCGGATAGAATGGTTGATGGATAAGATGGTAGATGGAGAGGATGGTAGATTAATTGGATGGTGGATGGATAGGATGCAAGATGTATAAAATGGTTGATGGATACAATGGTTGGTGAATAGGATGGTTGATGGATAGGATGCTATATGGTATACGGTATATGAATTGAATCTATATATATAAAAAGTAAACTATATTTTGTTGGTCGCCGATTCACGCCTTAACCCGTTTACCAATTTCAACCAAACTTTCACACATCTTTGGTATTGGTCTATATATGAATTCGGTGAAGTTTCGTTGAAATCGGTATGTGTGTTTTGTGCGTGCGTGAAAAATAAACTTATAGCTCACTTAGCAAAACTCAAAAATCATTTATTTGAAATATAATTCAGTCATAGTCGGAATTTTATAATATTGGATTTTTGTTTTTAGTTTTGAATTAAAAAAAAAGCGTCAATACTCGATACCCATACATACATAAACATTTGTTGTTGCTTTTGCTTTTTTTGTAGTTGTATATGGTTTATCGCTGTGTATACAAATACATCAAAGCATTATTGTGAAGCGTGAAATTTGATTTTCGAAAAAAATGTAGTCGTGACCTATATATGTATGTATGTACATATGTATATGTAGTATATCGTATATGTATATACATACATACCACTTATGATGAAGCCTGGTCGCTATGTTTTGAGTAGCAGTGAAACTGGAAAAGTTTTCTTGGTTGGCCAATAGATGTTGCATAGTTGGATTTGTGTCCAAGCGATGATGGTGTTTCGATGTGGTTAAGGAGTCTTTTGGTTACCTGCAGATTTAATAATAAAGCAATAAAGTTTCAATGGTTGTTTTTCTCTTTTTTTCATAAAATGGTAATTGTATGCGCGTTAACAGTTGGGGGATCATTACAGTTTTTAAAACATCAAAATCACGCTTTTTGGGTGTATGGCGTATGAGCACTTTTTGTATGTTGGTTTTTAAATAAAAATATGTAGTAGCTATGTACCTACATTCATACATAATAAATAAATAAATGGCATTTCTTTAAGTTCTCAAAGTAAAAGAATTGTTTGAAAATGTGCCAATGATATAATATACGTAAGATTTTATAGATGCGGTAATTTTGAAGAAGCAGTGATCCTGCAGACTTTAACTCTCTGTGACATTATGTTCGCGCGAAATTTCTCAACATGTGATAAAATTAAAGCCAAACATATGTATAAGACAAAAAAACACCAAACATAATTTCTTAGATATACTGACGATTTTATATAGTGCATCCCAGCCAACATGAATGTTTTTGTTTGCATCTTTTATTGGTTAATGTTCCTGGACCTACATCTATTTTGAGTTTAACAAGAGTATATGGGCGTCTTTGTCACACTTATCGTCATGCATGTGAAGAACTGCATTTACTTGAAAATGATAATCATTATGGAAGCATCCTCAACAGGTTTACTGATCAAATAAGAACAATATTTTCAATTATTATCAAAACATATTTTCCATCAAATCCGGTAGAATTGTGGCAAAATTATCGTGACTATATGACTGAAGATATCTTGAATAGAATGCGTCGTATTTCTAGAAATCAGGAATTAATCATTACGCTGGAAATGTATAATGAGGCATTAGTTATAATTGAAGATATTGTGCTTAACAATCTCAAATAAAACATTGTCCCAATTAGGTTTGCCTGCTCCTAATCGACCAATACATGATGCATTTAATCAAGAAATGCAACGTGAACAACAATATGATATAAATGAAATGAACACATTTATAAATTTGAATCTTCCCAAATTGAATCGAGAACAAAAAGTGCATATGATACCATAATTCAAGCTCTACAAAACGAAAGCGGAGGAATGTTTTTTTTTTTAGATACGCCAGGCGGTACCAGAAACACATTTTTGATTTCCTTGCTATTAGCGACTATAAGATCACAGAACAATATTTGATGTTGGTCGTACACCGCAATCTGCACTTAAATTACCATTGAATATGCAAATTAATGAAAATCCAACATGTAACATTTCTAAAAATTCTGGAATGGGAAGAGTTTTGCAACAATGCCAATTAATAGTGTGGAATGAATGTACAATGGCACATAAGAGATCGATGGAAGCTTTAGATAGAACTTTGAAAGATTTACGAAATAATCAAGAAATATTCGGTGGCGCTCTGATATTGTTGACTGGTGATTTCTGTCAAACGCTGCCAGTGATTTCCAGTTCAACTCCAGCAGATGAATTAAAGGCATGTTGGAAGTCATCCAGTTTATGGAGAAATGTTCAAACACTCACTTTAACAACAAATGTAAGAGAACAATTACTAAATGACCCATCGGCTGACGAATTTTCTAGACAACTACTGTACTGATAGGAAATGGACAAATTCCTATTGATGCTACTGCTGGATTAATCACTTTGCCAGGTATTTTTTTGTAATTTCGTAAAAACAAAAAAAGCAATTGGTTTCAAGTGCCAAACATTGCGCAAAATTATCGAAATCACAATTTTTAAGCTGAAAGATCAATACTGGCAGCCAAAAATAAAGACGTTGAATGCGGATATTTTAAGTGATGTGCCTGGTGAGATTGTGACGTATCAATCAGTAGATATGGTCACAAATCATGATGACGCTGTCAATTATCCTTGGATTTGCCTAGACTGTCGCCTCATCGTTTAAATTTGAAAATTTGTGCACCCATTATTCTTCTTCAGAATATAAATCCACATCGATTGTGTAACGGAACAAGATTAGCAGTCAAATATGTTATGAATAATCTTATTGAAGCAACGATTTTAAAAGGAAAATTTAAAGGTGAAGATGTATTGAATACGCGTATTCCAATGATTCCGCAATCAGAGACAATCATTGGAATTGTGTGAAATCGACCTAGAATATCCATGCTTCTGCCACGGACAGTTGTATGTTTCATGTTCACGTGTAGGAAAGTCATCAGTTCTGTTTATTTATACCACAACTCCGGGCAAAACAAAAAATGTTGTTTACGAAAAGGCTATGCGACAATAAAATAAAAAGAAGAAGAAATAAAATAAAAATAAATAGAGGGTGTATTTAAAACGAGTGTATTCTGCATTCTAATATTAATGTGATCTGCTTAGCGAAGCAGGCACAAGGTCCATTAACTAAATATTTTTTGCATGCCTTAGCTGTTTAAAGGGTGAAATGGGCTAAAAGAAAAAAAGTGGTATACGGTTTTTAAAAATCTTATTGTGTTTGATAGCTTTTACGTACTTCGATGCTTGAGTGATGCTATTTTTAACAAGCTGTTATAAACAGGAATTCTATTGGATTTTTGTTAATGTAATACACTCGGGTGTATACTTACTTTTATCAGTTTATTAAATTAAAAAAAAAATCCAGGTTCTCATATTTTACACAAATTAATTTGACGGTATAAATATAATTAAGAATTCAAACTTATCGCTTTATATTTAAAATGTTTATATCTATCATCGTTTATATCACCGCGCTATCTGCTCGGAAGGGCAGAACAACGTCTGCCGGGACAGCTAGTAGTATATAGATGAATTGGCTAGGAACGTTAATGGATAGGATGGTAGATGGATAAGATAGTAGATGGGTGGGATTGTAGATGTATAGGATGGTCGATAGATAGGATGGTAGATGGAAAGAATGGTATATGAATTATTAGATGGTAGATGAATTGGATAGGATTATAGATGCATATGATGGTAGATGAAAAGGACAGTAGATGGATAGGATGGTAGATGGATTTAATGGTAGAGGGATAAAATGGTGGGTGAATTCGATGAATTGGATGAAAGATGAATTGGATAGGGTGGTAGATGAATAGGATGGTAGTCGGATAGAATGGTTGATGGATAAGATGGTAGATGGAGAGGATGGTAGATTAATTGGATGGTGGATGGATAGGATGCAAGATGTATAAAATGGTTGATGGATACAATGGTTAGTGAATAGGATGGTTGATGGATAGGATGCTATATGGTATGCGGTATATGAATTGGATAGTATAAAGATGAATTGGCTAGGAACGTTAATGGATAGGATGGTAGATGGATAAGATAGTAGATGGGTGGGATTGTAGATGGATAGGATGGTCAATGTATAGGATGGTAGATGGATAGGATAGTAGATGGTAGATGGATTGGATTTTAGATGAATAGGATGATAGATGAATAGGATGGTTGATGAATAGGATGGTATATGGATATGAAGGTAGATGAACTGGATGGTAGATGGATACAATGGTAGATGGTAGATGGAAGATGGTAGATGGTAGATGGTAGATGGTAGATGGTAGATGGTAGATGGTAGATGGTAGATGGTAGATGGTAGATGGTAGATGGTAGATGGTAGATGGTAGATGGTAGATGGTAGATGGTAGATGGTAGATGGTAGATGGTAGATGGTAGATGGTAGATGGTAGAGATAGGATGGTAGATGGAAAGAATGGTTGATGAATTAAATGGTAAATAAATTGGATGGTAGATGAATTAGAAAGGATGGAGGACTCACAGGATAGATGGTAGATGGTAGATAGTAGATGGTATATGGTAGATGGTAGATGGTAGATGGTAGATGGTAGATGGTAGATGGTAGATGGTAGATGGTAGATGGTAGATGGTAGATGGTAGATGGTAGATGGTTGATGGTAGATGGTAGATGGTTGATGGTAGATGGTAGATGGTAGATGGTAGATGGTAGATGGTAGATGGTAGATGGTAGATGGTAGATGGTAGATGGTAGATGGTAGATGGTAGATGGTAGATGGTAGATGGTAGATGGTAGATGGTAGATGGTAGATGGTAGATGGTAGATGGTAGATGGTAGATGGTAGATGGTAGATGGTAGATGGTAGATGGTAGATGGTAGATGGTAGATGGTAGATGGTAGATGGTAGATGGTAGATGGTAGATGGTAGATGGTAGATGGTAGATGGTAGATGGTAGATGGTAGATGGTAGATGGTAGATGGTAGATGGTAGATGGTAGATGGTAGATGGTAGATGGTAGATGGTAGATGGTAGATGGTAGATGGTAGATGGTAGATGGTAGATGGTAGATGGTAGATGGTAGATGGTAGATGGTAGATGGTAGATGGTAGATGGTAGATGGTAGATGGTAGATGGTAGATGGTAGATGGTAGATGGTAGATGGTAGATGGTAGATGGTAGATGGTAGATGGTAGATGGTAGATGGTAGATGGTAGATGGTAGATGGTAGATGGTAGATGGTAGATGGTAGATGGTAGATGGTAGATGGTAGATGGTAGATGGTAGATGGTAGATGGTAGATGGTAGATGGTAGATGGTAGATGGTAGATGGTAGATGGTAGATGGTAGATGGTAGATGGTAGATGGTAGATGGTAGATGGTAGATGGTAGATGGTAGATGGTAGATGGTAGATGGTAGATGGTAGATGGTAGATGGTAGATGGTAGATGGTAGATGGTAGATGGTAGATGGTAGATGGTAGATGGTAGATGGTAGATGGTAGATGGTAGATGGTAGATGGTAGATGGTAGATGGTAGATGGTAGATGGTAGATGGTAGATGGTAGATGGTAGATGGTAGATGGTAGATGGTAGATGGTAGATGGTAGATGGTAGATGGTAGATGGTAGATGGTAGATGGTAGATGGTAGATGGTAGATGGTAGATGGTAGATGGTAGATGGTAGATGGTAGATGGTAGATGGTAGATGGTAGATGGTAGATGGTAGATGGTAGATGGTAGATGGTAGATGGTAGATGGTAGATGGTAGATGGTAGATGGTAGATGGTAGATGGTAGATGGTAGATGGTAGATGGTAGATGGTAGATGGTAGATGGTAGATGGTAGATGGTAGATGGTAGATGGTAGATGGTAGATGGTAGATGGTAGATGGTAGATGGTAGATGGTAGATGGTAGATGGTAGATGGTAGATGGTAGATGGTAGATGGTAGATGGTAGATGGTAGATGGTAGATGGTAGATGGTAGATGGTAGATGGTAGATGGTAGATGGTAGATGGTAGATGGTAGATGGTAGATGGTAGATGGTAGATGGTAGATGGTAGATGGTAGATGGTAGATGGTAGATGGTAGATGGTAGATGGTAGATGGTAGATGGTAGATGGTAGATGGTAGATGGTAGATGGTAGATGGTAGATGGTAGATGGTAGATGGTAGATGGTAGATGGTAGATGGTAGATGGTAGATGGTAGATGGTAGATGGTAGATGGTAGATGGTAGATGGTAGATGGTAGATGGTAGATGGTAGATGGTAGATGGTAGATGGTAGATGGTAGATGGTAGATGGTAGATGGTAGATGGTAGATGGTAGATGGTAGATGGTAGATGGTAGATGGTAGATGGTAGATGGTAGATGGTAGATGGTAGATGGTAGATGGTAGATGGTAGATGGTAGATGGTAGATGGTAGATGGTAGATGGTAGATGGTAGATGGTAGATGGTAGATGGTAGATGGTAGATGGTAGATGGTAGATGGTAGATGGTAGATGGTAGATGGTAGATGGTAGATGGTAGATGGTAGATGGTAGATGGTAGATGGTAGATGGTAGATGGTAGATGGTAGATGGTAGATGGTAGATGGTAGATGGTAGATGGTAGATGGTAGATGGTAGATGGTAGATGGTAGATGGTAGATGGTAGATGGTAGATGGTAGATGGTAGATGGTAGATGGTAGATGGTAGATGGTAGATGGTAGATGGTAGATGGTAGATGGTAGATGGTAGATGGTAGATGGTAGATGGTAGATGGTAGATGGTAGATGGTAGATGGTAGATGGTAGATGGTAGATGGTAGATGGTAGATGGTAGATGGTAGATGGTAGATGGTAGATGGTAGATGGTAGATGGTAGATGGTAGATGGTAGATGGTAGATGGTAGATGGTAGATGGTAGATGGTAGATGGTAGATGGTAGATGGTAGATGGTAGATGGTAGATGGTAGATGGTAGATGGTAGATGGTAGATGGTAGATGGTAGATGGTAGATGGTAGATGGTAGATGGTAGATGGTAGATGGTAGATGGTAGATGGTAGATGGTAGATGGTAGATGGTAGATGGTAGATGGTAGATGGTAGATGGTAGATGGTAGATGGTAGATGGTAGATGGTAGATGGTAGATGGTAGATGGTAGATGGTAGATGGTAGATGGTAGATGGTAGATGGTAGATGGTAGATGGTAGATGGTAGATGGTAGATGGTAGACCAAATAACTTCAGTTTTAAATCACATTACAAGCCAACAAATTATAAAAATTAAAGCACAGAAGAAAAGTGTGAAAAATTTAATTTTTATAGAATTTAAATACAAAAATGTAGGGGACTTTTTTTTTTTCTTAGAGCATTTTTATAGTTATAGTTTTGTTTTCCAAATAGTTATCGAGACCATCTTTACCCAGTTCACGACCAAAACCAGATTGTTTGAATCCACCGAACGGTGTTTGTGGTAAAACTGCATCATAGCAGTTAATCCAAACTGATCCAGCATCCACACTATTTGCGAAATGAATGGCCTTGTTGATGTCATTTGTGATGACTGCTGCGGCAAGACCATATGACGTGTTATTAGCTCTTTCAATTACTTCCTCAATTGAACTGAACTTGAAAATGGATTGCACGGGTCCGAAAATCTATTGGATTGGAAAAATTAAAATTATGAACATTTATTTAAGCTTGAAAGGTCTCACCTCTTCTTGTGCTATTTTCATGCTATCCTGAACATCGGAAAACACAGTGGGTTCAATGAAAAACCCAACATTTCCTAAGCGCTTTCCTCCACACTCAAGTTTAGCTCCTTCTTTTCTACCACTTTCAATATAACCCATAACCTTGTCAAACATTTCCTTGTCAACTTGTGGACCTTGAACGTTACCACTCTTAAAAGGATCTCCAACTTTGCGGTCCTTTGCCTTTTGAACAGCCTTAGCAACGAATTGATCATAAATTTTTTCATGGACAAATGTTCGGCTACCAGCACAACAACTTTGTCCATGATTATCAAAAAGAGCATTGTGGGCAACTTCAACGGCGTAGTCAACTGAAAAAATGAAACAAATTGTAAACAAATACTTCTTTTGAATTTGTCAGTTTATCATGAATTACTGTCAGAATCGTCGAAAACAACTACTGGGCTCTTTCCGCCCAACTCGAGTGAAACTTTCTTCAGATTTGACTTGGCTGCTGATTCCATAATGATGCGGCCAACTTCAACTGAACCAGTGAATGCAACTTTCTGAATGTCTTTGTGTAAGGCTATGGCAGCACCAGCTGTAGGTCCATATCCAGTTATAATATTTATCACACCTGC
This sequence comes from Platycheirus albimanus, assembly GCA_916050605.2. Classification (NCBI taxonomy): domain Eukaryota; kingdom Metazoa; phylum Arthropoda; class Insecta; order Diptera; family Syrphidae; genus Platycheirus; species Platycheirus albimanus. The sequence goes on along the minus strand of OU696696.1, from coordinate 7,598,491 downwards.
TGGAAAACCAGCTTCCTTTGTTAAAGCACCCATGTACAAGGCTGAAAGAGGTGTTTGTTCGGCTGGTTTCATAACTATCGTACAACCGGCTGCCAGTGCAGGACCCCATTTCCATGCCAACATTAAGAGTGGATAATTCCAAGGAATGATTTGTCCAACAACACCGATTGGTTCCTTTTTGGTTAGTGCAATGAAACTTGACACAGGTATGGTATCACCAAAGAATTTATCCGTCCATCCTGCGTAGTACTTGAGAACGTCAATGGAACAATCAATATCAAAGACGGCGGCTTCAAACGTTTTGCCATTGTCCATGACTTCAAGATTGGCTAAGGTATTTTTGTCCCTTTGCATGAGATCGGCTAACCTGAATAACATAAAAAGCAATTTACAAATACATATACTCGTACGTACAATGACTTCGTCTGTATTGATTTGATTTAAAAAAACTAAACCCTAAGACTCTGTTTTTGGATGTCAGATAACCTGGTTGAAACAGAAATCATCATGATAGGCAGTTAGGAATAGCAGTTAGAATAACATAGGGACTGGTCCCCTAGGTTGGGGGTTGTGCGTCGGGGTAGCTTCCGTACCACGTTAAAAAAAAGAGATTCCGAATCAAGGTGTTAACTTAAAAGTTATAGCCACAAAGCTTAAGGCTTGTCGCTCAAATCTAAGAACAAATATTTCATGAAATCAATATTTATAGTTTTGTATGGAAAGTGGGGGTCAGCCACTCCTGGATCCAAATATTTAAATTTAATTTAGAGGCAATTTACCTATAGCTTGTGTGAGCAAAATTTAAATGCTGTAGTTTGATCGAAACTGTCAATAGAGGTGGGGGTAGATTGGTGATTGTGGGCGTTTTGTGGGAAAATTCTATCGGTTCAAGAACTGATCCCTGAGAAAACCTGTAGCAGGTATAAAAGGGTTTTCTGATTCAACACCTTTTTGTCTAACATAGTTGACAATAAGAGTGTTTTTCAGTGGTTTATTCGACTACCTGTCAAAACTACCCAATTGATTTGGTATGAAAGATTTGAGAACGAACGTAAATCATCAATTTAATTTGTTACGCCAGGGTAATAGTCGATTAGAAACATTTTTGAAATGTCAACAATACAAACGAAGAATACGCAGATATTATTTACGTTTATGTGCATTGCAATGGGAGTTCAACTAGTGCTCGACAAAGATACCATGAACATTATCCAAATGGATGGCTTCCAAATAAACCAATGCAAAACACTTTTATTGTCAACTGTTGTGAGAAATATAGGTATAAAATTAGAAAACCCTTTTTTAAGTGCTGCAGGTTTTCTCAAGTATCATAAAATATATGGGATTGCCATGTTTTAAAACACACATGAAATAAAAATTAACAAAACCAAAGAAAAAGAAATCGTTTTTATTTGAAAACTTTGCAGTTTAAGGCAATAAGTTCCTTTTTGTCAATTTTTTCCTGTAGCAGGTTTTTCGAAGATCTGTATATTTTTCTGAAACCGTAACCATTAACGTGAGCCAAGGTATACCAAAGTACGCAAATCGCACGATTTTTTTCCTTAAAATATACCTAAGAATCATGCCCTAAAATATTGCCTGTATACCAAACTTAAACCTTCTATACTCTATTTAAGAAATTTGTTCAGTACAGGGAAGATATGACGTTTGCCTCTCAGTCTGGATATATTGGCTTGCATAAATCGGTCTTTAGTTAATGCTATGTTTTAGATTTATTTAAAATTACGTATCAGCTCAAATCTACACAAAATTAAATCAAACATACTCTTTCTCTTCTCTCTCTTGATTCAGCACTTCATTCAGCCACTAAAAAAAATGATTATTTTAAAATTGTCAAATTTTTAATTTAAATTGCTTGTGGTCGGTGAGTTTTTCGGTTATTTTATGGGTTATTTATGTGTAAAAACGAATTTATCCCTGTTAGAAATGCTAAACAAATTCAGACAGATAAAACACAGAATGAAATGGGCCAATTTGGACGAGCTATTTTCCGGAAACTTTGGCAGTAGAAGTTTGTGAAATTGAAATCGAGAAATGTAATGTCAAAGTTGACATACATACATGTCAACCTAAATCGTGTAGGTAATTGCTCGGTTTGACGGCTTTTCTTGATTTATAAATCATTTAGCTAAATCAGGCCGGTGGAGACATAGTATAAAGCTCTCACAGGGTTTCAGTACTTTGCATAATAAATTGCCGCAAATCGAGTAAATTGTACATTAGGGCTTCCATCTCCTGATTTAAAACAAAAAAATAAAAAATTATTTATCTTTTTCCTCACCACCAAGCGGTTATTCAGAAAGTATACAAAAATAAAAATAAATGACAAGCTGAAAATCAGCTGATATGCCATTTATTTTGAGAGTGTGACGCTCTCCCTTGTTTTTTAAACCCATTTAGCAAACACACCAACAAAATAAATGGCATACGCAGGAGGGATGGATGCCATCACAAAATGCACAGAGACAGAGATGTATATTGTACACGTATTCACAGACAGGAAAAAAATATTTCGAGGGTGTTTCAGCTTCAGGCAAGAGGAGTAACGAGTTGGCGCGGCGGTCTGTATTGGTCTGTGATCTGAACATAGAAATGCAGTAGCGAGATCCCTTTTTTAAATCATGGCAACACCTTTTAGATGTCCTTTATTTTGTGCGATGACGATGAGGGTTGTTTTTGTTATACCTACTTAGCAAAACGAAACAAAAATTAAGGCCCCGACCCCCGACCCATAGAATCCGTTGCGGCAACGCATCCGTCGACGTAATTACAACTGTAACCAAAACCAATAGAAGAAGAAATATATTTCTCTTCTTCAATGCCAAAACGAAACCACTTCAAATCGAAAAAAAATTGCTGTCAACCAGCTGTCAACGGATTGCCGGAGAAGAAAAAGTTAAAAGTTCGGATACTACTGTCGTTTTGCGTTGCAACATGCGTTGTCTATGGACCACTTCTCGTAAGAACGCGTGTATTTAATCGAGCTGTCAGTTGATTTGCCGGACGGACGGACGCAACGGATTCTATGGGTCGGGGGTCGGGGCCTTTACTGCTGGAACACAATAGAAAAACGCAGCCGGAACCGCAGCCGCAACCGTACCGCATGCCGTACGTACCTAATTAGAAGTGCCCACAATGGAGTCGTACGTACTCTACGTTTTTTTACAATTTCCACTGAGAAACATACATATATATGAATATAAAAGATGATAAAACATATATCGCATCATATATAGTCTTTTCAATAAATTTTTAATTACCTGACCTAATTTCTAAAAGGATTTTATTAGCACGTTGCTCTTTTTTTTTTTTGTATGGAATGTCAAAAATACGCACGTATTTATTAAAAGTTGGCCAACTCGTCCGTCGCGGTTTGCGGCTGCGGTTGCGGATCCGTCTCGTTGTGTTCACAACATTGAATTCGTGTGTATTCAATATTTTGACATGCGATACGGCTGCGGCTGCGGTTCCGGCTCCGGCTCCATTGTGTTCCAGCCAAAGAGGATATATACATAGAGTCCAATCTTGTGCATTGTTTTGATGTTGCCTACAAGCTACAGCTGTCATATTGTTCTTTTTGTTAAACATGTGTGTGTGCTACAACTGTCATATTGTTCTTTTTGTTAAACATGTGTGCGTTAACACCTTACTACTTACCTCATCGTTTCTTGTTGTTGTTTCGGACAATGAATACAATAGGAAAGAGACCACGAAAATTTTAGCAGAGGAGGATGGAACGTAGGAAAGATTGGACTCTATCTATATATCCTCTTTGGTTCCAGCAGTTATGGCGTTTTTAATTGGCAATCTGGAAGCAAAAAAAAGCAATCTGAATGCGTTCAATTGGGCAAAAATGACAGTTCTGATTCTGAAAAAAAGAGAAATTCTCTTCTGGTTTTAAAAACAGAATCAGAAGCAGAATCACTCACACATCCATAGATTTAAATGTCAGATGTCACACTTGACAAATGTCATATTTTTTGTTACACATTTGTTTGGAAATTATATCAGCAGTGAAGTGATTTTTTGAAATTGAAATAAAAAATTATAAAAATATAATCAAAATGGAAAATAATATTGAAAATATTGTAACAAGTGTTCCTAGTTTGTTAGAAACATTATTGGAGTCGTCTTCCTCATCTTCTTCATCAAGTGATGATGATATTATTGCAGTTGATTTTCTCCTGCAGGAGTTTGCCAAAAAACCAAAAGTGGAAAACTTCGTGGAGGATGTAGTGGACAAATATTGGGATGAACAGGTAATAACATAATTATTATTTATTTCCTGCAAGAGATTTTACTAAGTAAATGTGCATAAATATTCTTAGTTCCGCCAACAATTTCGCATACGACGGAGGACTTGAGTTCTTAACTAATAGATTTGAAATGTCTTCTCATTTCAAAAAGAAAGTGGATTGCGGTGGAAAGCAAGAAATTCCTGCCAAAGTACAAATTCTTGCGTTTCTGTGGTAAGTCCTAAAATATATTTGTATATTTCCTTTATAATTCTAACATATACATATGTATATGCCTAAACGTTTATAGGTTTGCTGGAAATAAGGATTCCTATCGCGAAGTTGGCAATCTTTTTAACATTTCTACTGCCTCAATGTTCAACATTTTGACTCGTCTTCTGGAGTTCTTTTTCGAAGTTTCTCCGAACTTCATTAAATTCCCTGCAACGGATGAAGAAAAGCAGCAAGCAACAGCGAAATTCGAACAGGTGAGTCACTACAACTTTAGTCCTTTTTTGTAGTTGCTTCTTACCAATAAACTCTACTTTAGATTGCTGGATTTCCAGGAGTGATAGGGTGCATTGATGGATGCTATATACATGTAAGAAAACCGGCACACAAAGTAGGGTCAACATATATCAATCGCCATGACCTATTATTTTTGACTCTTCAAGGAATTTGCGATGCTGATAAGCGTTTCATCGATGTGTTTGTTGGATCTCCCAGTAAAATTCATGATGCAAGGATTTTCCAATTGTCCTTTATAAGTCGTGATCTTCCTGACATTTGTGGGACAGAATATCACATACTTGGCGATGCTGCATACTCTTTACGGGAGTATATGTTGACTCCATATACCAACAATGGAAACATGACAAGATTGAAGCAAAGGTATAATAAAAAGCATAGCCAAACGCGAGTTAAAATAGAAAACTCGTTTTCATTAATAAAGACAAGATTCAGGCAACTGATGCGATTAGATTTTCATTCTGTTGAAAAAATGAGTAAATTCATCCTCGCATGTTGTGTCTTGCACAATTTGTGTATCAACGAAGGAGACATTTGGGATGAAGATATCAATCAACATCAAATCAACAATTTAGAAAATGAAGCCCGATCAAGCGAAGCATTATTGGAACGAGATAATGAGTTGCGCGCTTTAGGAGAAGTAAAAAGGACCAGGATTACAAATTTGTTACAGTAATATTGTATTTCATTTCCATTTAAATATCACATTTTTAAATATCAATTGACAATAACGTAAGATAATACATTTCTTATTCTAAGTAAACAAAAAAAAATCATTCTATGTAAAATAAATAAAAAATAAAAAATTCTTTCTATTATAAGGAAAACAAAAAACTAAAAATAACTTATTTCATTAAAACGAAAAATCAAAAGCTTTCACAGATAAAATGTTGAGAATTTTTCTCATCGGTTTGGTTTTCTTCTTGAAATTGGAATTAAGATGTCCCACGGTTGTCTTCCACCAGACGGGATAAAATGTCTGCAATTTTGTTTATAGCTTGCAGCTTTTCTTCATGGCGCCTTTCCTTGTTTTGTTCCTTAATTTTGAATCTTACTTCGCGATCTGTCATGATGCGCTCCAAAATTTTTTGTTTTTTCAGTGGAAGACTTGGCTGGTGGAGGTTTGGGCTTCTAGATTGAGATGTTCTGGCGCTGGGTACATCTGAAACTATTGTGTGATCCGGTGTGGCAAGTAGCTCCGAAGAAGGCATGGAAATGGATGGAGAAATAGTGCTTGAAGTGGATGGAGATGTAATGGAAGCTGAAGTTGATGGAAGATTTGTTAGAACAGGATGGTCTTCTATTCTTTGAATAATGCTTTCCTTTCTGAGCAGCTTGTTTGGCCCTACACACACCTCGGGCAGTATCGAGTCGTCAGCTTGGATGATCGGGTGCATTGACGACTCAAATGGAATCTGTTTCCTTACTGCCCCACTTCTCCGGTTATTTTGTATCACGGCTTTTGTTTTACCAATAACCGTCTTAAATCTACCCTCCACTTGCAAACCAGACAGATTAATGTTAAAATTTTGGTTTAGTTCCAGGGCGAGGAAGCACCACATGTCCTTTTTCTTCCTGAATTTTTTAAGTGGACCAACTTGGGAGTAGTATTCCTTGTAGCGCTGCAACATGAAGTGCGTCTGGTCGTCTGACCACTTGAAAATGTCTTAAACAATTATAAAATGTTAATTCCATACTTATTTAACATATTTACTTTGATCTTACTTGTTGCAGAAAATGGTAAGGACACATTGTTGGTTCTCGAAGGCAGCCCGAAGAACTCAGCTACATCTCCATATTGTACTGTAAACATTTCATGAGCTTCAAAAATTATTATTAGTGAAATAATGATTTATGTACTTCAGCAAGTACTTACTTATTCTATTTCGGAGAATTAATTCGTTAAGAGAATTAATATCCTGATTTTCATTTAAAATAATATCACAGCAGTCCAAATTCACTTCCTCCATGTTTGTAGCACAAAAACAAATGAAATTTGGCGCGAATACACATAATGTGACACATGTCAAATTCAACCAATACATTCACACCAAACTTCAGATTCTTCGGAATAAAAAAAATCTGTTCAATTGGGATTCCGAATCGAAGAACAATTCCGGATTGCCAATTAAAAACGCCATTAGTCTGCTTTTTGCAGTCAAACTGAAAGGTCATGGGTGAGGACAAATTTTGTAGAAAATCACAACAACAATTCTTGTGTACTTCAGTTTGGGTTTAATTTCAGAGGCAGGTTCTGTTTTAGTTTGCCATTAAGATTACCTGCAGGCATCATTGGTAGAAAAAAAGCTCCCTCATAAGGCATGTACTGAACGAATTACTTGAACAGAGTATAGTTCAAAAATTACGACTTCTAAAGAGTATACCTACGGGCAGACGGACACCGCTTAATCGACTCCACTTTTGATTCTGGAATAAAAATATGTATCTAGATCTACATTTTTCTTTACATAACAGTGTTATTTCTAGAAGTTTCATACTTAACACCAAATAAATAGAAACGACTTTTTCTCACCACTGTTAAATTAAGTAAGCAATGTGTTTGTGCAATCTGTAACACATTTCACAACTAAGCTAAAACCGCACTAGGTCACTAGGTGGAACTGCATTGCAACTGATACTTTGTATAAAATTATTATTCGTGTTAAACCACTTTAAACGGATCATTTTAGTTTTATATTAGTTTTAGAAAGAACACAAAGTTTATTAAAAAAGCATTCAAACAAACAAAAATCAACATTTATTTCAAAACCTTTGTACGAGTAGGTATATCTTGGAAAAATGAACACATTGCTTGAAATAAAGTTTTTTTTTTTGAAGAAGATATTTGATACCTCACTATCACTTCTTAAATTTGTTCCCTCTAGTATACTTTGAAATTTTTATTGAAGCTTAATGTACCTGAACAAACTGTAAAATAAATGCTTCTATCAAACTTATTATTTTATCAAATTTATATTCAGAGGTGTAAATATACTTAACTGTATATCATTCTTACGATCTTCTGTAACATATCGATTGTATAAAAATATATGCATATTATTTTAAAACTAAATTGTGGAGCAATTTCGAAAATCCATCCCTTTGAACAACTCATTATAATTCATGTACTTTCTAAAATAACCGCCAAAATAACCGACAAAAAGTGATGAAGGTATGAGAGGGTATGCCTGTCCTACGCACACTTTTGCAGTTAATGTCGTTTACAATAGCGCAGATTGAGAGTAAAATTAAGTTTTATTTGCTTAAGTTACACTATTTTATAATTTCTCTCTACCTATAGTGTTACAGGAATATATGTAGTTGAAATTATTATTATTATTATTATTATTATTATAATGCCGACCTACGGCCTGTCTTAGAGTGTGTGGGTAAATTTGTGTGTCTCGAAATCCAGCCTTAATGAATAAACGAAACAAACTTTGTATAAAAAAGGTAAATTTTTGAATCAAGTTCCCAATTTGTATACCGACAGAAAAATAGGGTTAACTCTTTTGAAATGGATCGCCGAGGGACAAGAAAAAATGTTGATATCTCGATGACTTTAATGAACTCACATTCTTCCTTTTTCTCCTTTTTTTTAAATAATAATGTGATTATAATTTTATTGTTGGTTCATAAAAAGTTAAAAATAAAATTTTAATCACTTTACTCTTGAGGTTATAATTTATTCTTATCTTATGTATAGGTATGCAATAATTTTGAAATGTCCAATTATAACGTGTCAAAATTTTAATAAATATTGCCCATAATTAAAATCATACTATGCCCCATGTACCGCACCCTCAACTTAACTATGTATGATATGATAAGAAACCGATATTGTTAGTTTTTGTTTTTGTTCGGATATAATTATGTGATTTTATCAAACCGGCTATACCTATATCCTTAAAATTCGATAGTAATCTTTGAAATATTTAAGAACAATAAACGAACAAATTCCATAAACATAACTAGATAAGGAAAATAATCTTGTTTTGTTTATGGATCTTTTCCGAAAATACCAATCAATTTTTAGATAAACACAAATCTATTTTAGTCTCAAAAAATCAAGATAAGTTTTTCTTAAGGAACAAATACCGGAATGAATTTTTTCGTTGGTTTAGCTTATGAAGGAGTAGCAACTTACCTTATAATCAAATCAGCACGCTTTTGTGATTCCATTTTCCGCCATTCTGAATTTAATGAAAATGCCTTTTTAGCTGCATTTACTGCAATGTCCACATCAGCCTTGAATTAAAAACATCAAATTAAAATAAATTCGGTTGAAAAATCGATAAAAAAATCTCACCTTATCACCTTCTGCGACACTTGTGATTACTTTTTCTGTAGCTGGATTAATTGTTGGAAACGTTTTCCCCGAAACAGCATCCACAAATTCATTATTTATGAAAAGCTAATCACAAGATAATCGATTTAAAAATTAAATTAAATATGTAAACATTAAATCTGCACAGCACATACCTTGGTGTAAGCAATTTGCTGTTGTGGATTCGACATCTTACTTCAAGTGGTATGATTGAACTGAGTATTTATTTTTGATGTGTTCGAACTTTTATGCTTTCTGGCTATAAATAACGACAATATTATTATCACTCTTGTGTTGATTGAATGGAATTAATATCAATTTAGTAAATACTAACAGCTGGCGACTCAGCAACCGGCAACCGCACCGCATCACTGACACAGTCGTCACAGAAGAACAGACGCACCATACAGGGTGTTTCATCATTTGCAGACAATTCTTTTTAAATGATTTATGTACCTATGAAGATATATAAAGTGCACGACTTGGTCGTACGAACTTGCTCTAATGTGTTACAGTGGTCTTGGGGCTTGAGATTTTGGAAAAAAAAAGCAATAAAAAAATCATATGAAATTTTATTAATCATTTAAAAATCAAAGTAGAATCGTTTTTTGGAGAAAATGAAGTAAGCCATTAGATTTCTTTTCCTTTTTTGAATTTTAAGGAATTTTTTTTTTTTTCAAAATCGTTGGAGCCGTTTTTTTCAAAAAGCGGTTTTTTTTTGAAACTCTTCGGAAACATATTCCAAATTTATTTTGAGTACCTATGTCAAAATCTAGCGGTTTAAAGTTCTTATCAGAAAACAAATTTTTTTTAAATTTTGAACAAATTGTTTTTGAAAAAACCAAAAGTCAAACATTTTTTTTTTGAAAATTAAAGAATTTATATTATTTTGTTTATAACAGAGCTTTTATATTAAAATTTTCATGAAGTGGCTTACGGGAACATCTGATTTAAGAAAACCGGTTCTATTGTAGGTACCGTTATAAGACTTTTCCTGAAAAATCTGTTAAGGCCAAAACATAAAGTTTACTTAAAAACTAACATTCAGAAAGTTTTATTAAAATCGTAGGAGCCGTTTTTGAGATAAATGAGTTTTTCATTAAAAATCATATGGCAGGTACCGTTATTTTTGGAGCTAGAATGCTAGTTCCGAAAACCCCTCTGTAGAACGTCATATTAATACTATGTACCAAGTTTGAAGCAAATCGGTCCAGCCGATACAGACAGACGGACAGACAGACAGAATGGTCGGACCCACTTTTTTTAATGTTATGTTTGATTGTCCAAAAAATATTTTTTCTTACGAATGCATAACTTGCCTTATAGTACATACCTATAATCGCAAGTAAAAATTGTTGTGTAATTTTGACATCACTCACCGAGGTTGTAAGAAAGTCTAAACTTGGTGTACCCTGACCAATGTTAACGGAAATTGCGCTATTAGTACTAATGACATAAAATTCGTGAAGTTTTTGTGATTGCGTTTAAATAAATTTGATATCTTGTCTCCGTTTTATAAGATATCTAGTTACTAGCCTCTTCCATTTTTCCTGTCAATGCTAAATTTTTCAACCTTCCCATACAAATTTTGTGCAGTAAGGTAATAAAAAAAAAAGGATAAAGGCCCTTATTGTAGAAATTTTTCTTTCTTAAAACATGTGCCAAAATGATTTACCAAATGATTGCCTACGAATTCGAAAACACCCTGTTGATACTACAAGCTACAAACACATAGATATTGTGTAGAGTGTAGCTACAAAAGAAGACTACAGAAATAGAAAGATTAAGATATAGATACATACACTCAGCGTCAAAAGTGAGAACACACACAAAAGTTTCGTTTGTTATACGCTAATTCAATAAAGTAACACAAATATTTAAAATTTAATGTCCGAGCTGTATGTTTGGAATCGTTATGTCTTCTAGAAACGCCGAAGTGCTTGTTGAAACCAATCCAATCAAATCTGTACTGTACTGGAAAATTTTATGTAATTTTTTCTGGCTATCTTCACTGCATTGGTTTAAGGATTCTATTTCACCTCCCTCAGAAAACGAGAGACAGTCAAGCGAATTAGCTTTCGAGGCCGAGCACAAAAAGAAATAAAATGTAGGTGTGCATCCGCATTTGACGCTCACTCTACGTAGAACGACTTTTAGGGGCGCTTTAACAAAATAACTATATGACCTGTATGCCGTTGCTTTGGCATTAACTGCATAAATGAGTTTGAGTACAAAGTGTAGTTGCAATAAAAATTTAATGTAGAGAGCAGCGTTTTTGCGAAGAAAATGACAGTATATATGGGCGTTTATGAAATTTTTGGTGGCGATTTCACAAGAGAGAGCGCCAAATTTAAAAAGAAATTTATTTTATGTGGTAGCAGATCTTGAATTTACCGATAGAGGGGGTTTGCTTGGAATTACCTTGAAATATGTACATAATTCGTAAAAATAATATTGTAAAAACAATTGTCTTATATAAATTATTTTAATTTAATAAATTTTTTTTTTTAAATAAAACAAACGAAATAAAACGGGAACCGCGAAAAAATCAAATGTCTAAGTTTTGAAAAGAAAATTAAACTGAGAAATCATTGAACCAGATAAATGAATGAATTAACAGTTTTCACTATATTAATGAGTAATGACTTTGGGGTGGAAGCATTTGGCAACTAACTTTGCGATTGCGATGGCTTATATAGGGTTTTTCAATTGGTGCGGGTAGATTTTGGCCGCCTGTTGCTGAAGTGCTGGTTTAATGACACCTGTCAAATGTGTTGTTTTTTTATTTCACTACTGATATCAATCGATTCAAATTTTGGTGTCCAAATTTGATACGACCTGTTCGGTCATTAATCAGCCAACACTCGTTTGTCAAAGGAACGCAAGAACAGACGAGCACATTATCGCGGTCCATCAAAGAGTATACAGCAGAACTCAAGGATGTCGATTCCTATAGCCGTCCACACGAACTCGACTTCAACCTACAACCGGACAAGATCCAAAGTGACCTAGGAGATCAAAGTTCATGATCAAAGACAATGCCGTTTGATCGTTTGACCGGAAGCAACGTTGATGAGTCGTTCACCGTCAATGGCGAGCGGTACAGAGCGATGTAAGATGTTACAAACTTTGTATGGCTCAAAATCAACCATATGGAACTACGTTCCCTACAGCGGATGCCACGATTGACATTCTGCATGAGTGATTTGAAGGCAAGGTTATCGCTTGCAAAGGTGATATGAATCGGTTCCTATGGTCATGAGATTTAAACCCGCTAGACCTTTTCTTGTGGGGTTTCCTGAAGTCGAAGCAGCAGGTTTATGCAAATAAACCATAATATCAACCGATGTCCTTGCATAGATGCGGATCTATGTGGAAGGGTCATGATGAAAAAATGTTTTATCTTTTAAAATAAATGTAAACTTGGGGCCATTTCAAAAAGGCACGGGCAAAGGGCGAAAATATAAAATAGGGGCCCAGAATAGGGTTACCAAAAGGGGTATTTTGACCCGAAGACTCCGGGAATCCAATCTATTCTCCGGGTTCCGGGTTTGGCCAATATTTCTCCGGGTTGAGATATTCCACGGTCAAGCCTCATTCCGGACGCCACACATGCCAGCTACTGGCTACTGGCTCCGTGGAATAACTCCCCAAGAAACAACTCCCCAAAAAACAAAATGAAATAACCCCCCAAATTGGGGCTTTATTTCATTATGAAAAAAGTCCCCAAATTCGAATATGAAGTAAGTCCCCAAAAAATAATGAAATAAGTAGCCAAAAAATAGTGAATAAGTCACCAATTTAAAGAATTGTCTTTAATTTTGTATTTTTACTTGCGATTATAGGTACTATAAGGCAAGTTATGCATTCGTAAAAAAAAAAAAAAATCTAACAATCAAACATGACATTACGATGATAGAGAAGTCGAAAAAAGTGGGTCCGACAATTCTGTCTGTCTGTCCGTCTGTCTGTCTGTCTGTCTGTCCGTGTGTCTGTCTGTATAGTTACCTACAGCCTAAACGGCTGGACCGATTTGCTTCAAACTTGGTACATAGTATTATTATGACGTCCTACAGAGGGGTTTTTGGAATTAGCATTCTAGCTCCAAAACTAACGGTACCTGCCATACGATTTCTTGTGAAAAATTAATTTTTCTCAAAAACGGCTCCTACGATTTTGATAAAACTTTCTGAATTGTATTTTCTGTGCAAACTTTATGTTTTGGTTGGAATAGATTTTTCGGGAAAAGTCTTATAACGGTACCTCCCATAGGACCGGTTTTTTGAAATCCGATTTTCTCGTAAGCCACTTGACGGATTTCGATGAAACTTTTTATGTAGAAGCCCTCTTATAAAAGAAATAATATAATTTCGAAAATTTTTCAAAAAAATTTTTTTTTAGTTTTTTAAAAAAGTTTCAAAATTTTTTTTTAATTTTAGTTTTTTCCCAAAACGGTTTAATCTGCAGTTTTTTAATTTTATTTTTCTGATAAAAACTACAAAGTGCTAGAAGTTGGCATACTAAAAAAAAATTAAGAATATATTTTCGAAAAGTTTTTCAATAAAAACTGTTTTTTTTCGTAAAAATTCAAAAACGTAAAAGAAACCTGATGGCTTACTTCATTTTTTCCAAAAAACGGTTCAGGTATTGATTTTTAAGTGATTTATAAAATTTCATATGATTTTTTCAACGCTTTTTTCCCAAAATCTCAAGCACCCAAGACCATTTTAACACATTAGAGCAAGTTCGTACGACCCAGTCGTGCACTTTATTTTAATTGTCTTAAAAAAAATAAATAAATTCGCGCGAATTTTCACTTTCATTTTTCTTAAATCTCAGAAACAAAAACTTATTCTGCTTTCTTTTCTTTTCTTTTCTTTTCTTTTCTTTTCTTTTCTTTTCTTTTCTTTTCTTTTCTTTTCTTTTCTTTTCTTTTCTTTTCTTTTCTTTTCTCAAATTTAATTTTTCACAATTTTTTTGGGGACTTATTTCATAGTTCAATTTCAATTTTATGATGAAATAACTCCCCAAATTAAAAATGAAATAAGCGCCCAAAAAACATGAAATAAGTCCCCAAAAATGGGGAGTTATTTCATATGAAATAAGTCCCCAATCTCATACAAATTTTTGGGGGGTTATTTCATTTTTTTTGGGGAGTTATTTCTTGGGAAGATATTTCACGGAGCCACAATTAATACATGTAGTAACTTGCTTGCTTGACTTGAATACCTAAAAAGCTCTATATACCAAGTTTGAAGCAATTGGGCATACCTGTTTGGGTTGTAGCTTGTAGGTATCTATACATACAGGCAGACAGAGAGACAGACGGACAGAATTTTTAGACCATCTTTTTTCGTCTTTGCTATTTATTTGGCCCTACGTCCTAGCTCCCAAATCGGATAACTCCCACGAGGCAAAATGAACTAAGTCCCACCAAATTTTGTAGTGGGATTTAGTTCATAATTTTGGGAGAAAATTCAGTTGGGGCATAGTTCATTACGAACTTATTCCCAATGAACTAGGCCCAAGGCCCAACCCATCAACCAGTGGGAGTTAGTTCATATTGTGCACAAAGAAGAAGTGGCGCTGTTTTCGTGCTGAATGTTTGTAGGCAAAATATGATAAACCTGTAAGAAATTTAATTTTTAAAAAAGAATTGAAACTTAAGTAACCTAACAGAGTAACGAATAAAATAAAATTCGTGCAGTGTTTGGAAAATTATTTTGGTAAAAAATCGCATACTAAACAATTTAAATGGAACAAAAATTATATGAAAATTTTTGTTCCCTTTAAATTGTTTGGTATGCGATTTTTTACCAAAATAATTTTCCAAACACTGCACGAATTTTATTTTATTCGTCACTCTGTTAGGTTACTTAAGTTTCAATTTTTTATTTTGTTAAAAATTCCATTAAAAATTGTATACTTTTTTCATTCCAAAGCATTAATTTTTGTTTTATTTTCCAACGACTGGGAGTGGGAGTTAGTTCATTTGGGAAAAACCAACAATACTCAACTCTTGGGATTTAATTCATATTTATGGAACTAAGTTCATTCTACATTTGGGACATAGTTCCTTAAAAATATGGGAGTTAGTTCACATGAACCAAGTCCCATATTCGGTGGGAATTGGTTCATTGGGAGCTAGGACGTAGGGCCATTTATTTCTATAGAACGTTCTACCAATGGCTGGGTGGTCGAGTCTGATTTGCCATGCAAATTTCACTTCTACTTATGGTATTTCGCTGAAAGGAGAGACTGTGAATTATAAAGTCAAAAGTTAAAAATACTTGCAAATGTATAAATCTTTTTGAGTGATGAATTTATTTGACTGCTCTTTTGGTTTAGGTACTCGGAAGTGGTCGGCAGTCCAAATCAGCGGTGCGGTGGTAGTCGGAATTGCCTTAGTAGAGTGCAATGGCTGTGTTGCGTCATTGGCTGGTTTCTAATATAAAATCATCATGGTGCTTGGAGGCGATGGTCGCCACTTGATGGTTTTAATACAAAATCATCGTGGTGACCGGTGGCGGCAGTCGTTGGCGGTCGGTGGCAGAACAAAATGAGTAACTTCGTTACAACCCGATACAACTTTGTCGAAAAATGCTGGGAGGGAGTTCTCATTATTTCGATATGGTTCTCCTTTTATTAGCAGTACAAAAAGCTAGAGTGCATAGGTTAGTTCGCATCCATGCAAAGCAAGTAGATAATGCATTATACAAACAATTTATTAAAACAATCACACATTAAATTGCGATGATAGGGAAGTCGAAGAAGTGGGTTAGACAATTCTGTCTGTTTGCCTGAGCTGGTTCGCTTCAAACTTGGTACACCGTATTTTTAGGACGTCCTACAGAGGGGTTTTTGGGATTGGCATTCTAGGTCTAAGTCTAACAGTACAGACATATAATTTTTAATGCAAAATGGCTCCTTTGATTTTGATTTTGATTCTAGATAGTGTTTTTTATACAAATTCTATTTAGTTTACCATTTTTTCCGGTTAAGTCTCGCACAGAAACTGTTTTCTTTTTAATTAAATTTTCTCGTAAGGTACTTCACGAATTTCGATAAAATTTTGTATGTTAAAATTCTTTTATAAACGAAATGAGGTTTTTTTTCTTCAAATGAATTTTTTGATATTTTTTTAAAATAATTTAATCCTGGAATACATATTTCTTAAACGGTTTGATATGTGGTCCAAGAGTATAGCTTAATTCTTGAACAGATAAGATCCACCCACAAACAAGCCCACAATCGCCATTCTAGCTCAACAACCTTGGCGCAGGTACTTTGCTTGCCGAGAGTTATCAGGAGACACGGTTGGCAAAGGTTCTTTAAAAGCTAGAATGCCATCTGTAGAATGTCCTTAAACAAAAATCTTGATAAAGTGGTAGTGCCCCCATGGCGGGCATTGTAGTTAGTGTGTCAGACTGCTTTGTAGGAGGCTCCAGGTTCAATCTTCAATTCCTGATACCAAAAAAGTTTTTCTCTAAGTAGGTACAGCCTCTAGCAAGGACGTGGCTAATCTTTCAAAAATAAAACTTGTCGAGAAGAGTGCTTCCTCTTTGTCGTTCCGATCCTTTAGATGATACCTACTTTCGACACTAACAAGTTATTGCAATTTGAACATAGTCAAGCAATACATCAAAATGTTTGTTAGAAATCAAATCGATATAAAAAAGAAAGATAGATTTGATGACTTCCGCATCTACTAAATAAAACATTTCACTTTAATCAAATCGAAAAATGCATGAAATCTCTGTGAAACTTTGTTTTTGTGTCAATTTCTAACCTAACTTTGGAAAATTATTTATTTCAAATTCTCTACTGCATTAATTTTGGTGCACGTTCCAAGCCACAAGAATACTTCCATACACATAACAATTTGTCATCATCTCGATTGAATTCCCCAAAAAGGGGTCAATTTGAGATCAAAATAAAGAAATATCTTTATGCAATGAAGAATGCTTCCCAATAAATGAAAATGATTCACTTCTCCTTTCGATTGAACTACCTACTCCTATAGCATTATGATGGATGGCACATCTTCAATTCCGAACGCATCATTTCAAAAATGATTATATTGTACATTGTACAGTTCATTGTCATCTGTTCCGCACATAGAGACGACATAAGACAATGCATATAAATTGAACCAAAGACAACATTGGGTTATTGCAAATATTTGTACAAAACGAATTGAGCCTGGGGAAAAATACCAAAGCCAGGATGAGATATGTTCTATATATGGATATAACACACATTCCCATAGCAATTTTGGTGTCAAAAGACAAATGAAACGGTTCGTCTCGGCTCGGCTTGGATTAGTTTGGTTTGGCTCCCCTTTGGAGCCAAACAACAAACAAAATTGTCTAATGCATTTGATTCCGATTAGAAGGACTATGGCCAGGACCACATCAACCTTCAACCAGCACCTGCACCTGCACATCAAGGAGTCTTATTTCAAGCTCATCTCACCACAGTATACGAGATGAGAAAATATATTTATAATTAATTCATTGATGAAGGACGAGTGATGAAACCACTACCACCAGAAACAGCAGCAGCAGCAGACAGACAGACAGTGAGAGACAATTTAGGGGTAGCATCAGTATCAGTATCATCAGGAATGTTGGACGAAGCTGGAGCTGCACACAATCCTTGCCAAAGAAGAAAGATATTATCTAATGAGAGCAATGAGATAGATGCTCACAAGCATTTATTCCTGGCATCCATTTCAAAGGATATCTTTTATGTAGTATATTTCTTTGAGTTTAGTGTCGCATCCTTTGGGTGTTATTTTTCGTCTCTTCAAGTTGCTATACCTAGTTGGTGATGTGATGGCGATGGCGAGGCGATGGTGATGCCGATTTAGGTGACGAATCCTATTATTATTATTATAGAGATTATTTATTATATTGAGTGGTGCAAAATCAATAGATCCACCAGAGAGATAAATAGCAGCATCCTTGATGCAAACACATAGAATTGTTATAAGAGTGTTCCTTTATTCCGTATACCTCCTATACCATTCTTGACTATACTCTTTCTCTTGTGCTGTGTGACTTGAAGTGTGATTGGCATGCACAATTGAATCCGAATTGTATCTCGAAAGCTTGTCACTTCTTGTCATTTTGCTTGTGTTCGACATTTTATTACACAGAAATAATGCAGGCGATACCGTTTTGGAATTCCCCCATATCACACTCATCATACCCCTTCACTCACTCTATCACACATATTTTTGATGAATATGGAATAGGAATAGAAATATGGAATATGGAATAGGGGATGGGTTTGAATTGCTTTCGGGGTGAGAATTTATTCCATTTGTATGCTGATTTGATCGTTTATAATAAACTACCGTTATGTTGATGGATTCAAGGTTTGTGGAAAAGGAATTATTCTTTATTATATAGTTTGTTGGTTGAGTGGTTTTTTGGATAGAAGTTGAGTCTTACTCTTAATTCAACTGCATAGAGGTATCAAGGTTTATAAAGGATTTATTTGGCTTGGTATTTCTTATGTCGTTTTTCGAGATTTGTGTTGGAATGCTTTTTATGCAGTTAGGTACCAACAATAAATCAACAACCATACTGCTGAATACAAATGAAGATTTGAGGTTAGAAATATTTTTATAAAATATTAGTATACATCAGTCAAGGGGGGACGCAATTAATGTAGGCTGCAAGGTTGTTCGCACCATCAGTATCGTATTGATTAAATAAGTAAAATGCCCACCCTCAATCGCCTATGGAATCTCAATCAAACTTAATCCCAGTGAAGTGTCATTAACCATTTGCTTGTTTGACAATCTTGCACTTTTATAAATTCTTGATAACTATAGATAAGAATTCCACATTCCTAAAATATATTTTCATTAAAAGGGTTTGAGTAAAAATCACTAAATGCTCAAAATCAAAACTCTGAACATTGAAAGGAAATCTAAAGCCCTGAAAATAAAAAAAAGTGAATGGATACAGAATATCAGTAAAAAGCTTATTGCCTTTTTGACTGGTTAGCGTTTTTTTGTTTTTTATCGACATGGGTAGGTTTTGGCGGCCATGTTGTTTTGATGACATCTATCAAATGTGTTGTTTATTAGTCATCAGTTACTTACTTACTTACTTACTTAAGGTGGCGCAGACAGTCCATTGTGGACCACGGCCTCAACCAACATTCCTCGCCAGCTAGGCCGGTCCCTAGCCAGTGGCCTCCAGTTGCGCACACCAAGTTGGTTGAGGTCGTTTTCCACTTGATCGCGCCACCTTAGATGGGGTCTTCCAGAACTGCGTCGGCCCTCCGGGTTGGAATTGAAGACTCGTCGGGCAGGAGCGTTTTCGTCCATACGCTCCACATGACCCAGCCATCTAAGCCGCTGAATTTTCAGCTTCTTAACCAAGTCAATGTCGCTGTATAGCCCGTACAGTTCGTCATTGAATCTTCTCCTCCATACTCCATTGATACATACAGGCCCGAATATCACCCGAAGAATCTTTCTCTCAAAGCACCCCAGCCTGTATTCATCCGATTGTGTCAGTGTCCACGCTTCTGCCCCATACAGCAGGACTGGGATGATAAGGGTCTTGTATAGTGTCTCCTTGGTCCTTTGAGAGAGGGCTTTACTACTAAGATGCCTTCTTAGCCCGAAGAAACAGCGATTGGCAAGAGTGATTCTTCGACTGATCTCTTCACTGATGTTATTCTGAGAGGTTATAGTGGAACCCAAATAGACAAAGTCCTTGACAACCTCAAAGTTATATCTGTCCATTGTGACGTTTTGTCCGAGCCTACGGTGATGATCTACTTCACCCGAGGACAGCATATACTTTGTTTTATCTTCATTTACAGCCAGACCCATTAAAGCCGCTTCCACTTCAATACTGGCGAATGCTCCACTGACAGCGCGCTTCGTTCTTCCAATAATGTCAATATCATCAGCATAGCCAAGTAATTGAACGGATCTAAAAAAAATCGTACCGCTGGTGTTGACATGGGAGTTGCGTACGATTGCAACACACTGTGATGTGGATCACACTGTGAATTCCAGAACACGGTGGCCATCACCTTTCCGGCCGATGGAACAGCCTACGCCTTCTTCAGAGCTCATTGGCCGGGTTCAGTTCACTGTTTCGATTGTTCCTTGGCCTCTGTTGTGTACAAATGAATCCATGTTTCGTCAAAGGTCACAAAACGACGCAAAAAATCCTCTGGATTGCACTGACACAGCGCCGATGTTGTCTCACGGTTGCGTTTGTTGTCTAGTGTGAGCACACGCGGCACCCATAGCGCCGACAGTTTTCTCATGCCCAGTTCTTCGTGAAGAATATGATGAACCGTTCCTTCTGCTATGTCTAGAGTCTCAGCTTTCTGTTGAACCTTCAATCGGGGGTCTGCCAACACGAGATCGTTGATTTTTTAACGTTTTTCTCAGTAGTAGTCGTTTTTGGGGCACCTGGGTGTGGCTCATCAAAAATCAACGCGAGGTCACGAGCAAACTCGTTGAACTAATTCTTGATGGTCGAAGGAGAAGAGTCACCGTACACAGCTTTTAAGCGATCTTTAATTTCGGTGCACGTTTTCCCTTCCAAAAACAAGAATCGAATCACCGAACGATATTGCTATCAAAACAAAACTAATGAAGGCAATTGACTGACACTTTGACAGTAGGCTTCTAAAGGAATGATTATATCACTTAAGAGCCGTGGAGAATATTTCCTAAGATTTGTAGGAATCCGAGAACCGAGACCTTTTCCTTTTGTCTTAAATATGACAACCTATGTTTAAGCCTTTGTCCTTGAGAAATGTATCAGTAACACATCCCGATGCGATGGTTAATATGTGCTCAAAAGTGATTCCAATGCTTCAGAGCAGGAGTGATAGTTAAAGTTTTGTTCAATCTTTTGTGCAAGTTAGGAGGATTGCAGAGTCATTCCTAGACTCGAATTTGAGACATGCTTGCTGTTCGTTTTGCATGTACATGGTTACATTGTTATATTTATTTTGGCTGCTCTTGGGATTCCGAACGGCAGTACCTTTTCAATGTTTAGCTCTGATGAAAAGCATTCTTGAATTTTTTTCTTAGGACGACCAGCTCTTTGGACTAAAACCTTGCTTTTCTTTTGACTATGGGGTAATAAATGTCTGATACATCGGCCCAAAGAATGGAATTTGGAAAATGTTACTTGCGTTTTCGACAAGCTCCTACAAAGATTTCGATTGCGCCTTTGTGTTTCAAAGTTAAAAAGGAAGGAAAAAAAGCAAAACCATGCAAACAATACATACAAAAAGAAAATTAGGATAAAGAAGGAAAGAACTTTCAGTGATTTCCTATGAACAAGCTGTCGAAAGTCTGCCTGCTGGGAAGAAAATTTGAGACATAGTTGTGTGTTGGGCTAAGATATCTAAATTGTTTATTATCTTTGGTAATACGATCAGTTGGTACTAGTGAAATTTGCTGCAGGATATTTATTTGGGCTAATGATCACGATAGCTCAAATTCTTTCTGGTACCATCGTGATCTCGCAGCAAATGCGAAAAATTGTAGAGCTCCATGTCCGTTCAATGCTGCCTTCAACTGAAAGGCAAACCTGATGACAACCATACTAATCCTCTTTTTGTAAATACCACAAACAGAAACCTATCGTTTCTCTTCGACACGGGAACTAATATTTCTGTTATTCCGAAAAAATTAAATAAAATTGGCAAAAGAGATGATCCAAATTGTACGCAGCAAATTAAGTATCACTCTGATCTCAACTGACGGAAACAAGTTGGATTACGATGCCGACATCCTTTCAAATGAAGTTTTGTGATTGCCGGCGCGGCGTATCATAAATCAAGACCGATAATAGAAGCGTACTTGTTGAAAGATTTCTGCATTAAAGTTGATCTAAAACAACGCCACATTAAAGCTCAGCAAACATCCACTCCCACCATCGGATACGTCATCAAAAGTTTATTAATCTAGCTCACCAATAATAACCTATGAGATGTAATTCCAAGAGCTGCTTGATGAGTTCTAGCATATAATTCGTAATACCCTATAGCAGCAATAATTTTGAAATTCCTTATAGAACAAAGTATCCGCTGTCCTTCAAAAAGTGCTTGGGCCAATTTGCTGCATGTGGTTCCGAATAAAAACGGCGAGTTGAGTCTTTTTAGGGACTTTCGATCGGAGACTAAAACCTCAACTTCATTTCGTATCGAAAAGTAAATTAAATGACTTCACCGACCTTTTGGAAGACGCAAAAGTTTTTTTTTTTTATAACGCCAGAAGTTCTGCTCCACAAAACTCGATACTGATTTGTAGTAAAATGTGAAGCTTATTTTTAATGCACTTTAAATTTAAGTCCAAAGAAAGTCATTTCCATAATATCCCCCATTATTTTCAGTCTTCCATTTTGAATTTCTCAAATTATACTCAAAATCTCTCAACACTGATTTTGCATACAAAACAACGATATTAAATTTTTGGAAAAAACTTCTATTTAAAGCGACATTTGATTTGAAAAGTATACGTACTTTCAAATCCACAAACTTTTCTTAAAACAATTTTGTTTCTTCAAACTCACAAGCTTTTAATAAAGAAAATATCTTTAAAGTCTCAGCCAGATCTATTGTCGACATTTGAGCAGGTGGTACCCTAAACACAGCCTCTTCCAATTTGTCACTCTCCCCCCAAAAAGGCCTTAATTCAATTTTAATCCCAAAACTACCTGCTGCCAAACAGAATGTTTCAAAAGTCTGCTTGCATTTAAAATGTTCATTCAAAAAATATAATATTATGAAACACCTTAATATTATGTTTCATACATAAAATATAAATAATTCCATACCACTTATGTATAGACTGACTGAGTTAAAGGATAATAATATTACGTTTCAGTATTAAAGTGCTTAGGAATTCAAAACATCCAAATTTCTACCAGGAACCTGGAGTGTACGAGCGAGCAGGTACAGGTACAGGTAAAAGGTATGTTAGTTATATTTATGTGTGAATAAACTGTTCATATTCGGGTTATAATTGAAAACCATTTTTGGCTTATGGCTCTCTGAAGAACATTTCCAAATTCCCATAATGTAGTGCTATATAATATAAGCAGTACTCCAGATGTTAAAATATGGATAAAACTTTTCATTTTATTGTTTTCTATAGACGAAAAAAGTACACATACATGCACCTTAGATTCACGCACACATATCACATAGCCTATAGGCCATTTGAACTCAACACGTTATAGGTAGGTTAGGTATGTATGTATATGTTAAATATTATTATCCATGGCATATTTCGAAAACTGAAGTTTTTGGGGCTCACCAGATTAAACCAAATCACTTCAAATTATTCATGCATTAAACACTTAAATAAAACAAGGAATCCATATATACACGAACACGAACACGTATTGTATTAGGTTTTTCAGAGATCCTTCCTCTAAGACTTCGCAACGAACGGACTATGACGATTATAATAGGGAAAGTAAGATAGAAAGAGAGAGAAAATGTAATCATCATATTTCGAAGCAGAAGTTTTATGAAAGTTCCTGCTAACTTTGCTAAAAATATAAAAAAATACCACTGAACTAACCTCCTCCTCCTACTTCATCTTCATCCGACTAGTATACTGACTCCCTGGAGTGGTATTATTAAGAACCCAAAGTTTTCAACAAAATTGGCTTGGCTGGCCTAGCAAATTGTATATGTATATGGAAGAAAAAAGGAGGAGGAGTTGTTAGAAGTGTACTTCTATTATTGCCACTCCATTTGAAGAAAGATTTAAACGCTCGCCAAGCCAATGGCACGTATACCACAACCCAAAACGTCCATCGTCCATGGTCGTCCACCTTGTTTTGTGGTTGGAAATTATTGGTGGTCTCCTCTCAATATCAATAAATATTTGACCGAAAGGCCTTTACACGAAAAATAGCAGCCGTTTTGTTGCCAATATTTCGGATATATTCAATATTTGCATCCGTAAATAATATGCGCTATCGTTGATTTATTGGAGCTCGGTTACACACTTGATAGTCTGCCAGGGACGTTAAATGGTTTCAAATAAAGCATAATTTCGGCTCAAGCATCACTAAGCACACTCAATGGATATATACTTATTGAATGTCGAAGCCGAAGCCGAAGCCGACTCTTACAAATAAACGCGTCTAGCTGCATAGTATCGAAATAAATCAACTTCCGCAAGCACAATACAAACAATTGAAAACGCTAGGAAGAAAAACAAAAAAACAAACACACACAAACAAAAAAAAAAAAAGCTGAAGAAGAATGGCTTTAGTTACTTCTGCTATTGATTTAACCTCCCTGCATTTTTTGGCATTTGGCACACAAAAACCAAACTCACTGCATTCCTCTATTAGCCAGGCCAGCCGCCATCGCTTTCGCCATCGCCATCGCCATAGCCATAGACCATAGTGTAAACAAAGTTTTTGCCCCCTAAGACCCGACTCAACTATATGCTACTGTGAAGTGACTGTTTCAACAGAGTCAGTACTGGTATAGTCCCCGGAAAGGATATAACCCAGCCAGGGCAAAGGTTCGTCCTTTTTACGTTTGACTTATTTCATTTTGTTGTGCTGTCCCGTGTCCCGAGTCCCGAGTCCCGTCTGTGTGTGGAGTTCTTTTGGTCAGTATTGTAACATTTGCTTTCCGAATCACTATTCGCCACTACATGTGAAATGAAACAAGGACATCACTTGATTTAAATTCCCAAAACCATTGACCGGGCCATAATATTAGTATGCTGCATTGCGAGCGAAATATTGTAGTTATGGCATATATACCGTTTTGGGTATATTTAAGATTTATATATAACCAAATTTAGAAGAAGAAGTATTTCTCTCGTCGGTCGGTCGTCCGGATTGTGCTCTGTAATTTCTATAGAAAAGCAGGACAGGACAATTTGAAATTCATAATTTTGTCTTTTCTCTTGTTCTGTTATGTTGTGTGAGTGTTGTGTCCCTGAATCACTTTAAAGAATGAATACCAAATGAGAGGACACAGGGGTGGGAGTATATATGTATCAGAAGGTGTGATGGCTGTCGGTGTCGGCTTGGGTCGGTGTGTGATGGTTGATGGTACAAGTTTGGTTGGTGTTGGTTTGTACACTCTTTGAAGGATTTGCTGGCATTTGTCCAACAAAATCTGAAATATTTTCGTTTCCGGGACGAGAACATCAAAGGCAGGCACACTTTCACACCATGTTTAATGTGTCATCCATTAAAATGTTGTGTGCCTTAAACTGTTTGTGTCAGGTTTTTATGGCCTTACGTTGTTGGATGCCATATTGTTGAGTTTATTTTTTTATAAATTCTGTCGGGCCGGGCTTTTTATTTGAGTGTCTGCTTTGTTTGATTTTGCTTTGGTGGGTTTTTTTTTTTGCACATTCGATAAAACCTTTTGATATGATGGCTCAATTTTTTTTTCTTTGTTGTTGTTGTATTCTGTGTTTTGGTCTCGGTCTCAATGGGGTCTAACAACTTAATTTATGTAATTTAAGCGGGATATGCATTTTCAGTACACGGACTTTTTTCCGGAAATGATGTTGTAATTGTGTAAAGAAAGGTTGGATCTGGATCTGAGCCAGATAGGTAGAGGATAGCACTTTCGGTAAATAAATCAATTTGAATTTATTTGCATAACACGAGTGAAAGAGAAATGGTTAAATCTATAGCTATCTGGGTAGGTAGATTATTTTATACGAGTATACCTAGCAAGTGGATTCAAGCGAGGTAGGTACTCAGCTGACTTATCAGGGAAAAGGATGTTGTAAAATACATATCTACACAAACCTACATTAAGTCCTTGTGGTATTATTTTGTAATGAATTACAAAGCTTTTAGTCTTAAATTGAATATACAGTACATGTACACGGCATTTTGGCATTATAATTAAATTACATTTTTTTTTTTAATTTTTAATTCAGAAGGAACAAAAGGATCACGATATACATATATACCTAGGTACCTACCGAATTGCATTAATTTACTCAGTCCTGTTTTATTATGTTGTCTCCTTATTTCCCAATCAATTGCCAAATTATGTACAATAATGTTGATTTATGTTTTGGCAATGGATGCTGCCAAATGTTTTATAGTATTGCATGAATAAATTGCTGCCAATTTATGCACAAGGAGGTATAACCTCAAGGATAAACTAGTTGTCATGTTGTTTGAAAAGTTCATTGCTTAGATATTTCTTACAGGAAAAAAAATCCTTTCAAGGATAGAAGTGATTTCAATGGAAGGCATAATAAATCTGTGGGCTTACTTTTTCAAGTCAGCAGAAGTTATGTTACAGTTATTGGACTGGGGGATACAATATAGTCAAAGAATGCAGAGATGTTAGAAAAAGTAAAAACTCTCGTGTTTTGAAGATTGTAAGATGGGGTGGAAACTATAAAGTGTAATTACAAATTTCCAGTGATTGGGTGAGTATAAATCAGACGATGAAAAGTCACGTAAAAATTACAAAAGTATTGAGAGTCATCAGAATTCTTTTTCAGTCAGATGCTTCTGATCAATCATTCTCTAGATTTTATGGTGGGGGCGGCCAAGGTATTATTATATTGTTGGATTAAGGCAAGCTTTTAGCTTGATGACTTTAAGACTTGGACCTATAGAAATCGTTCCTTAGCCACGTACTTAAGTTTTTTTTTTTTTTTTGGATTGAACCTTATAACGTTAACGTTCATTACACAAATAATTTGAAATCTAACCAAAGGCTTTATTGAAGCGTTCCAGAATACTCTATTTCCACTCCCGACTCCTTTTTAATACTTCAATAATTCTTGTTGGTAAAATATGAAATTAGGAAGTGGAATAATTCAAAGAAATTTTATTCTGTACCCGAGTATATACCTTATACCTACCCATCGTTAGTGTAAAGAAAATACATGAGCGAGAGCAACAGTACGTTTGCAACGAACTGTTGGATACCCTATTCCAACACGAGTTCGTTTGTCACAATATATTTGGAACAAAATTTTTCTTACAAAAATTAACGCACTTAGTGGGTGTTTGATTAAAACTGCTTAAGGGGAGAAATGCCTCTAGCTATTTCGCTGGAGCACTGTTTATAAAATAAAGATATGAGAATTGTTTTAAAGTTTCGGGCGAATACATGCCTTGCAGACTGTAGGCAGATCAGATGGGGACATCTTTTTAGGAACTCTAAGCGACGCCGAATATGTGATCGTTCCATAGAAGGTGGATTATAAATTATAAGTTTATACATACCTAGTATAGACTAAGCTTCAGTTCTTGATTTGATAGTTTATAAGAGTTTCCATGACCTTATAGAAAGTGCTATTGGTCAGTAATTTGAGAAGGATTAAGATACACCATTTTTGGAACGGGCTGGACGCATGCTGTTTTTCATCCACTCAGAAAAAGACCGGCAGAGGAAAACAGATGGGAAAGCCTTACAAGGTGGTTTTGCCAGCGTGGATGCACAATTCTTCAAAAGAATGGAGGCGAACAAGAACAATACAGGCCAGTGGATCTGTTGCAACTGAACAAGTGCGAAAGGAGATTTGTCCCATAAAATCATTAACACTCTCAAGAACAGTAGAAATGATGTAACTTTGTGGAAGTGTTGAATTGGCAGCAAACTGTACTGCAAATAAGTCAGCTTTCGCTTGAGTGCTTACCACAGGAACGTCATTGTCAACGAGCGTCCGAACCGAAGAAGGTTTCTAACTTCTCTCACCTCGAAAGAGGTGAAATCTGTTTTGATTTCATGCTCTTTACGCTGTTCGGAACAAAATATTTCATGCTGCAAAGAATAATGATTGTTATTTTATCCGCGCTGGAGTGTACGATACTTACGAGGATGTGGTGTGAAATAAATTTTCGTCGACAGTACCCAGTGTTGAATAGTTACGCGTAACTTTGAAATTTTAATTAGTTACACGTTACTAATGTAACTTATGTAACTAATGTAACTAAATGTAACTAATTGTAACTAAATGTAACTAACTATAACTATTAGAATTTTTCAAATACGAAAACTCAAATTTTATGTTAAATTGAAATTTCGAAGTTCCGTCCACAAGCGCGATCGAATGACAATTGACTATGACTACACTGTTTTAGGGCAAAGCTGGATCATTGAGATTGCCGTGTCGGGCCAGCTGTGGCCACGGCAACCTGGCAAGGAATACATTTTTAAATTACTATATTTCTGCAAAAAAAAATTAAAAATAATAAAACAAAAAAGATCTCGTTTTATTTCCTTTGGGTGACCAAATCTGAGATCAAATCTGAATTTACCATACAAAAATAAATCACAATAAACAAAGAAATGTCCAGGAATCTCAAGAAAGAAGGAAAACTTTAAATGTAAATGAAACTCTATTGTATGCTCCAAGAATATAATATTTTATTAGATTTCCTTTTCATCAGGAACATAGTAATTTCAATATGTATTCCTTGCCAGGTTGCCGTTGCCCTTGCAGAATTTTGTCAATAGTCGATTGGGATTCAGGATGAAATGTGATTTTTTTATTTTTTATTATTTTGTTAGAGTTAGTTTTATTTAGTTACAGTTAGTTACATTTAGTTACATTAGTTACATTAGTTACGCCAAATATTGGGCGTAACTAATTCATATTAGTTACGCGGAACTAAACGAGTAACTTACTTCATGTAAATTACTTGCCAACACTGACAGCACCACAATGTAGACTTCAATTCAACCCGATTTGAGAAGTTACGTTTGTTTCTAAACACAAAACAGATCGGTCGTTCTTTCTTTCTTTCTACACCACAAGGAAACATATTGACCAGTTAAAGATTTCGAAGAAATTGGTGTCACCGTTCCAGTTGGCTTTTTCGTATCGCCATTCGATTCTCTTGGGGATATGTTTGCTTTAAATGGTTTCAGGGAACACGAGGAAATTGCTGAAATAATAAAATGATCCGAAGTGTCTAGAGGCGATAAT
This sequence comes from Platycheirus albimanus, assembly GCA_916050605.2. NCBI lineage: Eukaryota > Metazoa > Arthropoda > Insecta > Diptera > Syrphidae > Platycheirus > Platycheirus albimanus. The sequence goes on along the minus strand of OU696696.1, from coordinate 7,569,426 downwards.
ACATCAATGGCGTATTTATTAGGATGAGAAGTAAGAAGAAAGTCTAGAGTGTTCGCCGAATGATCTGCAAAGTCAGGGATTCGTGTTGGCTTGTCAACAAGCTGAGTCAATTTGTCAACTTAAGCGTTAATCTGGGCATACCTTCGTTCGATTGTGTTTTCCGGACAGAATAGAGAAGCCATGTATAGAATTGTGTGCATTGAAATCACCCGTAACAACGATTTCAGTGTGAGAATAATAAAATTACAGTTCATTATTTAAAGCTGAAGGAAATCGATGTCAAACGCATTCCGCAGTGATGATCAGCATAGCAGGGTCGAAAAAAGTAGAACCAGAATGAAAGCGTGCTTGCTTGGCCTAAAAATATGTTGCTGTTATTCACTTTAGGATAAGCTTTGATTAGCATTTATATTCAAAATAAGATGATTTTTGTTATTTCTCCCTCTAGTTGCTTTGAAACTTACAGGATACAAGCTGAAGTGTCCGAAGTGAACAATGGGAAAAGCTTAGGTATTGAAGCGAGCAGCGTGATATTGCAATTAATCTGCACATTTCAAATCCTTTTCCAAAGTATCTCAATTGAATTTTGCGCAAATATACAGGGTGATTCACGAGCGTTGTGTCAAAAAGCTAGAGCGTGTAGGTTAAGTTGAGACAAGAAAAAAATCGTATAGGAGGGGGGTCTATTCCCCTCCGTTTAGCCGGGAGGGGTAATTTTCTGAAAAATTGACTTATTTTGTAAAAAAAAATATTAAAAATCAACGGCTTCGTCTGCAACACCGTGTTATACCTTTTTGGAAAGCCAAAAACTTTTTCTTTCATTTCGTTTTTAAATTAATTTGTTTTAACAAATAGTTTAAAAAACATAAATTTTCAAACTCAAAATTTTGAAAAAAAAAAATTGAAAAAATAATTAATTTTGAATCCAACACTGAAAACCGTATGGCTCTACGACTTTTTGTTGCCAAGGTATTCAAAAATAACCGAACCTACTTCTAATAATGCTATCTGTTTTTATTTTATCTTTAATATACTTCATTTAATTTGCCCTTACTTGTCATAGTAATAATTTCTTTACTATTCGTTATGATGCATTTTATAAATAAGTTCAAGATAATTAAATCGTTACCACGTCCACCGGTTAAGTTAATCTTCTTATATATGATATATCCCAAAAGTTCACACATCATTTCTCAAAAAGAGCTATCGATGTTATTGATAATAAAAATACTAGGCCCAATATAGTGCCTTGTGGTACCCCAAAATACGTTAAAACTGAACTTGGTGTTGATGGGTTTTGATTTAATTAAAATAAGCTTACAGTGTTTTTAACACCAGTAAATAAGTAAGTAATTAATTTATTTAAATTAATTTATAACAATTTTATACATCATTTTGAATTTCGAAGCTATGGCTTTGCCGTCATCTAGGTTGACAAAAAATATCTTGGGTGTACTTTAAAATTGTATAAAACAAATGAAACAATAAATTGTATGTAAAAAAAATTTAATGAAACATTTTGGAATTTAGTAGAATTCTGTTGTTTATAACAATCTATTCATGTATAATCTTTCAAAAATCTGGTTAATGATTTCCAATCGTGCTCGTTCAAGATGTTTATAGTTTCTTGTAAGGTAAGAGTACTTTTCCTGAAAAAAGAACGTCTTTGTGGTTTGAATATTGGGCATATTGATGAAGTGTAGACAATCTTCTTTTGATTTTAAGTTACACAGCGTACAAAATTGGTTAAAACTACCATTATAAGGATTTCCGTTTAGGTTGAGAACCTCCCATCTTGCTTTAAAGATAAATGATATTTCTGCATAACTCAGTGAATCGTGAAAATAGTTTCTGGTGCCGAGATTGTAATTGAGTTGACTGTAGATTATTCTACTGTATGACTCTTGTGCTGTTTCTATTAATTTATACCTCATTGAATCCATATTTGTCTCTATGATGCTGTACATTTGTTGTTTCAGAAGGTTTATATTGCTCAAATCATCATCCAATCTCAGTCCACACACATTGCCAATAGACTGCCATTTTGCAAACCACCAGTCCTTGTTCTCAACTCGTTTAAAAGAAGTTTTTTCGAAAGTCTTGTGTCCTGGTAGTTGCTGCAGATTTGTATAATATAATCATCTTGAGACTTCAGTGTGCTTGTCAGAAGTTTTGGTAGTCCAATTTTTAAATAGATATATGACGTAGTTAGGTTAGAGTTGATTTCATCACTGAATCAAAGATTTTGTATTTTGTAGATAAAATGATCTGTTTGTTAGAGAAGATATTTTTCCATGTTAGATTTACCAAGCTTTGCGAGCTGTTGGTTTTCTCTGATAAATGAATATTAAAATTGAATGTTAGATTCAGTTTTGAGCCTAGATATTTAATCTCTTTTGTTACCTCCAGTTGTGTACCATTGTATCTCCATCTTCTTCCATTGTAAGCACTAAGTGTACGGGCAAAGACCATTATTTTTGATTTTTCTGTGTTGATAGTTGGTCCCCATCTGTTACAGTAGGTAGATAACCGATTGATCATTAATTGTAAACCTTCAGGAGATTCTGAAAGTATGACGAGGTCATCAGCATATAATAACACATTCGTGGTACAGCTAGCTATTCTTCTTCCTCCAGGAAGTTGATCGACGACATCATTAATAAATAACGAGAACAAAAGAGCGCTTAGTGGACATCCCTGTTTAACTCCTGTGCTGGTGCTTAACCATTCAGAAAAGTTCACTCCATCCCAAACAGCTGCCTTCGTGTCCGTGTACATCTTTTTGATTACTTTTAGGAACTTTGTAGATATGCCGAGTTGTGACAACTTATAAGAAAGAGCATTCCTGTTGACAAGGTCAAAAGCAGCTTTGAAGTCAACGAAAAATGCAAAGTCCTTTTTGTTTCGCGCTTCAAATGCTTTAATTATGGTCTATGGATAATAGTGTAAAAATGTGATCGATCAACCCATTTTGCAAGCCTTTCAACCAGTATAGGTATACTGCAGAATATTTTTGCTATAACATTAATGAATGAAATGCCTCTGTAATTTTCAGGAGAGTCTAGCGAATCTTTTTTGTGTATATAGGGAAAATGACTGATTTTTTAAACGATGAAGGTATATCGGCATTCGTAGATTTTATTGAAAAGAATTTTTAGATGATTGAGGAGTTGCATTTTTGTAAAATTCATAGGGAATCCCGTCTTCACCTGGTGCCTTATTATTTTTTGCTTTGCTAAGCACATCTTGAATTTCTTCAATTCCAATATTTACATCCAATATCGGGTCAGTGATTAAAGGTTCCGCAGTGTTAAATGTAAGACTAAAATTACTGGTGAGAAGACGACTAAACTGAGGGTTACAGCGCAAATTCCAGTAACTTTTTTATGGTTGGTTCCATTAATTTCCTTTCACAAGAATGAATCCTAATTGTTTTTGATAACGTAAACTGTTCACAGACAACCCACAGACAAGTTCACTGGACTCACTTACTTACAAATGTTACCAGATTTGTACAAGATTGAATTTTGTCCATTATCATATCACTTTGTGAATATAATCAACTTTGGGTGGTTAGTTCACACTTTCTGTTCCACATGAGATACTCTACTAAATTGTTATTAAGGAGTCTGCAAAGTTCTTCTTTTTCACATACAAAATTACATGAACTAATTAACTTATGATGCCCTAGTTATGGTCCTACATATACTCGTTTCTTTTGCTTGCATGGGAAGTATCTGTTTTGGCTACAATCATCCTTGAAAGTACACACAGGCAATCGAGTCATACTTGGTAGCCAAGGGCAGAAATAAAAGTTTCATATAGTCCTCATATAATTACGTTGAATGAAACAATGAGATAACTTTAGCAGCACAAATTATTGTGCACGTTTAATATCGTCATATCGTCCTTAAGATTTCCCACCGAACTTGTATCTAAAAAAAAATGAGCCTTGAACTACCAACAGCAAGTTTGAATTTGTTTTGTTTCATTTTGTATAATTAGTTCCACGTTTTCCACCAACGCACCCCGCACCACACCGCTCCCCCTGCATTATCATTGTCTCGCGCTCTAAACAAATCCCAAGGATTCACCTCACACAAGGGAAAACAAGAGAAGTGTAAACCATGAATTACAGTCTCTCATATTTAGTGCGACCCCATATTAGCAACCCCCCATCCATAACTACTCATCACATCTCTCTACTTCAACCCTTCCTGCACGATGAGAAACAAAACGATGATGTCTATTTATCTATTGTCTCTTCTTCTATAAAATACGTATAAGAAACAACAGGACTATCAGAAAAAAAAAATGAACAAGTTGCTTGGCCTGATCCGGCTCATCAATTTTCATTTGAAATGTCCTTACATCTATGACATTTATACTGAAGACTAAAATAAGACACATATACTCTGTGTGGCGAGGTTTTGAAAACGAGGCAGAATATAAACTGGCTGGCGCGTAGTGGCAAAGCACGTCACATTCATCAGTTCCTTCCCCCAATGTCCTTGAACATGAACACACATGTGTGCAACCACAGACTCTAATGATTTATATCCTTAGAGAGACAAAAAAAAATGGATCAAAACTGTAGTGTGTCACACCATTAAAGAAGAGTCCTCGCTCTTTTACGTGATTGATAAAAAATAATTTTTAAAGAGCTTTCACGCTTGGGTTATCAGATTTTACAATCAAATTCAATTTTAATTAAATTAATATTCGAGGATATGATATCTCCTTAAAAATCTGTTTCCAAATAAAATAAAAATAAATATCAAATAAATATTCTTTTTCTTTTTTAAAAATAATGCTTCTAGATGAAAAAAACGTCTACAATCCTCGATTTTCCACCTCAAGTAAACAAAATTATATCCTTCGTCACATGCCATCCTGTGATTAAAATCTATTTAAAGAGTAATTTTGGAAGAAGAGTAAATAAAAAAAGGAAAAAATTCAAATAAAAAAAAAAAAAAAAAAATACCACAAAAATCAGGTCGAGTTAAGGGTTAATCCAAAGCTCTCTTGTATGCAGCCTTAAGGACTCTGTCGTCTACATGTTGGCCTTCAATTTATTTGTTTGAATGGCGATGCTGCATAACCTCTATGGTACTTGGAGCAGAAAAATAGGATATGCCATACAATACATTCTTTTTTATAAGTTCTTGTGTTTTTTGTGTATGTTAGACATGTTCACGCGATAAGCAGACTGAGCACACAAGCACGTTCAATTAAAATAATCAAGTACAAGAGTATATGGTAGCCGTAGCCGTAGCCGTAGTCGTAGCCGAAGCTATACCCACTTTTGCTCCCCCATTTAACCTCCCTTCCATCATCCATTATAATGGAACATTATCTTGATATTGTTTTTCGTCCTTTGAATCTTTTCCTTTACTTTTTTTTGTTGGTACCTCAAATAAATATACCCAAGTCCTCAGATGCCATTTAATTGGGCTTTGCCACCGGCTTCTTGTATACACATTAGGAAAGGACAAGCATGTCCTTAGAAAATTGTCTTGTTCGCAACTACTTAGTCACTCTTCCGTGCTTCTTTCGCTTATTCTTTCATTTATATGTTCCGGCAACATTGTTTCGTGGAAGAAGCCATTACACACATATACCCAAGCACTAGTGAGATCCTTCGGGTACGGTGTGGGAGGAGAACAAATGAATATTATTCATTTCCGTGAGTGTCCATAATTCACAATCATTTTTCTATGAGAGACGACAATAATATTGGGCTATGCGGGGTGCTGCACGAAAGGAAGTTTTTTTTCTCGTTTGTCCATCTTTCTCATGATAAATGACAACGCAGGAAGGAGGAGAAAAGTATGTAGGTGGAATGAGAAATACATAGTAGAAAGAGGAGGTGTGAGGATATTTTTTTCCTTAATGAGATTATATATAAAAAAAAAAAAAACAAGCCAGTGTAAAGAAGCATCACACTGCATCATGCCAGGAGTAATTTTTAAATTGATTTAATTATCACAAGAGTTTTCGGTCAATAATTAATATAATTTATGCCATAGTTAATGCCGGCGGAAAGAGATTTGCGAATAAAAATTCCTTGAATTTCAAATGAGTGGATTTCCTCAGATATACATTTGCATGCGAGAAGAATGAGATTTTTTCGAAGGACAGTATAATTTTAGCATCTGGAAATTCAATAAGGAATTTAATTATTCTTCTTGCAAAAAAAAAAAAAAAAAGACAAAAATTAAAACAAGTCCAAGGATATTACAGGAAGGTCAAATAAATTTTTAATTTTATTGCAAGAAACTGATGGCTGATCCTTACACTACACCTGAACTTTTTTCCGTCTCCTTATTTCTATTATTGCTGTGAATTTATATTGCTGATAAGATGCTTGAAGCTGTAAAGCAAACTTAAATTGAGAAAACAAGAATTTATTTGTCTCACGATGTATAAGTCCGGAAAGAAATATCTCACCATATTTTGTTAAGAAAAGATATATCTGTCTGGATTTTCAGAAACCAGGTGAAATGTCTTTTTAATTGCAATCTTATCAAAGAAAAACTAAGCTAAGCAAAAACAAAAACAAAAAAATTAATTGCAAGCATGATAAGTGTTTTTAGAATTTGTTTTGTCTTTAAGGTTTGAATTTCCAAAAATTGATTCTTATATTAAAAAATAAAAAGCACGATTGCTCTTATGCTAGATAAATACTAAGTGCTACAAAGTGTATCAAAAAAAGAATTTTGAAAATCATTAATTTTTTATACCCTATTCCATAGAATGGGTATATTGTATTTGGTGTGGAGTTTGTAACATAGAGAAATAATACCGTTAGGTATGGAAAAGTATATATATATTCTGACTCAGAATCAAAAGCCTAGTCGATTTAGCCATGTCCGTCCGTCCGTCCGTCCGTATGTATACTCTCTAGAGGTCGCAATTTTTGAGCTAGAAAGCTGAAATTTGGTATATATAATCTTTGGTTCAAGAGTAAGGCTAAGTTCTTGAACCGGTAAAATCCGCCTACAAACACGCCCACAACCGCCATTTTTGTTGAACAACCTCAATTTAATAAAATTAAATTATGTTTTTTGTACAGTTACGATAAAAGCATAACGCTAAAATTTTGCACACGTAAGCCTTAGGTAAATTTTCTTCCAATCAAATAAAAATATTTCAGTTTGGGCGTGGCTTACGCCTATTTTTCATACAAAACCATCAATAGTGTTTTTATAAAATAACAATTGTTATATTAAAACGAAAAACATTAAATTTTGTGGGTCTTACTGGCACATAAACATCTTGTGTATGAAATCAATAAATTTGATTTTGGGCGTGGCTGACGCCCACTTTTCAATAGAAACTATAAAAAAATTGTTTTTGTAAATAAACGGTATTTATAATGAATCCGCAAGCCAAAATTTTGCGTCTCTTAATAGAAACTAAAAGGTTTGTGTGTGAAAAGAAATTTTTGAATTTCGGGCGTATCATATTATTTATAAATTAACATTTTCATAACCGCCCTAGCGGTGTACATACTCTACAGACTATAGCATATAAGTTGCCCTTTCAATGTCATGGACAATCAACAGTTATTAAAATTTAAAATACGGCATGTCTGCATATCTAAACTACGCAGTTGCAAATCGGTTTCCTCCTTTCCTTCTGATGGGGATGACGGAGTTCATGTCAACATGTCCGGATCAAACTCATATCATGTGAAACCGGAAGACGCAACAATAATTACCAGAATATAAGTTTTATCTGGATAAATCAACAATAGCACAGGTTAAACTGGTAAAACTACTCCATAGAGGTAAAAGAAAGTTTAAACCTGATTTTCGTTGTGACCATTTTAGCCAAAAACAAAAAAAACGCAGTATCATCAAAAATTACGTACGACCCGTTTTCGAGCAAATCCAAAATGAAATAAAGTGCACGACTGGGTCGCATTTGTTCTTATATGACAGTGGTCTAGGGGCTTTAGATTTTGAAATAATTAAAGGAAAAAATATATGAAATTTTATTAACCACCTGAAAATCACTAGTTAAAACTATTTTTTTTTTAAACCACTTGATTTCATAAACTGTTTTGAATTTCAAGAAAATTTATTTGAAAATCGTTCGACAAGGTTTTTCAAAAAAAAAAAAACGGTTTTTGATGATATGATAGTTCTATAAAAAACCGATGCTACCATTTATTCGGTATAGTTTCTTTACTCTATTTCTCCGCGCGTAACATCGTTTTAAAAGTGGGCATTTCGATAAGGTATATTGCTTCGGAACGTAACCCTCCAAGCTCCAACTTTACAATGGAAGCCGTCTTAAAGTTACTTCGAAATAGTATTAAACATGAAGTCAAAAATCTTACGGGCTGTAGAGCTGGTAAAAAATGTATGTAGTTTTCATACCACGAATAGGTACCCCCCATTTAAAGCAATTTTACGTTTTGAGAGTATGTTTCGCCACGACCATCTTAAGGTTTTATAGAAACAAATTCTTTAATTTTGGTTGTTTCATTTTGTACCAAAATAAGCACTGTTTATGTTAACGCCACCTGCCGGCAGTCTTAAGAATTTAAGGCATTTCCAATGTTTAATTTAAACCTTTTTCCTTCCGTCCGTTATTTGAGAAATATATCTCTACATTTTCTTTTGTAAATTTTTTCAATACGCCCACTTTTAAAGGCGTGATTTTGGTAAAATACCTTTGTTCAGGTAAGATTGTTTAAAAACTACTCGATTCAGCTGTAGTCTTACACATATAACTAAATACTGATCAAAGCGCAGTTAGTGCTTCAATTTTTTAAGACACGCCCACTTTTAAGGGGCGTTTCCGTCAAAAGTCGTATAATGCATTAATTTTTTTTAACGTTTTTTAACTATCGGTCGCAGTTTTGAAGTAAACAGATGAACACTTGGATTTATATTCCTTGGTTACGTAGCATAGTGTGGTCCAAGAATTGTTAAAAAACACACATAATCGCTATTTCCATTCCAAATCTAATTTTTAAAAATTTAAGTTTTGTCTTGTTTTGTTCAAATCGATCTGCAAGAATAAAATTGAATGTCACTGAGCTCATAACAATTGCCTTGGCAATAAAACGTTTTAACTTTGGGCGTGGCGCACTCCTTTTTACTTGCGATTATAGGTACTATAAGGCAAGTTATGGATTCGTGCAGAAAAAAAATTTCGAGATAACAATCACACATGACATTACGATGATGGAGAAGTCGAAAAATGTGGGTCTGGGAATTCCGTCCGTCTGTCTGTCTGTCTGTCTGTCTGTCTGTCTGTCTGTCTGTCTGTTCGCGCTTCTAGAGCCTGAACGGATGGACCGATTTGCTTCAAATTTGGTATCTAGGATTTATTTGGCCGTCCCTCGGAACATATTTTTTATTTTTGCTCTAGACCCAAAAATAACGGCACCTGCCATACAATCGTAAAGAAAAAAATTGATTTTCTCAAAAACGGCTCTAACGATTTTGATAAAACTTGCAGGATGCTATTTTTGTAAGACAATCTATCTTTTGGTTGGAAAATATTTTTCAAAATTTGTCTCATAACGGTACCTTTGATAGAACCAGTATTTTCAAATTAATTTTTCTCGTAAACTATTCATTCGATTTCAATAAAATTTTGCCCACAGGAAGTCATTTATAATTTTATTAATATGGCATTTCAAATTTTTCAAAAACTTTTTTTTTGATTTTTTATAATTTTTTCAAAAAATTTTTTGGTTTTCGAAATATGTTGGAAACGGGTATGTTGATTTTTTTTTAAATTATTTTTTCAAATGTAAACTACAGATTGCCATATATTTGCATACCCAAATAAGTTTCAAAATATTTTTTGGAAACGTTTTTCAAAAATAACCTTTTTAAAAAAAAACTGGTCGAACGATTTTCAATATTTTTTTTTCCTAGATTTACGTATAGCTTTGAAATTTTATTGCATACTTTGTTTATGGGGAATAGGGTATCCAACAGTTCGTTGCAAACGTACTGTAGCTCTTGCTTATGTTTTTTAATTAGCTTGAGAGTTCAAAACCTGGGTAGAAAGTATGGAAATGTAAGGCCAAGAACGGGTCCGTAAGCAATTTTAAAATCACTATGCGAGAGGTCTTATAAAATATTTCTGTACTTAATCGTTGAATTGATTGCACAAAGATGCAATTTTTGAATAATATTTTTTTTTAATATTGAGTATTTTAGTCAGTATAAAGCTTAAGGAAGGTTAAGGTGGCCGTCAGCTACAAAAGTTTATTAGCTGACATAAAAAGTTGAAAAAAGGACCGTTGTGATACCAAAAAGTTTGGGGTTCCCCAAAAAATCAATCACTCAGTTCATCAATATCATTTTAAAATAATTCTATTTTTCACTATCTGAGAGAATTTAAAAACTTTGTAATCGTTTTCATATGCAGGTATCGTCAATTTAAAACCCAGAAGGACCAAATATAACGGTACATGTCATATAATAGCGAAGAAGAAGTTAAGTTTTCTCAAAAACGGATCGAACAATATATTTATGATGAATTTATTATTCAAGGTCCAATTTTTTTTTCAAATTTTTGGACAAAGGAAGTTATTTGTAACCTTATTTTTCAAAATTTTCAAGCAACTTTTTTTGTTTTTAATTATTTTCTGAGGAAAAATTTCTTTTTTCAAAATATTTTGGAAACGGTGGATTGAATTTTTGTTTTAGTACTAGCAGTACCTAGCATGCGTTGCTCCACCCAATAAAGTGCACGAAATTGCTCTTCTGTCTGACAGTGGTCTCGGGGCTTTTGATTTAAAAAAGAATCATACTGAATTTTATTAAACAATTAAAAATCACTAATTTAAAGGTTTTTTTTTTTTTGAGAAAAACGAAACGAAAATTTAAAAAAAATACATAGTTTTTTTTAACTCGAAAAGATTTTTTTTTTTTACATTAAAAATTTTATCGAAATCCGTTAAGTGGCTTTCGAGAAAATCTGATTTCAAAGAACCGGTCCTATGGGAGCTGCCGTTGTAAGACTTTTCCTGAAAAATCTATTCCAACCAAAACATTTGGTTTACACAAGAAACAAGGTTCAAAAAGTTTTATCAAAATCGTATAAACCGTTTTCGAGAAAAATTAATTTTTCACTAAAAATCGTATGACAGGTACCGTTAGTTTAAGAGTTGGAATGCCAATTTCCAAAATTCCTCTGTTGGTCGTCATAATAATAATAATAAATTGAAATTTTTTTTTTAGCTCAAAAAATAACGGTACCTGATGCCATACAACCGTTACGTTAAAGCTTATTTTTCTCAAAAACGGCTCTAACGATTTTTATTTAAGAAAATCAGTGTTGCTTTTTAGATACGACCAATCATATGGCTGAAAAAAAAAGTTTTAAAAAATGGCTAAGAACGGTACTTTCCATAGGACCGTTTTTTTTGCTTTCGACTAACTCGAAAACGACTCAACCGATTCTTTCGAAATTTCACACACATATAGCTGTAGGTAGCTCAATTTGTATTGCATGCCAATATTTTTGAATTTTTTTTTTTGTATTTTTAAAAGCATAATAAAAAATAAAATTTAAAAAATTAATATTTTGAAAATTTCTTATTAAATTTTTTTCTAAAAATTTTAAATAAATGTATTTGCTGAATACCCATAAACTGGCGTTTTTGAATTTTTTTTTAAATTTTTTTTTTTTAAAGTTTTTCAAAAAAAAACTTTTTTCTCAAAAACCGCTCCACAGATTTTTATAAATTTATTCTCATAAATTCAAATTTATCCAAGAAATAAAATGGCGTACTTTTTTTTCAGCTCAAATTAGTTTAAGTATTTATTTAAGAATTTTGAAAAATTTATTTTTATCAAAATCTCAAGCCCCTAGACCACATTAGAGCAAGTTTGTGCGACCCAGTCGTGCATTTTATTTTACGAGTGCACAACTTGTCCTATATACCTACAATCGCAATCAATAAAAAACATGTATTATTAATGTTAAAGTTGAAATTAAATTTTTTTATTTTATATTAATGCCAGCAGGTAAACAATATTTTTAGTCGTTTTGGTTGCCGAAACCATTCAAAAGTTAATAAAAAACATAAGCGAGAGCTACAGTACGTTTGGAACGAACTGTTGGATACCCTATTCCCTATATTTCTGTATGTGTATGCGTCTGCAAAACTTAAATTTTTAAAAATTAGATTTTGAATGGAAATAGCGGTTATGGGTGTTTTTAACAATTCATGGACCACACTCTGCTACGTAACCAAGGAATATAAATCTGAGTGTTCATCTTTTTACTTCTAAACTGCGACCGATAGTTAAAAAACGTTAAAAAATTAAAGCCTTATACAATTTTTTACGGAAACGCCCCTTAAAAGTGGGCGTGTCTTAAAAATTTGAAGCACTAACTGAGCTTTGATCAGTATTTAGGCATATGTGTAAAACTACAGCTGAATCGAGTAGTTTTTAAGCAATCTTACATGAACAAAGGTATTTTATCGAAATCACGCCTTCAAAAGTGGGCGTATTGAAAAAATGTACACAAAAAAATGAAGAGATATATTTTTTCATAAAACGAACGGAAGGGAAAAAGGTTTAAATTGAATATTGGTAGTACCTTAAATTTTTAAAACTACGTTTGTCGTTCTTGCATGAAAAGTGGGCGAAAGCCACGCCCAAAATTCAAAAATTTCTTTTCATACACAAACCATTTAGTTTCTACTAAGAGACGCAAAATTTTGGCTTGCAGATTCATTATAAATACCGTTTATTTACAAAAACAATTTTTTAATAGTTTCTATTGAAAAGTGGGCGTCAGCCACGCCCAAAATCAAATTTATTGATTTCATACACAAGATGTTTATGTGCAAGTAATGCCCACAAAATTTAATGTTTTTCTCTTTAATATAACATTTGTTATTTTATAAAAACAATATTGATGGTTTTGTATGAAAAATGGGCGTCCGCCACGCCCAAACTGAAATATTTTTATATAATTGGAAGAAGGTTTACCTAAAGATTGCGTGTGCAATCGTTATGCTTCTATCGTAACTGTAAAAAAAACATAATTTAATTTTACCAAATTGAGGTTGTTCAACAAAAATGGCGATTGTGGGCGTGTTTGTGGGCGGATTTTACTGGTTCAAGAACTTAGCCTTACTCTTGAACCAAAGATTATATGTACCAAATTTCAGCTTTCTAGCTCAAAAATTGCGACCTCTAGAGAGTATACATACGGACGGACGGACGGACGGACGGACGGACGGACGGACATGGCTAAATCGATTAGGCTTTTGATTCTGAGTCAGAATATATATACTTTTCTATACCTAACGGTATTATTTCTCTATGTTACAAACTCCACACCAAATACAATATACCCATTCTATGGAATAGGGTATAAAAAAGTAAGAAAACAAATATTTATAATAAGGGGCCAGTTATAGCGAAACGGAAAATCAAACCGAAAAAATTTTCAAACCGAAAAATTTGTATGTTCTGATTCGATTTTTAAGACAGATGCTACACTAATCGATGGAAATCAATGCAATGAATGTTTTTTTTTCATAATAATTTTTATTGAACAAATACTTTTTGTTAAAAATGTATTTTTTTATTTTTCTTTTATACGTATAACAGAAAAATGATTGAATACATTTTTAACAAAAAGTACAAGTTCAATTTAAATTTGTATTTGCGAATTAAGTTCTCCGAGTTGGTTGCCAACGATCAGTGTAGCATTTGTGTTTTTAATCTGATTATGTTATATCAAATTTTCCATTTGAAAATTTTTTCGGTTTGGTTTTCCGTATCGCTGTAACTGGCCCCTAAAATTGAAAAACAAATTGTCAAAAACCTGATTTTTTTTCTACTTGATCGGCACCAATCTTCACAGAAACCATCCCTGGACTAAACTATATTTACCCTAAAAATGTCATAAGAATCCGTTGAGTGGTTTAGGAGTTCATACAGGACATGCATACATGCATCCATAAACTCTTAAAATAACAACTAAAGTTTTGTATTCTAAGCAATTATCAATCATAAGAGCAAGTTCGTGCATTTTGTTTTAAGAATACATAACCTGCATAATTCTATCTGCAAAGCAGTAAACAAGTACAAATTTTTCATAAAACGCCTGGATAAATTGTATTTTAAACTATTCACAAATTTCTTTCCTTATTTCTTTCCTTATCAAAATTAAGAGCAGTCAGAAAAAAAGAAATTAGAATATTTTAAATTTTTTACTCTTTATTTTAAAAACCAAAAAATAGAAATTAATTCAACAAAATGGTTTTCTATATACATATCTGATACGCTGAAGGACAGCATGTTAAATTGCAATCAAAACATTTTATGAATATTATGTCATAATAGGCTGTTGCTTTAAGAAATCATCGGTTACGATACGAGCATTACACCACTCATAAGTACAACTGCATTTTTTTTATTTCGAAAAGTATCGTAAAGAAGTCAGAAAAATCAATTCAAATCGTAATTGAGTTCAGAACGTGCCATTTGGCGAAATGTTGAATGTATCTTTAAGATTCAATTCTCGGTACAGCAGTACCTCACTGAAACTACAAACTATCACGTAGTTGTTTGATATTTATGCGGATGGTATGAGATTTATTGCTTAATCACAATGCAGTATAATTTTTGTTTCAATCATTGTTATGTGCAACAATTGATTAAAACCTTCAAATGTTGTCATAATCATGTCATGATCATTATAAACATAGTTAAAGTCATGGTCAAGCAACGATAACTCTTTAACTTGAATTTTTAGTGAATAAGAGAATTATATTTGATTTGTCGTTTTAGATTCCAAATGACAGTTTTCTGTTGTGAATATACAATATCGCTAACTTTGAAAGATGCTCGCTTCATCACATTTGAGAAAGTAACTTTAAAAAAGGAGAAGCTACAAGTTGATGAGAGTTGTTCCTGTGAGTTATCTTTTGTAGAAATATTATTTGTATGCAAGGAATGTGTCTTGTTTTCTAGTGTCAAAGTTACTTTGCTCAAGTCTACGAGCTTTATTGATGGAATTAATCGAAGCTTACCTGATAACTGGTGATCCTTAATTGAAACCAAATTAATTTGTTGAATCGCTGAGTCTAAGATCTTCCAAAAATTTTGCTGTTTTAATTTGTTATCATATGGCTACTTTTAATAATCAATATCAATAATAACTCAATTGCGTCTTTTAAAAACGGGTGGCAATGGTACAGCCTGGGCAACAATTTGTCAATATTCCCCCAGCTTCAACTGGACGCCACCCGTGGGATTTTCGTGAGATAAATATCACCTATTTCTCAGTCCATTGTACCAACAAAAAATCTTTCCTATCTTTCTATTCCTTCTAACTATTGCCGTGCAGTAAGCATTCAAAAGACCTTGGGTCTTACAGGCAAATAGTTAAATTATTATTAAATTATTATTATTTAAAAAAAAAAAAATTACTTTTACTTTTGTTAATGTTAAGCTGTTGTGTTCTGCCTTTTCGACACGTGAACACCCGACATAGTGTAGCTCGAATGCGAAACATCCGAAAAAGAAGATAATCAACTTTCAAAGACGGTGTTTGTGAAATGCTGATGTGCTTTGAAAGGCAGACAAATGGAGAATAGCAGCCGTTTGAAGTTGAATGACAAGTTTGTACGAACCATCGGGATATTGCGAGGATTTTAAACAACATTCCTTGGGAATTCTCCTTGATAATCCTCCCCTCGATTACCTTGTTTACAAAATATTTTACATGCATTTTCTTAATATTGCAAAATTGCGGTATATTGATGCTACGCATTATTTAGATAACTAAGCCTTTTTATGAATTACGAATTGTAAGTTGTTGATCCAGGATACTCAGCGAATTTTTGTTTTCCTGTTTTAAATTGGTGGTTTGAAAAAAAAAACACACCTGTCCCATAATGAAATTTATTTTGAACATGGCTTGTTCCTTCAATTCAAACAATTTTGAAGCCATTTAAGACTTTAAAAAATTGTGTGGAAGGGTTTAAATCAAAATTGTGTAATTTTTTGCACAGCTTCCAAGTGGCAGGTTCCCCACAACCAACGTTATCTTTCGAAAATCACCAGGTGATATTATAAAAGAATTGTGGGAATACATTTCTCATTGGTGGCTTGTTACTTTTTAAAAACTCTTTCGTTTATAAAAGTTTTAGGAACTAATTTTTTGATTGCGATTTCATTATCATAAAGTACTTTAATATTGACAATATAGATCAAAAGTTTTTAACTTTTCAAATTTGGTAAAAATTGTTCCTTTTGAATGAATGCATAACATAGGCCTGCGACAAAACGGCGCTTCGGGCCAAACGACGGTCAGAAAACTAAGTTACAGGTGTTTTTTTTTTTTTGACGTGTGGTTTTCAATCTGGCAATACTTTTTTCGGAGTTGGTCTATTTGACAGCTGTCACTTGATTTATGCTCAGTTGGGATTGCCATTTTATAAATCATAATGAATAGACTTGCTCCTGAACAACGTTTGAAAATTGTGCAAATTTATTTTGAAAAACAAGGTTATACTCGGGAAATTTTCTATTTTCACAAGAAAATTTAGTTCAGCGATGAAGTTCACTTTTGGTTGAATCTTGAATGGATTCGTCAATAAGCAAAAGTGCAGCATTGATGTGATGATAATCCTCAAGTTTATGTTGAGACACCGTTACAATTGCCCTAATTGCTGCAAGTGGTCGAAAATTGGGCCTCTCGGCTGGAATTTATTCGAGCCAGCTGCGGTAGCCACTTGCCCAAAATCATTTTTGAAACATAATAGCAAACCCTTATCTTTATAATAAAGCTTAATTCTTGGCCGTAAATTATATGCGTTTTATTTCTTCTTGAAAACCACACGTCTAAAAAAACACCTTTATAAATACTTCGGAAAACTTACATTAAATTGTAGAATCACCACTCATGATGGCTGAACCATCACATCCAAGAAAGGTCTTATGTGCTTTAATGTCTCCCAACCAGAAAAAAAAGCACAGGACTGAAGACGTTTCTTTGGTTACCCCTACGCCAAGTTTAAAATCTTTGAAGACTTTCGCTGTACAAAAGATATCTTAACCTCTCGTGTCAGATTTGTTAGTCGTTTACAAGATTCCTTTTCCCCGATCAGGATCTTACTACCTTGTTTTTCTATTTCGGGATAAAGTAACTTTGCCTCAACACATTTAAACACAGATCACATAACGTGAAACAAAATTGTTTTCCATCAAAGACCGGTGAGTCCAGTTGGGCTAGGATGTCTTCCTTGTCGTAACCACTTTGTCCTTTTTTGGAGTTATTGACCCAATACAGGATTGATGACTGTGATTATAAAGAATTCGGGTCTGGCCGGCTCCGAAGTATTTGTTGAAATCATCACAACGATGTGACATGCCATCAATCGGAGGTATTTACAGAGAATGTAGATGAGAAACTTGATAATTTTCCCTTAAAAATTAATTAAATGTGCGAACATTGCACCAGCTGTTAGTATTATTTACCGCCAAGCACGTCTAAAAGTACATCCTTAGAAGATCGATTGACAACTTTTGCCCCACCTTGTGTATTAAATATATATGTATGTATAATAATCTTTGATTTTTTCACTTGAAAATGGGGGCGGACTCTTAACTTAAAATAGGTTACCAGAATACTTGTATACTTCACCATACAATTGGGTTGTTTCCAAATTTAAAATTACCTCAAAAAATAAAAAGATCGGTGTTTTGGAATAACAGTTTTACTCGTAGATTGATATTCGCTTTTTTCGTAAAATTTTTTACTAACATTCGTAGGGCTATTGGCTTATCATGATTTTCGGAATTGTCTTTGGTATACATCGCTAAAAAATCAGTATCGTCAGCAGAGAAAGACTAATGACCAATTCGATCTCATTGATGGTAAGGATGAAAAGGAAAGGACCTAAATGACTTCCTTGAGGGACCCCGGAACTAGCAAGAAACGGTCTAGAGAGCGCGTTTTCTAAAGTGCACACTGTAGAAGCGCTTTTCTAGGTAAAAGGGTATCCATTTAAAAAGATAGGTTCGAAGTCAAGTGCAATAAGCTTGAATATTTGAGACTATGAAACATTTTGTCAAAGGCATTGCTAAAATCGGTGGAGATATAATCTATAGCTGATTGGTAATGGAAACAAATTGGATTACGTTAGTGGAAATTGTGGATTGAGGTTATAAATTAGGTTCTCCATTACAATGAGCATTTACCCTGGATGAAATATTGAAGATTCATTAGAGGAGTATTTGAAAATATTTTAAAAGAAAAATAGCGGGGAGATTATCAGACTCAGGAACTTCACCAAGTTCACTCAACTTATTTTCAATTTTAGTAGATGGAAATTCGGTTAGCAGGTACTTCATTGAAATATGATTCATTTGGATTAAAAGGATTATCAGTGAAAGATTTGAAAGACATTGAGGATCACGTGGAGTTTCGCTAATAAGGGAAAAAGAGGAGAGATATCTATCAGGCTTTTTTGTAGTTGACGAATTTGAATCAAATCTTATGATCTTTGGTTAAGGGTAGTCTAGAGTTCAATGAATTGATAATTAGTTCCGAGTTAATTAGAATAACTAGTAGAGATGGTCGTGAAAGAAGGAACCTTTGCCGTAGTTCTTTTCTCTTATTTAGTGAAGAATGTATGTTAACCACGATATCTAGAAAAAAATAAATCTAGAGCCAAAAAATCTAGAAAATGAAAATTTAGCAAAAAAAATTATATATTACCAAAATCCAGAAAACCCAAAATCTAGAAAAAATTAATCTCGAAAACCAAAAATCGAGAAAAAAAAATCTAGAATGGGTAAAATTTATACTCAATATTAAGTTTTGAGACAATGTCTCAAAACTTAATATTAGATTTAGAATTTTTCAAAATAAAATGTAGAAAACTTTTTTTCTTGATTATTCTAGATTTCCATCTTTCTAGATTTGTATACATTCTAGATTTTTACTTCTTCTAGATTTTGTCTTTCTTTTTTTTTTATAGATTTAGTCCTTTCAAGATTCTGTTGAAGAACGTACATATCTAATGATAACCGAAGGTTGGTATACCTTGTGGAGTCGAAATAGCCGTTCTACGTTGTTGAATTGAAACCATTTTTCTTAAATCTCAAAATGAAACAAATTAAATTTTTAGTTCACATATTAGCTTTTATTTCTTTCAGTTTTAGGTTACCATTGAATTATATTTTACTTTGTATTACACTCATTTCAAATCGTCAAGCCATTTATATCTATTGTTTCGATTTGATTTTTTTTTTTTTAATTTTTTAACATTTATATATCTATGAATTTGATTTATTTTCTCATCTATTTTATAACATGTTTTTTTTTTCAATCATTATTATAATTATTTTTTTTTATATATTTTTACCCACAACATTTTATAATTTTATTTATAATTGACATTATACTTTAAAGATAGTAAATTAAAGATAATCTACACCATATCCAATACATAAAACATTTTGTTTTGTTTTGTTTTTTTTTAAATATTTTTTAAAGTTAATTAATTCTTATTAAAAATTCTAGATAATGTATAAAAATGGAATTGCTTTTGAATCGCATGTTCTAGAGTTGTAAGATTTTCATTTTCATTTTAATTTAAAATTTAAATTTTAATTGTAATTGATTTTACCAGAAGAACACTCATGAAAAAAACAGAAACCTGTTTAGAGAAATTCTTTGTTTTTTAAAAATGTTTGATTTTTAATTTCCAATGTTTTTGCATTTTTTTTTAATTGTTCAATATTTCATTCAAGGGGTAGTTTTTTTTTATTTTTGTTATTTTAGTTTGAAAAGAAGTAACCGTCAACTAATTGTTTAAATATTTTTTATTTGTTTAGTTTTGAAGGTTTTTTTGGTTTTTTGTTTCTTCTATTTTTATTTGGAAACACAAACAAATTTATAATTTAATATCAATCGTACAAGTAACAATATAATAAATTAACAAAATGTACGCAGTTAATTTCGTTAAAATGAAGTCTTGCCAAAGATAAAGTTGCCTGGAGCATTTGGATCTTCTGCAGAGAAGTATTCCTGCCACAATTGTGCAAACTGTTCACGAGTTACTTCTTCCCTACCCTGAAAATATATAAGAGCGAAAAAGATTGAAGATAAATAAAAGGACGAATATTAACAAAACAATAAACCAGGCATTTGTTGTGCTTTTATTATTTTCATTTTATTTTTAAGCTTCAAAACACTCACCTGGGACATTTTTTTAAAGGCTTCTTCGCATTCGTTCTTATCCAATCCATAGCTAGAGCACACGAGTGAAAATTCAGTAGCATCAATGCCACCATCATTGGAGGCGTCCTCTAAGTCAAACATAAAGTTCATATACCTTGAACGAAAATAGGGGGTTGGAAAGGAAACGTAAGTTAATTGTGAGCGATAAACAATATGATTTTGTGGGGGGGAAAAGTGGTCCCTGGAGTGAAGTGGAACTCAGCAAATTCAACCCTCCAAGAAATGTAATCAAGGATAAATTATAAGAGTAGTATAGGGTTTTGGCTTCTGGGTGGGGTTCAATACGCCTTCTGAGAATTTAAGGATTTATTATCCAAGGCCTCGAAGTACTTCGATTAATTGAGTAAAAGCGAGTTGATTTCTAAAAGTAAGGCCGTTAGTAGATATTTTATTGAGATTTGTTTTTGTTTTAAGAAACGATTGCAAAAGTAGTTGAGAAACAATATAAAATATGGTCTGCATAAGAAATTTAGGGGGCATAATCAGCTGTTGGGAAGGACTGAATTTTATTGCGGACTGAACATTTGGAATCAAATCAGACCAAACATTTAAGGAGGAAGTTTGTTTTAGGTCGAGACGAGAATAATGGCCAGAAAGGCTATTAAACTTCGTAAAGACAGGAGCCGAGAGGGTTAAGTGCAGTTCTCACAATTTCTAAACCTTTTTTTATATTGAACACCATTTCATAAAATTAAATTCAATCGGTTCAAGTTTTGTGAGTTTTACGCAAAAGCAAACATTGATATACTTTTTGTCGAGATTTTGAGGTATTTTGCCATGATGCAGATATCGAAAAGCTTTGGAGTTGAACATTTGAAAGTTTTCGTAGGTTTTCTTGAAAAGCTGAAGTCGAATTGTAAAAAATATATTAACTGGATTTTTATAATAAACTGCTATGATGGTGGAAATAGATATTCTAGGTCAGGGTATACAATCAATCGGTTAGATAATTCAATATAAATTTTCCCCATTATTCTAGCGGGACCCTAGCCTGTAATTAGCATGTTCTTGCATTCTTACATTCCTTTTAGAGCGTTGATATTCTGCAGGAATTGAAGGAATCTTCAATCAACTGCCGAATTCGAACGGCTATCAGAGAAGCACTTTTTCACGACAAGATTTACTCTAGGGGAACTTGTATCTTCTTCGCTTAAGCATCAGCTACTCCGAAAAAACTTTGGTGGAGTCAGTAGTGTTCACACTGAACGCTACGCCACGGGATCCTACACCAAATGTGTGAAATTATTAAATTATGATGACTCAATCCCGGGTTAGAGAAGTCAACGCTTACTTGTTAAGTGCTAGTTTCGTTAGTAACGTTCTTAGCATTTTATAATCTTCTTTCTTGTCTTCTGCAAGATACAATCATAAGTGTGAAAGTTCATGTTAAAGAGAAATTAATGCTTTGAATACTAGAGTAGAAGGCCCCAAAATCTTTGCTTTTACAATTCAATTCCAAATTGTCCATAAATCTCATAGTTTGTTCTGGAACTAATTGGCTTTCCACACCAAATCCAAAACCTATCCTATCTTATTTCTTTGTCAATTCATTTGACCAAAGCAATGCAAAGTAGTATACTTATTAAATAATCTTGACAGAAGATTTGAGAACTTCAGATGAGAACACTTCTTTTGATTCCTATTGACCCATCAACTGTTTCAGTTCCGTTGTGACGATACGATTGCGATAGTTGTCAAAAAGTTTGTGTTGTTTTCCATAACCATTTTTGGGGTTTTTGAAAACGCATCGTTTATGAAATATATATATATATATATATATGGAAGCTGACCATAAGTCTTATAGTCAGTGTTAAAAAAATAAGCCCACAAAGGAGCTTAGCGCACCCGAACAATTTTTCATTTTCACTCCTTAAGCTAGCCAGCAAGTCAGAAGCCATGTAAAGGACGCTCACTGCAAAACTGCATACCCCTGACAACAAGCTAATTGAACTCAAAAGAAATTATGCGAAAGATGTGTTTTCGGATATTAAAGAAGCTCTTAGAATTCACCGAAAAAGTCAACATGAGTTAGGGGCCAGTTATAGCGATACGGAAAACCAAACCGAAAAAATTTTCAAATGGAAAATTTGGTATAATATAATCAGATTTAAAACACAAATGCTACACTGTTCGATGGCAACCAACTCAGAGACTTTATTTTGCAAATACAAATTTGAATTGAACTTGTACTTTTTGTTAAAAATGTATTTAATCATTTTTCTGTTATACGTATAAAAGAAAAATAAAAAAAAACATTTTTAACAAAAAGTATTTGTTCAATTAATATTATTATGAACAAACAAAATTCTCTGCATTGAATGCCATCGATCAGTGTAGCATTTGTCTTAAAAATCGAATGAGAACATACAAAATTTTTCATTTGAAACTTTTTTCGGTTTGGTTTTCCGTATCGCTATAACTGGCCCCTTAGAGCAGGCGATCAGAAAAATGTACTCTGGTGAATTCTAAAATTCAAAGTACGGAAGATGTCATTCCTAAGCTTTATTGTTAGCTTAATGCTGAATTTTAAAACCCCCATAAAAGAAAAAATTTTTTTGTACGCCGCGCGCCGGATTTAAAATTTTCTTGTGTATCCTATTTAAATAAAAAAAAATATATTTCCTGCGGACATTTTTAAGAACTTGCAATATTTTTTTAGATTTTTACTTGCAAAAATTTGCTATCCGCGATTTCGTGATGCGGGATATTTGAAAAAGCGAGATTTCGTTTCATGTGATTGTAGTTTTCGGTCAATCGTAGCGGTCCCATTCTATGTTTCTTCAGTGTGGCATTGAAAACCCAAATCTGCAGTTTTTTCGCTAATGTTGAATTTTATGCTGATTTGATAATTTTTGTAATTCTTGGTGAAGGAAGCATAATTTTATTAAAAAATGGTCTTCAATATAAATATTAAAAAATATACTTGAAATAGAAAACTAGTTTTCAAATTGTCATGTTTCAAAATTTGTTATCATTTAACTTTTAAACAGTTCTTCGTGCGTACAAAGTACACAAATCAGAAGTGAAACTTCTTTGGCAAGCTAATTTTTATTTTTTGCACCGCGTCAAACATGTAGTACAGCTTCTAAAGGCCGCTTACCCACCTATTACATTTAATATTATACACATCACATTTTTCATATCAACCTTCCAGCACTAATTTAACCACATACCAAGTCAAATCTCTGCTACCCGCCAATATATTTAAGTAAAACCATAAACCACCTGATTCCTGACTGCCTAAAGTGGATATACGAAACACTTTTGTCTGCTAAGACACACATATGTAATTCATACCGTTATCCTGCTACTCACCGTTCTATTTTTAACCATCAGCCGCCGACCTACCCACAGTTGATATGCAGAACCACTTTGTGCTATTATAAAACAAACCTAACCTATTCTACAGCTCCCTCTCCCCATGGCACTGTGCGTGTGCGTGATGCGACGTTCGCTCTCTCTCACTCTCTCTCTCGATCTTTCTCACTCGCTTGCTCCCTACTCTCGCTCCATGGCTATGTGCTTCATGCTACGTTCGCCCTTTCTCACTCTCTGTCAATCGGTCTCAGTCGCTCTCTCCATTTTCGGGGACGGAAGTCACACTTATTTCCGCTGCAATAGAAAAAAAATTTACCCCCATGCGCCTAATACTACGTTTCCACCTTCCTGATTTAGCCAAATCACTTGATTAAGCTAAATCATTTATAAATTATGTGATTTACCATACCTTTTCATGATTTAGATTTACGTGATTTAAGATAGATTTATTTTAAATTACGTATCTGTCATCTCAAATCTACACAAAATAATATCAGACATACTCTTTCTCTTCTCTCTCTTGATTCAGCACTTCATTCAGCCACAAAAAAATGATTATTTTAAAACTGTCACATTTTTAATTTAAATTGCTTGTGGTCGGTGAGTTTTTCGGTTATTTTATTGGTTATTTATGTATGTATATGTAAAAATGAAATTATCCCTGTTAGAAATGCTAAACAAACTCAGACAGATAAAAAACAGAATGAAATGGGTCGAGTTGGACGAGCTATTTTCCGGAAGCTTTGGCAGTAGAAGTTTGTGAAATTGAAATCGAGAAATGTATTGTCAAAGTTGACATACATGTCAGGCTAAATCGGGTAATTGTTCGGTGTGACCGCCTTTCGTGATTTATAAATCAGGCTAGTGGAGACATAGTATAAAGAAGTTTCACTTCAAAAAAGGTTTGAAAAGAGTTTTTTGAAAAGTATTCTTTTTGAAGAATAATTCGAAACGCATCTTATAAGACCAACTTAGAAGTTTGGATACTTAAAAATGACAGTGGATGTAGTGCTCGGTTGCTTAACCTAAAGTTGTGAGCTGAAACATAGCCTGGGCAGCAATTTTTATTTATAAAACCAGTTTTAACTGAACGCCACCGGTGGGATTTTCGTGAGATAATTATCACATAAAATCTCAATCCATTGTACCAGATTTCTTTCCTATCTTTCTATTCCTTCTCTTGTTGCTCGCACGTGTTAAATCATTAAGGGTATTCATATCCCCTTGAGTGCGAGTACATTATAAAAAACAAATTTAAATAAGACACCCTCATATAATAGGATTCACCGTTCGAATTGACATTCAAGTTCGAGAGAACTGAAACAGAAGTTCTTCTTTTGGCAATTTTTGTCAGCGCAGTTTTTGTTCGTTTCAAGGAAAAAGCCCTAAATCACAAAATATGTCCCATTAATTGTTTGTAAAAATAGGACTTAATTCAAAGAAATATTGAAAACAACACCAACCATCTCTAAACTTATCAATGAGGAAGTTTCATCTTTCCATCAGAAACCGACTTTAATGAACTTCCGCATACATGCCAACAATTTCTGAGGTTAATTTTCAATTTTAAGGACATTCTGAACGCATCAGACAACAAATTTATTTAGAAATTCATTCTTTAAGCTCCTTGTCGATTTAGAAAATCGTAAAAGGATAGGTATAATCTGTGTCAGTATTATACTCGCAACAAAAGCCTTTCTCCAGAGACTTGAAGCACAGCACACACACAGTTTGCCATTGCTTAACTAAATTAATCCCATTCCTATGTAGATGATTCTCTCCATCATTTAAGGATTCAAAGGTAACAATCACTATCTTTCATAATGCTTAATCTTTTCTTTTTTTTTATCAAAACAAACTTTGTGGATGTATAAAAGAGAAAGTACAATATTACAAATAATATATATGTAAACGTGTACAAGGAACCTAAATTCACTTTGAAATTCCTTAACAAAGTTTATGATATTTTACAAAATCCTTTATTCAGGTCAAACACACAGCAAAAATAAAAAAAAAAGATTTCAAGGAGACAACCCAAATTCCAGAGCAAAACTTCCATATCTTTCTCTCCTTACCTTAATCTCATTTTGTAGATTTCCAAACCCAAAAGGAAAGAAGCACAGAAAAAGGATACACCCTTTAAATAAAAAAGTAATCCTTTTGTGGTTGTTACTCCTATGGGTTCAAAGAAGATAAAAAAAAAGTCTCGATATAAAAAAAAACTACCCAGGAGCTTTGGTCCTGAATTATTTAACCAATGACTTTTTTATGTCCCAGACAGAAATTCCTCCTTTTTTTTCCTTCCAAAGCTAACACGTACACGTACAACCTTTCAGTGAATAGATATTAATATCAAAAAAGAACATACTCTTCAATTTAATTCCCCATTCAACCTTATAAAGGAGGAGAATCATAACTCAATTGATCACCCTCTACGAAGGAATCAACTACTAAAGCCTCTCTCTCTAAAAAATTCCAACTTAACTGCTTGCACAAGTTCTATTGTCATAAAAAAAATAACCATTTCTTTATGTCACTTCATGAACTCCCACATATTATTTGGACAGAAATTTTAAATTCTTTATTCCTCAAAGGCACTTAAAAAAAAAAAAAAAAAAAAAAAAAAATGTACCATCAATTTTACTCACCTATTTTGCCATTCCATTGCCGTGCTAGGATCCTTGGCATAGGCATCCCACATGTTACACCATTCTTCAACAGATACCTTCAGCAGGAAGAAAAAATAAATGAAGGAAGAGAAAAAAAAAGAAATTCGCATTTTATTAAGAAAAATTTTAGACGCCTGCAGGGATTATTGTTTTTTTTTCAATTTTTTTTTTTTTGGCTCTTCCCCTACTGGGAATACTTCCGTAATGGAAGTCCAAATCAAACATTTGGGACAAAGTTAAAAAAAAAAATGAAAAAGTTTGAAAATCAATCCACTTAGGACTTGTTCCTCCATCCTTTCCACAACAGCCGTCGCACATTTCACATTTGAATAATTTCTTAAAAGACGAGCAAATCCTTGGATGCACAACCATCACGAAGGAAGAAGAACAACGACGACGACTTCACGGAGCAACTCCATCTGTCTTTCATAGTGAGTAATAAAATTTCGCTGATGAGGCAATTAATGGACAAAACTAACGCAATACCTCAAAACTACACATTTCAGTATACAGCGCTCACCGCCACCAGCACTTCTTCGAAAATGGAACAAGACAAGGTTGCATTATTATCCAACTTTAGAAGCTGAAAGGATGACTCTGTGGAATGATGATGAGTTAACAAAAAAACTAAAAAAAAATGTGGCAGAAGAAGAAAAAGTATCTAGAACATGCAGCTTATATGGTGGAAGCTCGAAACAAAATAATGTATCTTTTGTTGTACACGATTGCTGTTTTTAATTCCTTCTTGCGCTGGCAGTTACCGTACCATTCTGCACGTTACAAGGACTCTTGTTATGGTTAACCAAAACCCTTTTTTTTTTAACAAAAAAAAATTAAGCAGAGGCATTTCACGTTGGCTCACTGCCAGGTGGCGCAGTGGTTTTTCACTGGATTATGGCGGCCGTGGTAGGTGGATGGTGGAACAGAAACAAGAGCATACATACATAGTATAAATGATGAAGAGAAGAAAATATATCTTGACAATTCAATTTGCTAAATTTTAAATGCCGCAGTGTTTAGGTTAAATTTATTGCGTCCGCAGAAACACATCACAATGGGCATTTGCCAACATTAGTTAGCATCGTAGGGCCAATAATGAAAATTCCTGTCGCTAGCTCTTATTACTCTTACCTGTCCGTCGTTATCCTTGTCGGCTTTCGACCGAAGGCCTTCCCAAATTTTAATCATCACATCGTGTGTCTCCTTGTTTTTGGCACTGCCAACACTCCAACCTCTCAGTTGGCATACTTTCTGTTGAAAATAGGCAATAAAAAGGAAGGTATATTATCATCATCAGTAACAACAGAAAAAAGGACATTTTTATTCAAATGAATTTATATGATTGTTTTTTTTTTTTTTTTTTTTATTCTCATGTTTTATGCGCCACCTACAACCTTAATACATACCTCGATTGCCAGCTCGAAATCCTTCAGGTCGATTTCTCCACTTTGGTTTACATCTGCAAGGACAAAATTTTATCTGGTTTGAATTAAAAATTCATAAAAATTTAGTCTTACCAAAGAAAACATTGAAGAGGAACAAAAGCTTCTTCTTGCGGAAATCGGAGATTGACATTTTGATTAGATTTGTTTGTGTGTTCTTCTACTTATTGATTAACACCTGAAAAGGAAAAAAAGGACACAAAAAATGCTGTCAACAAATTGAGACCCTCTTTTAAACAGAAAAAAAAAAAACAGAAAAGGAAAAGAAAACTTAGCAGCTATGTCAGAAACAATTATCTTATTAAAAAATTCTACTTTTTTGTTGTTGCATGCCAAGTCCTTGTTTATTCGTTGTTATCCTGATGATGATGGGAAAAACTTGTCACTCATTCCAGGTAGGTAAACTTTTCGAGGACTTTTCCGCTTTTTCATTTTACAGTTTTTTTTTTTAATTTTTTTTTCACAACAAGAGCATAGTCGGAAGAGTGAAAGGATATTTTAATCCTTTTCTGTTTAAATTTATCACAACTGGACAATAATGGATTTCGCCATGTTGCTTGGAGGATACGGATACCTACATTTTTTTTTTTTTCATTCGTTTGTTCCAAAAATGCCTCTGTGAAATTCAGAACGAGGGAAGCGATGATGGGAATGGGGATGGGGAGTAAGAAGAAGAAGAAGAACGGACAAAATCACACAGCCGTAATGAGGACACAATTTCCTTTTCTTTCACAAGTAATTGGCGAGGACGAATATCTCCAAATGAATTGTTTCGTTTGGTCTTGGATGTTGCACGTTGGACATTGGACGTTGGAAATTGGACGTTGTTGACGTTGGAGTATTTTTATTGATAGTTAAACCAGAAACGAAAAGTGTTCCATTTATGTAAGTTGGTTGTCTTCAATGTTGGCACTGGCACTGGCACACTATATCCTTTTTCTATTTTGGAATAACTATCTATCTATCTATAGATGGGACTTAATAAAATCAACTTTTGGTTTGCCAACATGCAACCACAATGTTGAAACAGGAAATTAACCTATCTTATGCCCCAGGCACATTTATTGAATCCTATTGTAATTCTTGTTTTTTTTGCTGCCTTTCGCTAGAAAAGGACGATTTGATTTTTTCGCTAAAAAAAACTGTCCTCGACTTGTACAACATTGTAAGTTAAATTGCATTTCGATGGTAAAAGGGGCAGGAAACAGTATATTTAGGTAGAAATGTCCTTACACGAGTAGATGTGGGCGGATCAGGATATAGAAAAAGCAGCAAGAGTTTCATGTTTTCAAAGTAGTTGGGACTTGGGAAGTCAATTTGTTTTGATAGCTTTTTATGTTGTAGACAAAGTTTCGTTTTTCAATATTTGTTTTAGTTTTCGGTAGGATGTTCCAGCGGGCAAATAAAACAGGAGGATAGTTCAAAATTGGTCAAGTTAAATATTGTTAAATTGTACACAATTTTTGGAAAACGTATTAAATTGGGCTTAATGTGGTTACGTGTATTGCCAGAAAAGTTCAAAGTAGTATTTAGTTCAAAAGCACTGAGATCAAAAACAGGGTTTCTGTGAAGTAAATGTTTAACAAAAGTTAATAGAGCTTTGTGGACTAGAAACTTTTTGAAACCTTATTAATATACATGAACGACTTAATTTGTAATTTCATGGATGTCCACAAAATTATGTTTTCCTTTACGAATTGAAGTTTTTATTTTTATTCAAAAACATGTACCTAGGTACTACAAAAGAGAGTTTAATCTTTTACCAAAATGTATGTATCAATTTATGACGAAAATGGAGAGGGAATACAAAATTAAGCTTTAGATAGTCAAAAAGAAGGACATAACAGATTTCGTGATAGTTTACGTTAATACATACCAGGAAATTAGCGTAGATAAACAATTTTGAATTTCAGAATTTGCAATATTTTTCAGTCAGATTCTTATTTTTATGTGTTTTGTGTCAAATTTGACCGTTATCGTTAATTTGTCATCATACATTTCGGAAAAAATTTGCGCTTGAGTCCAGTCGAAAGTTGAATACAACTCAAATCCTTTTAAGGTTAGAAAGCTTTATCAGAAACCTGAAATATATATTTGTATTTGTTACCTAGATTTTCATTTTGTTCAAAATCTCGTAGTAAAGGAATAGCTCACTTAATCACATTAATATTACTTTCTCTCATTGGTCTTGAGAAGCGACATATTATATGGCTAAGCCAGCGGCCATTGTGAGCGTTGCTTAGATTTCGATTTAGAGTATTGCAGATAATTAAATATTGTTATGGTCGAGATTCGGTGTTATGTCAAACCGAGGTAAAGGTATAGTCAATGTTCAACACTAAATATGGCATTTTTTTGACCATTTTTTTGACATGGAATCTTCTCGATCAGATACTTGTTAGGATTTTATATTGAATTACATGAAACCAAAAAAACCACTCTAGATTTTATCTCGAGCACTTTTCATTTTCCATGAAGCCAAAAAAGCAATCTAGATTCGATCTCAGATTGAATCTAGATCACATATCTCGATTCAGAGCCAGATTTACACATACTTTCACATACACACAAAATTGACATTCCTAAACGTCATCAGTTGGAAATTTGTTTTTCTCATTTATTGTGTATTTGTGAAAAGAAGCACATTTAGTTGCAAAATAATATTTTATATTTTTTTTTAAAATGGAGCAGCAATTATTAATTATATTTCAATATCATCCGATGATAAAGAATTTTTCAAAACTGGAAATTTGTTAAAGTAAAGAGATAGGCATTCCTTCTAACATGTTATTGAATATCAATCAGACAAAAGCTTGGACTATCATTTCAGCTGTTAATGGCACACACACAATGACAAAAACAATATCAATCTCTTTGTTTTCCATAAAACCAGAAAAATCGTGAAATCTAGATATAATCTGAGAGCGAATCTGAAAAAGTCGTGGAATTCACCATTAGTGACCGAGTACGAGTGGTTGAATTTACTATTGAATTTTTGGTACGTATATTAAAATAAAATGCACGACTGGGTCGCACGAACTTGCTCTTATGATAAGCAATTGCTTAGTGGCTGCATATATGGATTTAAAAAAAAATTTAAATAATTTCGAAAATTCTTTTATTTTTTAAATTAGTTTAAGAGTTTTCTCGGAAAAACAAAGTATACAATAAAATTTCAAAGCTATACGTGAATCTAGGAAAAAAAAAATATTGAAAATCGTTCGACCAGTTTTTTTTTAAAAAGGTTATTTTTGAAAAACTTTTCCAAAAAATATTTTGAAATTTATTTGGGTATGCAAATATATGGCAACCTGTAGTTTACATTTGAAAAAATAATTTAAAAAAAAATCAATATACCCGTTTCCAACATATTTCGAAAACCAAAAATTTTTTTGAAAAAATTATAAAAAATCAAAAAAAAAAAGTTTTTGAAAAATTTGAAATGCCATATTAATAAAATTATAAATGACTTCCTGTGGCCAAAATTTTATTGAAATCGAATGTATAGTTTACGAGAAAATTTGATTTGAAAATACTGGTTCTATGAGAGGTACCGTTATAAGACAAATTTTGAAAAATATTTTTTAACCAAAAGATAGATTGTCTTACAAAAATAGCATCCTGAAAGTTTTATCAAAATCGTTAGAGCCGTTTTTGAGAAAATCAATTTTTTTCTTCACGATTGTATGGCAGGTGCCGTTATTTTTGGGCCTAGAGCAAAAATAAAAAATACGTTCCGAGGGACGGCCAAATAAATCCTAGATACCAAATTTGAAGCAAATCGGCCCATCCGTTCAGGCTCTAGAAGCGCGAACAGACAGACAGACAGACAGACAGACAGACAGACAGACAGACAGACAGACAGACGGACGGAATTCCCAGACCCACTTTTTTCGACTTCTCCATCATCGTAATGTCATGTGTGATTGTTATCTCGAAATTTTTTTTCTGCACGAATCCATAACTTGCCTTATAGTACCTATAATCGCAAGTAAAAAATAACATGTTTTCTAGATCTTAAGAATCATCATCAAAATCTATGAGATTGGATAAAAAATGAGTAGCATTTAAATAAATTAGTATAATATGGCCCCTTATTAATGCTCGTTAGATTTTCGTAGACTAAAGGCAATATTGCAGTAAATTGAGGGATAACCTCTACAGAGATGGAAACATTAAAATATAGACAAATATAATATTTTTGTCACGAGTAAGCACAAAACCCTGAATATTGGAATATTGGCTCATGTTTCTGTTTCATCTTATGTGCCATCCCATTATATCTCTCTTCTATCTATCTTCTATCTATATATATACAAATAGATGTGTGTATGTATGTATGTTGCGTATGGACTCCTAAGCCACCCAATGGATCCTTATGAAATTTTCAGGGTTAATATAGTTTAGTCCAGGGAGGGTTCCTGTGAAGGTTTGGTTCCAATCGGGTGGAAGACAAAAAGACTTTTAACATTTGTTGGATCATTTTCTTTATTTTTTTTATTTTTTCATACATTTTTTAGCTGTTTGAAACATCAGCGCGAATTCCGGAATGGCTGATCGGGTCGAAGACAAACAAAACGCAGGATTTAACCAAAAATATTGTTTATCTGCTAGCATTGATATGAAATAAATAAATAAATTTAATTTCACATTAAATAAGTGTTTTTTTAGCGTAGCAACGCGCCGGGTACCGCTAGTTATATTATATTATTGAAGTCTGACAAAATTTAAATCTAAGGTTTAATCGCATTTCCAGAAATGAAAAAATATCATCGAAAGCCTCACACGTTAAAGTAGGGGACGGGGGATAAAGGTTGATGCATGATACTTGTCAAAAAGACAACATCAAATTAACTATGTTTAAATATTTGTTTACTAATATCTAATTAACTTATTATTATAATTATAAAAACAAACAAACATTTTTGTTTAAAAAAAAGAGATTATTCCATAAACTGATTTACTCGTAGTTTATTTATAATTGTCGGTTTAACTACGGATTCAGTTTATTTAGTCATTAATTCCATGCACTTTATTTAAGCAGCTACCATATGAATGCATAGATGGAACTATGTTTTGTATGCATTGAATACCCCATTAAACAATACTACTGGATATTACTGTCACTGCATATTTAGATTATGAGAACAAGGTGAGACAATGGAATCACATTTGCAAAGATGGTGTCAGTGACTCCAGTGAAATAGTTCAGTTAATATATGGACTTAAGTAAAACGTTAATAGTAAAGAATAGGAATAGAGTTATTCAAACACAAGATGTTTAAGGGTTAATCCGTTAAATTCTGTGAGTTAAACCACTGTGAGTTAAACCACCTTGAACCAACGTCTTTACTTTGATCCGGGCACGAACCACTAATTGAACAACTGGTTCTAAAAGAGTGAAAGAATTGTTCTAAGACTTTTGTGCGTTTGAACTCGATTTTGTATTAACTTGGAAATTTTTGTATCCAATATTTCTATAGGATAAGGGCCAGTTGTACAATCGTGATTCATCCTCGGATCAAAATTTAAATACCATTAACCTCGGTTCATGTGAACAAAATTAAAGCTAAGACGGTGGTTTAGAGTGGTTCAAGAGTTAATCCACCGATTTCCGAGGATTAAATAAAGTTAACCCACGGATCATGCATTTAAAAACGAGGTTCAGTGCTTAACCACAATAATTGTACAAACTGGTACTAAATCTTTTATATAATTTTGTCTGGAAAATAGTTCTGTTCATATCCAATTTGTATTGAAAGTAAGAACATCACGTATACCTTGATGGAAGAAAGAAATGGTCTTTATTTCAGTGGAATTATATTTTAAATTACATAAATTGCTTATGAATTTATTTGTTTAAACATCATTTTTAGTTTTTTCAATTACAATTATATTTCTTTCCAGGATTTGGTTTCTATTGTAAAAAATCAATTAATTTTAATCTACCTTTTGTCACTTCTTTGGATATAAAATTCAAAATATTAATAAGAAATACCAACAAAATTTAAATTTAAACCATTGTTTTCTTTGCTTTCTAATTTATGCATTAACATTGGCATCTCGTTTAAATAACAATCGTCCTTTATGATAGAACCAATGAGATATCTACTAGTTTTCATTTTTGTCCCTTAAAATGTTTCAGGAAGATCCATTATTTTTGTCTGCTTTATTTTCGTCAAACATGTAAATTACCATCTTAACTTCGCATCATAAGCATTTGATAGCAAAGAAAATTAAATCACATTTATTAACTCTTGTTCCACCTGCACGATGATAGTCTCAAAGGACTCCTTTGTGCTGAATGAATGGATTCTGCTTACAGCTTTCAATCAACCTGCAATCCTTACTGCTTACTACATTCACCTCACAAAAAGGCCATTTTGTTCAAATCCATGAGGCACAAAAAGAGAAATATAGGGTATCATTATTACAGACTTTTGTCTGATATTCTAATTGATGTCTTTTCACATCCGTTTCAAGCAATGAATATTGTCTTTTGTAAGTTATATTCTTATATCCTGAAACTGAAAATGAATTTGACGAATTGTAATGTTATTTAACATAGATGAAGGCACAGCACAAAATGTCTTTGTCGTTCTCGTTCTATCGTTGCGTTGCGTTGTTGGTTGGTAAAAATAAATTCTGTTGAAATTCCGGAAGAAGGTATATTTTAGCATCATTTGCAAGCTGTGTGCTTTGAAATGATTTTGCCAGCTGAGTGACTACAACAGACACAAAAATGCCTAGCCAAAGTCATTTTGAAACAATGATTCTTTTGAAATCTAGAACTTCTGTATTAAATGTTCTATTCTTAACAAAGTTATATGTATAAAAAAAAATGAAAATAGGAACCGAAATCAAAGAGGTAGAAGCTGAATGGTCTAAATAACATTTAGGAAAAGTATGTTTGAATGGATGCTCGGAATTGACATTGTTAACGAAAGCTTTTGCTTTATTCAAAATATTATTTAGAAAAAGAACAAAGTCATTTGAAAAGTATTTCAGAAAATCCATATTTTTTCGGTACTAATCTTTTTCATAGTCCAAGATGGGACACACAAATTATGATTATTTTTACTGAATTAAAAAAAAATAACCTTAACGATTAACCTCTTGTCACCCTCTAACAAGCAAATCAAAAGGACACATGTATACTTGGAAAATAATTTAATTTCAAGCCTTAAGTCCTTAAACCAAGTTGAGAGACTTTCACATATTCAGCACATTCTATGATCTTCCCCGGAGGCCACAGCTTTTGTTTGAATTGCCTCGGAATCTTGTGACTTGCGATGCTTAAAAGCAAATTAATTAGCGCAACCATACTTTGAGTTTGCAAGGAGCGACGAACAGCGAGCTGCGAGCAGCAGCGTCAAAGCAGCAATGCAAACGAAAACGCTATAAGTCGATTGGGGGTTCTACGAAATTCTCTGAACATTTTGTGGGTAGGTTAGGAAGGTGGTTGATGGTACCTACACTTATATTTCTTGAATGCGCAAATATTTATTAAACTCATTTTTGACTTTGAAGTTTTTGAGATACGAAATTAAAATAAACATTCGTATACGAGAAAGGTGCTATAGATACTCCCATTCACGTGCACGTACAGTATACATATATATATACGAGTAGAGTAGAGATGCACACAAAATAATGTTTATAATATGAATTTTATTTGAAAAATACACAAAGTAGGATGCTGCTTGTCAAATTAAATATGAAAAATCTCTGAAAGATGTCAAGATAACTGGAGTTTATCCCCATATTCAGGTGTTGAAATTTGCATTTTATCTGTCCTGTGTTTCTTTGTAACATATTGCATACACGATACACACACCATAAATCACATTGGTAATCTTGTGTGTCTGTCCTGTCTGTCGCTACTAAAAAAGTTAAAACTCTGTATTAACACGTCTGAATAAAATTTGAATATTGAGGTTACTGTGAGCAGTCTTTGTTTTTTTTCTATATTAAGAAAAATACAATTTTTTTTTTGGTTGATAGTTATACAACTTTACTGACTTTTAAAAGCAGAAACAAAAGAATTATGGCAGAACTATAATGGAGGGAACATTTCCACTCATTCATTTATTTTCACCTATTGCAGTTGGACCTAGCTTTCAATTAACAAAACAGTTCAAATAAACGTCCATAATTTTTCATAGTATTGATTTTGGCATTCAACAAATTGATTGAAAAATAAAAAGTTCATCAACTAATTTAATCAAACAAACTCTTTCCGTTATGAAATTATTTCTGCCATTGTGTTTCTGAGTGATTGTTCTTGAATTCGAAGTGCAATTTGCTTTTGATCATCAACCAAGTAGTGTGAAATTTAGCCAGTAACTTATTGCACTTTCCATTATAGGATAAGAAGTCTAGTGGAACCATTCAGTTAGTAAACAAATAACACCTTTGACAATTCTGAAAAGATAATATTGATTCCCGATTTAAAATCAGAATCCACTCAAGAAGTACAAATACAAATAACAGGCGTTTTTTTAGAGGTATAAAACTTTAAGTTGGAAACGGGTTTACCCGATATCTAGAAAAAATAAAATGCACGACTGGGTCGCACGAACTTGCTCTTATGATAAGCAATTGCTTAGTGGCTGCATATATGGATTTAAAAAAAAATTTAAATAATTTCGAAAATTCTTTTATTTTTTAAATTAGTTTAAGAGTTTTTTCGGAAAAACAAAGTATACAATAAAATTTCAAAGCAATACGTGAATCTAGGAAAAAAAAATATTGAAAATCGTTCGACCAGTTTTTTTTTAAAAAGGTTATTTTTGAAAAACTTTTCCAAAAAATATTTTGAATTTTATTTGGGTATGCAAATATATGGCAACCTGTAGTTTACATTTGAAAAAATAATTTAAAAAAAAATCAATATACCCGTTTCCAACATATTTCGAAAACCAAAAAATTTTTTGAAAAAATTATAAAAAATCAAAAAAAAAAGTTTTTGAAAAATTTGAAATGCCATATTAATAAAATTATAAATGACTTCCTGTGACCAAAATTTTATTGAAATCGAATGTATAGTTTACGAGAAAATTCGATATGAAAATACTGGTTCTATGAGAGGTACCGTTATAAGACAAATTTTGAAAAATATTTTTTAACCAAAAGATAGATTGTCTTACAAAAATAGCATTCTGAAAGTTTTATCAAAATCGTTAGAGCCGTTTTTGAGAAAATCAATTTTTTTCTTCACGATTGTATGGCAGGTGCCGTTATTTTTGGGCCTAGAGCAAAAATAAAAAATACGTTCCGAGGGACGGCTACATAAATCCTAGATACCAAATTTGAAGCAAATCGGCCCATCCGTTTAGGCTCTAGAAGCGCGAACAGACAGACAGACAGACAGACAGACAGACAGATAGACAGACAGACAGACAGACAGACGGACGGAATTCCCAGACCCACTTTTTTCGACTTCTCCATCATCGTAATGTCATGTGTGATTGTTATCTCGAAATTTTTTTTCTGCACGAATCCATAACTTGCCTTATAGTACCTATAATCGCAAGTAAAAAACCTAGAGCCAAGAAATCTAGAAAGAGCAAATCTAGAAAAAAAATATAGAATTACCAAAATCCAGAAAATGCAAAATCTAGAAAAATTTAACCTCGAAAACAAAAAATCGAGAAAAAAAATTTAGAATGGACAAAATCTAGAATTAATATTAATTTTTGAGACAGTGGTTACAATTCGCGAGCGCAATTCGATTTAGAATTCCCCAAGAAAAAAATCTAGAACACCTTTTTTTTCTAGATTATTCTAGATTTCCATTTTTCTAGATTTGTATACATTCTAGATTTTTACTACTTCTAGATTTTGTATTTCTATATATTTTTTTATAGAATTTGCCCTTTCTAGATTCTGTCACTCTGGATAACGTCGTAATCCAGTTGGCAACACTATTTTAAATGGGGCCATTTTGTCAGCTGTCGATTGATTTATTTCTAGTTTGGTTTGGCATTTCAAAATGAATAGACTGACGTCTGAACAACGCTTCCAAATTGTGCAGATAGGACTCGAAACAAAATTGCTGTCGATCGCGATTTTTACAAGAAAATGTTGTTCAGCGATGAAGCTCAGTTTTTATTGAATGACTATCAGCAAAACTGCCGCATTTGGAGTGATGATAATCCTCAAGTGTATGTTGAGACCCTGTTAGTTACATCAGCAAAAACTTAGTGTTTGGTGTGCTTTATGGGTTGGTGGAATAATTGGTGCGTAATTCATTAAAAACGATGCTGGCCAGAACGTTACAGGCAATGGTGAACGCTATAGGGCCATGATTAGTGACTTTCGTTCATCAATTGAAGAACCATGATGTGCAGGAGCTGTGGTTTCAACAAGACGGCGCAACATGTCACACAGCTCGTACCACAATTGATTTGTTGAAGGAAACATTCGGTGAGCGATTAATTTCGCGTTTTGGTCCTGTGAATTGGCCGCCAAGATCGTGCGCTTAACGCCACTTGACTATTTTCTGTGAGCATATGTGAAGTCGCTAGCCTACGCCGATAAGAGCAAAACGATTGACCACTTGGAGGACAACATAAGTCGAAATTTGGACCTCCGGATTAGACTACGGCCGAACCAGCAGTGGCGGTCATATGCCAGAAATCATATTTAAATTATAGTGCCAAAAGAGTATCTTTCGAATAAAGTAAATTTCATGCCAATTAAAAAAAAATCATCTTTGTTTCATTCCATTTCAAAGTTCAATACCTCTAAAAAAAACACCCTTTATAACTTCTATTTCAGCCATAGAATATTAATTGTGGTGTGTCTATTCGCATTCAGCATTGCCAAAAAACTGTTATGTTAAAATATATGTGACTTTTTGTTGAACCCAATTCTGATGATATAGCCGTCGAAACCTAGCAACGATGTTGAGTAAGTGATATATAACACGTAGAACGAATTAAAGTCGCTTCGTATCGCGATTCGGACTGCTCACACCAGTTTGACATTGGCCAAATTTGTGAAGCAGATGTTTACGAATAGACATAGTCATTGTTTTTTATACATTTTTATAGTAATTACATGCAACATGTTTCTTTTAAATCTGAACTTCATCAATGGCGGCGCTAGTTGTCTTATCTACTGTACGTCAAATGTCTTCTATTGTTGTTTGTGCTTCCCATGGCAATCTAGACAAAAACCACTCGTAACTCACCAATCAAGTGTTTGTGAACTTCGTCCATAGATGGCGCACCAAACGTTACTTTTTTTGACTTTTCTATCGAAAGACGTAGGAAACGAGCCAGTGCCATTTTTTGGATAGCTTTTATCATAATTGTACATAATCTGTTAGCCGTTAGCAGTTCGGATTTAGCGTCACAAGGTAGGTATAGGGGCTTAGGGTAAAGTCGGGTGATATGGCACCACGGGTGATATGGCACCCTTTCAATATTTCCCACGGCGTTAGGAAATAGCGCCCAAGGAAATATCGCCCAAACCGATTTGGAAATAACGCCCAAAAAATAGCCGAACAAATTGTTGTTGTATTTATTTTTCCATTTTGGGTGCTATTTCCTTGTTTTAGTTTGTTTTTATAAAAGGCAATACTGCCCAAAATATGAGGCCGAAATGGTGTAAAAGGAATTAAAGCCCAAAAGTAGGAATAACCGCCCAAAAGTGCAAGTACAAAAAGAAAAAGCACCCAAATAGGGGAAATATCGCCCAAAATTTTATTTTTCAAATAAATACTTGTATACTATCTACCACTATTTGCCTGCATAATGGGCACAAACAGTTTTCCTCATTATTTGCCAAAGCTTGACCCTGCAATCTCATAAAGCAAACGTTACACATTTTCAAATGCCTACAAGGCTCTGATAGGCAAGCTTTAAAAAAAGACCTAGGGCACTTAGTATCCTTAGATAGTCCATATGTGTTCCATATGGACTCGTGTTGAAAAGCCTTAATTACATCCAGGGGCGTTCGCGGAGATTGAAGAAAAATTTTCGATGACAAATATTGTAAGCCTCTTCGAAGTTTTGAATAAACTAATTCCGAAGTAGATTCCTGATTGCTGCAAAAAGAAAAATTAAATTATAGTTACAAAATTTGTCAAAACAACCTACATCGCGGGGGGGGCGACGCGGGTGACGCGGGGGACGCGGGGCGACGCGGGGCGACGCGGGGCGCACGCGGGGCGCACGAGGCTTCGCGACCGCAGTGACCGGGCGGCGCCGCCCGGTCACTGCGGTCGCGAAGCCTCGTGCGCCCCGCGTGCGCCCCGCGTCGCCCCGCGTCCCCCGCGTCACCCGCGTCGCCCCCCCCGCGATGTAGGTTGTTTTGACAAATTTTGTAATTATAATTTACAAATGATTAAGTAAATGTTACCTTTCGCAGACGGCACGCTCCCGCCTGGTCACTGCGGTCGCAAAGCCGCGTGCCCCCCGCGTCGCCCCCCCCCCCCACGCACCGAATTTAATTTCCAAATCTTAAGGATATTGTTCAATACACTTTACAAGAGATTAAGTAAATGTTACATGCTTCAAAATTGTTTTTGGGTGATGAGAACCAAACATTTTTACTTAAAATAGTGATTGGAAATTACGCCCAAAATTTTGGAAATATCGCCCAAATATTGCAAAAACAATTCCCATATAAAATTTTTGGGCGATATTGCCATTTATTAATTTGGGTGATATGGAATTTTGGGTGTTAAGCCCTAACTTTTGGGTGATAATTCCTTCTTTTTTTTTGATTTTGGGCGTTAAAAATTTTTTTGGGCGGTATTTCCAAATCGGTTTGGGCGATATTTCCTTGGGCGCTATTTCCTAACGCCATTTCCCACTTACTGACTTCTTTTCAAAACAAAGAGAACAACATATCAATCAGTTTAACGTAAGTTATTAGATTGTCCAGTTCAAATCTCAGCAGACCTTGAAATACTATAAATACAGCCGAATAAAAAAAATAGTGGGTGCGGATTAAGCAAAAAGTTTTTTTTGTGTATTAGTGAAGTTCTTGGTAATACGAAGATATTTGAA
Source organism: Platycheirus albimanus (assembly GCA_916050605.2). NCBI lineage: Eukaryota > Metazoa > Arthropoda > Insecta > Diptera > Syrphidae > Platycheirus > Platycheirus albimanus. The sequence goes on along the minus strand of OU696696.1, from coordinate 7,528,719 downwards.
GCAAGGCGTTCAATTTAAAAAGAAAGAAAAGAAATAACTGAGTTTGTTTGGGTTTGCTTACCGTTATAACTGTGCGGGCTTGATTTCTCATGTTATTTGGAATAGCAGAAGCAAGGTCAAAAAGGTGATATGGCACCTCAGAAGATCGGGTGATATGGCTCCGGTGCAATTTCTCCCGCTCTTACTTTACTTTCATTTTGAACTAGGCACTTACTTAAATTTAAAAAAAAAACAGTTCAAACAGAAAATCAACGCCGAGGACAGTACGTCAGATTACGATGAGCAAAATCGTTGCAAGATGACTCAAATGGTCCCAAAATTTCGGGGAAAATATTTGTGTGGGGATTATGCTCTTACAACAAAACCGGACGAGTGGCTAAACTGCATTATATGTCACTTTAAATCAAATGAATTCCTGTTCATCGTATTACAACACCTGCAACAGATGTGGAAAAAACAGCAAGAAAAAGTGAAGTGCCATTTCACCAGCAAGCAGGTGCCATATCACCCTCCATTTTTTAAGTCGTCTTTTTTTTAAGATTTTTTAATTTTGAAAAAAAAAAATATTCAACTGACTGTGAATTTCAAAGAAGTTCCTATTTTTTGCTTATAAACTATTTTCATAATAAAATTATTTTGGTTTGAAATAAAAATCTTTTTTAATTTGGAAATTATATGGAAAAAGATAAATGGGTGCCATATCCCCCGACTTTACCCTATGCTTAGGCCATTAGCTTCATACCTAGAATCCTTCCCCTAAAGTCCTTCTCGTAAAAGAGTTAGTGACCAGGTTAGGCCGGAAAAAAAATACAATATACACAAAAAATTTGAATTCAAGATACCGAAAATGTGTGTTTATTTCTGAATAAGCAAATGTAATTGGCTTAGTCCGTTCTTTATTATTTTTTGTATTTATTTCAATTATTGATCCCGGAAAGTATCCGATTACATTAATTCACTATGATTTTGCTATGTGGCCTTGAAGTTGTTATGGAAAGCGAAAATAACACTCATTTTTCAAATTATGTCACACTCGTTTGTGACAAAAATGAAAAGAAAATAAGTCAGTCAGTCCCAACAACAACACACACCTCATTAACCCAATTCAATAATCGGCGTAGTTATTGCATGCAATCAAAAACTACAGTTGAATGAGTCAAATTGATGACAAAAATTATTAAATGTGAAAAGGAAAGTTATTAATACAAGGGGTTTTGAATACTCCACTTTGAACTTTTGATTGAAAATAGAACAAGACATCAAATAATCGTTTAGTGGTGCTTAAAGCCAATATATTATTTTAATGGTGTTAATAGAATTCCAAAAATTATTTTGTTAGTTATTTAAAATTGTCTTTCCTAGTTTAAATAGAAATTTTGCTCCAGAGATAGTTTATGGTTTTTTTAATCTTTGTTTTATTGCAGATTAAAATAACAAATTGAATTTTTCGCTTTATTCCGTAACTCAAAGGTTATACAATGAAATATTGTTTAAAAATCTATGACACGAACAATAGTTGCACCGGAAAAGATAAAAAAGCACGATTTGGCACAACAAGCCAGTAAAATATTTATGGATAGAGTTTGGAAAAATCTCAAGCATATAAGCTTCATTTCATCAGACTTTTGGAAGTGCCCTTTTGCTTAAATAATTTACTTGACACATAATAATGACTGCGGCAAGTTTAACATTTTTTTTTCCTATGTGCTGAAACTATTCGAGAATTAGAATATTTTGGTGATTACTGGCACTGAACAATGAAAAATAGTACTTAGATTTCTATTGTAATATTGGAAGCGAGCTAGTGAGAAGTCTCAAAAGCACTTTTTTTTTCTGATTGGAGATATGGGGTTATTAGCACAACGAACGAAAAGGCTCACAAAAACAAAATTCTATTCCTTGAGAAGATAAGACTTTAGAAATTTATAAAATGTAGATATATATACAATGACTGAACTCTCCCCCAAAAAAAGAAAGAATTGAGACGACACTTTTTCAAAATAAGGCTCCACCTGAAAATCTACTAAAATAAAACCCATCTGGTTGATACTCATCTTAATGCCATGTTAATCTTTTTGAATGTAAAACTAGATATACAATGGCGGTGTGTATCTCTGGTTGGGGTTTTCCGCATTATTTTCGAAAAATAAATTTCTTGTACTACTTTTAAAATAAATTTAGTTGAATTTTTGGAATGGGTTGAAACCAGGTTAATAGTAAGGTTTTTATAGAGATTATATTCAAATAAACACAATTCGGTCTCAAATACGTTACTTGTCGTATTCAAATATACCTTCTGATGAATGACATAATGAGTATCAAAGACGGTTCCAATAGTATTATTTAATGTTTTGATTACTTTTAAGTGGGCATTGAAATACAAAAATTTTATGATTGAACAAAATTTCTTCAGGAAATCGCAAATAAAAAAAAACTAAGCGTTATTAAATCTGACATATTTTACAGCTTGTAAGCTTTCTCTTTTTTTTCAAATAACCTATCGCGTTTTATCCGTGCCAGTAAATTAAAACAGCTTTGGTACAATCTTACCCTTTTTCGGTATGATCAAATAAAGTTTTGCGAATTGGTTTTCGAAAACTTTTTTGGTGACTGCTAAGAAAATGTTGGTGCTAGATATTTTTTTTTTCAGAAAACATTATTGAAACATCCTTAAAATGGCATATCAATTTTGTGTTGCAAAATAAACACAAAGTTAACAAAAAGAATGTTTTATAAACTTAAGCTTTAAAAATTTGGCTTTGGTCAAAATCAAACAGCTTATGTCGATGTAAGCAGTCAAATGATTCGAAATAGAGTTCAAGTTCAAACTAAATCAGGTTGACGTAAGTGATCATTTAATTTGCCATTCAAAAAAAAAAATATATTTGTTTAAGTTTGAGTGACATAAGCCGTTTAGGAAATGCATTTTTGTCCATATACAGGGTGGGTGTATAAGCTATTTCATTAAAAGAAAATTAACGGCTATAATTTTGCTGTTAAGCAAAAGAACTCAGACTGAAATAAAGGTAAACAAACGGGAAAGAACTTGAAAACAATTTTCACTTATGTCGACTTAAGCTAATTTAACTTGTTACCAAAGTATGAGACCTTGCTTTGAATAATATGACTGAGCAAACCTTAAGGTTAACAAGATTAAAGAAGGTAAATCTTATAAATAAATCTAAGATTTAGCCTTTTTACAAACATTAAATTAAACTCTTTTCGAATAGAAATGATCAAACAAAGAACTCAATTCCAAATACTTCATTTTTAAACTCAAAAGTTATTCAATATTAATTGTTTCTTAAAATCATTTGTGATTGTCAATTATTATGATTGAACGTAAACTAAGTCCATAACATTGGGTGCTAATTGCTATTTTATTTAACTTCAAATATTTGGATAAAATCGTTTGTACTTAAGACATTGATAAACCGCAATCCAATAAAACTACTGAATTTTGTGGTACCTGACCAATTAAAAAAATTGAAGTTTACATACCGCTTTGGTTGAAAACTAAATTAGTTAGTAGACAGTCAAATAACATGGTTTTTCAATTATTGTTGTTTTCAGTTAATGAGATGAATTACAAAATTTTAAATTGAAAATAGCTGAGTCAACAAAAATATTTTTATTGGAAAAGTTATGTCAATCATCAATTGTTTAATTAACAACCGCATTAAACTTATCTTATTTTCATTTATTTGAGGAAAAAAATTGGCAATTTGTCAACAAAATACTTGGATTAAACTAAACAATTGCCGTTGACGACATTCAAATGAATAAATGGCAAAAAATAATCTCAATTTCTTTGACTTTTTATCGAACAGGATAAAACATATATTAATGGTATTTTTCACTGTTTTCAATTACATCTTTATATTCCGATAAAACTATCACGAAAAACAAATGCAAATCCCACAATTAAAACAGAAAAATGCTGAAGTCCGTAAATGTTCGGTTCTTTTATCTATGCAGTCACTGACTTTTGACTAACAATAACAAACACTAACACCAACACTAACTTCTAAATGTAACTAATTTATCTTCCTTGTTTTCAAACTGAAAAACGCTAAATATTTAAATAACATTTGTTTAGTGGTTTTAATTTATGCGCAAACTTCCTTCCGGAAGGAAAAAGATTTTTTTTCTTCTGTTCTCCCAAAAGATGTTCCTCTGTGGTAGGTAAAGTACTATATACTACAAGACTTTTTGTTTACATTTGGGATTGTTTTTCTTTTATGTTTGAATAGTCCTTTTTCTCATCAAATTATTCAACATCCCAGTTAGCTACTGATTTAAGTTAAAAATCCTTTTATTGTTGGGATCTTTCCAAGACAAAAACAAAAACAAGAAAACAAAAGAAAAGAAAAAAAGATTAAAATGTAATCATAATCACACCAACATGGTAGTTAAGGATTAAATGAAAACAAATGATTTTGCAGGAAGTTGTGATTTCGGCAGGGGAGCCTGACTAAATATATACCCTACCCTTCAATTATAAAAAGCTCATATAAGGAACAGAAATTATATATTTTCATAAGCTTTTCATGCTACAAATTATTATTATTGTGAGCCATGATAAATTCACCCTATTAGGACCCTCAAGCAGAGGCAACAACCAACAATAACAACAACAACACAAAAAAAGGGGTAGCGCAATAAATCTTGAAAATAAATGCGGTCGAATCACTCCGATTTCCATTGTTCTTTGATTCCATTGTTTATAATAGTTGTATTTTGTGGTGCTACCGCGCACAACATGCAATTCGACAATTTTCCAATTAAAATTTACATAACTCGAGGGTGATATTTTTCTTTTGCTTTGCCAGGATAATCAATCTTGTCGCCACAAATAGAACAAATTACAAAACCACAAACTACACTCTCAGTAATTTCATTGAAAGTTTTGCACACAGCAAGAAGAAGAAGAGACTTGTTGAGAGTTATTTATCTTTGACGAATTTCTCGTCCTTGAAGGATGTCTATTTGTAGACAGGACTCTAAGCTGGAGACAGATACAGATACAATTGTTGGTTTGGTACTTCTCTTCTATATCTTCATGTCAAAAGTGGATAAGTTTTAAAAGAGGAAATCAAAGTTAGGATAAACAAAAATACATGCAAAAGTAATTATGTGATTGGGGACTAAGATTAATTTTTCTTTTGTGTATTTATGGGATGAGAAAAGTAAGAGATCCTCTTAATCCATATTAGGGTAGATTAAAAAAATATTTAAGGGCAGATATTCCAACTTCACCACTTCCACTTCCACTTCCACTTTCACTACTTACTTACTCTGAAGTCTGCTACCTACAAGAGTATAACCTTTGATTAATTGATGAGAGCCATTTCGGTAGGGTCTTTTTTGGGGCTAGTTTGGCCTTTTGAAATGGACTAATAAATCTACGTTCTGGCCGTATAAATGATGGGGGATGGTAAATCAAACACTTTTGGGTATTATTTAATTTATGGGAAATGTATACCGCAATTGAAGGAAACATCAGTAAAGGTGTATGAGTTAATTAAGGGAGAGCTTCAATTTAATATCATGATGTTTCGATCAAGCCAAAAAACAAACAAAGGAATTACTTTGGTTAAAAAAGAAACGTAAACGTAACAAGGACGGGGGACAGGGCGGGGATGGGGCACTCAACCCTTTGCTGTGCTAATTGAATTTTCTTTTTTTATTTATTACAGAATTCATCTGACAAAAGGCACAATACAATACCAAAATTTACATTAATTATAATATTCTGGTTAAATAATTTTGAGAGATGCATAAAAGCAAATTTATATTGTGAAATGAAAATGTGGATGAGTTTAATCAAGATGAAATGAAAATTGAAAATATTTTTGATGATACACATTTTTCTTAAATTATGGCGGTATACTGGAGAAATTTTAATTCACACAATTGTTTTCATAATACATCTTGTCGAAATAATTATAAAAATGCCAAACAGATTGTGGGATACTTCTGGCCAAGAGAGAAGCGATATAGAGAAAATTGAGGGATATAAAGAAATTTTTACATTTATTGAAAATCGATTTGGTATATCAATACCTTCTTTGGGATTAATTATTTAAATTTATTTTATGAAGGCACATGAAGTTCTTTGTTTATTTATTCATTTGATCATCAGCCAGGAATACGAAAGTGTGGATGAGCATGGAATGTTTTTTGCCGACCACCAGTCAATCCATGCAATAAAATTTAAGATGCTCACAAGAGAAATCAGAACGGCCATCATTGAGCGAGCTTCTTTTTTTACTTTTTGAGTGTTGCTCAAAAGCATTATATGTAATCTTCAATAGAATTTGATATTAAGGTTCTTTAAACTGACATCAACTGCAAAACCATATTGCCTGCCAAAGTTTTTAAAAAGGAGATTATTAAATATCTTTCATACGGATATTTTATAATCACTGAATTATGCAGTTATTAGTTTAAGCCGTTCTGAGAAGGATATTTACATAAAAGAAATTGTGCGGGGTGAAGCAATATTGAAACGAATCAGTGAGTGAAAATTTTGAATTTTGATTTAGCCAATAGAAATATCAAAATAAAGTTAGAATATTCTAACAATTTTCTATGCAAAAAAACTTCAACTTTTATTATTTCACTGACAAAAATCGATTTCAATGTACAGCTGATTTTTTTTTTCTGGTATTTGGAGCACAGAATTGATCAGATTAAAGTATTTTTTATTTTAGAATTCACCAGCTTAATTTTTATAAAAATATATACCAGTTCTGTTAGCTTAATCGTGTTAAAATCAATAATAAAATTTGCAAGGATGCATTATCAATGATAGCTATAACTGGCCACTAAGCTGATATCATGTTTTCAATAACCGAATCTATTGTAATAGTGGATGCTCTATATATAGTGAACACCTGTATAGGGAACTGTCAGATATAGTGAACCACCAAAATTAAAATAGTGAACTAAAAGAATCTCAATATTGTGAACTAAATTTTTTTTGGGCGATATTCAACAAAAAATTGTCTGTTGCAATTGCAATGCAACTGTGATTGTCGAACTATTTTTCTGAACAATTTACCATTCCTTTGTGTGTTTTTCACACTTTGGCACGGATGCCAATATAAAACCTACCATATTAAACAAGTTTTTGATATGGCTTTGCTTTTGATACATATTTCAGTCGTTCAAGTAAATTCCTGGAAAACGTCGAAGTGTGGAAACTAAGCTGCAAAAATGGTTTTTGGAACTACGAAGGAAAAATCTGCCAGACAGTATGGATTGAAACAGAAGGCAATTTCAGTTTTGGAAAAAAATGAATGGAAGCAGGTTCTACTTCGTCAAGTGATGGCTGCTTTGAAATAAAAAGTGACATTTTTTTTCTTCTTTAAAATCCATTGGACAATAAAATCAAAATCAATTATCATGGTTTTATTAGTTTTTGGAATAAGCATTCTAGCTCTAAATCTAACGGTACCTGCCATACGATTTTTAGATAAAAATTAATTTGTTCAAAAACGGCTCCTATGATTTTGATAAAACTTTCGAAATAGTGTTTTTGTGCAAACTTTATGTTTTGGCTGGAATACATTTTACAGGAAAAGTCTTATAACGGTACCTTCCATAGGACCGGTATTTTAAAATCAGATTTTCTCGTAAGCCACTTGATGAGTTTCGATGAAATTTTTAATGTAGAAGCCCTTTAATAGACAAATAGTATTAGTTCTTAAATTTTCAAAAAAAAAATTTCGTACAAAGTGCTAGAAGTTAGCATAGTCAAAAAAAATTTGGAATATATTTTCAAAAAGTTTTTTCAAAAAAACTGGTCGAACGATTTTAAAAACAAAAAAAAAAAACATTAATTCTAAACAATAAACGAAATCGGATGGCTTGCTTAATTTTTTCCAATGCTTTTTTTTCCAAAAATCTCAAACCCCAAAACAATTGTCAGACATTAGAGCAAGTTCATCCGGCCCAGTCGTGCACTTTATTTTTTAAAGATGAAAATTGAATTCGACCTGATTTCAAATACAGTGTTCAAAAACTAAATCAAAAGTAACAGATAATATTGTGATTGTGTATTGGCCATTTTCAATGACAAATCAATGAACGGTTTTGTGATCTTTTGGTTGCCCGTTTATTTTGTATAAACCCACCTCTAACTTTCCATTGCGAGGGTTCGAAAAACTCAACTTCTTGACAATTGATTAAAATAGACTAACAATGATCAGCTATGCAGCTCAACAAATCTCAGCCTAGTTAATTCTGACGTCTGAACATTTAAGTCGACATCAGTTTAAGGTAACAAGTTTGTATGATCGAATTATTTGCAATACAAGTTAAAAATTCAGAACAAAATAAGGATGTTGGTCAATCTCCCAATTAAATTAATTAATTAATAGTCCGAAGCCTTCAAATTTGGTAATGGACTTAAGCATTTCCTTTTAGGTTCAGGAAAGATTTCTTCTCTAAGAATCTATTGAATTTTGAAAATCGGTTCAGCCGCTTAGGCGTCGGTATTTATTTTAAAATAAAAAAAAAAACAAAATGAAAAATCTTTAATTCGAAACTAAGTATGCAACAATATTTCATTGCTTAATATATTTATCTACAAAAAGAAATATTAGAAATCGTACGACCAATAATGTTGATTTTTTCAATTATGTTTCTAATAAATTTCGAAAAAAACACTTTTAATAATTAAAAAAAAATTTGGTTTTCGAAATATGTTGGAAACGGGTAGGTATGTTGATTTGTTTTCAAATGCCATATCGATAGGGTTATAAAAGAATTCCAGTGTCCAATATTTTAAAAATCAAATATTTAGCTGACGAGAAAATTTCATTTGAAAATACCGTTTCTATGAGAGGTAAAATATTTCTAACCAAAAGATAGACCGTCTTCAAAAAATAGCATTCTGAAAGTTTTATCTAAATCGTTTCAGCCGTTGTCGAGAAAATCAATTTTCTTCTTCGAGATTGTATGGCAGGTATCTCCCATTATTTGTGGGCTTAGAGCCGAAAAACGTCAAAATAAATATGTACTAAAAACCAAATTTAAAGCAAATCGGCCTATCCGTTCAAGATCCGGAAGCAGACCCACTTTTTCGACTTCCTCATCATCGTTATATAAGGTGTGATTGGTATCTCAAATAAAAGTATCAAGGAAAATAAATTAAATAGATAATTATCTTAACAATTAAATTACAACAACATTACAACTACAAAGCACAACAAAATATTAAATGAATGACAACCGAAACAATTAAATATCTACGTTATAAGTGTTTTTTGCTTGTACCAATCTTTTTCAAATATTACAAGTCTCTTTTACGTTTAAAATTGATTATAGTGAATCTTTATATGACTTATTTTAATTATCAAGTGTTATTTAAAAATCAAACATTTATTGGATTGAATTTTTGAATGAAATCTATAAGTCAACATTGAAATTTAATGGACTACTCTAATTTCAGAAATATTTTCTAAAAAAATCAATTTCGATCTGAAACTATTGAACTAAGTTATTGTGAAAATTGGTGGGATACTTTGTTCCATAATCAATTCCATGTTAAATTATTTCTTTAACTTTATAATCGTACATTGAATATTACTTTGAAAGGATGGTTCCTGAAATGAGGCATACAAAAACTACACAAAGTAATGCTTCAATTGACTATGAAGGACAAAATTCGTAATAACCTCATATATTACATGAAATGATATTATTTGAAAATTACAACAACAAAAATTCATGGTCATTTAGAGTTTAAAACCGAGCCTTTTAAAAAAAGAGACGTACCCAAAAGTTTTCTACTTCAACGATGCAGAACAATAAAATTAATGCTCCGGCACGTAAAATTGTAAAAAGACTCATTTAATTTTGTTGAAGAAGCCCTCAATTGAATGCACACAAGTCAACGCAAAAGGATACTTACCAGTAACCAATTAATTGGTTGCTTTCTAGGAAAAGTTGAAAAACGTGAAAGAACCTACTATGCGGTTAAGTCCACAGGGACTTTTCTTTTTTTTTTCTTTTTCAAATAAATAACAGATGATGGCCAATAAAGATGTTAAAATATTCCATCATACTATAGAGTTCACCTATTAAAACTTAGTTTACTTAAGCTCCTGCATCAGCATAAATATGCAACGAGTATGTTTTCGTAAATTGAAAAGTATCAGAATTATAAATGCATTGTGTAGGGGTTTAAAAATGAAAATTATTCCAACGAGGAAATATAAGCTGGGTTTTTAAACTACGAAAAACTTTTTTTATATCGATTGAAATATGGTTTCTTTTTTGGCATTAAATTTGTTTTTGTGCTAAAGATTTTGAAAAAATAGAAGAAAATTCTATTAAATTTATTTGTTTTGAGAAACCAGAATGAATTAAATTTGTTGGAAATATCGTAACTCAACAGAAAAGATTTATTTACATAATAAATGTTTGAATATGAGCAATATGATTAAAAAAGCAATTATAAAAAGCAATCATCATAACTCAGCTTGAAATAAATTATTTTTGATTCGTTGTATGAAAATTGTTCTAGAATCTTGTTTCTTACTTAACGCTGTTTTAATTTACTTACTAGTTATTACTGTCAAATAAAGATACTAAATAAAAAACAAATATTTAAAATTTTTTTGCCAAAACATCAGTTTTCTTGAGGAGAATATGATTGTAAAAGTCTTTAAGAAACATTTAAAATATCGTGCATTTCTCTCAAAATGCCAGTTGTGTTTTTGAAATTTGTTCATACATTCCGTAAAGTGGTGAATCATTTTCACCTTAAATATTTGGTTAAAAACGCTCTAATCCGATAACTAGGTACTGTTTATTATAGCAAAATATTTTTTGAAAATCATCAGAATCAGGACTTATGATTTACTATTCCAACAAAATTTCATTTGTAACCTACTTTTGTTTTATCAGGTTTTACGAAGCAATTCAATTAGGTCATGCATCTTCTTAGAACTTTAATATTTTTGTGAACTGAGAACTTATTGCCAATTTTAACAGTAAATTCTTAAAATAATTTTTACTAATATCTATAAGTTGATTACAGATTAAGAACAAAACTTAAATACCACATAAACAATTAATGCTTTCGAGATATGAATACCAAATTTGTTTTCATCACATTTGAACTGCTAATTTATTTTATTTCATTGAAATCGGTGCAGTCTCAAACTAAAACAATTTAATGGAACGAAAAAAAAAATCGTATGACGATTTTAATTCGAAACTTTTTACTTAAATCTTAAAAATATCGTTAAATTTATAAAAACCTCACTATTCTATGAAATGATCATATTGTAAGTACGGTAGCTTTTACATCTGGAACATTGTTTTTGAAAGTTACCATATGAGAGTAGTTCTATGCACACCTGAGCCTGCAGTAATAATAGATGAGCTTCAGCATGCGCGTACAGGATATTTGACGGAATTTTGAAGGCCAACGCTTTCAGCACTATTATCGCAAATTACTAGGGTTGAATTTTCTTCATCAAAATAATTTTTAAGGACTAAACTGATATATTGATACAAAAATTTAACAGAACAAAACTTAGGAGCCAGTTATAACGATACGAAAAACCAAACCGAATAAAATTTCAAATGGAAAATTTAGTATATAATAATCTGATTTAAAACACAAAAATGCTAAACTGATCGATGGCAACCAACTCAAAGAATTTATTTTGCAAATACACTTTTGAATTGAACTTGTACTTTTTGTTAAAAATGTGTTTTTTTTTATTTTTCTGTTATACGTATAAAAGAAAAATTAAAAATTAAATCTTTAATAAAAAGTATTAGTTCAATTAAAAAATCTATAAGCGAAAAAAATTTTGGGAGTTAAATACTATCGATGAGTGTAGCATTTGTGTTTTAAATCGAACGAACTACATTTTCCATTTGAGTTTCTTTTTCCAAGAACAATATAACTACCACCAGAAAAAAGCAACCAATTTTTTTTTTTAAATTATTACAAAGTTTTAGTTTGTTTGAAACTCCATACTTATAACAAAAGTTAGTCAGTAACTCTCTCAGTTTTATCACTAGTTTTATCCCTCCCAATTTTCCTTGTCTCAAACCAATTAGACATCAAAATATTTTCATTTCCCTAAAAGCCACTCTATTTATTAAGAGGATCTTCATTCCGCAATTTAATTAAATAGAAGGCTTTGTATAGTTTATATTTTGAAAAATAGAAATCTTATAAAATTTTTCGGAAAAACAGCAGTAACATAACACTCATCTATGTACTTAAGGACATCTTCAATCCAAATTGAATAAGCCCATTTTTTTCGATGTCCAAAACTTATCCCAACTTTTTAGTTGAAAGAATTTATTATTCAAATTCAAAATCAAATTGAAATTTTTCATCTTACTTTCAAAGTAAAATCCAGCTGAGACCTTCTCTCTTTGAGGCTTATAAACTTTTCTAATTGTCTATCTCGCTATCAATTCCAATATGCAAATTGATTTTATTGCAAAAAAAAAAAACAAAATCAACAAGAACAAACTTAAAATGATTGAACTTGATTTGTAATTCTCAACCTACGCAAACGTCTACTCCAACAACGAGCAGCGAGCAATAATGGACGCTTGTATGGTTCTTAAAAACTGAATCTATCTTTGCAAATGCAAATGCAATGGCAATGCAACCCCTTCCAACTTCTCTGCTCACTCTTTTATGGATGGTTTTCACCATTTACCTTCATAAGTTCTGCCAGAGGGCATATTTCTAATTCAAGTACCGACAAACGCAATCATTTATTCCATTTTGCGATCCATTTACAAGGTCTCTTCATTGAATTACATTGCAAATAATGCAATATGCATCATTACAATTGGCAATTAAGTATCTTTTTTTTTTTTGATGTTGTGCCGAATTGACGACATGTATCTTTTCATTCTTGAAGAGACAACCAACTACTCTAGAGCAGTTAAAGTTAATTCAATCAAAAAGATAATAAACGTCAGGAAAGAAAATATTTTTTTAGGCAGTACACGAATACACAAAACAAGGTATTAAAATATAAAAAAAAAGATATTTTTCACTTCGTTACCTTCAATCATTTGAGTTTAAGACTCAAAAAGATACTTTTGGGAAGGTTAAGTGTTATATGGGTAAAAGAACATCCTTTCGACCTGCCATGCTAGTTTAATACATACGAATGGATGGTTATATATGTGTTGTACCTTTCGTGTTCACGCTTAAGTTTGGGTCTTTTTTTTCATATCATACATATATGCTGTATATATTATTTTTATTTTTTTAAAAAAGGATTTACCCCAGATTTTGTGTTTTGTGTTCAAAAACTGTTGTTCATTTTCATGCCAAGGAAAGGACGAGGACTTTCTTAGACAAAGAATAAGATACCTACGTGAAAGGCATTAAATATCACATGCAACTGGGGCTCACGCTCTACAAAAGGATACACCACTTCCACTATACACCTGAGCTTCGTCTTGTATTAGATATGGCCTCCCCCGAATCTACCTTCCGTTTCGTTACACACACTACACACCCCTTTCAGTTTCAGCACTACAAAATTACACGTTGTGTGATTTAGTTTTATATATTTTGTATTTTTTTTTTTTTTTTTTTTTTGTATTTTCCTTTCTGTTGGCTGCTGTGAAATTTAAGGTCCTTTTAGAGCTGACGAAGAACGATATTCCTTAATTTATAAGCAGAGCACACCACCTCCTCTACCATTATAGAACACAGTAAAGTAACAGTAACAGTAGCTCATATAAGAGAATTAACCACAAAACACACAACAACTCACCAAGGAAATAACTTAAAACGCACGAAACCGTTACGGAAATTTGCCAAGCACGATACTCTGAGTTAGATCAGAACGGAAGACCTTTCAAAACGGTACTATGCCCACCTTAACGGTTGTAACTGCTTTTATACCCCCGATACAAATTCGAACTGTATTTTAAGTGCAGACTCGCAACACACAAGCAACAAAAAAAAAAAAAAACACAAAAAAGGATGCAGCGCTATCAGTAGAACTTCTGCAAACCCAGAAAGCTTTTCAATATTATTATTAAGTCGGTGAAAGCTTTCTCGCTGCGGATAGCGGATGGACCCGACCCGATAAACGAACCCAGACGGTGAAAGACTGGGAGAGAGGAAGCTTCAGTCTCTCTGCATGCCTGCTGCCTATTAATGGGAAATGGGATTGGTTGAGAATTGGAGGCTGGTAACTGGCGGTGCGGTGGGTAGTGGTAGTGGGTTGGAGTGAACATTTGTATCTGTAGAATTGGTTTTGTTATCAGTGGCAGTTTCTGAAGCAAACTTTGGGGTAGTTGGTGATAGCTGCAATGGAATCGAGTTTAGTTTGTGGTTGGAGACGTTGAAACAACATTCAAGTGGTTACAAACGGAATGTTAAAAAAAAAAATATATAAAAAAAGAGTAGCGTGGAAGTTCTTCATTGCATTGTTCTGTTTGAGAGATATTTTTATTCGAATGTAAATATTTCTGGCATACATCGTTTGTCATTCGAGGAATGAATTGAATTTTCAATGAATTTTCAGATTTTTTTTTTTTATTTTTTGTCTGGAAAAGAGGCTGCTTTTGAAAAATTGACACAGAAGGGGTTGTTGTGTGAATAAAAAAAAAATGTTAAAAAAGGGATTTTATTCGGCAACCTTTGCACCTTGAATATGAATTATATTCAGCTGTAGGATCTTGAGGGATGTGTTTAATATCTTGATTTGTCTTTATATCTATTTTTTGTTCACTGTGAATTTTTCGTACTTAAAGGAAAATAGTTTTTTTTTCCATTTTTATGTGGAGAGATTGAATGTAATTTCTGAATTCCAATTTTGTTTCCTTTTTTATTGGATTCGAGATTCAGTAAGAAAAAAAAAGAAGAATATAAGAGATAAAGGTTTTAGTAAGTACTAAACGACTTTATAGTTTTTTTCTGGTATGCTTCCTTCTGATACATTAAATACACTTGAGGAGTTTCAAGTCCTCGTTATTTTAAAGCTCCAACATTTCTCGGTAAGGTACTTAACTGCATGTCCAGAACATTAGTTTTTTTTTTTTTTCTACCATAAACATAATTTTCAGGGAAGTACGCGTTGCTTTTTACAACCGACTGGATGCATTTTATTTTAACAGCTTTGAGTTGAAATTATGTTATCGTAAGGTTTTTTTTTTTTATTATTGTAAGTTTAAAATGAGAATGAATTTTAATTTGAATATTATGGATGTTCTTTTTTAGGTGGCACTTTTTTTTTTAAGTCAAAAAGTAGTTAATATGTATTTACGGAGTGAGATAAATCATTGGGCAATAAGTTGAAAGGTTTTTTGGTGTGGAAACTTTGCAATAAGTTTTACACTTTATTTTGTCATGTTATTAATTATCTTAGAAAAGTAATAGAACCGCATTGAAGTGGTGCTTTTGTAAATGTTTTTGTTTTTAATTTATTTTTTTTAATGAAATGGGAATCATGACAAAATGAGTATAGTAATTGTTTTGAATTTCAATTATTTGCATGTCATGTGATTTGAGTTAACGGTTGATATATGGAACCTTTGAATCATCAATTTTCTGTTTTATGGGTAAGGTATTGTGCTTCTGACTGACGATAGTCCATTAAAGAGTTCTTGTTTTTAGTTCTATTGTTATAAACAGGGGGGGGGGAGACAGGCCCTAAAGTGACTCTGATAGAAATTAATGCAGCGACATAAGCATTTAGTTGGCCTGATAAATGGAACAATCCATAACAGGGAATCTTATCTATGCTTTCTGAGGGCTACCTGGCGAACCATATATTGTTGCAAAATTTCAATCCATAGTAGTAGTAGTTCTATAGTTATATACTATATTTGAATTGTCCTAAACATTATCAACATCAAATGACTATAAGAACTATGATTTTCAGTTATAAGACATCACTTAAACGAGGACACAAGTCAAACTGGAGTGAAAAGATGTACTTTAGTATTTCTTTACAATTTTTACAAGGGTTATTAATACTCTTTAAATGAATCATCACAGTGCGAGTGTTAAGAAAGTTTGGATAGCGGGTGAAAAGAGAAGCCGATTCATATTGGTTTTGAATATCTTATCTGATATATCACAATCGGAGGGAAAAATAGAACCGGGTAGAGCATTCCACATTCTTGTAGAGCGGCTAAAACCAATATACGTCCGAATTAAGGCTCGATTGTAAATTGATGGGCTTTCCTAGGGCTGTGAGTTTTACGGGGAAATTGTTTCAGGGAAGGAAAGCATCTCGCTATTTCACTGGAACACAGTTAATTAAAGCAGCATTAAATGAAGGTGAGGAGGCTCTTTTTGAATATCCAGAAGACACAAGTTGAAAAATGTCTGCCTTGTAAATTGTAGCCATATCAGAAGGGTATAAATAAATCTTACGTCGATTTAAGAAAACTTAGCATTTAGGGGCATTTTTGGTGACGTCAAATATGTGATCGTTCTATAGAAGGTGGGTTGAAAATAATTATAACGCACGTGTCTAGAACGCAAAGCTGTGGGGGTTCTCTGAATGGAAGTGCTACTCATGGTAGTGGTAGTGATAGCGGAATAGGGGGTTGGTAATGCTTTAACGACAGAAGACAGCACTAAGTTTTTGTAGCATTAAATTGCACGCGGTTGATGATTCCACATTGGACAATGCTGTTTAACCAAATGGGTTTTAATTAATAAAACAAATAAAACGTCTTTATCTTTTTATTACATTTTTTATTATTTTATTATTTAAACTACGACGCCTCTAGAAATAAATCCCATCTTCAGGTCGCTTTTGTCTGAACTGCACTGTGCTGTGTTACCGGTGTCAAATGCATTTTTAAATTTTTGTTTTGATCGAAATTAAATAAGCTTATCATACGCTGGCGTTGTAATTCCACATCCGAATAATATAGATGTGAATCTGTAAAACTGGGAGTACTGTCGTCCAAACCAATTAAGAAGATAAGACATTTTAAACAAAAGATCATTTATTAAGATTAGAAAGAAAGTCGGAAATAGAATGGAACCTTGAGGCACACCAGCATTTATTTTGTAGATATCAAACTGAAATCGGCTAAGGCTACGCGAATTGAACTTTTTCTTACGAAGTTTAAATCTTAAAGGATTTCCCATTATCCAAAAAAAAGATTAAAAAAAAAAAGAAGAACACAAGTAACTATGCCTCCTCTTTCTGCATGATCTAATTTTACATTTGTGTACAAGGAGTAATACCAAAAACATAATATTTTCTCTTGACTTTTAACAATGGCGGATAAGACAGACTATGAATTGAAAAAGTGAAAAATACGCCACGTAGCTATTTCATTAAAAAGTTGAAAACAAGGGTCACAAAGGGATCAGTATTTTGGATAAATTGTACCTATAAGATAATTCTATCGTTTACCTTAATTTGAGGGAAAATAAAACTGCGGATACTTTACTTTTTACTTGCTCTATAGGTCGAAGTTTTAATCAAACATGACATTACGATGATAGAGAAGCCCAAAAAAGTGGTTTTCGCCATACCGTCCGTCGGTCTGTCTGTGCGGATGTGCGGATGTGCGGATGTGCGTATGTGCGTCTGTGTGCTTTTTCACGTCATGCTACAGCCTAAACGGCTTGACGGATTTTCTTCAAACTTGATATATAGTAGTTTGAAGAAAAACGGTTGTCGAGGTTTTTTTATTTCGTTTTAGCCCGACTTAAACTGGTACCTTTCAAGTAAAGGTTTTTTTTCAATTTGGATTTTCTCGAAAACGGCTCTAACGATTTTGATTAAGCTCAAAATTTAACTTACTTAAAACATTTCTAACGAAATTGCGTTTTTCGTTTTTGGCTCAAATGGTCGTAACGAAAATCAGGTTTTAACGGCTTTTTTCAAATAGCCATAAGTAAACAACGGCTTGATTGAATCGACTCAAATTTCGTTTGACAAAATTTTTCATAGTTTTCTATAGGATGGCTTGGTAAATTTTTCACTGAAGCCTTTCTAAACGGTGAGTTCCATACAACGAGCCGTTGAGTTTTAGTCAACTTTTTTTGGTTTTCTCTCATTTGCTCAAAAATGGCTCTAACTATTTTGATTAAACTTTGTGTGTTATATTTTTTCGTGTTTTAAGAAAACTGCGTTTTTAGTTTTTGGCTAAAAATGCAAAAACCGGAGATCTGCTCTTAACGGCTTTTTTACAATTGGCCATAAATTGTCAACGGTTGCATCGGATTCACTCAAACTTTGTTTGGTATAGTTCCTCACAGTTTCCTATCAGATGGTATTAATTTTTTTTCAGTTTCTCGTTTTTAAATGGGGGCTCCTCTATACAAAGAGCCACTAGATTCTGACCAATTTTTTCGTTTTTTCTAATTTACTCAAAAAAGGCTCCCCCGATTTTTATGAAACTTTGTATGTAACATACATAGAATACTTCAAAGAAAACTGCATTTTTAGTTTTTGGCTACACATGATAATAGCGGAAGTTGGTTTTAACAGTATTATTAATTTGGGCCATAAGCGGAAATTTATATCATTTATATCACCCAAAAGACGACATCTAAATTTGATATACTAAAGATTACTTAACGTTAGCTCCCGTATATCGAGTTTTCCAGTTTTAGCCAACATTTTTTAGTTCTTACCAAATTTTTCTAAAACCAGTTGTTCTTATTGCTCGAAAAGTTTGTTTTCATCGTACTATTGCTCCCACAGAGCAAATGCGTGCGACCCAGTCGTGCATTTTATTTAATTTACTACAATATAAGCAATTACCATCTTGAAATTATAAGATATTGGTTACTCCTTGTCATTAGCAATAAGACGACTCTCCATTTTTTTTTTTTTTTAATATAAAAATGTCGTCATGATATTTTTCAAAAATGAAAAATAAAAACGTCGACGCCATACATTTTATTTCCTAATGTATCACAGAAGAAAACTTATGTTCAACTTATGACGAAACTATTGTTTCAAAATAATAATTGTTGAATATAAAGTCTTAAATTCTACGCTTACATTTTCATATGAACATTTTATTTTCACTCGAATTGTGTACAGCACTAATTAAGAAGATTATTTTTTTGTGGGGGTAAGTTGAAGTTGTACGATCTAAAGTTGAGTGCCCTATCAGAGAAAAAATGGTTGATTCGTTGGAAACAAGAGAGTAGTTTATGTAGAAGTATTGGATAGGTGGACGGAAAAGTTTGAGGGAATGGGAAATTTATTGACATTTGCCAACATTAAGTTCTAAATTGTTCTTTTGGTACCATACAGCAAAGTTATCCGGATCCTTGTGCAAAGGTAAAGCATCGTATGAAGAAAGTTAGAAATTGTGTTGTTTCTTAAAATGCACTCGCACTCAAGGGGTATTTGCCCTTACAATGAATTTCCATATGCGGGTATTTAGGAGAGAAGGAATCAAAACATAGGAAAGAATTGTTGATGGTACAGTGGATTCAGATTAAGTTGATGGTTCTTTCGAAGAATTTTGGAATGTAAGATAACTTGGCAATTGGGAGTACAGTTAGAAATATCCGGCTTAAACTTTTCTTGCCAATTTGTATGATGAAAGAAACATTTGACGTCGAGGAAAACTACATAAAGAAATAGATTTTTGCAAAACAATAACCTCGCAATTCAACTGGATTTTAGCATATATTATACACTAGCTTTTGCCCGCTACTTCGTACGCGTGGATTTTAGAATAAAGTAGGTATTTAGTATAATTTTGTTTTTGCACAACCGGTTCAAAATGGGGGGGTATGCGTGGTATGAAAGCTACATACCTTACCAGCTCTACAGCCGTAAGATTTTTGGCTTCTGTATAATATTATTTCGAAGTATCATAACGGTTTAAATTGCAAAGTTAGAGGGTTAAGCTCTGAAGCAATATACCTAATTGGAATGCCCACTTTCAAAGCGATGCAACGCGCCAATACTGCTATTTATGGCAGCTCCGCTTCATCAGTTTTGGGCGTAAGTATTGCTCGTTCACCGTTCTTTATGGTTACATTATTTTTCGATTTCTGCTTTCGCTGAATGAGACATTGTCTATATGGTGGTAAATAGCGCCATCTATGATGTTTTTGATGTAACTTCTATTCAGAACGACTAACTTATTTCTATTCATGTATATGTAGGTAAGTGTGGCGCTAAGACGCTAACTTGCTTAAAATCTTTTAATTTTGCGTTAAGTTCATTGAATAACGTTCGATTTCAGCAATATTAACAAAACAACCAGAATTATATATTTTCCTGCAATAAAATGTAGCCTATATTTTAAGTTGGCGTACTACCAATAAATCTGTGAAACCGCATTCAATTCCATGCAGTAGTTTTTGCGTGATGCGCGTACAAACATACAGACAGACAGATAGACAGACAGACAGACAGACAAAAATTCTAAAAACGGTTGTTTTGGCTTCTGTGGGTCTAATAGAGACTCTCCATATTAGTTTTGCATCTATATCTTCAATGTACAGACATCGACCTGTTACAATTTTATTATATGTATAGATTTGTGACTTCTCAATGTGATATCCAAATGCAACTTCCTCAAGCTTAATTTTTATTTTACTTATTATCATAAAGGTATAATCTTTTGTATGAATAAAATTGACAAAAACATCAATGAAAGTTACGTATAATGATACTAATGATACAATTAATTGCATAATTTTTGATAAGCATATTTTAACTGCAAAATTGTACGAAATTCAAGTTGAAATTATTATGATTGAAATGTTTCAATTTTCATACTCCCCTTAATGAGGCACAAATAATGTAAAAATAAACCCATTCCAATTTTGTATGGCCTAAGCTTATTGAAATTCTAAAACATAAGCTCCAAGTGGCCAAGTGCATTTGACATGACACGGACATGAAACTTTGACATGCTCATGTTACAGCTAAATCGGAAGGGCTAGTTAATTAGTTTATAAAATGCAAAATCACTCTCTCTTTAATGGATGACAAATCAGTGTGTTTGTATATCTTGTATATACTTAACAGGTATATTATTACAAAAACAAAGTGATATTTACCTTCTAGCAGCGTTTGGAATACATCATTATTTAAAGCATGCATGCAACCCTTTTTGTAAAAAAGATTATGTTAATAAGGGAATAAATGAACTTTGAGGGTAGGTGATGCAAATTTAGAAGTAAAAAATTGCATAATTCGGCTGCACGAATGTGCTCTTATGCTAAATAATAGTTTGGTATAAATAACAATTAAACGTTTAAAATAATTGGTTTTGAAAAATGTCAGACCCTAAAATTTGCTTAGAAAATTTACATTATGTAAATATGCATATACAAAGAAAAAACATATACAAAACTATTTATATATGTTGGGAACGGGTATATTAATTTTTTTTAAAGTTATTTTTTCAAATGTAAACTACAGATTGCCATATATTTGCATACTCAAATACATTTCAAAATATTTTTTGGAAAAGTTTTTCAAAAATAACCTTTTAAAAAAAAAACTGCTCCAACGATTTTCAATAATTTTTTTTCCTAGATTGACGTATAGCTTTGAAATTTTTTTGCATACTTAGCTTTTCTGAGAAAACTCTTAAACTAATTTAAAAAATAAAAGAATTTTCGAAATTATTTAATTTTTTTTTAATATCCATATATGCAGCCACTAAGCAATTGCTTATCATAAGAGCAAGTTCGTGCGACCGAGTCGTGCATTTTATTTTCCTTTCCAATTTGAAAAAAAGGACAAAAAGTTTGTTTTCTGGCGTTTTTTCAAAAAAAAAAATTTTGTTTTTTCTTGGGAAAAAATACCAAAATATTGTATGAAGATTTTTGGGCGTTTTTTCCATTTTTTTCCGCTGCATCAGTAAAATGTTTACCCTCATGCGCCTAAAAGAAGTTTACTTCAAAAATATACATATTAACGGGTGATTTTTTAGCTGGTTTGGTTTTGGCAACACTGGTTTTGACAGCTAACGTGTGTTTAGTACCTTGTGTCACTGTCAAACAGCTTCAGTTTGGTTTGCAATTTAACCATGGATCGTCTTACAAATGAACAATGCTTGCAAATTATTGAATTTTACTATTTATCGAAAAATTGTGTTCAGCGATGAGGCTCATTTTTGGTTGAATGGGTACGTAAATAAGCAAAATTGCCGCATTTGGAGTGAAGATCAGCCAGAAGCATTGCAACAGCTACCAATGCATCCCGAAAAAGCCACTGTTTGGTGCGGTTTATGGGCCGGCGGCATTATTGGGCCATATTTCTTCAAAGATGATGCGAATCGCAGCGTTACTGTCAATGGTGAACGCTACCGAGCGATGATAACAAACTTTTTTTTGCCCGAAATGGAAGTTCTTGACTTGCATGACATGTGGTTTCAACAAGACGGTGCCACATGCCACACAGCACGCGAAACAATGGCGCAATTGCGAGGCGAGTTTGGTGAACAGTTAATTTCACGTTTCGGGCCGGTCAATTGGCCGCCTAGATCGTGCGATTTGACACCATTAGACTATTTTTTGTGGGGGTATGTCAAGGCTAATGCCTATAGGGACAAGCCCGCTTCGATTGACGCACTGGAAGCCAACATCCATGCATTCATTCGTGAGATACCGGCCGATATGTGTGAAAGAGTATGCCAAAATTGGACTCAGCGGATGGGCTACCTGAGACGCAGCCGCGGTCAACATTTGCATGAAATTATCTTTAAACATTAAATTGCAAGGTTCAAACTATCGAATCAAATAAATATTTCATTCATTTTATCGATTTTTTTGTGTTTTTTTTTTTTTTTTTGAAGTTCTAAACCTCTTAAAAAATCACCCGTTACTTAACAATTAATAGCATTAGGATATTTTGATACTTAAAAAAATGCTACCTAGGTCAGCCATTTTCTTGTAATGTATGAAGACAACACAGATCAGAGTGACAGACAAAACAGAAGAGAGAAGAACAAATGTCAAAAGCACATGGTTGGTGTTGTTCAAAGCGATGCTTTATCCGTTGACGTTAGTTTTTTTTTCGGCAGCCATAGCTCCATCCGAAACGAAATCTCATTCAAATGACGCAATAGAAGGGATATCTCCACCGACCGCCGCACTCTACTAGGGCAACACCGATCACCGACTACCATATACCCTCCACCACTGATTAGGACTGCCAACCGTTTTCATATACCTATGCCAGCAGAACACCACATTTTATGCACAAGGCAAAAGGGACCAAATGTTTAAAGGTATTTGTTACGCTCATTCTCATAGTTCCATTTATTTTGGAGAAATTTTGCATAAAACCATACTCCATCTCCCTTCCCTTGTCACATCACACTATTTCGAAGAAAGTTCAAGGGATTAGAGATCTCGAACGCAAGTAAGCTGCTGGGAATACCAGACAGAAATCTCACTTGGCGATACAAATAATTGTCGCCACATACGGAGTTCACACTCACCACTTCTTCTAAAGAGCGCTACAGACTAGTCACCGTTTTATCTTCTGGATTGGCGTTCTCAGAATTACGTTTTTCGGAACTCATCAGAACTAGCATTAAGGAAAAGTGTTTATTGTCGTGGACATTCTGCTTCTAAGAGCACCATAGACAGAGCGTTGCTCACCGTTTTGTTCAAAACTTCTTCAACCTTCGCTTTCTTTGAGAACGACACTGGACATCGACGAGCCTTGATACAGAAAAGCCTCACCATTTATAACCTGAAAAAAATGTAAACGTATATTGAAGAATTAAAAATGCCCGAAAAGTCTGCTTGCTTTAAGTTGAGTCCTATTTGGATTCCTTTGACACTACCAGTGGTATCGCATTAGCATTTGTATGGAACGCTAAATTGCTAACTTCTGCTTGCAGTCAAGGGTACATGGAAGCTTAATTGCCCCCAAATTCAAATAAATAGAAATTTACACAAAGAACATAGTCATTACATATGTATTGTATCTAAGCCAAGACCTAAGCGAAGGGAAACTTAACCAAACATAATATCAAACCTTGACCATTGCACTAAAGATACATATTTCTCTAAGCCTTTGAGTTATTGTATCTATCTTATCTCACGTCAATATTAGCTAAGCACACTCGCATGGCAAATATATTGTTTCAAGGCTAAGGAGATCATCTCCCTTAACAATAATACAACAACTACACAAACAACAAGTGAGAAAACAATGCACACACAATTGATTGACAGCAATTTGCTTTGCTAACACACACCGCCTGAGACTACACAACTATTTATTAAGCTTTGCCTTTGATTAATAATTTTTGGGACATGTCCTAGTCCTAATAATAATCATATGAATAGAATCGTTTAATAAAATCATATCTGAAGCACCATACAGAGGCAGACACTATATCGTTATACTCTATCCGCAAAGTTGGTGATTTTAACATCATTAACACAAATCTCCTGTCACAATCTAGTACAAAACAAATAGCTTTTGTTGTTCTATGAGGGAAAGGAAAATGGAATCCTGCACAGGACCAAGAAAAGCAAAAGCAAAAAAAAAAAAAAGTACTGACACTAAAAGTCTTTGAAAATGGAAAACAATTTCTTATGGAAACGTTTAAGCGTTCACTGTCAACCAACACAACACACCCCCTCTTCCCACCCCCTCTGATAAACATGAAGCATCAAGATTACAACAAAAGCACAAAATTGTAACAACTTCACTTTGCTCCAATCAAAAAAGATTATACTCCACTTTTGCTGTCATTCACTGTGTTCACTCTGCTGATAATTTTTGAATAAATCTTACTTAAGTTTTTGAAATAGAAGAACACGTCAAATTTTGAGAATATTTTGAAGAGAAGTGTCACATTGTCTGTTTTTTGTTTAATGTTTGCACCTGGGTGCTTTAATGACTGCAAAATTAAGTGAAATTTTTGTTTGGTTGTGGGTTTTTAGGGTTTTAAATGAAAACAAGGAATGATAGGTCACCAGGGCGTATACGTAATTAAAAAAAATAACTGATGGTTTTTGGGTTCCTTCTGTTGTTTTTAAAAAGTCCAAGCAAACAAAGAAATACCCTATATGGAATGACATCTGAAGGGAAGCAAAAAAATTACTCTGTCATCCTTGATTTCACTTAAGTTTTTTACGGCTTACTGCCGTTAGTGTGGAAATCACAAATTTTCTGTAAAAGTGCATCGCTGCCAACCGTTCAAATGTTCTGTTAAACAAAAAAAAAATCCCATAATCACTGTAGGTACTGGGAGTATTTTCAAAACAGAGTAAATCAGCCAGTGCATAGTTTGATAAAGGACCAAAAGGACTTTGGGGACTCTTAATTGCTTTTCTTTGAAGCGTCATCATATTTTAACAGCGTGACATAAGTATAAGAGCCAAAGTTATTGTCATATTATTGACTAAATTCCAAAGCATTCATTTTCAACACAATTTTAAACCAGCTTGGGAGAAATTGACAAAACACTTTGAATTTTGGCTGTCAAGATGTCTTTTAACTTGACATAATTGGCAAATACCAGATTCCTGCAAAAAAAAAATTTTGAGCCAAGAATCAAACATGATGTTACTATATACTATGGTGAGCTAGCCGAATAAAGTGTGTCCGTAAGTTAGCCTGCCTTTCTGTTTGTCAAAAAATAAAGGTACCAGCTATTAAATTGTTGACGGGAAATTAAATTTTTTTGAGAATAGTTCTAAAGATATTGATAAAACTACAGTTTCGTCAAAAAAATGTTTATTCTGGTTAGATTGGATTTGTTTTAGACTTGCCTTAAATGGTACTAATCTTAAAAATAAGATTGTAGATTTTATCGTTACCTAACCAAATAACTGAAATATTGTAATGTACTCAGTTTTATTTGAAAACTACCTGCGAAAACATTTGCTTACAATAATCCTTACGATTTATTTTTTTTTTTTCCAAAAGTAGCTCCAAGCAATAATCCACCATAAGTGTATTTACGTTTGATTTCCACGCTGATAATGCCAGGATTACGATGCTTTAAAAAAAATTTCGTATCAACAATATTTATGTAGCATTGAAAATAATATTAAGAACTATGCCAAATTCTTTTGGTCTTTCCTAAACAGCAAAAAGCAGTCCTTTGGTTTTCCGGCTAATATGAAATATAATGATAAAGTGGCAGTTGATGAAAAGGAAGTCTGTGATATGTTTGCAGAATTTTTTCAATCAAATTTTCTTCAAAATGGTTCACCACAATTCGATGGATATGCTCACATTAACTCGTTTGCAGACATTGGAAATTTGGTGATTTTTGAAGAAGAGGTTGTTGCACTTCTTCTTTAAAATCATCAGGTAATAAAGGTTGCGATAACTTTTCGCCTATGTTCTTAAAAAAGTGTAAAGATCCTCAAGCTAAGCCTCTTACAAAGATTTTTAACATTTCACTTCGCAATGGTGAGTTTTTGAGTGATTGGAAAAAGTCTTTTATAACACCAATTCATAAATCTGGCTCAAAACAATTTCAAAACTTCAATTAGGACCCAAACTGTTTGAAGCCATTGTTAAAAATAAACTTTATGAATTGGTTAAAAATGGTTTATCTGTTACACAGCATGGATTCGTCAGCGGTCGTTCTACTGTGACAAGTTTAGCTTTGTTTTCCAATTATTGTATTAATAATATAGAAAAGGGG
The DNA here is from genome assembly GCA_916050605.2 of Platycheirus albimanus. NCBI lineage: Eukaryota > Metazoa > Arthropoda > Insecta > Diptera > Syrphidae > Platycheirus > Platycheirus albimanus. The sequence continues at coordinate 7,502,118 of OU696696.1, read as the reverse complement.
TATCAAGTTGATACTATTTATGGTGATTTCTCTAAAGCCTTCGATAGGGTGCAACATAATATAGTTATACGTAAACTTGAGATTATAGGTTTTCATTCAAACATGCTAAGGTGGCTCCAAAGCTACCTTACTGAAAGAACTCAATTTGTGGCTATTGGCTCAAAGTTGTCTAAGCTTATCTTCAACTATTCGGGATTTCCTCAAGGAAGCCATCTTGGCCCCCTGTTGTTTCTCCTTTTTATTGATGATCTTCCTGATGTTGTTTTATCTTCATCTTGCTTACTCTATGTCGATGACTTGAAATTATTTCATACAGTTAAATCTTGTTCGGACTGTGAGTTGTTACATTCTGACTTGAATTTAATTTCCTCATGGTGTACAAAGAACTGTCTTGATTTAAACATAAGTAAGTGTCTTATAATTTCTCTTACAAGATCTTGTAATCCTATTGGGTTCACATATAAAATTGGTAACACAGGTCAGGAACGGGTTGGTTTTCAAAAAGATTTAGGTGTGGTTTTAGATAGCAAATTTAGCTTCAACCGTCAATATGACTATATCACATCTAGGGCTAATAAGTTGTTAGGTTTCCTAATGAGGAACTCGAAAGAATTCTCTGATCCGTAAACCTTGAAGTCGATCTATGTCTCGATGATAAGATCTATACTCGAGTATGCTTCCTGCATTTGGTGCCCTTCGTATGAAGTTAGCATTAAACGTATAGAAGCTGTTCAAATTTACTAGGTTTGCTCTTTGGAAACTTAATTGGGTCGATGGTACAATGCCATTCTATGAAGTTAGGTCTCGATTAATAGACTTAAGTTCGCTTCGTGCGAGACGTAAGTGCTACTTGGTTATGTTTGCTAGAGATATGATTTGTAATCAGATTGATTGTTCTCCTTTACTTGCTCTGTTTCCTATACATGCTCCAGCTCGGTTTCTTCGTGAAAGCATTTTTTTTTATGTTCCTTTCCATGGAACTAACTATGGTAAATGTGAACCAGTATCAAATTCCTGTTCAGTGTTCAATTCAATATATAATCAAGTCGATTTAGAATGTAACAGATTAATGTTCAAGAAATCAGTTTCAGAGCTTTTTAAAAATATTTTTTAATATAATTTACATATTTGTATAAATAAATTGTTATCCTTGTTATAAATTTTATCTACATATATTATGTTATTATGTCTATGTATATATTGATAGTCTTATAAAGTTTTGTACTTAAAGATTGAATGAATAAATAAATAAATCTATGCTTACACAGTGCCCAGGTAGAAAAATTCTCTGACTCTTACTACCTACCTCGAATCAACGGTCATGTTCTGACCGGGAGACTTACGAATGGTCGACAGCATAAAAATGTCGACGGGATAAATATAAATTTCATCGACAGTCAAAATGTCGACTGAAAACTGATTGACAAAAAAAAAAAAGTTGACAGTTTAAAATGAAAAAGTGTAGGTAAAAATGTCGACTTTTATCTTGATAAAAAATGTAGTTCTTTTGATTGCCTCGACAGTTCAAATTTTTAAATTATTTTTACAGGGTCCTTCAAATGAAGTGTTACTAATTTTATGTTTTCATCACTGGCGACGCAGAAATATATATTTTTTTTTAAAGTGAAACTTTTTTTTACATCGCCTCAAATTGTTTGGTTCACCTGTCGCATGTCGCAATAATTTGGCGGCGCCAGCCAATAGCTGACCGTGTAGTATGTAGTATTTATGTTCTCACTCATTCAAGAACGTGCTCTGCTGCATTTGTGTGTTTTGTATTAATTTAAATGCTTTTACTAGCTTGATCGTGATGGACAACGATATAGCTAATGAGTCAAATAAACCGGTTAATAAGGAAAAAGCTAAGAATAGTGCGAAAATATCCGACGATGAATTAATTTTATTCCGTAAGAGTAAAGAGAACATGCCGAGAGAGTTCGTGCTTGTACCTAGTTAAATGAAAAATGCTCTTGGTAAGAAAATTTAATTTTTATTGTGAACTAGCGGTACCCGGCGCGCATTGCTACGCTAAATAAAAAACACTTAGCTATTTAATGTGAAATTAAATTTGTATTTTATTTCATATCAATGCTAGCGGATAAACAATATTTTTGGTTA